>JAZHRO010000014.1:115485833-116741666 GCA_037157565.1 Thalassia testudinum
GAAAGTAGAGTGGTCAGGGAGCGTCCGATCTTCGAGAAATCAGGAATGAATCAACGGTAAAAACTGATGTGCCCCAAAAAAGATCGAATGTCCTTGATCAAGCTAGGCATAGGGAGTTTGGAAATCAAGTCCACCTTGGATCGATCAACTTGGATGCCTTTTTCTGAAATGAGATGTCCCAGGACAATTCTTTCAGGCACCATGAAATGGCTCTTTTCCCACGAAAGAACTAGATTCACGTCAATGCACCACCTGAGGATTTGGACCAACTGCTAGAGACAATCATCAAATGATTCTCCGAATACTGAAAAGTCATCCATGAAGACTTCTAGATAATCACCTACCATATTTCAGAATATGGCAAGCATGCATCGTTGAAAAGTAGCGGGTGCATTGTAAAGTCTGAACGGCATCCTTCGGAACATGTACGTCTTGAAGGGGCAAGTGAAAGTGGTCTTTTCTTGGTCCTCAGGATGGATTGCCACCTGGTTATAACCAGAGTACCCATCCAAAAAGCAGAAGAACCTATTTCTTGCTAGTTTCTCAAGGATCTGATCAATAAATGGTAGTGGGAAATGATCCTTCTTCATGGAAGAATTGAGTCTTCTGTAATCAATGTAGACTCTCCATGAGTTCGCCACACAGGTCGGTATGACTTCTTCGATTTCAGTCTTGATCATGGTGAGTTCTGCCTTCTTAGGCACAACCTGGATTGGGCTCACTCATCGACTGTCAGAGATCGGGTAGATGATCCCTGCATCTAGCCACTTGATGATCTCCTTTTTTACGACCTCCTCTAGATTAAGATTCAAACGTCTTTGCATTTCACGGGAAGGTCGTGTGCCCTCTTCGGTGTAGATACGGTGTGTGTAGTAAGAGGGGCTGATACTAGTCAAATCATCGAGAGTCCATCCGATGGCTCTACGATGTTGCTGGAGAACAATAATCAGATGGGATTCCTGGTCAGGTGTGAGTCTGGAGTTGATAATCATAGGAAACGTCTGATTGGAACCCAAAAAGACGTAACTTCAGATGTTCGGGAAGAGGCTTGAGTTCCAAAATGGGGTTATCAGCAGCAGTGGGTGGTTCAGGGTGTGTGTTAGGAGCAAGGGAAGGAGTTATGGGTGTATTGAAGACGTCGGTTTTGTATTTGTTATAACATTGTAGTAAAGCCGGTTGTTACCAACGTTTCATATAAAAATTTTTTTACTCGGAAAAATGAAAGAGTTCCCGAGGTCGAACTCAGGGAGCAAGTTGTATTCTAGAGATATACAAGTTCTATTACAAAAATAAAGAGAGAGAGAGAGAGAGAGATGAAAATTTGGCTTCTTCTTCTTCTCTTCTTTCTTCCTCTTTGTCTTATCTCCTCTTTGGCTTTTGTTCTTCCTGTTCTTCTTCTTCTTCTTCTGCTTTCTTCAGATCTTCCCCTCGTGCTCTTCTTCTTATGTCTTCTGTTCTTCCTTGTTTTCTTTCTTTCTTTTTCTTCAGATCTTCTTCTTCTTTTCTTGCTTCTTGCTTCTCTTCATTTCTTCTTCTTCTTTGTCTTCACCTGTCTTCAGGACGTCGTCTGATTTTCCAATCAGACGACTTAACCCGCGGATGCTACAGTGCCGCTTCAGTTCTTCTTCTTCCGCAGTCCTTCACCTGTGCCTGCACACTCAAGAGTTCAGCATCAGAGGGCAAAAACCTACTCTACCCCCCTCCCCCGCGTATCTCTTTCTCTCTGAAATCACTCTTCGGAAGCTCTCCCAGAGCGCTACCGGGTAATCGGGTTCGGGTCAGGCCCGGGTCCAGGCCCACCGGCGTGCGTGGTGGGCGAGGAGTGCAGGTCAGTCTAATCGGGTCGGGCCAGGTCCGCGGAGCGTGGTCACGGACGAGGCCGGGTCGGGTCGGGTGAGAGGGACCTCACCCCGTGGTCAGGAGGCAGACAGCATAAGGCACTTTTTGCCTTTATGCGTCCGCGCGCCTCCGAGAGGTTCCGAGGTGGGACTAAATGTCCCACCCCAATTGAGCGCGCGTCGCGGATGGAGCAGTGGGCGATCGTGGCTTCCCGCGCGGCCTTCGCCCCGTCTGTGAACCAGGGACGTTTCGCGGAGAGTCCCTGCGCAACCTGGGAGTCAACCCTGGGCGAAGGCGTGCCTGCACCTGCAGGTGAAGCAACTCTGCCTGCGCAGTAATGGCGACGGCGGGCGAGTCACCTGGTCACAGAAGAACGGCCTCTCGGCCAAATCAGACAGGCGGGGGACCTTCGCCGTGGCACGGCGAAGGTGGTCAGGGGGTCTGCTGGGGGCGAGATGGAGCTAACAGGTCGTCCTAGGTCAAACTGTGAGCGAAGAAGTGGGTGTGTTCGGTGGATCTGCAGAGGGTGTTTGGTGGGAAGTGGAGGGGCGGAAGAGGATCAGGGTGAGGAGGCGGAGGTTCTGCGGTGGTCGGCGAGCCGTGTGGGTCGCTGGGGTGATGGGAGCGGCTCGCCGGAGGGTGGTCGGAGGCGAAGAGGGTGAGGGTGAACAGGGTCGGTAGAGGGCTTAATTGACTAAATTGAAAGCGGGGAAAGAAAGAGGAGAAGAAGGGGAGTAACTCTAGCTTACTTGCAGGGACGAAGGGGGAGGAACAGGGCGACAGTAGTATCGACTGTCGCCGGAGAAGACGATGCTCAGGGAGAGGGGCGGCGGCGAGCAGAGAGCTGGAGAGGCGCCAGCTGGGTGCGGCGTGGCGCGGGAAGAACAGGGGAGGAAGTCTCTGCTGCTGGTATTGCGGCAGAGCGAAGAGGTGGAGGGGGAGGAAGTCGCCGGAGCTGGTGAGCGTCTGCCGGAGGAAGAAGAGAAGAAAGCTGGGGGTTTTCTCCGTCAGATCCAGGCTGCCCTGGTCGGTGGAGCAGCGGGGGGTATTTATAGGGATGAAACAGGGAGGAAGGCGGAGGGAGACGACGTGTCTCCCTCGCCGGAGAATGGTCGGAACACGAACCCATACCGTCCGTGCGTTCGCACGGCCGGTATGGGGGGCTACAATGACCATGGGGGTGCTCCTGCGACGGCTGACGACGCAGGGCACCCCCGGTATACTTGCCAGGTCCCCCACCTCACCCTGCGCGGCGCCATGCTCCGCGCAAGGTCGCCGGAGCATGGTGCTGGCAGGGTTTTGCAGGAGGGACCTGATTGCAAAGAACGAAGGAGAGTTAGGGGCCAAAATGCGAGGGTTCAAAAGTTGAGGGCCAAAGAGTAAATATATGAGGACCAAAGTGTAAAGTCGGTCAAGGAGGTTTCTTCTTAGGCTCAAGTTTTTATACATGACTAATTAGGACCTAAGGAATCTGATGGTGAATTTTATTTTCATCTTAAACCTTGTTTGACCAGTCAATTTGCGCAAAAACCCAAATTAAGTTATTAATTGGGCATGGTTCTCAATGTAGGTCAAAATGGGTTCTAAAGGCCAAATTGAAGGTTCTAAACCCTAGAGATTATTTTTCTATGAGTTTTAGAGGGTTTATTCTATTTTTACTTTGCCTCGAACCTCGTGAATTGAAATGGGTTGTTTTAGGGTTACAGATTTAGTCTCTTGGAATTGCTGTAGCCCTTGCTAGATCATTTCATCCCACTTTTATTCTTATTAAGCTGTTTTGACCTATGTTTGGGCCCTGAATTACCCTGTATGCAGATTATACTGGTAAAATTGCACTTTTACCCCTTATGACTTATTTTCTTCTCAAACTCAGAATTCTCTGAGTTAAGCCTTTCCTTGAGATATGTAGGAGCTTTTATCCTTTGTATTGGGTCAAAATGAGCTAGTTATGGCTCATGATGAGGTTCTCATCATACCCCCATGCCTAGCTTTTGCTAGTCCCTTAGCAAAAACTTAAGGTTTCAACCCTTGTTCTAGACCATGAAGTTTTCAATAGTTTTAGATAAGTGCCTTCATAGATTAGGTTAGAATGCTGATCATAGGCCTAAAAGGTACTCTAGTACCAATCAAGATCCAAATCTGTCTAGCCTTAGCCTCAGTCTTTTAGCAAAGGTTTTTAAGGCCCACAAGAACTAACCTAAGGTTTATTGGACTTCGTGGTTAAAGCACCCGTGCTTAAAATGATTTTAGCCCTGGCTCGGTTCGCAGTGCGTTTTGTAAGAGAGAGATAGAAAGTTTTTCTGTTTGGAGAGTTTTCTCTCTCTTTTTCTTTTTAGTTCTAGCCTAGGATTGGTTTTTCAACACGGTCTGTATCAGATTCCTTGCTCCCATCATCAATCCTCAAGGGTTCCTGGCGATCGATGCTTCGAGATAGCACCGCCCATGGCAACCCCCGGAACCCTGGCTATTGAAATTTCGAGATAATCCCATCCATGGTATTCCGTGGCCGAATCCAGACCCTGGCAATTGACACTTCGAGATAATGCCATCCATGGAATCTGAACCAGCAGAGTGCTTACATGCCCCCCGTAGGATATGTAAATATCCTAAGAGACAAGCACCGAGGAGATGATATTTTGTTACGCGTCTTCGAGGGGATTTCCCGCCTCTCTGCGCTGGGAACTCGTCCAAATCAACTTGTGTTGATCGGCCGCTCCTATTCTAGGTGTTCTTTTCAGATTTTTGCGACGCTTCTGCGTGATTCTGATTTTTATGCTTACTGAACCAGGCTGTGTGTGAGATTAGGGTGCTTAGGTTACTGAGTCCCGTAAACCAAAAATTAGTTAACGAGGCCGAATACTTCCTAAGCCTTAGACCTAATACTTCAGCTTTTCATTTTCCTCAACCTCTTGAGGAGTGTCCAGATCTTAATGAGTACTAAGAGTCTATTCAAGAATGCCTAAGGTTTGCATTCTTACTAATCTTATTGTGCACTTTTCAGTTATTTTCTTGAATGAGGTCTAGAACTTAGGTTAATTCCTTAGTTTCTTACTAATGACTATCACTCTTTTTTTTTCTCATAATTTTGTGCTCCTTTTTCATTTTGTTTCTTTTCTCCTTCACAAAATTTTCCTTCTCCTCTTCTCCTCTTATTCTTTTTCGAAGAATTTTTTTTTTTTTTTTTTTTTTTAATTTTTTAATTTTTTTTTTTTTTTTGGCATATGTGAATTTTTTGTTTGAAACCTTTTCTTACACGTTTTTGCACTTTCCTACCCCCCCATGCCTAAGATTTGCAATGTCCTCATTGTAACCTAGGGGGTCTTAGTTCATTCCTTAAGACAGAAATTTGGATGAGTGAATGGGTCGGGTTGAATTTTTGCGGACGATTTCAAATCCCAGATGCAAACATCTGAGTTGGGGTCGGCTGTCTACAAGGGTGAACTTCGAGTGCTGAAAGGTGTCAGAACAAGTTTCAGGTTTTCAAAGAGAATGACGGGCTGCCTCCCGTTAAGCGCTGAGTTTTACGCCATCGGCTGGGCGCAATAAGCTCAAGGGGAAAGGAGGATATAAGATGCCTCAGCCAAATCAGTAGAAGTTACATCAATGAACGGCTTGAGTCTTTGACCATTCACGATGAAAGGTTCAGAATCGTGGCTGAGTGGACTGATTTCGATTGCTCCATTTCCAAAAACCTGTCGGACCAAATATGGTCCGACCCACTTAGATCTCAGTTTTCCTGGGAAGAGTTTGAGTCGGGCATCAAAGAGTAGGACCTTTTGACCAGGATGAAAGATCTTTCTTGAGATGTGTTTGTCGTGGAAGGCTTTAACCCGCTCCTTGTAGATTTGCGAGTTCTCGTACGCGTCTATGCGCAATTCATCGATCTCGCTGATTTGGAGTTTTCTGTGGGTCCCAGCCTTAGAAAGATCCAGATTACAGTTCCGTACTGCCCAATAGGCTTTATGCTCCAGTTCGACGGGAAGGTGGCATGCCTTTCCGTACACCAATCTAAAGGGAGACATGCCCAATTGGGTCTTGTGGGCGGTCCTATAGGCCCACAATGCTTCCGGAAGTCGGGACGACCAGTCCTTCCTGTCAGGTCGAACAGTGACCTGTAGGATTTTCTTGATCTCCCGATTCGACAGCTCAGCTAGACCATTAGTTTGGGGGTGGTAAGGAGTAGAGATTCGGTGAGACACCCCGTATTTGGTCATCAGTGACCTAAACTGAGCATTTGTGAAATGGGTCCCCCCATCAGAGATTATTGCACGAGGAATCCCGAACCTTGAGAAAATGTGTTGATGAATGAATTTGAGAACGATTTTGTGATCACAGGTTCGGGTCGGTATGGCTTCGATCCATTTGGACACGTAGTCCACAGCCAACAGAATGTATTCGAAACCATCCGAAACAGGAAAGGGGCCCATAAAATCAATCCCCCAAACATCAAAGATTTCGCATACTAGAATCGGTTGCATAGGCATCATGTCGCGATGGCTCATGTTGCCCAAAGTCTGGCAACGACTGCATGCCTTGCAATGACTGTATGCGTCTTTGAACAGTGTGGGCCAGTAAAAGCCGCACTGGAGGACTTTTGATGCGGTTTTATGCCCGGCAAAATGGCCACCGCATGCCTGGTCATGGCAGAAAGAGAGGATATTGTTGACTTCCCCTTCCGGGACACATCTCCGGATGATCTGATCGGCACCTATGCGGAAGAGGTACGGGTCCTCCCAAATGTAATACTTGGCATCGGAGCGTAATTTGTCTTTCTTGGCCTTCGGCCAATCGGACGGGGTCTGATGAGATGCCAAGTAATTTACAATATTAGCAAACCATGGAAGGCTAGTACCAATAGTCAGCAGGTGCTCATCGGGAAAATGCTCAGTGATGGGTCCGGAAGGGTCTATCATTTCAGAAGGAAGACGGGACAAGTGATCAGCTACCACGTTTTGTTTTCCCGCTTTATCGCGAATCTCGAGGTCAAATTCTTGCAACAGCAAGATCCATCGGATCAATCGAGGTTTCGCGTCCTTCTTTGCAAGGAGATGCCTCACAGCCGTGTGATCTGAGTATATGATGACATGGGAACCCAGAAGGTACGATCTGAACTTCTCTAGGGCAAATACTACAGCTAGCAGCTCTTTCTCAGTAACTGTATAGTTACGCTGAGCCTCATCGAGTGTTTTGCTGGCGTAGTAAATGACCACAGGTTTCTTGTCATTTTTCTGCCCCAAAACCGCTCCTACAGCGAAGTCGGATGCATCACACATGATCTCAAAGGGTTGAGACCAATCAGGGGACTGTAGGATCGGGGCTTGGGTGACTCAGTCACGCAGGATTTCAAATGCTTGTGTGCATTCCTTGGAGATTTTGAAGGGAACATCCTTGGAGAGAAGAGTGGTCAGGGGGCGTGCGATTTTTGAAAAATCAGGGATAAATCGTCGATAAAAACCGACATGCCCTAAAAAGGATCGGATGTCCCTGATCGAGCTAGGCATAGGAAGGTGAGAAATCAGATTAACCTTAGCTCGATCCACTTGGATACCTTTCTCCGAAATTGAGTGTCCCAGGACAATTCCCTCAGGCACCATGAAATGGCTCTTCTCCCAAGAAAGAACCAAATTCACGTCGATGCACCGCCTGAGTATCTGGACCAAGTGTTGGAGGCAATCGTCGAATGATGCTCCGAAAACTGAAAAGTCATCCATGAAGACTTCCAGATAATCACCTACCATATCTGAGAATATGGCAAGCATGCATCGCTGAAAAGTAGCGGGTGCATTGCAAAGACCGAAAGGCATCCTTCGGAAAGCGTATGTTCCGAAGGGGCAGGTGAATGTGGTCTTTTCTTGGTCCTCAGGATGGATTGCCACCTGGTTATAACCGGAGTACCCGTCAAGAAAGCAGAAGAACCTATTTCCCGCTAGTTTTTCGAGAATTTGATCAATGAAGGGTAGTGGGAAATGATCCTTCTTCGTGGAGGAATTGAGTCGACGGTAATCTATACAGACTCTCCACGAGTTGGTTAATCGGGTAGGAATGATTTCTCCGGTCTCAGTCGTTATAGTGGTGAGTCCTGCCTTCTTAGGCACGACCTGAATTGGGCTCACCCAACGACTATCGGAGATCGGGTAGATGATCCCGGCATCTAACCACTTGATGATCTCCTTTTTCACGACCTCCTGCAGATTGGGGTTTAAGCGTCTCTGCATTTCACGAGAAGGTCGTGTGCCCTCTTCTGAATAGATATGATGAGTACAATAAGAGGGACTTATTCCAGTCAAATCATCGAGGGTCCATCCGATGGCTCTGCGATGTTGCTGGAGGACAACAATCAGACGGGATTCCTGTTCAGGACTGAGGTTGGAATTGATGATCACAGGAAGGGTCTGATTAGAACCCAAAAAGATGTATTTCAAATGAGCAGGAAGGGGTTTCAGTTCGAGGATGGGGTTTTCAGCAGCAGCGGGTGGTTCAGTATAGATGTGAGGTTCAAGGGTGGGAGTTACTGGGTTGTTCACATCTGGATTTGACTCCTCTGTTTGCGGGTCAAGATCTTTCTGTGGTTGATGAGGAATACTCAAGTCATTCTGGAGGTGTGATTCATCAACCAAAGTCTTGATGTCACAAATTTGCTCGATGACGCCGCAATTAATTCCTTGTTGGGCCTTAAATATATCAATTTTCAGTGTTTGATCTCCAAACTTAAGCTCTATTTGGCCCTCCTCACAGCTGATGTTGGCTCTAGCAGTAGCCAAGAAAGGTCTCCCTAGAATGATTGGTGTATCCCTAGGGTTCTCAGGTGCATCCATGTCTAAGACTATAAAGTCCACTGGAAAATAGAAATCCCGCACTCTCACGATAACATCCTCGAGAATCCCTTTTGGTGACTTTATAGATCGATCTGCTAATTGTAATGTCACCTCAGTTGGTTTCAGCTCAGATTCTTCCAGATGGTCAAGTAAGGATGTGGGTATCAGATTTATAGATGCACCTAAGTCTAACAATGCTCTATCAAATTGGGTACCACCTATCTTACAGGAGATCAGGGGAGTTCCAGGATCTTTTGCCTTGGGTGGGAGTCTACTAAGGATTACAGAGCTGGCTTGCTCTGACAGAACAATTGGGCTCCCCCCCTTGGTTCGCGGCTTACGCTGGGGTGTACATATATTCTTTAGAAATCGTGCGTAAGCTGGTACGTGGCGGATTGCATCCATCAAGGGGATGTTTATGTGGACCTGCTCAAAGAGCTTGACCAGGTCCTCCTCAGGGGCCACGGGTTTGGTGGACTTCTTTCCCTTGGTCAGGGCCTCGGGAAACGGGATCTTGGTTGGTTCCTCTAGGATAGGTCCAGGTTGTGGGTCTGGAACAGCGGTACCTTGGCTAGCTATCCTAGGGTCATGGTTATCAGGCTGGGAGTGGTTTGGATAATGCGGGTCCTGAGTTGTCTTACCACTACGTGTTGTTACAGAATTTAATCCGGCCTGATTTTGGCTTGGGTTTGGTAGGAGGGGTGGCTGCTGCTGAAATCCCGCACGCGAAGTTGAGGCTTCCATCTCGTCTGGAGATGGGGCAGTAGGGGCCTGATAAATCCATTGAGCGTGGCCTAAATTTGGATTCATAACGCGCTTCTGGGTTGGCACGTTATTTGGGTTAGGAAGGGGTTGGGAAGGGAGTGTGCCTGGCTGGCGAGAATTTGCCAACTGGGCCAGTTGAGTTTTAACTTCAGTAAGCTCGTCCTTGTGCTGTTTTTGAATGGCCGCATTCGATTTTTGAATGTCAGCCAGAGTCTGAAGGATTAAGGACATTTGATCTTGATTTGGCCCTGATGGATAAGTAGGGTTGGGCCGAGGCTGAGGCGGCTGGTAGTGATGAGAGGGCTGTGGGCGGGACTGAAAAGGTGGTCTTTGGGTTTGGGGATTTCCCGCCCACTGAAAATTGGGATGGTTTCGCCATCCAGGGTTGTAAGTGTTGGAGAATGGGTCGTTCTGGATGGCGTTGAGGTCCTCGCAGGTCTGAGGAACCTCCTGAGAATCAGGGAAAGGAGGAATGGAGTTCCCCCGGCTGGTGAAGAAAGGATCGGATGATCTTCCAGTCCAAGAATCAGATGGGGATGGATATGGATCCATCCCAGGGGAGGATCGGTGGAGGATGTTTTGCACAGTCTCCTGTGTGGAAGGAGGTTGTGCAAAGGAGTTACGCGCAGAGGTGGCTCGCTGCAAGTGCTGAGTCAGCTCATCCACCTTCTTTTCAATAATTGAGACCTTGTCCAATCGACTGGCCATTAACTCCAGGTCGACTGATGCGGACAGGTCCTGCGTCTCATGTGCTCCCTTAAGATTCGTCGCTGCGCGGGTATTCGTCCTGTCGAATAATCCCATGGAGTCATTGTTGATGGAGTTCTCGCACATGTTTTCGAGAATCTCCCATACGGTGTCTTCATGTTGACCCATGATGTTTCCTCCGCAGGTTGCATTGACGAAAAGGCGGATGTCCTCACGGAGTCCCTGGTAAAAAGATTGGACTTGTTCCCATTTAGGAACTCCGTGATGGGGGCACTTCCTCATGAGATCCTGAAAACGATCCCATGCCTCATGGAGAGGTTCTCCTGATTGTTGAGTGAAGTGTGTAATCTGATGGCGCAAGGCGTTGGTCCGACCAACGGGAAAGAACTTTTTCAAAAACTCGGATTGAAGTTCTTCCCAAGTGTTGATCGGCCGGGTCTGAGTTTGATACCAATGGGCGGCCTTGTCCATAAGAGAAAAGGAGAACATCTTCATGAGAAGAATATCCCGATTTTGCGCATCTGATCCAAAAGTGTGGGCCAGATGCTTTAGTTGTTTGATGTGCTGGAAGGGATCTTCAGAATTAAGCCCATGGAATTTAGGTATAGCGTGAATCATGTTGGGCTTTAGTTCGGAATCAGGTCCTCCAATCGGGATTCTAACTTGAGGCTCAATGGCCACCGCAGCAGGATTGTAGTGGTCCCGCATCATAGGACGCTGTGGTGGGTGCACGAAGTTTTGGAAGAGGTCATTGAGTCGCTGGAGCTGGTGTTCCAGATTATTTTCTTCCTCAACTGGCTGAGCCATGATGGGGGAAGAAGAAGAACTTGGTTCTGAATCAGAAGAGAGAATAATGTGAGGGTGTTGCTGCACAAATACGGGCGTCGAGGCTTGGCCTTGACGAGAGCGAATTTCTAATGGAGGTCTTAAGGGTGGTCTTAGAGACCTCCTTCCGTACATGCACAGTTGGGAGAGGTAAGTTTAGAAGGTGCTGGACCCAATCAAGACACCCAAAAATGTGTTGGGTGACTATAGAGGTGCGGGGCAGATGGACCCCTTGATCAGAAAGATCGTCCACCTGAGAATTACCTGGGCAGCCAGAGAGGGAGAGTCCCGCGAAGACCCCTACACGGTAGAGCGTCCCCACGGGTTACAGGGTTTCCCCCACCCGACCTCTCTTGTCACTGCGGTTCCAGGTAGACCAGAATGGGGATCTTGACCTCTTAAGTCTACCAATTTTAAGATCAGGGTGCTTAAGGTTTCACTTGAACTTTAGTCTTTTTAAGTGCAAAGAGTGACCTAATTTAAGGTTGGTTAACCCAAAGGGGTCAACTTTACCTCTTGTTTTCTTTGAGAGCTTTTTGGGTCCTGTCTTTTAGGGTTCAAGTGTTTAGAGAGAGCCAATTGTTTAGGATTTTTCTTGTTAATTATTTTCAATCAATGGCTTGGGCACACCTCTTTTGGATTTCCTCAATTCTTGATTAAGGGGTGTGTCTCTACTGAAATCCTAATGTTTGACCTTATGTTGGCTCTACTTGGTCCATTTAACTCTTTGTTGGGCAATTAGGGCTCAAGCAAGAATGTGTTAGCCCTTAAATACCCTTAATAGTGTGCAGGAGTGATGAGTTGAAAACATGCAACTTTTTTATGGTTACTAAGTATGGAAGACAGGTTAGCCCTATATTGCTTGTTCTTTTCTTTTCTTCCTCTTTAGAGTGTAGGGGTTAATAGTGAGAGAAAAGATTTTACCTGTCTTCGGAGTGGTTGTGTGGTTGCTTGTCTTCTTGAGTTCCTGTAGCTGCACAAAAGAGAGGAGATTATCAGAACTTAAAAGAAACAGGAATGTTTACCTCTAGAATAGCCGTTGCTCCCCGGCAGCGGCGCCAAAATGAAGACGTCGGTTTTGTATTTGTTATAACATTGTAGTAAAGCCGGTTGTTACCAACGTTTCATATAAAAATTTTTTTACTCGGAAAAATGAAAGAGTTCCCGAGGTCGAACTCAGGGAGCAAGTTGTATTCTAGAGATATACAAGTTCTATTACAAAAATAAAGAGAGAGAGAGAGAGAGAGATGAAAATTTGGCTTCTTCTTCTTCTCTTCTTTCTTCCTCTTTGTCTTATCTCCTCTTTGGCTTTTGTTCTTCCTGTTCTTCTTCTTCTTCTGCTTTCTTCAGATCTTCCCCTCGTGCTCTTCTTCTTCTGTCTTCTGTTCTTCCTTGTTTTCTTTCTTTCTTTTTCTTCAGATCTTCTTCTTCTTTTCTTGCTTCTTGCTTCTCTTCATTTCTTCTTCTTCTTTGTCTTCACCTGTCTTCAGGACGTCGTCTGATTTTCCAATCAGACGACTTAACCCGCGGATGCTACAGTGCCGCTTCAGTTCTTCTTCTTCCGCAATCCTTCACCTGTGCCTGCACACTCAAGAGTTCAGCATCAGAGGGCAAAAACCTACTCTACCCCCCTCCCCCGCGTATCTCTTTCTCTCTGAAATCACTCTTCGGAAGCTCTCCCAGAGCGCTACCGGGTAATCGGGTTCGGGTCAGGCCCGGGTCCAGGCCCACCGGCGTGCGTGGTGGGCGAGGAGTGCAGGTCAGTCTAATCGGGTCGGGCCAGGTCCGCGGAGCGTGGTCACGGACGAGGCCGGGTCGGGTCGGGTGAGAGGGACCTCACCCCGTGGTCAGGAGGCAGACAGCATAAGGCACTTTTTGCCTTTATGCGTCCGCGCGCCTCCGAGAGGTTCCGAGGTGGGACTAAATGTCCCACCCCAATTGAGCGCGCGTCGCGGATGGAGCAGTGGGCGATCGTGGCTTCCCGCGCGGCCTTCGCCCCGTCTGTGAACCAGGGACGTTTCGCGGAGAGTCCCTGCGCAACCTGGGAGTCAACCCTGGGCGAAGGCGTGCCTGCACCTGCAGGTGAAGCAACTCTGCCTGCGCAGTAATGGCGACGGCGGGCGAGTCACCTGGTCACAGAAGAACGGCCTCTCGGCCAAATCAGACAGGCGGGGGACCTTCGCCGTGGCACGGCGAAGGTGGTCAGGGGGTCTGCAGGGGGCGAGATGGAGCTAACAGGTCGTCCTAGGTCAAACTGTGAGCGAAGAAGTGGGTGTGTTCGGTGGATCTGCAGAGGGTGTTTGGTGGGAAGTGGAGGGGCGGAAGAGGATCAGGGTGAGGAGGCGGAGGTTCTGCGGTGGTCGGCGAGCCGTGTGGGTCGCTGGGGTGATGGGAGCGGCTCGCCGGAGGGTGGTCGGAGGCGAAGAGGGTGAGGGTGAACAGGGTCGGTAGAGGGCTTAATTGACTAAATTGAAAGCGGGGAAAGAAAGAGGAGAAGAAGGGGAGTAACTCTAGCTTACTTGCAGGGACGAAGGGGGAGGAACAGGGCGACAGTCGTATCGACTGTCGCCGGAGAAGACGATGCTCAGGGAGAGGGGCGGCGGCGAGCAGAGAGCTGGAGAGGCGCCAGCTGGGTGCGGCGTGGCGCGGGAAGAACAGGGGAGGAAGTCTCTGCTGCTGGTATTGCGGCAGAGCGAAGAGGTGGAGGGGGAGGAAGTCGCCGGAGCTGGTGAGCGTCTGCCGGAGGAAGAAGAGAAGAAAGCTGGGGGTTTTCTCCGTCAGATCCAGGCTGCCCTGGTCGGTGGAGCAGCGGGGGGTATTTATAGGGATGAAACAGGGAGGAAGGCGGAGGGAGACGACGTGTCTCCCTCGCCGGAGAATGGTCGGAACACGAACCCATACCGTCCGTGCGTTCGCACGGCCGGTATGGGGGGCTACAATGACCATGGGGGTGCTCCTGCGACGGCTGACGACGCAGGGCACCCCCGGTATACTTGCCAGGTCCCCCACCTCACCCTGCGCGGCGCCATGCTCCGCGCAAGGTCGCCGGAGCATGGTGCTGGCAGGGTTTTGCAGGAGGGACCTGATTGCAAAGAACGAAGGAGAGTTAGGGGCCAAAATGCGAGGGTTCAAAAGTTGAGGGCCAAAGAGTAAATATATGAGGACCAAAGTGTAAAGTCGGTCAAGGAGGTTTCTTCTTAGGCTCAAGTTTTTATACATGACTAATTAGGACCTAAGGAATCTGATGGTGAATTTTATTTTCATCTTAAACCTTGTTTGACCGGTCAATTTGCGCAAAAACCCAAATTAAGTTATTAATTGGGCATGGTTCTCAATGTAGGTCAAAATGGGTTCTAAAGGCCAAATTGAAGGTTCTAAACCCTAGAGATTATTTTTCTATGAGTTTTAGAGGGTTTATTCTATTTTTACTTTGCCTCGAACCTCGTGAATTGAAATGGGTTGTTTTAGGGTTACAGATTTAGTCTCTTGGAATTGCTGTAGCCCTTGCTAGATCATTTCATCCCACTTTTATTCTTATTAAGCTGTTTTGACCTATGTTTGGGCCCTGAATTACCCTGTATGCAGATTATACTGGTAAAATTGCACTTTTACCCCTTATGACTTATTTTCTTCTCAAACTCAGAATTCTCTGAGTTAAGCCTTTCCTTGAGATATGTAGGAGCTTTTATCCTTTGTATTGGGTCAAAATGAGCTAGTTATGGCTCATGATGAGGTTCTCATCATGTATCTAAATCAGATTCAGATTCCTCTAATTGTGGGTTTTGATCCGCTTGTGGTTTATCGAAAGTAATTAGGTTGTCAATATATGGTCATCAACCATAGCCTTGATATCACATATTTATTCTATAACACCACAATTAATCCCTTGTTGGGCCTTAAAGATGTCAATCTTCAGTGTTTGGTTCTTGAATTTTAATTCAATTTGGCCCTCCTAACAACTTATATTGGCCCTAGCAATGTCCAGAAAGGGTCTCCCTAGTATAATTGGTGTATCCCTTGGGTTTTCTGGAGAATCCATACCTAAGACTACAAAATCCACTGGGAAATAGAAATCCTGCACCCTAACAATGACATCCTCAAGTATTCCTTTCGGTGACTTAATAGATCGATTAACTAACTACAATGTCAACTCTATCGGTTTAAGCTCAAATTCCTTAAGGTGGTCGAGGGATGTAGGTATTAGGTTTATGGAGGCACCTAAATTTAATAAAGCTCTGTCGAATTGGGTATCACCAATGGTACAGGAAATCAGGGGAGTACTTGGGTCTTTTGCCTTAGGTGGGAGTTCACTCAAAATTACAGAGCTGGCTTGCTCTGATAGTACGATCGAACTCACACTTTTGGTTCGCGGCTTATGCTTGGGTGTACACACATTCTTTAGAAATCGTGCGTAAGCTGGTACGTGGCGGATTGCATCCATCAAGGGGATGTTTATATGGACCCGTTCAAAGAGCTTAACTAGATCCTCCTCAGGAGCCACGGGTTTGTTTGTCCTCTTTCCCTTGGTCAAGGCCTCGGGAAATGGAACCTTGGTTGGTTCCTCTAGAATAGGTCCAGGTTCTTGATCTAGGATAGGGGTGTCTTGGATAACTATCCTAGGCCTTGGGTTACTACCAGGCTAAAAGTGGCTTGGATAAGGTGGGTCTTGTGTTGCTTTACCACTACGGGTTATTATAGAATTTAGTCCTGCCTAGTTTTGGTTTGGAGTTGGTAAAATAGGTGGTTGCTGCTGAAATCCCGCATACGATGTCGAAGCTTCCATCTCGTCAGGTGATGGAACAAAAGGGGCCTAATAAATCATTTGGGCTTGGCCCGGATTGGGGTTCATAACGCTCCTCTGGTTTGGCATGTTATTTGGATTCGGAAGAGGTTGCGAAGGGAGTGAGCCAGGTTGGTAGGAATTCACCATCTGGGAAAGTTGATTGCGAACCTTTGTGATCTCGTTCTTGTGCTGTGTTTGCATCACTGCATTCGTCTTCTGAATGTCAGCCATAGTTTGAAGGATAAGAGTCATTTGATCTATTTCGGTTGGCCCAGATTGATAGGTGGGGTTGGGCCAGGCTAAGGCGGCTAATATGGATGAGAAACTTCTGGACGGGGTTGATATGGTGGTCTTTGATTCTGAGTATTTCCTGTCCACAGGAAGTTGGGATGATTCCACCATTCAGGGTTGTAGGTATTAGAGAATGGGTAATTCCGGATGGCGTTGAGGTTCTTGCAGGTCTGAGGAACCTCAAGAAAGTCAGAGTACGAGGGTTCAGAGTTGCCTCAACTAGAGTAGGTCGGATCAGAGTTTCCCCCAGTCTTAGAGTCAGATGGGGGTGGATACGGGTCCATCCATTGAGAAGATCGGTGATAGATGTTATGCATAGCTTCCCTCCCAAGAGGTGGCTGTGCAAATAGGTTTTGCGCAGAGGTGGCTTGCTGCAGATGTCGAGTCAGCCCATCCACCTTCTTCTCGATGATAGAGACCTTGTCCAACAGACTGGCCATCAATTCCAAGTTTACAGATGCGGATAGACCTTGCATCTCATGTGCTATCCTCGGATTCGTCGATGCACGAGCATTCATCCGGTCGAATAAGCCCATGGAGTCATTATTGATGGAGTTCTCGTACATATTCTTGAGAATCTCCCACACAGTGTCTTTGTGTTGACCCATGATATTTCCTCCGCAGGTTGCATTGACGAATAAGCAGATATCTTCATGGAGTCCCTAGTAAAAAGACTGGACTTGTTCCCATTTAGGAACTCCGTGATTGGGGCACTTTCACATGAGATCCAAGAAACGATCCCATGCTTCATGAAGTGGTTCTCCAGATTGTTGGGTTAAGTGTGTGATCAGGTGTCTTAAGGCATTCGTCTGACCGACTGGGAAGAACATTTTCAAGAATTCGGATTGCAATTCAACCCATGTGTTGATTGGACTCATCTGAGTATGATACCAATGAGCTGCCGTATCCATGAGAGTGAAGGAAAACATCTTCATAAGAAGAATATCCCAGTTTTGGACATTTGACCTGAAGGTCTGGGCCAGATGTTTGAGTTGCTTGATGTGCTGGAAAGGATCCTCGAAATTAAGCCCATGAAACTTTGGAAAAGCATGAATCATGTTGGGCTTGAGTTCAGAATCAGGACCTCCAGCTGGGATTTGGACTCGAGGTCGATCACCACCGTAGCGGGATTATAGTGATCTCGCATCATAGGACGCTACAGCGGGTTGACAAAGGCTTGAAATAGATCATTTAGGCGCTAGAGTTGGTTTTCAAGATTGTTTTCTTCTTCTACTGGTTGTGCCATGATGATGGAAGGAGAATTAGGTTCTGATGAATCAGAGGAGATGTCTATGTGGTGGGGTCGCTGCACAAACACGAATTTCGAGGCTTGGCCTCGGCAGGAGTGGATTGCTAAAGGAGGTCTTAAGGATGGTCTTAAGGACCTCCTACCGAACATGCACCGATGGTTTGGATGAGAGTAGAATGTGCTGGACCGAATCAAGACACCCAAAAATTTGGATGACTATAGGGGTTTGGGACGGATGATACCCCCTAGTTAGAAAGTTGTCTACCTGAGAAATACCTGGGCAGCCAGAGAAGGAGAGTCCCGCAAAGACCCCTACACGGTAAAGCATCCCCACGAGTTATAGGGTTTCCCCCACCAGACCTCTCTTGTCACTGAGATTCCAAGTAGACCAGAATGGGGACTTCAACCTCTTAATTCTACCACTTTTATTTAAGAGCAAAGGTGCTTAGGATTCCACTTGAACTTTAGATGTATTGAGCAAAAAAGTGACCTAATTTTAAGGTTGGTTGACCCACAAGAGGTCTACTTCACTGTTGAACGATTACGAATCTACGCTAACGTGTTCGGTTTTGGAAAACCTGTCGTTGTAGTTCGAAAGCGAAGGATTCGTGTTCAACAAATAAAATTTATACCGAAATTAAAATTCCGGGTCGAACATAGGGAGGCGAACGTTTGATTTAAAAACTTCGCGTTTCTTTTTATTTTGTCACGAAGAAATTCAATTTAAACTATCTAAGTATCTACAACAAATAAAAGAGAGAGAGAGAGTAAGAGAGAGAGAAAGAATACTACACATGGAAATCAAAATGAGATGTAGAATAGACAAGGAATTTATCATAAAAGAGTTCGTTCGTTATAACTAGAAAACATAAAACAATTACTCTAGAAAGCATTAAAAGAATGGAGAGACAAATGTCCTCCTCGACGATCGCTCGGAGGACGAATAGACTACTCTAGAAAGCAGTAAATCTATACTAGAAAGCAGTAAAAAGAATAGGGAGAGAGAATCCTCCTCGACGGTCGCTTGGAGGACGAGCCGGACGGGACGACGCCTGGACGAAGGAGGACGAAGCGGGACAAAGGAGGACGAAGCAGAAGAACGGGAACGGAGCAGCACGCCGTCGTCGTCGCGGGATCCACTTCCGAAGGGGGACGAAAATTTGGACTTTATCTCGCCAGAAACATCCCGGGTGTGGGACAAGCTTCTCTTGAGCTTTGGAGAGGTAGAGAGGAGAAGGAAGGGATGAAAATTTCGTATGGAGGGGGTCTCCTTTTACAGTTGCAAGGAGTGGGGGCAAAATGGACATTACATCTTCAAAATAATAAATAAGGGATCTTTAGTGACGGATAAAACCGTCGCTAAAGCCCCGACGTCGCCGTCGCCGCCGCACCCACGCGCGCCCGCTCGGCTGCCCGCGCGCATAACGCCTACGGACGTCGCTTGATTTTCAGCCGTCCGATCGCGAGATCGGACGGCTTAGATCGTGTCCGCGCCCGCTGCGTAGCGCACCGCCCGCGTGTGATCGCGCGTTACGCCCGGCGTCCAATCGCGCGTCGTCCTGATTGAGCGCGCGTAGCCGTTGGATCTTCATCTGACGCTCGTCCGCGCCCGCTCGCCCGCGCCTTCCACCCCCTCACCACGGCTCGAACCCGCGACCTCCGCTTCGCCCGCAGCTGCGTCGCCACTGCGCTACGCGGACGAAATGGTCGCGCGGACGCTTTTAAGCGCGAGCGACCGCAGCCGTTGGATCGAGATCCAACGGCGGAGAGGAGACGGTGCGCGGTCTTCACAAGATGCATGCGACCGATTGGGCGGCTGAGATGGCGCCACGTGGCGCCATCTTGGCCGTCCATCTTCTGGAAGTTGTAGATGGTGCCACGGATGTCGGATTGACTCGATTTTTGTGTCGTTGGGCTGCGATCGTCGATCCGAATTCATCTGTGCGGTCGGATTTATCATCTGAAGTGTGGATTTACACCATCCTGACCCTTGATCTTCTAGGGTTCCCCGGTCTCTATCTGATGCTACGGATGCCTGATTAGGGCAATCTTGGAGTCGTTGAACTCCAATCGTCGCCCTGATCATATCCATACGGTTGGATCTTTGATCCGAGGCCCCGATAAAATATTTTCCCTATCCAAGCACATAAAAGGAGACAATTAACCTCCATTTTATTCAAACTACTCTAAATGCAAGATGTTGCATGTAATGCAATATTTATGTCATGAAATGCAATCCTATGCTTAAGAACATGCATAAATAGACATTTTAAGTAGTGTAAATATGTTTACATCATACCCCCATGCCTATCTTTTGCTAGTCCCTAGCAAAAACTATATGCTATTTATAAAAGAATTAGGTTAGATTATTTGGACCTGAGTCACTTTCAATCATTAAGAAATTGTCTACTTAGGAACTGAACTTTCAAAGACACAACAGTGCCCGAGTATCAGCCAAAATGCAGACCGCCTCAAGCCTCGCCTTATTCAAAGAAAAATTTCTTTTTCTCTTTTTACTCTTTTCTAATTTTTTTTTTTTGGATTTTCAAATTTTAGGGTTCAAGAGTGGCTTTCTACGACCATTCAACTCACCCAAGATTTGATGAGAATCCTAAGTTTTAAGCATCTTATTGTGATTGTGATAGACTCGTTGACCGGCAATTAGAACAGACTTCGGATTTCTACGCCTCTAGGTGACCTCAAAAAGAATTCTGCCTGAAGGTGTATCTTTACAACCGGTAGCTTTCTCCCTACTTTTATTTTTTAACGGGGTCAACACAAGGGTGAATCCAATGTATATCTCCCTGGTTTATTCTACTTCTCCGCTTCTTCCTAAGTGTTTTGGAAATTTTTAGTGCATTTTCTGAGCTGGGTTCTGGACAACCAGTCGATGAGCTGTTACCACCGACAACTTGCCAGCCATACTCATGCGGCGAAGTGTGGCTTATTTCTTTTTGTTCTTTTCTCCTTTTTGATCTTTTTTTTTTTTTTTTTTTTTTAAGTAGGTGGCTTCCCTGGTCTAAGATTTACCTAAAGGCAGCAAAAAGAGAAAGGTCTAGTGACTGGGCTCTGGACAACCTACCTATGGGCTGTTACCCACGATAACTTGCCAGCCATATCACCCTAGAAGGTTCATTAGCTACCCAATTTCCGTAAAAATCGTCGAACAACGAGTCAGTGCAAAGAAATTGTGTAGATGCTTAAGACTCGAAATTCCCTCAAATCAGAGGGCGGGTTGATAAGTCGTGTACTTATCACCCAAACTTATTTATTCCAATTATAATAGAATTAAGATGGCGAGGACTCAAAGACAAATCCACATTTTAGTGGATACGCAGGCTACTTAAGTCCAAAGACCTGAGGGGTCTTTGTGTTCAGATCATAATATAGTATTTCTTAAGATCGAAAATTTTCTTAAACCCAAATTCTCTTTCCTAATTTTGATTTTTTTTTTTTTTATAAAACAAATCTACGGAGCTGACGAATGAATTCAAAGATAAATATCCACCCCCCCATGCCTATCTAATGCAATGTCCTCATTGTATTAAAAAGACATAAAATAGAGTGGAAAAGCGTAGAAAGCACCTGAATTGCGTGGATATCGGGTCCGCTCCGAGATGAAAATGAAATAGAACTGTATATGTGCTGAGTTTAGTGCCTTCAGCTAGGCACACTATACAAAGAAAAGAAATGAAGAATTCAGAAGTGCAGGTCAAAATTAGAATAAACAGAAGAATCCTCCGACCTGTCAACAGAGGTCCACAGATGTGGACCAGATTGTGGCGCAGACCCATCCCCCATAATCGAGAATATCTTAGGTTCTGGATAAAAATTACCCAAAACCTAAAATCAGAATGCAAGCGGGGTCGGGCCTGCTATTTGTGAGGATGCAACCCAAGGCCAAAATGTCGGGTTACGGAGAATTGAAGCTCAAAAGGATAATCGTTAAATGTGTGCTTGAGTTTGACATCCTCGAAACAAATGTCGTAAGGGTTCTGATTTGATGGTTTCCGCTTAAAAGGAACCCTTCGACTCAATCTTCCATTTCCTCCAAAATTGACTTCCCAAATCAGAATTTCCCAGCTCCTATCCACCTCATTCGGCATATCAAATTCCATGACCTCTTGTATTTTCATCACCCTGTCTGAAATCTCCAAGTCTAGATGATGTGGCAAAATCAAAATTGACTTTGGTCTAATTATCTCAAAATTAGAATCATCAATAAGCTCAACAGGGTGTAACTGATAATTAGGTCATTGAACTGATTCTTCCAGAAAATGCGATTCTGGATCCGTAATGTGTGCCCTAATAAGATCAGTTTCCTCAGTTATTGGGCTACCAAATGATCTATCAGATTCCTCAGGCCCAATCGTCTCACAAAAATCGTGTTCTGAAAACTCGTGTGAGACTTTGCAACTTGAATCTTCACCATCAAAGAAATCAGGATCCGTATCAATGTATGTCCCAAAATCAGTTGTCACTTTGTGTTCCCAGGAGACATACGTTTTCTCGTAACCTGGCTCAGGGATCTCAGGTGAAGAAATCAGATCATCCTTAATTGGTTGCTTTAATTCAATCTGGTCAGCCTCGTAATACGTGTTCCCCCCAACAGGTGCCTGAGCGGGTTCTGTCTTTGGCTTTCCTGAAGAGGGTTCATCCTGGGAATCATCCCAAGATTGAACCAAAGCAACCACGAACCTCATCCTCAATTTCGCTAATTTCCCAAGTAGAAACTCACCCGGGTTCTTATCATTAACATCCTGGAGCCAATCCAACAAAGACTTGTTTAAATCATCAATCATTTCAATCAAGGGCTCCAATCTCTCAATGCAAGGTATTGGCTGAACTTCTAAAGATTGTATGATATTTCTCAAGTTAGCCAGAACCTTATCTTGAACCTGATTAACCTGAACCAAATGAGTTGGTTCAGGGTTGGGCGGGTTTGACATCAATGTATAGGAATTAACAAATTGAGATTCGTTATACCCATCCTGATAATAGGTCATTTCAGATTGTTCAACAGATGGTGATGACCTAAAGGCAGTGAAATCAGAGGATGGGTAAGGATCAGTGTATCCTTCTTGATTGTAGATCGCATTAGGTTGTTCATGAAAGGAGGACGATCTATAATCGATGTAACTCTGAGAAGGATAGAATTGAAAATCAAAGTGTTCAGGGTTAGACCCTAAACACGGGGGTCCGGAATTGTATCCCCAATCCGAATTATCCCAACTAACTAATGGTCGATTACAATATGAGTTGGGATAATCGTCATGTTGAGGATAATTTACAACAGGAGGGAAAGAGCGGGAATGCGTGAAATATGTGGAAGGATTCATGATACACGGGAGGAAGAAAGGTGCCCTGCAATACAAACAATCAAACCTGTCCTTAAATATGTTAGCCTAAAGACCTACAGACTCTTAAAACCCGTCTTGAGATAAAGGAACGATTTGATCTACTTCCGTCTGTTCAATCCAACCAGTTAGAAGGAGGGACTGGGGAGAAGGTTCTTCCTTCGGCTTACGCCTCCGGTTCCTAGTGTACCCCCCAGCCGCGATCGTTTGACTCTGCTCCCCTAGCTAGACATCAGATTGAACAGTAGAAACAGACTAATCGAAAATAATCTCGTTCTGAGTTCTGAAGAGCGAGTCCAATCCTCAAGGCCAACGTCTACTCTATTTTATTTAGGGCTAGGTTTGAATGTGCTTTGGAATGTGATGGGCCCTTTAAATGGGTTGTGCCCTTAATGATTGATTGATTTGTGTGTGAGTGCACAACTAGTGATTTTCAAGCAAGATTGTTTTTGATGTGGTGAATTTTAAGATTCAAATCTTGCTTAGTAGCTTTTAGGATTCAACTTTAGGTGTTTTCAATCAAGTTTCGTTGGCACACCAAGTTTTACAAGCACAGGTGAAGATGTTTTCCTTTAAAGTTTAAAAAGAATGTGGAGTGCCTGGTAAATCCCTAAGAGTTAAACCTAATTGGCAGCTACTTGATGAGTTGATTTTATTTGAAGTGGTGCGGCCCAATCAACTCAAACAATTGGCCTGTTGCACCACTTAATTAGGCACACAAATGATTACCTAATCTGATTTCTACTCAATTATGTGTTTGGATGTGTGTACCGGCTCCTAAGATTGGATTACCGGTTGAGTTTGAAAATCAGATGAGGTTGTGTACCTCTGTGAGATTTTTTTTTTTTAAAGTGGGGGTTGGAGTGAGTATGGATGTCAAACAACAAACAATCTGACCTTAGAGTTTATAAGAACACCTAGGTTGATTGATGTTTGAATTATTATGTGATGAAATGAAATCTAATGGGTGGGAGGTGGGGGATAACTTACAAAACCTTCCACAGCACTTTACTCCAATCTACCGCTTTTGCCTGCCTCGAAAGAGTACTTGCAATTACAATAAGAAAGGAGAAAAGTGAGGTAAATGATTTGTAAGTTACAAAATGCGAAGAGAAATCAAAGATCATTGCCTCCCCGGCAACGGCGCCAAAATGTTGATGAACGTTTACAAACCTACGCTAACGTGTTCGGTTTTGGAAAACCTGTCGTTGTAGTTCGAAAGCGAAGGATTCGTGTTCAACAAATAAAATTTATACCGAAATTAAAATTCCGGGTCGAACACAGGGAGGCGAACGTTTGATTTAAAAACTTCGCG
Source organism: Thalassia testudinum (assembly GCA_037157565.1). NCBI lineage: Eukaryota > Viridiplantae > Streptophyta > Magnoliopsida > Alismatales > Hydrocharitaceae > Thalassia > Thalassia testudinum. The sequence continues at coordinate 115,509,781 of JAZHRO010000014.1, forward strand.
TTTCTTTTTATTTTGTCACGAAGAAATTCAATTTAAACTATCTAAGTATCTACAACAAATAAAAGAGAGAGAGAGTAAGAGAGAGAGAAAGAATACTACACATGGAAATAAAAATGACATGTAGAATAGACAAGGAATTTATCATAAAAGAGTTCGTTCGTTACAACTAGAAAACATAAAACAATTACTCTAGAAAGCATTAAAAGAATGGAGGGAGAAATGTCCTCCTCGACGATCGCTCGGAGGACGAATAGACTACTCTAGAAAGCAGTAAATCTATACTAGAAAGCAGTAAAAAGAATAGGGAGAGAGAATCCTCCTCGACGGTCGCTTGGAGGACGAGCTGGACGGGACGACGCCTGGACGAAGGAGGACGAAGTGGGACGAAGGAGGACGAAGCAGAAGAACGGGAACGGAGCAGCACGCCGTCGTCGTCGCGGGATCCACTTCCGAAGGGGGACGAAAATTTGGACTTTATCTCGCGAGAAACATCCCGGGTGTGGGACAAGCTTCTCTTGAGCTTTGGAGAGGTAGAGAGGAGAAGGAAGGGATGAAAATTTCGTATGGAGGGGGTCTCCTTTTATATTTGCAAGGAGTGGGGGCAAAATGGACATTACATCTTCAAAATAATAAATAAGGGGTCTTTAGTGACGGATAAAACCGTCGCTAAAGCCCCGACGTCGCCGTCGCCGCCGTGCCCACGCGCACCCGCTCGACTGCCCGCGCGCATAACGCCTACGCACGTCGCTTGATTTTCAGCCGTCCGATCGCGAGATTGGACGGCTTAGATCGCGTCCGCGCCCGCTGCGTAGCGCACCGCCCGCGTGTGATTGCGCGTTACGCCCGGCGTCCAATCGTGCGTCGTCCTGATTGACTGCGCGCAGCCGTTGGATCTTCATCTGACGCTCGTCCGCGCCCGCCCGCGCATGCCTTCCACCCCCTCACCGCGGCTCGACCCCGCGACCTCCGCTTCGCCCGCAGCTGCGTCGCCGCTGTGCTACGCGGACGAAATGGTCGCGCGGATGCTTTTAAGCGCGAGCGACCGCAACCGTTGGATCGAGATCCAACGGCGGAGAGGAGACGGTGCGCGGTCTTCACAAGATGCATGCGGCCGATTGGGCGGCTGAGATGGCGCCACGTGGTGCCATCTTGACCGTCCATCTTCTGGAAGTTGTAGATGGTGCCACGGATGTCGGATTGACTCGATTTTTGTGTCGTTGGGCTGCGATCGTCGATCCGAATTCATCCGTGCGGTCGGATTTATCATCTGAAGTGTGGATTTACATCATCCTGACCCTTGATCTTCTAGGGTTCCCCGGTCTCTATCTGATGCTACGGATGCCTGATTAGGGCGATCTTGGAGTCGTTGAACTCCAATCGTCGCCCTGATCATATCCATACGGTTGGATCTTTGATCCGAGGCTCCGATAAAATATTTACCCTGTCCAAGCACATAAAAGGAGACAATTAACCTCCATTTTATTCAAACTACTCTAAATGCAAGATGATGCATGTAATGCAATATTTATGTCATGAAATGCAATCCTATGCTTAAGAACATGCATAAATAGACATTTTAAGTAGTGTAAATGTGTTTACATCATTCACCTATTTGTCCTTTGAGAGCTTTAGGTCCTTTTTTTTAGGATTCAAGTGAAATTAAGAGCTTGAATTTTAGGGTTTCTCTTGAATAAGTCTTTTCAAGCAAGGCTTAGGCACACCACCTTTTGGAATTGTTGTTTATTGCTTAGAAAGATGTGTCTCTAAAAACCCTAAATTGGAAACCTTAAGTTGGCTCTAATTTTGGTGCAATTTAGTTGCCAAAAATATGGTATCTAGGGCTCAATCAAGAAAGTGGTAGTCCTAGTTACCTTAAATGGATGCACAAACCAATATTTGCTGTTGAAATCAAAATTAGGCAACTTTGGTGACTAAGCTAAAGATGGAAAGCAGGTAGCCCTAATTGATTTTTATCTTATTTTTCCTTTTCAGAATGAGGGGATTAAGAGAAAGGGCTAATTAGAGATTACCTGCCCTAGGTGTGCTTGTTGTGCAACCGTCTTATTTTGAATCTTCTCCCTTGAAACAATCACAACAAAAAAGATATATCAAGTTAGTACCAAATCAGAAATTGTGATTAAGATTTCTAAATCGATCGTTGCTCTCCGGCAATGGCGCCAAAATGTTTTACAGGGCGAGATCAATATTTTAAAATCAATAAGTCGTAGTATAGTTCAAATCGCTAAAAAACAAATAGATTTTATTACTCAAAGTTTTAAGTCCGAGGTCGAACACAAGGAGCAAATTGGGGTTTAAAAATCAAGAGCACAACTTTTGAAAAATTGAATATAATGTGCAATGAGAACTGAATTGAAATGCAAAAATGTAAATGTAAACACTGGATATCAATGTATATAAAGAAAGCACAAAAAATGGATGTCTGATTATGTGAATCTGACGTCTTAAATATGGCTGCTACAGTGCTGCTTCACTTCTCTTTTTCTCTTCTCTGATCTCTGTCTCTGGCTGGCTTTCTCCTTTCTTCTTCTTTTCTTCTCTGTTCTTTTCATGCCTTAGCCTTCTTTCTACCTTTAGCTTCTCTAGCCTTTGCCTTTTTCTTCTTCTTCTTCTTTCTTTCCTTCTAGCGACTTCTCTTTCTCTTACCTTTAGTTCCTTCTCCTTCTCTTTCTCTTTCTTCAGCCCTTCAGCCTTCAGCTTCTTCCTCTTCAATCCTTGCCTTCACCTCCCTTAGCTTCTCTGACCTCTGCCTTTGTCTTTTCCTTCTTCTCCTCCTGTGAGAGCAAAACCTACCCCTACCAACCCCCGCAATCTCTCTTCCTCTTTCTTTCTTAGGCTCGCTTTCCCAGAGCTGTTTCTCGGGTAATTGGGTCAGGTACGCGCCTAAGATTAGGCCCATCGGCGTGCGGTGGTGGGTGAGGAGTGCAGGTCGAGTATACAGATCAAGCCAGGTCCATGGGGATCGGGTTACGGATGAGGCAATGAGAGGGTGAGTGGGACATCACCCCGTGGTCAGGAGGCGAAGAGCCTTATTCACTTTTTCCTCTTATTCTGCTGTGCCTGCTCAACAGCATCCGAGGTTGGACTAAATGTCCCACCTTCCTTTGTGTGCGTCCGCAGCAGGAGGCTTCCTTGATTGTAGCGGCTACTTCGGTCTTCAGTGCCAATTGCTTGGCCGGAGTTGTGCATGAGAGAAATCCGCACACCCTGGGAGTCTTAGCCTAGAGCGAGGAGACCTAGAACGAGCTTGCAAGCTAGCAACTTGCATGTGTCAATGGCGGTGAGAACTCCAAACCTCTCAACCACGAAAATGGCCTTGCGACCTCGTCAGAAAGCTAAGATAGCTTCACCAAGACACAGCTAACGTAGTGCGAGGGTTGGCATGGCGTGGGGTGGTTGGAGTGTGCGTGCCTATGGCACCCTATGTGTGTGAGAGTGGGTGTGTTCGAGGGGTGTTTTGGGGGCATGACGCGGTGAGTGGAGTGAGGGTTTAGGATCAGTGAGGTGATACGGTGCTTATGGGGTGGTTGGCGAGGAGGATGGTGGCGTGGAGCGGCGGGGATGGCTTGCCGGAGGTCTGGCCGAAGAAGAAGGTGATGGTGGTTGCGTGCATCGAGGGTCATTTTCAAGAAATAACGAGAGAAAAATGATTAGAACAGAGGGAGGACTTAGCTGTGCATAGGGAGATGAAGGGGGAGGCAGAGATGGCGGCTGGCTCATATTGCCGTTGCTGGAGATGAAACACTCAGTTGGGGGAGGACGGCGACGATGAAGTGGCTGCAGAGGCGTCGGCTGGTGCTGCGCGACATGGATGAATAGGAGGAAGAGAACCCTGCCACTGGTATTGTGGGAGAGCGACGAGGAAAAGGAGGGACGCCGTCAGAGATTGCTGAGTCACTAGCCGAAGGGGGAAGAGATGAAGTAGAGGGATTCTCGGGCCAATTTCAAGCGTGGAAGATGCGGGTGATCTAGGCATGCTTTTAAAGGCTATGGAGGAAGGATTTGTGCTTGGAAGCCAAGCTTCCAAGCATGGTAGGCTCGCCAGAGATGGAAGGTTAAAGGAGACCCGAATCTCTCATGTATTCGCATGAGAGATTGGGTACCAAATCGAGCCTCTGATTGTGTTCAAACTGGAGGAGATTTCTTAGAGAATCTCCCTTTCAATTTTGAAGGGGATTCTCTGAGAACTTAGAGAGATCTTGCCTTTAGTTTCTCACCAGAGTAGGATTCCCTCCACTATAATGGTGGAGGGACCTAATTGAAAAGAATGAAGACAAAGGGTTTCTGCAGAGGTTTTCAAAAGATAGGGGTAGAAATGTAATTAGGTTGGACCTGTTTGCAAAGTGGGTCAAGATGAATTCCCATTAGGTCCAAATTTTGGTACAAACTCAATTTAGACCTAAGGAATCCAATGGTGAAGTTGGATTTTAGGTTTGACCACGTTTGACTGGGCAATTTACATAAAACATAATTTAGGGTAAATATTTGACTGAGACCCCAATTTAGGTCAAAATAGGTTCCAAGGGCCAATTTAAAGGTTATAAACGCTGAAAAATATTTTTCCATAACTTTTATAGGTTTTAGGTGAATTTTATTCTGACCAGAATCTTGTTAAATCAAGTGGGTTTGTTTTAGGCTTATAAGAAGTCATTTAATTCCCAGAATTCACATGAATCCTTTTCTATTTGAACCAACCTACTTTTTATCTTGTTAGGACCATTTGACTTGTGTTTAGCCCATGAGAAATCCCGTTGTTGTACTGCAATGGTAAAATTGATGTTTTACCCCTTGTTTCTTAGTTTTCTCCCAGAATGGTTATTCATTAAGTTAAGACCTCCAGTTGGTTATGTAGGAGCTTTTATTCTCCTTTCTGGGTCAAAATGAGCTATTTAGGGCTTATGATGGTGTTCCCATCGGGCCTTTCACGACAAGCACATATCCAGAAAGATCTTTCACCCTGGTTAGAAAGTCTTACTCTTTGATGCCAAACTCAAATTATTCTCAGGAAAACTCAGATCAAAATGGATTGGACCATATCTTATAAGAAGAATCTTTGGAAATGGAGCCGTAGAAATCAGCCAACCCAGCCTTGATTTAAAACCCTTTGTTGTAAATGGTCATAGACTTAAGCAATTAATTGAACTGACTGATGCAAGCAGGGCTAAGGTATCTTTTGATCTCCATTCTCCCTTTGCTTATTACGCTCGACTGAAGGTGTTAAACTCAACGCTTAACAGGAGGCAACTCGTCATTTTTTTGAAAAATCGGAAACCCTTCTTGACACATCTTATGTTGAACTCATATTGCACTTTAGAGTTCATCCATTAGAACTGCCGACTCCACCTCTGGTACCCGTACCTGAGCTTGAAATCGTCCGCAACAATCACCCCAACCCATCCACCCACCCTACACCTATTCTATTGAATGATCTAAACTGAACTCAAACCCACCTAGTTTACAATGAGGATATTGCAAAAAGTAGGCATGGGGGGGTATTAAAGTGCAAAACATCGTGAAAATCACTTCACAAGAAAGGGTTTCATCAAAAAAATCACATATTCCAGAAAACCAAAAAAATAAAAAATAGAAAAAGAACAAAAATAAAAGAAGGGAGGAAATTATAAATTGATCACATATCATTTTTTAGGAGAAAATGGGTGCACATAAAAATGTCAAAATGGAGCACAATTTAAAAAGAAAAGAAAAAGAGATAGTCATTAATAAAAGATTAAGGAATTGACTTAGTTCTAGACCAAATCAAAAGAAAGAAAATAAAAGACAAAAAGTGCTAAGAAACAAAAAGAGATTAGTACGAACGCTGATCTTAGGCCTCTTGGGCTGCAATCCTAAGCTTAAAAATTCAAGTATCTGCTAAGATCTGGATAGTCCTCAAGAGGTTGGAGAAAATGCGAAGCTTAAGTATTAGGGCTAAGGCTTAGGGATTATTCGACCTCGTTAACTGAACTCTGGTTTGCGGGACTCAGTAACCTAAGCACCCCAATCCACACACAGTCTGGTTCAGTGCGTTTAAGTATCAAAATCACACAAATGCGTTAAATCTATTCTGAAAAAGTTACCTAGATTAGGAGTGGCTCATCAACACAAGTTGATTTGGACGAGTTCCTGGCGTGGAGAGGTGGGAAATTCCCCTCAAAGATGCGCAATAACATATCGTCTCCTCGGTGCTTGCCTCCTAGGATATCTAAATATCCTACCGGGGGCATATAAGCACCTTGTGCTGGTTCAGATGCAATGGGAAGCATTATCATGAAATGTCGATTGCTAGGGTCTGGATTTAGCTACAGAACACCATGGGTGGGATTATCTAGAAATCTCAAAAGGCAGGGTTTTGGGGTTTGCCATGGGCGGTGCTATCTCGAAGCATCGATTGCTAGGGACCCTACGAGGACTGATGGTGGGAACTAGGAATCTGATACAGATCATGTTGTAAAGCTAAAAATTCTCCAAGAAAACTCTTCAAAAATGCACTGCAAATTGATGGTTAGAAATAAAAAGAAAAGATAGAGAAAACTCTCAAAAAAGAAATTTTCTGTCCCTCTTATAAAAATGCACTGCAAACTGAACCTGGGCTAAAACTTGTTACAAGCATGGGTGCTTTAACCATGGAGTTCAACGAACCTTAGGTTAATTCCCATTGGCCTTAGAAACTGTTCGCAAGGCGAAATCGATGTTTAAAATAATCGCGTTGCAGTATAGTCGAAATCACTTTGAAAACAAATATAATTTTTATTACTCGAAAATGTTTCGAAGTCAAACACAGGGAGTTATATGGGATTTAGAAATCAAGATCACAATTCAAAATTAAAAGAGATTGTAGCAGTATCAGTAACAATGTGCAAAAATATGGGAGTAAAATAGTGATTTAGATCACTAAATACTCCTACAATATCACCAAAGAACTCAATGTAAATCTTATGAAATGAGAGCTAAGTTCTGTCGTCTGATTTGGAAATCAAACTACTTAAAGCTCTCTGCTTCTTCTTGGTCTTCTTTTCTTCTTCTCTTTCTCTAATTCAGCTATTTCCTTCTTCTCTTCAGGCCTTCACCTCCTTTTCTTCTTTACTTCTCTATCTTTGCTTTCTCTATCTTCTCATTCCTTCTTCTTTCTCTGCAATCCTTCTCTTCTTCTTCAGCTTCTGCTCTGGCCTCCTCTTCTTCTTCTTCTTCCATCTGCCTTCAACCCTGGCCTCCTCTTCTTCTTCATAATCGGCTAAGTGTCAGCTAGAGGTTCCTATAGCAAAACCCTCCCCCTACCCACGTGATACCCCTCTCTTCTTCTCTCTTAGGATCCGCACTCCCAGAGCCACAGGTATCCAGGTTATCGGGTGGGTGCATACCCAGGTCCAATGTCACCAACATGCGATGGTGAGTGAGGAGTGCATGTCGGGTCGGGTTAGGCAAGGTCCGTGGGGGCAGTGTCACGAACAAGACTGGGTAAAGGTGAGAGGGACCTCACACCGTGGTAACTAAGGCGAATAGCTATCGACACTTTTTCAATTTATGCGAGTGTGCAGCTTCAACAACTTCTGATGTGGGACTATCCGTGCACCCCTCTTCTCACATGCCTGCAGTAGGGATCTCCTTCCAATTGCCTCAACGACTGAGCCTCGCAACTACAATTGAGGGCCTGGGTGCATGCGCAAGAGACTTCTACACATCCTGGGACTTTAACTTGGGCGTGGCAGCACCTGGGGCAGCCTCAAGCAAGCTTCGAGCTTGCTTGCCAATGGCGGACAGGGTCTGATACCTGAAAATAATAGAACAGCCTTTCGACCACATCAAAGCATTCAGGGAGCATTGTTGGAGCACGACGGGTGTGATGGGGTTGGTGTCGTGTAGCGAGAGTGACTGTGAGTGCGTACCTAGGTCAAATTGTGTGCGTGTAAGTGGGTGTGTTCAGGGGGTGAGTGGCGAGGTGAGTGAATAGAGAGGAAATGCTCAGTGAGGTGTGGTGATGGTCGTGAGCTTGTCCTCGAGGGTTTTGGTGGCCTGTGGAGGTGGGATGGCCTTACCGGAGGGGGTGGCCGGAGATGGAGGCGATGGAGGTGCGAAGGGGCATCAGTGATCGATTTTGGAATGTAAAGGGCAGAGAAGAAACTAGTGGGGATAGGAGACTTAGCTAGGAAGTCAAGGGACGAAGGGGGGCAGTGAGGGCATCAGGTCTGGTGTTGCTGACGCCGGAGACGAAGGTAGCTCCGATGAGGTGGGAACAACAATGATGAAGAGGAATGGGCATCAGCTCGTATGGCACGACGCGAGGAAGAACAAGAAGGAGGAATCTGCCACAGGTATGGAAGTAAGATGACGAGAAGGAGCAGAGGGAATCACCGGACATTGAGGAGCCCTCGGCTGTGAGAGGGACAGATGAATTTAGGGGAATCACGGCTGAATTCGAGTGTGGAGAATGTGGGAGGATCTGGGCTTCTTTAAATAGGGATCTAAGTGGTGGCTAGGACTTCGGAAGCAAGCTTCCAAGCTTGGAAGGTCGTCGAACTTGGGAGCTTTTAAGATACCCAAATCTCTCATGCGTTCGCATGAGAGATTGGGAGGTCAAAGCTCATCAATATGTTCAGACTTGAGAGAATTTCTCAGAGGATCTCCCTTCCAATTTTAGAAGAGATTCTCCAAGCAATCAAGGCGATATTCCCTGTCAAAGGTCACCGAAGTAGGTTTCCTCCACGATAATTGCGGAGACACCTAAATGCGAAGACAACGAAGATGTTAGGGGGCAGTTTGCAAGGGTTTGTTAAAGTTAGGGGTAGAAATGTAATCAAATAGGCCCTTTTTGCAAACTAGGTCAAGGCAAACTCATCTTGGGTCCAAATTTTGGTACAAACCTAATTTGGACCTAAGGAATCCAATGGTCAAGTTGAATTTTGGTTTTGACCACGTTTGACTAGGTAATTTATGCAAAAACTAAATTAGGGTAAATATCTATCTCAGACTCCATTTTAGGTCAAGATGGGTTCTGATGGTCAATTTGAAGATAATAAACCCTAGAGAATATTTTTCTATGATTTTTGGAGGGTTTAGGTGAATTTTATCGTGACCAGAACCTTGGCTAATTAAGTGGGTCTATTTTATGGTTTCAAAATTCATTTAATTCTCAGAACACACACAAATCCTTTTCTATTTAATCCAACTTACTTGTTCTCTTATTATGACCATTTGACCATTATTCATCCCTTAATAAAACCCATGGTTGTACTGCATTGAAGATGTGCTGGTAAAATTACAGTTTTAACCCTAGTTTCTTATATTTCTCTCAAAATGGTTATGCAATGAATTATGACTTTCAATTAGTTATGTAGGAGCATTTATTGACTTCATTGGGTCAAAATGAGCTAGTTATGGCTCATGATGGTGTTCCTATCATACCCGCATGCCTAGCTTTTGATAGTCCCTTAGCAAAATTTTAAGGTATTAACTTTGATTCTAGACCATGAAATCTTTTGATACTCAAAACTATGATGTGTGCTTTCATTTGTAGATTAGCTTAGAATCTCGATAGTAGGCCTATAGGTACTCAGGTACCAACCAAGATTCAGACCTGACCAGCTCTAGCCTCAGTCTACCATGAAGGTTTCTAAGGCCCACAGGAACTTACCTAAGGTTCGTTGAACTCCGTAGTTGAAGCACCCATGCTTGTAACATGTTTTAGCCTTGGTTCAATTTGCAGTGCATTTTTGTCAGAGAGAGACAATGGAATTTTTCTTTGTGGAGAGTTTTCTATCTCTTTCCTTTTTATTTCTAGCTTCAAATTAGCTTCACAACACAGTCTGTATCGGATTCTTAGTCTCCATCATCAATCCTCGAAGGGTCCCTAACAATTGATGCTTTGAGATAGCACTACCCATGGCAACACCTAGAACCCTAGCTTTTTTGGGATAATGCCGCCCATGGCATCTGAACCAGGACAGGGTGCTTACATGGCCCCGGTAGGATATGTGGATATCCTAGTAGACAAGCACCGAGGAGATGATATGTTATTGTGCATCTTCAAGGGGAATTTCTCGGCTCTCCATACCGGGAACTCATCCAAATCAACTTGTGTTGATCAGTCGCTCCTAATCGAGGTGACTTTTTCAGAATAATTTAAACGCATTTGCATGATTTTGATACTTAAGCGTACTAAACCAGACTGTGTGTGGATTGGGGTACTTAGGTTACCGAGTCCTGTAAACTAGAGGTTAATTAATAAGGCCGAATACTACCTAAGCCTTAGACCTAATACTTAAGCTTTGCATTTTCCCCAACCTCTTAAAGACTATCCAGATCTTAGCAGGTACTTGAATTTTTAAGCCTAGGATTATAGCCCAAAAGGCCTAAAATCAACGTTCCTACTAATCTCTTCTTCGTTTCATTAGCACATTTTTCTTTTCATTTTCTTTCCTTTGATATCTTCTAGAACTAAGTCAATTCCTTAATTTCTTACTACTGGCTACCTCTTTCTCTTTTCTTTTCAACTTGTGCTCCATTTTGATATTTTTATCTCCTCCCCTTTTCCTCCTCAAAACTGATATGCCCTCAAAATTTCCTATCCTCTCATTTTTTTGTTCTTTTTCAAGAATTTTTTATTTTTTTGGTATTTTTCGGATATGTGATATTTTTGAAGAAACCCTTCTTGTGAGATGATTTTCATGGCATTTTGCACTATAATACCCCCCCATCCCTACGATTTGTAATGTCCTCATTATAAATTACGTGGGTTCAAGTTCAGCTTAGATCATTCATTAGAACAGGTGTTGGGTGGGTGAATGGGTCGGGATGACTGTTGCAGACGATTTCAAGCTCAGTTATGGGTACCAAAGGTGGAGTCGACTGTTCTAATGGATGAACCCTAGAGTGCAATATGAGTTCAACATAGGAATGTGTCAAGAAGGGTTTTGGGTTTCTTTTTCAAAATGACGGGTTGCCTCCCGTTAAACGCTGAGTTTAACACCATAGGTCGGGTGCAATGAACTCTGGGAGACTGGAGGGTAAAAGATGTCTCAGCCAAATTTGTATCGGTAAGTTTAATGAATGGTTTGAGTCTCTAACCGTTCACGACAAAAGGTTTTGAATCGTGGCTGAGTTGACTGATTTTGACTGCTCCATTTCCAAAGATTCATCAGACAAGGCAAGGTCTGATCCATTTTGATCTAAGTTTTCTTGGGAATAGTTTGAGTTTGGCATCAAAGAGTAGAACTTTCTGACTAGGGTAAGAGATCTTTCTGGATATGTGCTTATCGTGAAAGGCCTTAACCCGCTCTTTGTAAATAACTGAGTTCTCATATGCATTGTGGCGTAATTCATCGATCTCACTCATTTGAAGCTTTTTATCGGTTTCTACCTTAGAATGATCGATTTGCAGTTCCATACAGCCCAATAGGCTTTGTGCCCCAATTCGACAGGGAGGTGACATGCCTTCCAATAAACCAATCTGAAGGGAGACATACCTAATTGGATTTTGTGGGTGATCCTATAAGCCCACAAAGCTTCTAAAAGTTAGGATGATGAGTCTTTCCTTTCAGGTCGAACAGTAACCTGGAGGATTTTCTTGATCTCCCGATTTGATAACTCAGCTAGATCGTTGGTTTGGGGGTGATAAGGAGTAGAGATTCGGTGTGACACCCTGTATTTGGTCATCAGTTACCTGAACTGAGCATTAGTGAAATGGGTTCCTCCATCAGAGATTATAGCATGTAGAATCTTGAACCTAGAAAAGATGTTCAGATTAATAAATTTGATTACTACCTTATAATGATTGGTTCGGGTCAGAATGTCTTCGATCCATTTCATCATGTAGTCAACAGCAAGCAGAATGTACTCGAAGCCATCTGAAACAGGAAAGGATCCCATAAAATAATCCCCCAGACATCGAAGATTTTGCATGCGAGAATTGGCTGTAAGGGCATCATATCACGGTGGCTTATGTTGCCTAAGGTCTGGCAACGAGTGCATGCCTTACAGTGATTGTATGCATCTTTGAAAATCGTAGGCCAATAGAAGTTGCACTAGAGGACTTTTGCTACAGTTTTATGACTAGGGAAGTGTCCACCACATGCCTGGTCATGGCAGAAGGACAAGATGTCCTAAATTTTTGCTTTCAGAACACATCGTCGGATGATTTGATCCGTGCATATGCAAAAGAGATACGGGTCTTCCGAAAAGTAGTACTTGGCAGCTGAAAGCAATTTGTCCTTCTTGGCCTTCCGCCAATCAGGCAGAATCTGATGTGATGGCAGTACTTTACTAGATCAGCAAACCATGGAAGCCTCGTACTGATAGTCAAGAGGTGCTCATCAGGAAAATGTTCCTTAATGGGTCCGAAAGGGTCAATAATGTCAGAAGGAAGGCAGGACAAGTGATCAGCTACCATGTTCTATTTTCCTGCCTTGTTGTGAATCTCGAGGTCAAACTCTTGCAACAGCAAGATCCAATGGATTAGCCGAGGTTTCGTGTCCTTCTTCGCAAGGAGATGCCTTACAACTTTGTGATCAAAGTAAATGATAGCACGGGAACCTAGAAGATACGATTTGAACTTTTCGAAGGCAAATACTACGGCTAGTAGCTATTTCTCAATAACTGTGTACTTACGCTGAGCCTTGTCAAGTGTCTTGATAGTGTAGTAGATGACCACAGGTTTCCCATCAATTTTCTACCTAAGAACTGCACCTACAGTGAAATCAAATGCATCACACATGATCTCAAAGGGTTGAGAGCAATCAGGGCACTGTAGGATCGAAGCTTGGGTAACTCGATCACGTAGGATCTCAAATGCTTGAGTGCATTCCTTGGTGATTTCAAAAGGAACATCCTTAGATAGTAGATTAGTTAGGGGGCACGTGATTTTCGAGAAATATGGAATGAATCGATGCTAAAAATCGACGTGTCCCAGGAAAGATCGGATGTCTTTGACCAAGCTAGGCATAGGGAGTTTGGAAATCAGATTCACCTTGGATCGATCAACCTGGATGCCTTTTTCTAAGATGAGATGTCCTACGACAATTCCTTCAGGCACCATGAAGTGGCTCTTTTCCCAGGAAAGAACCAGATTCACGTTAATGCATCGCCTGAAGATCTGGACCAAGTGCAGGAGGCACTTGTCAAATGGTTCGCCAAACACTGGGAAGTCATCCATGAAGACTTGCAGATAATCACCAATCATATCTGCGAATATGGCAAGCATGTACCGCTGAAAAGTAGCAGGTGCATTGCAAAGACCGAAAGGCATCCTTCAAAATGCATATGTCCTGAAGGGGCAGGTGAAAGTGGTCTTCTCTTGGTCCTCAGGATGGATTGCCACCTGGTTATAACCGGAGTACCCATCCAAAAAGCAGAAGAATCTATTTCCCGCTAGCTTTTCGAGGATTTGATCAATAAACGGTAGTGGGAAATGATGCTTCTTTGTGGAGGTATTGAGTCTTCTGTAATCATGCAGACTCTCCACGCATTTGCCACACGGTTTGGTATGATTTCTCCGATCACAGTCGCGATCACGGTGAGTCCTGCCTTCTTAGGCACAACCTAGATTGGACTCACCCACCGACTGTTAGAGATCGGGTAGATGATCCCAGCATCTAACCACTTGATGATCTCCTTTTTCACAACCTCCCGCAGATTAGGATCCAGACGTCTCTACATTTCACGAGAAGGTTGTATTCCCTTTATAGTATAGATATGGTGTGTGCAGTAAGAGGGGCTAATGCCAGTTAAATCATCGAGAGTCCATCCAATGGCTCTTTAATGTTGCTGGAGAATGGAAATCAGATAGGATTCCTGATCAGATGTGAGTTTAGAGTTGATAATCACAGGAAACGTCTGATTCGAACACAAAAAGACGTACTTTAGATGATCGGGAAGAGGCTTTAGTTCCAAAACAAGGTTATCAGCAGTAGCACGTGGTTCAGGGTGTGTGTCAGGAGCAAGGGAAGGAGTTATGGGTGTGTCTAGGTTGAGTTCTGACTCCTCTAATTGCAGGTTTTGATCCTCTTGTGGTTGATCACAAGTAGTCATGTTTTCCTTGATATACTGATCATCAACCACAGCCTTAATGTCACATATTTGTTCTATAACTCCGCATTTAATCCCTTGTTGGGCCTTAAAGATGTCTATTTTTAGTGTCTAGTTCCCAAATTTCAGTTCAATTTGGCCCTCCTCACAATTAGTGTTGGCCCTAGCGGTGGCCAAAAAGGGTCTTCCTAATATGATCAGTGTGTTTTTTAGATCTTCTGGAGCATCCATATCCAAGACTATGAAATCCACCAGGAAATAGAAATCCCAAACCCTAACAATGACATCCTTAAGAACTCCTTTAGGTGACTTAATAGATCAATCTGCCAAATGTAATGTCACCTTTGTTGGTTTGAGCTCAGATTCCTCAAGATGGTCAAGTAGGGATGTAGGTATTAGGTTTATGCAGGCTCCTAGATCCAATAATGCTCGACCAAATTGGATATCACCAATTGTACAGGAAATCAGGGGAGTACCTGGGTCTTTTGCCTTAGGTGGGAGTTTGCTCAAAATGACACAGCTGGCTTGCTCCGATAATACGATTGGGTTCCCACTTTTGTTGCACGGCTTACGCTTAGGTGTACACATGTCTTTCAGAAATCATGCGTAAGCCAGTACGTGGTGAATCGCATCCATCAAGGGGGTGTTTATATGGACCTATTCAAAGAACTTGACTAGGTCCTCTTCAGGTGCCACTAGTTTGGTTGTCCTCTTTCCCTTGGTCAAGGCCTCGGGAAATAGAACCTTGGATGGTTCCTTTAGAATAGGTCCAGGTTCTTGATCTGGGACAGCGGTATCCTAGATGACTATCCTAGGGTTTGGGTTACTACCAGGCTGAAAGTGTCTTAGGTAAAGTAGGTCTTGCGTTGCTTTGCCACTACAGGTTGTAACTGAATTCAGTCCTACCTAGTTCGAGTTTGGCGTAGGTAAAATAGGTGGCTACTACTAAAATCCCGAGTATGACGTCGAAGCTTCCATCAAGTTGGGTGATGGAGCAGAAGGGGCTTGATAAATCATGTGGGCTTGGCCTGGATTTGGGTTCATAATGTGTCTCTGGTTCGGCACGTTATTTGGATTAGGCAGAGTTTGCGAAGGGAGTGTGCCAGGTTAGCGGCAATTCTTCATCTAGGCGAGTTGATTACGAACCTCTATGATCTTGTCTTTGTGCTATTTTTGCATAGCCGCATTCATCTTTTGAATGTCAGCCAGAGTCTGAAGGATAAGAGTCATTTGATCTGTCTACGTTGGCCCTAATTGATAGGTGGGCTTGGGCCGAGGCTAAGGAGACTGATATGGACGAGGAGCTTGTGGACGGGGTTGATATGGTGGTCTTTGATTCTGATTGTTTCCCGCCCACATGAAATTAGGATAATTTTGCCATCCAGAGTTATAGGTATTAGAGAATGGGTCATTCTGGATGGCGTTGAGGTCCTCGCAAGTCTGAGGAACCTCAGAAAAGTTAGAGTACGAGGGTTCAAAGTTCCCCTAACTAGAGTAGGTAGGGTCAGAGTTTCCTTTGGCCCTAGAGTCAAATAGGGGTGGGTATGGGTCCATCCCCTAGGAAGATCAGTGGTAGATGTTATGCACAGCTTCCCTCCCAAAGTGTGGTTGTGCGAACGGGTTTTGCGTAGAGGCAGCTCACTGCAGATGTAGCATTAGCTCATCCACCTTCTTCTCAATGATAGAGACCTTGTCCAAATGACTTGCCATCAATTCCAAGTCGACAGATGAGGACAGGCCCTGTGTCTCATGTGCCCCCCATGGATTCGTCGATGCATAGGCATTCGTTCGATCGAATATGCCCATGGAGTCATTATTGATGGAGTTCTCGCACATATTCTCAAGAATCTCCCACACAGTGTCCTCGTGTTGACCCATGATATTTCCTCTGCAAGTTGCATTGACGAATAAACAAATATCTTCATAGAGTCCTTGGTAAAAAGACTGGACTTGTTCCCATTTAGGAACTCCATGATGGGGACACTTTCATATGAGATCCAGGAAATGATCCCATGCCTCGTGAAGTGGTTCTCCAGGCTGCTATGTGAAGTGTGTGATCTGGTGTCATAAAGCATTCGCCCGACCAACTAGGAAGAACTTTTTCAGAAATTTGTATTGTAGTTCAATTCATGTGTTGAATGGACGCGTTTGAGTCAGATACCAGTGAGCTGCTTTGTCCATGAGAGAGGAGAACATTTTCATGAGAAGGATATCCCAATTCTGAACATCGGACCCAAAGGTCTGGGCCAGATGCTTGAGCTATTTGATGTGCTGGAAAGGATCCTCGGAATTAAGCCCATGAAATTTTGAAATAGCATGAATCATATTGGGCTTGAGTTCAATATTAGGACCTCCAGCTGGGATTTGGACTCGATGTTTGATCGCCACCACAGCAGGATTGTAATGATCTTGCATCATAGGACACTGCAGTGGATTCACAAAGGTTTGGAATAATCATTAAGGTGCTGAAGTTGATTCTCAAGGTTATTCTCTTCTTCTTCGGGTTGTTCCATGATGATGGATGAAGGGGAATTAGGCTTAGATGAATCGGAAGAGATTTCTATGCGATGGAGTTGCTGCACAAACACGAAAGTCGAGGCCAGGCCTCGACGGGAGTGAATGACTAAAGGAGGCCTCAAGGATGGTCTTAAGGACCTCCTAACAAACATGCACAGATGGACTGGATGAGAATAGAATGTGATGGTCCCAATCAAAACACCCAAAAAATTTTGGATGACTATAGAGGTTTGGGGCGGATGATACCCCTTAGTCAGAAGGTCGTCCACCTGAGAATTACCTGGGTAGCCAGAGAGGAAGAGTCCCGCGAAGACCCCTACATGGTAGAGTGCTCCCACGGGTTACAAGGTTTCCCCGACCTGACCTCCCTTGTCACTGATATTCCAGGTAGACCAGAATGGGGACATGACCTCTTAAGTCTACCAGTTTTAATTAAGAGCAAGGGTGCTTAGAATTTCACTTGAACTTTAAGATGTATTGAGTGCAAAAGTGGCCTAATTTCAAGATTGGTTGACCCAACAAGGTGGGTCAACTTCACCTATTTGTCCTTGAGAAGTTTTAGATCCCTCTTTTAGGATTCAAGTGAGATTAAGAGCCTGATTTCTAGGGTTTGCTTAAATAGATCAATTCAACCAAGGCTTAGGAACACATCATTTAGGAAAGTTCAGTTCTTGATTATGTAAGTGTGTCTCTAAAATCCTAACTTGGAATCCTTAATTGGCTCTAATTTTGGTCCGATTTAGTTTGCCAAATGTGGTATCTAGGGCTCAAACAAGAATGTGATAACCCTAATTACCTTAAATGGGTGCACAAATCAGGTTTTCTTGTTGAAATCAAATTAGGCAACTTAATGAATTATCTAAGAATGGAAAGCAAGTAGCCCTAATTAATTTTTCCTTTTTATCCTTTTCAGAATGAGGGGCATAGGAGAGAGAGTAATCAGAATTTACCTGCCCCTGGTGTGTTTGTTGTGCGGTTGACTTTCTTCAATTTATCTTCTCCCCTAAAATAACCACACCAAAAAGATATAGCAAGTTAGAATATGTATCAGAAATTGTAATCAAGAGTTCTAAATTGCATGTTGCTCCTCGGCAACGACGCCAAAATGTTCGCAAGGCAAAATCGATGTTTAAAATAATCGTGTTACAGTATAGTCAAAATCACTTTGAAAACAAATACAATTTTTATTAGTTGAAAAAGTTCCGAGGTAAAACACAGGGAGCTATACAGGATTTAGAAATCAAGATCACAATTCAAAATTAAAAGAGATTGCAGTAGTATCAGCAGCAATGTGCAAAAATATGGGAGTAAAATGGTGATTAGATCACCAAATACTTCTACAATATCACCAAAGAACTCAATGTAAATGTTATGAAATGAGAGCTAAGTTCTGTCGTCTGATTTGGAAATCATACGACATAAAGTTCTCTACTTCTTCTTGGCCTTCTTTTCTTCTCTTTCTCTAATTCAGCTATTCCCTTCTTCTCTTTAGGCCTTCACCTCTTTTTCTTCTCTTCTTCTTCTCTATCTTTGCTTTCTCTATCTTCTGCTTCCTTCTTCTCTCTTTGCGATCCTTCTCATCTTCTTTAGCTTTTGCTCTGGCCCCCTCCTCTTCTTCTTCTTCTTCCTTTTGCCTTCAACCTTGGCCTCCTCTTCTTCTTCAGAATCGACAAAGTGTCAATCGAAGGTTACTGTAGCAAAACCCTCCCCCTCTCTGCACAACACTCCTCTCTTCTTCTCTCTTAGGATCCACTCTTCAAGAGCCACATGTATCCAGGTTATCAGGTCGAACGCGTACTCAGGTCCAGGCTCACCGACGTGAGGTGGTCAACGAGGAGTGCAGCTCAGGTCGAGTCAGGCTAGGTCGACGGGGGTAGTGTCGCAGACGAGACCAGGTGAAGGTGAGAGGGACCTCACCCCATGGTAATTGAGGCGAACAACTATCGGCACTTTTTCAATTTATGCGGGTGCACGGCTTCAACAACTTCCGATGTGGGACTATCCGTGCACCCCTTCTCTCGCGCTCCTGCAGCAAGGATCTCCTTCCAATTGCCTGAACGACTGAGGCTCGCGACTGCAATTGAGGACCTGGGTGCATGCACAAGAGACTTCCATACATCCTGGGACTTTAACCTGGGTGTGGCAGCACCTAGGGCAGCCTCAGGCAAGCTTTGAGCTTGCTCGCCAATGGCAGACAAGGTCTGATACCTGAAAACAACAGAACAGCCTTTCGGCCATGTCAAAGCATTCAGGGAGTGTTGTCGGAGCACGACGGGTGTGATGGGGGTGGTGGTGTGGAGCGAGAGTGATTATGAGTGTGTACCTAGGTCAAACTGTGTGTGTGTGAGTGGGTGTGTTCGAGGGGTGATTTGGGTGAGTAGCGAGGTGAGTGAATAGAGGGGAAATGCTCGGTGCGGTGTGGTGATGGTCGTGAGCTTTTGTCGACGAGGGTTTTTGTGGCCTGTGGAGGAGGGATGGCCTCATCGGAGGGGGTGGCCGATGATGGAGGAGATGAAGGTGAGAAGGGGCGTCAGTGGTAGATTTTGGAAAGCAAAGGGCGGAGAAGAAAGTAGAGGGGATAGAAGACTTAGCTAGGAAGTCAAGGGATGAAAGGGGGCAGTGAGGGCGTCAGGTCTGGTGTGGTCGATGCCGGAGATGAAGGTGGCTTTGGAGAGGTGGGAACGGCGATGATGAAGAGGAATGGGCGTCTCCTGGTACGACGAGATGCGGAGAACAGGGAGGAGGAATCCACCACAGGTATGGCAGTCGGATGACGAGAAGGAGGAGCGGGAATTGTCGGATGTCAAGGAGCCTTCGGCTGTGAGAGGGAGGGATGAATTCAGGGGAATCACAGCTAAATTCGAGCGTGGAGAATGCAGGAGGATCTGGGATTCTTTAAATAGGGATCTGAGTGACGGTTAGGGCTTGGGAAGCAAGCTTCCCAAGCTTGGAAGGTCGCCGGACTTCAGAGTTGTTAAGATACCCAAATCTCTCATGCGTTCACATGAGAGATTGGGAGGGAATCAAAGCTCATCAATGAGTTCAGATTGGAGAGAATTTCTCAGAGGATCTTCCTTCCAATTTTGGAGGAGATTCTCCAATCAAACAAGGAGATATTCCCTGTCAAAGGTCGCCGAGGTAGGTTTCCTCCGCGATAATGGTGGAGGGACCTAAGTGTGAAGATAATGAAGACGTTAGGGGGCCATTTGCAAGGGTTTTTGAAAGTTAGCGGCATAAATGTAATCAAACAGGATATTTTTGCAAACTAGGTTAAGGTGAAATCATCATAAGTCCAAATTTCGGTACAAACCTAATTTGGACCTAAGGAATCAAATAGTGAAGTTGGATTTTGGTTTTGACTACGTTTGACTAGGTAATTTACGTAAAAACCAAAATTAGGGAAAATATCTATCTGAGACTCCATTTTAGGTCAAGATGGGTTCTGATGGTCAATTTGAAGGTACTAAACCCTAGAGAATATTTTTCTTTGATTTTTGGAGGGTTTAGGTGAATTTACCCTGACTAGAACCTTGGTTAATTAAGTGGGTCTGTTTTTAGGGTTTGAAAAGTCATTTAATTCTTAGAACACACATAAACCATTTTCTATTTAATCTAACCCACTTGTTATCTTATTAAGACCTTTTAACCCTTATTCATCCCTTGAGAAAATTGGTGGTTGTACTGCATTTAAGATGTACTGATAAAATTGTAGTTTTAACCCTAGTTTCTTGTATTTCTCTTAGAATGGTTATGCAATGAATTATGACCTTCAGTTGGTTATGTAGGAGCATTAATTGACTTCATTGAGTCAAAATGAACTAGTTATGGCTCATGATGGTGTTGCCATCAGAAACCTTCATGGCGAACTGAGGCTAGAGCTGGTCAGGTTCGGATCTTGGTTGGTGCTTAAGTACCTCTAAGCCTACTATCGGCATTTTGACATAATCTACAAAAGAAAGCACACATTAGAGTTTTTAGCATAGAAAGGCATATGGTCTATAATTAAAGTTAATACCTTGAAATTTTGCTGAGAGACTAGCGAAACCTAGGCATAGGGGTATGATGGGAACACCATCATGAGCGATAACTAGCTCATTTTGATCCAATTAAGTCAGTAAATGCTCCTATATAACTACTAGAAAGCATTAAGTCACTGCATAACCATTCGGAGGGGAAAATAAGAAACCAGGGTTAAAACTATAATTTTGCCATCATAACTTGAATACAACATAACCACGGGTTTTTCTTAAGGGTTAATTGAGGGTCAAATGATATTAAAAGGATAACAAGTGGGTTAGAAGAGACAGAAAAGGGTTTGCACGTGTTTTGACAATTAAATGACTTTTGAAACCGTAAAAGCAAGCTTGCTTAGTTAACTGAGGTTCTAGTTAGGATAAAATTCACCTAAACCCTCTAAAATTTATAGAAAAATATTCTCTATGGTTTGGTACCTTTAAATTGACCATCAGAACCGTTTTGGCTCAAAATAGAATCTCAGACAGATATTTACCCTAATTTAGGTTTTTACATAAATTACCTAGTCAAATGTGACCAAAACCAAAATCTAACTTTACCATTGGATTCCTTAGGTTCAAATTAGGTTTGTACCAAAATTTGGACCCAAGCTGAAATTGTCTTAACCTAGTTTGCAAATTGGTCCTGTCTGATTACATTTATGCCCTTAACTTTCAGAATCTTTACAAATAAACCCATAACTTTGTCATCATCTTCATAAATAGGTCCATCGCCACCATTAATCCTATTCCTATGAGCACCAACGACCTTGAAATGGCATGAACTCCTTGATTCCTTGACGACTCCATTTCAAATTTGAATGGGATGTTAGTCATGGAATTCCCTTCCTTTTGAGCCGCATCTTGGGCTCCAATTCTTGCCCAAATCCTAATGGGAACTTGTGGAACAAATGGGTTTCCTACTCCAGTGACAATTCAAAGCTTGGAATCTTGGCTTCCAAGCTTAGGATTCCCTCCTGAGCCCTATAAAAGAGAGCCCAGATTAGGCCAAACTCCCTAAGCTCAATTTCAACCGGGATCTCCCCTAAATTCCTCTCTCCTGACCAGGTCAAAAGTCTCCTTGAGCTTCGACGACCCTCCTTATCTCTACTCATTGTCTAATCGCAATACCAGCAGTAGATCCTCCTTCTACCCCTTCTTCCGTGTCGTGCCATACCAGCAGGCAATTCTATCTCCTTCATCGTCGCCGACCTTCCCTCACCGGAGTACCTTCATCCCCGGCACCAACCACACCATAACTAGCATCGCCTCTGTCCTCCATCTGCTAGCTAGCCCTATTGACACCACATCTTCCACTTATCATTCCCGAACATTCGCAACTCCATTTCGACTACCGACTTGCCCTAACGCCATCCATCTTCCACCTCACCGGTGTACCTCTGGCGAGTTCGCACGACCACTATGCTCCACCAACTTGGCCGCCGTTCATCCCTACACTTCTACCGTGTCCCAGAGAGAAAAAGCCCTCTGGTAATTAAGGCTATTGGCCTCCCCTCAATGCCACCGAACAACCGACTTTTTCGCATCCTTCTTCGTCACCATCCGACCTCCACCCTCACTCACACCACATGCTGCACCCACCACCACACTCGCCACTCCACAGTGAACTTGCTGAGCCTTCTGATGCGGCGAAAGGTCCTTTTTCTTGATTTTCAAGTACTCACATCCTCCTCCATTGATGAGCAAGCTTCGAGCTTGCTTGAAGCTCGCTCCAAGCTTGACAGCCCTAGGTAGAAGCCCCAGGTTGCGTAGAAACATCTCGCGCACACGCCCAGGAGGTCAATTGGACACATTGACCTCACTAGCTGAGGCAATTGAAGAGAGACATGCTACTGCAGATGTGTGAAGAAGAGGGACTGACGGAAACCGTTGTCATGCATTTTAAAGTCGTCGGAAATCTAGTATAGTTGCTCAAAAACTTTCGTCAAAAAATGATTTTGTAAAAATAACGAGACTTGAGTCCTGGTCGTTCATCTCTGGGAGGTGTTTATTCAAATCTAAAATCGATCTTTTCTAGCTCTACTTGCTTAAAATCGCATGGCAGATTATGATTATTACGTATTTAAGTATGACATACTCGATTGCAAGAATATCAGGAATTAAAAGTAGGCAACATTAATCACACAAAAGATATTGCAATAAGCTCATGGTGATTCTCAACACATAGACATATATATATATAAAGAAAAATTTCTTTCATTCATTCAGGAAGGTGTTTGCAACATGGAATTAGAGGAAAGCTTATAAAGGAAAGCTTGAAAATATAAATCTAGCTAACAGAAAACGATCTCATACAGGAATCTACAGGGGGATTTTGCATGCATCATTGGGGGAGAACAAGAGCTACACTACTAAGCAGTAAATAAAACCATGTAAATATGAAAAACTTAAGATAATCTAGCAGAAAGAAGGGCATTCGGAGGTGGGCTCTGATGGCCTTGGAATGGTTGAGAGGAGGAGGTGCGGCCAATGGTGCTTAGGTCAGCCCTTAGAGTGAGGTTGGGAAGATGATCCAGCATCCTGGCGTGGAGATGGTGGCATCCATGGTGGTTCTCCTCGTGGAGGTGGAATGGATGTGAGGGTAGCTAACCTAGATGGATGAATGAATGCCAAGAGATGGATGGGTGCAAATGGCCACCCCTTAGGTCTTTTTATAGACCTAAGGGAAGCTCTCTAGAGAATTATGGAGCTCTCTAGAGAGGCCTATGGTAGGTGCCTGTGGGAGAGTGAGTGAGAGAGGATGGATGGTGGTTTTTATATCCACCAAATGTGGATCTAAAAAATGAATGGTTCTTCGTTGCTAATTTTAGCAACCAAGGCAACAACACATGGTAGAGAGCTCTAGAGAACTCTAGGCTAGGTATTTTCGTGTGGATGGCATGTGTGGGTGTATGTGGGTCGAAACTTAGGTGACTAGGTTTATTAGGTTTGGTTCTAGTGGGTTTAGGTCAAGGTAGGTCTCAAATTAGGGTTGTAAACCCTAATTCACTAAGGTCAAGTGCAATTAAACTTAATACAAGTTTAATTGGGTGTGTGAAAACTTAATTAAGAGTAAAATAACTCAATTAAGTCAGGTATAGGTCAATTGGACTCTCACTAAGTCTAATTGGATAGTGTGTGCTAAGATAAGGGCTCAATTGGACTCAATGAGTTCAATTAAATAGGCTGATAGAATTGACTAAGATCCAAGTAAATTAGGTTTAGTGAGGACCTAATTAGGTCCTTAGGGAGGGGCAATTCCAGATGTTTAATAATAGTGTCAGACGTCTTATAGTGAAAAATTAGAAGTCTAGACTTGTTGTTTGGACAACCAATCAGAGTTAGGAGGGATTCTAGGTTCTATCTTGGGTACTTTGTAGAAATTGGACATCTGACCAAGTATCTGGACGTCCAATAACACTGCAGAAGTGGGTTTAAGGTGTGCGAGACTTGGCTAAGGGTTCTGGACATCCTATAACTCATCTGGATGTCCAGATAGAGACTGGAATTAGGGTTTTAAGATTTCCTAGGGTGCGGTGACCTAATCTAAGGGTGGCTAAGGCTTGGGGAAGCTTCTAGGCTATCCTTGGGCTAGGATGGTCTTAAGTTCTTCATAATTTATTGCTTTATTCCTACATAATAGAATAGCATAGCTTAACTCCCTTACATTATTTTCTACTATATCTAATCTAGGCCTTTTGCTCCAACTCTGCTACAACACCAGTTATTCTTCAGATCCAGCTTTAGATTCAGCTTCAGATCTAGCTTTTGATCATCTTATTATCTGCAATTGACATAATGCACCTAATCAGTACATTATAGCATTATTTTATGCATAGCTAAAAGAAATAAGTAAATGTGCTTGTAATGCTTATGCAAGCATGATTTAACCTAACTTATGCTAAGTCCTAGCCTAATTTAGGTCAATTAAGACCTACAATTGCTGCGTAATCATACCCCCATGCCTAAATCTTTCTAGTCCCTAGCAAATGCGACACTAAATTATTCATAGAAGGGTCCCTAAGGGATTGATTATTTTATCAAGTGTATTCCTTGAGATTTTTCTCCTTTTTATTTTCATCCTATGCTCTAGAAATCTAGACAATTGTGAAAGTGTAGCTATGTAGATTTTGCAACGGATTCGAGTGAAAAACTAATTCACCTCTAAAGCCTGTAGTTGACCCCTAGTAAAAATTCCAGTGGAATAGGCGAACTTCTTCCCTCAGGGTATTAAAGATATTCTATGAATTCCACTCGACTTTAAGCTTAGGTAGAGAATCTTAGAGGGAAAAGATTATATATTTGCTGGTTCACTCTCGACTGGTGCTACGTAGAGATTAGTGCTATAGAATCTAGATTTCGAGATTACTAAGTAACTCAACTCAGAGAAAGACGAGAAAAACTATGCTTTCTTCTGGTTCCTATGTATTCATTCTCTCTTTCTCTTTTTCTTTTTCTTTTCTTTTCTTTCTTTTTCTTAGAGCTCATAATCTTGCCAAATCATGCATATGATCTGTATTTGGTTGTCTCACTTGGTATTAACACTTTAATTGAGTTTCCATAGCCATAACTCTAAGTCAGAATTCCTCAACCAGTACTCGGGCAATCGAAAACATAGAAAGAGGTTAAGGCCTTATTTGGTGGATCTCAAATTTATTTGATGGTATTGCCTCAATGCAATTGAAATAAACATTCAAATTTTTTTTTCTTTTTTAGTTCTTTTTTTTTTTTCAACATATACACAACTAGCACACATCCATGAACTTTACTGGGGAGGCATTATTAGGGATTGGTGGTACTCAAGAGACATTGGGTGGCTTATTTGGTGGAAGTGCCTACTCACGACATCGGGCGAGATAGATGGGACGGATTATTTTTGACCTTGACATCATTACCCTCCTTCAACTGAGGATTCCGTAAAGAATGTTCATAACCATCCACCTTAGCCCTAGTTTTATGAAGACTCGTTATCCGCGTATTTGCCTTATTTGGTGGTTCTCAAAATTCACACAAACAATATACGCATGAACCGAGAGTGAAGGCTATGCCTAATCACTGGGTATCATCACCTAATTATCTAGGATTCTAGATTCCTTGCACTAATCTTAGAGCACCAGTACACTCCACTCTCATCTTGCACTATTTGGTGGATTTTTAGAGGAAAATCTACCTGACTCCCACAACACTGTCCAAGGGTTCAGGAAAAGAAGCACTACTTCTTCTTGACAGACTGAAGATGTTTATCGGCCTTCACCGTGAATCCATTGCAAATTCTACGTATGTGTGAAAAATTGTACTGGACTCCAGATTACGGGAATCAACTAGAGGATAAAATCCCTAATGCATTCTCTTAATAAAATAATCTTATTCATGAATGCAATATGTATATATGCTACAAAGAATTAACCTCTTATATTCATACTTCATGAAATTCCCGTATCGGGTTACAATAAGCTTGACCCAAAATTTAGAACAAAAGGGTGAGCGGGTGAGTCAGAAGTGGCAGTTGCGGACGAGTTTTAGCTCCAATGAGAACATTGGAGGTGGAGTTGGTTGTTCTTTTATTTAGGGTCCTAAAGTATGTTTTACATGCAGCTCCGAGGTTTTCCTAAATGTTGGCATAAAAAAAATATTTTAGTTTTGTTGTATCTACCCCCCATGCCTAAGTTCTTGCATGTCCTCATGCATGACTATAAAAGAAAATAAATACAACAGGGAGTAAATGGGTAGAAATCACCTGTAATTGCTCCTGAACTTATACATTCAGCACTGACCAACCTGACAGTATGCAATATGTAGAAAGAGAATATGCTTAAAGGAAAATATGCTATATATAAAAATGAATATGTATAGTGTGATGGATGCGGAGTAGATGCTGAGTTTAATGCCTCCAGCTGAGTGAAAACTCAATTAGATGTATCAGTTCTAGCATAGGAGCTGGTCAAGATTAAGAGAAAGATGTACTCATATGCTCCTAGAATCAGTGGTCCAGAGATGCGAACCAGCTGATTGTGCACCCCTACTCCAAAATATCTAGCTATAAGAAAGTGTGGAGTGGTGGTGGAAAATGGAGGATAATCAGAGGGGGGATCATGATGTTGATTCAGCTGATTTATCATGTCCCACAATTCAGCAGAAAGTTGCTGAGGGGGTAGATGAAAGTGTATCTCAAAACCAGAATATGAGTCATAGGGATCCTTGTAATGATAATTGACATCAAAGATCATGTCCACTCTAGGCTCTGGATCATATGGGGGTATTCGTGAAAGTAGATCTGTGGGGAGGTCACTGAAATCCTCATCAGAAATTACTTCATCCTCATCAGTACTCATCTCTCATTCATTCGAGGATAACTCTTCAGGCTCAGGGTCGAGCCATTGACTAGGATGATAGGTGTGTCCCCAGCTCATTCTGCTCAATGCTTCACCCTCGTATGCATTGGGTTCCTTAGTAATTCCTACCTCAGGTAGCATATTTATTTCTTTGTTCAAGTCATCCATAGCTACTTCTGGTCTTCGGATGTTAGGATCAGGGATAGAAATTGTCGTCTCATAATCTCTAACATCCGAATTAGGTATGTAGGTGAAAGAAGAAGAGTGTAGATCAGAAGATGTTGGCTCTAGCATAGTTTCATCTACAGTGGGAAGTGACCAAGATTGATCAGTAGTGTCGCATGTAATGTTTGCCTCAAGATCCATATCCTCAATTGGATCTACTTCTCTTATCTCAGTTGGGTTATCTAACCCAAAAGGTATCTCCCAGGATTTAGGATAATCTGATTGTGGCTCAGTCCTGGAGATATCAGTCCTTTCTTCCTCAATTTCCTATATGGAGTTCTCAGACGAACCCATTCGGCATACTTCCTGCTCCTGTCTCATATCCAAGCTAGATTCTTCTTCCCCTGAATTATCTTCTGGCATCTGCTCCTGAGAATCTTCTGTGTGTCCTTCCGACATAGTCGTTTCAGATTCTTCGAGATCTTTAAGGCTATTTTCCACTTGATATCTCAAAAGTAGTAGTTCTTGAGTTTCCCGATTTTGTCCAATTAGCCTTGTTATCTCTGCTATTCCCTGAAGGAGCTCCATCACAACTTGTTGATGCAGAATCCAACTTTGCCTTTGGTTCGACTCAATGATAGCCTGGATTTCATGTAGATAGGATGCGGCCTTTTCCATAGTGCTAGCTATAGCTCTATGTATTCTATAATGCGGTCGCATATGCACTGGTAGTTCTTCAAGGGTTCCAGGGGGTGAATCAGGTCTATCCATATTCCATGGGTCATAAGCAGGAGTATGAAAACCATATCTTGGGTTATAAGATGCAGTACTTTGAGGGACCGACTGGTATGGATCATAATATCCAGGGTTAGGATATGGGTTAACCATTTCGGTAACCCAAGGAGAAGGATCAGGCGAAGCGAAAAGTCATCTTCGCCACCTTGGGTTTTGATCCCAAAGTTGAGTTGATTCAGTGACCCGGGCTCTCAGATAAGCTTGTGGGTCCAGCTCTTCTGGATCCTGATAAGGTCCAGATCCAGGGTTAGCCATTGTGGCTAAGCAGATAGAAGAAGTGGGGGGGGGGAGATGGTCCCAGGGAGGTGACTCGCCTCCTTGGGGGTGGCTCCCAAGGTTCAACCAGTTGAGGTCCAAGTGACCTCCTTCCTTGCATACACCACCCAACCCTTGGGTTGGTGTAGCCAAGCCAGACAAGGCTAAGGCCTTGTCAATCAGATGGTCCTTATGAATCAGATGACTAGATTTTTCGTTTTAAGTTTCAATTCCTAAAGAAAATTCATCGTACAACCGACTGAAAGTGATTCCCGCCTCTCGACTAACCCAACCAAGAGGTTGAAAGCACCCAGTAGTACGACAACGAATTCAGGTTTATTTCGTGTTTTAGACTTGATTTTTAACTCGTTTTTCTTCAGTTGGGGATTTTGGTGAGTGGCCCACATGGTGACCAAGCTCACTGGCTAAGTACTAGACTTGACTATGTCTAAGTTAGCCCAATGTGGTCTCTAGATTGTAACCCTAAAGGTGTAACCTAGAGTTCATGCAATCTAGGGTTTTGTTCTTTTGTGTTGTTCTTCTTCAGCAGACCACGAAAAATATAATTAGTTCTCCGACAAAATTTGGAATCCAATTAACTTGAAATTTGGTGAGTAGATTTCCTTTTCAATTATCCTTTTATAGAATATTTGTTTATAATTTTTACTATTTCAATCGAATTTTTAGAGATTTTTGAATATCAAGCGTCAGATCTGGAATTTTGACCCCTGATCTGTATTTTGCTTTGAAACTGTATCAAATGACTCTAAAAAATTTAAGAAAAATATGGAAAATAAATCCAATAAGATCAGCTTTCAAAGCCCACCATTTTTATTCAAAACAGATTTGTGGATTAATCGAAATTTCTTTTTGAATTTTGAAAAATCTCAATTCTAGGACAATCTAACCCTCTAGCACTTCATGAATTTTTAAAAATTTTATGCTTATAATTTTTCCAAATGAATAGTGGCATTTGAAAGACGGTTTGAAAGTGAAGTTTTATCCCGAATTTCAGAATTTTTAGTTCACTAGTTTTTTGGGAATCAAATTTTTAAAACATACTTTGAAATCTGGCCGAAAATCATAAAATGGTGAAGCTTTTAAAAAGTGTTTGAGTTTGAAATTCAAACTTTCCACCAAAAATTTTTTTTTTAATTTTAAAAAAATTTTTTTCCTTTTTCAAAATGATTTTTTTTTCAAAGGGTTTTCAATTTTTTTTTTCTTTTCTCTTTTCAAAACTAACCTAAGATTCAAAAAAAACCTAATCTAACTACCTAGATTTTTTTTTGATTATTTTTTTCACGAAAATGAATAAGTTTTTTCTTCTTTTCTCAACAGAAATTGCTAGAAGCAAATCTAATCCTAGGGTTCAAAAGAAAACCTAGTCTAAGAGGAGATGATGTGCACCTGGGAATCTTTTTCCACGCTTGTTGTGTGCGTAGATCCCATTTTTTTCCTATGTTGTCCTGCACATCCAAAAACAAAGTAGGGACAAATTTGTCAGTGATAGTTTAAAAGATCAAAATAAAAAAAAATGACATTGCCTCCCTGGCAACAATGCCATTTGACAGTAACCATCCTCGCGCATTTTAAATTTGTCAGAAATTGTAGTATAGTCGCGGAAAAATATTCGTAAAAAATGATTTTGTAAAAATAATGAGAGTTGAGTCCCGGTCGTTCGTCTTTGGGAGGCATTTATTCAATTCTGAAATTGATCTTTTATAGCTCTACTTTCTTAAAATCGCATGGCAGTTTATGATTATTACGTATTTAAGTACGACATACTTAGTTACAAGAATATCAGGAATTAAAAGCAGGCAACATTAATCACACAAAAGATATTACAATTAGCTCGTGGTGATTCTCAACACATAGATATATATATATGGAGAAATTTCTTTCATTCACTCAGGAAGGTGTTTGCAACACAGAACTAGAGGAAAGCTTATAAAGGAAAGATTGAAAATATAAATCTAGCTAGCAGAAAATGATCGCATACAAGAATCTACAGGGGGATTTTGCATGCATCATTGGGGGAGAATAAGAGCTACACTACTATGCAGTACATAAAACCATGTAAATATGAAGAACTTAAGGTAATCTAGAAGAAAGAAGGGCATTCGAAGGTGGGCTCCGATGGCCTTGGAATGCATCCTAGCGTGGAGATGGTGGCAGCCATGGTGGTGCTCCTCGTGGAGGTGGAATGGATGTGAGTGTAGTTAACTTAGATGGATGAATGAATGCCAAGAGATGGATGGGTGTAAATGGCCACCCCTTAGGTCTTTTTATAGACCTAAGGGAAGCTCTCTAGAGAATTATGGAACTCTCTAGAGAGGCCTATGGTGGGAGCCCATGGGAGAGTGAGTGAGAGAGGATGGATGGTGGTTTTTATATCCACAAAATGTGGATCTAAAAATTGAATGGTTCTTGGTTGCTAATTTTAGCAACCAAGGCAACAACACATGGTAGAGAGTTCTAGAGAACTATAGGCTAGGCATTTTCATGTGGATGGTGTGTGTGGGTGTGTTTGGGTTGAAACTTAGGTGGCTAGGTTGATTAGGTTAGGTTCTAGTTGGTTTAGGTCAAGGTAGGTCTCAAATTAGGGTTGTAAATGCTAATTCACTAATGTAAAGTGCAATTAAACTTAATACAAGTTTAATTGGGTGTGTGAAAACTTAATTGAGAGTAAAATAACTCAATTAAGTTAGGTCTAGGTCAATTGGACTCTCATTGAGTCCAATTGGATAGTGTGTGTTGAGATCAGGGCTGAATTGGACTTAATGAGTCCAATTGAATAGGCTGATGAAATTGACTAGGATCCAAGTCAATTTGGTTTAGTGAGGACCTAATTAGGTCCTTAAGGAGGTCTAGAGGTGATGTACTAGGGTTAGGGCACCTTAATTTACGTTCCTATGGGGTTGTAATTGGGTTTAGGGAACTAGAGATCCAAGATCAAGGCTTGAATCTCAAAACAAGGTCAGGAGGGCAATTCCAGACATCTAATAATAGTGTCAGATGTCTTATTGTGAAAAATTAAAAGTCCAAACTTGTTGTCTGGACATCTAATCAGAGTCAGGAGGGATTCTAGGTTTTGTCTTGGTATTCTACAGAAATTGGATGTCTGACAAAGTGTTTGGACGTGCAATAACACTGCAGAAGTGGGTTTAAGGTGTGCGGTAGTTGGCTAAGGGTTCTGGACATCTTATAACTCATCTGGACTTCCAAATGGAGGCTAGAATTAGGGTTTTAAGGTTTCCTAGGGTGCGGTGACCTAATCTAAGGGTTGCTGAGGCTTGGGGAAGCTTCTAGGCTATCCTAGGGCTAGGATGGTCTTAAGTTCTTCACAATTTATTGCTTTATTCCTACTTAATATAATAGCATACCTTAACTCCCTTACATTATTATCTACTATATCTAATCTAAGTCTTTTGCTCCAGCTTTGCTGCAACACCAGTTATTCTTCAGATCCAACTTTAG
Organism: Thalassia testudinum; assembly: GCA_037157565.1. Classification (NCBI taxonomy): domain Eukaryota; kingdom Viridiplantae; phylum Streptophyta; class Magnoliopsida; order Alismatales; family Hydrocharitaceae; genus Thalassia; species Thalassia testudinum. The sequence goes on from JAZHRO010000014.1 coordinate 115,541,369, forward strand.
ATTCAGCTTCATATCTAGGTTCTGATCATCTTATTACCTGCAATTGACATAATGCACCTAATCAGTACATTATAGCATTATTTTATGCATAGCTAAAAGAAAGCAGTAAATGTGCTGGTAATGCTTATGCATGCATGAATTACCCTAACTTACGCTAAGTCCTAGCCTAATTTAGGTCAATTAAGACCTACGATTGCTGCGCAATCAGGGACGCAGATAGTCCCACATCGAAGACTCACAAGCGATCGACCACACATAAATTGAATTTGTGTCTAAGGCTATTTGCCTCAGACACTAGGGGTGAGGTCCCCGCTTACCCGCTCACGTGCCTCGTTTGTGACATATACCCCACGTTCCTTGTGCAGATCCGACCTGCCTAACCCGTTCCACTCCTCAGCTGTGATCACGCCTGCGGCCCTGGACCCATGTGCGCTCTAGGTCCGAAACCTGATTACTCAGTACTGTGGAAGGCTCTGGGAGAGCATGACCCAGAGAGAGAAAGTGAGATAGCATGTGGGGGTAGGGGGGTTTTGCTACAGGGAGGAATGGCATACAATTAGCCATTCGAAGGATCTTCCCCCTCTACGTGAAGGAGAACTGAGAAGAAAGAAAGAAGAGAATGAGCCACACAAAAATAGAAAAAGAGGAAGAAGAAGAGAAGACAAGGCAGGGGAAATAGATAAAGAGAGGAGAAGCAGAGAGACCCTTGAGTCTCTAAACAGCACTGTAGCACAGGTTGTTTAAGCCGTCAGATACATTTGATTGCATATATTTGTGGCTTTGATTTAGTTATTAGTTGTGAGGAGTAATTGGTGATTTAAATCGTCATTTTACTCTATTCTTTTTGCACATTCATATCTGACATTATTCTTGTTACATTCTCTTATATTTTCTAATTCAAATTGCTATCTTAAGATTTGAATTCCATATTGCTCCCTGTGTTCGACCTCGGACTTAATATTCAAGTAATAAATTTATTTGTTTTCGAAGAGATTTCAAATATATTACAATGCAATTTTTAAACCTCGATTTCACCTCGCAAACAACTAGCTAATCTAGCTAGCTAGGTAATCTCTAGGAAGACCAGACCTATCTCACCTCAGCTCATACCAGCAGATGCCAGTTTATCTTAGCTTGGCTTAGCAGCTAGCAAAGAACTAGCAAGCTAAGCTAGTTAAGGTATCTCCTTGTAGTTCTTCTCAGCAACCACCAACTCTAGTGCAGCTCAAGGCAGCACCTTCCAACTCCTCACCTTCAAAACCCTAGCTCCCTCTACCTCTCTACCCTACTCCCTACTAGCTAAGCTAGCTTAGCTTAGCTAGTCACCTCCTTGGCCACCAAAACCTAACCCTAAAACCCAGCTAACTAGCTCCACCAACTAAACTTACCTAAGTCCACCTAAGCTACCACCACTCCACCTCAATCTTGGCACCAACCATACACATCCCTTCACCCCTCTTTACCACCAATAGACACCACTAAATTCCCTTAAAAACCACCTAGAAATGGATACAAATTTTTTCATTCAAAACTTTTGAAATCCAACCCTACACATACCCCTTCAAGCCATCTCCACCATCAACCTAACTCGCCTAGAAGTCCCCCTTGTTAGCGCCAACTAGCGGTGTCTCTCCACCACCATGAGTCACCAACACCACCATAACCACCACCCTACATGACCTTTTAGTTGGTGCCAACAATCCTACACCATAGGATACACACCCACCCATCAAAAGCTAATCCTTACCCTCCATCTCATTCACGCCAACCACCCCTTCTCCACTCCTATATCTACCCCCTATAAACACCACCATACCATCATCTTCTTCATTAGTTTAGGTTCTACCTACACCACCCTACATCCCCTTCCATTCATGCCAATGAAGAAGAAGAGAAGAAGATCAAAGGGGCAACCTACCTGCCCCCATGGTGGCTTCTTCCTCTCCTTCTTCTCCCTTGTGCCATGACAAGGAGGAGATCTTCTACACAGAGGGGATGGCCAGGAAGAGGAGGAACCTTAATGTGGTTGATGCCCACCTTAGGGAGAGAACTTGGAGGAGGACTACATCAAGAAGGAGCCATGGAAACTCTTTTTAAGTGTGGGACAACCATAGTTCGAGCAAGGGCTCTGCAGAACTTCTATAGAGGATTCCCCTTCTTCTATCTTTATTTTATCTTGTATTAGCTAGTGTGTTTTCTCTTTTTATTGTAGAAGCGTTTAGCTACTTGTCATCAACTTTGGTAGTAATACAAGTTTTCTTTGCCTTCCAAGTTTATGTTTTTATCTTTGCGTGTTTTTCATGCCGTTAGTAGTGTAGTGCACACCATAGTGTCCTCTTCTAATTACCCTAGGTGCACTTGCCTAGGGTAAGCTTAGAAGAGAGGTTTTCATTCCTACCACTTAGGGTTAGTTGATAGGTGTAGCATAATCATCATCTCATATTCCGTTGCCCGATTGTTTTGAAAACTATAAAAATAACAAAAAATCAAAATCACAAAAAGAAAAGTGTGGATTCGAGTGGTGAGATAGAGAACCACTTTATGTGATTAACGAATTGGTCTCCTTGGATGACCTTAGATCCTCCACTATCTAGGTTTTATAAATTTAAGAGTTGATTGTGAATTTACACATTGCAACGACATCTAAAATCCACATTTTACAAATCGCATAAAATTTGTATTAGGTTTTCCCTAGTGTTGACCCCATAGAAAAAACAATCGGGGGAAAGCTACCTAGTCAAAATGATAAGCCTTTAGGTAGAAACATTTTCACTATGGTGGCATGGAGTTTATGGTTACCTAAGGTCTATTACAGTCGCCTGTAGCATGAGCCACACAAAGATAAAATCAAGGAAATTAAGCTAGCAGAAATCAACATTGGGTTGCCTCCCAACAAGCGTTAGATTTACATATGCAGCTAGATGTAGTCTCATTAGAGGTCCAGTAGAGCAGTCTCTTTTATCAGATTTTGTTGAGTTGGGTTCTTAATAAAGTGCTTCAATCTTTGTCTATTGACTACAAATGTATGCCTAGTCTTAGAGTCTGAAATCTCTACAGCCCCATTATCAAAAGGTTCTTAATTAAAGTCTTAGAGTCAAGAAGGACTTCCCTAATACGGAAGAGATTCTGTGTAAATTGAACAAAGTTTCAATGCTCTCGGATTTGCAATGTAGAACATGGAGCACAAGATCTTCTCCAAGTGATTTCTCTCTTCTCTTGGACATAAAAGACGTGGAAATGGATTCTCAAGGTGTATTTTGCCAAGGAAGGGTGCTCCTCTATTTATAGAGGTGCCTAGAAGGCTTTGGAAGGCTGTTATGTAGATCTACAAGAGGCAATAGAAGGCTTTGGAAGCCTCTTGTAGCCGTTGGGATCAAAGCTCAAGAGAGTGGTTTAAAAACCCATCGAAAATAGGGTCATTGATAAACACACATGAATACATGATAAAATGCATATTTATGATAGTTCCTATGCATAGCATTTCATATCACACTATAAATACTACATAACATCCATTGCATGGCATTTAGGATAACTGTATGTTTTGTATATTAATTCCTTCATTTTATATGGCCAGGAGGCAATGCGACATCCTTACGGACTTTGGAAGAAAAATCTGACCATACGGATGGATCCAGAGTGACGATCGCAGTTCGACAACGTAGAAATCACCTCGATCCGAGCACCGTGGTATCCTCTGCAAGCAATGAAGGGTGGATGGTTCAGATGGTGCCATGTGGAACCATATGGAGTGCCTAAAGCCATCGGCCACATCTCCAAGGGTTGCCCATCATTGGATGAAAATCCAATGGCTGAGAGCTCACCCTCACCATGCAGCCACATCTCCTCTTTGCGACACACATGCGGACGTGGCGCAATGGTGGGAGTGTCAGGTCGCAAGGGAGGGGCACGGGTTCGAATACTCGCAGCCTCCCATTCTCAATCTATGCAGCACTAGGATGCATCAGCAGCACGCGTGCGTGCGCACGCCAGATCATGCCAACACGCACGCCAGGCAGGACCACCGCGCAATCCGCGCACATGAGGCGGGACAGCGTAGCGCGCATGGGCGGGCATGTGCTTGGTTGGGGCCAACCTTCAGCGACAGCTTGGCAAACATACATCGACACTTACAGCCATCGCTAATTATTTGCACACCAGCAACGCTAGCTATGGGCGTGAGCGGGCATGACCTACTTACAGCGACACTTCTAGCGACGACTTGGAGGTCACTAATGGTCCCATGCCTATTCTAGCCTTTTTTCATCCACTATAAAAGGATCAACATCCCCTCCCTTCCAAGCCATCTCTACCTAGTCTACTCCCACCTGCTCTCAAGATCTAGCAAGCCTACCAATGCTTAAAGTTTGCTCTCAGGATCCCAAAGCACCTATTAGTGTAACGAGACTCTGCTCCACCAAATACTCCTCTAACTTCCCATCCCCATTCATAGGTTGCCTTGGAGCCATCCTCCCACCTCCATCCTGGTAGCAGATCACCTCCGCCTTCTCTCCTCCATTCTAGAGATGCATTGAAGCTTTCCTCTACCCGACATCCTCCCACTTCTCATCTCCGTCGTCCTACTTCCCAACTCATTCATTCGAGCTTCCGCCAGGTGTTGTCGTCTCACCGAACAGCCGCTTCGGGTGATTTCTTCTCACCTCCCTCTCTTTTTATATTTTCTATAATATTGTAATTGACATTCATGCAATATATCAGATTCAATTCTATCTCTCTCATGTGATTGATTGTCATTTTATTTCAAAAACAAAAAAAACAAAACCCTAAAAGCCCAAAAAGAAATAAATTGAAGTCCCTGTGTTCGACCCGGGACTCCCTTGGAGTTTCAGTATAAATTATATTTGATCATGAGTTTTGCAACTACGATGACGGGTTACTTGTAACCCTGATTTCAAACACGCGAAACCCATGCGATCATTTTGGCACCGTTGTCGTGGAGGCAACTAAATTTACTTTATTTTTTTCTGTGCTTCTTTGCATTTACATAGCACTAACCCCCACTCGTTTTTATCTACTGTGTTGCAGGTACCCTAGCATGGCGATCCAAGTGTGGTAGACCAAAATAAAGTGCGGGTAGAGTGCTTTGTAAGTGTCCCCCACATTCCCCCCCACTAGTTTCATTTAGCCACACCCATAACCAAGACTTAATCTACTTAGTTGTTTGCATAAATCCTAGGATAGAATTGTTTGTCTTGTTTGCCACCTTCATCCACCTCATCCCCACATTTTATAAAAATAAAAATAAAAAGATACTTTCTGTGGGACGAATCAATTTACACACTTTATACACCCACATCAGAGGCACATTACCTGACGTGATTTTCATCCACTCAATTCTGATTCCAACCTGTGGACCCGGTATACGAATTCAATACATAAAAGAATAGAAATCATATTAGGTTAATCACCCTTTTGTGTGCCTTAATCGATGTTGCATTTGAGCTGATTGATTGAATTGTTTGGGGTGCACCACTTAATCAAAAAGAGGTTCATTTTGTAGCTGCCCCATAGGATTCTATAATTAGGTCAAGCCAGTCACTCCATATTTTTCTTGATTTCTAAAGGAAAGCACTTGAACATGTTCTTTTAAAAACAAACTTGGTTTGCCTCACAAAACTTGGTTGAGAAAACCTAATATTTGAATCCTAAAAGCTATTAAGCAATATTCGAACTCTAAAACTCACCACATCATTAATGATCCTGCTTGAAAACCTCCTGGTTGTGCACATTCACACATTCTCAAACAAATCATTAAAGACACAACCCATTAAAGGCCCATCACATTCCAGAAGCTCCATTGTCCCAAGCCTAATTAAAATTGAGTACACGTTGGCCTTAAAGACTGGTTCGCTTTGTGGGATCCAGATTGAGATTATTCACGATTAACCTACTTATACTAGTCAATCTAATGTCTAGTTAGGGGAGTAGCGCCAAATGATCGCGGCTGGGGTGTACACTAGGAATAGGAGGCGCAAGCCAAAAAAAGAACCTTCTCCCCAATCCCTCCTAACTGATCGGATTGCCTAGACATAAGTATAGTAAATCGTCCATAATCTTAGGATGGATTCTGAGAATCTGTAGACCTTTAGGCTACCCCATCTAAGGACAGGTTTGTATTCTTGTGCTGTAGGGTTCCCTCTCTTCCCCATCCTTCCGACTTCCTTCTAGTGTATGCTTGGAAGGAGGTCATTGAACCCTAGATTAGAAGGAACTTTAGACCATTCCAGGAGGTAGAGGTTAAGCTTTAGCCAAGCAGATCTCATGGCTGATCAACAACCATCTACCCCACCCTTGAACCAGCAGGAGCTGATTCAGAGGCAGTTGGAAGAAATGCAGTAGATGCAGCAATGGTTCCAACATATGAATAGCCAGGGCACTTGAAGGATTTTTATGAGCCTTCAAACTATGGGGAAACTCCCGGCGTCATGATTCCCCCCGAGGACATAGAATCAAGCCCCAAGTCTTAAGCCTGATTAAGCATTTTCATGGGCTTGGCCCGGAGGACCCATTCCAGTACTTGGAGGATCTAACCACTTTGGTTCAAACCACCAAAGCAAGGAATGTGAACGAAGAGCAAATGATCATGAGACTCTTCCCCTACTCTCTCAGGGATAAAGCCACACATTGGTACCAGACCATAGGAAGGTCGATAGAAACTTGGGCTGCTCTTAAGTCAGCATTCTTGAAGAAATTCCTCCCTATCGGAAGGACCAATGCCTTGTGACAGGCAATTACCACTTTCACCCAGCTGCTGGGGGAACCATTTCATGGTGCTTGGGAACGATTCCAGGAACTTTTGTGGATGTGTCCACACCACGAGGTGTCGAAATGGCAACTCGTGTGGATTTTTTATCACGAGTTGGTTGAGCAACTTCTTAATCACATGGATGCTTCCTAGGAGGCAATTTCTTCAACAGGGATGTAGATAGCGCATACGACCTATTTGAGGAAATGAGCGAGAACTCAATTAATCATGCCTCCTTGGATGCATTCAACCGGTCCCAACAACCTAGTTCAAGTGCTAATGAGATCCAGGATTCTCATTCATTTGACATGGAATTGATTTGTAATAAACTGGATAAAATAGACTTGATTGCTAAGAGAATGGAAGAATGGATGTCTGGGAATTCAGGAAACACCTCTATACCTACTCAATCCCAGAATTTGGGATTCCATTCCTCACAAGCTCCCACGGGGAGGGAGTTCGTGAACTAACTTGATTTGGCTCAACCTGTGAGCCAAGATTTTTCGAAGCCTTATGGGTTCCAAACTAGGGCCTTTGATCCTAGTTTTTCTAATCCTTCCTTCCGTCCAACCTCTTCCTATGAGGATGCATATGCAATGAAGGAAAATGTTAGGTCCAACTTGTAATCCAACACTTATAACTCAGGTTGGAGGAACCACCCTAACTTCTCCTAGAAAAGTTAAGGGCAACAGAACCAAACTCAACCCAGCAACTATGAATCTCAATGACCTATGGGTCAGGGTCAAGTATACATCTAGTTTCCCTGAGATCGGTTAGTCAGCCATCTTGGAATGCCCAACAATCTGCAAGGTAGGCTGAGTTAAACCGGAAGATGGTAGAAATGCAAGGGTCCATGCTTCAGCTTATGCAGTAAATGAAGACATCATTAAATAACTTGCAATCCAGGTTAATTGCTAACACCTGACAACCTGGATCTCTACCATCCCAACCCGTACCCAACCAGTGCAATATGCAAAATCAAGGCACTAGAGCCCAAGGGTATGGAAATCAAAGGGACCTACACGCACATGCTCAAGTGGTTGAGCAGGGTCCCTCACCTTCTTCTTCCGATTATATGACCAACCAAGGCATTCCAATATTCACTACCCCCTTATGACCTGAACCCATATGCCACTGCAAACTCTGTCACCTTGAGAAGTGGGAAGCAGACCCAGAACCTTGAATTACCTTCTAGAAGTCAAAACCCTGGAGAGCTTGAGAGAGAGAAGGAGGAGCTTGAAGATGACAATAAGGCCTAGGGATCAAAAATTGAAAATACCACTCATATCCCGTTCCCTGAGGCCCTATTGAAAACTAGGGAGAAGAAACCCATAGACAGCAACGAGGAGCTCCTGAATTTATTCAAGAGTGTAGACATAAATATTCCACTCCTCGATGCAATTAAGCATATCCTGGCTTACGCTAAATTCTTGAAATAATTGTGTACCCAAAAGCGTAAGTTGAGAGAACCCACTCCTAGGAAGGTGATTCTCTCTGAGCAGGCAAGTTCTGTTATCCTAAATCACCTTCCTCGAAAGAAGAAAGGTCTAGGTGCCCCCTTGATCTCATGAGCTATTGGGGAATACACTTTTGATAGGGCACTATCGGACCTAGGTGCATCCATCAATGATCGCATGTGTTTCGCGAGTTAAAATCAGGGTTACATGTAACCCGTTGTCGTAGTTGCAAAACACGTGGTCAAATAAAATTTATAACCGAACACGGGGAGGTGAATGTTTGGTTTTATGAAATCCGTGCTTCTCTTTTATTTCTTTTTGGTCATTTTTACCTTTTCTAATTTTTTTGTATTTTTAACAAGCAAGAGATTAGGTCGATGAAAACTTTATCTACTTGCAAAACTATAAGAGAGAGGGGGGGAGAGAGAGAGAGAGAGAAACAATCATCTATTCATCAAGAACTGTTTGTTACACTACGAAAGCAGGAAAAATTTACACTATGAAAGCGAAAAAAGATAGAATGGGGTGAGAGAAATCCCCCTCGACGGTTGCTCGGAGGACAACTCGCTCTGACGTCGCCCAGAGGAAGGTGGTGAGGAGCGGGACGAAGGAGGATGGAGTCGGAGGACAGAGGATGGGGCAGGACGGCATCGAGACGAGGATCTTCTTCCCAAAGGGTACTGAGAGGATAGCCACGGGATGCTCCACGAATGGGGATGAGGGGAGGGAAAACTATTTGGTTTTACTTTAGAGGAGCATCCCAGGAATGGGACAAGCTCTCTTTGGAGTCTTGGAGGTGGTTAGGTGAGGAAAGGAAAAGATGAAGAAAAATAAGAGGGGTAAGGGTCTTTTTATAGTGGAGGAAAGAATCAAATTCATAAACAAGACATTTAGTGTTGGTCATAAACGTCGCTGAAGATCTACCGCAAACGTCGCTGAAAATAGCCTACATGCCCACTTGCTGTTGCGTTGGCGCGCACTCTGTGCGTCCGTGTCATGTGCGCACGAGCGATACGCGCCGCTGCCTCCGTGCGCATGTCACTGCACTTGTATGTGCGGTGGCACGTGCATGTGCATGGGTGGCCTAGGTTGGGTCACGTGGTGCAATCTGGACTGTCCATCTTCTTTCCTTTGTAGGGGATGCAATAGAGGTCGGATTGAGTCGATTTTCGCACCATTGGGCTGCGATCGTCGACCCAAATTCATCCGTGTGACTGGATTTGTTGTTTGATGCTCCAAATTGTGTCACCTAGTCCCTCGACTGTTGATCTTCCTTGGATTGCATATGGTGCTACAGGACTCCGATCGAGGTGATTTTGGAGGCGTTGGACTCCAATCATCATCTTGATCAGATCCGTATGGTTGGATCGCCAATCCAAGGCTCCAAAATAAATATCCTTCTCTCCTGACCACAAAAAGGGCGCAATTAACCTAAATTATTTATGACTCTAAATATAGAATGATGCATGAAATGCAATATTTATAACATGAAATGCAAATCTAAGCCTAGGAACATTCATGAATAGGTATTTTAACCTAAATAGAAGTGTCTACATCATACCCCCATGCCTATCTTTTGTTAGTCACTACAAAATTAAGCTACATGCTATGTATAAAATCAAAATTAGGATTAGATTGCTTAGGCCTAAGTCGTTTATTAACAATAGAAAATTTCAATTAAGGTCCTAAACAATGAAAACTCTACAGTACCTGGGTGCCTACCAAAATGCAGACCACCCAAGTCCTTGCCTTATTTAAAAAGGAAAGATAAATTTTTTTATTTTTCTTCTTTTGTAATTTTTTTTGTACTTTTGGAGCTTGAGAGTTCTGGGATAACTTTTTACAGCTACCCGACCCGCCCAAGACTCGAAAAGGACTCTAAGTGCTAAGCATCTTGTGGAAATAGTGAAAGACTCATTAGGCAACCGTTAAAACAGACTTTGGGTTTCTACGACCCTAGGTGACCTTGCCTAAAGTTTAACTTTTCGATTAGTAGCTTTCTCCCTACTTTATTTATGGGGTCAACACAAGGGCGAACCTAGTGTATATCTCCCTGGTTTATTCTACTTCCCTACTTCTTCCCTAAGTGTTTTGGGAATTATTGTGCATTTTTTGTGAGCTTGGTTCTGGACAACCAACCAATGGCCTTTTACCCACAGCAACTTGCCAGCCATACTCGTGCAGTGAAGTGTGGTTTTATTTTTTTTTTCTCCTTTTTCTATTTTTTTTCTTCTTTTTGTTTGTTTTTTTTTCTTTAAGTAGGTGGCTTCCCTGATCTAAGATTTACCTAAAGGCAGTATAATGAAAATGGTCTTGTGACTAGGCTCTGAACAACCTGTCGATGAGCTGTTACCACCGAAAACTTGCCAGCTTTACCACCCTAGATAGTTCATTAGCTACCCAATTTCCGAAGAAATAGCCAAAAAGTGGGTTAGTGCAAAAGAAAGTGTGTAGATGCTTAAGCTTAAAGTCCCCCCAAATCAGAGGGCAGGTTGATAAGTTGTATACTTATCATCCCAATTTATTAGCCAAATTAAAAATGAATTTGAATTGGCCAGGACTAGAGACTAAGTCCACACTCGAGTGAACACCTAGGATACTTAAGCCCGAAGACCTAAAGAGTCTAAGTGTTTAGGCCCTATCGTATCATTTCCTAAAGTTAATAACTTCCAGATGCCTAATTTTTCTTCTCCTAATTCTTCTTCTCCTTTTTCTTATCTTTTTGAATTTTTAATTTTTTTTCTTTTTTTTAAAGAATCTAAAAGAAATTCTATGGAGTTAAAAAAATGATTTTTGGATTAAGTATCTACCCCCCCATGCCTAAATGATGCAATGTCCTCATTGTAAAAATAAAGACGTGAAAAGGGTGGAGTAAATAGAATATCACCTGAACATCGTGAGGAATTCGGTCAGCTCTGTAGAGAACGTTAAATATAAACACGTGCTAAATTTAATGCCTCAGCTAGGCATAAAATACATACAAGGAAGAAATTGAGAATTCACAAGTGAGGGTAATAATCAAAATAAAATTATTGATTCTCAGACCCACCAACAGAAGATGTCCACAGACGTGGACCAGATTACGATGCAGACCTATTACCCAGGGTAGAGTGGTTCTCAGGTTCTGGATGAAATCACCCAGAACCGAAGGTTGTTGTGTTTGTGGGGCTAGGCCTTCGGTTTAGTGGTGTGCAACCCAAGAGCAAAGTATCGGACAACGGGTAAAGATGGTTCAATAGGTGCGGTTGTCCACTTAACATCTAGCTTAGAAAAATAATCAGTTATTTCGAGCTTGGGTTACACGTGAAAGATATCGTAAGGGTCATGGTAGAAAGTAGGTTGTTTTAGGTCAATAGGAACCCTTAGATCCAAACTTGTTTTTCCCTCAAAATTAACCTCCCAAATTTTCATTTCAACATTCCTATCTTCCAACATCAAAAGCTCAGGTTCCGGGACCTCTAGCATACCATTCACCCCATAAGATTTACCCAAGTCCAGAAATCATGGCTGACTTAGAATTGACTTGGGTACAATGATTTCCAAATCAAAATCAATCCCTTTGGGGTGTGGTTGAGGAATGGGGCTATTGATTGAATCTTCTAGTAAATGAGGATTTGAATCCTCCAAGTTAGCCCCAACCAAATCCAAATCTTCAATAATTGGTCTATCAAACGGTTCGTCAAATTCCTCAAGCCCGTTTGTCTCACTAAAATCATCTTCCTTATGCTCAAGTGAGACTTCACTAAGAGATTCTTCACCCTCAGAATCAAAGAATCCATGATCCTCATTTATATATGTCTCAACATCGATTGTCATTTTGCTGGTTCAAAGAGACAAATTTTTCCTCACTCCCTAGCTGGGGGATCTCGGGTGAGAAACTCGGTTCATCCTCGAAGGGTTGCTTTAGACCAACCTGGTCATCTCCAATCTCAAAATATGTATCCCCCTAGACATGCGCCAGAGCGGGTTCAGACATTGGCTCTCCTGAAGAGGGTTCATCTTGAGAATCATCCCAAGATTTGACTAGGGTAACCAAAAATTTCATCCTAAACCTCGACAATTTCCCAAGAAGAAACTCACCCAGGTCCCTATCCTTAACACTTTGGAGCAAATCCTATAAAGAACTATTAAGTTCATTAATCATTTTGATCATATGCTCCAGTGCTTCAATGCATGGTGTTGGTTGAGTTTCTAAAGATTGTATAGTGTTCCTCAAATTAGCCAACACCCTATCCTAGATCTGGTTCACCTGAACGGACTGGTTAGGTTGTTTAAATCTAGGGGAGTCAAAATGTCGAGGTTCTCGGGTCCCTCCTTGATAGTAGGTCATTTCAGGTTGTTTAAAGGTTGGTGGCGACCTATATTCAGCATAATTCTAGGGAGGGTAAGTGTTATAAATATCATATCCTTCAAGGTTGTGGATCTGGTTAGGTTGATCATCAAAGGATGGAGATCTATAATCATTGTAGCTGTGGGAAGGATAGTAATCATAGTCTTGTTGTCCAGGGTTACGCCCTAGACAATGAGGTCCGGATTCGTATCCCCAATCAAAGTCATCCCAGCTAATGGATGGGTAATTACAAGTCAAGTTGAAATAGTAATCATCTTGGGGATAAGTGGTGGTAGGGCGATAGGATGGGAAATGAGTGTAAGAAGTGGAAGGATACATGGTGAAGTAAGGAGGGAAATCAGAAGAGAGAAAGGTGCCCTGCAGTACAATCAATCAAACCTGTCCTTATGTGGGAAGCCTAAAGACCTACAGATTCCCAGGACCCATCTTGAGATTATAAATGATTTGGTCTGCTTTTATCCGATCAATCCGACCAGTTAGAAGGAGGAACTAGGGAGAAGGTTCTTCCTTTGGCTTACGCCTCCAGTTCCAAGTGTACCCCCCAACATCAGTTGTTTGACGCTACTCCCCTAGCTAGACATTAGATGGACCAGCAAAAATAGATTAATCAAAAAAATCTCAGTCTGATCCTCGAAGAGTGAATCAATCCTTAAGACCAACATATACTCAATTTTAGTTAGGCTTGGGATGATCGTGCTCTTGGATTGTGATGGGCTCTTTAGATGAGTTGAGCCTCTAATGATCAGTCAAAATGTATGTGCATGCACAACCAGGGTTTTCAAACAAGGTTATTTGATGATGTGTCTTTTAGGATTTAACCTTGTTTACTATCTTTTAACGTTTAATTCTTAGGTTGGTTCAATCAAGGTTTAGTAGAACACTCCAAGTTTTCAAAGCACAGGTGATGATATGTTCCTTTAGAAATCAGAGAAAAAATGTTGAGTGCCTGGTTCAACCCTAAGAATCAACCCTAAGTGGCAAGCTACTTAATGATTAGCTTTTATTTTTAATGGTACGGCCCAGACTGTTCAAGCAATTGGCCTATTAAACCACTTAGTTAAGGCACATAGAAATGTTTGACCAATTCAGATTTCTACTCACTTATTTTTCTATTGAGTTAAGTGTACCGGGTTCACAGGTTAGATCTCGATTAAGCAGTAGAATCGATGTGATTGTGTGTGTTGAACGTACAAGTTGCTACACTAATGCGTTTGGTTTTGAAAACCTATTGTCGTAGTATGAAAGCGAAGAACTCGTGTTCAAGAAATAAAATTTATACCGAAATGAAAATTTTGGGTCGAACACAGGGAGGCAGACGTTTGATTTAAAAATAACGCGTTTGTTTTTATTTTTCATGAAGTAATTCAATTGATTAAAACTATCTAACTATTTACAATAAATAGAAGAGAGAGAGAGAGTAAGAGAGAAAGAGAATATTACAAACAGAAATCAAAACGAGATGTAGAATGAACAGGGAATTCATCATTAAAGAGATTGTTTGTTTCACTAAACATTACAACTAGAAAGCAGAAAACAATTACACTAGAAAGTAGTAAATCTACTCTAGAAAGCATTGAAAGAATGAAGAGAGAAATATCCTCCTTGACGGTCGTTTGGAGGATGAGTCGGACGGGACAATGCCTGGACAAAGGAGGATGAAGCAGGATGAAGTAGAAGAACAGGCACGAGGTAGCACGTCATCATCGTCGTGGAATCCACTTCTGAAGGGCGACGAAAATTTGACTTTATCTCGCGAGAAGCATCCCACGCGTGGGATAATCTTCTCTTGAGCTTTGGAGAGGGAGAGAAGAGAAGGAAGGGATGAGAATTTCATGTGGAGGGGGTCTCCTTTTATAGTTGCAAGAGTTGGGACAATTTGGTCATTACATCTTTAAAAATATTAATTCAGGACCTTTAGTGACGGATAAAACCGTCGCTAAAGGTCTGAACGTGGGCATAGTGGCCGGTGCACGCACGCCCCCTCGCTTGCCTGCCGGCGCAACGCTTGCGCACATCCAGACGATCTCAGCCGTTCGATCGCGAGATCGGATGGCTTAAGTTGCGCCTTCGCTGCTCCTCAACACGTGCCCGCCCGCGTACGATCATACGTGAGGTGCGGGCATGCGATAGCGCGTGGGTGCTAACGAGCACCCGCAGCTGCTCGATCGAGATCTGATGCTCATCCATGCCCACTCATCCGTGCTGCTCGCCCTCTCACGCGATTCAATCATGCGTCACCTACTCGCGATAAAACTCTCGCCCACTACGTTGCAGAGCGTGGATGGGCGCGAGGATGTTTTAAGGCGCGCGTATCCACAGCCTTTGGATTGAGATCCAATGGCCCAAATCGTGCACCAAATCTTCTTTGAAAAAGCAGCGACGGTCTTAAGGGTCGGTTGAACGGCTGAGATGGTGTCATGTGGCACCATCTTGGTCGTCCATCTTCTAGATGTTGTAGATGGTGCGACGTGGATCGGATTGAGTCAATTTTCACGCTGTTAGGCTGCGATCATCGATCCGAATCCATTTGTGCAGTTGGATTTGTCATTTGAAGTGCGGATGTACACCATCTTGTTCCTTGATCTTTATGGTTCCCCGATCTCTATCTGATGCTACAGATGTCTGATTAGGGCGATCTTGGAGTCGTTGAACTCCAATCGTAGCCCTAATCACATCTGTACGGTTGGATCTTCGATCCGAGGCCCCGATAAAAAGTTTACCCTATCCAAGCACATAAAAGGAGACAATTAACCTCCATTTTATTCAAACTACTCTTAATGCAAGATGATGCATGTTATGCACTATTTATAGCATGCAATGCAATCCTATGCTTAAGAACATGCATAAATAGACACCTTAAGTAGTGTAAACGTGTTTACATCATACCCCCATGCCTATCTTTTGCTAGTCCCTAGCGAAAAACTATATGTTATTTATAAAAGAATCAGGTTGGATTATTTGGGCATAAGTTATTTTCAATCATTACGAAATTGTTTACTTAGGATTTGAAGTTTCAAAGACACAACAGTGCCCGAGTATCTACCAAAATGCAGAACGCCTCAAGCCCTTGCCTTATTCAAAGGAAATTTTCTTTTTCTCTTTTTCCTCTTTTCTAAATTTTTTTTTTTTTTTGGATTTTCAAGTTTTAGGGTTTAAGAGTGGCTTTCAACGGCCATTCAACTCACCTAAGACTTGATGAGAACCCTAAGTTTTAAGCATCTTATTGTGAATGTGATAGACTCGTTGACCGGTAGTTAAAACGGACTTCGGATTTCTATGCCTCTAGGTGACCTCAAAAAGAATTCTACCTAAAGGTTTATCTTTACAACCGGTAGCTTTCTCCCTACTTTTATTTTTTACGGGGTCAACACAAGGGTGAATCCAGTGTATATCTCCCCGATTTATTCTACTTCTCCTCTTCTTCCTAAGTGTTTTGGGAATTTTTAGTGCATTTACTAAGCTAGGTTCTGGACAACTGGTCGATGAGCTGTTACTACCGACAACTTGCTAGCCATACTCGTGCGGCGAAGTGTGGCTTATTTCTTTTTTTCTTTTCTCCTTCTCTTTTTGATTTTTTTTTTCTTTTTTTAAGTAGGTGGCTTCCCTGGTCTAAGATTTACCTAAAGGCAGCAAAAAGAGAAAGGCCCAGTGACTAGCTCTAGACAACCTACCTATGGGCTATTACGCATGATAACTTGCCAGCCATATCACCCTAGAAGGTTCATTAGCTACCCAATTTCCATTAAAATCGCCGAACAACGAGTCAGTGAAAAGGTAGTGTGTAGATGCTTAAGACTTAAAATTCCCTCAAATCAGAGGGCGGGTTGATAAGTCGTGTACTTATCACCCAAACTTATTTAATCCAATTAAAATAGAATTTAGGTTGGCGAGGACTCGAAAAACAAATCCACATTTCAGTGGATACAAGGGCAAATTAAGTCCAAAGACCTGAAGGGTCTTTGTGTTCAAATCATAATGTAGTATTTCATAAGATTGAAAATTTTCTTAAACCCAAGTTCTCTTTCCTAATTCCAATTTTTTTTTTAATAAAAGAAAATAAAACAAATCTACGGAGCTGACGAATAAATTCAGAGATGAAAATCCAACCCCCCATGCCTACCTAATGCAATGTCCTCATTGTACTAAAAAGACATAAAATAGAGTGGAATAGTGTAGAAAGCACCTGAATTGCGTGAATGTCAGGTCTGCTCTGAGATAGAAACTAAAAAGAACTGTATAAATGCTGAGTTTAGTGCCTTCAACTAGGCACACTATACAAAGAAGAGAAATGAAGAATTCACAGGTGCAGGTCAGAATAAGAATAAACAGAAGAATCCTCTGACCTGTCAGTAGAGGTCCACAGATGTGGACCAGATTATGGTGTTGACCCATACCCCATAATGATGAACATCTTAGGTTCTAGATAAAAATTACCCAAAACCTAAAATATGTATGCAAGTGGGGTCGGGCCTGCGATTTATGAGGATGCAACCCAAGGCCAAAAAGTCGGGTTACAGAGAATTGAAGCTCAAAAGGATAATCATTGAATGCGTGCTTGAGTTGGACATCCTCATAACAGATGTCATAAGGGTTCTGGTTTGATGGTTTCAGCTTAAAAGGAACCCTTCGCCTCAATCTTCTATTTCCTCCAAAGTTAACTTCCCAAATCAGAACTTCCCAACTCATATCCTCCTCAATTAGAATGTTAAATTCCAAGACCTCTTGCATGTTAATCACCCCGTCGGAAATCTCCAAGTCTAAATGATGTGGCAGAATCAGAATTGACTTAGGTCTAATTATCTCAGAAACAGAATCATCGATAAGCTCAATGAGGTGTAATTGATAATCAGGGCATTGAATTGAATCTTCCAGAAAATGCGAATTTGGATCCGTAATGTGAGCCCTAAAATCAGTTTCCTCAGTTATTGGGCTATCAAATGATCTTTTAGATTCCCCAGGCCCAATTGTCTCACAAAAATTATGTTCTGTAAACTCGAGTGAGAATTTGCAAATAGAATCTTCTCCATCAGAGTCAAGATTTGTATTAATGTATGTCTCAAAATCATCTGTCACTCTCTGTTCTGAGAAGACATATGTTTCCTCGTACCCCGGCTAAGGGATCTCAGGTGAAGAAATCAGATCTTTGTTAATTGGTTACTTTAATTCAATCTGGTCAACCTCGTAACACGTGTCCCCCCCAACAGATGCCTGGGCAAGTTCTGTCATTGGCTTTCCAGAAGGGAGTTCATCCCATGATTGAATCAAAGCGACCACGAATCTCATCCTCAATGTTGCTAATGTCCCAAGTAGAAATTCACCCGGGTTCTTATCCTTAACATCCTGGAGGCAATCCAATAATGACTTGTTCAAATCATCAATCATTTCAATCAGGGGCTCCAATCTCTCAATGCAAGGTATTGGCTGAACTTCTAAAGATTGTATGATATTCATCAAGTTAGCCAGAACCTTTTCTTGAACCTGGTTACCCAGAACCAAATGAGCTGGTCCAGGGTTGGGCGGGTTTGGGGTCAAAGCAGGGGAATTAACGAATTGAGATTCGTTATACCCTTCCTGATAATAGGTCATTTCAGATTGTTCAAAAGTTGGTGATGACCTACAAGATGTGTAATCAGAGGATGGGTAAGGATTAGTGTATCCTTCTTGATTGTAGATCGTATTAGGTTGTTCATGAAAGGTTAACGATTTATAATCAATGTGGCTTTGAGAAGGATAGAAATTGCAAACATAGTGTTTAGGGTTAGACCCTAAACGTAGAGGTCCGGAACTGTATCCCCAATCTGAGTTATCCCAAACAACTGATGGTTGATTACAGTATGAGTCGGGATAATCGTCATGTCGAGGATAATTCAAAACAGGAGGGAAAGAGCCAGAATGCGTGTAATATGTGGAAGGATTCATGAGAAGCTTGAGGAAGAAAGGCGCCCTGCAATACAAACAATCAAACCTATCATTAAGTGGGTTAGCCTACAGACCTACAGACTCCCAAAACCCATCATGAGATAAAGGAACAATTTTATCTACATCTGTCTGTTCAATCCAACCAGTTAGAAGGAGGGACTGGGGAGAAGGTTCTTCCTTTGGCTTGTGCCTCCGGTTCCTAGTGTACCCCCCAGCCACGATCGTTTGATGTTGCTCCCCTAGCTAAACATCAGATTGAATAGTAGAAACAGACTAATCGAAAATAATCTTGTTCTGGGCTCTGAAGAGTGAGTCGAATCCTTAAGGCCAACGTCTACTCTGTTTTATTTAGGGCTAGGTTTGAATGTGCTTTGGAATGTGATGGGCCCTTTATCTGGGTTGTGCCCTTAATGATTGATTGATTTGTGTGTGCGTGCACAACCAGTGGTTTTCAAGCAAGATTATTTTTGATGTGGTCAATTTTAGAGTTCAAATCTTGCTTAGTAGCTTTTAGGATTCAACTTTAGGTGTTTTCAAACAAGTTTCGTTGGTACACCAAGTTTTGAAAGCATGGGTGAAAATGTTTCCCTTTAAAACTTAAAAAGAATGTGGAGTGCCTGGTAAATCCCTAAGAGTTGAACCTATGTGGCAGCTACTTTATGAGTTGATTTTAAGTAGAGTGGTGCAACCCAAACAACTCAAACAATTGGCCACAAATGCACCACTAAGTTAGGCACTCAAAGATGGTTAACCTAGAATGATTTCTACTCTTTTATGTGTTGCTTTGTGTGTACCAGTTCCACAGATCAGAACCCGATTGGGTAGAAACAAATCAATTTGATTAAGTGCCTTGAATGTGGGTGTATGTTGTGTGTTTGTTGAAAATTGCCCTACAAGATTATCTTTTTGTTTTTTTTTTCTTATATAAATGAGGGTGGAATGAATGTCAGTGAGAATCCAAACAACCAAACTATTCCTAGAATTTATGCAAACACCTAAGTTAATTGGAATTTGGATTTAATGTGGCGAATGAAATCTATGGAGGGGGGAAAGAATAGGGATAACATACAAAACCTTCCACAGCACTTTACTCCAATCTACTACTTTTGCTCTTCTCAAAAGAGTACCAGCAATCACAATAAGAAAGGAGAGAAGTGAGGTAAATGATTCGTAAGTTGTAAAAATGCAAAGAAAAAAAATCAAATAGCGTCATCTCCCCGGCAACGGCGCCAAAATGTTGAACGTACGAGTTGCTACGCTAACGTGTTTGGTTTTGAAAACCTATCGTCGTAGTATGAAAGCGAAGAAATCGTGTTTAATAAATAAAATTTATATCTGAATGAAAATTCCAGGTCGAACATAGGGAGGCGGATGATTGATTTAAAAACAACGCGTTTGTTTCTATTTGTGACGAAGTAATTCAATTGATTAAAACTATCTAACTATTTACAATAAATAGAAGAGAGAGAGAGAGTAAGAGAGAAAGAGAATATTACAAACAGAAATCAAAATAAGATGTAGAATGAATAGGGAATTCATCATTAAAGAGATTGTTTGTTCCACTAAACATTACAACTAGAAAGCAGAAAATAATTACACTAGAAAGCAGTAAATCTACTCTAGAAAGAATTAAAAGAATGGAGAGAGAAAAATCCTCCTCGACGGTCGCTTGGAGGACGAGCTGAACTACTCTAGAAAGCAGTAAATCTATTCTCGAAAGCAGTAAAAAGAATGGGGAGAGAGATATCCTCCTCGATAGTCGCTTGGAGGACGAGCCGGACGGGATGACACCTGGACGAAGGAGGACGAAGCAGGATGAAGGAAGACGAAGCAGAAGAATGGGAATGAGGCAGCACGTCGTCGTCGTCGCGGGATCCACTTCTGAAGGGGGACGAAAATTTGACTTTATCTCATGAGAAGCATCCTGGCTGTGGGACAAGCTTCTCTTGAGGTTTGGAGAGGGAGAGAAGAGAAGGAAGGGATGATAATTTCGTGTGGAGGGGGTCTCCTTTTACAATTGCAAGGAGTGGGGGCAATTTGGTCATTACATCTTTAAAAAATTAATTCAGGACCTTTAGTGACGGATAAAACCGTTGCTAAAGGTCTAAACGTGGGTGTAGTGGGCGACACACGCGCGCCCGCTCGCTTGCCTGCGTGCGCAACGGTTGCGCACGTCCACACGATCTCAGCCATCCGATCGCGAGATCGGACAGCTTAAGTTGCGCCTTCCCTACTCAACGCGCGCCCGCCTGCGTACGATCCCACGTGAGGTGCGGGCGTGTGATAGCGCATGGGTGCTAACGAGCTCTAGCAGCCGCTCAATCGAGATCTGATGCTCGTTCGCACCTGCTCGCCAACACCGCTCGCCCTCTCGCGCGATTCGATCATGCGTTGCCTACTCGTGATAAAACTCTTGCCCGCTGCGTTGCAGAGCGTGGATGGGTGCGAGGATGTTTTAAGGTGCGTGCATCCACAGCCGTTTGATCGAGATCCAATGGCCCAGATCGTGTGCCAAATCTTATTTGAAAAAGTAGTAGCGGTCTTGAGGGTCAGCTAGACGGCTGAGATGGCGCCACGTGACACCATCTTGACCATCCATCTTCTGGATGTTGTAGATGATGCCACAGGTGTCGGATTGAGTCGATTTTCGTGCCATTAGGCCGCGATCGTCAATTCGAATCCATTCGTGCGATCGGATTTGTCATTTGAAGTATGGATTTACACCATCTTGGCCCTTGATCTTCTAGGGTTCCCCGGTCTCTATCTAATGCTACGGATGTCTGATTAGGGCGATCTTGGAGTCGTTGAACTCCAATCGTCGCCCTGATCACATCTGTACGGTTGGATCTTCAATTCGAGGCCCTGATAAAAAGTTTGCCCTGTCCAAGCACATAAAAGGAGACAATTAACCTCGATTTTATTCAAACTACTCTAAATGCAAGATGATGCATGTTATACACTATTTATAGCATGTATTGCAATCCTATGCTTAAGAACATGCCTAAATAGGCATCTTAAGTAGTGTAAATGTGTTTACATCCATGTGCCTTAGGGTGAGAAGTTGTGGGTGTTAAGTATGTAGCTTTCAGAAAATCCCACAAGAGAAGAGTCTTTTTTTTTTATATATGCAGGGTTGAGATGAGTGGAGGTGGCAAACAAACAACCAAATCTATCCTAGGGTTTATAAAAAGCACCTAAGTTGATTTAGGTTTGAGTTATTAGTGTGGTGAAATGAATTAGTGGGTGGGGGTGGTGGGCATAAACTTACAAAACCTTCATCTACACTTTTCTCCTATCTAACTACTTTGGCCCACCTCGGATGA
Source organism: Thalassia testudinum (assembly GCA_037157565.1). NCBI lineage: Eukaryota > Viridiplantae > Streptophyta > Magnoliopsida > Alismatales > Hydrocharitaceae > Thalassia > Thalassia testudinum. Next base: position 115,563,185 of record JAZHRO010000014.1, read on the forward strand.
GTACCTGCAATCACAGTAAGATTAGAGAAAAAGTGAAAAAAGTTAGGTAAGGCGGAAAAACATGGAAAAAAAAACCAAAGAGCGTTGCCTCCCCGACAATGGCGCCAAAATGATCGCATGTGTTTCGCGAGTTTAAATTGGGGTTACAAGTAACCCGTCATCATAGTTGCAAAAAGCATGGTCAAATAAAATTTATAATCGAAACTCGAAAAGTGAGTCCTAGGTCAAACACGGGGAGGCGAACGTTTGGTTTTATAAAATCCATGCTTCACTTTTATTTCCTTTTGGTCGTTTTTATCTTTACTAATTTTTTTGCATTTTTAACAGGCAAGAGAATAAGTCGATGAAAACTTTATCTACTTGCAAAAATATAAGAGAAAGGGGGAGAAAGAGAGAGAGAGAGAAACAATCATCTATTCATCAAGAACTATTTGTCACACTACGAAAGTGGGAAAAATCTACACTACGAAAGTATAAAAAGATAGAATGGGGTGAGAGAAATCCCCCTCGATGGTCGTTCGGAGGATGACTCGCTTTGACGTCGCCCGAAGGAAGGTGGTGAGGAGAGAGACGAAGGAGGATAGAGTCGACTTCTCTTTATGAGAGGTTTGGGTTAGGTGAACTTAGCCCTACCTCAGTAACACTGCAATTAGTTGACCGTTTGGTCACCACACCGAGAGGTGTTATTGAGGATGTAATTGTCAAGGTCAAGGATTTCTATTTTCCCATAGATTTCCTCATCCTTGACATGGATGTACCTAATGATTTGAGGAACACTCCCATCATTCTGGGGTGTTCATTCCTAGCTACTGCCAAGACCAACATAAATTGTGAAAGCAGTAGTATGGAGATCACCTTTGGGGATAAGAAGCTAACTCTAGATATTTTTAAGGCGATAAGAGGATTTGAGGATTGTGGATTCATTAAGGAACTCGAGGATCAAGATTTTGAGACTTGAATGATGATTAGTGCACTCGAGGACTCCACCAACTTTAGCAAACCCAACCCACAACCCTCCATGGTAGACTTGCCACATCCTAAAAAGGCTGTTGATTTTGTTCATTCCCAGCCTTTTCCACTGGATCGACCTGATGAATCTTCGTCAACATCCTCCCTACCTTCTATTCTAAACCCACCTCAGCTAGAATTAAAATCATTGCCCAAAAATTTGAAATATGAGTTCTTAGGACATGAAAACTTGCTCCCTATGATTATTACTGGTGATTTGACTAAGGAGCAAGAATCAAGGTTAATTAAGGTCCTTAAGAACAATGAGGCAATTGGTTGGACCATCCAGGACCTTAGATGGATCGAGCCATCTTATTATAATCATCGTATTTTTAGGGAAGATGGATCCCGCCCTTCTTGTGAGATGCAAAGGAGACTAAACCTGAATATGCGAGAAGTGGTCAAGAAGGAGATAATCAAGTGGCTCAACGTTAGGATTATTTATCCAATCTCGGATAGTCTGTGTGTTAGCCCCGTTCAAATTGTACCCAAGAAGGCAGGAATAACTGTTACGACTAACGAGAATGGGGAAACCTTCACTACTTGTTCAACTTCTACTTGGAGAGTCAGTATTGACTATAGGAAGCTGAACACAGCCACTAAAAATGATCACTTTCCCTTGCTATTCATCGATCAAATCCTTGAAAGGTTAGCTGGGCAAAAATACTTTTGCTTCCTGGATGGTTATTCAGGGTATAACCAAGTCCCTATCCATCCCAAAGACCAGGAAAAGACAACCTTCACATGTCCCTATGGAACCTTTGCATTCCGTAGAATGCCTTTCAGCCTTTGCAATGCACCTACGACTTTTCAAAGGTGCATGCTAGCCATTTTTCTGACATGGTGGGAGATTGTCTTGAGGTGTTCATGGATGATTTCTCCATTTTCGGAGATTCTTTTGAGTCTTTCCCAGCTAACTTGGAATTGATCCTCCAGAGATGCATCAAAACACAGCTAGTCCTTAGCTGGGAAAAGAGCCACTTTATGACTTAGGAAGGTATTGTCCTAGTTCATGTGGTCTCTAGTCAGGGTATTGAAGTTGATAAAGCTAAGGTGGATGCTATCTCTAGACTTCCTCCACCCACATTCGTAGAACAGATCCACTCTTTCCTTGGGCATGTGGGTTTTTACAAAAGATTCATTAAGGACTTCTTGAAGGTTGCTCGGCCCTTGAGAAACCTTTTGGCCAAAGACACACCATTCGGGTTTGATGAATCATGCCATAAGGCATTTGATTTATTAAAAACAGCAGTCACCTGTGCCCCGATGTTGCAACCACCCGTCTGGACAGCCCCATTTGAGATTATGGCTAACGCATCTGATTATGCCGTCGGGGCTGTCTTGGGTCAGAAGATTGAGAAAAAGCCCTCTATGATTTACTACGCTAGCAAGACTATGGATGAAGCTTAGAGGAACTACATTGTTACTGAAAAGAATTGCTAGTTGTAGTTTTTGCCTTAGAAATATTTAGGGCTTATCATTTAGGTTCTTTTGTCATCATCTATACTGACCACTAAGCCTTGAAACATTTCTTGGCCAAAAAGGATGCCAAATCCTGGCTTTTTTGTCGGATTTTGCTGCTTCAAGAATTAGATCTTGAAATTAGGGATAAAGCTGGGGCACAAGATGTAGTGGCGGATCACCTCTCAAGAAACCTAATTGATTCTCCTCATCTGGATGTCTCGATCTCTGATACTTTTTTAGTTGAAACTATCAATATAGTCTCAGGTATCCGAACCCCCTGGTTTGTGGATACTGTCAACTATTTGGCCGTTGGTCAAATACCCTAGGATTAGACCAAACAACAACGGGATAGACTTATGGCTGAGGCCAAATACTCTTTTTGGGACGATCCCAAGCTATACCGTATCGGCATAGACCAGATTATTTGTCGATGCATCTCGAAAATTGAGTTCCATAGCATACTTGAGTTCTGCCACACATCTGCATGTGGTGGACACTTTTCTAGGAAAAAGACAACAGCAAAAATCTTGCAATCCAGATTCTATTGGCTATCACAATTTAAGGATGCCTAGGAATTCTCAAACTCATGCACCCGATGCTAGACACTCGGGAACATGGCTAAGGGAGATATGATGCTCCTAAACCCAATTCTTTCCGTCGAAATTTATGACATTTGGGGCATCAACTTTATGGGAACCTTCCCTCCTTCATTTGGACACTAGTATATTCTGGTAGCTAATGATTACGTGTCCAAATGGATTGAGGCAATTCCCACTCAAACCAATGACCACAAGGTGGTCATTGATTTTGTGAAGAAAAATATCTTTAGTCATTTCGGGGTTCCTCGGGCAATTATCAGTGATGGTGGCACACATTTCACTCAAGCCCAGTTTCAGAATTTACTGGGGAAATACAGGGTGAATCATCGGATTTCCACACCTTACCACCCTCAGACAAACGGACAGGCCGAGATCTCCAATCGGGAGATCAAAAACATTTTGTAGAAAACCGTTAGGCTTGATAGGAAGGATTGGACCCAAAAGTTAGATGATGCTCTTTGAGCTACCGTACAGTGTACAAAACACCTATCGGTATGTCTCCTTTCCGTCTGGTGTTTGGTAAGGCATGTCACTTACTCATAGAACTTGAACACCGACCATTTTGGGCCATCTGGAAGTGTAATTTTGACCTTGAGATGGTCGGGAAAACCAAGAAACTCCAACTTTCTAAGTTGGAGGAGCTTCGAAATGATGCTTATGAAAATGCCAGAATCTATAAGGCAAGGACCAAAGCTCTCCATGACCAGATGATTTCACGTAAGAGCTTTGAGCAGAACCAGAAGGTCTATCTTTTCAATTCTCGATTGAAGCTTTTTCTCGGAAAACTCAGGTCTAAGTAGGATGGCCCGTTCGTAATTGAGTGGATTTTCCCTAATGAGGCCATTGAATTCTTTGACCCAAAGATGGGTAATATCTTCAAGGTCAACGGATAGCATCTCAAACCCTTTGTTGACCATGTGCTCATTGAACCCGTCTCAAACAAGGTTGCTCTTACCTTGCCTTAACCACTGCAGGCCGATCATCGCCTAGTTGAAGGAAGTAAACTCAACACATGTAATGACTGTTCCAAGCTGACCAGAGTCTCATGGAAACCAGGTGCTATTCTTCCACTTCTACTCTTTTGCATGCTTTCATTTTTCACAATGAGGACATTGCAATAGCTAAGCATAGGGGGGTGGAAAAATCTTATAATCCTTTTGTCAACTGTAATAATAATTTCCTATTATTTGATTCTATCAAAAAAAAGATTAGAATTAGGAGACGAGAACTTAGGCACTAGGAGTTGCAAAGTTTAGGAATTGATACTTTGAGACCTAAATACTTAGGCTCTTCAGGTCTTCGGGCTTAATTAGCGTGGGTGTCCACTCTAATGTGGACTTAGTCTCGAGTCCTTGCCAATTAAAATTTATTTTAATTTGGTAAATAAATTGGGATGATAAGTATGCGACTTATCAACCCACCCTCTGATTTGGGAGGACTTTAAGCCTAAGCATCTACACACTTTTTTTTGCACTGACTCACTTTTCGACGGTTTCTTCAAAATTGGGTAGGTAATGAACTATCTAGGGTGGTATGGTTGGCAAGTTATCGGTGGTAACAACTTATCGGTAGGTTATCTAGAGTCCAGTCACAAGACCATTTTCATTTTACTGCCTTTAGGTAAATCTTAGATCGAGGAAGCCACCAACTTAAAAAAAAAAAGGAAAAAAAAAAAAATATATATATATAGAAAAAGGAGAAAAAAATAAAAATAAACAAAACCACACTTTACCGCACGAGTATGGCTGGCAAGTTGTCATGAGTAATAGCCCATTGGCCGGTTATCCAAAACCTAGCTCACAAAAAATGCACAATAATTCCCAAAACACTTAGGGAAGAAGCAGGGAAGTAGAATAAACCGAGGAGATATACACTAGGTTCACCTTTGTGTTGACCCCATAAATAAAAGTAGGGAGAAAGATACCAATCGAAAAGATAAACCTTTAGGCAAGGTCACCTAGGGTCGTAGAAACCCAAAGTCCATTTCAATAGTCACCTAGTGAGTCTTTCACTATTTTCAAAAGATGCTTAGCACTTAAAGTTTTTTTTAAGTCTTGGGTGGGTTGGGTAGTCGTAAAAGGTTATCCCGGAACTCTCAAACTCTAAAAGTACAAAAAAATTAGAAAAGAAGAAAAATAAAAAAATGTATCTTCCCTGTTCAAATAAGGCAAGGCTTGGACGGCTAACATTCTGGCAAGCACCTAGGCACTGTCGAGTTTTCTTAACCAGGTCTTGGGTTGAAAGTTCCTAAAGTAACCAACAAATTATGCCTAAGAGATCGAATCCTAACTCTACTCTTATAAATAGAATTTAGGCTAATTTTGCTACGGACAAGCAAAAAGTAAGCATGGGGGCATGATAAATGCACATGAATTCATGATAAATTGCTTATTTATGATAGTTCCTAGGCTTAGCATTGCATATCATGTTATAAATACTACATAACATCCATTGCATGGCATTTAGGATAGAGGTATGTTTTGTATATTCATTCCTTCATTTTATATGGGTAGAAGGCAATGCAACAACCTTACAGACTTCAGATGAAAAATCTAACTGTATGGATGGATCCGGAGCGACGATCACAGTCCAACAATGTAGAAATCACCTCGATCTGAGCACCGTGGCATCCTCTGCAAGCAATGAAGGGTGGATGTTGATTGTGTAGCAATCATAGGTCTTAATTGACCTAGATTAAGCTAGGACTTAGCATAAGTTAGGGTTATTCATACATGCATACGCATTATCTGCATCTTTACTGCTTTTCTTTAGCTATGCATGAAATAATGTTATAACGTCCTGATTAAGTGCATTATGTCAATCGCAGGCAATAAGCTGATCAGGAGCTGGATCTGGAGCAGGATCTGAAGCTGGATCAGGAATAACGGGAGTTGCAGCAGAGCTGGAGCAGAAGGCTTAGTTTAGATGTAGGAATAATAATGTAAGGGAGTTAAAGGTTTTCTATTCTGTTAAGTAGGAATAAAGTAGTAAAAAGTGAAGAGCTTAGGTCCATCCTAGCCCTAGGATAGCCTAGAGACTTCCCCAAGCCTTAGCCACTCTTAGATTAGGTCACAACACCCTAGGAAGCCCTAAAACCCTAGTTCCAACCCCTATCTGGACAACCAAATAAGTTATACGACGTCTAGGACCCTTAGCCATCTCCCGCACACCTCAAACCCACTTTTGTAGTGTTTTTGGACATCCAGACACTTTGTCAGATGTCCAATTTCTGCATAATACACAAAATAGAACATTGATTCCCCCTTGACTCAGATTGGACGTCCAGAACTGAAGTCTGGACTTTTGATTTTTTGAGTATAAGTCATCTGATCACATTATTGGACGTCTGATACTGGTCTACAGTCCCTATTTTGAGATTCAAGTCTTGATCTTGGATCTTTAGCTCCCTAGACCTAATCCCAACCCCATAGGAACCTAAATTAAGGTGTCCTAACCCTAGTACATTACCTCTGGTCCTACCTAAAGACCTAATTAGGTCCTCACAAAATCCAATTGACTTAGACCAAAGTCAATTGCCTTCACCTAAGTCAATTGGACTCATTGAGTCCAATTGAGCTTAGATCTCAACACACACAAGTTCAATTGGACTTAGTGAGAGTCCAATTGACCAAAACCCAACCTAATTGAGTTAGTTCACTCTCAATTAGGTTCACACTCATTCAATTAAACTTAGGTTAAGTTTAATTGCATTTTCCCCTTATCAATTAGGGTTTGTAACCCTAATTCAAGACCTACACCTACCCAAACCCCTTAGGGCCTAACTTAAACCTCTTAGACACCTAGAGCACGACCACACACACACACACCCATTCACGCACACACACTTCTCTAGAGTTATCTAAAACTCTCTTGAAGTGGCGCCACCTCTTGGTTGCCAAATTTAGCAACCAAGAGGCATTCAAATTGAGATCCACATTTTTTGGATCTCAAAAACTACCTCTATCCTCTCATGGCTGGCCACTCTTGGACTCTCTATAGAGAGTTCCACACCTCTCTAGAGAGAAACCCTTGAGTTTATAAAAAGACCCCATGGGTGGCCAAGTGACCCCATCCACTCTTGGCCATTCACATCCCTTGGCTTCCATTGGCACCACTCACTCCATTGGCTCCATGCACGCCCACCTCCACTTAGGTTAGCCACTCCACCTCCACGAGCTCACCACCATCATGGAGGACATCATGTTGGGATGCTGGATCACTCCTCCCTCTCTCTAAGGGTCAGCCTAAGCTACATTGGCAGCCCCTCATTCTCCTCCCGACCACTCCAAGGCCATCGGGGACCACCCCTACATGCCCTTTCGTTTTGCTAGATTTAGTTTATGCTCTTCATAATTTTATTGCTTTCTATTACTCCCTAGTAGTGTAGTCTTTATTCTCCCAAAATGATGTATGCAAAATACACCAATTGATTCTTGTATGCAGTCGTTTTCTGGTAGTTAGATTTAAATTCCAAGCATTTCTATACAAGCTTTCCTCTATAGTTTTTGTTGCAAATAACTCTCCCACTGAATGAATGAAAAGTGCTTCTATATATATATATATATATATATATATACGTCTCCATGTTGTGAAATCACCATGAGCTTATTGATTACTATTATATTTGCGTGATTCAAGTTAAAGTTGCCTGTTTTAATTGTCTATCCATTCCGCAACAAGCATGTCGTTTCCCGAGAATATTAAAAACTTAATGATAGATGCATTCTTCGTAAATAGTCACCACCTCACTAGAATCGTGCACATAGAAACTCACACATTCACCTTTGTGATTTATTTAATGCATGCGCACATAATCCGAGTCCATAACAGAAGTGGTGAAATCTTAATTAGGAGATTGGAAACTGGCATGCATCTTTAAACAAAGTAGAGTGGCAAAAAGATTGATTTCAAAAGTAAAACAAATGCCACCCAAAGACGAACGATCGGGACTCAAAGTCTCGTTATTTTTACAAACTTAATTTTTGATGAACATTTTTTTGCGTGACTATACTATGATTCCAACAACTTTCAAACGCACGAAAACGGATCTGTCAATGGTCCTTATGGTGCCATTTGGCACCATTTGGAGCACCCAAATCCACCTTCCACATCACCATGGGTCGCCCATCAAGTGATCTCAGCATTGGATGAAAATCCAATGGTTGAGAGCTTTCCTTCACCATGTGGCCATAACTCCTCTTCGCAACGCACATGTGAACGTGGCACAATAGTGGGAGCATCGATTCGTAAGGGAGGGGGTGGGTTCGAATCCCCACAGCCCCCCCCATTCTTAATCTAGCCAGCGCATGCATAGTGCCAGCATGCACCAGCAGCGCACATGCACATGCACACGCTAGTGCATGCCAGTAGGACCGTCGCGTAATCCAAGCACATGAGGCGAGACAACATAGCGTGCATGGGGTGGGCACGTGCTCGGTTGGCGCCAGCATTCAGCGACAACTTGGCAGACATACAGCGACGCTTACAGCCATCGCTAATTATTCGCATGCTAGCAAGGCTAGCTGTGGGTGTGAGCAGGCATGAGCCACCTACAGGGACACTTCCAACGATGACTTGGAGGTCACTAATGGCCCCATGCCTATTCTAGACTCTTTTCATCCACTATAAAAGGACCAACACCCCATCCCTTCCAAGCCATCTCTACCTACTCTACTCCCACCTGCTCCCAAGCTCTAGCAAGCCTACCAACGCTCTGTTAGAGTTTGATCTCAATCTCCCAAAGCACCTATTAGTGTAACGAGACTCTGCCCCACCAAATACTCCTCCAACTTCCCATCCCCATTCATAGGTCACCTTGGAGCCATCCTCCTACCTCCATTCCTGTAGCAGATCACCTCTGCCTTCTCACCTCCATTTCGGAGCTGTGCTGAAGCTTTCCTCTACCCAACGTCCTCCCTTTTCTCATCTCCATCGTCCTACTTCCCAACTCCATTCGAGCTTCCACTCGTCGTCTCGCCGGACAGCTGCTTCAGGAGATTTCTTCTCACCTCCCTCTCTTTTTATGTTTTCTATATTATTGTAATTGACATTCATGCAATATATCAGATTCAATTCTATCTCTCTCTTGTGATTGATTGTCATTTTATTTCAAAAACAAAAAAAAAACAAAATCGTAAAGCACCAAAAAGAAATAAATGGAAGCGTAGTTTTCATACAAAGTAAATGTCACCTCCCTATGTTTGACCCGGGACTCCCTTGGAGTTTCGATATAAATTATATTTGATCAGGAGTTTTGCAACTACGACAACATGTTACTCGTAACCTTGATTTCAAGCACATGAAACCCATGCGATCTATCATTAAAGAATTTGACAAGGTTTTTAGACGTTTGGATTTATGGTCAGATGTCTATATCATCATCTAATCTGATGGTCGGTTGTCTGATCTAAAAGGGTTGATCATGTAGGCTGGGTTAGATCAAGATAGACTTCTAAGAAAGCAATTTAAGGTGTCTGGGAATCTAATCAGATGTCTAATTCGAAGATAGGTTTCTTTATGTTTTGACTAGATAGAAACATGGTTCTAGTGTTTGTAAGTCAGACAACATATCAGATGTTTGACAAAATGTCTGGTTGTTTAGAAAGAGGATTCTCTGTGGGAATTAATTTCTCGAGGATCAAATGGCTATAAACATCTAACCAATAAGGATTGGGTAAGAATAAGTCAAACGATTCTTTATCAGATGTCTGGGAGGCTCTACGGAAGTATGAAAGTGTTATAAATATGACTAAAAGGTAATCCTGGAATATTATACTTTGATAGTCCAATGGTCCTATTGTTGGATGTCTGTCAGGGTCATCAGACATCTTCTAAGATGTCTGGACTAAGGGCTGGACATCTGGAAGTAAACTGATAGAGAGGTGATTTCCAACCTAGGCCATTGATGTCTGGACAAATTATCCAATGACTTAAATGTCAATATCAAACATCTGATAATCATGTTAGATGTCTAATAAGACTGTCTAGTTCATGTTTTAGTTTTCTAAGATATCACTTAGTTTGTCTAAGTGTCCTAGGTGTTCCTAGGACTAAAGTGATACTCTTTGAGCTCTTTAACATGTATCTAAGAGAAAAATAATGAGCAAAGAATTTAAATAGTACAAATACATTGACAAACAAACATCTATCCTATTCTTCTTCTCCATCTTCAAGCTCCCACTCAAAGTGAAGCTCGATCTCCTGATCGTCCATCAAGCTCTTCCAATCTGCCATGGATGTGATCTTGAGCTCCTTCACACTTGCATCCATTTGCATTATTCCTAAAAACTCAAACTCAAATGCAAATGTCAAATAACAAATGTTTGGTTATCATCAAAATTAATTATCATGGTGCTCTTGCACCAACAAACTCCCCCTTTTTGATGATGACAAAATCACATATAATAGTAAAAAAATTCTCCCTCTTTTCAACATTGTAAAAAAGGTTTAATTAATTTCAATTATTTATCTTATACTACCCCTTAATACATACTCTTCTAATTTGGGTTAATTCCCCTTTTTAACAAAATAAAGCATGAATGACATTCTCCCCCTTTTGTCTTAATAAGATATCTATTCATTTTCTCCATTAAGTCCTCCTTCCTAATGGAAAATATCTATGTTTATCTTTTAAGATCTCCCCTTTTCTAATTGAATGAAATCTTTCTCCCCTTTAATGATGGACATATAGCATGTAAGTTTTATCTCCCACTATCTAGATGCTATTCATCAAAATATTAGGGTAAAAGGGATCACCTCACTTACCATGGCCAATAGAATGGCCCTTGAGGTGGATACCAAAAGTGATGGGGTTTCCATCTAAAGTTTGGAGGTCCAGGCATCAGTGCCGATCTCCAATCGAATGGTTGGCATAAGGTGGTTTGAACATTCATCAGTTCTCTCATCGCTCTTCTTGTCTTCTTCCTTGGTCTACTCTTTGGTCCTCTCAATTCGAGATGACCATTCTTCATCTAGTAGGTCCAATCTCTTACATTGAAATCTTCTTTGAAACCTACAAAAGAAGATTTTAATTGGTTTCTCGGTATGAAAGTTAGCTCAGATCCAGGCTTGTTAGTTGGTCTCCTTGATAAAGAACCTTTCTCAACCTTCTGGCTAGGACTAGCTTTTTCATTGGAGAAATTTTCTACTCTACTTATCAATTTATTAAAGTTTTCCCGAAGACATGCAAGCTCTTTTTCTATAACATGCATCTTGATTCTTAAATCAAAAATTTTAGTTTTCAAGCTCCTATTCTCCTCAAGCAAATTGCTATTTTCATTGATTAGGTTATGTTTCTTTAACAATAATTATCCTTTTCAGAAATGTTAGAACTAGAAATAATTTCTAGAACCTGAATTTTAGTCTCTAACCTTTCATTTTTAGGTAAGTAAGATTCTTTTTCATATTTTTGTTTTCTACTTTTAATGACCTACTAATTTCATAAAGCTCTTCTAATGCTTCTTATAATTCTAAGTTGGTAAAAGAATTTACCACCTCTTTGTTGGAGCCATCATCTTCATTGCTAGCACTCATAATGGCCATGCAATGCAAACAATTTCGTTCTTGGTCTTAGAATCCTCCTCTTCTTCCTCCTTTGAGGTCGAATCATCCCAAGTGGCTTGGAATCAATTCTTCTTGTACTTCTTCTTCTTCCCTTTCTTCTCTTTCTCTAGAAGAAGGCTTTCAGATCTAATATACCCCTTCTTGTTGCAATGATAACAATGAGTTTGTGATTCTTCCTCCTCCTCCTCCTTCTTTGAGGCCCTGCAAAACCTAGAAAATTTTTAAAATAAAATCCTAAGGTCCTCATTGTCGGAACTTGCGTCGCTGTCCGATGCGGCTTTGAAGGGTTATTTCCCACTCTGAATTGGAGTCTAAAAATGATACGTTGTAGTATAGCCGATAAAGTGTGAAAGCAAATAGAATTTATACTCAAATGGAAATCTAAGGCCGAGCGTAGGGAGCAATCAGCAAATCAATCTCAAGATCACAATTTCATGTAGAAGATATAAGTAATTGCAATCAAAATTGACTCAAGAATGATGTATCAATAATTTCAAGCAATAATATGCAAAAATGATGGGTTAAAATGGTGATTTAAATCACCAATTAACCCCTTTTAATTAAGCTCAAGTGTCTCAAATAAATGAACAGTGAATCCAACCAAATATTCCATGTCAACTAAGTATCTCAATAATGCAACAGTAGCCTAGAACTGGCAATAGAGGCAAAGGCCTCTCTTTTCCTTCAAGCCTTAGGGAGAGGCACAAGCACAACACAGCAACACAGAGGTGAAGGCCTCTCAATTTCTCTAAGTGTAGAGAGTAGCAGAGAGCAAAACCCCCCTTCCTCTCTCTTTCTTTCTCTTCTTTCTCTCTTAGAATCAGGTGAACTAGACCAGAGCCAGTTATCCAGATAATCAGACCAAGCCCAGACCCATGTGGCATGAGCGCAAGTGAGGGCATGCGTACGTGTGTGCATGAGCGGGGACCTCACCCCATGCGTGTGCTTAGGCAACAAGCTGTAAGCACAAATTTTCCTTATGTGTTGTAGGTGCATCTACGTTCCACGATGTGGGACTATCCCACCTGCCTTCGCCACAATGCAGTAGCAGATGAAGAAGCCTCAGATTGGAGTCGAAGATGATGCGTGAGGCTTCAATTGAGGGCCTAGGACGACTTCTGGGGATGGCCTGCAGTTTCAGGAGATGCTTGTGGGGAAGAACATGGTCGAAAGACTGCGTACGAAGTCAGAGGAGTTGAGGCAGTGGCGGAGGTTCGGTGAAGCACCTGAAAGCAAGAATATGGTCTTTCAACCTCATCAAACGAGCTTAAAAGGTCCGTCGGAGCACGACGAATGTAGTGGTGGTGATGGTGTGGCATGAGGATGCCTGTGGTGGTCTGACGACCTTGGGAAGTTAGTGTGCAGGTAGTAGTGTTCGATGGCACTAATGAGAGGCCAATAGCATCAATAACCAGAGGTATTTTTCTCTCTGGTTTATGGCGATGCTAATGGGTGAAGAACGGTGGTGTTTTGAGAAGTGGCGCGGTAGGAAGGCTTCATCAAAGCATTGTCAAAGAGGAGGAAGACGATGGCATAACAAATGGAAGCATGGTTGATTTGAAGTGCGGGTGAGGGAGAAGTGATGTTGAGGGAGAGAGGAAGAAATAAGGGATCTTAGAGGAGAGAAAGGAGATCGGAGAGTGTTAGGACTTGAATAGGTTGTGTTAATATGGTGAAATTAGCGTTGAAGTGAGTATAGTGGTTAACCTAAATCGAGCCTAACCATTTTTTTACAAAATTTTTAACCTGGCCTACTTAATTTTATTTTGGTCACTTTTAGGCCCAGGGTCGAACTCAGGGAGGCGGGAATTAGAGGTGAATAAGTTTCTATGCCTTTCCTACAACGAATCTCTTCTGTGCGTTTATTATGTTTTTAGTTCTTTTTGTATTTCAGATTTTTTTGCTGATAATTTTATCCTTGAGGTATACCCTCAAAATCAAGTCCTTGGCTTCAAGCCAAATTGTTCTTGGCTTTGAGCCAAATTAGGGTTCCAAAAATTGGTCTTGCTGATTGCAAGATCGAGTACCTACAAGACAAGGATTATCTTTTCTCTTTTACTATATCTTTTTATCTTTTTAATAGCAGGAAACAAAAGAGAAATAAAACAAGATATGTTGGTTGCAAAGAAATAAATATAATCTATATATATAGATATATATATATATATTATATATATAGGGGTGGGGGTGGAGGTGGAAATGGCATGTAGCACAGTGTCGAGTTGGTCCACGTCTAGAAAGACGCAACCAACAGGACGAAGTGTCGCGTGGAGTGTAGGATGGATGTGTGGGAGTGTGTGCGGAGACGCTTTCTTTACGGGGGTATCGGGGAATATCAGCAACTGGCGTAGAGATTCCCACGATATAATGCGTGGTGGAGTGGCTAGTGCGTAGGGATACAAATAGGTGATGTGTATGTAAATATATATATATATATGTATATATGTAAATATATATTTATATGTATAAATATAGACAAAGTTGTAACTATATAGGTGTATATGTAGTTATATATATATATAGAAATGTAAATGTATATATAGGTATATATATATTTATAACTAGATATATATGTATATATATTTAACTATATATATATATATATATATGTATTTATATGTATGTATGTATATATGTATATATGTATATATACTTATATTTAGTTGTATAGGTATTAGTATGTCTATATATATATAAATATATAAATATATATGTATAAGTATGTATAAGGGTGTACAAGTGAGTGTGAGTGCACGAGTGTGGGTGTGTACGGTGTGGTGTGTGTCTGTGTGTATGTCTGCTGGAGAGTGTGCGAGAGAGAGAGTGCTGGAGAGTTTAAGACATCTGGCAGCTGTAGGCACAGGCGTGCAAGGGGCTATGAGCAGGCACTGGAGTGAGCGTGCGATCCTTGAGTTGCACGCAGGCTGGTACGGGAGCGTAGCGCAGCATGCTGCGGGCTGGAGCAGGTGTGGGTGCAGACGCTGGCGCGGGTGCTAGAGCTAGTGCTTGCGTTGATGCAGGTGCTGTGCAGACTGGCTGGAGGTGGTAGCGGCGAGGAGAGAGAGCACGCGGTGACCGGATAAGTGAGAAACTATCTGGTCACTGCAATGTAGCTACAATGTTGCACTGAGAGGCGTGAACAGTAGCTACAGTGCCACACGTGGACGACAACCGGTTGCTGCCGGTTCTACCTTCACGGGCATGCTGGAAGGCGCCTGCATGCGCGGGAAGGGCCTGCGGAGGTCGCTGGCGTACACGCGAGGCTGCTGCTGCTGCTGGAGCTTCAGACCTTGGCGCGTTGACAATGGCGACGTTGCTGTTGAGCGGTGAAAACAGGGAGTGAAACCACCACGCCCACCTACTCTTGGATGAGTTGGGCAGTGGTGGAACTCACAGTGCTGGTCGTGGGACCACTGTGAGCTTGCTCCTGCCTGCAGTGTGTCTCTTTAGTGGAAGAGCTACTGCGTATGGAGGGGACAAGGGAGGAAGATGTCTTAGACGAAGGTGTCTGCGGTGGTGTCTATTCCAGGCTCTCTAACAAGGAAGAGGGCAGGGCCTTTTAAAGAAGCTTGCCACAGCCATGCTCTGGTAGAATAAGT
Organism: Thalassia testudinum; assembly: GCA_037157565.1. Taxonomy (NCBI): domain Eukaryota; kingdom Viridiplantae; phylum Streptophyta; class Magnoliopsida; order Alismatales; family Hydrocharitaceae; genus Thalassia; species Thalassia testudinum. Next base: position 115,578,417 of record JAZHRO010000014.1, read on the forward strand.
TCCGCCATGCTGCAGGCATAGGAATGGCACGAAGATGTGCATGCCCATGCCCTGAGCCGTGCGAAGGAGAATAAATTCAAAATCAAAATAAAAAATGGAGAAGGTGAAATTGTGATGCAACCCTCGATGAAAACGTTAATTAAATGGCCAATTATTTGCATTATCCTCCCCTCTCAAATAAATGCATGCAAGTGTCAATTTTACAAATGCAACTATACCTACCTAATATGCAATGGCAGTGCTAGGAAATAACACAAGATAGCATATTTATTAGTGTATTTTTGCTGTGCAATCATACCCCCATACCTATCTTTTGCTAGTACCTAGCAAAACATTTTGTATTGTATTTAGGAATGATCTTGAAGATTTTCTTCTAAGGTGACATGGGTGTGTTTATTTGTTGGATATTGTGAGAACCAATTGCAAAGAAGACTACCAGTACTTTAAGTCTTATGTGACATAGACCATCTCTCAACTAACCTGGACTCTTGATATTTAAACCTTAAGTACAATTTCCAAAACTCAGAAGGTTTTTACCGTACTCGAGAGCTCAGGAGATTATGGCTTGTGCATAGTGAAGGATCAAGACTGACCAGATGAACATTGAGACTCAAGCCCAGGGTTTCATGAATCTTTAAGTGCAGGTTGGTCCCAGTTTCAGCTCATGTCATCAAATTGACCCTTAAAAAGTTGACAGAAAACTCAACCCTCATTTTTTTCTTTTGTGGCTTAAAAAATATATGGTAGAAACAGGGTATTTGTAACTTTGCCTTGAAACATTTTGAGGGAGAAGACATTAGCGAGATATACTGACTTATTTGCACAGTTTTTCTTTTTTTGAAACAAGTGTCAGTATATCTCTTACAATTTTATTTGGAGGAGCACACTTTTCCTTTGGTGGGAGAGTTCCTTTTTCGTGGAAAGAGTTTCTCCTAGGCACAAGACTAAAGCCTAGGATAAAAAGTCTACCTGCGTGCACAGATAAGGAATCCACCTTCCCTAATGAACACTAGGGTTGGATCTTATGTTCACCTGGTCTTTCTTGATATGTGTAGTGTGAACCAAGATTACTTAGGCTCTCAAGTAGAAGCAAACCAACTGATCCTGTACTGATGTCTCAGGTACAAGAATACGTCCTTAGTTAGGAGAGATTCTGATCTATCTTGTCAATGCTCAAGTGAATTAAGTCGAGCCTGAGCAAATCAAGCTTCTATGGCCTGGAAAGTCTTCAAACCAGTGGTTGAATATCCATAAACACTTATTATATTTTTGTTTCAGCTTTCAGATCATTACTAAACACCCTTTTCTTTTATGCTATGTACATATTTATAGATGGATGGAGGCTACATGATACCATATAATACCCAGATCCTATGGGTGCCTATCCACCTCCCCATGCCAAATGATGGTATGTCCTCATATGCATGCAGGGTATAGTAGAGGAAGGTCCAAAGATCAGGGAGCAAGAGCTGAGGTGCAGGGTATATAGCGGGGTGATAGGGTGGGTGAATGGTGGGTGATGCAGTGAAAAGGTGCAAAGTGAAGTGGAGGAGTGTTGCTGGGGTGCCTCCCAACGAGCGTTGAATTTAACGTTCCCAGCTGGACTCAGAATGAGGCATGAAATTAGTTACCCTCCAGTAGGGCAACAGTTTCTCCAATGGAGGCAGGTTCATGAGTAAGATAGGGTTTTAAACGCTGCTCATTGACCGTAAATTTATGCCCCGATTTGGGATCTTCCATTTCAACGGCCCCATTGGGAAATGGTCTCGTGACCAAGAAAGGATCAGTCCATTTGGACTTCAATTTCCCAGGAAAGAATATGAGCCGGGCATTGTAAAGCCAAACTTGCTGAGATAGCTCAAATTCCTTCCGCTGAATTAGGCTGTCATGGAAAGCCTTAGTGCGTTGCTTGAAAGTTAAGGCAGAATCATAGGCTTCACAACGGAGCTCTTCCAGCTCTTGGAGTTGGAGTTTCCTTTCTCGACCACACAGGTCTGGGTCGAGGTTACATTGGTGAACCGCCGAATAAGCGCGGTGCTCCAGCTCCACAGGCAAATGACAAGGCTTCCCATAAATGATTCTATAAGGAGACATTCCTATGGGAGCCTTAAAGGTGGTCCGATATGCCCAAAGTGCGTCAATCAGCTTGTCGGACCAATCCTTACGGTCAGGCCAAACCGTTTTCTAGAGAATTTGCTTGATTTACCGGTTCGACACCTCAGCCTAGCCGTTCGTCTGAGGACGATACGGAGATGCGATACGATGGTGGACTCCATATTTCCTCAGAAGTGCCCGAAAAGAAGCATGGGTAAAATGGCTTCCATTTGAGATAATGGCTCGAGGGATCCCAAAGCGTCCAAAAATGTGGTCTTTGACGAATCGAGTGGATATGACATGGTCAGCATGGTGTGTGGGAACAACCTTGATCCATTTCAAAACATAATCAACAACAACGAGGACGTATTCGAAGCTGTTGGAAGGAGGAAAGGGACCCATGAAATCGATTCCCCAAATGTCGAAGATTTCAGCAGCTGGGATGGGTTGTAAGGGCATCATGTCACGACGTGACATTGACCTTAACGACTGGCATCTAGTGCAATGTTTGGCATAATTATGTGCATCCTAGTGAAGTGAGGGCCAAAAGAAACCTCACTGTAACACCTTGGCTGCAGTTTTCCTCCCAGAGAAGTGGCCTTCGCAGGCCTAATCGTGACAGAAGGATAGCACACTAGGGAATTTGCTGTTAGGAATACAGCGACGGATGATCTTGTCAGCCCCTATTCAAAAAAGAAGTGGATTATCCCAGAAATAATACTTTGCTTTTGCAATGAGATGCTCGCACTGGTTTTTAGGCCAGCCACGTGGAAAGGAACCAGAAGCAAGGTAATTGGCAATGTCGGCATACCAAGGTCCACTTGCCACATTAATTGCCAATAGGTGATCATCGAGAAAAATATCATTGATCGGTAGGGTAAGTCCAATGTGGTCAGGATCCAGTCTCGAGAGATGATCAGCCGGAACATTCTGGGCTCCGACCTTATCGTGGATCTCAATGTCAAATTCTTGGAGTAGAAGGATCCAACGAATCAGTCTAGGCTTGGCATCCTTCTTGTGCATGAGATGGCGAATGGCCGCGTGGTCAGTGAAAACAATAACATGCGAGCCCAGAAGGCAAGAGCGGAATTTCTCCAGCCCAAAGACGACTGCCAGTAGTTCTTTCTCAGTGGTTGTATAATTACGCTGGGCCTCGTCCAACGTCTTACTGGCGTATTATACCACGAAGAGGTGTCTATCGCATCTTTGTCCCAAGATGGCTTCGACTGTAAGGTCGGAAGCGTCACACATGAGTTTAAAGTCGAGGGACCAATCAAGCGGCTGGAGAACAGGGCCCTTGGTGCCAGCATTACGCAGCTGCGTGAATGCCCATATGCAGTCGGGGCCCATATCAAAGGGTACGTTGGTCGAAAGGAGATGAGTTAAAGGTCAAGAAATCTTGGAGAAGTCTTTGATGAATCTCCTATAGAAACCAATGTGTCCCAAGAAGGAGCGGATTTGCTTGATAGAGCCAGGCACAAGTAAATCAGCAATTACATCAAGCTTAGCTCTGTCAACCTCAATACCCCTATCGGAGATGATATGCCCAAGAACAATTCCCTTGTGTACCATAAAATGACTTTTTTCCCAGGAAAGTACGAGGTTCACATCAATACATCTTCTCAGGATACGGGTCAGGTTGGCAAGATCGTCATCAAAAGAGGGTCCAAAGACTGAAAAGTCATCCATGAAAACCTCGAGAAAGTCACCCACCATGTCATTGAATATTGCTAGCATACATCTCTGGAAAGTTGCTTGCATGTTACAAAGTCTGAACGACATCCTTTTAAATGCAAAGGTGCCAAAGGGGTAGGTAAAAGTAATTTTCTCTTGGTCCCAGGGGTCAATTGCCACCTGGTTATATCCAGAGAATCCATCTAGAAAATAGAAAATTTTATTTCCCGCTAATCGCTCTAGGATTTGGTCAATGAAAGGTAGCGGAAAGTGATCTTTCTTAGTTGTAGCATTCAGTTTCGTATAATCTACACACTCTCCAAGATGTAGGAGTGCGTGTAGGGATGGATTCACCCCTGTCATTGACACGGATGGTGAGTCCCGCCCTTTTGGGCACGACATGAATCGGGATCACCTAGGGGCTATCGCTGATCAGGTAGATTATACCTGCATCCAGCCACTTAATAATTTCCTTTTTAACAACCTCCTGCACGTTAGGGTTGAGACGTCGTTGCATCTCGCGGCAAGGTCGAGCCTCCTCCTTCGTATATATACGGTGAGTGCAGTAGGAGGGGCTAATGCCAGTTAAGTCTAATAAAGACCATCCAATGGCTGCCTTGTGTTCCATAAGGACCTTTGTTAGTTTGCACTCTTGCTTCCTGGTCAATTTTGAACTAATGATTATGGGGAGCGTTTCATTTGGTCCCAAGAAAACATACTTAAGCGAATCAGGCATCTCTTTCAGCTCGGGAGTGGATGGTGAAAGATCTGGCATTCCTTGGGATGAGAGTGTCCCAAGCTGATTAGAAGAAAACAAGTCAGGAGGAAGAAGTTGGCCCTCAGTTTGGCCAGGAAGAGGGGCATCTTGGATAGATGGATCCAAAAAGGGATAGCACCAGTGAGTAGTATGTGGGCTCAAGGTCCTAGTGTGAAGTTGCAGTTTTTCCTGATTTGGCGGGAAAGAAAGGGCAATCCGGTCTTCAAGAGTGTGGACCAGCGGTGAGTAGCCTGAACATGACTCAGACCATAAGGTATGGGAAGCGGAGAAAACCTCGTCAGAAGTCTGGTCAGGAGAAGGTACGGGAAAAGGGAGGGATGGGGGAACGTCACAATATGTTTCGGTTAAGCAATCATCAGTGTTTAAAGGCAATCCACAGCAGTCAGAATAGGTCCCAATTAGTCTGATACACGCGCTGATGACCATGTCCTCATCAGACGTGTCATCCTCGATGCAATCGCAATCAAAGTTCTTGGCTACCTTGAAGATGTTAAGCTTGAGCTTCTCAGATCCAACAGCAATCTCAATACAACACGACTCGCAGTCAATATGGGCACGGGATGTGGCCAAGAAAGGTCATCCAAGGATGATCAGATAATCAGAAAGTGAGCTAGGAACTTCCATATCTAAAACAAGAAAGTCAATAGGAAAACAGAGACTGTTGACCCTAACCACCACGTCTTCCACCACACCCTTTGGTATTTTGACAGAACAATCTGCCAACTGTAACGTGATAGGGGTGGGTTTTAGATTTCCTAAGGAAACTTTCTCAAGCATGATGGTTGGTGTAAGATTGATGGAAGATCCTAGATTAAGCAGGGCATGGTTAAAATTGCAGCCTTGGATGCTATAAGAAATAAGCTGTGTGCCCGGATCTTTCTACTTTGGTGGTAGATTTGATAGTATAGCACAACTCACATGAGGCTAGAGAACCACCGGATTCTTTATTTTCTTTGACTGTCGCCTGGGTGTAGTGTAGTCTTTGAAAAATCGGGCGACAGTAGGTATGTGGTCGATAGCCTCTAATAGGGGTACCTTGATTTCAACATCCCTGAATAAATTACGTAGGTTATCAAAGGCCAGCGTATCCTTTTCCTTGCCTTTTGGCTCCCTCAGTAGAGCCTCAGGGAATGGGACCGATTCTGGCATTAATTTGGGTGTATCATCCTCTCGCGAATGCGGTGCGCATCTTGAATGAGAGGGCAATGAAGAAGATGGGCTAGGATCAGGTCGAGGTGGATCGACGGTTTGCTTACCGCTCCTCGTAGTAATCGCATTGGACATCGTGGGTCCAGTGGGATCATAAGGCGGAGGAGGGTTCACAATAGGGACATAAGGGTGAGGTGCTACAGCGGGATTAGCCTGAAATCCCGATGGAATGCTTGGAGCCTGCAGAATTTGATGAACCTACCCCTGAGAAGGTTGTGCCTGTGGTTGAGGACCACAGGGTACGAAATTTCATAGGTGGGAACAGGTTGGGTTGGAAGAGTGCCCTAAGATCGAGTCACCATGCGTAATTGACTGATCTCAGCATTCTGCTGCGCCAATTGGTGCTGAAGAGAGGTCATGTTCTCTTCATGGTGCTTAGACATTTCTGTCATCATTCGCATCAGTTTATCAAAGGACTTGATGCGTGTTTTGTTTGCGGTATGCAAGGACCCGATGGCAGATTCACCATAGGATTAGATTGGGCCCTTGGGATGATGGGTTTAGACGGTTGCATTGGCCCACCCGCGGGGTTTTGGCTCTGCGGGTTGCTGAACCATGCGAAGTTCGGATGATTTCGCCACCCTGGGTTATAAGTAGCATAGAATGGATTGTTCCCCAGGGCACAAACATCTTCTAAGCCAGAAGAGAAGTCCGCATGTAAATATGCATCCGACCACACAGAGGCTTGGTCCTCCGTGTCAAAATACTAGCTTGCAGAAGCCAGATCCACATGGCTCACCGAATCGCTCAGTGCGACACTCGGTAAGGAAGATCTCACAGGGTTTTTGGGGATATGCCTGGCGTTGGAAGGATTAGGATTGTGACGAAGTGGTGAGGTGGGGGTGTTTGCCATAGATCGAGCAGGATTGGCCAGAAGCTCGTCCAGCTTCTTGTGCACGATGGAGACTTCATCCAATTTTTGTGCGATAAGGTTAAGATCAGTGGATGAATGGGAGGGTCCCGTGTCAACTTCGTGAACATTACGAGACAGGCTAGTACGATTAAAGACGACAATGGAGGCATTGTTCATTGAGTTTTCGCTTATGTTTTCAAATAATTTGAATGCTCCATTCTTGTCTTTATTCATGAAATTCCCTTTGCAGGAAGCATCTGCAATCTGCTTCAAAGTCTCATTTAGCCCATAATAGAAGATCTGGGCTATATGCCACTTAGGCAGATTATGGTGCAGACACTTCCAGAGGAGGTCATTATACCTCTCCCAAGCCTCATGAAACTGTTTGCCATTTTGTTGCGTAAAGGAAGTTATTGCACGGCGAAGTGCATTGGTTTGCCTGATTGGGAAGAATTTCCTGAGAAATGCTATTCGCATCTCTTCCCAAGAATGAATGGTTTTCCCAAGGGTGCGTAACCATTGCGACGCTTTATCCCGCAATGAAAACAGGAACATTTTCGTGAGGACAATTGATAACCCGATGTTTCTTGGTTTAATTGTTTCAGCCAATCGGGTTAGGTCTTCCAAATGGAGAAAAGGATCTTCACTTGCAAGACCATGGAAGTGAAAGTTAATCAGGCCAATTATGTTGGGTTTCAATTCAAAATTGTCCCCGCCCATGGGGACTCGAATTTGTCCTATGGTCTCTGTAGCAGCGGAATTTTGATAAGAGCTAAGAGACCTAGGCCCTCCCATTCGGGAGGGTTCTGCATTTCTTCCAAGGTTTCCCTAATGGCTTCAATCTGCTCATTATACATTTCCATATGGGCCTGGAGGTGGGTTATGGGGTCCATGGCTCCACCACCTGGTGGGTTTTGAGGGGGGTTTCCTCCCTTGGGATTTGGGGGTGGGTGTGCAGCCATGTTTGTGGAGGAGGATGACGATTCGGCTTCTGTTCTTCTAAAATTATCAGACAATTCAAACAATTCAGGGTTTTGTGACCTCCTCCCAAACATGCACTACCGCAGGAAGAATTGGGGGATAAGAAGGGAAAAGGAGATGAGAGAAATGATGCCTCAAAGGTACACTTGATGACAAATCAAATCAATCAAAGTCCTAACCTCTACAGTGTGCCCTTAGACCTAAATATCTAAGTTACCTACTATCACAACCTACGGAACCCAATGCAAGCACCACGGAACCACCGGGCCAGATTGAAAGGTCGTTTGCCCTAACCTTAGACACCCGATAGCATGCGGGAACCCAGACCAACACGTAGGCACTACATGCAGGTAGTTAGACCTCCAATCCTTAATAAGGGTCAAGTTGCTACCAGTTTTAATTAGTGGCTTAGGATCAAGTGCTTTCAGGAATGTGAAGGGCATTGTATAGGGGTAATGCCCAAGTGCATTATTTTTAGAAAGTGTGTAAACCAAGCATGCAACGGGGAAATCTCCCCGAATTGAAGTTTTAGTTGGTGAATGGTTTTTTAGAATTTCAGCCTTAAGTAGTATAGATTTTAGGATTTTGCTGAGTTACCAATTCAACCAATCTCCGGGTTTTGAGAAAATACAGGTTCTTCTATGCCCAACAAACCCTTCTTCAATGTTAGTTGGTTAATGCATGCTAAAAATGCAATGGGCTTCCCTAGGTGGAAATTTCTATGTGTGGATGCACGAGTCAATTTTAGGTTAGTGTGAAAGGAGCCAAAGCACTTCAATTCAAGTGCTCCCAATCACCAGAATGATGTTCCACACACAAGGCTCAACCACAAGATAATGTAAAGAAAATCAAAGTGTTGGGGTTGAAGTATTCGAGATCAAATCTAAGGCACGTGAAAGGTCGTGGTGGGGTTGGAATCAACTCAATTCCAAGTCTCCGTACCAAAGATGTGATCCTGAATTGCGGATAAATGAGGCAAGGAGGGATGTCAATCAATCTATTTAATCTTACCTCAAAGATTCAAGAATCAAGATTCTTGGATCTTCGCTATGTGAAGTTTGGCGGGAAATCCTGGGGCGGTGGGAGTGATAAACAATCAAACAAGTGATTTTTAATCCACCTACCCTAAGAAATCCCAAGAAGTTTTTTTTTTTAGGTTTTTTATTAAGGTGACAAGTTGACCTAAGTTGCTAAGAGAGAGACCTACCTTTTCAGCAACATGGGTGAAGCTCTAGTGCGGTGCCAGCGACTTCACACTCATTCCCGCCTTGGTTCTGCCCACATCTCTGACTTCTTCTGCTTGCCTCCTCCTTGCAACGGGTTTACCTGCACACCAGCAAACAAAAACACCAGTGAAGAGAAGGGTGTGAGAGGAGAAAATCAAGGGAATGGAGTAGAAACTTACCTCAATGCGTACCTCCCCGGCAATGGCACCAGAAAAAGATGTGTCGGGACTAGAATAGGTTGTGTTAATATGGTGAAATTAGCGTTGAAGTGAGTATAGTGGTTAACCTAAATTGAGCCTAACCATCTTTTTACAAAATTTTTAACCTGGCCTACTTAATTTTATTTTGGTCACTTTTAGGCCCAGGGTCGAACTCAGGGAGCCAGGAATTAGAGGTGAATAAGTTTCTATGCCTTTCCTACAACGAATCTCTTTCGTGCATTTATTATGTTTTTGATTTCTTTTGTATTTAAGATTTTTTTGCTGATAATTTTGTCCTTGAGGTATACCCTCAAAATTAGGTCCTTGGATTCGAACCAAATTATTCTTAGCTTTGAGCCAAATTAGGGTTCCAAAAATTGGTCTTGCTGATTGCAAGACCGAGTACCTGCAAGACAAGGATTATCTTTTCTCTTTTACTATATTTTTCTTATCTTTTTAATAGCAAAAAACAAAAGAGAAATAAAATAAGATATGTTGCTTGTCAAGAAATAAATAGTCTATATATATATATATTATATATAAGGGTGGGTGTGGAGGTGGAAATGGAGTGTAGCAAAGTGTCATGTTGGTCCACGTCTAGAAAGACGCAACCAACAGGACGAAGTGCCATGTGGAGTGTAGGACGGATGTGTGGGAGTTTGTGCAGAGATGCTTTCTTTACGCGGGTATCGGGGAATATCAGCAACTGGTGCAGAGATTCCCGCGATATAACGCATGGTGGAGTGACTAGTGCGTAGGGATACATGTAGGTGATGTGTATGTAAATATATATATATATGTATATATGTAAATATATATTTATATGTATATATATAGACAAGGTTGTAACTATATAGGTGTATAAGTAGTTATATAAATATATATAGATATGTAAATGTATATATAGGTATATATATATATATTTATAATTAGATATATATGTATATATATTTAACTACGTATATATATATATAGTAATATATGCATATAGATATATATATATGTATATATGTATATAGATATATTAGTATAAGTATCTATGTATATATATATATATATATATATATACATATGTATTTATATCTATAGATATATGTATATATGTATGTATATATGTATATATGTATAAATATATGTATATATGTATATATACCTATATTTAGTTGTATAGGTATTAATATGTACACATATATATATAAATATATATGTATAAGTATGTATAAGGGTGTACAAGTGAGTGTGAGTGTACAAGTGTGGGTGTGTACGACTGTGGTGTGTGTCTGTGTGTGTGTCTACAGGAGAGTGTGCGAGAGAGAGAGTGCTGGAGAGTTTAAGACGTCTGGCAGCCGTGGGCGTCGTCTGGTGGCGCGACCGTGCGTGCAGTCCTTGCGTCGCATGCAGGCTGGTGCGGGAGCACAGCGTAGTGTGCTGCGGGCTGTAGCGGGTGCGGGTGCAGACGCGGGCGCGGGTGCTAGAGCTAGCGCTAGCGTTGACGCAGGTGCTGCATTGACTGGCTGGAGGCGGTAGCAGCGAGGAGAGAGAGCGTGTGGTGACTGGATAAGTGAGAAACTTTCCGGTCACCGCACTGTAGCTACAGTGTCGCACTGAGAGGCGTGAACAGTAGCTACAGTGCCATGCGCGGAGGACAACTGGTTGCAGCCAGTTCTGCATGAGCAGGTGCGCTGGAAGGCACCTGCGTGCATGGAAAGGGTCTACAGAGGTCGCTGGTGTGCGCGCGAGGCTGCTGCTGCTGCTGCTGGAGCTTCAGAGCTTGGCGCGTTGACAATGGCGGCAAAGGTGTTGAGCAGTGAAAACAGGGAGTGAAACCACCATGCCCACCTGCTCTTGGATGAGCTGGGCGGTGGTGGAACTCACAGTGGTGGTTGTGGGACCACTGTGAGCTTGCTTCTGCCCGCAGTGTGTCTCTTCAGTGGAAGAGCTACTACGTATGGAGGGGAGAGGGGAGGAAGATGGCCTGGACGAAAGTGTCTACGGTGGTGTCTGTTCTAGGCTCTCTCGCAAGGAAGAGGGTAGGGCTTTTTAAAGAAGGAGAAGCCTGCCACAGCCATGCTCTGGTAGAACAAATTCCACCATGCTGTAGGTAGAGGAATGGCGTGAAGATGTGCATGCCCATGCCCTGAGCCGCGCGAAGGTGAAGAAATTCAAAGTCAAAATAAAAAATGGAGAAGGTGAAATTGTGATGCAACCCTTGATGGAAACATTAATTACATGGCCAATTATTTGCATTATCCTCCCCTCTCAAATAAATGCATGCATGTGTCAATTTTACAAATGCAACTATAGATACCTAATATGAAATGGCAGTGCTAGGAAATAACACAAGATAGCATATTTATTGGTGTATTTTTGCTGTGCAATCAAAGAGCTCCGATCATAGCTTGACTAGAGCCAGAGAAGGAGATGAGGACGGCTAGGCGACGATGACGAATGAGGCAGGGGAACACCCTCCCTTTGACCGGAGAGGTGCATGAGGAAGAGAGGAAGACGGTGGCACCTCCAATTTGATGGTTGGAGGTGTGGAGGAGCGGGACGAAGGGGGTCTCCAGAGCAAATTTCAAAGGTGGCCGGAGAAGGAGAAGGATGAGATTTCTGAGGCCAAGATTTGTTAAGGAATTCGGCCTTGCAACCTGGGTCCTTAAATAGGGCTTAGAAGGGCATTCCAAGGTTGGAAACCAAGCTTGGAAGCATGTGGTGCTTGTGCGAGAAGGAGACCTGATTCTTGAATGCTTCGCATTAGGTTTTGAGTAAGATTCAGAGCCCAATGCATGGCTCAAATGGAAGAGGATTTCATCAGGGATCTCTCTTTCTAATTTGGGAGAGATTTGTCAAGAAATCAGAGAGAAATCTCTGATTGAAGGTCGCCAAAGTAGGAGTTCCTCTGCAATAATGGCAGAGGGATCAATTTACAAAGAACGAAGACAAATCTAGGGGGCAATTTATAATTATTTCAAAAGTTAGGGGCATAAATGTGAGAGAAAAGAGTCAGATAGGACTGAAATGTAAACTAGGTCAAGGTGATCTTTGATTCATCCCAAATTTTGATAAAAGCCTAATTTGGACCTAAGGAATCTGATGGTGAAGTTGGATTTAGGTTTTGACCAAGTTTTATTAGGTAAATTGGATAGAAACCCAAATTAGGGCAACTATCTATTTGAGGCTCTATTTTAGGTCAAAATAGGTTGAATGGTCAAATCAATGATGCCAAACCCTAAAGAATATTTTCTATGATTTTTAGAATGTTTAGATGAAATTTATCTTGACCAGAGCCCCACTTATTTAAGTGGGTCAGTTTTAGGGTTTCAGATGTCCATTAATTCTTGAAATGATTGAAAACCCATTTCTATCTGCATAGACCCACTTATTTGACATTAATTACCATATGACCTTTAATAAACACCTGAAGTACCCCGTGGTTATTCTGTATTTGTGATAAGATGGTAAAATTGCAGAAATAACCTTATTTTCATCTTTTCTTCTCAAAATAGAATATTAAGCACTTAGAACCCTCTGAAGGTTATGTAGGAGCTTTTATTGACTTTATTGGGGTAGTTATGGCTCATGATGGTGTTCCCATCATACCTCCATGCCTATCTTTTGCTAGTCCCTTAGCAAAACGTTATGGATCAAACAAGTTATCTAGGTCGGATGTGACCATCAGGATGCCTTACTAAGCCGTATCTCTAGGAATCAGATCTTAATACCAACAATAGGCCTAGAGGTATTCAAGTACCAGCCTAGATCCAGACCTGACTAGCTTTCGCCTTAGTTTGCCGCGAAGGATTTTAAGGCTTGTAGGAATTAACCTAAGGTTCATTGGACTCAGCAGTCAAAACACCCATTATTCGAACCTAGTCCATCTCTCTTCTGTGTTTTTGTGTTAACAAAACTATTTTAAAATCTAATGTGTTTATGAAGTATTACAGGTCAAAAGAATCTATGGATGAAAGTAACAAGATAGCATATGAAAGAAGAAGACAACAGTTTTTGTTGTATTCATTGTATTTTAGAATCTTTGTATGTCTCCTAAGAAGTGAAACATAATATAGGAGTTAAAATAAAAGTAGAGAAAATTAGGGTTCAGAATATCATTCGTTTCAAAACTCAAATTTGATTCTTTAAAATTAAAGTCGTATAGAGTATATGGGATAACTCTAAAAATTGACTTACACTTACAATATTAGGTACTTGTAGCAAGTATCGGTACATGCTTGGCACAGGTTTGGGCCGAAGTCCCAAACTTTGAACAAGTATCGGTACTCATCGTTAGTACTGGTACCAAGTGATCATAGTTTGTGCACTTGGCTTTTCCTAGACCTTACAAGTACCAGTAGTAATCACCAGTATCGGTACATGTAGGTCACTAGACCCAAATCTGTGAGTCACAAGTACCAGTACTCATCATTAGTACCGATACCTAGTGACTTAGTTGGGTTGACTGTAGGTAGTCAGTACCGGTACCAAAAGTTTAGTACCAGTATCAACTAATCGTTGTGACCAATTTGAATGACTATTTTGCAATTAAACCTATCTCTAATCTTCCAAAATTGCCCCTAACGGCTAGTATTCGTAGGAGAGGTGTTTATTGGCTTATATAAGCACCCTTTGAGTGCCTTTTGCACACAACTAAGAAGCCAAAAGAATACTACCCTTGCCTATACCTCAAATTCTCAAATTTTCTTGCTATAAAGGAACTTGATTTGTTGCATTCCTCTCAAGGCCTCTCTTCATTTGTAACAGGTCATCATAGGAGGTTGTGCTCTTCATTGTTCAATCGTTTGTTTACGCCTTAGTATTCTCGTTAAATTAATTTATATACTCTTACTAAGCAATATACTTGTTGGAGACTTAGGAATTTGTTGTAAGCTTTTAGTTGCATCTTGCTTACACCTGTATCTTAATTTCTTTTTGATATCTTGTAATTGGGTTGAGGTAACTATTAATTACCGCAGGTATATGTAAATTGATTCCCTCAAAGTTGAGGGAATTGGGTTAAAAATCCTAAGTCGGGAGACTTAGTGATGTAAATATGTTTACACTACTTAAGAAGACTATTTATGCATGTTCTTAAGTATAGGATTGCATTGCATACTATAAATACTGCATAACATGCATCATCTTGCATTTGGATTAGTTTGAATAACATGGGGTTAATTGTCTCCTTTTATGTTCATAGATAGGGCAAACTTTTTATTAGGGCCTCGGATCGAAGATCCAACCGTACAGATGTGATCAGGGCGACAATTGGAGTTCAACGACTCCAAGATCGCCCTAATCAGACATCTGTAACATCAGATAGAGATCGGGGAACCCTAGAAGATCAAGGGCCAAGATGGTGTGAATCCATACTTCAAACGACAAATTTGACCACATGGATGGATTCGGATCAACGATCACAGCTTAATGGCACAAAAATCGACTCAATCCGACAATCGTGGCACCATCTACATCATCCAGAACATGGACGACCAAGATGGCGCCACGTGGCACCATCTCAACCGCCCAATCGACCCCTACACCTACCCTACCCTCTCTTCTTTGACTATTCTCCACCGTTGGATGCACATCCAACGGCTGCAAGCGCGTGCACACAAAACTCAAAGCGCGACACAAATGCACTTGTAGTGCGTTGGTCCAGCGCGCTTACGCGAGCGGGCGGCGGACATTTGAATCGCAACGAGCAGCGAGCAGGCGCAGGTGAGCGGGTGCGTGCAACCATGCGATGAGAATCGAGTGGCTGCAGGCGCTCGATAGCGCCCACTCACTATTGTACGCCGTGCCTCACGCGGGATCGCACGCGGGCGGGTGCGCACTGAGGAGCTGGCGGAGGCGCAAGATAAGCTGTCCGATCTCACGATCGGACAGCTGAGATCAGTTGAACGTGAATGTGCATTACACGTGCTACCAGGCGAGCGGGCGCACGCGCTCCGCTACATGTCACCCACGATGGGGCTTTAGCGACGATTTTATCCGTCACTAAAGACCCCTAATTTAATTATTTTCAAATTAAAATGACCAAATTGCCCTCACTCCTTGCAACTATAAAAGGAGACCCCCCCACACGAAATTCTCATCCCTTCCTTCTCTTCTCTCCCTCTCCAAAGCTCAAGAGAAGCTTGTCCCACACCAGGGATGCTTCTCGCGAGATAAAGTCAAATTTTCTTCCCCCTTTCGAAAGTGGATCCCGCGACGATGACAACATGCTGCCACATTCCCGTCCTTCCCTCTTCATTCTGCTTCGTCCTATTCTGTCCTCCTTCATCCAGGCGGCATCCCATCCAACTCGTCCTCCAAGCGATCGTCGGGGTGGATAAATCTCTCCCCATTCTTTTTACTACTTTCTAAAATAGATTTTCTGCTTTCTAGAATAGATTTACTGCTTTTTAGTGTAATCATTTTCTCGCTTTCTAGACGTAATGTTTAGTGTAATGAACAATCCTTCTGATAATGAATTCCTTGTTCATTCTACATCTCTTTTTTGTTTTTTGTTTGTAATATTCTCTCTCTTACTCTCTCTTTTATTTATTGTAAATAGTTAGATAGTTCTAATCAATTAAATTACTTCATGACAAATAAAACAAACGCGTGTTTTTAAATCAAACATCTGCCTCCCTGTGTTCGACCGAGGATTCTATTCTAGTATAAATTTTATTTGTTGAACACAAGTTCTTCGCTTTCATACTACAACAATAGGTTTTCAAAACCAAACACGTTAGCGTAGCAACTCGTAGCATTCAACATTTTGGCGCCGTTGTTGGGGAGGTGACGCTCTTTGATTTTTCTTCACGTTTTATAACTTACAAATCATTTACCTTCTCTCCTTTTTTTTTGTGATTGCAGGTACTCTTTTGAGATGAGCAAAAGTGATAGATTGGAAAAAAGTGCTGTGGAAGGTTCTGTGAGTTATCCCTTACCTCCCACCCATTAGTTTTCATTCCACCACATAATAATATAAACATCAATCAACGTAGGTGTTCTTATAAACTCTAATGTTAGATTGTTTGTTGTTTGACACCTACACCCACCCCAACCGCCACATTTAAAAAGAAAATTAAAAAAAAAAATCTCACAGAGGTACACAACCTCATCTGATTTTCAAACTCAATTGGTAAACTGATCTTTAGAGCCGGTGCACACATCCAAACACATAATTGAGTAGAAATTAGATTAGGTAATCACTTGTGTGCTTAATCAAGTGGTGCAATAGGCCAATTGTTTGAGTTGATTGGGCCCCACCACTTCAATTAAAATCAACTCATCAAGTAGCTGCCACTTAGGTTCAATTATTAGGGATTTACCAGGTACTCCACATTCTTTTAAGTTTTAAAGGAAAATATCTTCACCTGTGCTTTCAAAACCTAGTGTGCCAACAAAACTTGTTTGAAAATACCTAAAGTTGAATCCTAAAAGCTACTAAGAAAGATTTGAACTCTAAAATTCACCACATCAAAAGTAATCTTGCTTGAAAATAACTGGTTGTGCACGCACACACAAATCAATCAATCATTAAGGGCACAACCTAGATAAAGGGCCCATCACATTCCAAAGCACATTCAAACCTAACCCTAAATAAAACAGAGTAGACGTTGGCCTTAAGGATTCGACTCGCTCTTCAGAGCCTAGAACGAGATTATTTTCGATTAGTCTATTTCTACTACTCAATCTGATGTCTAGCTAGGGGAGTAGAATCAAATGATCGTAGCTGGGGGGTACACTAGGAACTGGAGGCGCAAGCCGAAGGAAGAACCTTCTCCCCAGTCCCTCCTAACTGGTTGGATTGAACAGACAGAAGTAGATCAAATCGTTCTTTTATCTCAAGACGGGTTTTGGGAGTCTGTAGGTCTTTAGGCTAGCCCACTTAAGGATAAGTTTGATTGCTTACATTGCAAGGTGCCTTTCTTCCACCTATTTCTCATGAATCCTTCCACATATTATATGCATTCCCGCTCTTTCCCTCCTGTTTTGAATTATCCTCAACATGACGATTATCCCGATTCGTACTATAATCAACCATCAGTTAGTTGGGATAACTCGGATTGGGGATACAGTTTCCGACCTCCGTGTTTTGGGTCTAACCCTGAACACTATGATTGTGATTTCTATCCTTCTCAGAGCCACATCGATTATAGATCGTCATCCTTTCATGAACAACCTAATACGATCTACAATCAAGAAGGATACACTAATTCTTACCCATCCTCTGATTACAATGCCTTTAGGTCATCACAACCTTTTGAACAATCCGAAATGACCTATTATCAGGAAGGGTATAACGAATCTCAATTTGTTAATTCCCCTGCATTGATCCCAAACCCACCCTACCCTGAACCAACTCATTTAGCTCAAGGTAACGAGGTTCATGATAAGGTTCTAGCTAACTTGAGGAATATCATACAATCTTTAGAAGTTCAGCCAATACCTTGCATTGAGAGATTGGAGCCCCTGATTGAAATGATTGATGATTTGAACAAGTATTTGTTGGATTGGCTCCAGGATGTTAAGGATAAGAACCTGGGTGAGTTTCTACTTGGGAAGTTAGCGAAATTGAGAATGAGATTTGTGGTTGCTTTAGTTCAATCGTGGGATGATTCCCAGGATGAACTCCCTTCAGGAGAGCCAATGTCAGAACCCATTCAGACACCTGTTGGGGGGGACACATGTTACGAGGCTAACTAGATTGAATTAGAGCAACCAATTAAGGATGATCTGATTTCCTCACCTGACATCCCTGAGCCGAGGTACGAGGAAACGCATGTCTCCATAGACCAGAAAGTGATGGATGATTTTGAGACATACATTAATACGAATTTTGATTTCTTTGATTCTGATGGTGAAGATTCACGTTGCGAAGTCTCACGCGAGTTTACAAAATATGATTTCTGTGAGACGATTGGGCCTGAGGAATCTGATAGCTCATTTGATAGCCCAACAACTGAGGAAACTGATGTTATTGGGGCTCACATTACGGATCCAGAATCACATTTTCTGGAGGATTCAATCAAATGCCCTGATTGTTAATTACACCCCATTGAGCTTATCGATGATTCTTTTTCTGAGATAATTAGACCCAAGTCAATTCTGATTCAGCCACAACATTTAGACTTGGAGATTTCAGACGGGGTGATTAATATGCAAGAGGTCTTGGAATTTGACATGCTAAATGAGGATAGGAGCCAGGAAATTTTGATTTGGAAAGCAAGTTCTGGAGGAAGTAGAAGACTGAGTCAAAGGGTTCCTATTAAGCTGAAACCATAAAACCAGGACCCTTACGACATTTGTTCTAAGGATGTCGAACCCAAGCATACATTCAATGATTATCCTTTTGAGCTTAATTTCTCTATAACCTGACTTTTTGGCCTTGGGTTGCATCCTCATAAATCGCAGGCCTGACCCCACG
Organism: Thalassia testudinum; assembly: GCA_037157565.1. Taxonomy (NCBI): domain Eukaryota; kingdom Viridiplantae; phylum Streptophyta; class Magnoliopsida; order Alismatales; family Hydrocharitaceae; genus Thalassia; species Thalassia testudinum. The sequence goes on from JAZHRO010000014.1 coordinate 115,596,847, forward strand.
TGCATACTGATTTTAGGTTTGGGTAATTTTTATCCAGAACCTGAGATATTCTAGATTATGGGGTATGGGTCTGCACCACAATCTGGTCCACATTTGTGGACATCTGCTGGTAGGTCTAAGGTTTCTTCTCTTTATTTTGATTCTGACCTGTACCTGTAAATTCTTTATTTCTCTTCTTTGTATAGTGTGCCTAGCTGAAGGCACTAAATTCAGCATGTATACAGTTCTTTTTAGTTTTTATCTCGGAGCAGACCTGACATTCACGCAATTCAGGTGCTTTCTACTCTATTCCATTCTGTTTTGTCTTTTTAATACAATGAGGACATTGCATTAGATAGGCATGGGGGGGTGGATATTCATCTCTGAATTAATTCGTCAACTCCATAGATTTGTTTTATTTTCTTTTATTAAAGAAAAAAATTTGGAATTAGGAAAGAGAACTTGGGTTTAAGAAAATTTTCAATCTTAGGAAATACTACATTATGATCTGAACACAAAGACCCTTCAGATCTTTGGACTTAATCAGCCCGTGTATCCACTAAAATGTGGATTTGTTTTCCGAGTCCTCGCCAACCTGAATTCTATTTTAATTAGAGTAAATAAGTTTGGGTGATAAGTACACGACTTATCAACCCGCCCTCTGATTTGAGGAAATTTTGAGTTTTAAGCATCTACACACTATCCTATCACTAACTCATTGTTTGACAATTTTAACGGAAATTGGGTAGTTAATGAACCTTCTAAGGTGATAGGGCTGGTAAGTTATCGTGGGAAACAACCCATAGTTAGGTTGTCCAAAGCCCAGTCACTGGACCTTTCTCTTTTTGTTGCCTTTAGGTAAATCTTAGACCAGGGAAGCCACCTACTTAAAAAAAGAGAGTCGAAAGGAAAAGAAAAAAAAAGAAAAGGAGAAAAGAAAAAAAATAAAAAAAATAAACCACACTTCGTCGGTGGTGGCTGGCAAGTTGTCGGTGGTAACAGCTCATCGACCGGTTGTCCAGAGCCCAGCTCAATAAATGCACTTAAAATTCCCAAAATACTTAGGAAGAAGCGGAGAAATAGAATAAATCAGGGAAATATACACTAGATTCACCTTTGTGTTGACCCCGTAAAAAAATAAAAGTAGGGAGAAAGCTACCGGTTGTAAAGATACACCTTTAGGCAGAATTCTCTTTTTTAGGTCACCTAGAGGCATAGAAATCAGAAGTCCATTTTAACTACGGGTCAATGAGTCTATCACATTCACAATAAGATGCTTAGAACTTAGGGTATTCATCAAATCTTGGGTGAGTTGAATGGCTGTAGAAAGCCACTCTTAAACCCTAAACCTTGAACATCCAAAAAAATTAGAAAAGAGAAAAAAAGAGAAAACGAAAATTTTCATTGAATAAGGCGAGGGCTTGAGGCGACCTGCATTTTGGCAGATACTTGGGCACTGTTGTGTCATTGAAAGTTCAGATCCGAAGTAGACATTTTCTTAGTGATTGAAAATAACTCACGTCGAAATAATCCAACTTGATTCTTTTATAAATAGCATATAGTTTTTGCTAGGGATTAGCAAAAGATAGGCATGGGGGTATGATGTAAACATGTTTACACTACTTAAGATATCTATTTATGCATGTTCTCAAGTATAGGATATCATTGCATACTATAAATATTGCATAACATGCATCATCTTGCATTTGGATTAGTTTGAATAAAATGGAGGCTAATTTTCTCCTTTTATGTTTATGGATAGGGCAAACTTTTTATTGGGGCCTCGGATCGAAGATCCAACCGTACAAATGTGATCAGGGCGACGATTGGAGCTCAACGACTCCAAGATCGCCCTAATCAGACATCTGTAACATCAGATAGAGACCGGGGAACCCTAGAAGATCAAGGGCCAAGATGGTGTGAATCCACACTTCAAATGACAAATCTGACCACACGGATGGATCGGATCAATGATCGCAGCCTAACAGCGTGAAAATCGACTCAATCCGACAACTGTGGCACCATCTACATCATCTAGAACATGGACGGCCAAGATGGTGCCACGTGGCAACATCTCAACCGCCCAATCAGCCACTACACCTGCCGTGCCCTCTCTTCTTTGATGATTCTCCACCGTTGGATGCACATCCAACGGCTGTAAGCGCGGGCACACAAAACTCAAAGCGCGACACAAACACGCTTGTAGTGCATTGGTCCAGCTCGCTTACGCGAGCGGGCAGCGCGCGTTCGAATCGCAACGAGTAGCGAGTAGGCGCGGGCGAGCGGGCGCGTGCAACCATGCGATGAGAATCGAGCAGCTGCAGGCGCTCGATAGCACCCACGCGCTATTGCACGCCGCGCCTCACGTGGGATCGCACGTGGGCGGGCGCGCACTGAGGAGTAGGCGGAGGCGCGAGATAAGCCGTCTGATCTCACGATCGGACAACTGAGATTAGCTGAACGTGAATGTGCGTTACATGTGCGAGCAGGCGAGCGGGCGCGTGCGCTCCGCTACATGTCACCCACAATGGGGCTTTAGAGACGGTTTTATCCGTCACTAAAGACCCCTAATTTAATGATTTTCAAATTAAAATGACCAAATTGCCCTCACTCCTTGCAACTATAAAAGGAGACCCCCCCAACATGAAATTCTCATCCCTTCCTTCTCTTCTCTCCCTCTCCAAAGCTCAAGAGAAGCTTGTCCCACACCTGGGATGCTTCTCACAAGATAAAGTCAATTTTTCGTCCCCCTTTCGGAAGTGGATCCCGCAACGACGACGACGTGCTGCCCCATTCCCGTTCTTCCTGCTTCGTTCTCATTCATCCTATTTTGTCCTCCTTCATCCAAGTGACGTCCCATCTGGCTCGTCCTCCAAGCGATTGTCGAGGAGGAAAACTCTCTCCCCATTCTTTTTACTACTTTCTAGAATAGATTTACTGCTTTTTAGTGTAATCATTTTCTCGCTTTCTAGTGGTAATGTTTAGTGTAACGAACAATCCTTCTGATAATGAATTCCTTGTTCATTCTACATCTCTTTTTGGTTTTTTCGTTTGTAATATTCTCTCTCTTACTCTTTCTCTTCTATTTATTGTAAATAGTTAAATAGTTCTAATCAATTAAATTACTTCTTAACAAATAAAACAAATGCGTATTTTTAAATCAAACATCCGCCTCCCTATGTTCGACCTGGGATTCTATTCCGGTATAAATTTTATTTATTGAACACGAGTTCTTTGCTTTCATACTGCAACGACAGGTTTTCAAAACCAAACACGTTAGCGTAGCTACTCGTAGCATTCAACACTTAGGTAGTGGAGTACCCAAGTGAGGGGAACCACTATATATCTTGTGTGTTTTCGTGGTTTGTTATTCTTGCAAATTTTTATCTACCGCACTATTCATCCCCCTTCTAGTGTGCTTGTACTTTACAGATCCTACAGGTGGTATCAGAGTAGGTCGTGAATAGAAGTAATCTTTCTCTCTCGCAATGGTATCATTAGTCAAGCGCACTGAAGGACAGTCATCCACACATCCTCCCTACTTTGATGGGATGGACTATGGATACTGGAAGAGGAGGATGCAAATCTTCCTCAAGGCCATGTATGAGGACTCCTGGACTCTTATTCAAGAGAAGTACACTGATCCAGAGCCACAATAAGGTATTGTTTGGACCACGGACCAAAAGAAAAAGATCGTGGGAAATGCAAAAGCGATGAACGCACTCTATTGTGTGTTATCAAGGGAAGAATTTAACCGTATCTCCACATGCAAATCCACATACAAGATATGGAACATGCTATAAGTCACCTATGAAGGTACAAGTAAGGTAAAGAAAAACACATACTTCTATTCTAACAAAAAGCTATGTGTTTCAGGATGCACAAAGGTGAAACAATCAACGAGATGTACACAAGATTTGGAGAGATCATAAATCCAATGAAAAAAACTTGGAGTCAAGCTAAAAGAGGAGAAGCTTGTAAGGAAGATCTTGAGATCCCTTACAAGTTATTGGTCTCCAAAGCCCACAACCATCCAAGAGGCGAAGGACCTCTCTACTCTCTCCTTGGATGACTTGATTGGAAGCCTCATGGCGTATGAAGTCCAATTGGAAAATATGAAGAAGAACGAAGAAAAATCTGTAAGCAAGAAGAAGGAGCTTGCTTTCAAAGCTATAAAGGAGGAGTCAGACTTCGACGATTCCAACTCCGATGAAGAAGAGGAGCTTGCTCTTCTAACATGAAGATTCAGAAGATTCATCCAAAAATAAGGTAAGAAAGTCAATAAATTTACAAATGACATTATTTGTTTTGAGTGCAAGAAGAAGGGACACGTACAAAAAGATTGTCGATGATCAAGAAGAAAAAGGAAGAAAAGAAGAAGGACAAAGAACTTGATCGAAAGAAGAAGATTTCAAGAAATGGATACAAGTCAACTTGGGATGATAGTGATTTTGACACGGAATCATCTTCTGAAGAATCTGAAGAAATGGAAGTTGCACATCTTTGCTTGATGGCGAACAATGATAGCCCAAAAAATGAGGTAGATTCTGAAGTCACTTTTAATGAGTTATTAGAAGCATATGAAGATTTGTATCACAAAGCTAGGTTGATTAAAAAAGAAAATAAGGTTATGCAAGATAGTTATAAAACTCTAGAAATAGAAAAATCTTGTTTAGAAATAGAATTAGAAATGTCAAAAGAAACTAACAATCAATTGCATGCAAAAATAGTAGAATTAGAAGATATTTATGAACACTTTGAGGGCACTTTGAATAATATAAAAATAACAACTAGGCTAAATACAGAATTTTGTAATAATTTAAAAGCCAAGTTCAATAATAAAAAGAACACATAAAATAAATCTCATGCACCTAGACATTCATGGATTTATCGAAAGGTCAAGAATCCTAAGAATTATAGTTCTAACACTAGGGTGATCTATAAACCTATGATTTGAAGGATACTAACCAATAAGGACCCAAAAGAAAATGGGTACCTAAACTAGATTTAATAAGCTATTTTGTAGGTCAAGAAGGACAAATGGATCCTAAACAGTGAGTGTTCCAAGCACATGACGGGAGACTCCGACCTCTTTATCAAGTGGATCAGAATCGAAGATGGAGGACACATCAAGTTGGGTGACAACAAACATTGTCGCATTATTGGTGAAGGTACAATAGGTAATTCTTCTAAGCAGGTACATAATGTTCTTTTAATAGAAAACTTAAAACATAACCTGCTTATTGTTAGTCAAATATACGATAATGGATGTGATGTTTTGTTTACTAAAGTTGGATTTAAAATATTAAAAGAAGGAACAAATACGATTTTAATTAAAGGCTTTAGATATGAAAATATCTATGCTCTTCATTTTTCATAAGAGAAATTTGTAAAATGTCTACTTGCATCCCATGTTTAAGTAGATCTTTGGAACTGTAGGCTAGGTCACATTAATCATAAACATCTTAATAGGTTAGCCAAAAAAGAGTTAGTAAGGGTCCTACCCAAACTAACTTATAAAAAGGATGTTTGGTGCAAGTCTTGTGAACTTAGAAAAATGCACAAGGCTTCTTTTAAACCTAATGACTTAGTTTTAGCAACATGACCTTTAGAGTTGTTACACCTTGATCTATTTGGATAAACACGATTCAAGAGTTTAAATAGATCAAAATTTTGCCTAGTTATTGTTGATGACTTCTCTAGGTTCACTTGGGTCATCTTCTTGAAACACAAGGATGACTCATTTGATTCCTTCCTAAGTCTTGCTCGAAGACTTCGAAAGGAAAAATCATCCTCAATTCTTAGACTTAGGACAGATCATGGGGGTGAATTTGAAAATGAAAAATTTTCAAGTTTTTGTGTCAATTCTGGCATAACCCATGAATTTTCATTTCCATGGGCACCATCTTAAAATAGTGTTGTAGAGTGCAAGAGTCGTACTAAACAAGAATGCGCCCGAACTTTGCTCTTGGAGTCTGGGCTTCAAAAATATTTCTAGGTGGAAGCCATTAATACGGCATGTTGTGTTCTTAATAGAACTCTCTTAAGGCCTATTATTAAGAAAACTCCATATAAGATTTATTATGAGAAGTCTCCTAGGATTTCATATTTTAGGGTATTTGGAAGTCGATGTTATTTATTAAACACCTGTGATCGGCTTGATAAGTTTGATGCTAAAGGTGATGAAGGCATTTTTATTAGCTATTCAACAAGAAGCAAAGCTTATCGAGTCTTTAATAAAATAACTTTTATTATAGAAGAATCCCTACATGTTTCATTTGATGAAACAAACTTAGGTGAACCTGAACCAAATCATTTAGATTCTGATGATGAAGATACCCCCTTCATCGATTTATCAAAAATGGAAGATACACAAAATGTACATGATCTTCCAAAAGAATGGGTACACCATAAAGATCACCCTCAAGAACAGATCATGGGTGGTATTGAACAAGGTGTAAAAACCCGATCTCACTTTAGAGTTGATTTTGTCCTTAATGCCTTTGTTTCTCAACTTGAACCCAAGAAAGTTGATGAGGCATTAAAGGATGAGTCATGGGTTGTAGCTATGTAGTAGGAGCTACTTCAATTTACAAGGAACAATGTATGGAACTTGGTACCTGCTCCTGAGGGTAATTCCATCATTGGAACTAAGTGGGTGTTCCGAAATAAATTGGATGAATCTGGTTCAGTGATCAGGAATAAAGCTAGATTTGTAGCTCAAGGTTATAACCAACAGGAGGGTATTGACTTTGATGAGACATATGCTCCTGTTGCTCGCTTGGAGTCCATACGAATGCTACTTGCCTTTGCAAGTGCAGAGGACTTCAAGCTATATCAAATGGATGTCAAGAGTGCCTTTCTTAATGGTTATATTAAGGAAGAAGTTTATGTTCAGTAGCCTCTTAGGTTCGAGGACCCAGCACATCCAGAGCATGTATACAAGCTCAATAAGGCGTTATATGGACGTAAACAAGCTCCCAGGGCCTGGTATGATAGGCTTAGGACCTTTCTTCTTCAGCACGGATTTAGAATTGGAGTTGTTGATTCAACTCTTTTTGTAAAAGAAGGAAATGACATCCTATTGGTTCAAATATATGTTGATGATATTATATTTGAATCAACTAAGGAGGCCCTGTGTCAACATTTTTGTGAGACTATGAAGACTGAGTTTGAAATGAGTATGACGGGTGAACTCAGATTCTTTTTAGGACTCCAAATTCAACAACTAGACATATGAATTTACATTAGTCAAACAAAATATGTTCTTGAAATTCTCAAGAAATTTGACTTTGAAAATGTAAATGGAAAAGAGACTCTGATTGCTCTATATGCTTCTCTTGGTGAAGATTTATCCAGCAAGAGGGTAGATGAAAAGAAATACCAAGGCATGATAGGTTCACTATTATATCTCATAGCCTCTAGACCTGATATTCTTTTTGCTACATGTTTATGTGTGAGATTCCAATCCAAACCCAAGGAATCTCATTTTAATGCAGTAAAAGAATATTTAGATACCTAAATAGCACAAAAGATCTTGGTCTTTTCTATCCTAAAGCACAAACCTTAGATTTATTATCCTATAGTGATGTAGACTATGTAAGGTATCAAACAGACCGAAAGAGCACTAGTGGTACATGACATTTTATTGGAGAATCTTTGGTCTCATGGTTCTCTAAGAAACAAACTTATGTTTCACTTTCTACGACTGAAGCAGAGTATATTGCTGCTTCACTTGCTTGCTTTCAGGTCATTTAGATGGGACAGACTTTGTCCGACTTTGGATTGATTTTTATGCACTCCAAAATTTTATGTGATAATACAGGCACAATAAATTTATCCAAAAATCCGTACATCATTCACGTACCAAGCACATAGATGTTAGACATCATTTCCTTAGAGATATTGTGCTTCATGGTTCAATTCAATTAGAATTCATTGACACACAAAACTAATTGGTAGACATCTTTATAAAAGCTCTTGTAGTAGAGAAATTCTGCTTTTTAAGAAGAAAATTAGGACTTAATACAATAAAAGGAATTCAAAGCTAATAATTTGATTGATATGTAATTTGTTTGTATTTATAGAAATCCCTGAGGGCCTCACTGTAATTTACCCATGCTTGCTAAAAAAAAAGGGTAAACTATAATATTTCCATATGTCTGGAAATATCAGGGTGTTGTTTGCAATATGGTTACTTAACTTAGGTTGTTGACTACATTATTTTTTCAACACTTAAGTTCTCAATTTCATCTCTCTCAACCACTGAAGTGGTCTTGTGACTAGCACATGACCCATCCCATATAAAAGAGGCCAAGTGCAAACACTTGCCTCATTTTGTCACTTGCAAACCCTAGTTCTCTTCACAAGAGCCTCTCCAAGCCCTAGCGAAGAAGAGAAAGATCATCTCCAAGCCTCAACTCTAGGTACACTCTTATCTTCTTGTCATTTCGTGCCTCATTGAGTTATCTTGTATCTTGTTTTCTTTCTCTCAAAACCATTCCCGCTGCGCCATTCCATTTATGTCGAGTACCAGATGGTACCGGTACCCATCACTGGCACCGGTACTAGCTAGGCGCAGTAGTGCCTGCTTTAGTAAGCAGGTACCAGTATTGAATATGAATACCGGTACTAGCTTGAATTTCTGGTTGGAACAGAAATCAACCAGTACTGGTACTAATCACCAGTACCGGTACATGCAAGCTTAAATGTGCTTTTTTTTTGTACAAAAACATGAAAGGAAGTTTTCTATATTTCTAATCGTATTCCTATTCCATGTTATTACATGTTTTCAGGTGGCACCTAAATCTAAGAGTAAGGGAAAAGCACCTCAAAATGCTTTTCACAAGTTTTGCATCAATGAGGATGCTAGGTCAAAGTTTGATTGGCATAAAGGCCTAAAACTTCATCATTGTAAGCCAGTTGAGTGGAAAGATTTCTCTCTTCAACTCTTTAATTTTACCACTTGTCTTTCCGAACAAAAACTCACGCATTTCTTTGATGAATCATTTTTTGCCGATGTTCCTGGAGTACACCCTAATGTCAATTGTCTATTCTTTGCTAATCTCCAAGAACAAGAAAATCAACATCACCTTGTCTTAACAACAAATGTTTTTGGTCAGGAAATCACCATCACACTGAAATTCTTGTCAACCATTACTGAATGTCCTAATGAAGGTCATGCATTTAACATACTTAAGGAGCAATTTCCTACTCATAAAATCTATGAAACTCTCTTGCTCCCTAACTGCCAGGGCAAAGCATTGGTTGCCCCAAACATGACTCTATTTGCTCGCGTCCTTTTTCATATCCTAGCATGGAACTTAAGGGCTAAAAATTCAAGATTCCACAAAATTCTTGTTGATATTTTACCCTTAATTTATGTTATCATTACAAGCTTCCCAGTAAATTAGAGCGTAGTTTTCATTCATTTTCTTAGACCTCATTACCATGCATTAGCTTTACCATTGGATATTTTGGTGCCCTACATTCTTCATGAAAATAAAATTGACCTCTCTAATTTTAGTCCTCTTAGAAAAGTGGACTATTTCAAGTGGTCCACTCTCCGAAAAATGGGAGTGAAACTTGCTAGAGAGGAATCCTCTAGTGATGATCAAGAAGAAGTTGATCCAAATGCTCAATCATCTTCTCATTCACCTCCTAAATCATCCTCCACTTTCGTTCCTATAACTTACCCATATCCAGAAGCTGAAACACCTTGGGTAAATCTATCTAATGTGTCTGGAACTGATCCCAATTTGATAAATACTTTCAATTACATTGGTCAAAATTTAACCAATCTCAATTTTTCCTTCCGTCACATGTAACGCAAATTTCATGACCTTTCTCTTTCTATTGAGTCTTCCCATGTTGCTTCTTCCACTCAACAACCTAAACAAAGGAAGTGGACTCAACCGAAAGCACCTCAAGAATACGTGAAAGAAGGCAAAAGTACTTTCAAGACCCATCTCATGTTTCATCTTCAATGGCGAAAGAACCTGTTCTTCATGATGATGAAGAAGAAGACACTGAAGATGAAAAAGTTTCATATGAAGATATGATGAGAGGCTCATCATGATCTCTAATTACCCCTAATTAACTAGTCTTCCTAGTTAATTAGCTAAGGTTATGAACATATAAGGGTTAATTATTAAATAAGGGATATTTGGTAAAGGACCTTAAAATAAGTTAAAAATGATATTTTATCATTCAATTAATATTATTAATGGTTAAATTAATAATTGGACTCGAAATCTTATTAACTATTCCCTTAATTAATAAGTTAAGTAATTTAAACATAATGTATACCTAAGTATATAATAACTTCCTAGTTAATTAGCTAAGGTTATGAACATATAAGGGTTAATTATTAAATAAGGGATATTTGGTAAAGGACCTTAAAATAAGTTAAAAATGATATTTTATCATTCAATTAATATTATTAATGGTTAAATTAATAATTGGACTCGAAATCTTATTAACTATTCCCTTAATTAATAAGTTAAGTAATTTAAACATAATGTATACCTAAGTATATAATAACTTAAGTAATTTACTTAATCTAATAAATTAATTTAAAAAGGTCAAAAATGTAAATTCAAGGTGAAAACATAATAATTACCTTTTTTGCTAACATATATAAAAAGTTGAAAAAGATCTAAGTTAAAATAACCTTTAAAACATAGGTTTACATTTTGGTCCTTAAAATTCATTGCAATCGGTTCCTTCATTTTCATATAGGTCCTTAAGTTTAATTGCATTTAGGTCCCTTTCGTCTTCTTCTTCTTCTCTAGCTGAGTGGATGGCTGACGACGGAGAGTGCCTCCACCGTGCGATCATTGCCCTGCCGACATCATCCTTCTTTCTCCAAGTTCTTGGAGCTTGGGCTTACCTCTCCATCTTCATCCATCAGTCTGGATCACTCTAAAATCCTAATTTCTGGTAGGAGTTAGCCTCACCGTCATCAGAGATGATGCCAAAGGTTAAGCTCCCCAAGCTTCTTCTCCGTCCAGACCTCGCCACTTTCTTCGTCGCCATTCACTATAAATACCCCTCACCCCTCTGATTTCTCTCAAGTTTGCTCCCTTCCCTCTTCTAACACTAAGCCGACCCAATAGGCTATTCGTCTGCAACTCCGACGACTTTCCACACCACTCTCCAACTTCCTTCATCCATCTTAATTAGCTGAGGATATCCGCTGACGTCAGCCGCTTCTCAAGACACAAGCAACGACCAAGGAGATCCTTTGCTCCATCCATTTTCGCCTACTGGAGATTCTTCTTAACCCTCTAATTTCATCGTCTGCCATGAGCCTTTGGCGGAACCCTGTTGACCCCTTCGTCCAGGTAATGGTAGATTAGGAGTAGGAGTAGGAGTAGGGTAGTTTAGGTAGGTAGTTAGTTAGCTAGCTTAGTCGTAATTTTAGAATTTAATGTTCATCTTCTTCGACACTGGTGAGCTCCTTGAGCTCGCCAGAGCTTTGATTTTGTCTTTTCAACTCATTGATGACCTTCCTCTATCACTCACGATCACTTTTAACCCATTTAAACATTAATTTTATCACTTAATCACCTAAATCACCTTCACCTTCACAGTTTCTATTACTGTCCATGGCGGCAGTAACTAGCTTAGATTCACATCCAATGGATTCTCCATCACTTACTCATCACTAAAGGATCCTAAATATCATCTTAATTTGATTAATTATTGTATATAACTTAAAAGCCTAATTTTAACTAAGTTCCTGAGCTCGCTGTCAATGACAACTCAGGAACAGTTTAAATTATATATTATGTATTTATTTATCTTCGCAATACTATTTTGACTTGTCCCAGTCACTCATTTGATTGAGAGACTAAGTCCTATGCCTCAACCCACTTAAAATCTATTCAAACTGATTTTAATGATTAATCATTCATCTAACGAATTACTGAGGTATTAAACATGTTTTTGAGGTTCCTTACAATCTTAGGAACCTTTGCAGATTAAAAAATGGCATAAATTCTCATTCTGTACACAATTTGCATTCTTTCTAGACTTACCGGAGCTCTAGCGAGCTCCGATGAGTCAAAATTGAGCTTCAGCCTGAAGAACTTAGTGAGAAGCTCCAGATTAATGATTTAATGATCACTGATTGTTTTGAGGTTGTTTATTTGAGGATTAAGTGTCTGGAGCTTGAGATAGGTCTTTATCTTCTCCAACTCCAGCAGAGTTGGAGAAGCCTGTCAGTTAGGTTTAAGTTGCATTAAATAAGTCTGGAAGCTTCAAGTCTATACCCTGAGTTCATTTCTGTGATCCAACCAGTGTATCAACCTTTAATTTGTTCTGATGATCAAACACCTTTTGAATCTCAGGCAATGAACTTGAAACCCTAAGAACTCTAGTCAAAACACCTATCTAAGGGTCTGAACCTATTCCTGAGATTGAAGAGATGTTGTTTAAGGGTTTAATTTCATTTGAAATAGCCAAACTTAGAAAGTCAAAATTCAAGGTTCTACAGTCAAACCTGAGTTTCATTCTTTGATTTTGGATTTAATTAGTTAAATTAAGGAGTTCAAATTGTTTCTCGGAAGATTGTGAATGATTTAAAAGAGATTTGAGTGAGTTCTGATGGATTATTTGATAGGATTTGATTTCTGCTCAGTTTGGGTTGTTTTTGAACCCAAACTGACAACAGTAGTTGATTGATGAAATTTGAACATGAACTCTACCCAAATGAGCTTGTTACATCCCTTAAAATCTATTTAAATCAGTTAGATTTGTTCTTAAGTGTCTATTGCACATTTCAGAGTTGGAAATTTCTATCTTTGTAGCTTTCAGAGAAGCTTGAAGCTTCTCCGTGTTACCTGAAGCCTCTGTGAGTTCAAAACTCATAACTATAGCCGCATAGTAACCTATAGAAACTATTCAGAGTCTTAGTTAAGCTAGATAGTCCAGCTGTGGACCATGCGTACCCTTATTTCACTCCCAAGTAGTTTAAAACCCATAGGAACCCCCCAGATTCACTCTTCAAAATGAAGAGGAAAACATCCTCTTATCTTAAAATTAACACTTCAATTCTGTAGAGAAACTCAAGGGCTTTCCAACAAGCTTTGAATCGCTTGGAATGGAGCTCTGAGCTAGGAGAAATCATCAAATGAAGTTTGCTCTGGAGGGGGGAAACATAGTCCCACATCGGTAAGATACGAGCACCTGCCTTAGTACAAAAGGAATTTATGCACTGGTCTATTCAGTCATCAGCGCTCGGCGCACGGTTACCGAATGAATGAGCATCAGTGTGTGTGCGGGCATGTGTGTGCCTGCAGGTGTGCACCCGAGTGGGCATGTGTGAATGTGTTGGCCCTGGGAGGGCAAGGCTTGGGAGGCATTGAGCTGGTTGGCTCGAATTTGTGAACTGAGAAATAAACCAAAATTGAACCCTAATGAAATCAGGCGAGGATCGAGTAGGGTCTGGTCCCACCTTGATCACAGGTGCTGTGTATCCTCGAAAGGACCTCGCCACAAATAAAAAAATAATTTTTGGTTAAAGAGCAAATAAACCCAGTTCAGCTGAAGGTTTAAAGGGAAAGCTAAGAAGTAGAGATGCAGAAGAGCTGAAGTGTTGAAATCACCAAGGAGAAAAGCTAAAGGAAAGAAAGGAGAAGAACAGGCACTAACGGAACTAAGAAAGAGACTAAGGGAAGAAGAAGGCAGGAGCAGAAGAAGAGAAAAAGAAAAGAGTTCAAGAAAGTATAAAAATAGAATAAAAGGAAATAAAGAAAGAGAGAAGAAAAGAGAAAGAGAGGCTGAAGAAAAGAAGTTTAATTTCTTTTTGTAAGAATTTGTTTTAATTGTAATAAGGCATGTTCTAGCTAAATCAACTTTTGTTTGCCTTAAAACATTTGAAATAAATATAGAATTCATATGTTTTTAATGTTGAAAATTCATATGGGATTTTGTATATTCCTTAAAGTTTAAATCATTTGGCAAAATCCATGTTTTTAAACTAACTTAAATTTACCTCCTATACTTATAAAGAAAAACAAAAGATAACTAGTGAATTTAGAATGAATTATACCTCCCAGCGAATGACCTGGACTCAACCAGTAAAAATTTCTAAAATGTTAGGTCAATTCGACCCTATACTACTAATCGATACAACTTCGAGTTAACATAAGTGAATTTTCTCTACTCTTAATTAAGTAAAATTAACTTAATTAATTGAGTTGAGTAAGAAACACATGATGAAGATGAAGGTGCTGATGACAACGATGATGATGATAATGATGATGATGGTGGTGGTGGTGGTGGTGGACATGTACAAAAGCTTATCAGAAAATATCCTAGAAATTAGTTTAGTTTTCATTTTGTTGCTTGTTGAACTTGTATAACATTTATATATTGCTAAACTTGTATGACTTTGAAGATTTCTTATGTGTGGCTTTATTAAAAAATTATCTCAAGCTTTATCTTTATGAACTTTATCATGATTACTTTTTATAACGGTTGTATAAAGTTGGTTGTTCATGTATCATGCTTTGATTGCTTAAAATTGTATTATTTGCTCATCTTTTTGCTTGCTTGACAAAAAGGGGAAGAAATGATTGGATACTTCATATTTAAAATAGGGAGAGCTTAGTTTGAGGGGGAGGTTTTACACTCCTTGAGGAGTTTTTTATTCCTCTTTTATTAAGTCTCTATTTATTTTTAAATATGAGTATCATGTTTATTTTGTCAACACCAAAAAGGGGGAGATAGTTGGAACCTAGTTCAATTTCTCTTCTATGTTTTGGTATTAACAAAACCATTTGGGTGAGAGGGATGTCAGGCGAGCTCGTGGCGACAACAGGTGATGCCAAGGCGGCGACCGGTAGAATCAGGGAAGACGAAGGATGGACTACTTGGAGATCGAGGGCATGGAGGTGGAAGGAGAGGAGAGACTCTGATATGCATGGTAAAAGGGTGATGGAGGCAAGGTGGACTGATAGAAGGGGCGCAAGGGAGAATGGCAAGATCATGTGTTTCCGATGTCGGCGGCGAAGCTACTTACCGATCTCCCATAGTGTGTTTAGAGTGTGGGCGATTTGGTCACAAGGGGGATTCGTGTAGAGGTCTTGGGGGGCAGATGAAAGATCGTCCTTTCCTGCGCTCTGAAATTTTGAATTTTAGCGCTTTGCAGGCGCCTCCATCGCCCCCATCTCTACGCAGCTCTGGGGGGCATACAGTTGATGTGGAGGTACCTATGACAAAGAACATCAAAGCGACAGAGATGGCATTGTGTGGAGCATTGGTCGGAGAGGTTATGTCTAGGAGACCGACAATGGAGAACGTGCACAACCTGGTAAGCTCACTTTCCTTCTTGACCAACTCCTGGCAATCTGCCTTTTTGTCACCTACACAATTTGTCCTCTTTGGGCTGGGGATGATGGATGTTGAGAGGCTACGATTTCAAACATCTTGCAATGATGGCCTCACGGTGATATGGAGATTGGTTTCTCCCTTTGATGGAGCCCTGCCGAAGAGGCCACCCCAGAGAGTGGGTTCCAGATCGGGAAAACTTGAGATCAAGGGATTACCTTTGCATTTGAGGTCGAAAGAGGTCGTGTCATCCATGATATCAGGGTTTGCCTCAGTGGCAGAAGATGTGATTGTTGGACTGCTGGAGGGCGATGGGCGCTCATTGAATGTAGTGGTCGATGTGTTTAAAGCTGGCTTAGTCCCTGATAGATTGATTCTGAGGTGTGGTGGGAGTTCATGGCTGCTGCAACTGAGGTTCACAGTGGGGGACACTGTAGCGAAGCAAGATAAGTCATCTGGATCTAAAGCTGGTGAAGAGGCGGTTGCGCAAGACATGTGCATGGCTCCATCTGAAGAATCCCCATCTATCAAAAAATGTAAGGACCATCATTTGGGGGAAAGGGGGGAGGTATCGGCTGAAGAGAAGGAGGAATCAATTTGGGTGAAAGCATTAAGACCAATGTCTGTGGTGGCAAGGGATGAGTTCCCAATCGGTGACGAGGCTGAGGGGTAGGGGGTTCAAGAGACTTAGCTTGATTCCCTGAAGGATAAACAAGATCTGCAAGAGATGGAGGATCTTAAATTTGATGGTGGTTCTTGGGCTAAAACTGGTAAGGGCAGATCACCTTATAGCCTCAGACAGAGGAAATCAAAGGCTGACATATTGATGGATGAAGACAAGATTGCAGAGGTTATGCAAGTATGCAAGTGCTAGAACCTCAGGGGGGAGGGATCTCGTGAGGATAGATGAGAATCCTCACTTGGAATGTGTGTGGGTTGCGCGACAAAAGCCAGAGGGCTTCTCTGATGAGATATTTGAGAGAATGGGGGATTGAATGTGCGATCATTCAAGAGACGCACATTCAGAATAACTTCGATAAGATATGGTATGACCAATTGGCTACAGGGATGGATGAATGTGTGAGGATTGATGCACAGGGGAGATCGGGGGTATTGCTATCTGGTGGAGAAAGGTGCGGGCACAATGTTTGGAAGTTCACAAAGGCATGCACATGTTGACTTGCAAATTCCAAATTCACCAGGGGCTTGAATGTATCTAGGTTACTGGGGTATATGGCCCTTGTGTTGCATCTGCTAGGCGGGAGTTGTGGGAGGAATGGGCTACTGCGGCTGAATTGGTGCAGGGGGGAGCATGGTTGACAGGAGGTGACTTCAATTGTGTGCTAACAAGGGTAGACAGGCCTACTAGTGGTACAGACAACTCAGCTATTGGCTTCCAGATGGTGGTTCAATCTCTTGAACTGAGTATCCGTCTTCTGGTGTTGAATTTACATGGCGCAACGGAAATGGGCTGGTATCCAAAATAGACAAATTTTTTGGGAATGTGAACATTCTTGAAAGATTTCAGCTATCGACTGTTAGTGGCTTGGACCGACCTTTCTCTGATTACACCCCTTTGGTTTAGGATAGTGGGGAAGAAATCCAAGTTGGCTCATACTTCAAGCTTAGAAGATCGTGGCTGAATGAATCGGGATTCTATCAGATGGTCAATTCTTGGTGGCAAGCTAAAAAGGTGGAGGGCTCTGCTACTATCAGATTGGCATCCAAGCTGACTGCTTTGCGCATTGTCTTAAAAGAGTATGGCACTACTATAAACATGGTAAGGCAGCAAAGGAGGATGGAGGCCTTGGGTAACATTCAGGAGCTGGATTCTAAGGAAGCAGCAGGCCCTTTATCAAAGGAAGAGCTTGCAAATAGGAAGGTGTGGCAGGGTGTGATATTGGATGAAGATCTTAAACAAGAAATTGATTGGAAGGAGAGATCAAGACAATTATGGCTTAAGGAGGGAGATGCCAACACGAAATTCTTCCATCTTGCGACTAGCTCTCAGAGGCGTGCAAATTTTATATCTTCTATTCTCATAGATGGACACAAGATCTCCTCCATTCAGGAGGTAAGAGCAGAAGCCATCAAATATTATAGGTATGCTTCTCGGGCAATTAAGTGGGGGAAATGGAGAATGGCAGGAAATGATGCTCCTAGTGTGACAAGTGAACAAGCCTCTCAGCTAACAGCAACCATCACTGAACATGAGACCCTACAGGCAATTAAAGAGCTTAATATGGAAGGTTCCCTAGGCCCTGATGGGATACAAGTTTTCTTTTATAGAGAGATGTGGAATGTGGTGGGCAAGGAAGTGATGGAAGTCATTAGAGAATTTGAGAAGGGAAATGCTAGTTTTGGAAAGATCAACAAGTCATATCTATTCTTACTGCCTAAGTCATTGGGAGCAGAGAAGTTCTCAGACTTTAGGCCGATCTCACTTTCAAATTCCATCTACCTTGTTAGCAAGATTTTAGCTAACCGGCTGAGAAATGTTCTACAGAGCCTAATCCATCCAGTGTAATCTGCATTTCTGCCCAATAAATCACTCCAAGAATCCTTCATTTTGGCTCAAGAAATGGTGAGTGGATGGCACAGTAGGAAGTGCAAGGCATTCATGTGGAAAGTTGATTTTCATAAGGCATATGATTCGATCTCTTGGTCATATCTCTGGGAGGTATTTAAAAGGAGAGGATTTCCTCCTTTATGGATCCAATGGATGAAACGTTTTATCACAACTGCCTCCTTTTCTCCACTGATCAATGGGAAGCCAGGCGGTGTTTGGATTCAACCTCAGCGTGGGATTAGACAAGGATGCCCTTTAGCCCCCCTGATCTTTAACCTTGCGGTGGATGGGCTTGCAAGGTATGCATGCAGATTGGCAGAGGTGCGTATACTCAGAGGGTATTCACTATCCAATAGAAGAACTCTAGCCCCCATTTTGCAATATGCAGATGACATAGCCTTCTTTGTGGAAGGGACCAAGCCTACTGCACATGCTCTGGGCTATTGGTTAAGATCTTTGGGGATATTTCAGGCCTGAAATTGAACAAGGAAAAGTCTACCTTGATATGTTTTGGCATGAATGAGCAAGAGCAGAAGGAGTTGGACAATACATTGGGATCACCTTGAGCTAAACTACCAATGAGGTACCTAGGACTACCATTGAGGGCTGAAAAGCTGAAGAAAAATTATTGGAATATCTTGTTTGGTAAGGTCTCTGGCAAGTTGAAAGGCTGGAGTAGTAAATTCTTGTCTAAGGGTGGGAGATTAATCCTTCTTAACTCGGTCATAACATCCATCCCGATCTTTTAGTTTAGCATTTTTAAGGCCCCGAAGTCTATTTGGAAACATTTGGATATTATGAGGAAAAGATTCTTTTGGAAAGAAGCTGGCCATGAGGGTGGTTTTATGCAGCCTATCAGATGGAATAAGATTTGCAAGCCAAAGGAGACAGGTGGTATGGGGATTAAGGCTTTCAAGGAGTTCAATGAGGCCCTACTGATTAAATGGGACATCAAGATTCGGGATTGCAAGGAGGATTTGGTGGTAGATTTAATCAGGGACAATTATGGTCGATCTAATAGTGCTTTGCAGAGGCTACAACCGGTGAAACCTTCCCCTTTTTGGCAATCAGTTACCAGTGTAATCAGCAATAACTGGCATCTGCTGCAACCTAGGCTCGGAGATGGCAGTGACTTTAGTCCGTGGAATGAGCATTGGCCAGGTTTGGGGATTCTGAAAGAGGCCTATCCGAGGGATTATGCTGCTGCAGATAAGGAGGCTAAAGTCAGCAATCTATGGTCTGCTGCAGAGGGAGGTTGGCGGTTGGAAGGGCAGGAACATTGTAGATCTGGCACTCGACTATGGGAGGATAGGCAGAACATGATGGCTGCACTACAGCAGGTGCATCCTAGGTTGAATGTGGCTAATACTTATGGCTGGAATGGTGCATTTTCAGTGCAACAGGCATATGAGAAGATCATCAGGTCTAACATTGAGATGGAGAGTGACCCAATTGACAGGAAAATATGGCTATTGAAAATCCCCTTGAAGGTTCAAATCTTCTTGTGGCTTTGTAGACAGGAAGGCCTGATCACTAGTGATCTTAGACACAGAAGATTGGGGACTACTTTGAATGCTTGCCACCTCTGTGGTTTACATACTGATAGTGCATCACATATTCTTTCCTCGTGCCTGGTCACAGACAAGATTTGGAAGACGATTTGCCTAGAACCTCTTCTCACCTGGGATTCCCTTTGTTAGAGGTTTGTTACTCCTGGATGGCCATATGGGGGTATGGCTGCCATTCTGTGGTGTGTGTGGAGGGCACGAAATGAAAAGTTTTTTCAGGAGAGATCAGTTAGATGTGAGAACATTGTAAATGAATGCTGGTCCCTCATACATAGTTGGGGATCCTTTTTGTAATGTTTTGTTTGATATGAAATATATTGCCCTCTGGATTGCTATCATCTCATGATAGCTTTCTTCACTGTTTCAAAAAAAAAATTAACAAAATCATTTTAAAATCTAATGTGTTTATGAAGTATTACAGGTCAAAGGAAACTGTGGATGCAAGCAACAAGATAGCATATGAAGGAAGAAGACTATGGTTTTTGTTGTATTCATTATATTTTAGAATATTTGTATGTCTCCCAACAAGTGAAACATAATTTCGGAGTTAAAATCAAAGTATAGATAATTAGGGTTCAGAATATCATTCATTCATTCGTTTCAAAACTCAAATTTGATTCTTTCATAATAAAGTCGTATAGAGTAGATGGGATAACTCTAAAAATTGACTTACACTTATAATATTAGGTACTTGTAGCAAGTACCGATACATGCTAGGAATAGGTTTGAGCCTAAGTCCCAAACTTTGAACAACAAGTACTGGTACTCATCATTAGTACCGATACCAAGTGGTCACAGTTTGTGCACTTGGTTTTGCCTGGACCTTACAAGTACCGGTACTAATTACCAGTACTAGTACATGTAGGTCACTGGACCCAAATCTATGAGTCACAAATACCGATACTCATCATTAGTACCGATACCTAGTGACTTAGTTGGGTTGACTGTAGGCAATCAATACCGGTACCAAAAGTTTAGTACCGGTAACAACTAGCCGTTGTGACCAATCTAAATGGCTATTTTGCAATTAAACCTATCTCTAATCTTCCCAAATTGCCCCTAACGGCTAGTCTTTGTAGGAGAGGTGTTTAGTGGCTTATATAAGCACTCTTTTGACTGTCTTTTGCACACAACTAAGAAGCCAAAAAAATACTCTCCTTGCTCAAATTCTCAATTTTTCTAGCTACAAAGGAGCTTGATTTGTTGCATTCCTCTCAAGCCTCTCTCCATCTGCAACAAGTCATCAAAGGCGATCGTGTTCTTCATTGTTCAATCGTTCGTTTATGACTTTGTATTCTCGTTAGATTAATTTATGTACTCTTATTAAGCAATATACTTGTTTAAGATTTAGGAATTTGTTGTAAGCTTTTATTTGCATCTTGCTTACACCTGTACCTTTATTTCCTTTTGATATCTTATAATTGGGTTGAGGTAACCTATTAATTACCTCAAGTATTAGTAAATTGATTCCCTCTGGGTTGAGGGATCAGGTTAAAAATCCTAAGTGGGGAGACTTAGGTAGTGGAGTACTCAAGTGAGGGGAACCACTATATATCTTGTGTGTTTTTGTGGTTTGTTATTCGTATAAATTTTTATCTACCATACTCTTCATTCCCCCTTCTAGTGTGCTTGTGGTTTACAGATCCTACACCCGTTCTTGTAACATGGCTAGCCCAGGTTCAGTGTGCCAGTGCATTTTAGTAAGAGAGAGAGGGATAGAATAAGATTTTTATTTGTGGAGAGCTTTCTCTCTCATATTCTTTTCATTATTTTTTTCCTTAGATCCAACCTCAGATTGTCCCAAAACACATTCTGTATCGGGTTCCTGGTCCCCACCATCAATCTTCGCAGGGTCCCTGGTAATCAATGCTTCGAGATAGAACTACCCATGGCAACCCCATGAACCCTGGCTTTCGACACTTTGGGATAGTGTTGCCCATGGCATTCTGTAGCTAAATCCAGACCCTGGTAATCGACATTTCGTGATAATGCCGCCCATGGCATTTGAACCAGCACAAGGTGCTTACATGCCCCCTGTAGGATATTTAGATATCCTAGGAGACAAGCACGGAGGAGACGATATGTTATTACACATCTTCGAGGGGAATTTCCCACCTCTCCGCATTGAGAACTCATCCAAATAAACTTGTGTTTTTGAGCTACTCCTAATCTAGATCTTAGGACCATTTTTTGAACAACATAAATGTTTTTGGCATGATTTCTTATTTAAGCGCATTGAACTTGACTGTGTGTGATTTTTGGGTGCGTAAGTTATCGAGTCTTGGAAACCAGAGGTCAATTAACAGGGTCGAATACTACCTAAGCCTTAGACCTAATGCACGAGCTTTGCATTTTCCTTAACCTCTTGAGGACTAATCTAGATCTTGACAAGTACGTGAGTGTTTAAATCTCAGAACAGATCTAAGAGGCCTAAGGTCGGTATTCGCTGTTAGTCCCTTAAGTTTTAGCCTTCCAGTTCTTAATTCATCATCCGATCCAACCTAGAAGTTAGGTAAGTTCCATATCATTTTGAGGGGACTTAATTTCTTCCTTTATCTTTTTGATCCTTTCTTTTCAATTTTTTCTCCCTCCTTTTTCTCATTTTTCTCTCAAATGGGCCTTCTTCGACCTCCTTTTTTTTTGTGAAATCCTTTCGTGAGATTTGATTTTCACAGCTTTTTACACTTTAATACTCACCCATGCCTATGATTTGCAATGTCCTCATTGTAAATTAGGTGGGTTCAAGTTTAGCTTAAATTGTACATTAGAACAGGTTCAAAAGGTGGGTGGACGGGTCAGGGTGACTGTTGTCGACCCTTTCAAGCTTTGGTACATGTAACAGAGGTGGAGTCAGTTGTCTAATGGATGAACTCTAAAGTGCAATATGATTTCAGCAAAGAGCTATGTCAAAAGGATTTTGGGCTTTTTCAAAAGATGGTGGGTTGCCTCCCATTAAGTACTAAGTTTAATGCCATCAGTTGGGCATAATAAGCTCAGAGAGAATGGAGATCAAAAGATAATTCAGCCACATTCGATTCGGTGAGCTCGATGAACGGTTTGAGTCTCTGACCGTTCACGACAAAAGGTTCAGAATCATGACTAAGTTCACTAATTTCAACGGCTTCATTTCCAAAGATTTTCTTACAAATAAAGGTCCAATCAACTTAGATCTGAGTTTTCCTGGGAAGAGTTTGAGCTTGGCAATAAAGAGTAGGAATTTTTGACTAGGGTGGAAAGATTTTCGCACAATGTGCCTCTCATGGAAGGCTTTGACCTACTTTTTGTAGATACGTGAGTTCTCGTGCGCGTCATTGCATATTTCCTCGATCTTGCTTATTTGCAACCGACGGAGTATTCTAACCTTCATCAAATCTAGATTGCACTTCTGTACTGCGCAATAGGTCTTATGCTCCATCTCTACGGGAAGGTGACATGCCTTTTCATACACCAATCTGAACAGAGACATGCCTAATTGGGTCTTGTGGGTGGTCTTATAGGCCCACAAAGCTTCTGGAAGGCGAGTAGACCAGCCTTTCCTATGAGGCCGAACAGTGACCTGAAGGATCTTCTTGATCTCTCGATTCGACAGTTCTGCCAGTCCATTAGTCTGGGAGTGGTAAGGAGTCGAGAAACGATGCGACACCCTGTACATTTTCATCAGGGACTGGAAGTGCACAATGTTGAAATGAGACCCGCCATCACTGATGATGGCCTTAAGAACCCTAAATCTAGAAAGATGTTCTCCTGGATGAATCGGAGAACAACTTTATGATCATTAGCTCCCATGGGGATAGCTTTGATCCATTTAGAGATGTAATCAATAGCGAGCAAGATGTATTCGAGGTCGTTAGATCTGGGAAAGGGTCCCATGAAATCGATTCCCCATATGTCAAAGATTTCGCACATAATTATCGGGTTCAAGGGAGTCATATCCCGTGGGCCCATGTTGCTGAGGGTTTGACAATGAGCGCATGCTCTACAATACATTTGTGCATCTTTGAATATCATGGGCCAAAAGAACCCACACTGGAGAATTTTTGCTGTGGCTTTATGCCTCGAAAAATGGGCACTGTAGGTCTGGTTGTGATAGAATGAGATCACGTCATTGACCTCGTCATCCTAAATGCATCTTTGGATCACCTGATCATTTTCAAAGTGGAAGAGATACGATTCCTCCTAAATATTGTACTTGGCCTCGGAAATCAGCTTGTCCCACCTGGAAGTCGTTGGGAAGTAGAATAAGCCGGGGAGATATACACTGGGTTTGCCCTTGTGTTGACCCCATAAAAATAAAAGTAGGGAGAAAGCTACCGGTCGAATAGATACACCTTTAAGCAGAATTTCTTTTCAAGGTCACCTACGGGCATAGAAATCCAAAGTCCATTCTAATTGTCGATCAATGAGTCTATCACATTTCACACAAAGATGCTTAGAACTTAGGGTTCTCTTCGAGTCTTGGGTGGGTTGAGTGGCCGTAGAAAGCTACTCCGAAACCCTAAACTCAAAAAAAAAAAATTAAAAAAGAAAAAAAGAAGAAAAAGATACTCCTTTGAATAAGGTGAGGGCTTGAGGCGGTCTGCATTTTCATAGACACTCAGGCACTATTGTGTCTTTGTAGTTCAATTTCTTAATAAAAATCTCCTAGTGTTGAAGAATAACTTTTGCCCAAGAAATCCGACCTAATTCATTTACAAATAGCATATACTTTTTGCTAGGGACTAGCAAAAGATAGGCATGGGGCTGTGATGTGCATACATCTGAATAGCCAAAAAATGTTTATTAATGCATGTTCTTAGCATCATATTAGCATCAAGCATTGTAAATATTGCATAACATGCATCATCATGCATTTAGGTCAAATTGTACAAATTGTATAGTAATTGCTTCTTTTTGGTAGCCAGGGACAGGGTGACTTTTAATTGGGGCCTCGGATTGAAGATCCAACCATACGGATCTGATCAAGGCAACGATTGGAGTTCAACAACTCTAAGCTCGCCCCAATCAGACTTCCGTAGCATTAGATATAATCCTAGGAAGGTCAGAGATCAAGGGCCAAGATGGTGTAAATATGCACTTCAGATGACAAATCTGACCACACGGATGGGTTCGAATCGATGATTGTAGCCTAACGGTATGGAAATTGGCCCAATCTAACATCTGTGGCACCTTCTAAAAGTCATAGAAGATGGACGATGAAGATGGTGCCATGTGGTGCCATCTCGGCCACCCAAACTGGCCCAGCTAATACGCGAGGGCCTGCCGCGATCTCTCTCTATCGTCAACGTAAGATCAGATCTGGGCCGTTGGATCTTGATCCAACGGCCATGAGCGCACGCATCGTGGTTAGAAAGTTGACAAAGAAGAGGGGGCAGTGCAGTAGTCGAGCACCTCATCGCGAGTGAGAGGCACGAGTTCGATCCCCGCTATGCCTCAAATCAAGGCGTAAGCATGGGAGCGGCTAAATTAAGATGTTGGATGGCAAGCAGGCGGCGTAGATGTAGGCGACGTGGCACACCCAGATGCGAGGAGCGCGAATGCACCATCAGACGTGCTCTTGTGAAGGCGAGCGAGCATGCGTCCTGAGCCGTTGATCTTCGATCCAATAGCAATGAAGGAGGCCGCGTCGCCTCTTAACATGCATTGAAGGAGATCGGGTGTGGAGCATTTAAGCTGTCCGATCTTGCAATCAAACGGTCGAGAATGCTTGGATGTGATGAAGTATTTGCACAGAGAAGAAGAGGTGCGTGTGTGACTGGCACCTATGCCCACGTTCAGGGGCTTTAGTGACGCTTAATTCTGTCACTAAAGGCCCTTTCAATAATGTTCTTAACATAAAATGACCTTTTTGCCCCCAACCTCTGCACCTATAAAAAGGCCTACGCCCCCCACATTTCAATCATCCCCTCCTTCACCTCCCTCTCCAAAGCTCTAAAGAAGCTTGTCCCAAACCCAGGATGCTCCTATAGAATCAAAATCAAAATTTTCTCTCCCCCATTCCGGAAGTGGATCCTGCAACAACGATGCCCTGCCTCACCCCCGATTCTTCCTGCTCCATTCTGCATCTTTCGTCTTTGTCCTCCGTCTTCCAGGCATCGCCCCATCCATGTCATCATCCAAGCAACTGTCGAGGAGGATAACATTTCTCTCCCTTCTTTATTGCTTTCTAGAATAGAATTTCCTACTTTCTATCTGTAATCATTTCTTGCTATCTAGTTGTAAAAATAATATTCAGTTGCAAAATGATTGTTCTCTCTCTCTCTTAGTGTTAATATCAAAATCATTGTGATTATCTCGCTTTTAAAACAAAAATACCAAAAAAAAATAATTGGGATTTTAGATCGATGTAGCCTCCCTGTGTTCGACTCAGAATCTCTTTATGAATTTCGGTAAATTTATCTGTTGATAGATTTCTTCGCAAATCATACTTTGATGACAGGTTTTTCAAAATCTAAACCTTTTTACGTAAATCTTCCGTCCAACATTTTGGCACCATTGCCAAGGAGGCAACGATTCTTGATTTTCTTTTCGTATTTCATGCACTTTATTGTTTTCTAACTTGCTTTTATTTCTCTTCTATTATTTCGTAGGTACCTCAACAAGGAATCTTCAAGCAGTAGAAAGGAGTAAAGTGCAGTTGAAGACAACTATAACTGCTCCTCATTCTTTACCCCTCCATAGATTTCATTCCACAATCTTAATTCAAACCCCAATTAACGTAGGTTTTCGCATAAACCCTGGGATTAGTTTGGATGCTTTGATTTCCACCTCCACTCATCTGACCTTCATAGAAAAAAAAAAAACAAAAAGATACTTCTTGTGGGATAAATCAACATACACACTACATACAGCCACATTCAAGTTACATAACCTAACTTGACTTTTATCTACTCAATCGGGATTCCGACCTGTGGAACTGGTACACGCAAATAAACACATAAGAGAGTAGAAATCAGTCTAGGTTAATCATCTTGTGTTCCTAACTCAGTGGTGCATTTTGGCCAATTGTTTGAGTTGTTTGGGCCGCACCACTTCATTTTAAAATCAACTCATCAAGTAGCTTCCCCTTTGGGTTTACAATTTAGGTCAATACCAGGCACTCTACTTTTTTTTTATTTCAAAAGGAAAAGATCTTCACCCATGTTTGAACATCTATTTTGCCTCGAAAACTTGATTGAACTCACCTAATTCTAGACCCTAAAAGCTACTTAAGCAAGATTTAAACCTTAAAATCCATTCATCCAGATAATCTTTCTTGAAAACCCTGGTTGTGCACGCACTCACACATATTGAATCGATCATTAATGGCACAACCCATTTTAAGGGCCCACCACATTCTATAAGCACTACAATCCTAACCCTAAGTAAAATCAAGTAGGCATTAGCCTTAAGGACTGATTCGCTCTTCGAGGCCCAGACTGAGATTGTTTACGATTAACCTGCTTATACTAGTCAATCTGATGTCTAGCTAGGGGAGTAGAATCAAACGATTGAGGCTGGTGGGTACACTAGGAACTGGAGGCACAAGCCAAAGGAAGAACCTTCTTCCCAGTCCCTCCTTATAACTGGTTGGATTGACTAGATACAAGTAGAGTAAATCATCTATAATCTTAAGATGGATTCTGAGAGTTTGTAGATTCTTAAGCTACCCAACTTAAGGACAGGCATATTTTGTTGTGTTGTAGGGTTCTTATCCTCAGTCCTTCCAACCACTTTCTAGTTTATGCTTGGAAGGAGGTCATTGAATCACTGATTGGAAGGACCATTAGATCATTCTAGGAGGTGTAGATTGAATTTTGGCCAAATTGATCCCATGGCCGATCAACAACCTTCTCTGCCATAAAATCAACAGGAGAATGCAGAAGATGTTTCAAAGGCAACTGGAACAAATGCAGAGAATGCAAGAATGGTTCTAGAGAATGCAAGGCACTTAGCCCTTGAAGGATTTTTATGATCTTTCAAATTATAGGGAACATCCTGGTGTCCAAATTCCTACTAGAGACGTAGAAATCAAGCCCTAGGTGTTAAGCCTGATCAAACATTTTCATGGGCTTAGCTCTGAAGACTCATTTCAGCATTTGGAGGACTTATCCACTTTGGTCCAGACCACCAAAGCACGAAATGTGATTGAAGAGTAGATGATCATGAGGCTCTTTCCCTACTCTCTTAGTGATAAAGCTGCTCATTGGTACAGGACCATAGGAAGGTCAATCGCAACAAGGAATTATCTGAAATTGACTTTCCTGAAGAAATTCTTCCCCGTTGGATGTACCAATGCTCTGAGACAGGCAATTACTACCTTCGCCCAGCGACCAGGGGAGTAGTTTCATGTTGCCTGGGAGTGATTCAAAGACTTATTGTGGAAGTGTCCACACCACGAGGTGCCAAAATGGCAGCTCGTGCAAATCTTTTACCACGGGTTGACTGAGCAACTCAGAAATCACGTGGATGCTTCTTGCAGAGGCAATTTCCTCAACAAAGATGCAGATAGCATGCACAATTTGTTTAAGGAAATGAGTGAAAATTCAATCACTCATGCCTCCATGGATACTTTTAATCAGTCCCAACAACCCAGATCGAATGTTAATGTAGTCGACAACTATCATCCATTCAATATGGAATAGATTTATAATAAACTAGATAAGGTGAACTTGGTTACCGAAAGGATGGAGTGGATGGCGGAAAACTCTGCAAACAATTCTTGATCAACTCAATCCTAGAATTTGTTATTCCATTCTTCGCTAGCTCCTTCTAGATGGGAGTTCGTGAATCAACTGGATGCGGCTCAACCTGTGAGCCAGCATTGTTCGGAACCCCATGGGTTCCAAACTGGGGCCTTTGATCCCAATTTTTCTGACCCCACCCTTTCTTTTTCTCCATCCTCACCCTATGATGATGTCTATGCTGTATAGGAGACTTTTAGGTCCAACCCTTACTCCAATGCTTATAATCCTGGTTGGAAGAACAACCTTAACTTCACCTGGAAAAACCTGGGGTAGCAGACCCAATTCTGACCCAGCAACTATGCTCCACAAAGACTAATGGGTTAGGGTCATGTTTACACTCAGCGACCCCTAAATGAGGTCAATCAGCCAGCTTGGAATGCCCGTCAACCTGTAGGGTAGGCTGATTTGAACCATCAGATGATAGAGATGCAAGGATCTATGCTCCATCTCATGAATCAAATGAAAACCTCACTGGACAACTTGTAAACCAGGTTCACTCTAATTCTCCTCAACCAGGATCTCTGTCATCTCAACCTGTACCAAACCCACGTAATATACAGAATCCAGGCAATCAAGCCCAAGGGTATGAGAATCGGAGGGACCAACACGCACATGCTCAGGTGGTTGAGCAGGGTCCTTCCTCTTCTACTTCTTCATCAAATTCGAGGTTTCCGGCTAATGAAGCCCCTCAAATCTTTCCTAACCCTCCCCAAGACCAAATCCTTATGCATCTGCAAACTCTATTTCATTGAGGAGTGGAAAGCAAACCCAAGACCCAAAACTACCTTGTTCTGATCTACCAAATCCTAGTGAACTTGAGGAGAGAAAGGAGAACTCCAAAGAAGAAATCAAGGCCCAGGAACCTGATTCCAAAGATCTAACTCATGTTCCTTTTCCTGAGGCCTTGATTAAACCTAGGAAGAAGAAGCCTATTGATAATAACTAGGAGCTCTTGAATATATTCAAGAATGTAGAAATCAATATCCTACTCCTCGACGCTATCAAACACATACCAGCTTATGACAAATTTTTAAAGGATTTATGCACACAAAGGCGTAAGTCGAGGGAATCTATTTTGAGGAAGGTGATACTCTCCAAGTAGGCTAGTTCTGTTATCCTGCATCACCTTCCTCTGAGAAAGAGAGATCCAGGTGCCCCTTTGATATCTTGTGCCATCGGAGATTACACCTTTGATAGGGCACTTTTGGATTTAGATGCATCCATTAACCTAATTCCAACTTCTCTTTATGAGAAGTTCAGATGAGGTGAACTTCGGTCAACCTCAGTAACGTTGCAGTTAGCAGATCGTTCGGTCATAAATTCGAGAGGCATTATTGAGGATGTTATTGTCAAGGTTAAGGACTTCTATTTTCGTGTAGATTTCCTCATCCTTGACATGGATGTACTTTAGAATTTAAGGAACACGCCCATCATTCTGGGGCATCCGTTCCTGGCTACCACTAAGGCCAATATCAACTGTGAGAGCGATAGCATGGAAATCACCTTTGGGAATCAAAAATTGAAATTAGATATTTATAAGGCAATTAACAAATTTGAGGATTGTGGATTTATAGAGGAACTTGAGGAAGGGAACTTGAAAATTGAAACATGTATGATAGTTTCTGCAATTGAAAGTTTTTCCTATTTTGATGGATCCGACCCACAATCCTCTATGGCAAACCCACCACATTCTGAAGAGGTTATTGATTTTGTTCACTATCAACCTCTTCCTCTTGATGAATCTTCATCAGCTTCATCCTTACCTTCCATCCTAAACCTGCCCCAGCTCAAACTGAAACCATTGCCTGAGGTTTGAAATATCAGTTTTTGGGGCCTCAAAAGATGCTCCCTATGATTATCAGTGCTAGATTAACTAAGGAGCAAGAGATTAGACTGATCAAGGTCCTAAAGGAACATAAGGAGGCAATTGGTTGGACCATTCATGACCTTAGGGGGATCGAGCCATCTTACTGCAATCAGAGAATATTCTTGGAAGATTGATCCCGCCCTTCTCGCCAAATGCAGAGGAGATTAAACCCTAATATGCAAGAAGTGGTCAAGAAGGAAGTAATTAAGTGGCTCGACACAGGAATCATTTATCCGATCTCAAATAGTCCTTGGGTAAGTCCCATGCAAATTGTTCCCAAGAAAGCTGGGATTACCGTTGTGACTAATGAGAAAGGAGAATCTGTCACAACACGTTCATCTTCCTCTTGGAGGGTTTATATCAATTTCAGGAAGCTGAACATAGCCATGAAAGAAGATCATTTCCCTTTTCCCTTCATTGATCAAATCCTTGAAAGACAAGCTGGGCAAAAGTACTTCTGTTTCCTAGACGATTACTCGGGATACAATCAAGTCCTTATCCATCCAGAGGATCAAGAAAAAATGACTTTCACCTATCCCTACGGAACCTTTGCTTTCCATAGAATGCCATTCGACTTATGCAATGCACTTGCGACTTTTCAAAGGTGTATGCTAGCCATATTCTCTAACATGCTGGGAGAGTTTGTGGAAGTCTTCATTGGCGATTTCTCTATTTTCAAAGAATCTTTTGATTCTTGTCTGGCTAATCTTGAAATGTTCGTTAAAAGATGCATTAAAACAAGATTGGTCCTTAGCTGGGGAAAGAGTCATTTCATGACACAAGAAGGCATCGTCTTGGGTCATGTAATCTCTGAACGGGGAATTGATGTTGACAAAGCTAAGGTTGATGCTATCTCCAAACTTCCTCCTTCAACATCTGTTAGACAAATTCGATCATTTCTTGGTCATGTGGGATTCTATAGGAGGTTCATCAAGGACTTCTTTAAGATTGCTCGCCCTCTAAGCAACCTTCTCGCCATAGATACGTCATTTGATTTCAATGAATCATGCTGTAAGGCATTTGATTTTCTTAAAATGGCAGTCACTTATGCTCTGATGTTGCAACCATTGGTTTGGACAGCTCCATTTGAGATCATGATCGATGCTTCTGATTACGCGGTCAGGGCTATTTTATGTCAAATGATTGATAGGAAGCCCTCTGTCAATTACTATGCTAGCAAAACTCTGGATGAGGCCCAGAGGAGTTACACTGTTACTGAGAAGGAATTGCTAGCTATAGATTTGCTTTGGAGAAATTCAAGGCTTATCTTTTAGGGCCTCACATCATAAATTACATCGACGAATCGGCCTTAAGGCATCTCTTGGCCAAAAAGGATGCCAAACCCCAGCTTATTCGATGGATTCTTCTACTGCAAGAATTTGATCTTGAAATCAAAGATAAATCTAGTGCATAGAATGTGGTGGCGGATCATCTTTCGAGACTTCTAAGTGATTCTTCTCGTCCAAATATTTCGATTGCTGATACTTTTCTGGATGAAACTATTCTTACAGTATCAGGTGTCCCAACCCTGTGGTTTACAGACATTGTAAATTATTTGGACTTTGGTCAAATCCGCTAGGATTGAACCAAGCAACAATGAGATAGACTC
Organism: Thalassia testudinum; assembly: GCA_037157565.1. Taxonomy (NCBI): domain Eukaryota; kingdom Viridiplantae; phylum Streptophyta; class Magnoliopsida; order Alismatales; family Hydrocharitaceae; genus Thalassia; species Thalassia testudinum. The sequence goes on from JAZHRO010000014.1 coordinate 115,628,498, forward strand.
AAATCTGAGGCCAAATATTACTTCTGGGAGGACCCTAAACTGTACCACATTAGCTCTGATCAGATTATTCACCTATGTGTTCTGAAGAATGAATTCCAAAGTTTACTCGAGTTATGCCATGCATTTGCGTGTGGTTGACATTTCTCTGGAAAAAAGATGGCTACAAAAATTTTGCAATCTAGATTCTATTGGTTGTCTTTATTCAAGGATGCCCAGGAATTCTCGAGGTCATGTTCTAGATGCCAGGCACTTGGGAGCATAACTAAGAGAGATATGATGCCTCTAAACCCGATTCTTCCCATTGAAATCTTCGACGTTTGAGGCATCAACTTCATAGGACCCTTTCTCCCTTCATTTGGACACCAGTACATTCTCGTCGCTGTTGATTACGTGTCCAAGTGGATTGAGGCTATTCCCACCTAAACTAATGACCACAATGTGGCCATCAATTTCATCAAGAACATCTTCAGTTGGTTCAGGATTCCGAGGGCCATCATCAGCGATGATGGTACTCATTGCATTAATGCCCAATTCTGTAGTTTACTGGAAAAATATTGGGTAAATCACAGAATCTCCACACCTTACCACCCCCAGACGAATGGATAGGCCGAGATCTCCAAACCAGGGATCAAGAATATTCTGTAGAAAATGGTTAGACCTGATCGTAAAGATTGCACTCACAAGCTTGAGGACACTCTTTGGGCTTACCGTATGGCATACAAAACTGCTATCGGCGTGTCACCGTTTCGTCTGGTGTATGGAAAGGCATGCCATTTACTTGTAAAGATTGAACATAGGGCATTCTAGGCAATCAAGAAATGTAATTTGGATTTGAGTTTAGCCGAAAAGACCAAGAAACTCCAACTATCTGAGTTGGAGGAGCTTAGAAATGACGCATTTGAGAATGCCAAGATCTATAAGGCTCGAACCAAAGTTCTTCATGACTAATTGATATCCCGTAAGAGCTTTGAGGTGAACCAGAAGGTTTGGCTCTTTGATTCTCGACTTAAGCTCTTTCCTGGCAAACTTAGGTCAAAATGGAACAACCCATTCATCGTCGATCAGATATTTTCAAATGGAGCTATTTAGATCTCTGACCCAAAGGCAGGCAATTCTTTTAAAGTCAACGGTCAAGGTCTGAAGCCTTTTGTTGATTGTATTGTCCCAAAATCCATCTCAGACATGGTTGCTCTACTCATATCGTGATTTCTTTGGCTAAACATTGCCTAGGTAATGGCATTAAACTCAGTACATGTACAGTTTGACTCAGAGCTGACCTGAGCATCATATTCAGGTGATATCTTTTACATTCTACCTTTCCTTTCAAGCCTCTTATTTTCAATGAGGACATTGCATTGCTAGGCATGGGGGTGGATTCATTTCTGAATCATTTTATCTGCTCTGTGAAATTCTTGTAAATTATACTTATTTTTTCTATCTTCATTAAAAAAATGAAAAAAAAGTTGAATTAGGAAAGAATAATTAGGCGTTAGGAATTTTCAACCTTTGGGAATAATATAGTAGGATCTGAAAACTTAGACCCTTCAGGTCTTTGGGCCTAATAAGCCCAGGTGTCCACCAAAATGTGAATTTGCTTATTGAGTCCTCGCCATTCTGAATTTACTTCAAATTGGTTAAATAAGTTGGGGTGATAAGTACACGACTTATCAACCTGCCCTCTGATTTGAGGGGATTTTAAGTCTAAGCATCTACACACTATTTGCACTGACTCGCTTTTCGATGATTTTTAAAGAAATTGGATAGCTAATGAATATTCTAGGGTGGTATGGCTAGCAAGTTATCGTGGGTAATAGCCCAAAGGTAGGTTGTCCAGAGCCTAGTCACGCGACCATTCTTTTCCTGCTACCTTTAGGTAAATCTTAGATCAGGGAAGCCACCTACTTAAAAACAAAATAGAGAGAAAAGAAAAATATTCAAAAAAAAAAAAGAAAAGGAGAAAAGAAAAGAAAAAGAAATAAGCCACACTTCATCGCACGAGTATGGCTGGTAAGTTATCATGGGTAATAGCCCATTAGTAGGTTGTTTAGAACCCAGCTCAAGAAATACACGTAAAATTCTAAAACACTTAGGAAAAAGTGGAGAAGTAGAATAAACTGGGGAGATATACACTGAGTTTGCCCTTGTGTTGAACCCATAAATAAAAAAGTAAGGAGAAAGCTACCGATCGAATAGATACACCTTTAGGCAAAATTTCTTTTCAAGGTAACCTAGGGGCATAGAAATGCGAAGTTCATTCTAATCATCGATCAGTGAGTTTATCACATTCACACAAAGATGCATAGAACTTAGGGTTCTCTTCGAGTCTTAGGTGGGTTGACTGGCCGTAGAAAGCTGCTTCGAAACCCTAAACTCAAAAATCCAAAAAAAAAACATAGAAAAGAAAAAGATCCTCCTTTGAATAAGGTCAGGGCTTGAGGCAGTTTGCATTTTGGCAAACACCCAGGCGTTGTTGTGTCTTTGTAGTTCAGGTTCTTAGTAAAAAACTCCTAGTGCTGAAGAATAACTTTTGCCCAAGAAATCCGACCTAATTCTTTTATAAATAGCATATACTTTTTGCTAGGGACTAGCAAAATATAGGCATGGGGGTGTGATGTGCATACATCTGAATAGCCAAAAAATGTCTATTAATGCATGTTCTTAGTATCATATTAGCATCAAGCATTGTAAATATTGCATAACACGCATCATCATGCATTTAGGTCAAATTGTACAAATTGTATAGTAATTTCTTCTTTTCGATGACCAGGGACAAGGCAACTTTTAATCGGGGCCTTGGATCGAAGATCAAACCATACAAATCTAATCAGGGTGATGATCGGAGTTCAGTGACTCCAAGATCGCCCCAATTGGACTTCCGTAGCATCAGATATAATCCAAGGAAGGTTAGAGATTAAGGGCCAAGATGGTGTAAATCCTTAGTTCAGATGATAAATCCGACCACACAGATGGGTTCAGATAGACGATCTCAGCCAAACGATGCAAAAAATTGGCCCAATCTGACATCCGTGGCACCTTCTAGAAGTCACAGAAGATGGATGGCCAAGATGGCACCACGGGATGCTTATGAGAACAATAGACTTTATAAGGAGAAGATGAAAGTCGTCCATGAGAAACACACTAATAGTAAACCCTTTAAGCCAAATCAGCAAGTCTTGCTATTTGATGCAAGACTTAAACTCTTCCTCAGGAAATTGAGATCTAGGTGGACGAGATCATATCAAGTGGTCAGACCTTATCCAAACACGGCAGTTGAAATTGCCAATCCCAAGATTAGGCAAGCCTTCGCTGTTAATGGTCAACGACTAAAACACTCTCTTGCCTAGATCCCCCCAAAGGAAATTATGACCCTCATTGAGGGTTAAACTGGAACTGCACCCAGTTGGAGGAACAAAACTCAACACTTCTTGGGAGGCAACCCAAAGCTTTCAAGCTGACCAGATTCACGATTACAACTCAGGTGATTTCTTTCCCTACTCCCTTGCATACATTTATTTTTCCAATGAGGACAATGTCCAACTTAGCCATGGGGGAAGGTAATTCATAAGACCTGAGTACAAAATTGTCAGCTTGAACTAATTTTATTTCTTTTTATAAAAAAAAATTAAAATTAGGAAAAGAAAACTTAGGTATTAGAAGCTTGTCGACTTTAAGAAATGATATGTTAGAGACCTAATTGCTTTAACCCTTCAGGTCTTTGGACTTAATTAGTTTGGGTGTCCACTAAAATGTGCACTTGGTCTCGAGTCTTCGCCACCTTAATTTATTTTAATTTGGTCAACAAAGTAGGGTGATAGTATACGACTTATCAACCCACCCTCTGATTTGGGGGGATTTTTAGTCTAAGCATCTACACACATTTTGCAATGACTCACTCATCGGTGGTTCTAATGGAAATTGGGTGGCTAATGAACCTTCTAAGGTGGTATGGATGGCAAGTTGTCATGGGTAACAGCCCATTGGCTGATTGTCCAGAGCCAACCATAGGACCATTCTAGGTCACTATTACCTTTAGGTAAATCATAGAGCACAAAAGCCACCTACTTAAAAAAAAAGGAAACTAAAAAAAAGGATAAGAAAAAGAAGAAATAAGCCACACATCACTGCACCGGTAAGGCTAGCAAGTTATCGTGGGTAACCGCCCATTAGCTGGTTGTCTAGATCCCAGCTCATAAAATGCACAAGAATTCCAAAACACTTAAGGAAGATAGGAAGTAGCATATTCTAGGGAGATACACTGGGTTTGCCCTTGTGTTGACCCCACAAAAATAAAAAGTAGGGAGAAAGCTATCGGTCAAATAGATACACCTTTAGGCAATATTTTTTCTTTCGGGTCACCTAGGGGCGTAGAAACCTAAAGTCCATTTTAATTGCCATTGAGTGAGTCTATCACTTTCACAATAAGATGCTTAGTACTAAGAATCCTTTTTGAGTTTTGGGTGGGTTAAGTAGTCATAAAAAGTTACCCCAAAATCCTCAACACCAAAAATTCAAAAAAAATTAGAAAAAATGAAAAAGAAAAAAATATATGTGAAGAATAAGGCGAGGACTTGGGCGGTCGACATTTTGCTAGGCAACCTGGGCACTATTGAGTCTTAGCGAGTTAGGCTCTTAGTAGAAATTTCCTCTTGTTGACAAGCAACTTCTACCTAAGCAATCAATTCCTAACTTTAGTTGTAAATAGCATTTAGGTCAAACCTTGATCAGGGCTAGAAAGGGGTGGGCATGGGGTTACGATAACTCTACAATTACAAGTGTTAATAACATCAATTAGAGTCAATGTTGAGAGTACTTGTGCTATAATGTCTGATTATAATGGGTCTGGGAGCATTGATGCATATTGCATGATCTTTACATTTTAATCTCTTAGAATCAATGTTTAATGGCCATGTACACAAGTCCATTTGGAAATAGGTCTCAGATGAGTGATTGGACCATACGGATGGATCCAGATTGATGAATGGAGTCCAACAGACTCAAAATCATCCCAATCTGACCTCCGTAGCTCCCACAACAAGCTCAAGAAATGTTGACTGTTGATCTGATGATCAATGGCTCATGACAAGACACGTGGTGCACCTGCAGCTCTCTATCGTATGCCAGCAGCACCTGCAGCCTCATCATTGCGTGAGATCCACCATTGGATTAACATACAACGATCATCCCAAGTGCACTCTTCATGATGGCTTCACGAAAATCTGCGCCAACAACTCAGCGGTCGGACGTCTTTTCCACTTCAGCGGATGCAGGTTCGAATCCCGCCACACCTCAATTTCATAATTGAGGCATGGCGCAACAGGAGTTGCGGCAGTGCAAGCAAACACATGCGTGCGTGGGGTAGCATTGCGCATGGGCATGCAGAGACCAACACACACCAGTGCATGCGTGCGGTATAGTGCGATCAACATGGGTACGTGAGGCATGCGCTAGCGAGGTGCGTGGGCGGGAGCCACGGCAACACTTGCGGCAGGTCTTCAGCGATGTCTTTGAATGCCGCTATTGACCCGAGGACGAATTTGAGCCATCTCCTCAACTATAAAAAGGGACCTATCCCTCCCATTTGCATCCATGTTCTATCCAAGCAACTCCACCACTCCTGAGAGATCCAAGCAAGGTTATGAAGATGCCGAGCCATCGATGGAAGCCCCTCCACCGCCGTGGCTGCCTCACATCTGCACTTTACTAGTTTTTGGTTTATTATTTGTGTTTCTTAATCTTTCATCTGCCATTGTAATTGTAGAACTGAATCATTTACGTAGTATATTCTCTATTCTATTATCATTTTTGTCTCTTCTGTAGTTAGATATTCTCGCATCATCATAATGATTTTCTAACCCTATCTCTCTTCTCTCTTTCTCTCTCTCTCTCTCTCCCTCTCTCTCCCTTTCTTTCTTGTTCTATCTAATTTGTAAGTGAAACAAAAGACAAATTTTTGTGACACAAAGTGAGTATTTGATCCGATTTCACGGCTCCCTATGTTCGACACTTGGACTCATGTCAGTTTATTTTTATTTAAAATTGATGTCGTAAAACATGCTGCAACGAATGATTTTACACAAATGCGTTTAGCGGACATTAGAGAGGTAGGAAAAATCTTTGTTTTCTACTCTAGAGGAGCATCCCAGGCTTCGGACAAGCTCTCTAGAGCCTTAGAGGTGGTGAGGGAGTGAAAGGAAGAGATGAAGAAGAATGGGAGGTACAGGGGTCCTTTTATAGTGGAGAGAGGGAAGATTTTGTGTATAGGGCATTTAGTGACATCAAAAGCGTCACTGAAACTTTGCCCTAAACATCATTGAAGGGCCTATTGGTGCTTACACACGCACGTGGGGCACGCATGCTCTGCTAGTAGAGGCTGTGGCCGGTCTTGGGCAACTATGATGGTGCTACGTGGCACCATCATGGTCGTCCGTTTTGTTTGCTTTGTAGGTGGCACCACAGACGTCGGATTGGGTTGATTTTTGCGCCTTTGGGCTGTAATCATCGATCTAGATCCATTCACGTGGTTGAATTTGACATCTGAGTTTTGATTGGCACCACCTTGTCCCTTGGCCGTTAATCTTCCTCGAACTGCATAATGTGCTACGGAACTCCAATTAGGACGATTTCAGAGGTATTGGACTTTGATTGTTGTCTTGATCAGATCCGTATAGTCAAATCGTCAATTCGAGGCCCTAAAATAGATCTCCTTCTCTCCTGGCCATAAAAGGATGCAATTAACCTAAAATTTATACACACTATTCTAAATGTAGAATGATGCACGCTATGTAATATTTATACTATGGAATTCATATCTATGCCTAGAAGCATGCATAAATAGGCATTTTATTCAAAATAAATGTGTCTACATCATGACCCCATGCTTATCTTTTTCTAGTCCCTAGAAAAATCAAACTAAATGCTATGTATGAAAATAGAATTAGGACTCGGTCTCTTATGGCACTAGTTGTTTATTAACAAAAGGAAATTTTGACTAAGGTCCTAAACTATGAATACCCAACAGTGCCTAGGTGCTTGCCAAAATGTAGACCGCCCAAACCCTCACCCTATTTTGAAAAAGGAAGATACATTTTTTATGTTTTGTCTTCTTTTCTATTTTTTTTTTTAATTTTTGAGTTTAGAGTTTCAGGGAAGCTTTCTATGACTACCCAACCCACCGAACACTTGGAATGAACTTCAAGTTCTAAGCATCTTTGTGAATGTGATAGACTCACTAAGCGACCATTAAAATGGACTTCAGGTTTCTACGACCCTAGGTGACCTAAAAAATTCTGCCTAAAGGTTTCTCTGTTCAACCGGTAGTTTTCTCGCTATGTTTTTTACTTTTCTTATGGGGTCAACACAAGGGCGAATCCAGTGTATATCTCCTTGATTTATTCTACTTCCCTGCTTTTTCCCTATGTGTTTTAGGAATTATTTCTCAATTTTTGTGAGCTGGGCTTTGGACAACCGACCAATAGGTTGTTACCCACGACAACTTGCCAGCCATACTCGTGGGGTGAAGAATGACTTATTTAATTTTTTTCTTCTTTTTTGTGTATTCCTCTATATATATATATATATTTCTAAGTAGGTGGCTTCCCTAATATAGGATTTACCTAAAGGAAGTAGGAAGAGAATGGTCGTGTGGTTGAACTCTAGACAACCAGCCGATGAGCTATTACCACCAATAACTTGCCAGCCCTACCACCCTAGAAGACTCATTAGCTACCCAATTTTCATTAAAAATGTCAAGTGAGTCAGTGCAAAATTGTGCAGATGCTTAGACTATAAGTCCCCCCAAATCAGAGAGCGGGTTGATAAGTCATGTACTTATCACCCCAACTTATTGACCAAAATAAAATAAAATTAACTTGTTGAGGACTTGAGACAAAGTCCACATTTTAGTCAACACCTAGGCTAATTAAGGCTGAAGACCTGAAGAGTCTAAGTGTTCAAGTCTTAAAGTATCATTTTTGAAAGTTACAACTCCTAATGCCTAAGTTCTCTTGTCCTAATTCTATATATATTTCATTTTCTTTTTGAATTTTTTTTGTAAAGAAAATAAAAGAAATTTCACGAAGCTAACAAAATAATTTCAGGATTAATAATCCACCCCCCCATGCCTAAATGATGCAATGCCCTCATTGTAAAAATAAAGATATGAAAAGGGTAGAGTAAACAGAATATCACCTAAATTTCATGAAAATCTACTTAGCACTGTATAGAGAAAGGAGTATACACATGTGCTAAGGGCATAATTTACAAACAAAGAAGAAATTAGGAATTCACAAGTGTAGGTTAGAATCAGAATAAAAATATTGATCTTCAAACCAGCCAAAAGAAGATGTCCACAGACGTGGATAGATTGTGATGTAGACCTATGCCCTAGGGTCAAGTGGTTCTAAGGCTCTGGATGAAAATCACCCAGAACAGGAGATTGTTGTACTTACGAGTCTAGGCCTGTGGTTTGGTGGTGTGCAACCCAAATCTAAAGTGTCAGATAATGGGTAAATCTGATTCACTAGGTTTAGATGTCCACTTAAAGTTTGTCTCGAAAAGATAGTTAATTGTTATGTGCTTGGGTTGCACATCCTCAAAGTCAAAAATATCATAAGGGTCCTGGTAGAAGGTTGGTGGTTTTAGGTCAATAGGAACCCTTAGATCCAAAATTATATTTCCCTCAAAATTAGCCTCCCAGATTTTCATTTATGAATTTCTACCCTCTAAAATCAATGTTTCTAGGACCTCTAGGTTGTTATACAACCCATCCAAGTCTATCAAGTATGGATGAATCAAAATTGTCTTGGGTTTAGTAATCTCAAGAATAAAATTGTCATTATGGCCAATGGGGTGTGGTTGAGGAATGGGGCTACTGATTAAATCTTCTAGTAAATCAGGATTTGGATCCACCAAGTTAGCCCCAACTGAATCAAATTCCTCAATTACAGGGCCATCAAATGATTAATCAGATTCCTGTGGCCCGTTTGTCTCAATAAAATCATCTTCCTTAAGCTCAAGCGAGACTTTGTTAAAAGATTCTTCACCCTCAGAATCAAAGAATTCATGATCTTCATTTATATATGTCTCAAAATCATATGTCATTTCCTGGTTCATGGAGACATATTTTCCTCATTCCCTGACTCGAGGATCTCGGGTGAGAAAATCTGTTCCTCCTCAATGGGTTGCTCTAACCCAACCTGGTCATCCCTGGTCTCAGAAACTATGTCCCCCTGACAAACGCCTGAGTGGGCTTAGACATTAGCTCTCCTAAAGGGGTTCATCCTGGGAATCATCCTAAGATTAGACTAAGGCAACCATGAATTTCATCCTCAATCTTGACAATTTCCCAAGTAGAAACTCACCCGAGCCCCTATCCTTAACATCTTGGAGCCAATCCAACAAAGAACTATTAATCTCATCAATCATTTTGATTATAGGCTCCAATGCTTCAGTGCATGGTGTTGGTTGAGCTTCTAAAGATTATATACTGTTCCTCAAGTTAGCCAACACCCTATCCTGGACCTGTTTCACCTGAACTGAATGGTTTGGTTTAAGGTTGGGTGGGTTGGGTTAAAACTAGGGGAGTCAAGAAAATGAGGTTCTTGGGGTCCTCCCTGATAGTAGGTCATTTTAGATTGTTCAAAGAATGGTGGTGACCTATATTCAATATAATCCTGGGGAGGGTAGGTGTTATATCCTTCTTGATTGTAGATCGGGTTAGTTTGTTCATAAGAGGGCGGTGATCTATAATCGATGTAGCTATGGGAAGGATAATAATCATGATCATAATGTCCAAGGTTAGGTCCTAGACATTGAGGTCCGGAATCACATCCCTAATCACAGTTATTCCCACTAGTGGATGGGTAATCATAAGTTGAGTCGAGATAATCATCTTGAGGATAAGTAGTGGTAGGAGGGTAGGATTGGAAATGTGTGTAGGATGTGGAAGGATATATGGTGAAACAGGAAAGAAAATAGAGGAGAGAAAGGTGCCCTACAGTACAATCAACCAAAACTGTCCTCAGGTGGGTAGCCTAAAGACCTATAAACTCCTAAGACCTATCTTGAGATGAAATAAACAATTTGATCTACTTATATCTGGTCAATCCAACCTGTTAGAGGGAGGGGTTGGGGAGAAAGTTCTTCCCTTAGCTTTCGCCTCAGGTTCCTTTAATACCCCCTAATCGCAGTCGTTTGACGCTACTCCCCTAGCTAGACATCAGATGGATTAGTAGAAGCAGATTAATCGAAAAAAATCTCAATCTGGGACTCGAAGAGCAAATCAATCCTTAAGGCCAATGTCTACTCAATTTTAATTAGGCTTGGGATGATTGTGCTACTGGGATGTGATGAGCCCTTTAGATGGGTTGTGCCCTTAATGATCAAATAAAATGCGTGTGTGTGCACAACTAGGGTTTTTAGAAAAGGTTATTTGATGATGTGTCTTTTAGGGTTTAACCTTCTTTAGTAGCTTTTAGGGTTTAATCTTAGGTGTATTCAATCAAGTTTAGGAGAATACTCCAATTTTTGCAAGCACCGGTGATGATATATTCCATTAGAAATCAGAAATAACATGGAGTGCCTAGTTCTACCCTAAAAATCAACCCTAAGTGGCAAGCTACTTGATGGATCAGTTTTGAATTGAGTGGTGCGGCCCAAACAGTTCAAGCAATTAGCCTGTTGCACCACTTGATTAAGGCACACAAAAAATGTTTAACCTAATCGAATTTCTACTCACTTATTTGTGTGTTGAGTTAAGGTGTACCGGATCCACAGGTTAGATTTCGGTTAAGTGGTAGAATCAGTGTAATTGTGCACCTTAGGTCAAGAAATTTGTGGGTGTTTAAGTTGTGTCACTTTTATCTTATTCCCACAAAAATAGAAGAGTAATTTTTTTTTTGTATTTTTAATTTATACGGATGGGTGAGGTGAGGTGAAGTGGCAATCAAACAACCAATATCTAACCTAGGGTTTATGCAAGCACCTAAGTTGATTTAAGTTTGAGTTATTAATTGATGGAATGGAATCTAGGGTAGGGGTGGTGGTAAACACTTACAAAACCTTCTAACCATACTTTATTCCAATCTATTCTGCTTTGGCTCACCATGAAAGGGTACCTATAATCACAGAAAGAAAGGAGTAAGTGAGCTAAAAAGTTAAGTAAGGCGGAAAACACGAAAAAACCAAAGAGCGTTGCCTCCCCGAAAATGGTGAAAATATGGTGAGCATATTTTCAAGAGAAAAGTTAGGGTTTTGGAGAACTCATTGTCGTAGTTGAAAAAATTGCTACCAGATAAAATTTATATTGAAAATCCAAGGGAGTCCTGGGTCGAACACAGGGAGGCGAACATTTAGTTTTGAAATCTGCACTTTCAATTTTATTTCCTTTTGTTTTTATCTTTTGTAATTTTTTTGGAATTTTAATTGGCAAGAGATCAGGTTGACAAACTATTTATCTAACTAATCTACTTACAAAGATAGAGAGAGCGAAACAATCATATATCTCAAAGGGTTTGCTATAGATAAGAAAGCAGAAAACTACATTAGAAAGCAGATAAAAGATAGAGAGAGATGAGAAGAGCCCCCCTTGACGGTTGCTTGGAGGACGACTCACTTTGATGTCGCCTAGATGAAAGTGGTCAGAGGATGGATGAAGGAGAACAGAGTCGGGGGATGGAGGATGGAGCAGGACGGCGTCATGGCGAGGATCTCCTTCTCGAAGTGATGAGAGGATAGCCATGGGATGCTCCACGAAGGGGGATGAGAGGTGGGAAAAATCATTATTTTCAACTATAGAAGAGCATCCTGGGCTTGGGACAAGCTCTCTCTAGAGCCTTGGAGGTGGTGAGTGAGAGAAAGGAAGAGATGAAGAAGATTGGGAGGTGTAGGGGCCCTTTTAAAGTGGAGAGGGAACATTTCGTGTATAAAGCATTTAGTGACATCAAAGGCATCACTGAAGCTCCACCCTAAACGTCGCTGAAGGGCCTGCTAGCGCTCGCACACGTGCATGCAGCGCCCGTGCTCTGTAGCCATTGGCGAGGATGGTTGGCAGCTGTTGGATCGGAAGTAGACGGTTGAGATGGCACGGAGATCGCGCACTCGATCGGACATCAGATTGGGCATCGATCAGCGTGTGATCGTGCGCGTGCTCATCGCCCGTGTTTGATCATGCCTTGTCACCGCCCTCTCCACCGCTTGATGACCATCAAAAAGATGCAATCGAATTGCACCCGTGCTCGTGAAATTAGGCGTTGAAAGCAGTTTCGAACGCGTGCCGGTGGTGTCGGAATGAGGGCACTCTCCAATGTGCTACGACAGCAAATGGTTGAGTAGATGAAACCATGTTGGATCTCGATCCAAAGGTCGAGATCTCATCTCTGCGTTCTCCTTCAGCTCGTGAGGCATGGCTGATGATGGATCTGAGCTGTTCGATTGGATCCAACGGCTGGGATTTCTCTTTGAGGTAAGGTAGAGGCTGCGACCGATCTTGGGCAACTATGATGGCACCACGTAGGGCCATCATGGTCATCCATTGTGTTTGCTTTGTAGGTGGTACCACGAACGTTAGATTGGATCAATTTTCGTGCTGTTGGGCTGCGATCGTCGATCTGGATCCATCCATCTGGTCGAGTTTGGCATCTGAGGTTCTGATTGGTCCACCTCGTCCCTTGGCCTTTAATCTTCCTCGAATTGCATAATGTGTTACAGAACTCTGATCAATACGATTTCCAAGGTGTTGGACTCCGATTGTCATCTTGATCAGATCCATATGGTTAGATTGTCAGTCCGAGGCCCTAAAATAGATCTACTTCTCCCCTGGCCATAAAAGGATGCAATTAACCTAAAATTTAAACACACTTCTAAATGCAGAATGATGCACGCTATGTAATATTTATACTATGGAATATGTATCTAAGCCTAGGAACATGCATAAATAGGCATTCTATCCTAAATTAATGTATCTACATCAAGAGTTTTTTGCCTAAGCTTATTGGGAGCAGATAGTATGTATGCAAGTGGATAGTGATGGTGGCCGGAGCAACGGTTGCTGGAGTCGGAGAAGGTGAAGGAGAGGTCGAACGGAGGTTGGGAGATCCAGAAGGCTAATTAAGGGAGAGAGAGAGAAAATCCTTAAACTAATTTTAAGAGATGAGACTGGGAGAGCGTCGTCGGAGGTGCACCGACGATGAGGAAGAAGAGGAGGTTGGCCAGAGCGGAAGAAGATAAGGCAGAGGTTAAAACTTCGTGCTAAGCTTCGTATGAAGACCAAGAAGAAGAGCCCTCTACCTATTGTGCATGGCTAAGGGTGAAGACGGAGAACGAAGTGGGTCCTGTGGTGCATCCTTCTCACTGGTGAGGAAGAAAAAGAAGAAATCCAATGAAATTGAGCACAAATTTGTGCTTGGAAAAGTCCAAGCCTTTATATAGAGACAATTCCCACTTTGAACGAGCCAAAAATGCCAAGATTGACTTGCGATTTGGCTAAATATTGTGCTAAAAAATCTTAAGCTCTTTAAAGCAATTATGGACATGATTGAGTCCAAGGAGATGTTCATTAGATTTGGCATGCTGTGGGGAGTAATCTCACCAAATGTGTGAGATTTGATTGAGATTTTCTTAATCAAAACTCTGATTGAAAGTCGATTATGATGGGTTTGATCCTCTACTGCTGCTCTTTCACACGACGAAGAAGGAAAAGATGGTAGGGATTGAAATGCAAGGATCATCAAAATTTAAGGACCGTGATGCAAGAAGAACAAAAAAATAGGGGTTATTTTGTGACAATGAGGAACTTAAGGGCTAGAATGCAAACTAGGTCAAGCTGGATTTTGACTGAAATCAAATTTTGGGCTCAACCTAATTTGGACCCAAGGAGTCTAATGGTAACCTCAAATTTAGGTTTTGACCACATTTGACTAGAAAAATTACAAAGAAGCCCAAAATAGAATAAATTCCCACTAAAATCTCTATTTTTGGTCATAATAGATTCCTTTGGTCAGAGTGAAGGCTCGAAACCTCTTAAAATATTTTGAATAATTTTTAGGAGGTTTAGATTGCATTTATTTCCACCAAAACTTGTTTAAGTGAGGCCGTAATTAGGGTTTTTATTAATAGAATTAATATTCAAAACTCAGAAAATCCTAATTCAGTCAGCGTAAGGCTACTTCTTGGGAAATTAAGCCCATTTCACCTTAGATTAAGCCCTGACTAACCCGTTGTTAATCTGTATTTATGATTTGGTGTTAAAATAATAAAATTAACTTGTTTTATCTTCTCAGATTCAATTAAGAATGGAATTATGAACCTCTGATGAATATTAAGGAGCATTTATTACTATAATTAGGCTAAATTAGGCTTATTAACACCAATGATAGTGCTACCATCATACCCCCATGCCTAGCTTTTGCTAATCCCTAGCAAAATCCTATGGACCAAATAGATCCCCAGGTCAAATTTTAATTGTCAAGATGCCTGCTTGTACCACTTCTGTAGAAATCAGATCGGAATTCCAACTCTAGGCCTAGGGGAAGTCAAGTACTAGCCAAGATCCAGAGCTGACTAGCCTCAACCTTGGAACTACAACGAAGGTTTCTACGGCCTTAGAATCTACCCAGAGGTTCATTGACCCCAACGATTAAAGCACTCATGTGTACATGCAGCAAGGTTCAGGTTTAATTTGCCTGTGTATTTTTGAGAAGAGAGATATATATTTTTGAGAGTATTCACACTTTTTTTTTAGATTCCTCTAAACTCACCATCAGATTGGCCCTAGACAAAGTCTGTATCAGATTCCTTGCCCCATCATCAATCCTCGAAGCATCTCTGCCTTTCAATGCTTCATGATAGCACCGTCCATGGCAACTCCCAGAACCTTGGCTTTCAACACTTCGTAATAGTGCCACCCATGGTGGTCTATAGCTAAATCCAGCCCCTGGCAATCGACATTTTTGGATAATGCTGCTCATGGCACCAGAACCAACATAAAGCACTTAAGTGGCCCCGATAGGATATTTAGATATCCTAAGAGACAAATGTCGAGGAGATGATATGTCATAATGCATATTCAAGGGGATTATTTTACTCCTCTCCTTGATGGGAACTCATCTAAATCAACTTGTGTTTCTGAGCCACTCTTAAGTTAAATTTTTGATAAAACATTTTTTTTCAAAACATAACACTTTATGGCATTATTCTCATTAAGTGTAATGAAGTAGACAAGTGTATGAATTTTGGGTGCCTAGGTTACCAAGTCCCACAAACCAAAGGGTAGAAAACAAGGCCGAATACTCCCTAAGCCTTAGACTTAATAAATCAGCCTCGCAACTTCCTCGACCTCTTGAGAAATAGTCCAGATCTTAACAAATGCGTGATGAGTATTTAAACCCAAAATAGGCCCAAGAGGCCTAAAATTGGTATCCCTCACTAATCTCCTCTTCTTTAGCATTTCAAGACTTAATTCATCATCCGATCTAGCCTAGAACTTTGGTAAGTTCCATCCTCAGACACTGGGACCAACATAATTTTTTTATTTTGTTCCTTTTTCTCTATTTTTTCCCATTTTTCCTCCTCAAAATAGATTTCTAAATCAACTCCAAAATGTGTCCCCCTCCCCTTTCATCATTTTTTTACGAAACCCCATAAAAGAATCAAATCTCACAACATTTTGCACTTTAATACCCCCCAAGCCTAAGATTTGCAATGTCGTCATTGTAAATTAGGTGAGTTCGAGTTCAGCCTAGTTCGTACTTTAGAACAAGTTTGGATTGGTGGGTGAATGGATCGGCATGGTTGTTGTAGACAATTTCAAGCTCCAATACAAATATCAGAGGTGGAGTCGACTATTCTAAGGGTCAAACCCTAAAGTGTAATATAAATTCAGCTTAAAAATGGGTAAGAAGGGTCTCGAGTTTGCAAATGATGGGTTGCCTGCGCTAAGTTTAACGCCATCAGTAGGGTGCAATGTGGCTCATGGTGAATGGAGATCAAAAGATTCAGCAGCCAGATTCAAATCAGTGAGTTAGATGAATGGTTTCAGTCTTTGACCATTCATTACAAAAGGGTCTGAGTCTTAGTTGAGTTTTCTGATTTCTACAGCTCCATTTCCAAAGATCCTTTGGATTAGAAAGGGTCCAGTCCATTCGATCTTAGTTTCCCTAGGAAGAGTTTGAGTCGGGCAATGAAGAGAAGCACTTTCTGACAAAGAAAGAAAGTTTTTCATAATATGTGCTCGTCATGAAAGGCCTTAATCTGCTCCTTGTAGATACATGAGTTTTCATATGAATCATTGTGTAACTCGCCGATCTCTCTCACTTACAATCAGTAGCAAATTTCGACCTCCTTGAGGTCTAAATTGCACTTCTATACTGCCCAGTAGGATTTATGATCCATCTCTATAGGAAGGTCGCATGCCTTCTCGTACATGAGTTTGAATAGAGACATTCCTAGCTAGGTTTTATGGGTTGTCCTATACTCCCATAATGCTTCCGAAAGTCGGGATGACCAATCCTTTCTGTTAGGTCGAACATTGACCTGAAGAATTTTCTTGATCTCTCAATTAGAGAGCTCATCCAGTCCAACAGTCTGGGGATGATAAGGAGTTGAAATGCGATGTGATACACCAAAGCTTTTCATCAAGGACTGGAAGTGCACATTCATGAAGTGGGTCCCTCAGTCAAGATCGTGTGCGGGACACTGAACCAAAAGAAGATATGCCCACGAATGATTTTGATTACAACTTTGTGATCATTGGTTCGGGTAGAAACGACTTCGAGCCATTTGTACGCATAGTCCATAGTGAGAAGAATATACACAAAGCCATTCTAATTTAGGAAGGAAACCATGAAATCAATCCCCCAGATGTCAAAAATCTCACATACAAGAATTGGATTCAAGGACATCATGTTGCGGTGGCTCATGTTGCCTAAGGCCTTGCAACAAGCGCATGCCCTATGATAATTTTATGCATATTTGAAGAGTGTGGGCCAATAGAAGCTACATTGGAGGATTTTCACTATGGTTTTGACAAGACCCATTTTCACGCATTTTAAAGTCATCGAAAATCGTAGTATAGTCGCGCTAAAACATTCATCAAAAAAATTGATTTTGTAAGGAAAACGAAACTTGAGTCCCTGTCGTTCGTCTCTGGGAGGCATTTATGCAAATTCGAAATCAATCTTTATCACTCTACTTGCTTAAAATCACATTGCGATTTATTGTTATTACGTATTTAAGCATGACATGATTAGTTGAAAGAATATCAGGAATTAAAAGCAGGCAACTTTAATCACACAAAAAATATATTGCAATCAATAAGCTCATGGTGATTCTCAACACAGAGATATATATATATATATAAAAGTTTCTTTCATACATTCAGGATGGTGTTTGCAACATGGAACTAGAGGAAAGCTTGAAAACATAAATCTAACTAACAGAAAATGATCGCATACATGAATCTATGGGGAGATTTTGCATGCATCATTAGGGGAGGATAAAGAGCTACACAACTAAGCAGTAAATAAAAGCATGTAAATTATGAAGAACTAGCTACTAATGTAGCAGAAATAAGGGCATTCGGAGGTGGTCTCCGATGACCTCTAAGTGGTTGAGAGGAGGAGGGGCGGCTAATGGTGCTTAGGCTGGAGAGGTTGGAGAGGTGATCCAGCATCCTGGCATGGAGATGGTGGTAGCCATGGTGAGCAACTCATGGAGGTGGTGTAGAAGTGAATGTAGCTAACCTAAATGGAAGTGACTAAAGCCAAGAGATGGATGGGTGCAAATGGCCACCCCTTAGGCCTTTTTATAGACCTAAGGGAAGCTCTCTAGAGAATTATGGAATTCTCTAGAGAGGCCTATTATGGGAGCTCGTGGGAGAGTGAGAGAGAGAGAGGATGGATGGTGGTTTTTAGATCCACCAAATGTGTATCTAAAAATTGAATGGCTCTTAGTTGCTAATTTTAGCAACCAAGGCAACCACACATGGTAGAGAGTTCTAGAGAACTCTAGGCTAGGTATTTTCATGTGGATGATGTGTGTGGGTCGAAACTTAGGTGGCTAGGTTGATTAGGTTAGGTTCTAGTGGGTTTAGGTCACGGTAGGTCTCAAATTAGGGTTGTAAACCCTAATTCACTAAGGTAAAGTGTAATTAAACTTAATACAAGTTTAATTGGGTGTGTGGAAACTTAATTGAGAGTAAAATAACTCAATTAAGTCAGGTCTATGTCAATTGGACTCTCATTGAGTCAAATTGGACAGTGTGTGTTGAGATCATGGCTCAATTGGACTCAATGAGTCCAATTGAATAGACTGAAGAGATTGACCATGATCCAAGTCAATTAGCTTTAGTGTGGACCTAATTAGGTTTTTAGGGAGGTCTAGAGGTGATGTACTAGGGTTATGGCACCTTAATTTAGGTTCCTAGGGGGTTAGAATTGGGTTTAGGGAGTTAGAGATCCAAGTTCAAGGCTTGAATTCCAAAATAGGAACTGGAGGATAGTATCAGATGTCTAATAAAGTTGTCAGACGTCTTATAGTGAAAAATCAAAAGTCTAGACTTGTTATCTAGATGTCTAATAAGAGTCAGGAGGGTTTTTAGGTTCTATCTTGGGTATTCTGCAGAAATTGGACATTTGACGAAGTGTCTAGACGTCCAATAACACTGCAGAAGTGGGTTTAAGGTGTGCGGGAGTTGGCTAAGGGTTCTGGACATCATATAACTCTTTCCCTCTCGACCAACTCCTAGCAAGTTTCTTTTCTGTCAAATACACACTTTGTACTCTTTGGTTTGGGTATGGGGGATGTCGAGAAGCTGCAATTTCAAACATCCTGTAACGATGGCTTCATGGTGATCTGGAGACTGGTTTCTTCTTTTGATGGAGCCTTGCTGAAGAGACTGCCCTAGAGAGTGGGAGTCAAGTCGGGTAAACTTGAGATCGAGGGACTGCCTTTGCATCTGAGGTCGAAGGAGGTTGTGTCGTCGATGATCTCAGGCTTTCCATCAGTGGCAGAGGACAGGGGAATGGGCATTTGCAAATTGTGAGGGTTGATGTCTTCGTCACTGGCTCTATACCCGATAGTCTGATTTTGAGGTGTAGTGGAAGCTCCTGGATGCTGAGACTAAAGTTCTTGGTGGATGATACTGTAGTAGAGCAACTTAAGTCATCTAGACCTACTGCTGATGAGGAGGCGAGGAGGCGACTGTTCAGGAGCTATGCACGGTTCACGACGATGAATCCCTAATTGTCGAGAATTGTAAGGACTTCTGTGATGGGGAGACGGGGGTGGTTCACAATGAAGAAAAGGAGGAATTGGGCGGAGGGGAAACGGCAGGACCGTCATCCACGGTGGAAGGGAATGTGTTGTCAGGTGGTATGGAGACTGAGGAGTAGGGGAGTCATGACACGCAGCTTGAGTCTCTGAAGGATAAATAGGACCTACAGGAGAAGGAAGGTCCTAAATGTGAAGGGGGATCTTGCGCAAAGATTGGTAAGCGCAGATCACCGTATAGCCTCCGACAAAGAAAATCAAAGGATATCATTTTGATGGATGAAGATGAGATTGCAAAAGTTATGCAAGTTTGCAACTGCCAAACCCTTAAGAGGGAGGGGTCCAATGAGGATTGATGAGAATCCTCACTTAGAACGTGCGTGGGTTGCGCGACAAAAGTTGGAGGGCATCTCTGATGAGATATTTGAGAGAATGCGGAATTGAATGTGCGCTCATTCAAGAGAGACACATTGAAAGTAATTCTGATAGGCTTTGGTCAGATTTGCTAGCTTCAGGAGGTCGGGGGGTATTGCTATCTGGTGGAGGAAGAGGTGGGCTCAATGTTTGGAAGTTCACAAAGCCAGACACATGCTGACATGCAAATTTCATATTCACCAGGGGCAGGAGTGTATCTGGGCTACTGGGGAATATGGACCTTGTATTGCATCTACCAGGTAGGAGCTGTGGGAGTGATCTGTTGTGGCTGACTTGGTGCAGGGGGGGATGTGGCTGACAAGTGTGGATTTTAATTATGTGTTAACAAGGGCAGATAGGCCTAATGGTAGCACAGACAGTTCGGCTATTGGTTTCCAGATGATGGTTCAATCTCTACAGTTGAGTGAATATCCATCCTCTGGTGTGGAATTTACTTGGCGTAATGGAAACGGGCAGGCATCCAGGCTTGATAGATTTTTTGGGAGTGTGAACATCCTTGTCAGATTCCAGTTGTCGACTGTGAGTGGATTGAGCCGACCTTTCTCTGATCATACCCCTTTGGTGTGGGACAGTGGGGAAGAAACCCAAGTTGGTTCCTACTTCAAACTGAAGCGATCATGGCTGAATGAACCAGGCTTCTGTCAGATGATCAGCTCTTGGTGGAGAGCTAAAAAAGTGGAGGGGTTTGCTACTGTCAGATTGACAACCAAGCTTGCTGATTTACACATGATCTTAAAAGAGTATGGATCTACTGTTAGCTTGATGAGGGAGTAAAGGAGAAGGGAAGCTCTAAATAAAATTGAAGAGCTGGACTTCAAGGAAGCAACTCGCCTTTTGTCTGAAGAAGAATTGGTTGAAAGGAAAATGTGGCAGGGTGTGGTATTGGATGAAGACCTTAAACAAGAAATGAACTGGAGGGAGAGATCCAGGCAGCTGTGGCTTAAGGAGGGAGATGCCAATACGAAAATTTTCCACCTTGCGGCTAGCTCTTGGAGGTGTGTTAACTTCATTTCCTCTATTCTCTGTGGTGGACATAGGGTCTTCTCTAATTAAGAGATTAAATCTGAAGGCATCAAATATTTTAGGGAGGCATCTCGGGCAGCTAAGAGGGGGAAATGGAGAATGGTAGGAAATGAGGGTCCTAGTGTGACAAGTGAACAGGCTGAGCAGTTGATTGCACTTATTACTGAGTAGGAGACCCTGCAGGCGATCAGAGAATTAAATGTGGGAGGTTCCCCGGGCCCTGATGGAATACAAGTTTTCTTTTACAGAGAGATGTGGAGTGTGGTGGGAAAAGAGGTGATTGATGCTGGGTTTAAGAGGATTAATAAGTCCTATCTGTTTCTCTTGCCTAAATCAATGGGAGCAGAACACTTTTCAGACTTCAGGCCGATTTCCCTTTCAAACTCCATCTACCTTATCATCAACAAGATTTTGGGTAATAGGCTGAGAATTGTTCTACATGACCTGATTCATCCAATACAGGCTGCTTTCTTGCCCAATAGATCACTTCAAGAATCCTTTATTTTGGCTCAGGAAATGGTTAATGGATGGCATCGAAGGAAATGCAAGGCTTTCATGTGGAAAGTTGATTTCCAGAAAGCCTATGATTCGATCTCTTGGCCGTACCTGTGGGAGGTTTTTAGAAGAAGAGGCTTCCCCCCCCTTTAGGTCCAATGGATGAAATGTTGCATCACTACTGCTTCTTTTTCTCCTTTGGTCAATGGGAAGCCTTGTGGAGCCTGGATCTAGCCTCAGCATAGGGTTAGACAAGGGTGTCCTCTAGCCCCACTGGTTTTCAACCTTGCGGTGGATGGGCTTGCAAGGTATGCTCGCAAATTGGCAGAGGTGGGTATAATTAAAGGGTACTCACTATCTAACAGGAGAAATCTGGCCCCCATTTTACAATATGTAGATGACACGGTGTTCTTTGTGGACGGGTCCAAGTCTGAGGCACATGCTCTGGGGTTACTGGTAAAGATATTTGGCGATATTTCAGGCTTATGTTTGAATAAGGATAAGTCTATTTTGATTTGCTTTGGCATGAATGAGCAGGAGCAGATGGATTTGGAGGGTACATTGGGGTCACCTCGTACTAAATTGCCACGAGATATCTAGGATTACCACTGAGGGCTACAAAACTGAAAAAATCAGACTGGAATGTCCTGTTTGAGAAGGTTTTTGGAAAGCTAAAAGGTTGGAGTAGTAAATTTCTGTCTAAGGGTGGAAGACTAATCTTGCTTAATTCGGTCATTACAGCCATACCGGTCTTCTATTTTAGCATATTTAGGGCCCCAAAATGTATTTGGAAGAGATTGGATGTTATGAGGAAGAGATTCTTCTGGAAAGGAGTAGGTCATGAGGGCAGTTTCATGTAGCCCATCAGATGCAGCAGTATCTGTAGACCAAAGGAGATTGGGGGTTTGGGAATTAAAGCACTAAAAGAATTCAATGAGGCCCTATTGTTGAATGGGCCATCAGAATTTTGGACTGCAAGGAGGGGCTGATGGAAGATCTGATCAGGGACAGCTATGGGGGATCTAACAGCAATCTGCAAAGGCTTCAGCCGAAGAAACCTTCTTCTTTTTGGCAATCAGTGATCTCTGCAATCAGCAGCTACTGGCACCTGCTGCAGCCTACGCTCGGAGATGGCAGAAGTTTCAGCTTATGGAATGAGTAGTGGTCTGACTTGGGCCTACTGAAAGAGGTCTACCTGAGGGTGTATGATGCTACTATAGATAAGAATGCCACAGTTAGCAGTCTGTGGTCTCAGGCAGAGGGTTGCTGGCAGCTGGAAGGGTTGCAACAATGCAGATCGGGCACCCGACTATGGGAGGAGAGGCAGAAACTGATGGCTAATCTACAACTGATGCATCTTATGAGAGATGTGGCAGATACATATTGCTGGCAGGGTATCTTCTCAGTGAAGTAGGCATATAAGAAAGTTATTAGATCCAATAATGTGGTGGAATGGGATCCTGTTGACAGAAAGATTTGGCTTTTGAGAGTTCCACTGAAGGTTCAGATATTCCTATGGCTTTGCAGATGGGAAGGTTTGATCACAGGCGAACTGAGGCACAGAAGGATGGGGGCTGCTCTGAATGCCTGCCTTCTTTGTGGGTTACAATCTGATAGTGCAACACACATCTCCTCTTGCTTGGTCACTGACAAGATTTGGAGGTTGGTTTGCTTAGAACCCCTCCCCTCTTGGGATTCTTTGTGGCAGAGGTTCATCAATCCTGGTCGACCCTTGGGGGCTATGGCAGCCGTTTTGTGGTGTGTGTGGAGGGCGCATAATGATAAGCCTTTTCAGGAGAGACCAGTGGGATGTGAGAATGTTGTAAAGGAGTGCTGGTCTCTCATACATAGTTGGGCATCTTTTTTGTAATACTTTTTTGATATGAAATATAATACCCTCCGGATTGCTATCGGTTCATGATAGCAATCCTCAATGTTTCAAAAAAAAAGTTCTCTTCTTCCTAATTTCTTTTTTTTATCTTTTTTCATTTTCATTTTCTTTTAAAGAAACTAAAAGAAATTCTATAAAGTTAACAAAATGGTTTTAGGAATTAATTATCCACCCCCCATGCCTAAATGATGCAATGTCCTCATTGTAAAAATAAAGACATGAAAGGGCGAAGTAAATAGAATATCACCTAAATAACATGAAAATCCGGTCAGCACAACAGAGAACGTGGAATATAAACACGTGCTAAATTTAATGCCTTCAGCTATGCATAACATACATACAAGGAAGAAATTGAGAATTCACAAGTGCGAGTTAGAATCAAAATCAAAAGATTAATCCTTAGACCTGCCAGAAGAAGATGTCCATAGACGTGGAGCATATTATGATGGAAACCCATGCCCCAGGGTCGAGTGGTTCTTAGGTTCTAGATGAAAATCACCTAGAACCAAAGATTGTTAATCTTGCGAGGCTGAGCCTATGATTTTGTGGTGTGCAACCCAAGACTAAAGTGTCGAACAACGGGTAAAGATGGTTCAATAGGTGCGGATGTCCACTTAACATTCAGCTTAGAAAAATAATTAGTTATTTCGAGCTTGGGTTGCACATGAAAGATATCGTAAGGGTCCTGGTAGAAAGTAGGTGGTTTTAGGTCAACAAGAACCCTTAAATCTAAACTTGTTTTTCCCTCAAAATTAACCTCCCAAATTTTCATTTCAACATTTCTATCCTCCAACATCAAGTGCTCAGTCTCCAGGACCTCTGGCATGCCGTTCACCCCATAAGATTTACCCAAGTCCAGAAATCGTGGTTGAATCAAGTTGGCTTGGCCACAATGATCTCAAAAGTTATCTCTTCAGGGTGCGATTGAGGAATGGAGCTATTGATTGAATCATCAGGATTCGAATCGTCTAAGTTAGCACCAACTGAATCAGAATCTTCAATAATAAAGCTATCAAATGGTTTATCAGATTCCTTAAGCCCATTTGTCTCACTAAAATCATTCTCCTTAAGCTTAAGTGAGGCTTTCCTGAGAGATTCCTCACCCTCAAAAACAAGGAGTTCATGATCCTCATTTATATACATCTCAAAATCATATGTCATTTCATGGTCCATGGAGACATATTTTTCATCATTCCCTAGCTCTGGGATCTCGAGTGAGAAACTTGGTTCATCCCCAATGGGTTGCTCTAGACCAACCTGGTCATCTCCAATATCAGAATATGTATTCCCCCCGATAGGTGCCTGAGCGGGTTCTGACATTGGTGTTATCAAGTGAATCGAGGTTATAAAAGCTACATTGTAGTATAGGTTGAAATTGCCTGAAAACAAATAATATTTATACTTGAATGGAAGTCTGAGGTCGAACACAGGGAGCAATTGGCAGAATAGTTCTCAAGATCGCAATATAAGCAATGTATAATGGAACTCCAAACAGGAATGATATATAAATGAAAGCAGATGTCAATAATGCAAAAAGAATGGGGTAAAATGGTGATTTGAATCACCAATTACCCCTCACAATTATATCAAATAACTCAATAGTACTAATCAATCTAAATTTCACATAGGATAAGTGCACAGTGCACTTCTATTGAATCTTAGATTCTTCTTCTTTTGTTTGCTTCAACCCTTCTTCTTCTTCTGTGCCTTCTTCTCCTTCTTCCTCTTCTCTGGCTTCCTCTCCTTCTTCCTTCTCTTTTCTGTGGCTGCTCTTCTTCTTTCTTTCTCTTCTATCAAGGCATTCTTCCTTCTATTCTTCTTTCTTCTTCATGCATAGACGGAAGCCATCCCTCCTACAGCTAAGTGTTACAGAGAGTAAAACCCCCCTTGCCCCTGCTCTCTCTTTCTTTCTCTCTATGGGATCTGATGGTCGGCCTGGATAGGTTGTTAATATGATATTTTTATCGTTGAAATGTGTATAGTGGTTAACCTAATTCAGACCTAACCATCTCTTTACAAAATTTTTAACCTGGCCTAATTGATTTTATCTTGTCACTTTTAAGCCCAGGGTCGAACTCAGGGAAGTGGGGTTCAAGTCGAGTTTCTACGTTTTCCTTAAAACGCGTCTCTTCCGTTCGTTTATTCTGTTTTTGGTATTTTTCTTATTTAGGTTTTTTTCTGGTAATCCTTGTTCTTGAGGCACACCCTCAAAATTGTGTCCTTGGCTTTTAGCCAAAACAGAGTTTTCAAAACACGTCTTGCTACTTGCAAGACGGGGTACCTGCAAATCAAAGATTATCTTTTCACTTTTATACCTTTTTTTATCTTTTTACTAAGAAAGAAACTAACAGATAGAAAGTAAATATAGTAGCTATAGATATATATTTATATGTAGTATATATAAAAAGGGGTGGGGGTGGAGGTGATGATGGAGTGTAGCACTATGTCGAGTCAGCCGACGTCTAGAGAGACGCAACCAACACGACTAGGTGCCGCGTGGAGTGTGGATGGAGGATGGATGATGTATGGGACCACGCTTTTTTTGTACGCGTGTATCAGGGAATATCAGCAACTGGTGCAGATATCCCCGCGATACAGCGTATAATAAATAACGTGAAAATATATGTACATATATATGTATATAAATGTATAATTATATATGTATAGATATATATAGATATATATATATATATAGGTGTATATATATATATATATATATATATATATGTATATATGTATATAGCTATGTATATATGTATATAAGTATATATATATAATACTAAATAGATATATATATATATATGTATATAGGTATATATGTATCTATATATATATGTATATATATATATGTGTATAGGTATATATGTATCTAGATATATATGTATATATATATATGTGTATATGTATAAGTATATAGATATGTATATATATATATATGTATATGAGTATGTGTATATATATATATATATATATATATATATATATATTATATATGTATATGCATATATATATTATATTATATGTATGTATACATAACTATATAGATATACTATGTATATATAAGTATATATATATAGATATATGTATATGTATATATATATATATATATATATATATATATATATATATATATATGTATATAAGTTACTATTAGTGTGTGAGTGTGTGTGTGTGAAAGTGTGAGTGTAGATGTCTGTGTGCGTCGGTGTAGTGTGTGAGAAAGTGTTGTGAGAGAGAGTGAGAGAGAGAGAGAGAGAGAATGGGAGAGAGAGAGCAGGAGAGAGCGGGCAGGAGAGAGCGAAGGCAGGAGAGAGCGGGCCGCACTGCAGGGGACGAGTTAAGACGTCCGGAGGTGAAGACCGTCGTCTGATGGTCGCGGGCGCACGGGCGCGTCTTCGCCCAGAGGAGGAGAGGAGTCTGCGTCGCCGGCTGCGAGCGCGGAGGCTCGCGACAGCGCGCTCAGAGAGGGAGGCGGGGAGTCTGCAGGCGGGCGCGGAGGAGGTCTGCAGGCGCGCGCGGACGCTTGCAGAGGTTGGCAGGGAGCCGGGAAGGGGCCTGGCCGGCCGCTGCAGAGGTGTGCAGCGGCCGGTTGTGGGTGCGGAAGGCGGGCGACAGAGCGTACTAACGGAAGCGGGGAAGGTCTGCAGGCACGCGCGGAGTGGCTGGGGCGCTTGCAGACGCTCGCGGAAGCTGCGGGGGTCGGCGCGAGGAGGCCTGGCCGCTGCTGTGCTCGCAGCGGCCTGCTGCGGCTGCAACTGTGGCGTGGACAGAACGGAGACGGAGGCGGGGAACGGGCCTGCAGGCGCGCGCGGAGGGTTGCGCGCCTGCGGGGAAGGTCGCAGAGGAGGCGGGGGTGCTGCTGCTGCTGCTGTCGACGCTGGGCTGCTGCTGCTGCTGCTGCTTCAAGCTTCGGACCTTGAAGCGGCAGCAATGGCGTGGATATGCAAACGAAGAGAAAAGAACACACCACGCCCACCGGCTCGTTGAAGAGCTGGGCGGTGGTGCTCCCACTGTGGTGGTGTGCACCACAGTGGGTTCTCCTGCTCGTCGGGTGCCTCCTCGACGGAGGGCCGGCGTATGGGAGGGGAGAGCGGGTGCGAAGGTGGTTGCGGGTTCGAGTTGCTGCAGCAGCTGCGTATTGCAGCAACGTCTTTTCCTTGCTGCCGCCAGCCCCCAGCTGCGTATTGCAGCCACGTCCCCCCTTGTCGCGAGGAAGAGCTGCGGCTTTATAGAGGAGGAGAGCATGGCGGGGCATGCGGGGAATGGGGGGAATGGCAGCTGCAGGGAGAGGTGCGGGAAGGTGCAGCAGCGGGAAGGACGGCAGGGAGAGGCAGCGGAGAAGAAGTTGCAGCCGTAGGAAAAATAAAAATCAAGTGGAGATAAAAAAATAGAAGAGATGGATTTTTTGTAAAGAGGCACTTGAGGAAAATGTAAATTATGAAGCCCTTTTATTTCATTCTCCTCTCCTCTCAATTAAATGCATGAATGCATGTATTTTTACAGATGCGACTATAGGATTATAATATACATAGTTAATGCTAGAAAATAGCATAAGAAGGCATCCTTATAGGCGTGTTTTGAGGTGCAAACATATACCCCCATGCCTATCTTTTGCTAGTCCCTAGCAAAACCGTATTTAGAAATGTTCCTAAGCTGAAGATTTTCTTCTGAGATGATATCGGTGTGTTTATTATCGGATATTGTGAGAACCAATTGTAAAGAAGACTACCAGTACTTTAAGTCTTACATGACAAAGATTATCTCTCAACTAACTAGGACTCTTGATATTTAAACCTTAAGTACGATTTCCAGGACCCAGGAGGTTTTTCCAAACTCGAGAGCTCAAGAGGTTATGGTTTGTGCATAGTGAAGGATCAAGACTGACCAGATGAACCTTAAGACTCACTCCCAGGGTTTCACGAATTTTTAAGTACAGGTTGGTCCCAATTTCAGCTCGTGTTTTCGGATTGACCCTTAAGATGATTACGGAAAACTCAACTCCCATTTTCGAAAAACAAATTATACCGACATTTATGAGATATACTGACTCTTTTGCAACATCTTTTTTTTTTTTTTTTTTTTTTTTTTTTTTTTTTTTTTTTGGTGGGAGAGTTTCTTTTTGGTGGAAAGAGCCACTCCTAAACACAAGATTAAAACTTGGGATAAAAAGTCTACCTGCGCGCACAGGTAAGGACTCCACCTTTCCTAATGAACACTAGGGTTGGATCTTATGTTCACCTGATCTTTCCTGATATGTGTAGTGTGAACCAAGTTTACTTAAGCTCTCAAGAAAAAGCAAACCAACGAATCCTGTACTGGTGTCTCAGGTACAAGAAACGTTCTTAGTTAGGAGAGATTTTGATCTATTTCGTCAATGCTTTAAGTGAATTAAGCCGAGCCTGAGCGAATCAAGCTTCTGTGGCCTGGAAATTCTTCAAAACAGAGGTTGAATATCCATAAACACTTATTGTATTTATTTCTTTTTTTTTTTTTTTTTTTTTTTTTTTTGTTTCAGCTTTTAGATCATTACTAAACACCATTTATTACTAATATATATATATATATATTTTTTTTTTTCTTTTCTTTTTTCTTTTTCTTGCATATTTATAAATAGGTGGTAATTGTCTGATACCATAAAATACCCGGATCCTATGGATGCCTATCCACCCCCCCATGCCAAACAATGCTATGTCCTCATATGCATGCAAGGAAAGGCAGAGAACGGACGACAGATCGGGTAACAGGAGCTGAGGTTTAGGGTATAAATCAGGGTGGAAGGGTGGGTGGATGGTGGGTGGTGAAGAGAAAAGCGAAGTAATCGCGATAGAGGCGTGAAAAGTAATGGTGGATGGTGAGAGATTTGGCGTTTTCTGGGACGAGAATGTCCCAGGCGGATCAGAAAACAGATCAGGAAGAGGAAGTTGGCCCTTAGATTGGCCAAGAAGGGGGGCTTTTTGGATAGATGGATCCAAAAGGGAATAGCCCCGGTGAGTAAGCTGTGGGCTCAAGGTCCCAGTGTGGATTTGCAAATCCGCCTGATTTAGCGGGAAAGAAAGGGCAATCCGGTCTTCCATAGTGTGGACCGGCGGTGAGCAGCCCGGCAATGACTCAGACCACGAGGTATGGGAAGCGGAGAAAACCTCATCAGAAGTCTGGTCAGGAGAAGGTACAGGAATAGGGAGGGATTGGGGAACGTCACAGTTTGTGTTGGTCAGGCAGTCGTCAGGTAATTTGCAGCAGTCTGAATCGGCTCCAATTAGTTCGATACACGTACTGACAGTCACGTCCTCGTCAGACGTGTCATCCTTGATGTGATCACTATCATCATAAGAGTGCGGTGCTGCAGCGGGATTAACCTGAAATCCCGAAGGAATACTCGGAGCTTGCAGAATTTGATGAACCTGTTCCTGAGAAGGTTGTTCCTGTGGTTGCGGACCACAGGGTACAAAGTTTTGCGGGTTTGGAACAGGTTGGGCGGGAAAAGTGCCCTGAGATCGAGTCGCCATGCTTAGTTGATTGATCTCAGCATTCTGCTGCGCCAAATGCTGAAGAGAGGTCATGTTTTCTTTATGGCGCTTTGACATTTCCGTCATCATTCGCATCAATTTATCAAGAGGTTTTGATGCGTGTTTGGTTTTCTGTACACAAGGGCCTGATGGCAGAGTTGCCATAGGATTAGACTGGGCCCTTGGGATGACGGGTGCGGACGATCGCATTGGTCCACCAGCGGGGTTTCGACGCTGCGGGTTGTTGGACCATGCAAAATTGGGATGATTGTGCCACCCTGGGTTATACGTGGCAGAAAACGGGTTATTCCCCAGGGTGCAGGCATCTTCTATGCCAGAAGACGTGTCCGCATATGTGTCCGAGTACACGGAGGCTTGGTCCTCCGTGTCGAAATACTGGCTCGCAGAAGCCAGTTCCACATGACTTACCGAGTCGCTTGGCGCGACACTCGATAAGGAAGGTCTTACAGGGTTTCCAGGGATAAGCCTGGTGTTGAAAGAATTGAAATTGTGACAAAGTGGTGAGGCGGAGGTGTGTGCCATGTTTGTGGAGGATGAGGATGATTCAGCTCTTTTTCTAGATTTATCAGTCAATACAAGCAATTCAGGGTTTTGTGACCTCCTCCCAAACATGCACTACCGCAGGAAGAATTGGGGAGATGAGAAGGGAAAAGGGATGAGAGAAATGACGCCGCAAAGGTACACTTGATTACAAATCAATACAGTCAAGTTCCTAACCTCTACAGTGTGCCCTTAGACCTAAAGATCTAAGTTACCTACTATCACGAACTACGGAACTGAATGCGAGCACCGCGGAACCACCGGGCCAGATTGAAAGGCCGTTTGCCCCAGTCTTAGACACCCGATAGCACGCGGGAACTCTCACCAGCACGTAGTCGCTACACACAGGTAGTTAGACCTCCAATCCTTAGTAAGGGTCAAGTTACTACCAGTTTTAATTAGAGGCTTAGGGTCAAGTGCTTTTGGAATGTGAAGGGCGTTGTTTACGGGTAATGCCCAAGTGATTGATTTTAAGAGTGTGTAAGAACAAGCATGCAACAGGGAAATCTCCCCGAATTGAAGTTTTTATTGGCGAATGATTTTTAGAGTTCAGCCTTAAGTAGTATGAATTTTAGGGTTTTGCTGAATTACCAATTCAACCAATCTCCGGGTTTTTGCAAAAATACAGGTTTTCCTTCTAAAACCCAAGAAACCCTTCTTCAATTATCAATTAGTTAATGCATGCTAAAATGCAATGGGCTACCCTAAATGGAGATTTCTATGTGTGGATGCGTGAATCAATTTTATACCAATGTGAAAGGGAGCCAAAGCACTTCAATTCAAGTGCTCCCAATCACTAGAAAGATATCCACACACAAGGCTTCAACCAACAGATAAAGAAAATAAAATTTTTGGGGTTGAAGTATTCAGGATCGAATCACAGGCAAATTTGAAAAGTCGTGGTGGGGTTGGAATCAACTCAATTCCAAATCTCCCCACCAAAAAAGTGATCCTGAATTAAAGATAATTGAGGCAAAAGAGGGATACAAGCAATCTTTTTCTTTGCCTCAAAGAATACTTCCCATGGCGAAAAATCTAAGAATCAAGATTCTAGAATTTTCGCTATGCGAAGTAAGGTGGGAAATCCCGGGGCAGTGGGAGTGAAGACAACCAATCAATCAAGTGAATTTTAATCCACTTGCCCTCAAGAAATCCCAAGAAGTTTTTCTAATTTTTAGTTTTAAATTTTTTTTTTTTTTTTTTTTTTTTTTTTTTTTTGTGTGGTGGCAAGTTAACCCTAATTTGATGAGAAAAGAAAACCTACTTGTTCGGCAACGTGTGCGAAGTTCCAATGCGATGTCGGCGTCTTCACGCTCTCGTTCCCGCCTTGGATCTGCTCACGTCCTCGACTTTGTCAGCCTTCTTCTCCTTCCACCAGGTTCACCTGCACACCAAAAACAATAATACCCGTGAAGAGAGAAGAGACAAATTTAAAGGAATTGGATAGAAACTTACTCGAAAACGCACCTCCCCGGCAACGGCGCCAGAAAAGCTATGATGGTCGGCCTGGATAGGTTGTTAATATGATATTTTTATCGTTGAAATGTGTATAGTGGTTAACCTAATTCAGACCTAACCATCTCTTTACAAAATTTTTAACCTGGCCTAATTGATTTTATCTTGTCACTTTTAAGCCCAGGGTCGAACTCAGGGAAGTGGGGTTCAAGTCGAGTTTCTACGTTTTCCTTAAAACGCGTCTCTTCCGTTCGTTTATTCTGTTTTTGGTATTTTTCTTATTTAGGTTTTTTTCTGGTAATCCTTGTTCTTGAGGCACACCCTCAAAATTGTGTCCTTGGCTTTTAGCCAAAACAGAGTTTTCAAAACACGTCTTGCTACTTGCAAGACGGGGTACCTGCAAATCAAAGATTATCTTTTCACTTTTATACCTTTTTTTATCTTTTTACTAAGAAAGAAACTAACAGATAGAAAGTAAATATAGTAGCTATAGATATATATTTATATGTAGTATATATAAAAAGGGGTGGGGGTGGAGGTGATGATGGAGTGTAGCACTATGTCGAGTCAGCCGACGTCTAGAGAGACGCAACCAACACGACTAGGTGCCGCGTGGAGTGTGGATGGAGGATGGATGATGTATGGGACCACGCTTTTTTTGTACGCGTGTATCAGGGAATATCAGCAACTGGTGCAGATATCCCCGCGATACAGCGTATAATAAATAACGTGAAAATATATGTACATATATATGTATATAAATGTATAATTATATATGTATAGATATATATAGATATATATATATATATAGGTGTATATATATATATATATATATATATATGTATATATGTATATAGCTATGTATATATGTATATAAGTATATATATATAATACTAAATAGATATATATATATATATGTATATAGGTATATATGTATCTATATATATATGTATATATATATATGTGTATAGGTATATATGTATCTAGATATATATGTATATATATATATGTGTATATGTATAAGTATATAGATATGTATATATATATATATGTATATGAGTATGTGTATATATATATATATATATATATATATATATATATTATATATGTATATGCATATATATATTATATTATATGTATGTATACATAACTATATAGATATACTATGTATATATAAGTATATATATATAGATATATGTATATGTATATATATATATATATATATATATATATATATATATATATATGTATATAAGTTACTATTAGTGTGTGAGTGTGTGTGTGTGAAAGTGTGAGTGTAGATGTCTGTGTGCGTCGGTGTAGTGTGTGAGAAAGTGTTGTGAGAGAGAGTGAGAGAGAGAGAGAGAGAGAATGGGAGAGAGAGAGCAGGAGAGAGCGGGCAGGAGAGAGCGAAGGCAGGAGAGAGCGGGCCGCACTGCAGGGGACGAGTTAAGACGTCCGGAGGTGAAGACCGTCGTCTGATGGTCGCGGGCGCACGGGCGCGTCTTCGCCCAGAGGAGGAGAGGAGTCTGCGTCGCCGGCTGCGAGCGCGGAGGCTCGCGACAGCGCGCTCAGAGAGGGAGGCGGGGAGTCTGCAGGCGGGCGCGGAGGAGGTCTGCAGGCGCGCGCGGACGCTTGCAGAGGTTGGCAGGGAGCCGGGAAGGGGCCTGGCCGGCCGCTGCAGAGGTGTGCAGCGGCCGGTTGTGGGTGCGGAAGGCGGGCGACAGAGCGTACTAACGGAAGCGGGGAAGGTCTGCAGGCACGCGCGGAGTGGCTGGGGCGCTTGCAGACGCTCGCGGAAGCTG
Organism: Thalassia testudinum; assembly: GCA_037157565.1. Taxonomy (NCBI): domain Eukaryota; kingdom Viridiplantae; phylum Streptophyta; class Magnoliopsida; order Alismatales; family Hydrocharitaceae; genus Thalassia; species Thalassia testudinum. The sequence goes on from JAZHRO010000014.1 coordinate 115,661,932, forward strand.
CGGGGGTCGGCGCGAGGAGGCCTGGCCGCTGCTGTGCTCGCAGCGGCCTGCTGCGGCTGCAACTGTGGCGTGGACAGAACGGAGACGGAGGCGGGGAACGGGCCTGCAGGCGCGCGCGGAGGGTTGCGCGCCTGCGGGGAAGGTCGCGGAGGAGGCGGGGGTGCTGCTGCTGCTGCTGTCGACGCTGGGCTGCTGCTGCTGCTGCTGCTTCAAGCTTCGGACCTTGAAGCGGCAGCAATGGCGTGGATATGCAAACGAAGAGAAAAGAACACACCACGCCCACCGGCTCGTTGAAGAGCTGGGCGGTGGTGCTCCCACTGTGGTGGTGTGCACCACAGTGGGTTCTCCTGCTCGTCGGGTGCCTCCTCGACGGAGGGCCGGCGTATGGGAGGGGAGAGCGGGTGCGAAGGTGGTTGCGGGTTCGAGTTGCTGCAGCAGCTGCGTATTGCAGCAACGTCTTTTTCTTGCTGCCGCCAGCCCCCAGCTGCGTATTGCAGCCACGTCCCCCCTTGTCGCGAGGAAGAGCTGCGGCTTTATAGAGGAGGAGAGCATGGCGGGGCATGCGGGGAATGGGGGGAATGGCAGCTGCAGGGAGAGGTGCGGGAAGGTGCAGCAGCGGGAAGGACGGCAGGGAGAGGCAGCGGAGAAGAAGTTGCAGCCGTAGGAAAAATAAAAATCAAGTGGAGATAAAAAAATAGAAGAGATGGATTTTTTGTAAAGAGGCACTTGAGGAAAATGTAAATTATGAAGCCCTTTTATTTCATTCTCCTCTCCTCTCAATTAAATGCATGAATGCATGTATTTTTACAGATGCGACTATAGGATTATAATATACATAGTTAATGCTAGAAAATAGCATAAGAAGGCATCCTTATAGGCGTGTTTTGAGGTGCAAACATATACCCCCATGCCTATCTTTTGCTAGTCCCTAGCAAAACCGTATTTAGAAATGTTCCTAAGCTGAAGATTTTCTTCTGAGATGATATCGGTGTGTTTATTATCGGATATTGTGAGAACCAATTGTAAAGAAGACTACCAGTACTTTAAGTCTTACATGACAAAGATTATCTCTCAACTAACTAGGACTCTTGATATTTAAACCTTAAGTACGATTTCCAGGACCCAGGAGGTTTTTCCAAACTCGAGAGCTCAAGAGGTTATGGTTTGTGCATAGTGAAGGATCAAGACTGACCAGATGAACCTTAAGACTCACTCCCAGGGTTTCACGAATTTTTAAGTACAGGTTGGTCCCAATTTCAGCTCGTGTTTTCGGATTGACCCTTAAGATGATTACGGAAAACTCAACTCCCATTTTCGAAAAACAAATTATACCGACATTTATGAGATATACTGACTCTTTTGCAACATCTTTTTTTTTTTTTTTTTTTTTTTTTTTTTTTTTTTTTTTTGAAACATATGTCAGTATATCTCTTACAACACATTTTGAAAGAGCACACTTTTTTTTTTTTTTTTTTTTTTTTTTTTTTTTTTTTGGTGGGAGAGTTTCTTTTTGGTGGAAAGAGCCACTCCTAAACACAAGATTAAAACTTGGGATAAAAAGTCTACCTGCGCGCACAGGTAAGGACTCCACCTTTCCTAATGAACACTAGGGTTGGATCTTATGTTCACCTGATCTTTCCTGATATGTGTAGTGTGAACCAAGTTTACTTAAGCTCTCAAGAAAAAGCAAACCAACGAATCCTGTACTGGTGTCTCAGGTACAAGAAACGTTCTTAGTTAGGAGAGATTTTGATCTATTTCGTCAATGCTTTAAGTGAATTAAGCCGAGCCTGAGCGAATCAAGCTTCTGTGGCCTGGAAATTCTTCAAAATAGAGGTTGAATATCCATAAACACTTATTGTATTTATTTCTTTTTTTTTTTTTTTTTTTTTTTTTTGTTTCAGCTTTTAGATCATTACTAAACACCATTTATTACTAATATATATATATATTTTTTTTTCTTCTCTTTTCTTTTTTCTTTTTCTTGCATATTTATAAATAGGTGGTAATTGTCTGATACCATAAAATACCCGGATCCTATGGATGCCTATCCACCCCCCCATGCCAAACAATGCTATGTCCTCATATGCATGCAAGGAAAGGCAGAGAACGGACGACAGATCGGGTAACAGGAGCTGAGGTTTAGGGTATAAATCAGGGTGGAAGGGTGGGTGGATGGTGGGTGGTGAAGAGAAAAGCGAAGTAATCGCGATAGAGGCGTGAAAAGTAATGGTGGATGGTGAGAGATTTGGCGTTTTCTGGGACGAGAATGTCCCAGGCGGATCAGAAAACAGATCAGGAAGAGGAAGTTGGCCCTTAGATTGGCCAAGAAGGGGGGCTTTTTGGATAGATGGATCCAAAAGGGAATAGCCCCGGTGAGTAAGCTGTGGGCTCAAGGTCCCAGTGTGGATTTGCAAATCCGCCTGATTTAGCGGGAAAGAAAGGGCAATCCGGTCTTCCATAGTGTGGACCGGCGGTGAGCAGCCCGGCAATGACTCAGACCACGAGGTATGGGAAGCGGAGAAAACCTCATCAGAAGTCTGGTCAGGAGAAGGTACAGGAATAGGGAGGGATTGGGGAACGTCACAGTTTGTGTTGGTCAGGCAGTCGTCAGGTAATTTGCAGCAGTCTGAATCGGCTCCAATTAGTTCGATACACGTACTGACAGTCACGTCCTCGTCAGACGTGTCATCCTTGATGTGATCACTATCATCATAAGAGTGCGGTGCTGCAGCGGGATTAACCTGAAATCCCGAAGGAATACTCGGAGCTTGCAGAATTTGATGAACCTGTTCCTGAGAAGGTTGTTCCTGTGGTTGCGGACCACAGGGTACAAAGTTTTGCGGGTTTGGAACAGGTTGGGCGGGAAAAGTGCCCTGAGATCGAGTCGCCATGCTTAGTTGATTGATCTCAGCATTCTGCTGCGCCAAATGCTGAAGAGAGGTCATGTTTTCTTTATGGCGCTTTGACATTTCCGTCATCATTCGCATCAATTTATCAAGAGGTTTTGATGCGTGTTTGGTTTTCTGTACACAAGGGCCTGATGGCAGAGTTGCCATAGGATTAGACTGGGCCCTTGGGATGACGGGTGCGGACGATCGCATTGGTCCACCAGCGGGGTTTCGACGCTGCGGGTTGTTGGACCATGCAAAATTGGGATGATTGTGCCACCCTGGGTTATACGTGGCAGAAAACGGGTTATTCCCCAGGGTGCAGGCATCTTCTATGCCAGAAGACGTGTCCGCATATGTGTCCGAGTACACGGAGGCTTGGTCCTCCGTGTCGAAATACTGGCTCGCAGAAGCCAGTTCCACATGACTTACCGAGTCGCTTGGCGCGACACTCGATAAGGAAGGTCTTACAGGGTTTCCAGGGATAAGCCTGGTGTTGAAAGAATTGAAATTGTGACAAAGTGGTGAGGCGGAGGTGTGTGCCATGTTTGTGGAGGATGAGGATGATTCAGCTCTTTTTCTAGATTTATCAGTCAATACAAGCAATTCAGGGTTTTGTGACCTCCTCCCAAACATGCACTACCGCAGGAAGAATTGGGGAGATGAGAAGGGAAAAGGGATGAGAGAAATGACGCCGCAAAGGTACACTTGATTACAAATCAATACAGTCAAGTTCCTAACCTCTACAGTGTGCCCTTAGACCTAAAGATCTAAGTTACCTACTATCACGAACTACGGAACTGAATGCGAGCACCGCGGAACCACCGGGCCAGATTGAAAGGCCGTTTGCCCCAGTCTTAGACACCCGATAGCACGCGGGAACTCTCACCAGCACGTAGTCGCTACACACAGGTAGTTAGACCTCCAATCCTTAGTAAGGGTCAAGTTACTACCAGTTTTAATTAGAGGCTTAGGGTCAAGTGCTTTTGGAATGTGAAGGGCGTTGTTTACGGGTAATGCCCAAGTGATTGATTTTAAGAGTGTGTAAGAACAAGCATGCAACAGGGAAATCTCCCCGAATTGAAGTTTTTATTGGCGAATGATTTTTAGAGTTCAGCCTTAAGTAGTATGAATTTTAGGGTTTTGCTGAATTACCAATTCAACCAATCTCCGGGTTTTTGCAAAAATACAGGTTTTCCTTCTAAAACCCAAGAAACCCTTCTTCAATTATCAATTAGTTAATGCATGCTAAAATGCAATGGGCTACCCTAAATGGAGATTTCTATGTGTGGATGCGTGAATCAATTTTATACCAATGTGAAAGGGAGCCAAAGCACTTCAATTCAAGTGCTCCCAATCACTAGAAAGATATCCACACACAAGGCTTCAACCAACAGATAAAGAAAATAAAATTTTTGGGGTTGAAGTATTCAGGATCGAATCACAGGCAAATTTGAAAAGTCGTGGTGGGGTTGGAATCAACTCAATTCCAAATCTCCCCACCAAAAAAGTGATCCTGAATTAAAGATAATTGAGGCAAAAGAGGGATACAAGCAATCTTTTTCTTTGCCTCAAAGAATACTTCCCATGGCGAAAAATCTAAGAATCAAGATTCTAGAATTTTCGCTATGCGAAGTAAGGCGGGAAATCCCGGGGCAGTGGGAGTGAAGACAACCAATCAATCAAGTGAATTTTAATCCACTTGCCCTCAAGAAATCCCAAGAAGTTTTTCTAATTTTTAGTTTTAAATTTTTTTTTTTTTTTTTTTTTTTTTTTTTTTTTTTTTTGTGTGGTGGCAAGTTAACCCTAATTTGATGAGAAAAGAAAACCTACTTGTTCGGCAACGTGTGCGAAGTTCCAATGCGATGTCGGCGTCTTCACGCTCTCGTTCCCGCCTTGGATCTGCTCACGTCCTCGACTTTGTCAGCCTTCTTCTCCTTCCACCAGGTTCACCTGCACACCAAAAACAATAATACCCGTGAAGAGAGAAGAGACAAATTTAAAGGAATTGGATAGAAACTTACTCGAAAACGCACCTCCCCGGCAACGGCGCCAGAAAAGCTATGATGGTCGGCCTGGATAGGTTGTTAATATGATATTTTTATCGTTGAAATGTGTATAGTGGTTAACCTAATTCAGACCTAACCATCTCTTTACAAAATTTTTAACCTGGCCTAATTGATTTTATCTTGTCACTTTTAAGCCCAGGGTCGAACTCAGGGAAGTGGGGTTCAAGTCGAGTTTCTACGTTTTCCTTAAAACGCGTCTCTTCCGTTCGTTTATTCTGTTTTTGGTATTTTTCTTATTTAGGTTTTTTTCTGGTAATCCTTGTTCTTGAGGCACACCCTCAAAATTGTGTCCTTGGCTTTTAGCCAAAACAGAGTTTTCAAAACACGTCTTGCTACTTGCAAGACGGGGGTACCTGCAAATCAAAGATTATCTTTTCACTTTTATACCTTTTTTTATCTTTTTACTAAGAAAGAAACTAACAGATAGAAAGTAAATATAGTAGCTATAGATATATATTTATATGTAGTATATATAAAAAGGGGTGGGGGTGGAGGTGATGATGGAGTGTAGCACTATGTCGAGTCAGCCGACGTCTAGAGAGACGCAACCAACACGACTAGGTGCCGCGTGGAGTGTGGATGGAGGATGGATGATGTATGGGACCACGCTTTTTTTGTACGCGTGTATCAGGGAATATCAGCAACTGGTGCAGATATCCCCGCGATACAGCGTATAATAAATAACGTGAAAATATATGTACATATATATGTATATAAATGTATAATTATATATGTATAGATATATATAGATATATATATATATATAGGTGTATATATATATATATATATATATATATGTATATATGTATATAGCTATGTATATATGTATATAAGTATATATATATAATACTAAATAGATATATATATATATATGTATATAGGTATATATGTATCTATATATATATGTATATATATATATGTGTATAGGTATATATGTATCTAGATATATATGTATATATATATATGTGTATATGTATAAGTATATAGATATGTATATATATATATATGTATATGAGTATGTGTATATATATATATATATATATATATATATATATATATATATTATATATGTATATGCATATATATATTATATTATATGTATGTATACATAACTATATAGATATACTATGTATATATAAGTATATATATATAGATATATGTATATGTATATATATATATATATATATATATATATATATATATGTATATAAGTTACTATTAGTGTGTGAGTGTGTGTGTGTGAAAGTGTGAGTGTAGATGTCTGTGTGCGTCGGTGTAGTGTGTGAGAAAGTGTTGTGAGAGAGAGTGAGAGAGAGAGAGAGAGAGAATGGGAGAGAGAGAGCAGGAGAGAGCGGGCAGGAGAGAGCGAAGGCAGGAGAGAGCGGGCCGCACTGCAGGGGACGAGTTAAGACGTCCGGAGGTGAAGACCGTCGTCTGATGGTCGCGGGCGCACGGGCGCGTCTTCGCCCAGAGGAGGAGAGGAGTCTGCGTCGCCGGCTGCGAGCGCGGAGGCTCGCGACAGCGCGCTCAGAGAGGGAGGCGGGGAGTCTGCAGGCGGGCGCGGAGGAGGTCTGCAGGCGCGCGCGGACGCTTGCAGAGGTTGGCAGGGAGCCGGGAAGGGGCCTGGCCGGCCGCTGCAGAGGTGTGCAGCGGCCGGTTGTGGGTGCGGAAGGCGGGCGACAGAGCGTACTAACGGAAGCGGGGAAGGTCTGCAGGCACGCGCGGAGTGGCTGGGGCGCTTGCAGACGCTCGCGGAAGCTGCGGGGGTCGGCGCGAGGAGGCCTGGCCGCTGCTGTGCTCGCAGCGGCCTGCTGCGGCTGCAACTGTGGCGTGGACAGAACGGAGACGGAGGCGGGGAACGGGCCTGCAGGCGCGCGCGGAGGGTTGCGCGCCTGCGGGGAAGGTCGCGGAGGAGGCGGGGGTGCTGCTGCTGCTGCTGTCGACGCTGGGCTGCTGCTGCTGCTGCTGCTTCAAGCTTCGGACCTTGAAGCGGCAGCAATGGCGTGGATATGCAAACGAAGAGAAAAGAACACACCACGCCCACCGGCTCGTTGAAGAGCTGGGCGGTGGTGCTCCCACTGTGGTGGTGTGCACCACAGTGGGTTCTCCTGCTCGTCGGGTGCCTCCTCGACGGAGGGCCGGCGTATGGGAGGGGAGAGCGGGTGCGAAGGTGGTTGCGGGTTCGAGTTGCTGCAGCAGCTGCGTATTGCAGCAACGTCTTTTTCTTGCTGCCGCCAGCCCCCAGCTGCGTATTGCAGCCACGTCCCCCCTTGTCGCGAGGAAGAGCTGCGGCTTTATAGAGGAGGAGAGCATGGCGGGGCATGCGGGGAATGGGGGGAATGGCAGCTGCAGGGAGAGGTGCGGGAAGGTGCAGCAGCGGGAAGGACGGCAGGGAGAGGCAGCGGAGAAGAAGTTGCAGCCGTAGGAAAAATAAAAATCAAGTAGAGATAAAAAAATAGAAGAGATGGATTTTTTGTAAAGAGGCACTTGAGGAAAATGTAAATTATGAAGCCCTTTTATTTCATTCTCCTCTCCTCTCAATTAAATGCATGAATGCATGTATTTTTACAGATGCGACTATAGGATTATAATATACATAGTTAATGCTAGAAAATAGCATAAGAAGGCATCCTTATAGGCGTGTTTTGAGGTGCAAACATATACCCCCATGCCTTCCCAAGGCCCTTCACAATATCAGGTTATCAGGTTAACAGGCACACATGCACCTGGAACCAGGCTCACCAGCAATGGGTGGTGGTGAGGTGTGCTTAGATTAGGTGGGTAATCCGATGCGCACTAGAATCATGGAGTATATGTCACGGGCGAGGTGTAGGTGAGGGTGTAATGGGACCTCACCTCGTGGTTGGAGGCGATAAGCCCCAATCACAAAAATAATTTAGGCATGCACTTCACTTCGCACGCATCCGAGGTGGGACTAAATGTCCCCCTCCTTCGTTCAGTCATCAGTAGGGTCCTTCGTCCAATTGGAAATGAACAGGACGCGGTGTCCGTATATTGGCAACCTGGGATGCAACATGGGAGTAAGCCGCACTTCCTGGGCATGGAATTGGCAAAGAACATGGCTGGAGAACCTTGAATGACGTCGGAGATGGAGGCGATGGCGATGGAGCTGCGGTGGCAACCTGAAACCAAGAACACAGGCTAAACACCCTAATCAGTATGCTCAGAAGGTTCGTCAGATCACAGTGAGTGCAACGGTTGTTGTGGTTTGGTGTGTACGTGTGTGTGGAGGGCTGAGAGTGAGGAGAATGAGGGCAGAAGGTGGGTGTGTTCGACGGGGAGGTGGAGTGTTAAACCCTAAATTTCTTTAGGGCTTTTGGAGGGTGAGTCATGGCGGATCTTTTGGAGTTGGTGGCAAAGCAGATGGAGTTGTGGAGAGGTGGAGACACTTCACCAGAGATTTGGCCAGAGCAGAGGATGACGATGGGTTCAGAAGCATATCGGTGGTCGAAATGAACTCCTGAAGGTGTAGAAATGATCGTGGGAGAGGGAGAGAGAGTTTAGGGAACTTAGGGAGATGTTGAGAGGTGGAGATGTCTGGTGGTGGTGGATCGATGCCAGAGGAGGATAGAACTGCGAGACGGCGACGACGAAGTAGGCGGAGATACGCCCTCCCTTTGGCTGGGGAGGGTCACAACGAAGAGAGGAGTCGAGGGAGTCGACCAATTTGGTCGTTGGATGGCTAGAGGAGGAGGATCAAAGAGGGTCACCGGAGCAAGGGTTTTGGTGGCCGAAGGAGGAGAATGAGAGGTGGTTGACTCACCAAACTTTGCTGAGAGGATGCGCAAGGCCACAGAGGTCCTTTTATAGGGCTCTAGATGGAGTTCCAAGCTTGGAAACATGCTTAGAAACTCCAAGCTCTTCACCAAAGATAGATACCCATTCAATCAAAATGTTCGCATGAGGATTCTAGAGGGATTTAGGATCCCTAGATGGGCTCATTTGGAAGGCAATTACTTGATGAGTTTTCCTTTCAATTTTGAGAGGGATTCATCAAGAAATCACAAAGATCTTGCCAACTTAAGGTCACCAAAGTTTGTAGGATTAGGATTTCATGGTGGTAGGGACCTATTTGTGAAAATAATGATAAATATAGGGACTAAAATGCAAAAGATTCAAAAGTTAGGGGCATATGTGTAAGATAAAAGAGTCAGATAGGACTAAATTACAAACTAGGTTAAGATGATCTCAGATTGGGCCCAAATTTTGGTACAAACCTAATATGGACCTAAGGAATCCAATGATGAAGTTGGATTTTGGTTTTGACCTAGTTTGGCTAGGTAATTTATGCAAAAGCACAAATTCGGGTAAAAGTCTACTTGTGGCTCTATTTTAGGTCAAGACAGGTTCTGATGGTCAAATCAAGCAAAGCAAACCCTAGATAATATTTTTCTATGATTTTTAAAGGGTTTATGTGAATTTTATTCTAACTAGAACCTCACTTAATTAAGCGAGTTTGTTTTTAGGGTTTCAGAAGTAATTTAATTCCTTAAATGCACGAAAACACATTTCTATTTGTATTAACCCACTTGTTTGACTCTTGAGACCATTTAACCCTTAATTAACCTCTGAGAAAGCCTGTGATTGTCATGCATTCAAAATATGATGGTAAAATTATAGTTTTAACCATGGTTTCTTGTATTTTTCTCTTAAAGTGTTTGCAATGAATTGTGATCTTCTGATGGTTATGTAGAAGCATTTAATGACTTAATTAGATCAAATTGAACTAGTTATGGCTTATAATGATGTTTCCATCAATTGACTCCTGAAAAAGGTTCATCTTGAGAATCATCCCAAGATTTGACTAGGGCAACTATAAATTTCATCCTCGACCTCAATAATTTCCCAAGAAGAAACTCACCCAGGTCCCTATCCCTAACATTTTGGAGCAAATCCAATAGAAAAATATTAATTTCATCAATCATTTTGATCATAGGCTCAAATGCTTCAGTGTATGGTGTTGGCTGAGCTTCTAAAGATTGTATAGTGTTCCTCAAATTAGCCAACACCCTATCCTGGATCTGGTTCACTTGAACAGACTAGTTCGGATTAGGGTTGGGTGGGTTCAGGTTAAATCTAAGGGAGTCATGATATTAAGGTTCTCGAGTCCCTCCCTGATAGTAGGTCTTCTCAGGTTTCTCAAAAAATGGAGGTGACCTATATTCTGTGGAATACTGGGGAGGGTAGATGTTATAATCATCATATCCTTCATGATTGTAGATCGGGTTGGTTTGATCATCAAAGGATCGAGATCTATAATCACTGTAGCTCTGGGAAGGATAGTAATCATAGTCTTGTTGTCCAGGGTTAGGCCTTGGACATTGAGGTCTGGATTCATATCCCCAATCAAAGTTGTCCAGGCTAGGAGATGCGTAGTCATAAGTCAAGTCAGGATAGTAATCATCTTGGGGAAAAGTGTTGGTAGGAGGGTAGGATGGGAAATTCGTGTAAGATGTGGAAGGATACATGGTAGAATAGGAGGGAAATAAAAAGAGAGAAAGGAGCCTTGCAATACAAGCAATCAACCCTCTCCTTAGGTGGGTTAGCTTAAAGACTTGCAGACTCGCAGGACCCGTCTTGAGATTAGAACCAATTTGGTTTACTTTTATCCGGCCAATACAACCAGTTAGAAGGAGGGGTTGGGGAGAAGGTTCTTCCTTTGGCTTGCGCCTCCAGTTCCTAGTGTACCCTCCAGCCGCCGTCGTTTGACGCTACTCTCCTACTTAGACATCAGAGAGACTAGTAAAAGGAGCTTAATCAAAAAAAGAAATCTCAATCTGAGCCTCAAAGAGTGAATCAATACTTAAGGCCAACGTCTACTCAGTTTTAATTAGTCTTGGGATGATTGTGCTCTTGGAATGTGATGGGCCCTTTAGATGGGTTATGCCCTTAACGATCAATTCAAATGTGTGTGCATACACAACCAGGGTTTGCAAATAAGGCTATTTGGTGATGTGTCTTTTAGGGTTTAACCTTGTTTAGTAGCTTTTAAGGTTTAATCTTAGGTGTATTCAATCAAGTTCAAGAGAACACTCCAAGTTTTGAAAACACTGGTGTAGATATATTCCTTTAAAAATCAGAATAAAATGTGGAGTGCTTGGTTCAGTCCTAAAAATCAACCCTAAGTGGCAAGCTACTTGATGAATCAATTTTAATTTAAGTGGTGCAGCCCAAACAACTCAATCAATTGGCCTGTTGCACCGCTTAGTTAAGGCACACAAAAAGCCTTAACCTGGTCAGATTTCTACTCACTTATGTATATTGAGTTTGAGTGCACCAGGTGTTCAAGTCATTTCCTAGTTAAGTGGTAGAATCAAAGTGGAATGATGCACCTTAAGTTGAGAGTTGTGGGTGTTAATGTGTGCCTCTTTCAGGAAATCCCACAATCAGATAACTTTTCTTTATTTTTTTTATTTATGTGGATGGCAAGGTGAGTGGAGTGACAAACAAGGCAAACAATTTCTATCCTAAGGTTTGCGAAAACACCTAAGTAGATTAGTTCTTGATTATTAAGGTGGCGAAATGATCTAGTGGGTTGGGAAGTAGGGGAAAACTTATAAATGTCTCTACCCACACTTTACTCCAATCTACCGCCTTCGGCTCCTCGATCGGGTTCCTACAAGACAATAAATCAAAGAAGAAAGATAGGTTAGAAAAATATGTAAGTAATGCGGGAAAACGTGAAAAAAAATCAAAGTGCGTTGACTCCCTAGCAATGGTACCAAAATTATTAAGCGTGTTTCACTAATTATAATTAGGGTTCGGAGGACCTATCATCATATTTTGCAAAATGCATCTATTAGATTAAATTTATAATCGAAACTCGAAAAGTGAGTCCTGAGTCAAACAAGGGGAGACGAATGTTTGGTTTTGAAAAATCCACATTTTGCTTTTATTTGTTTTTGTCATTTTTATCTTTTGTTATTTTTAGCAAGTAAGAGATTAGGTTAATGAATTCTTATCTAACCAATATACTTACAAAATATAAGAGAGAGAGAGAAACAATCACATATATTTTTGAAGCAAATGTTTTCTACAACAATGAAAGTGGGAAAAACTACACTAGAAAGCAGGAAAGATAGATGGAGATGAGAAGAATCCCCCTTGACAGTTGCTCAGAGGATGACTCGCTTTGACGTCGCCTGGAGGAAGGTGGTGAGGAGCGGGACAAACGAGGACGGAGCAGGAGGACGGAGTGCGGGGCAGGCGACATTGCGGGGAGGATCTACTTCCTAAAGTAGGTGAGAGGATAGCCATGGGGTGCTCCACGAATGGGGATGAGGGGAGGGAAAAATATTTGGTTTTCTACGCTAGAGGAGCATCCAAGGCTTGGGACAAGCTCTCTCTAGAGCCTTGGAGGTGGTGAGAGGAAGACAGGAAGAGATGGTTTGGAATGGAGGGGGGTAGGTCCTTTTATAGTGGAGGAAAGACAAAATCGTCCATGGGCAATTAGTGACAGCTGTAATCGTCGCTGAAGATCCACCCAACTGTCGTTGAAGATCTGCACCCTTGATTGCGTAGCAATCATAGGTCTTAATCGACTTAGATTAAGCTAGGACTTAGCATAAGTTAGGGTTATTCAAGCATGCATACGCATTATCTGCATCTTTACTGATTTTCTTTAGCTATGCATGAAATAATGTTATAATGTGCTGATTGCAGGCAATAAGCTGATCAGGAGCTGGATCTGGAGGAGGATCTGAAGCTGGATCATGAATAACAGGAGTTGCAACATAGCTGGAGCAGAAGGTTTAGTTTAGATGTAGGAATAATAATGTAAGGGAGTTAAAGGTTTTCTATTCTATTAAGTATAAATAAAGTAGAAAAATGTGAAGAGCTTAGGTCTATCCTAGCCCTAGGATAGCCTAGAGACCTCCCTAAGCCTTAGCAACCTTTAGATTAGGTCACAATACCCTAGGAAGCCCTAAAACTCTAGTTCCAACCCTTATCTGCACGTCCAGATAAGTTATAGGATGTCCAGGACCCTTAGCCAACTACTGCACACCTCAAACCCACTTCTGCAGTGTTATTGGATGTCCAAACACTTTGTCAGATGTCCAATTTCAGCAGAATACCCAAAACAGAACCTTGATTTCCCCCTGACTCAGATTGGACGTCCAAAACTGAAGTTTGGACTTTTGATTTTTGAGTATAAGTCGTCTGATCACATTATTGGACGTCTGGTACTGGTCTCCAGTCCCTGTTTTGAGATTCAAGTCTTGATCTAGGATCTTTAGCTCCCTAGACCTTATCCTAACCCCATAGGAACCTAAATTAAGGTGTCCTAACCCTAGTACAACACCTATAGACATACCTAAGGACCTAATTAGGTCCTCACCAATCCTAATTGACTTAGATCAAAGTCAATTACCTTCACCTAAGTCAATTGGACTCATTGAGTCCAATTGAGCTTAGATCTCAACCCACACAAGTTTAATTGGACTTGGTGAGAGTCCAATTGACCTAAACCCAACCTAATTGAGTTATTTCACTCTCAATTAGGTTCACACTCATTCAATTAAACTTAGGTTAAGTTTAATTGCATTTTCCCCTTAGCAATTAAGGTTTATAACCCTAATTCAAGACATACACCTACCCAAACCCCTTACGACCTAACCCAAACCTCTTGGACACCTAGAGCACGACCACTCACACACACACACCCATTAACACACACACACTTCTCTAGAGTTCTCTAGAACTCTCTTGATGTGGCACCACCTCTTGGTTGCCAAATTTAGCAACCAAGAGGCATTCAAATTGAGATCCACAGTTTTTGGATCTCAAAAACCACCTCTATCCTCATGTGGCTGGCCGCTCTTGTACTCTCTCTAGAGAGTTCCACACCTCTCTAGAGAGAAGCCCTTGAGTCTACAGAAAGACCCCATGGGTGGCCAAGTGCACCGATTCACATCCCTTGGCTTCCATTGGCACCACTCACTCCATTGGCTCCATGTACGCCCACCTTCACTTAGGTTAGCCACTCCACCTCCACGAGCTCACCACCATCATGGAGGACATCATGCCGGGATGCTGGATCAATCCTCCCTCTCTCAAAGGGTCGGCCTAAGCTACATTGGCCACCCCTCATTCTCCTCCCGACCACTCCAAGGCCATCGAGGACCACCCCTGAATGCCCTTCTGTCTGCTAGATTTAGTTTATGCTCTTCATAATTTTATTTCTTTTATTATTGCTTAGTAGAGTAGTCTTTATTCTCCCCCAATGATTCATGCAAAATCCCCTCATTGATTCTTGTATGCAGTCGCTTTTTGGTAGCTAGATTTGAATTCCAAGCATTTCTGTACAAGCTTTCCTCTATCATTTTTGTTGTAAACAACTCTCCTGCTAAATGAATGAAAAATGCTTTTATATATATATATATATGTCTCCATGTTTTGAAATCACAATGAGCTTATTGATTGCTATGATATTTCCGTGATTTAAGTTGCCTATTTTTCAATTGTCTATCCATTCTGCAACAAAGCATGTCGTTTCCCAAGAATATCAAAAACCTAACGATAGATGCATTCTCCGTAAATAGTCACCACCTCACTAGAATCGTGCGACATAAACTCACACATTCACCTTTGTGATTTATTGAACGCATGCGCACGTAATTTGAGTTCATAACAGAAGTGGTGAAATTTTAATTAGGAGATTGGAAACCAGCATGTGTTTTTAAACAAAGTAGAGTGGTAGAAAGATCGATTTCTAAAGTAAAACAAATGCCTCCCAGAGGCGAACGACCGAGACTCAAAGTCTCATTATTTTTACAAACTTAATTTTTGACGAACATTTTTGCGCGATTACAGTACGATTCCAACAACTTTCAAAACGTGTGAGAACGGTTCTGTCAGCCCTTCAATTCCTTTGCTGGCGTGTGCATACCTTAGGCCATTAGTGATAGCTACAAGCATCACTAAAGGCTTGCCCAACTATCACTGAAGATTGCACCAACCAAGCAACTGCCTGCAACTAGCCTGCGCATCACGCACTCCTGGTCACGCACGTGCACTCGCACACTGGCGTTGCGGTTAGCTGTGCACGCACCTGTATGCATGCATGCTTGCGTTGTGCTGCGGTGGACTGTGCGTGCGCCGGTGTGCGTGCACTTCCAATTGCTGATTTGGGGGCTCCACGGGTCTCGAACCGGCGTTGCTTCTTTGCAAACCAACCATGCTACCATTGAGGCAAGGGTGCAGTTGAGTCTTAAGGAGGGCATGGGTGTTGAGGATGCAGACAAATCCCAGCCATTGGATCTTGATCCAACGGCTGTGGTACGAGATCAACGATGATGAGGGGGCACCTGTGGTTGTTGCAGGTCAAAGTTGGGCGGCCTAGATGGTGCCACATGGCACCATCTGTGTCGTCCGTCTTCTTTTACTAGAGGGTGCTACGGATCTTTGATCGAGATGATTCTTGCATTGCCGAACTACAATCATCGCTCCAAATCTATCTGTATGGCCAGATTTTTCATCTGATGCTTGCATGGATGTTGCATTGCCCCCTGGCCGTTGATCTTCCTTGGAGTTCACATGATGCTACGGGACTTCGATCTAGATGATTTCGGAGGCGTTAGACTTCGATCATCGTCCAGATCAGATCCGTACAGTCTGATCAACCATCGGAGGCTCTGAAATAAATCTTCTCTCTTGACCATAAAAAGGACCTAATTAACCTAAAATATATACAACTAATCTAAATGCAGAATGCTGCATACTATACAATATTTATAACATGAAATGCAAATCTAAGCATAGGAACATGCATGAATAGGCATTTTACCCTCAATAATTGTGGGTACGTCACCTGCCTGGTTTGGATTGGAAGTAGGAGTTGGCAAGAGAAGTGGTTGCTGCTGATATCTGTTCGTCTCTCGTGAGACACATTAGAAAGATTAGATATTATTGTCGTAGTGTGAATCATGACAGAACAAACAAATTTATCAAAGTCGGGAGTACCGAGTCGTTTGCAGGGAAGAAATCATGATTTTTGTAGGGAAGCTTTTTCGAAAACTCGCTTTAAACTGATATATATCTGTATATATGTAGAGAGCAGATATGGAGAAGATCAGAATTTTATTGTATTCAGAAATAGTTTCTCAAAATAGAATTTTCTATTCGAAATAGTGAGAGATAGAAGGCAGATGGATGACGACACTGCTTGTAGGATTCTTGTGTGAAGCACAGTAGCGCTTCTGATCCAGAGCACCGGGATGAAGTACGGAGAGGAGTTGTAGAGAGGGAGAGAGGCTAGAGTTGTATCTGGTGGGAGTCTGGTGGAGGATGTTTCCTTCTAGGGGGGCCATAGGCCTTCCTTTATAACTTTTATGAGGGGCAAGATGGGCATTTGAGCCCCCAAAGCCATGCAAGAACCTTTTGGTGATCAGATCCTATGATCAGGAGATCAACAGATCAGATCGCACCTCAATAAACCTTCATTTGCACCTTCTACGCTCAGATTGCCTCTGGTTGCACCACGTGGCATGCTCTGGAGCCTTGGATCGCAATCTGATGGCTCAACCTCTTCTTCACGCGCTCCCAACACTTTTTCCTCCCTTTGCACATGCCCAATGCTTCTTCCTCTCTTCACGTGGGCTCGCATGCCTTTGTTGAGTGCTTTATCCTTGGTCGTTCGATCTTACTATCGAACAGTTTAGATTTGCACTCGCGCCACCTTTGAATTCCCACTTCGCACGCTCATGCATTTACTCGTGTGTCTAATTCTAATGCTTACCAGCATGCCACGCGGACGCACCTTAACTGCTCAATGCTGATTGGATGCTTGAGATTCACCTGAGTACACTACCGCCTTGATCTCATATGAATCGTGATTTGATCCTGCATCATGTGCCGTTGTTCGAGTGTGCTCTCCGCTGCACTACTCCCTTCCTTATGTGCATTTCTAGATCATGTGTAGCTACTTGACGCGTTTCTTACCTCAACTCAGTAATTAAGTTAATTTCACTTAATTAAGAGTAGAGAAAAGTCACTTAGGTTAACTCGAAGTTGTGTCGATTAGTAGTATAGGGTCGAATTAACCTAACATTTTAGAAATTTTTACTGGTTGAGTCTAGGTCATTCGCTGGGAGGTATAATTCATTTTAAATTCACTAGTCATCTTTATTTTTTCTAAGCATAGGAGGTATAATTAAGTTAATTATAGAAATATGAATTTTGCTAAAAATTGATTAGAATAGAATAACAAGCAAAATCCCATATGAATTCTCATTTTCAACATTTAAAACATGTAAGTCCTCTATTTATTTCAAATGATTTAAGGCAAGGAAGAGTTTATTTAATGAAAACATGCCTTATTACAACATTTAAGAACAAAAAGAAATTAAAATGTAACAAGAAAATTAACTTCTTCAGCCTTTTATCTTTTCTCTTCTCTCTCTTTCTTTTTCTTCTTTATTTCCTTTTATTCTATTCTTTTATTTATTTTTCTTTCGAGCTCTTTTCTTTCTTTTCTCTCTTCTACTCCTACCTTCATCTTCTTTCCTTAGTATTTCCTTAAGCCTCCTCCTTAGTCTTCATGCCTGTTAACCGTCAGCCTTTTTGCCTTATCTTCTTCAACACTTAGCTTCTCAGCACTTAGCCATTAGCTCTTCTTTTCCTTAAGCCAGCTGAATCAGGTTTTTTTTTACTTTTCAACCAAAAATTATTTTTGATTTGCGGCGAGGTCCTTTTGAGGATACATAGCACCCTGAGATAAGGGTGGGACCAGACCCTACTCGGTCTTCGCCTGATTTCATTAGGGTTCAATTTTGGTTTATTTCTCGAGCCAAACCGGCCTTCTCTCAAGCTGAACTGGTTGACGCCTCCTAGGCCTTGCCCTCCTAGGGCCAAATCGCACACGCCCACTTGGGGACACACATGCCCGCACACACACACACATATGCTCAGAATGATCAGGGTTCAGGTTTACGCTAAGCGCTTGATGACTGGTAAGCCCAGTGCACAAAAATGTTTTATACTAATGCACGTGCTTGTGTTTTTCCGATGTGGGACTATGTTTCCCCCCTCCAGACCCGACTTCAACAAAGGATTTCTCCCTACTCATAGCTCCAAATCAAGCGATTCGAAGCTTGATGGAAAGCTCTAAGGTGGCTCTACAAGATTATAGGGTCAATTTTAAGTCAAGAAGATGTTTTCCTCTTCAATTTGAAGAGTGAATATAGGGGGCTCCTACGGGGTTTTATTTCCTGGAAATGGAGTTTATCTTCACACAGTCCACAGCTGGACTTAAGCGCTTAGCTAATCCTCTTAATGGGTTATACATATGATTCCATAGCTTCAGGTATAGGTTTTGAACTCTCAAAGCTTTAGGTAACACAGAGAAGCTTCAAGCTTCTTTGAAAGCTTCAGAGATAGAAATTTAGAACTTAAAATAGGTAAATAGACAGCTAAGAACATTTCTAACTGATTTAAATAGATTCTAAGGGTTAAGAATCTATTATAAATTGGGTATTTAAGTTATATGTGGTAATTACTCATATTAAAGTGTAGAATACGGTCCTTAGTGATGAAATGACGATGGAAGACCCTATGAAGGTGGATCTAAGCTTGGTTACTCTAGCCATGGACAGCGACAGTAGCTGTGAAGGTGAAGGTGAATTAGGCGATACAGTGATCAATTAAGTGTTTTAACAGATTATAAATGGTCGTGAGGGTTTGAGGAAGGTGACCAATGAATTTAAAAGACAAAATTAAGGCTCTGGCGAGCTCAAGGCGCTCCCTGGAGGCGAGGACGACGATCTGAGAAATCAGATATTACAACTAAACTACCCTACTCCTACTCTTAATCTACTGTTACCTGGATGAAGGGGTCAATAGGGTTTCGCTGAAGATTCATAGCAGACGACGAAGTCATAGGGTTAAAGAAGAATCTCTGGCAAGCAGATGTGAGGTGAAGCAGAGGATCTCCTTGGTCGTCGCCTTCGTCTAGAGACGCGACTGACCTCAGTGGATCTCCTCAGCTGATCAGGATGGATGGAGGAAGTCAGAGAATTTGGTGGAAGGTCAGCGGAGTTGCAGACGAATAGCCTATTGGGTTGGCTCAGTGTTAGAAGAGGGAAGGGAGACAACTTGAGAGAAATTGGAGGGGTGAGGGGGTATTTATAGTGGATGGCGACGAAGAAGGTGGCAAGGTCTGGATGAAGAAGAAGCTTGGGGATCTTAACCTACAGCATCGTCTCTAATGACAGTGAGGTTAACTCCCACCAGAAATTAGGATTTTCGAGTAATCTAGACAGGTGGATGAAGATGGAGTGGTGAGCGCAAGCTCCAAGAGCTTGGAGAAGAATGATGTCGGCAGGGTGGTGATTGCGTAGTGGACTTACTCTCCATCCTCAGCCGTCCACTCGGCTGGAAAAGAAAAAGAAGAGGAAAGGGATAGGGACCAAAGTGAAATGAAACTTAAGGACCTTTATGTAAATTGAGGACTCGATTGTAATGAATTTTAAGGACCTAAATGTAAACCTACGTTTTAAAGGTTTATTTTAACTTAGATTTTTTTCAACTTTTTATAGATGTTAGTAAATAAGGTAGTTATTATGTTTTCACCTTGAATTTACATTTTTGACCTTTTTAGGTTAATTTATTAGATTAAGTAAAATTACTTAGTTTATTATATACTTAGTTGTACATTATGTTTAAGTTACTTAACTTATTAATTAAGGAAATGATTAATAAGATTTCGAGTCCAATTATTAATTAAATTGTTAATAATTTTAATTAAATGATAAAATATCATTTTAAAATTATTTTAAGGTCCTTTACTAAATATCCCTTATTATATAATTAACCCTTATATAGTCATAACCTTAGCTAATTAAGTAGAAAGACTAATTAATTAGGGGTAATTATAGATCATGATGAGTCTCTCATCATACCCCCAAGCCAAGGTTTTGCTAGTCCCTCGTAATATTAACTAATACTATAATGATTTAAAGCACTTGGGTTTAAATTATTATAAATAGTAACTATGTAGAGAAAAACTTAGGTCAGAAAATTTTTTTTTAGTTTAATATAAATGATTAATGTACAGAGCATATGTGAAAATTTTCTTACTTAGATTTATACTTATAACATTGTCAAAACACACTTAAAATAATTTGTTAACAATAATTTTGTTCAAAATTAGAATTCTTTAAAAATCTCTTAATCCTTGTAACTATTTTTAACTAAAATTAGAATACAAAGTGTTTTAAGGAAACAAAACTTAAGGATTGAGAATTAAATTTTAACTCAAAAACTCATTAGAATTAAGTTGATCCTTTGTTTATGATAATTGACTTTTATCGATATAAGTTTAAGCAAATTAACTAGATACTCATTATTAATCAAACTTAGAGTAGTAAAACTCTAATTTACTAGCCTACAATACTAAAGAATAACTTCTAGACCTAGGATTCTGTCAATTCTTCTCCTTTAGGTCTCAACTTAAAATCTTCAAAACCCAAATTTCTTAGGCTTCACTGCCCAATTCCAATGTTTAGTAGCTATGATTTTAGAACATCTGTGCCTAGTGAAGAGAATTGTCCTAAAGGCATCCAAAGTTGCAAAAATCTAGATCTTAAGACATCAATTTCCAATCCCAATTATTCCAATTCAAGCCTTTGGCTTGGCCATACTCAGGTTTGGTTGCTTTCTCCTCACCAGTTTTCCATCCTGAGGTCAACACTTTTTGCGTATATCTCCTCGATGGACCACTGGGTCTCTTATTCCTAATATTTTTATCTCCATATTTTTTTTCACCTTTTCTATAGGTTAGAACACCCATTTGTAACGAGATGTTCTTTTTACTTGATGGAAGGAAGGGTAGCATCCATTTGTAACGAGATGCTTTTATTTATTATGGAAAAATTGCATAAGCACCCTTTTGTAATTAGGCACTTAACTGCAGGGTGTTTTATTTATTTATTTTTATTTTTATTTTTCTTTTCCCCTTCTCATTTTTCTTACTAACTTTATTCTTCAAATCCTTTTTCTAGGTGAGTGGCACATCCTTCACCCTTTCAAGAACCGCCCCACGGAAATCCTTGGACTAAAGAGGATTCAGAACTGATCTCTTAACCTCTGTGTTTTCGCGATCTCAGATGCCAACAAGATAATTCTATGTGTGTGAATTTAGATGTTTAGGTTACTTAGCTCTCAAACCAGAGCTTGGACAACAAAGCCCTTCACTCTCAGGTTCTTCAAATTCTTAGTTTCCTCCTATAGGATCCGTCAAGACAAAATTTACCAAGTCTAGTTATTTATCTTTAGCCTATAAGTCTTGTAAACTAAAATTCTACTAACTCTCTTTTTAACTAACTCTGAATATCTGGCCTTTTTACTTAACTTTATGACAAAATCAAATTTTCAAAAAGCAAAAGGATTACTTAATCTAATTGATTAGAAAGTTATAATTTAATTCCAAAACTTAAGTTTAAATCTTAATGCACTTAGTTTCTTAATTCATGGTAAGAATAGAGAAACAAAGTTATAGAAGATTTAAAAGATTTCTAATTCAAATAAAATCTTGTTGTAAAATTTAAAAGTGTGTTTTTACAAAATGTTTAAAGTAAAAATCAAATTGAGAATTGAATGCTCTTAAATATCCTATGTATATTATATACATTTTAATTTCTGAACTAAAAGAAAATTAAACTCTTAATTATAGTAAATATATATATATTTTCTTCTTTTCTTCTTTATTAAAAATAAATATACCCCACTTATTATTTTTATGAATTTTCTTTTTCAAATTTTTGTATTTATATATTTTTATGTATATAAGACTTTTCAATTTTTATGAATTTTTTTTTCAAAAATTTTTCAAATTTTTATGAAATTTTTTATTTTGTAAAATTTCTATCATTTTTGGAATTTTTATTTTTTAAAATTTCATGGATATTTAATTTTTATGTGTTTTCATTTTTTAACCCACACTTAAAGTGAAAATTTCACTTCAACACCCCCCCAAGCCAAAACTTTACAATGTCCTCATTATAAGAAGGGTGAAAAGATATTACACTTCATTTAGTATAGGGTGATGGAAGGAGTCGAATAGAGGAGATCCAAGGATCTCTATGCAGACGATTTCAAATCTGACCGAAGGTTAGAGTGGTCAGTCGGACTTAATGAAGGTAATTAGTAAAATATGAAGTGAAATTTCAGAGTAAGTGTAGAAGAAAATCAAAAGGGTAAAAACAGGAAACAGCTATGTACAAATGCGGTGGATGGAAAGAAAACCCTAGTGGAGCATGTGACATTCTCCAACAACACCCAAAGGATGTGATTCTAAGAAAGGTTTTAGACGTTGACCATTGACTTTGAAGGGTTGATCCTTGTTGGGTTCAGTGATTTCGACAGCTCTATTGTCGAAGACTCTAACTACAATAAATGGCCCTTGCCATTTAGACCTAAGTTTACCAGGAAAGAGCTTCAAATGGGCATCAAATAACAACACCTTCTGACCAGGTAAAAGGATTTACGGGAAATGAATTTGTCGTGGAAGGCTTTAAGTTTCTCCTTATACAGCTTTGAACTCTCATAAGAATCATGACATAATTCCTCGAGTTCGCTAAGCTGCAGCCTACGATTTTCACCAACCTTCATGAGGTCTAAATTACAGGCTTTAATTACCCAATAAGCCTTGTATTCAATTTCTACGGGAAGATGACAAGGTTTCTCGTAAACAAGTCTGTATGGTGACATGCCTATTGGTGTTTTGTGGGCAGTCCTATAAGCCCACAAAGCCTCATTTAAATGGGAAGACCAATCCTTCCTATCGGGTCGGATTGTCATTTGAAGGATCTTTTTGATCTCCCGATTAGAGACCTCGGTTTGCCCATTAGTCAGGGGATGATAAGGTGTAGAAATATGAAGTGTAACCCCATATTTTCTAAATAAATGTTTAAACTGGGCATTAATAAAGTTGGAACCGCTGTCAGAAATGATAGCACGAGGTACCCCAAAATGAGCAAAAATGTAACTCTGTATAAAAGGAATAACAACTTGATGGTCGTTTGTGAGTGTGGGTATGGCTTCAATCCAATGAGAAACATAATCTACAGCAAGTAAAATATAATGGAGTCCAAAAGAGGACGAAAACAGACCCATAAAATCTATGCCCCAAATGTCAAAGATTTCACAGAATATAATCAGGTTCAAAGGCATCATGTCTTTTCATGTCATGATACCAAGTGTTTGGCAGTGACTACATGCCTTACAATAAGTCTGAGAATCAGCAAATAACGTGGGCCAATAAAACCCGCATTGCAAAACTTTTGCAGTGGTCTTTCTACCAGAAAAATGACCACCACAGGCCTGGTCGTGACAAAAAGATAGGATAGAATCAATCTCAGAAGAGGTGACACAATGCCTGATGATTTGATCATTACAGAGTCTAAAAAGATATGGATCTTCCCAAAAATAGAATTTGGCTTCTGCTTTGAGTTATGATTTGCGATTCCCATCCCAGTCTGGCGAGAATTGATGTGTAACCAAATAATTAACAATATCTGCATACCAAGGAAGATCTGTGGATATAGTCAAAAGATGTTCATCAGGGAAGTGTTATGTGATTGGTGGAGATGATTCGATTGTATCAGAAGGAAGACGGGAAAGATGATCTGCAATAACATTTTGCCTGCCCACCTTATCATGAATTTCTAGGTCAAATTCTTGCAAAAGCAAGATCCATCTGATTAACCTAGGTTTCGTGCCCTTCTTAGATAGAAGGTGTCGGATAGCTGAGTGATCAGAGCACATTATGATTTGAGATCCAAGTATATAAGATCTGAACTTTTCTAATCCAAATACTATTGCTAGTAACTCTTTCTCTGTAACTGTGTAATTCCTTTATGCCTCATTCATTGTTTAACTGGCATAGTAAATTACCACCGGATTCTTCTCAATTTTCTGTCCCAAAACAGCTCCTATTGCATAATCTGATGCATCACACATGATTTCAAATGGTAAATCCCAATTAGGTGGTTGCAAAATTGGAGTCTGTGTAACTCTGTCTCTCAAAGTTTTAAATGCTAAAATACACTCATTCATCTCAAAAATTGCATCCTTTGTGAGGAGGATTGTGAGTGGTTGGGCAATTTTTGAAAAATCAAGGATGAATCTTCTATAAAATCCTACATGCCTGAGAAATGATCTAATGCCTTTGATCGAGTCATTGATTGGAAGATTTGCAAATTGATTGATCTTGGCTCGATCTATTTGGATACCCCACTCAGATACGAGATGACCAAGTACTATGCCCTCTGGAATCATAAAATGGCTCTTCTCCCAACTAAGGATAAGTTTTACCTCAATGCATCTTTTAGAACCTTCGACAAATTATCCAAGCAAATATCAAATGTTTCCCCAAAGACTGAAAAATCATCCATAAAAACCTCCATATATTCACCAACCATTTCGGTAAAAATGGCTAACATGCAATGCTGAAAAGTCGCGGGTGCGTTGCAAAGCCCAAATGGTATTCTTCGGAAAGCAAAGGTTTTGAAGGGGCAGGTGAATGTCATTTTCTCTTGATCTTCGGGATAGATTGCAACTTGATTATATCAGAGTAACCATCTAAAAAGTAGAATAACCTATTACCAGTTAATCTCTCAAGGATCTGATCAATGAATGGTAAACTAAAATGGTCCTTTGTAACAATATTTAGCTTATGATAATCAATACAAACCCACCACGAATTCGCAATTCGTGTGGGAATGGTTTCTCTAGATTCAGTTTTGATTATGGTGAGTCCTACCTTTTTGGGTGCTACTTGGATTGGACTCACCCAAGGGCTATCAGATATAGGATAGATAATATTAGCATCAAGCCACTTGATTATTTCTTTCTTAACAACCTCCTTTAGATTAGGGTTTAGGCATCTTTGAGCTTCTCTTGAAGGTCGTGCCCCATCTTCAATATAGATGCGATGAGTACAAAACATGGGGCTAATCCCGGTGAGATCATGTAAAGTCCACCCAATTGCCTTCTTGTGATCTCAAAGAACTTCGATCAATTTGGATTCTTTTGATTCAGATAGATGAGAATTGATTATTACAAGATATGTTTGATCAGATTTGAGATATACATATTTCAGATTGTCAGGCAATGGTTTCAATTCAAGCATAGGAGTAGAATCAACAGCAGGATTTGGGGCGGGATTTTCAATTGTGAAAAGTGATTCAGATTCATAGTCAAATTCGGATTGAGTAGAGATTCCAATAGCATTTCGTTGCTTTGAGGGTATGGGATATCAAAAGATGTGCTTTCTAGTTCTAAAGAACTAATGTCATCCTCAAAAGCTTTTATTGATTTTATTTCCTCAATCCATTCACAATCAAATCCACTAGAATCTCTAGATATATCTAACTTAATTGTCTTCTCCCCAAATTTCAATTCAATCTTTCCTGATTCACAATCAATGTTGGCTTTTGCAGTAGCCAAAAAGGGTCTCCCTAAGATAATTGGGGTGTCTTTAATGTTTTGGGTACTTCCATATCAAGAACAATAAAATCTACAGGGAAGTAAAAATCCCAAACTCTCACAATAACATCCTCCAACATTCCTTTAGGTGACTTAATAGATCTATTGGCTAATTGTAAAGTCACATTGGTAGACTTAAGGTTTTCTATTTGAAAGTGTTTTACCAAAGAGAAAGAAATGAGGTTAATAGAAGCTCCTAAATCTAGGAGAACTCTATTAAAATACTGACCCCCAATTATACAGGAAATAAATGGAGATCCTAGGTCATTCTTTTTCAAAGGAAGCGTACTTGAAATAATAGAGCTCACATGCTCTGAAAGCACAACAGTGCTTCCTTTCTTCGACTTACACTTAGGAGTACACAATTCCTTCAAAAATCTTGCATAAGTCAAGATATGTTTGATATCATCTAGGAGTGGGATATTAATATGTACCTATTCAAAAATTTTAATCAAATCCTCATCTAATGTAACAGGTTGTTTTTGTTTCCTAATCTTCTTCAAATCTTCTACCCTGATCTCATGAATTAACAGGAATTGCAGGATCAAGTTCTGCACCTCTTCCAGGTGTAGAAACAAGGGTTGATCTAGATGTACTAGGGTCTTGGGATAGGTTCCTTGGAAAAACTGGATCCCTAGTGGAAGTTCGACGGCTGGTTGTAATAGAGTTAATACCTGCATGAGAAGAAGAAGCAGCTGATGAAGAAGATGCTTGTGAACTTTGGAAAGATGGATTATTTATTAATGGTTGATTTACAATTGATTGCTATTGATTTGGATATTCAAAATCAAGATTAGAAATTGGTGGATTTAGATTTGGATTCAGGTTTGGATTCAAGGGTAATTGATTAAGAAGATGGACATGTCCCTGATTCGGATTTTGAACTCCCGGGTGTTGTCTTTGCTGGATATTCCTAGGGTTTGGAATTGGCTGGGATGGAAGGGTCCCTAGCTGACGAGATTCAGCTAACTGCATAATTTGACCCATAAGATCAGCCAATTCTGCTGAACATTGTTGTTGTACTTCAGCAAGAGCCTCAGCATTTTGTCGCTGGTTTTCAATCACAGCTCTCAAAATTTGGTCTAGCTATGAATCTCTATTTAGCCCTACGGGGTTTTGCGAACCCGCATAAAATGGCCTCGCATTGTGTTGCTGAAACGACAATGTAGGGGGGTTTTGTCTAGTCTAAGTCGGATATGATGGTCTTTGTGTATGGTCAGACCAAGAAAAATTAGGGTGATTATGCCATCCAGGATTATAGGAATTTGAATATGGGTTTGATCTTGGTGTGTATCCCTGAATGGCGTTCAAGTCAAGAGGATAAAGCGTGTTTTCTGTAATAGGAAAGTGTGGGGAAAAGGGTTGGTAAGATTGTGGGACAAAGGTCCCTCTTTGGGTTGGTGAAGGAGTAGATAGAAAACCAAGGAAGATGGATCTCTAGAATCTAGATTATTCACAAATTCCCTCCCTGCGGGAATTTGCGAAATAGGTGAATATGCAGGATTCGTAGAAAGTAGAGGCATAAGAGTTTTCATTATGTTTCTGACCTCATTGAGATGCTTTGCTACGATATCAGCTTTGTCGAGTTTTTCTGCAATTATCTCTAAATCCTATGAACTGGACGAGTTACTGATCTCATGAATGCCCTTGTGTGGATTTTGATGATTCGTGTTTGTGCCCTGCGTAAATTGCGACATTGATGCGTTGTTGATCGAGTTTTCCTCCATCCCTTCAAATAATTCTGAGGCAGATTCTATGTCGCGATTTAGAAAATTCCCTCCACAAGAGGCATCAACTAGATTGCAAATGCCCTCTTGTAAACCATAGTAAAAGATGTGCATGAGTTGCCAAAGAGGGATGTCATGATGTGGGCATTTCCTTTACAATTCATGAAAACGTTCCCATGCTTCATGAATTGGTTCTCCTTGGTTTTGATTGAAAGTAGTAATAGCTCGCCTTAAAGCATTAGTTCGACAAATAGGAAAGAATTTCTTTAAAAATGCAGATTTGAGTTCAGCCCAAGTTGAGATTGGTCTTGCAATAGTTCTATAACAATAAGCAGCTTTGTCTTTAAGGCTAAAAGAGAACATTTTCATAAGTAGAATTTCCCTATTTTGATTTCGAGGTCCAAGAGTTTGGGATAAATTCTTAAGATCTTCAATATGTTGAAATGGATCCTTGGCTGCAAATCCGTGAAAGTGGGATATTAGACCTATAATATTCGACTTTAATTCAGGATCATTCTCCCCAATAGGTATCCTAACATTAGGCTCTACTTGTGCATTAGATGGGTTATAATAATCTCTAAGTGGAGGCCTTGGACGAAGAATTCATAAATCAGGGATTTCAAAACCTGTCTCAGGTTGAGGTGGTGGACGGGTTTGAAGAGTCTGCAAATTATTTAAGGCTGCTGTTAGAAGATTGATTTGTCTTGTTTGCCCAAACATCCTAAGTTTCTAGCTCAGGAGTGCCTCATGAACATCAAAAGGCGGCATCTCCCCCTGACCAGAAGAAGAAGGGATCTCGGGATTTAGATTCTGCATTTGATCCATAGAAGTAGATGGATCAGACGGGAAAACCATTGGTTGCATATTTGCAACCAGCCTAGGATAACCTGTCAATGATGGTGCAAGAGGCGGATGCAAGGATCGCCTCTCATCTATAAAATAGAAAATAATGTGCAAAGGCACACGCACACCACCGAAAAGGACAGCGGCACAAAAACCTGCAAAACAATGCAAAGACACGGGTTTTGTTCTTCTTTCAAAGGAAAGAAGAGATTCCTAGGATATGCAAAAGTAATTTGACGTAAGAAAATAGAGTAACAGTATCAAAATACGCGTCCTAATCTGTGTCTACGTAGTGTGTAACATTAAGGCTCAAAGGTCTAAGGTGTAGGATCGAGATCGCTCACTACTGGCTCCCCAGGGCTCTAGTAGTGAGATAGACTTGTTGATCTTTAACCAAAGCCCTAAGAGATGCAGAGAGGAGAGATAGAAAAATAGACTCATGTGACTCTAGTGATTGCGTTGTGTGCACAACAGAATGCAACAGACGATAGTGATAAAACCCACATGCATTCTACAATCAAATTAAGTCACAATTTTTAACTTCCTCTTTTTAGTTAATCTTTTACAAAATTATATCAAAAGAAATACAGTGGCTGCTTTTTAGATTTTTTCAAACAAAAATATATGGTCTTTTTAAATCTTTAAGGACAGGGATCTACGTAGGTTTTCTCATGTTTTCCCGCTAATGTGAGAAAAATAGTAAAAATTCCCGAGTCAGATTCACACTAACTACTAGTAGGTAAAATGCACTCCTAAGAGTGTATGCCTATGATATGCTACTGCTAGTCAGAAAAAGATGTATTATTGAATTTTTTAATTTTTTAATGCAACGAAACAAAACTACTCTAAAGACTAAGACTAAAAATACTTACAAAAATAGTAAACTAGAAATAGAATCCCACCTTCTCCAGAGATTACCCACAAAGGTGAACCTGAAAAGAAGATAGAAAACAAAACAAAAACAAAACAAAACAAAACACAACTAATTAGAACAAAAACATTAAAAAAATTTTTAATTACAAATACCTCCTAATTAAACAATTAAACCAACTAAATTCTATTGAATTAAGGGATTGCCTCCCTAGCAATGGCGGCATTAAAATGGTGATTAGACGAAGCAATGCCAGGGAATGTTTTGATGAATGAAATGAAGGAAAATATTACCTCCCTGGCAATCGTGCCAATAAAATGATGCGTTTCTTACCTCAACTGAGTAATTAAGTTAATTTTTCTTAATTAAGAGTAGAGAAAAGTCACTCAGGTTAACTCAAAATTGTGTCGATTAGTAGTATAGCATCGAATTAACCTAACATTTTAGAAATTTTTACTAGTTGAGTCTAGGTCATTCGCTGGGAGGTATAATTCATTTTAAATTCACTAGTTATCTTTATTTTTTCTAAGTATAGGAGGTATAATTAAGTTAATTATGGAAAAATGAATTTTGCTAAAAATTGATTAGAATAGAATAACAAGCAAAATCCCACATGAATTCTCATTTTCAACGTTTAAAACATGTAAAACCTCTATTTATTTAAAATGATTTAAGGCAAGGAAGAGTTTATTTAATCAAAACATACCTTATTACAACATTTAAGAACAAAAAGAAATTAAAATGTAATAAGAAAATTAACTTCTTCAGCCTTTTATCTTTTCTCTTCTCTCTCTTTCTTTTTCTTCTTCATTTCCTTTTATTCTATTCTTTTATTTATTTTTCTTTCGAGCTCTTTTCTTTCATTTCTCTCTTCTGCTCCTACCTTCATCTTCTTTCCTTAGTATTTCCTTAAGCCTCCTCCTTAGTCTTCATGCCTGTTAACCGTCAGCCTTTTTGCCTTATCTTCTTCAACACTTAGCTTCTCAGCACTTAGCCATTAGCTCTTCTTTTCCTTAAGCCAGCTGAATCAGGTTTCTTTTTGTTTTCAACCAAAAATTATTTTTGATTTGCGGTGAGGTCCTTTCGAGGATACATAGCACCCTGAGATCAAGGTGGGACCAAACACTACTGGATCCTCGCCTGATTTCATTAGGGTTCAATTTTGGTTTATTTCTTGAGCCAAACTGGCCCTCTCTCAAGCCGAACCAGCTCACGCCTCCTAGGCCTCGCCCTCCTAGGGCCAAATTGCACATGCCCACTTGGGCGCACACCCGCAGGCACACACATGCTTGCAAACACACACACATATGCTCAGAATGATTAAGGTTCAGATTTGCACCGAGCCCTTGATGACTGGTATGCCCAGTGCACAAAAATGTTTTATACTAAGGCGCGCGCTTGTGTTTTTCCGATGTGGGACTACGTTTACCCCCTCCAAACCCGACTTCAATAGAAGATTTCTCCCTACTCAGAGCTCCAAATCAAGCGATTCAAAGCTTGATGGAAAGCTCTAAGGTGGCTCTACAAGATTACAGGGTCAATTTTAATTTACGAAGATGTTTTCCTCTTTGATTTGAAGAGTGAATATAGGGGTTCCTATGGGGTTTTATTGCCTGGAAATGGAGTTTATCTTCACAGAGTCCACAGTTGGACTTAAGCTCATAGCTAAGGCTCTGAATAGGTTATACATATGATTCCGCAGCTTCAAGTATAGGTTTTGAACTCTCAAAGCTTCAGGTAACACAGAGAAGCTTCAAGCTTCTCTGAAAGCTTTAGAGACAGAAATTTACAACTTAAAATAGGTAAACAGACAGCTAAGAACATTTGTAACTGATTTAAACAGATTCTAAGGGTTAAGACTGACTAATCTAGGTAGGATTCAAGATCAAATTTCATCCAAATGACACTACCATCAGATTGGGTTCGAAAACAACCCAAACTGGTAGCATATAAATTCCAACAAAATTGCAAGTTTGAGCTCAATAAAATCATTCTAAAACCATCCAATAGATTCTCAGAATCAATTCTGTCTCCTCAAGTCTTCAGTTCGAGCTCAGAATCAGAGTATCCTCCTCAGGTTTGACTAAAAGGCTTAAAATTTGACTTTCTGTTCTAAACCTTTAGACAGGGAATTAAGGCCTAAAATAGAATCTTCTCAACCCCAAGAATAGGTTCAAACCATTAAAAAGGTGTTTCAACTAAGGTTCCTAGGGTTCTAAGCTTGTCGCTTGAGCTTCTAAAGGTGTTTGTTCGTTAGGACAAACCAAGGGTTGTTACAGTAGTTAACTTATAGAAATGAACTCAGGACACAACACTAAATCTTTCAGTCTTCTTAAGTGTGACTGAAACCTAACTGTCAGACTTCTCCAACTTTGCCGGAGTTGGAGAAGATGAAGACCTATCACAAGCTCCAGACACTTAAACCTCAAAGAAACAACCTCAACATAATCAGTGATGCTCAAACCATTGATCTGGAGCTTGTCACTCTGCTCTATAGGTTGAAGAACTTATTTTGACTCGCTAGAGCTCACTAGAGCTCTGGTGAGTCCAGAAAAAATGAAAAGTGTGTATAGAATGGTAAAACGTGCCATTTTTTATTTAAAAAGGTTCCTAAGGTTGAAAGAAACCTCAGGATCAAGTTAATTTCTTTAATTAATCATTAAAAGAAAGATTTAACAGTGAATTCATATTTTAAAGAATCTGAGTTGGTTAATGCTCAGGACCTATTTTACCACTCAATTGATTGGTCAAAACAAGTCAACAAGTAATTGCAAACATAAATATATAGTTAATTAAAGGTTTTAACTACTCCTAAGCCGCCGTTGACAGTGAGCTCAGGAGCTTAATTATAAATTGGGCATTTAAGTTATATGCAGTAATTACTCATATTAAAGTGTAGAATAGGGTCCTTAGTGATGTTAAGACAATGGAAGACCCTATGGAGGTGGATCTAAGCTCTATTACTGTTGCCATGGACAGCGACAGTAGCTGTGAAGGTGAAGGTGAATTAGGCGATATAGTGATCAATTAAGTGTTTTAACGGATTAGAAATGGTCGTGAGGGTTAGAGGAAGGTAATCAATGAATTTAAAAGATGAAATTAAGGCTCTAGCGAGCTCAAGGAGCTCGTTGGAGTCGAAGATGACGATCTGAGAAATCAGAAATTACAACTAAACTACCTACCTAAACTACCCTACTCCTACTCCTACTCCTAATCTACTGTTACTTGGATGAAGGGGTCAATAGGGTTCCACCGAAGGTTCATAGCGGATGACGAAATCAGAGGCCTAAAGAAGAATCTCCGGCGAGTGGATGTGAGGTGAAGCGGAGGATCTCCTCGGTCGTCACCTTTGTCCAGAGACACGGCTAAGCTCAGTGGATCTCCTTAGCTGATCATGATGGACAGAGGAAGTCGGAGAATGAGGTGGAAGGTTGTCGGAGTTGAAGACAAATAGCCTATTGGGTCAGCTCAGTGTTAGAAGAGGGAAGGGAGACAACTTGAGAGAAACCTGGGGAGCTTAACCTCCGGCATCATCTCTGACGACAGTGAGGTTAACTCCCACCAGAAATTAGGATTTTCGAGGGATCCAGACCGGTGGATGAAGATGGAGTGGTGAGCGCAAGCTCTAAGAGCTTGGAGAAGGAAGGATGATGTCGGTAGGGCGGTGATCGCGCGATGGAGTTACTCTCCATCGTCAGTCGTCCACTCAGCTGGAGAAGAAGAAGAAAGGGATAGGGACTAAAGTGCAATGAAACTTAAGTACTTTTATGAAAATTAAGGACCCGATTGCAATGAATTTTAAGGACCAAAATGTAAACCCAGGTTTTAAAGGTTTATTTTAACTTAGATTTTTTTCAACTTTTTATATATGTTAGTAAATAAGCTAATTATTATGTTTTCACCTTGAATTTACATTTTTGACCTTTTTAGGTTAATTTATTAGATTAAGTAAAATTACTTAGGTTATTATATACTTAGGTATACATTATGTTTAAGTTACTTATTAATTAAGGAAATGATTAATAAGATTTTGAGCCTAATTATTAATTAAATTTTTAATAATGTTAATTAAATGATAAAATATCATTTTTAACTTATTTTAAGGTCCTTTACTAAATATCCCTTATTCTATAACTAACCCTTATATATTCATAACCTTAGCTAATTAACTAGGAAGACTAGTTAATTAGGGGTAATTATAGATCATGATGAGTCTCTCATCACTACTATCAACCATTAGATGAGGATCCAATGGCTGATCTTTATTCCTCCTTGATAAAGCGCGAATGTGATGGCAACGTGGCATGCTCATGGACTTTGGGCACGGGGAAGTCTTCTTCAGGGGTGGGGTGGTGACGTTGGGCAGCTGCAATGGCGCCACATGGTGCCATTGTGGCCATCCATTTCCTTTTCTTTGTAAATGGTGATGTAGACCTCCTATCGAGATGATTTTTCTGCCATTAGATTGCGATCATTGATTCAAATCTATCTGTGTAGTTGGATTTTTCATTTGAGGTTTGGATCTTTGTCATCTGGCTCCGTGGCCTCTGTTCTTCTATGGATTGCACAAGATGCCATAGTTGTCTGATCGAGACAATTTCAGGAGAGTTGGACTCCCGTCGTCATCTTAATCAAATCTATATGGTATGATCTGTCATCCATGGCTTTGATTCATCTGCAATTAATTTCGTCTCTCAATTAGTGCATAAAATGACAATAATATCTATGTAGCTAACAAACTAACTATTATGCAAATTACGACACTTATGCATGCATTGTTCCTAAGTTATGCTAGAATCTAACTTAATTCAAGTGATTTAGGTTGCATGACGTCTATGCAATCACACCCCCATGCCTAAATATTGCTAGTCCCTAGCAAATGCATGACTAAATGCAAGGTGGTCCTATATGATAGATTTCTTATCAAGAGTTTGACAAGAGATTTATTTCCAAAATTTTAGTAATCTAGACAATTGTAAATGTGTTTTGTTGTAGCCTGTGCAACAGATCCAAGTGAAAAGACAATCCTCATCAAAAGCTCATACTTGATCCTTAGTAAAACTCTATTGGAATAGGCAGACTTCTTCCCTCAGGGTTATAAGATAATCTGTAAATTCAACCCCAGTTTTTGGCTTAGTTAGAAGATAATTGAGTGAAGTAGATTTGTATTTAGTGTCTCACACTCATCCGGTGCTGCATATAAACTAGTACTTTAGAACCTAGATTTTCGGGCTATTAAATAATTCAACTCAAAGAGAGGTAGGGAAACTGTGCTCTCTTTAGTTTCTTTGTACTCATTGTCTCTCTTTTTCTTGTTTTTCTTTTTCTTTTTCTTCTTTTTCTTATTTTTTCTTTTCTTTCTTTTAGAACTCACAATCTCACCAGAGTTGTTAGTACATTTGGTGGTCTCTCTTAGCATTAACACTTTGATTAGGTTCTAATAATCCTATGACTAAGTCAGAATTCCTTAACCAGTACTCAGGTGGCTAGAAATATAGAAAAGTAGGTCAACGCTGTATTTGGTGGATCGTGAGGGTAGTAGGTGTTGTTGCCTCAATATACTTGAAACAAATTCTAAACTCATAAACTCATTTTCTTTTTGCTCTTTTCTTTTTCTAATTTTTTTTTGTGTATATATATTTCTTTTCTCTTCTTTTTTCTCAATATATGTATATATGTATACTTTTTTTTTTCTTGTTGTTCTTCATATCCATATATCTACTAATTCAATGCAGTATAGCATATGAACTTTTATTTATGAGGCATTATGCAAGATAGGGGATGTACAAGAAGATATCGGGTGGCTTATTTGGTGGAAGTTCCTACACTCGACATCGAGAAAGGAATGGATAGGACAGCATATTTTTGACCTTGACACTAATACCCTCCTTCAGCTGAGGATTCTGCAAAGGATGGTCGTGAGCATCCACCTCAGTTCTAGTTTTATCAGAACCCACTGACGAGTCTATTGTTGCTTTTAAACTCGTTTGTCACATAAAATGACGCGTCGTTTGTAGTTCTATGTGGTGGAAAAATCGACAAATCAACGATTAAAATAATCACTCGCTTAGGAGCGGGTTGTATCCGCAGGGAAGCAATGATGCAATAAAATGTCAATTATTTCGTAGTCTTGCAATCAAGTGCAAAATCCCTAATCAAATCCGACATGCAATGCGATGGAAAGAAGATGCACAATAACTCAAAAATATAAGGGTATATTTGCAATTTTTCCTCACTGAAATATTCAATAAAACATGATGATTTTATGTAATTTTCAATTGAAATGTGTTAGAGAAAATTTATGCACATTTTAATCCCAAAACCAATGTTAAAACATGTGAATCTGAATAATCGTGCAATTATCAGAAAGCATGAGTATGCAGTCACAATTTTACCACAATAAAATAATCATAAATTAAAAATGATTTTGGTGGAAATGGCATTAAATGTAATTTTTAATTAACACCAAAATAGGGGATTTTACCTCTCTCCTCCTTGCACGTGGGAGAGAGGTTCAATCGAGGAGAGACTCCCACAGGAGGTTGGCTGAAGTGAGGTCGTCACGGTGGTGGCAGCGGTACATCATGAGGTGGCCGGAGCCGACCTGTTGGAGGAGAAGGGGTGGCGGCGGTGAAGAAGCTGTTGCTGCCGTGCGTGCTACGGGTGTGCAGCTACTGAGGCATGTAGCTGCTGAAGCGTGTGGCATGAAGGTTGGAGCACCGTAGGGTACGCACGGAGGCGGGCGCGTGTTCTATAGGAGCGTGGTGAAGCGCTGCAGGGAGGCGCGCGTGCTGCTGCGCACTGGAGGTGCGCTAGAGGAGGTCGGCGAGGGCACTGAAGGATCGGGCACGTGCTCTGCAGGCTGGAGCTCGCGTTGTGGGAGTGCGTTCTGCAGGGAGGTGGGCACGGCAGTAGGTGCGACTCTGCAGGTTGCAAGGAGGGCGCGGAAGTGGTTGCACTGGAGGCTGGAGGCGCTGTAGGGAGGTGCGGAAGTGGGCGTGCGGAGGTGCTAAGCAGCTGCTGTTGTTGCTGAAGGTGCATAGATGCACATGGGGAGGTGCTGGAGGTGGGCGCTGCAGAGGTAGGCGTGGGCATGGGCGTTGGGAACTGTGGTGTGCAGTGGTGGTTGAAGTGGTGCAGGGACGAGGAACTAAAGGTGGTTGATGGCGGAGGTTTTTGGAAGTGCTTACGTGGCCCTCAAGTGCACGCTCAGAGTGATGCACAAGCCACAGATGGCACGGCTGTCTGTCACCCTGCCTGCCCACGGTGGAGTGCTCTTGTGCTCGCGGAAGGAGGCCGGTGGTGTGGAATGAATGAGAGATCAACTCTCTGCATAGTGGTGGGTCATGGATGGTGGCCTCCTCCACATGGCAGCTCTCCCTCCTTTTGTAGCCACAGCCTTCGTTTCAAATTCAAAATGGCGTAGCGTAAATGTGATGCATAGGAGGAGGAGGTGGAGCTAAAGCTGGAGGAGTTACCTGTGCAAAGGAGAAAAATAATAATAAAATATTATGATTATTTATGCATAAGCCCCTAACTTCTATGTTAAATTAAAATAATGCATGCAATGCACCTAATTGGTTAACTAATTAAATGAATGCAATTCTAAGTTAATTCTAAATGCATTTAGTTATGAATGCAATGCATGAATTATGTAATTAAATCAGAAATATGAATTAATATATTTACATCCTAATGCTTGCTAAATAATTGTTAGAATTAACTTAATGTCTAGGCACTTAAATACTTAAATAGCCCACAAATATGGGCTAATCACCCTTTCTTTGCATATTTGCCTTATTTGGTAGCTCTCAAAAGATTCACACTAAGAATTTATATGCATAAACCAAGAGCAAAAAACTATGTCAAACTTCGAGTATCATTATCTAATTATCCAAAAGTTAAGATTCTTCATACTAGCCTTAGAGCGTCAGTAGACTTTCTATTCTCACCTCACACTTGTTTGGTGGATCTGCTAGAAGATAGTTTGCATGACACCCTAATTACTGTCCAAGAGCTTAGGAGAAGAAGCATTGCTTTTTCTCGACAAACTAAAGATGTTTATCAATTTTCTCAGTGGATTCATTACAAATTCTACGTGTACGTGTGAAACTGTACTGGATTCTAAACTCAGGAATCAACTTAAGAATAAATCCCTACTAAAACTTTAATAAAAATTCTTTATGCCTAAATGTAAGTTTTCTTTTTATTTTTATTTTTGACATAAAAATATGACATGCAATGTCCACCCCTTCATGCCTATTCATTACAATGTCCTCATTGAAATGTATATAGGAAAATCAATATATAATAAGCAAGAGGAGGGGATATCACCAGACTATACTTGTTAATCCCAGTCAGCATGGATGCAGAGGATGCAAAAGTACCTGTAATGAATACTGGGTTGCCTCCCAGCCAGCTCTACGTTTAACTTCGTTAGCTGGACCTAAACCCAAAAATGATTGATCAGAGTAATGGGTTGTGTCAGGATTAAAATGAAGATATGATCATGCAATGCATGGATCGATGATCAACAAATGCGGATTAGCTGATGGTGAATACCAAGATCAAAAGGTCAGAAAAATAAAGTGAACAAGCTTGAAACTATTTGCAGCCAGATGCTATAAAAGAGAGAAATAATAGTGCGGGTGGAATAGTGGAAAGTAGATAGTGGCAACCTTAAGAACTGATGCATGAGGAAGGTAGATGAGGTGGATAAGGTGTAGTCCATGGCGAATAAATCATATGGGTCCTGAAAGTGATGGGAAATGAAAGGAGGAACTCAAGTGGTGTAGTCTAAAATGGTATAAGAAATCACTTCGTAAGTTAAGTCAGGTGTAGATGGATGTAGAATAGTTGAGTCAAATAGGATCGAGTGGTCCATCTCACTAGTTCCGGACTTACGCACATCATGCTGGATATTTGGATCAGAAACCTCAATCTCATCCCTGGGTAATCAAAAATCTCATTTGAGTTGCCCAAATCTTATTTTAATTCATGATGCAAGTCTTCAAATGTAATGGACGGAAATTCATCATTCCTTAGAATCACTATCCCAGGGGGAGTAAGAAGAGAATCTAGATTAGTCAAAATCTCAAATTCTTTTAGTTCTGTGGACTTCTGAATTTGATCCCAATTGTCTTTCTCTTGAATTACATCTTCTAAGGGAATTTTTTTTGTTCCTCATCAGTCAAATCAAACTCCTCAAGATTCCATGATTCAGCCAAATTCTTTGCTTCCTCAAATAAATCCTCAAAAGTCATCCCCAATAATTCTACAATTTCTTGAACCTCTTTTTCCTAAGGGGTTTGTCTATTTTGTTCAATCTAAAGATGTTGGCGATAAGGGTTAGGTTTTTCCTCAGGACTCTGGTGGCTAGGAAGAGAAGGGTGTGAATTGCTGAAACAAAAGTGAAAGCAGATTCGGCTTCTATATGGGATATCTTAGAATGATTAGTATCACCAAATTCAGATATCGAATCGTTTAAGCACATCTGATCATGGTAATCCTCAGACAAGATCACATCAAAGCCATCCAACCGTGCTTGGCAGGGAGTGTCACTATTCTATCTTCTTGATTTTGCTTTGATCCTCCCAAATCATCCATGTAGTCCAATTGTGTGTCTTTAAACATAAAGACTCATACTCCTACCCACCATGGATTAGCTCCTCAAAATAGAATGGTTGCAATTCAAGGCCTAAATTAAGATATAATTCCTTAAGTGAGCCTTCCTCATTAAAGTTAGTTTTTGGGATATCAAGATTATTTATTAGTTCAACTGTAGGCCAAAGTAGGATCTATTCTGCATAATCACAGGGCTGGTGGGTGGGCTCGGTGTATGTAGAGGTTGGGATTGGATAAGATGTCATACTTAAGGTTGAATCCTCAACCTTAAGTGGCTTACCACCAACTTGTGGCATACTTGGACTAGGTTTATCACCTTGTGCTTTTCGAATTCTATTGAGCTATTTTTTCAAGTTATTTGTATTTCTTTTATTAGCTTCTCTTATCTCCTGGACTACTTGGAGTAATTGGGTGATCTCAGGATCACCGCCATGGTCAGGGATTTGAGCGGGCTGAGGATAATAATTTTCAGAATTTCTAACCTTAGTCAAATCAGCATATCTATCATTTGAATACCTAGGGTAAGAATCATATCCTTGGTTGGGTGGTGTACGATTATCCCAATAAGAAGGTGAAGTTGTTTGGGTGGAATTGGGATAATTTGCAAAGTAATTTCGAGGATAGGATTGATATTCTAGGTATTGGGATTCTGAGGCATATCCCTAATCCAAGGAGAGATGAGTCTAGCTGAATCGGTCAAGATAGTTGGTCATGCCAATCAGGCGCTGGTCCTGCATGGAGAGTGTCTCTTAAGATTATAGAGATCATTGATATCTAGATATTCGTATGGGATTTGAGGTAGCCCTAGCTATACCCAGGGAATATAATGTGTAGGTAAGGGAATCAAGTCCCGGGTGTTGAGGAGAGTTCTCCCATCCTGAAGAAGTTGAAGTAAGGGAATGGTTGGGATAGGGAGAAAAGGAGGAATAGTGTGAGGCAAAAGAGTATGGATCCATGATTTCCTCCTCAATCAGTTCTTCCTTATGGTAATAGGCCATTAGAATGTATTTAGAAAAATTGGGTCTTCACCTTAGTTTACTCATAAAAGGTGGTACCAAATCAAGGTTCAGAGACCTTTTAGCATCCATGTACCAGAAGAAAGTTAATAGATGAGAGAGATAAGACAGATGAGAGAATCCCCACCCTCACAATATAAGCAATCAAACTAGACCTTAGAGTGTAAGCCCAAGATAGACCTAATCCTGGTTTACCAAAACACGACTAGTTAGATCAAGCCTTGAATTACTTGGCCAGCCAGAATGGTGGGACCCCGTAGTAAAATGATGAGTTCCCTCCTCAACATAGTTAATTAACTTAATTGTGTTTAATTATGTGTAGAAGAAAGTAACTTAGGTTAACTCAAATTTGTGTCGGTTGAGTAGTATAGGGTCAAGTTAACCTAACATTCATGATTTTATTTCTTTTAACTGGTTGAGTCCATGTCGTTTACTAGGAGATATAGCTTATTCAGAATTCACCAATCAGTTTAAACAACTCATAAGAGGTATAACTAAGTTAATTTTAACAACATGAACTTTGCGTAATGATTTTAAATTTAAGAAATATGCAAAATTCCATAAGAAAACATATTTACACAAATGATCTTCTTTAATAACAAGTAAACATGTTAATTTTCTTTTTATTTCAAAGATATTAAGGCAATAGAAAGCTTTTATAATTGAAATATGCTTATTACAACATTAAACTCAAAAAGGAATTAAAAATAACGCAAGAAAGTAAACCATTTTTTTTCTTTATATCTTAAGCCTCTCTCTTTTCTTGTTTTTTTACTTTTTTCTTTCTCCTTTTACTTATTTGTTAATCTTCTCTTAATCTTTTCTTTCTCTTTAATCTTTCTCTTATTTTCCTCTTACATTTCTCGAGCTCGTTTCTTCTCTTTCTTTCTTCTCTGCCTTGTCTCTTCAGTGCCTGTCTAGCCTTCTTTCCTTCTACGAATTCTCCCTACCTTCCTTCTCCTTTCTTCTCTTCCTTTCCTTTGCTCCTTCTGCTTTTACCTTTGCATTTTTCCTTAACCATTCTTCCTTCTGAACGTGGCTTTTCCTTAGCAACTTTCCTTAGCCTTTCTTCCTTAGCAACATTCCTTAACCTTTCGTCCTTCTGAGTCGAACTGGGTTTTTTTTCTCTTTAAC
The DNA here is from genome assembly GCA_037157565.1 of Thalassia testudinum. Taxonomy (NCBI): domain Eukaryota; kingdom Viridiplantae; phylum Streptophyta; class Magnoliopsida; order Alismatales; family Hydrocharitaceae; genus Thalassia; species Thalassia testudinum. The sequence goes on from JAZHRO010000014.1 coordinate 115,702,612, forward strand.
CAAAAATTAGGTTATTTATTGGTGGCTTGGACCTTTCGGGGATACATAGCACCCCTCTCAAGGTGGGACCAGACCCTATTAGGTCCAAGCCTGATTCATTTAGTTCAGTTTATTTCCAGTTCAGAATTTCAAGCCAAACTGGCTCACAGCCTCCCAGGCCTCGCACATGCCCTCCCAGGGCCTACACTTGCATGCCACAAGCACACACACTCGTAGGCACATATGCACCCACACACACACAATGCTGATTTAATGCTCAATCGGTAACGATGCACCGTGCGCTATCGACTAAAGTGGCTAAACAAGAAAACACTTTTATACCCAAGTAGCGGTTCAGAAATAATCGAGGTGGAACTATCTTATCCCCTCTGAGACCAAGCTTCAAACGTCGATTCCCAGCAGCTCAGAGCGTCCTTCCAAGCAAATAAAAGCTTGTTGGAAAGCTCTTGAGTTGCTCTACAAGATTGAAGTGTCAATTTAATGTGAAGGGGAAGTTTTTCTCTTCGATTTGAAGGGTGAAGATACTGGTTTTCTATAGTAAAAATGGCCTGGAAAGTGGATCTTTGGTTCTAAAGTCCACAGACTAGACTTTAACTTCTAGTTGAAGTTCTAAATAGGTTAGGAAGTTAATTCTGCAGCTGCTAGTGTGTATATTAAGCTCTCAGGAGCCTCAGGAAGTGTGCAAGAGCTCAAAGCTTCTCTGGAAGCTTTAAAACTGTGAAATCAGACATAAAAAAGTCCTAATAGACAACTAAAGACCTATTTAATCATTTAAAACATCTTCTAAAGGTTGTTACCAATTCATCTGGGTAGAATTTGCATTCAAAACTCATCAAAAATCCACTACCGTCAGTTTGGGTTTAAAAATAACCCAAACTGGTAAAAATCAAATCCAATTAAATTATACATTAGAGCCCACTCAAATCTCTTCAAAATCATTCACAAACATCTCAGAATCAATTTGAATTCATCAATTCATCAGATTGAATCCAGAATCAAGGAATCAAACTCAGGTTTGACTGTAGAACCTTGAATTTTGACTTTTTGTTTTAAACCTTTTCTTAGGGAATTAACACCTTGAACAACATTTCTTCAGTCTCAGGAACATGCTCAAACCCTTAAATAGTTGTTTTAACTAAAGTTCCTAGGGTTTTAAGATTGTCGCCAGAGCTTCTAAAGTAGTTTATTCGTCAGAACAAACCAGAGGTTGTTATAGTGATTTAGGCATGGAAATGAATTCAGTGCACAGCACTGAAGCTTTTAGACCTATTAAATGCTTCTTAAAAGTAACTGTCAGACTTCTCCAACTCAGCCGGATTTGGAGAAGATGAAGACCTAACTCAAGCTCTAGACATTCAAATGTCAAATAAAATACCTTAGAATAATCAGTGATCTTCATTTCAATGATCTGGAGTTTCTCCCTCTACTCTACGGCTAAAGAACTAATTTTGACTTGCCGAAGCTCGCTGGAGCTTTGGTGAGTCCAGAAAAAGGTGAATTTGTGAAATAGAATGTGGAAATATGCCATTAATGATTTGAAAAGGTTCCTGAGGTCACAAGGAACCTCAGGATCAAATTAATTCCTTAAATTGATCATTATAATAAAGATTTATCAGTGAATTCAATTTTTATAAAGTCTAATTTGGTTAAGGCTAAAATCTTATTTTCCCACTCAATTGAGTGGTTAAAATTGGTCAACAGATGATTACGATCATAAATATATATATAGTTAAGGATTTCAACTACTCCTGAGCTGCCATTGACAATGAGCTCAGGAGCTTAATTAGATTTGGGTGTTTATGTTATATTTGGTATTTACTTGAATTAAAGTGATGATTAGGATCCTTAGGAGATGAATAGGTGATGGAGGATCTAGTGAAGGTGCAAAATAGGCCAACTACTACTGCCATCGATAGCAGAAGTAGTCGGTGGAGGTGGAAGTGGTTTAGGTGATTTAGTGATCAAATTAGTAATTAATGATATAGAAATGATCATGGAAGATAGAAGAAGATGGAAAGTGACTTAAAAAGATGACATTATCGCTCTTGACAAGCTCTAGGAACTCACCGGAGTTGAGGAAGATGAAGGCTAATCTAACATTACGGCTATCTAGCCTACCTAACTATCTAACTAAACTAACCTAGTCCTAGTCTACTGTAACCTGGACGAAGGGAATAGAGGATCTTCGTCGACGGCTCATAACGGAGGAGGAAATCAGAGGGTTGTCGAAAGATCTTCGACGGCAGTTGTGAGGTGAAGCAGAGGATAGCTCCTAGTCAGTGCTTGTCAGAAGATGCGGCTGACTTCGGCGGAGATCCAGAGCTACTTAAGATGGATGGAGGAAGTCGGATGAGGTGGAGGAAGTTCGTCAGAGTTGTGGAGAGAGTAGCCTATCGAAGTCAGCTTCAATGAAGAAGAGGGAAGGGAGACAACTTGGTGGAAATCGAAGGTGTCAAGGGGTATTTATAGTTGATAGCGACTGAGAAGGAGGTGGAATTTGGACGGATTTGTGGCTAGGAGGAGGATAACCACTGGTGTCTTCTTTGACACCGGTGAGGTTATGTCCAACCCTAAAATAGGATTTAGGCGTCATCCAAACCGATGGATGAAAAGGGGATGGTAAGCACAAGCTCCAGGAGCTTGGAGAAGGTATGATGTCAAATTGGTGGTGATCAAGCGATGACCGCACCTTCAATTGTTAGCCGTACAGACGAGTGAAGAGGAGAAGAAGTCCAGGGAATTATTCGCAATGAACCTAAGGACCAAAGTGTAAAATAAGGACCTGATTGAAATAAAATGTAAGGACCAAAATGTAAACTCAGGTTTTAAAGGTTTATTTTAATTTAAATCTTTTTCAACTTTTTATATATGATCATAATTAAGATAGTTATTCTATTTAGACCTTGAATTTACATTTTTGACCTTAGATTAATTTATTGTTACTTAAGTTATTACATACTTAGGTATATATTATGCTTAAGTTAGTTAACACATTATTTAAATGAATAATTGATAATATTTTAAGTCTAATTATTAATTAGATTATTAATAATATTAACGGGATGATAGTATAGCATTTTTAACTTAATTTAAGGTCCTTTACTATTTATCTCTTATTTAATAATTAACCCATATATTCACATATTTATAGCTAATTAACTAGGAATATTAGTTAATTAGGGGCAATTAGAATCCATGATGAGCTTCTCATCATAACCCCAAGCCAAAGTTTTGCTAGTCCCTAGCAAAATTAACTAAGAATATGATGATTTAAAGCACTTGGGTTTAAATTAATATAAATAAGGACCAAGTAGAGGAAAGCTTAGGTCTGAGAGTTTTTTTTAGATTTAATATAAATAATTAATATAAATAGCATTTTGTGAAAATTTTCTTACTTAGACTTATACTCAAAACATCTTCAAAACACACTTTAAAAACAATGGTGTTAACAAGAATTTTATAAAAAATTAGAATCTCAAAAATCTCTTATTCTTTGTACCCATTCTTAACCCTTAAAATTTATAATACAAAGTGTTTTAAGAAAACAAAACCTAAGAGTTGGAAATTAAATTTTAACTCAAAAACTCAATAGACTTAAGTTAATCCTTTGTTTAAGATATTTGATTTTTATCAATCTAAATTTAAGCAAATTAACCCGATATTCATCATTAATCAACTTAGAGTAGTAAAACTCTAATCTACTAGCCTGCAGCACTAAGGACAATTTCTAGAGCTAGGATTTTGTCAATTCTTCTCCTTTAGGTCTCAACTATAAATCCTCAAAACCTGATTTCTTAGGGTTCATTACCCAATACTAAGGTCCAGTAGCTATGATTTTAAAACATCTATGCTTTATGAAGAGAGTTGTCCTAAAGGCATCTAAATTTGCAAAAATCCAGATCTTAAGACATCAATTTCTAATCTAGATTATTCCAATTCAAGCCTTTAGCTTGGCCTTACTCAGGTTTGGTTGCTTTCTCCTCACCAGTTTTCTATCCCAAGGTCAACACTTTTTGTGTATATCTCCCTGGTGGACCATTGGGTCTCTTATTCCTAATTTTTTATCTCCATATTTTTCTCAACTTTTTCTATAAGTTAGAGTACCCATATGTAGCGAGGTGTTCTTTTATTTGATGGAAGAAGGGTAGCATCTATTTATACTAAGATGCATTATTTTTATGGAAAAACTGCATAAGTACCCATTTGTAACAAGACACTTAATTGTAGGGTGTTTTATTTCATTTTTTTACTTTTCTCCCCCTTTTCATTTTTCTTACTAACTTTATTCTCAATCATTTTTCTAGGTGAGTGGCACATCCTTCACCCTTTCATGAATCGCCCCGCGGAAATCCTTGGACTAAAGAGGATTTAGAATCAATCTCTTAACCTCTGTGTTTTCGCGGTCTCAGATGCCAACAAGACAATTCTGTGTATGTGAATTTTAGATGTTTAGGTTACTTAGCTCTCAAACTAGAGCTTGGACAACAAAGCCATTCACTCTCAGGTTCTTTAAATTTTTAGTTTCCTCCTATAAGATCTGTCAAGACAAAAATTCTTAAGTCTAGTCAAATGTCCTTTAGTCTGAAAGACTTGTAAACTAAAATTCTATTAACTCTCTACTTAATTAACTCTGAATATCTGGCCTTTTTACTGAATTTTATGATAAAATCAAACATTAAAAAAGCAAAAGAATTACTTAATCTAATTGATTGAAAGTTACCATTTAATTCCAAAACTTAAGTTTAAAACTTAATACACCTTAGTTTCTTAATTTCAGGGTAAGAATAGAAAAATAAAGCTTAAAGATTTAAAGATTCTAATCTAAACAAAATCTTGTTTAAAAATTTTGAAAATAAAAGTTTGTTTTTACAAAATGTTATAAGTAAAAATCTAAATAAGAATTTAATGCTATCAAATATACTATATATGTTCTTTATATATTTTTTTAGTTTCTGACCTAAAAGAAAAATTAAGCTCTTAATTAATATAAATATATATATATATTTTCTTCTTTTCTTCTTTATTCTAGATGAAAATACCCCTTTTATTATTTTTTCAATTTCCAAATTTTTGTATTTATATATTTTTGTTTTTATGTTTTAAAATTTTCAAATTTTTATGAAATTTTCAAAAATTATCAAATTTTTATGATATTTTTTATTTTGAAATTTTTATAATTTTTGGTATTTCTATTTTTCTTTAAATTTCGTGGATATTTAATTTTTATGTGTTTTTTTTATACACATACACTTAAAGTGAAAATTTCACTTCACACCCCCCTAAGCCAACATTTTAAAATGTCCTTATTGTAAGAATGGTGAAAAGATATTACACTTCATTTAGTATAGGGTGATGGAAGGAGTCGGATAGAGGAGATCACAGATCTCTATGCGGACGATTTTAAGTCTGACCAAAGGTCAGAGTGGTCAGTTGGACTAAATGAAGGTAATCAGTATAAGATGAAGTGAAAAATCAGAAAAAATGCATGGGAAAATAAAAGTGTAGAAAGCAGGAAACAACTATGTACAAAATGGACGGATAGTGGCAAACCCTAATGGAGAGTGCAACATTCTCCAACAAGACCCAAAGGATGTGATTCCAAGAAAGGTTTTAAACATTGACCATTAACTTTGAAGGGTTGATCCTTGTTGGGTTCAGTGATTTCGACAGCTCCATTGTTGAAGACTATAACAACAATAAATGGCCCTTGCCATTTATACCTAAGTTTCCTAGGGAAGAGCTTCAAACAGGAATAAAAAAGCAACACCTTTTGACCAGGTGTAAAGGATTTACGAGAAATATATCTATTATGGAAGGCTTTAAGCTTTTCCTTATACAGCTTTGAACTCTCATAGAAATCATGATGCAATTCCTCAAGTTCACTAAGCTACAACCTACGATGTTCACTAGCCTTCGCGAGGTCTAAATTATAGGATTTGATTGCTCAATAGGCCTTGTGTTCAATTTCTACGGGAAGATGACAGGGTTTCCTGTAAACAAATCTGTATGGTGACATGCCTATTGGTTTTTTGTGGGCAGTCCTATAAACCCACAAAGCCTCATCTAAATGGGAAGACCAATCCTTCCTATCGAGTTGGATTGTCATTTGAAGGATCTTTTTGATCTTCCGATTAGAGACCTCAGTTTGCCCATTAGTCTAGGGATGATAAGGTGTAGAAATACGATGCGTAATCCCATATTTTCTAAGTAGATGTTTAAACTGGGCATTAATAAAATGGGAACCACCATCAGAAAGAATGGCACAAGGTACCCCAAAACGAGCGATAATATGACTATATAAAAGGAATGGCAACTCGATGATCATTTGTGCATGTGGGTATGGCTTCAATCCAACGGGAAACATAATCAATAGCAAGTAAAATGTATTCGAAGCCAAAAGACGACGGAAACTGACCCATAAAGTCTATGCCCCAAATATCAAAGATTTCACAGACCACAATCAGGTTTAGAGGCATCATGTCTTTTCGTGACATGCCACCAAGAGTTTGGCAGCGACTACATGCCTTACAATAAGTTTGTGAATCAGCAAATAAAGTGGGCCAATAAAACCCGCATTGCAGAATTTTTGCAGCGATCTTTCGACCAGAAAAATGACAACCACAGGCCTGGTCATGACAAAAAGAGAGGATAGAATCAATCTTAGAAGAAGTGACACAACGCCTGATGATTTGATCATTACAGAGTCTAAAAAGATACGGATCTTCCCAGAAATAGTATTTGGCTTCTGCTTTGAGTTGTGATTTGCGATTCCTATCCTAGTCTGGCAGGAATTGATGTGTAACCAAATAATTAACAATATCTGCGTACCAAGGATGATCTGAGGATATAGTCAAAAGATGTTCATCAGGAAAGTGTTCAGTAATTGGAGGAGATGATTCAATAGTATTAGAAGGAATGCAGGAAAGATGGTCGGCAACAACATTCTATCGACCTGCCTTGTCACGAATTTCTAGGTCAAATTCTTGCAGAAGAAAGATCCATCTGATCAACCTAGGTTTCATGTCCTTTTTTGATAGAAGGTGTCAGATAGCTGAGTGATCAGAGTACACAATGATTTGAGATCCAAGTATATAAGATCTGAGCTTTTCTAATCCAAATACTATTGCTAGTAATTCCTTCTCTGTAACTGTGTAATTCCTTTGTGTCTCATTTAAAGTTTTACTAGCATATTAAATTACTACCGGATTCTTAATTTTCTGTCCCAAAATAGCTCCTATTGCATAATCTGATGCATCGCACATGATTTCAAATGCTAAATCCCAATTAGGTGGTTGCAAGATCAGAGCTTGGGTAACTTTGTTTCTTAATGTTTCAAATGCTGAAATACACTCCTTGCTCATCTCAAAAGTAGCATCCTTTGTGAGGAGGTTTGTGAGTGATCGGGCAATTTTTGAAAAATCAAGTATAAATCTCCTATAAAATCCCACATGCCCGAGAAATGATCTAATGCCTTTAATCAATTCAGGAATTGGAAGATTTGCAATTTGATTGATCTTAGCTCGATCTACTTGGACACCTCGCTTAGACACGAGGTGGTCAAGTACGATGCCCTCTGGAATCATAAAATGGCTCTTCTCCCAACTGAGGATAAGGTTTACTTCAATACATCTCTTAATAACCTTCCACAAATTATCTAGGAAAATATCAAATGTTTCCCCGAAGACTGTAAAATCATCCATTAAAACTTCCATATATTCACCCACCATTTCGGTAAAAATGGCTAACATGCAACACTGAAAAGTCACGGGTGTGTTGCAAAGCCCAAATGGCATTCTTCGGAAAGCAAAAGTTTCGAAGGGGCAGGTGAAAGTCATTTTCTTTTGATGTTCAGGATAAATTGCTACTTGATTATATCTAGAGTAACCATCTAAAAAGCAAAAGAACCTATTACCAGCTAATCTCTCAAGGATTTGATCAATGAATGGCAAAGGAAAATGGTCCTTCTTTGTAACAGTATTCAGCTTACAATAATCAATACAAACCCACCATGAATTCGCAATTCGTGTGGGAATGGTTTCTCCAGATTCAGTCTTGATTATGGTGAGTCCTACCTTTTTAGGTACCACTTGAATTGGACTCACCCAAGGGCTATCAGATATGGAATAGATAATGTCAACATCTAGCCACTTGATTATTTCTTTCTTAATGACCTCCTTTAAATTCGGATTTACGTCTTTGAGCTTCTCTTGAAGGTCGTGCCCCATCTTCAATATAGATGCGATGAGTACAAAAATTGGGGCTAATCCCGATGAAATCATGTAGAGTCCACCTGGGCTAATCCCGGTGAAATCATGTAGAGTCCACCCAATTGCCTTCTTGTGATCTTGAAGAACCTTGATCAATTGGATTCTTGTGATTCAAAAAGATGAGAGTTGATAATTACAGGATATGTTTGATCAGATTCAAGATAGACATATTTAAGATTATCAGACAATGGTTTCAATTCTAGTATAGGAGTAGAATCAATAGCAGGATTTGGGGTGGGATTTTCGATTGCGAGAAGTGAGTTAGATGATTCATAACATTCAGATTCAGGATTGAGTAAAGATTCTAACAAAAGGATTTCATTGCTTTGAGGGTATGGGATATCAAAAGGTGTGCTCTCTAGTTCTAAGGAACTAATGTCATCCTCAAAAGCTGCAATGGATTTTATTTCCTCAATCCAATCACAATCCAATCCACTAGAAGCTCTAAATATATCTAACTTAATTATCTTCTCCCCAAATTTCAATTCAATCTTTCCAGATTCACAATCAATATTGGCCTTTGCAGTAGCCAGAAAGGGTCTCCATAAGATAATTGGGGTATCTTTAATGTGTTTGGGTACTTTCATATCAAGGACAATAAAATCTACTGGGAAATAAAAATCTCGAACTCATACTATTACATCCTCTAACATTCCCTTAGGTAACTTAATAGATCTATCGGCTAATTATAAAGTAACATTGACAGACTTAAGGTTTTCTATTTTGAAATGTTTTACCAAAGATAAAGGAATGAGGTTAATAGATGCTCCTAAATCTAGGAGGACTCTATTAAAACACTGACCCCCAATTATACAAAAAATATATGGAGATCTTGGGTCTTTCTTTTTCAAAGGAAGTGTACTTGAAATTATAGAGCTTACATGCTCTGAAAGTACCATAGTGCTTCCTTTCTTCAGTTTATGCTTAGGAGTACACAACTCCTTAAGAAATCTCACGTAAGTTGGAATTTGTTTGATAGCATGTAGGAGTGGAATATTAATGTGTACCTATTCAAAAATTTTAATTAAATCTTCATCTAATGTAACAGGTTGTTTTTGTTTTCTAATCTTCTTCAAACCTTCAGGAAATGGGGTGTGGATTTCCTGTTCTACTGAGGTATTTCCCAGATCTCGCAAATTAGCGGGAATTGTGGGATCGGGTTTCGCACCTCTTTCAGGTGTAGAAACAGGGGTCATTCTAGATCAACTAGGGTCTTAGGATAGGTTTCTTGGATAAACTGGATCCCTAGTGGAAGTTCCATGGCAGGTTGTAAAAGAGTTAATACCCACATGAGAAGAGGAAGCTGATGAAGAAAAAGATGCTTGCTGATTTTGGAAGGATGAATTAGAGATTAAAGGTTGATTTGAAAATGATTGCTGTTGATTAAGAAACTCAAAATCATGATTAGTAGAGGGTGGATTCGGATTTTGATTAAAATTTGAATTCAGGGGTAATTGATTAAGGAGATGGACATATCCCTGATTTGGATTTTGCACTCCCGGGTGTTGTCTCTGTTGGATATTCCTAGGGTTTGGAATTGGCCGGGATGGAAGGGCCCCTAGCTGACGAGATTCAACTAACTACGTGATTTGGCCCCTAAGGTCAGCCAATTCTGACAAACATTGCTGTTGGACATCAGCAAGAGCCTCAGCATTTTGTCGCTGGCTCTCAGTCACAGCTCTCAAAATTTGGTCAAGTTATGAACCTCTATTTGTCCCTACGGGGTTTTGCAAACCCATGTAAAATGGCCTCGCATTAGGTTGCTGAAACGACAATGTAGGTAGGTTTTGCCTAGTCTGAGTCAGATATGATGGTCTTTGTGAATGGTCAGACCAAGAGAAATTGGGGTGATTACCCCATCCAGGATTATAGGAATTTGAATATGGGTTTGATCTTGGTGCATATCCCTGAATGGCGTTTAAATCTAAAGGATAGGGCGTGTTTTCCACAAAAATAGGAGAGGGTGGGGAAAAGGGTGGGAAAGATTGTGGGACAAAGGTCCTTCCTTGGGTTGGTGGAGCAGATAGAAAACACAAGGAAGATGGATCTCCTGAATCTAGATTATTCACAAATTCCCTCCCCGTGGGAATTTGCGAAAGAAGTGAATGCAGGGGATTTTGCATAGCAAATAGAGGTGTAAGAGTTTTCATCATATTTTGGATCTTGTTGAGATGTTTTGCTACGATGTTGACTTTGTCTAGTTTCTCTGCAATAATTTCCAAATCCTTTGAACTGGACAAATTACCGATCTCGTGAATGCCCTTATGCGGATTTTGATGTGTTGTATTCGTGCCCCGCGTAAATTGTGACATAGATGCATTATTGATTGAGTTTTCCTCCATCCCTTCAAATAATTCTAAAGCTGATTCTGGGTCACGATTTAGAAAATTCCCTCCACAAGAGGCATCGACTAGATTGCGAATGCCCTCTTGCAATCCATAGTAAAAGATATGCATTAGTTGCCAACGAGGGGTGTCATGATGTGGGAATTTCCTTTGTAATTCATGAAAATGTTCTCACACTCCTTGAATTGGTTCTCCTTGATTTTGATTAAACGTTGTGATTGCTCACCTTAAAGCATTTGTTCGACCAATAGGAAAGAATTTCTTCAAAAATGCATATTCGAGTTTAGCCCAAGTTGAAATTGATCTTGCTATAGTTCTATACCAATAAGCTGCTTTATCTTTAAGGCTAAAAGAGAATATTTTCATAAGTAGGATTTCCCTATTTTGATTTCGAGGTCCAAGAGTTTGAGATAGATTCCTAAGATTTTCAATATGTTGAAATGGATCCTCAGATGCAAATCCGTGAAAATGTGGGATTAGACCTATAATGTTTGGCTTTAATTCTGGATCATTTTCCCTAATAGGAATCCTAACATTAGGCTCTAGTGCATTAGATGGATTGTAGTAGTCTTTGAGTACAGGCCTTGGACGAGAGATCGGTAAATCAGGAAGATCAAAACCTACCTCAGGTTGAGGTGGAGGATGGGTTTGAAGATTTTGCAAATTTTTTAAGGCTGTTGTTAGAAGATTAGTTTGTCTATTTTGTTCAAGCATCCTAAGATTCTGGTTCAAGAGAGCCTCATGAACATCAAAAGGCAGCATCTCCCCCTGACAAGAAGAAGGGATCTCGGGATTTTGATTTTGCAATTGTCCCATAGAAATAGATGAATCAGTCGAGAATTTAAGTGGTTGCTTATATGCAACCGGCCTAGGATCACCTGTCAAAGGAGTTACAAGAGGCAGATGCAAGGATCACCTCCCGTCCATAAAACAAAAAGAATGTGCAAAGGCACACTCACACCACCAGAAAATAGCGGAAACAAAAACCCGCAAAACAGCGTGAAAAACACGGGTTTTTCTCTTCTTTCAAAGAAGAGATTCCTAGAATACGCAAAAATACTTTGGATGCAAACAAGTATAGTAACTGTATCTAAATACACATCCTAAACCCATGTCTACGCAAGTGCATATCCTTAAGGTTCAAAGGTCTAAGGTCTAGGATCGAGACCACTCACTACTAGCTCCCTGGGGCTCTAGTAGTGAGACAGCCTTGTTCATCTTCGGCCAAAGCCCTAAGAGGTGCAAAGAGGAGAGATAGAAAATTAAGACTCATGTGACTCTAGTGATCGTGCTGTGTGCGCGATAGCATGCAATAGACGATTGCGATAAAACCCGCATGCATTCTGCAAACAGATTAAGTCACAATTTTTATTTTCCTCTTTTTTTACTTAATCCTTTCAAAAATATGATTGAAAGAATTAAAATGATCGCCTTTTAAGTATTTGAAAAGAATATGTGTGGTCTTGTTATTATTTCCAGGATAGGGATCTAAGCGATTTTTTTCGTGTGTTTTCCCGTTGATGCGAGAAAAATAGTAGAAATTTCCCAAGTCAGATCGAAAAGAAACTAGCAGATAAAATGCACTCCTAAGAGTGTATGCCTATATCATGCTGCTGCTAGTCAAAAAGTATGTATTTTTGTATTTTTTAATTTTTTATTTAACTAAATGCAACAATTCAAACTAACTAAAGACTAAGAAAAGAATACTTACAATGGTATTTATAATGGAAAACAAAACTAAGAAAACCCACCTTCTTCCTGAGATTACCCACAGAGGTAAATCTGAAAAGAAGACAGAAAACAAAACAAAAACACAACTAATTAAAAAAAACACTAAAAATAGTAAAAGTAGTGAATATAATTATAGTTACATCCTATGGCACCAAAATGATTATTAAAATGGTGTTAGACAAAGCTATGCCAGGGAATGTTTTGATGAATAGAAATGAATTAAAACATTACCTCCCCAGCAGTGGTGCCATTAAAATGATGAGTTCCCTCAACGCAGTTAATTAAGTTAATTATGCTTAAATATGTGTAGAAGAAAGTAACTTAGGTTAACTCGAATTTGTGTCGGTTGAGTAGTATAGGGTCAAGTTGACCTAACATTTTAGATTTCATTTCTTTTAACTGGTTGAGTCTAGGTCGTTCACTGGGAGGTATAGCTTATTCAGAATTCAGCAATCAGTTTAAACAACTCATAGGAGGTATAATTAAGTTAATTTTAACAACATGAACTTTGCCTAATGATTTTAAATTTAACAAATATGCAAAATTCCATAAGAAAACATATTTACACAATTGATCTTCTTTAATAACAAGTAAACATGTTAATTTTCATTTTATTTCAAAGATATTAAGGCAATAGAAAGTTTTTATAATTGAAATATGCCTTATTACAACATTAAACTAAAAAAGGAATTAAAAATAATACAAGAAAGTAAACCATTTCTTTTCTTTGTATCTTCAGCCTTTCTCTTTTCTTCTTCTTTTCTTACTTTTCTCTCTCTTTTTACTTATTTGTTAATCTTCTCTTAATCTTTTCTTTCTCTTTATTCTTTCTCTTATTTTCCTCTTACATTTCTCGATCTCTTTTCTTCTCTTTCTTTTTTCTCTGCCTTGCCTCTTCAGTGCCTGTTCAGCCTTCTTTCCTTCTATGAATTCTCCCTGTCTTCCTTCTCCTTTCTTCTCTTCCTTTCCTTTGCTCCTTCTACTTTTACCTTTGCATTTTTCCTTAACCTTTCTTCCTTCTAAACCTTGGCCTTTTCCTTAGCAACTTTCCTCAGCCTTTCTTCCTTAGCAACTTTCCTTAACCTTTGTTCCTTAGCAACTTTCCTTAACCTTTCATCCTTCTGAGCTGAACCGATTTTTTTTCTCTTCAATCAAAAATTAGGTTATTTATTGGCAGTTTGGACCATTTGGGAATACACAGCACCCTTCTCAAGGTGGGACCAGACCCTACTAGGTCCAAGCCTGATTCATTTAGTTCAGTTTATTTTTGGTTTAGAATTTTGAGCCAAATCAGCTCATGGCCTCCCAGGCCTAGCACACGCCCTCCTAGGGCCTACACTTGAATGCCACAGGTGCACACACTCGCAGGCACATAAGTGCCCACACACACATAATGCTCATTCAATGCTCAATTGGTAACCATGTGCCAAGCGCTGTCGATTGAAGTGGCCATGCAACAAAACACTTTTATACCCAAGCGGCCGTTTAGAGATAACCGAGGTGGAACTATCTTATCCCCTCCGAGACCAAACTTCAAATGTCGATTCCCAACAGCTCAGAGCTCCATTCCAAGCAAATAAAAGCTTGTTGGAAAGCTCTTGAGTTGCTCTACAAGAGTGAAGTGTCAATTTAATGTGAAGGGGAATTTTTGTTCTTCAATTTGATGGGCGAAGATACTAGTTTTCTAAGATTAAAATGGCCTGGAAAGCGGATTTTTGGTTCTAAAGTCCACAAACTGCACTTTAACTTCTAGTTGAAGTTCTAAATAGGTTAGGAAGTTAATTCTACAGCTACTAGTGTGTATGTTAAGCTCTCAGGAGCTTCAGGAAGTGTGCAAGAGCTCAAAGCTTCTCTGGAAGCTTCAAAACTGTGAAATCAGTCATAAAAAAGTCCTAACAGACAACTAAAGATCTATTTAATCATTTAAAACAACTTCTAAAGGTTGTTACCAATTCATCTGGGTAGAATTTGCATTCAAAACTCATCAAAAATCCACTGCCATCAGTTTGGGTTTAAAAATAACCCAAACTAGTAGAAATCAAATCCAATCAAATTATACATTAGAGCTCACTCAAATCTCTTCAAAATCATTCACAACATCTCAGAATCAATTTGAATTCATCAATTCATCAGATTGAATCCAGAATCAAGGAATCAAACTCAGGTTTGACTGTAGAACCTTGAATTTTGACTTTTTGTTTTAAACCTTTTCTTAGGGAATTAACACCTTGAACAACATTTCTTCAGTCTCAGGAACATGCTCAAACCCTTAAATAGGTGTTTTAACTGAAGTTCCTAGGGTTTTAAGATCGTCGCCAGAGCTTCTAAAGTAGTTTGTTCGTCAGAACAAACCAGAGGTTGTTACAGTGATTTAGGCGTGGAAATGAATTCAGTGCACAACACTGAAGCTTCTAGTCTTGTTAAATGCTTCTTAAAACTAACTGTCAGACTTCTCCAACTCTGCCAAAGTTGGAGAAGATGAAGACCTAACTCAAGCTCCAGACATTAAAATCTCAAATAAAATAACTCAGAATAATCAGTGATCTTTATTTCATTGATCTGGAGTTTCTCACTCTGTTCTACAGGCTGAAGAACTAATTTTGACTCGCCGAAGCTCGTCGGAGCTTCGGTGAGTCCAGAAAAAGGTGAATTTGTGAAATAGAATGTTGAAATATGCCATTGATGATTTGAAAAGGTTCCTGAGGTCACAAGGAACCTCAGGATCAAATTAATTCCTTCAGTTGATCATTAAAATAATGATTTATCAATGAATTCAATTTTTATAAAGTCCAATTTGGTTAAGGCTTAGGACTTGTTTTCCTACTCAATTGAGTGGTTAGAATAGGTCAACAGATGATTGGGATCATAAATATATATATAATTAAGGATTTCAACTACTCCTGAGCCGCCATTGACAGCAAGCTCAGGAGCTTAATAAGATTTGGGCATTTATATTATATGTGGTATTTACTTGAATTAAAGTGATGATTAGGATCCTTAGGAGATGAACAGGTAATGGAGGATCTAGTGAAGGTGGAAAATAGGTCAACTACTACTGCAATAGACAGCAGAAGTAGTCGGTGGAGGTGGAAGTGGTTTAGGCGATTTAGTGATCAAATTAGTAATTAATGGATGTAGAAATGATCATGGAAGATATAAGAAGATGGACAGTGACTTAAAAAGTCAAAATTATCGCTCTTGACAAGCTCAAGGAGCTCGCTAGAGTTGAGGAAGATGAAAGCTAATCTAACATTACGGCTATCTAACCTACCTAACTATCTCACTAAACTAACCTACTCCTAGTCTATTGCTACCTGGATGAAGTGGATAAAGGATGATGTAAACATGTTTACATTGCATAAGATGTCTATTTATGCATGTTCTTAAGCATAGAATTACATTGCATACTATAAATATTGCATAACATGCATCATCTTGCATTTAGATTAGCTTGAATAAAATGGAGGTTAATTGTCGCCTTTTATGTTCATGGATAGGGAAAAATTTTTATCGGGGCCTCAGATCGAAGATCCAACCATACAAATGTGATCAAGGCGACGATTGGAGTTCAACGACTCCAAGATCGCCCTAATCAGACATCTGTAGCATCAGATAGAGACTGGGGAACCATAAAAGATCAAGGGCCAAGATGGTGTGAATCCACACTTCAAACGACAAATCTGACTCCACGGATGGATTTGGATCGACGATCGCAGCTAAACGACGTAAAAATCGACTCAATCCGACAATTGTGGCACCACCCACATCATCTAGAAGATGGACGGCCAAGATGGCACCATGTGGCGCCATCTCAGCTGCCCAATCAGTCGCTACAACCGCAGCACCCTCGCTTCTTCGATGATTCTCCACCGTTGGATGCGCATGCCTGAATTCATCTCCGCGACACAAGAGCCACTGTAGCGCAGCGGGTGAACGCACTCGCGAGAAGGTGAGGCGTGCGTTCGAATTGCAGCTAGCGTGTGAGCGGGCACAATGAGCTGGTGCGATTGATCGCTCGATCGCGATTGAGCGGTCGCGTGAGCGCAATTGTGCTCACACCGTATCGCACGCCACGCTTGACGCACCATCACACGCGCGAGCGCGCGCTGAGTGGGAGGGGAGGCGAGTTAAGCCGTCCGATCTCACAATCGGATGGCTAAGATTCGTAGATCGTGGAGTGCACGTTACGCGCGAGCAAGCGCGTGCACTCCGCCCCACGTCGCCCACGATGGGGCTTTAGCGATGGTTTTATTCGTCACTAAAGACCCCGTATTTAATATTTTGAGATTTAAATTACCAAAGTGCCCTCACTCCTTGCAACTAAAAAAGGAAACCCCCTCCACACAAAATTCTCATCCCTTCCATCTCTTCTCTCCCTCTCCAAAGCTCAAGAGAAGCTTGTCCCACCAAAGGGATGCTTCTCGCGAGATAAAGTCAAATTTTCGTCCCCCTTTCGGAAGCAGATCCTGCGACGACGATGATGTACTGCCCCATTCCCATTCTTCTCACTTCGTCCTCCTTCGTCCTTCTCCATTTTCCATCTTCCCGGTGTCATCCCATCCAGCTCGTCCTCCAAGCGACCGTCGAGGAGGATATCTCTCTCCCCATTCCTTTTACTACTTTCTAGAATAGATTTACTGCTTTCTAGTGTAATCATTTTCCCCCTTTCTAGTCATAATGTTAAGTGTAATGAACAATCCTTCTGATAATGAATTCCATGTTCATTCTACATCACTTTTTGATTTTTGTTTGAAATATTCTCTCTTTCTCTCTTTCTCTTCTATTTAGTGTAAATAGATAGATAGTTTCTAGTCAATTAAATTACTTCGTGACAAATAAAACAAATGTGTGTTTTTAAATCAAACGTCCGCCTCCTTGAGTTCGACCTAGGATTTCTATTCCGGTATAAATTTTATTTGTTGAACACGAGTTCTTCGCTTTAAACTGCAACGACAGGTTTTTCAAAACCAAACACGTTAGCATAGCAACTCATAGCTTCAACATTTTGGCGCCGTTGTTGGGGAGGCAACGCTTTTTGATTTTTTCTCTTCGCGTTTTATAACTTACAAATCATTTACCTCACTTTTCACCTTTCTTATTGTAATTATAGGCACTCTTTCTAGACAAGCAAAAGCGGTAGATTGGAGCAAAGTGCTGTTGAAGGCTTTGTAAGTTATCACCCACCTCTCACCCATTAGTTTTCATTTCACCACATAATAACAAAAACATCAATCAAGCTAGGTGTTCTCATAAACTCTAAGGTTAGTTTTGTTTGTTTGTTTGACACCCACACCCACCCCAACCTCAACATTTAAAAAGAAAAATTAAAAAAATCTCACAGAGGTACACAACCTCGTCTGATTTTCAAACTCAACTGGTAAATCAACCTTTGGAGCCGGTACACACATCCAAACACATAATTGAGTAGAAATTAGATTAGGTAATCACTTGTGTGCCTAAATAAGTGGTGTAAAAGGCCGATTGTTTGAGTTGATTGGGCTGCACCACTTCAATTAAAATCAAATCATCTAGTAGCTGCCGATTAGGTTCAACTCTTAGCGATTTACCAGGCACTCCACATTCTTTTAAGTTTTAAAGGAAAACATCTTTACCTGTGCTTTCAAAACCTGGTGTGCCAACAAAACTTGTTTGAAAACACCTAAAGTTGAATCCTAAAAGCTACTAAGCAAGATTTGAATCCTAAAATTCATCGCATCAAAAATAATCTTGCTTGAAAACCACTGGTTGTGCACGCACACACAAATCAATCAATTATTAAGGGCACAGCCTAGATAAAGGGCCCATCACATTCCAAAGCACATTCAAACCTAGCCCTAAATAAAATAGAGTAGATGTTGGCCTTAAGGAATTGACTCGCTCTTCGGAGCCCAGAATGAGATTATTTTCGATTAGTCTATTTCTACTGTTCAATCTGATGTCTAGTTAGGGGAGTAGAATTAAATGATCGCGACTGCGGGGTACACTAGGAACCGGAGGCGCAAGCCAAAGGAAGAACCTTCTCCCCAATCCCTCCTAACTGGTTGGATTGAACAGATAGAAGTAAATCAAATTGTTCCTTTATCTCAAGACGGGTTGTGGGAGTCTGTAGGTCTTTAGGCTAGCCCACTTAAGGACAGGTTTGATTGCTTGTATTGTAGGGTGCCTTTCTTCCTCCCGTTTATCATGAATCCTTCCACATATTATATGCATTCCCGCTCTTTCCCTCCTGTTTTGAATTATCCTCAACATGACGATTATCCCGACTAGTATTGTAATCAATCATTAGTTAGTTGGGATAACTCGAATTGGGGATACGGTTCCACACCTCCGTGTTTAGGGTCTAACCCTGAACACTATGATTGTGATTTCTATCCTTCTTAGAGCTACAATGATTATGGATCATCAACCTTTCATTAGCAACCTAATACGATCTACAATCAAGAAGGATACACCGATCCTTACCCATCCTCTGATTACACTGCCTTTAGGTCATTACCACCTTTTGAACAATCCGAAATGACCTATTATCAGGAAGGGTATAACGAATCTCAATTCGTTAATTCCCTTGCATTGATCCCAAACCCGCCCAACCCTGAACCAACTCATTTGGTTCAGGGTAACCAGGTTCAAGATAAGGTTCTAGCTAACTTGAGGAATATCATACAAACTTTAGAAGTTCAGCCAACACCTTCCATTGAAAGATTGGAGCCCCTGATTGAAATGATTGATGATTTGAATAAGTATTTGTTGGATTGGCACTAGGATGTTAAGGATAAGAACCCGAGTGAGTTTATACTTGGGAAGTTAGCGAAATTGAGGATGAGATTTGTGGTTGCTTTAGTTCAGTCGTGGGATGATTCCCATTATGAACTCCCTTCAGGAGAGCCAATGTCAAAACCCGCTCAGGCACTTGTTATGGGGGACACATGTTACGAGGCTGACCAGATTGAATTAGAGCAACCAATTAAGGATGATCTGATTTCTTCACCTGAAATCCCTGAGCTGGGGTATGAGGAAACATATGTCTCCATGGATCAGAAAGTGACAGATGATTTTGGGACATACATTAATACGGATCTTGATTTCTTTAATTCTGATGGTGAAGATTTAATTTGCGAAGTCTCACGCGAGTTTACAGAATATGATTTTTGCGAGACGATTGGGCCTGAGGAATCTGAAAGATCATTTGATAGGCCAATAACTGAGGAAACTGATCTTATTGGGGCTTACATTACAGATCCAGAATCGCATTTTCTGGAGGATTCAATCCAATGCCTTGGTTGTTAGTTACACCCCATTGAGCTTATCGATGATTTTGCTTTTGAGATAACTAGACCCAAGTCAATTCTGATTCAGCCACATCTTTTAGACTTGGAAATTTCAGATGGGGTGATTAATATGCAAGAGGTCCCGGAATTTAACATTCTGATTGAGGCGGATAGGAGTTGGGAAGTTCTGATTTAGGAAGCAAACTTTGGAGGAAATAGAAGACTAAGTCTAAGGGTTCCATTTCATCTGAAACCATCAAACCAAAACCCTTATGACATTTGTTCTGAGGATGTTCAACCCAAGTACACATTCATTAATTATCCTTTTGATATCTCTGTATCCCAACATTTTGGTCCTGGATTGCATCCACATAAATCGTAGGCTCGACCCCTCTTTCATATTGATTTTAGATTTTGGGTAATTTTTATCCAGAACCTGAGATATTCTTGATTATGGGGTTTGGGCTTGCACCACAATATAGTCTACATCTGTGGACATTTGTTGGTAGGTCAAAGGTTTCTTCTCTTTATTCGTATTCTAACCTACACCTGTGAATTCTTTATTTCTCTTCTTTGTATAGTGTGCCTAGCTGAAGACACTAAATTCAGCACGTATACAGTTCTTTTTAGTTTTTATCTCGGAGCGGACCTGACATTCATGCAATTCAGGTGCTTTCTACTCTATTCCACTCTGTTTTATGTCTTTTTAATACAATGAGGACATTGCATTGGATAGGCATGAGGGGGTGGATATTCATCTCTGAATTTATTCACCAGCTCCAGAGATTTACTTTATTTTTTTCTTTTATTTATATTAAAAAAAATTTGGAATTAGTAAAGAGAACTTGGGTTTAAGAAAATTTTCAATCTTAAGAAATATTACATTATGATCTAATCACAAAGACCCTTCATGTCTTCAAACTTAATCAGCCTGTGTATCCATTAAAATGTGGATTTGTTTTTCGAGTCCTTGCCAACTTGAATTCTATTTTAATTGGAGTAAATAAGTTTGGGTGATAAGTACATGACTTATCAACCCGCTCTCTGACTTGTGGGAACTTTGAGTTTTTAGCATCTACACACTTTCTTTGCATTGACTCGTTGTTCGGTGATTTTAATGGAAATTGGGTAGCTAATGAACCTTCTAGGGGATATGGCTAGTAAGTTATCGTGGGTAACAACCCATAGGTAGGTTGTCCAAAGCCCAGTCATAGGACCTTTCTCTTTTTGCTGCCTTTAGGTAAATCTTAGACCAAGGAAGCCACCTACTTAAAAAGAAAAAATGAGAAAAGAGAAAAAAAAGAAATAAGCCACACTTTACTGCACGAGTATGGTTGGCAAGTTGTCGGTGGTAACAGCTCATCAACCGGTTGTCCAGAACCCAGCTCAATAAATGCAATGAAAATTTCCAAAACAGTTAGGAAGAAGCGGAGAAGTAGAATAAACTGGGGAGATATATACTGGATTCACCCTTGTGTTGACCCCATAAAAATAAAAGTAGGGAGAACGCTATCAGTTGTAAATATACACCTTTAGGTAGAATTCTCTTTTTAAGGTCACTTAGTGGTGTAGAAATCCGAAGTCTGTTTTTACTGCTGGTCAACGAGTCTATCACATTCACAATAACATGTTTACAACTTAGGGTTCTCATCAAATCTTGGGTGAGTTGAATGGCCGTAGAAAGTCACTCTTAAACCCTAAAACTTGAAAATACAAAAAAATTAGAAAAGAGGAAAAAGAGAAAAAGAAAATTTTCTTTGAATAAGGTGAGGGCTTGAGGTGGTCAACATTTTGGCTGATACTCGGGCACTGTTGTGTCTTTGAAAGTTCAGATCCTAAGTAAACATTTTCTTAATGATTGAAAATAACTCAAGCCCAAATAATCCAACCTGATTCCTTTATAAATAGCATATAGTTTTGCTAGGGACTAGCAAAAGATAGGCAAGGTGGTGTGATGTAAACATGTTTACATTGCATAAGATATTTATTTATGCATGTTCTTAAGCATAGAATTGCATTGCATACTATAAATATTGCATAACATGCATCATCTTGCATTTAGATTAGTTTGAATAAAAATGGAGGTTAATTATCTCCTTTTATGTTCATGGACAGGGCAAAATTTTTATCGGAGCCTCGGATCAAAGATCCAATCGTACAGATGTGATCAGGGCGATGATTGGAGCTCAACGACTCCAAGATCGCCTTAATCAGACATCTGTAGCATCAGATAGAGATCAAGGAACCCTAAACGATTAAGGGCCAAGATGGTGTGAATCTATACTTCAAACGATAAATTTGACGCAACAGATGGATTTGGATCGACGATCGTAGCCTAACGGTGTGAAAATCGACTTAATTCGACAAACGTGTCACCATCCACATCATCCAGAAGATGGATGGCCAAGATGGCGCCACATGGCACCATCTCAGCCGCCCAATCGGCCGCTACACCCACCGTGCCCTCTCTTCTTTGACGATTCTCCGCCGTTGGATGTGCACGCCTGAATTCATCTCCATGACACAAGAGCCACTGTAGTGCAACGGGTGAACGCATTCGTGAGAGGGCTAGGCGCACGTTTGAATCGCGGCTAGCGGGCGAGTGAGCTTGGTGAGCGAGTGCGATTGACTGCTCGATCGCGATCGAGCGGTCGCGCG
Organism: Thalassia testudinum; assembly: GCA_037157565.1. Classification (NCBI taxonomy): domain Eukaryota; kingdom Viridiplantae; phylum Streptophyta; class Magnoliopsida; order Alismatales; family Hydrocharitaceae; genus Thalassia; species Thalassia testudinum. Next base: position 115,724,881 of record JAZHRO010000014.1, read on the forward strand.
TGCACAATTGTGCTCACGCCATATCACACGCTACGCGTGACGTGCCATCACATGCATGAGCGCACGCTGAGGAGCGGGCGGGGAGGCGAGTTAAGATTTGCAGATCGTGGAGCACGCGTTACATGCGAGCAGGCGAGCAGGTGCGCGCGCTTCGCCCCACGTCGCCCACGACGGGGCTCTAGCGACAGTTTTATCCATCAGTAAAGACCCCTTATTTAATGTTTTGAGATTTAAATGACCAAATTGCCCTCACTCCTTGCAACTATAAAAGGAGACCCCCTCCACATGAAATTCTCATCCCTTCCTTCTCTTCTCTCCCTCTCCAAAGCTCAAGAGAAGCTTGTCCCACATCTGGGATGCTTCTCGAGAGATAAAGTCAAATTTTTGTCCCCCTTTCGGAAGTGGATCCCACGACGACGACGACGTGCTGCCCCGTTCCCATTCTTCTCGCTTTGTCCTCTTTCGTCCTGCTCCATTCTCTGTCTTCCAAGCATCGGCTCGTCCAGCTCGTCCTCCAAGCAACTGTCGAGGAGGATATCTCTCTCCCCATTCTTTTTACTGCTTTCTAGAATAGATTTACTGCTTTCTAGTGTAATCATTTTCCTGCGTTCTAGTCGTAATGTTTAGTGTAATGAACAATCCTTCTGATAATGAATTCCATGTTCATTCTACATCTCTTTTTGGTTTTCGTTTGTAATATTCTCTCTCTCTCTCTTTCTCTTCTATTTAGTGTAAATAGATAGATAGTTTCTAGTCAATTAAATTACTTCTGAGAAATAAAACAAACGCGTGTTTTTAAATCAAATGTCCACCTCCCTGAGTTCGACCTGGGATTTCTATTCCGGTATAAATTTTATTTGTTGAACATGAGTTCTTCGCTTTCAAACTACAACGACGGGTTTTTCAAAACCAAACATGTTAGCGTAGCAACTCGTAGCTTCAACAGAGGATCTCCGTTGATGGCTCATAACAGAGGAGGAAATCAGAGGGTTGTCGAAAGATCTACGGTGGTGGTTGTGAGGTAAAGCAGAGGATAGCTCCAAGTCAGTGCTTGTCAAAAGATGCGGCTGACTTTGGCGAAGATCTAGAGCTACTGAAGATGGATGGAGGAAGTCGGATGAAGTGGAGGAAGTTCACCGGAGTTGCGGAGAGAATAGCCTATCAAAGTCAACTTCAGTGAAGAAGAGGGAAGGGAGCCAACTTGGTGGAAATCGAATGTGTCAAGGGGTATTTATAAATGACGGCGACTGAGAAGGAGGTGGAATCTGGACGGATTTGTGGCTAGGAGGAGGATAACCACCGGCGTCTTCTCCAATGCCAGTGAGGTTATCTCCAACCCTAAAATAGGATTTAGGTTTCATCCAGACCGATGGATGAAAAGGGGATGGTGAGCACAAGCTCCAGGAGCTTGGAGAAGAAGGTATGATGTTAGATTGGTGGTGATCAGGCGATGGTTGCACCTTCAGTCGTCAGCCGTCTAGATGGGTGAAGAAGAGAAGAAGAAAAAGAAGTCTATGGACTTATTCGCAGTGAAACCTAAGGACCTAAGTGTAAAATAAGGACCCGATTGAAGTAAAATGTAAGGGCCAAAATGTAAACTTAGGTTTCAAGGTTTATTTTAATTTAAATCTTTTTCAACTTTTTATATATGATTATAAATAAGACAATTATTCTATTTAGACCTTGAATTTACATTTTTGACCTTTTTAGATTAATTTATTGTTACTTAAGTTATTCTATGCTTAGTTATACATTATTCTTAAGTTAGTTAACACATTAATTAAATGAATAATTGATAATATTTCGAGTCCAATTATTAATTGGATTATTAATAATATTAATGGGATGATAATATAGCATTTTTAACTTAATTTAAGGTCCTTTACTATTTATCCCTTATTTAATAATTAACCCATATATTCACATATTTCTAGCTAATTTACTAGGAAGATTAATTAATTAGGGATAATTAGAGACCATGAGCTTCTCATCAAACACCTCGCGTGGCAGGACACCACCAGTGGATCCAAGTAGACAAGGCCTTATCCTTAGCCTAATCTAATTTCAAATGCTTAGGACTATTAGTCCTGTCTAGGGCACATCTACTCAGTTTTAGGCTTGGGTTTAAGGTGCTTTCGGAATATGATGGGCATTAGGGGTGTTTTCCCTTAAAATTGATTTCAAATGTGTGAAGTACAGAGACAAAAGGGGTTTGCATGCAATTTTTCTTGATGAAGTAACTTTTAAGGTCCACATGCTTGTATTAGTGAATTTTAGGATTCACTTCATTTAATATCTTCAATCAAGGTGTTAATGAGACACACAAGAGCTTTGCAAATGCCAGCTTGTTTGATAGATTTCCTTTAAGTATGGAAATGCAGGTGTGCTCTATCCTTAATGTGAAACCATAAGCATAGATATTTCTTGATGATTCTTTCAAGTTCAAAATCAGATTTGTGGTGTGACCCAAGCAATGCAATCAATTGGTCCTATTGCACCACTAACTAGGCATAAAGAAAATATTTCTTCAAGAATTTTAATGCATGTTTTCTATTTTTTTTTTAGATTTAAAGTATACTGGGGATTTTGTAATCTATTTTGACTCCTAGTTCGTGATTGAATAATTCGTGCAATCAAACGTGTAAGAAATATTCTTTTCATATTTTTCCAAATTTTTTACTTTCTCATAAATTCAGTGCCACAAACTTCACATCAATCGGAGTTGTATAAAAATTCCTATGATATTTTGAACTCCGAAAAATCAGGAACAATAACCATTTTGATAATAGATTAGAGCATAAATTTTTAAAATTTATCTATAAGTAAAATTTGTGTGAAATTTGGATATGTTGTTTTTGACTTCAAAACTCACGTCCATTGAAAATTGGGAGAATTTTTGGACGAGCGGATCTTTGGGAATTGAATTTATAGGATAAGACTTTATTTTAGCCCGAAAATCAAGAGATTTTCTTTTCTAATAATCAACCAAATTCTAACTAATCCTAAGGTTCAAGCAAACACCTAATTTTTTTGGATTTCTTTTCTCGAAATCTAACTAATCTAACTGTGAGCACTTACCTGAGATTCGAACTCGTAATTTTTCTATTGTCGGGTTCGATTTAGATTTCCTCGTTTCCTATGCACAAAAAGATAGCAAGTTAGAGATCTCGAATAAGCACTGGAAAGCTTCAAAAATTTTCATTGCCTCCCCGATAGCGGTGCCAACTTGTTCATCACCCACGAGAAGCATTTAGAAAGATCAGATATTATCATCGTAGTGCGAATCATGATGCAACAAATAAATTTATAAAAGTTGGGAGTACTGGGTCAATCGTAGGGAGGTAATCATGATTTTTGTACAGAAGCTTTTCAAAAAACTTGCCTTAAATAGATATATATATATATATATATATATGTATATATATATGTATAGAGTAGATATGCAGAAGATCAAAATTTTAGTGTATTCAGAAATATTTTCTCAAAATAGAATTTTGCTATGCTAAATAGAGATAGAGAGATAGACGACAGATGGATGACGACGTCACTTCTGGGATTCTTGTGTGAAGCATAGTAGCGCTTAAGATCCAAACCGTCGGGATGAAGTCCCAAGAGAAGTTGCAGAGAGGGAGAGAGGCTGGAGTTGTGTTTGGTGGGAGTCTGGTGGAAGATATGTACTTCTAGGGGGTCCTGGACCTTCTTTTGTAGGTTTTATGAGGGGCAAGATGGGCATTTGAGCCCACAAAACCATTGAACAACCTTCCAGTGATCAGATCTATCAATCGGGAGATCAACAGATCAGATCGCACCTCAATAGGCCTTCATTTGCACCTTCTATGCTCGGATTGCCTCTCGTTGCACCACGTGGCACGCTCTGGAGCCTTGGATCACGATCTGATGGCTCAGCTTCCTCTTTGCGTGCACCCAACACTTCTTCCTCTCTTCACGTGCGCCCACATGCCTTCGTCGAGCATGTTATCCTCAACGTTCAATCTTACGATCTGATGGCTCAGATTCGCGCACACGCCGCCTTTGAATTCCCACTTCGTGCGCTCTTCCAATGCTTGCCAGCACACCACATGTTATCACACGTGTCATATGCTTGATCTTACTCGTGCATTACCAGGCGTGTCTTCTCCAACGCTTGCCAGCATGCCACATGTTCACGCTGTAGCCACTTGATGTCGATTGGATGCTTGAGATTCACCCACACTGGCTACCGCCTTGATCTCTTGTGGATTGCGATTCAATCCCACATCATGCGTTGCTATTCGAGTGTGCTCTCTGCTGCACTATGTTGAGCGAGAATCTACGCTAACGTGTTTGGTTTTGGAAAACCCGTCGTTGTAGTTCGAAAGCGAAGGATTCGTGTTCAACAAATAAAATTTATACCGAAATAAGAATTCCGGGTCGAACACAGGGAGGCGAACGTTTGATTTAAAAACTCCGCGTTTCTTTTTATTTTGTCACAAAGAGATTCAATTTAAACTATCTAAGTATCTACAACAAATAAAAGAGAGAGAGGGAGTAAGAGAGAGCGAAGGAATACTATACATGGAAATCAAAATGAGATGTAGAATAGACAAGGAATTTATCATAAAAGAGTTCTTTCATTACAACTAGAAAACATAAAACAATTACTCTAGAAAGCATTAAAAGAATGGAGGGAGAAATGTCCTCCTCGACGATCGCTCGGAGGACGAATAGACTACTCTAGAAAGCAGTAAATCTATACTAGAAAGCAGTAAAAAGAATAGGGAGAGAGAAATCCTCCTCGACGGTCGCTTGGAGGACGAGCCGGACGGGACGACGCCTGGACGAAGGAGAACGAAGCGGGACGAAGGAGAACGAAGCAGAAGAACGGGAACGAAGCAGCACGCCGTCGTCGTCGCGGGATCCACTTCCGAAGGGGGACGAAAATTTGGACTTTATCTCGCGAGAAGCATCCCGGGTGTGGGACAAGCTTCTCTTGAGCTTTGGAGAGGTAGAGAGGAGAAGGAAGGGATGAAAATTTCGTATGGAGGGGGTCTCCTTTTATAGTTGCAAGGAGTGGGGGCAAAATGGACATTACATCTTCAAAATAATAAATAAGGGGTCTTTAGTGACGGATAAAACCGTCGCTAAAGCCCCGCCATCGCCGTCGCCGCCGCGCCTCGCGCGCCCGCTCGGCTGGCCTGCGCGCGTAACGCAGACGCACGTCCGCGTCGTCTCAGCCGTCCGATCGCGAGATCGGACGGCTTAGATCGCGTCCGCGCTCCCTGCGTAGCGCGCCCGCCCGCGTGCGATCCAGCGTCCACCTGAGCGTCCAATTGCGCGTCGGCGCTATCGGGCGCGCGCGGCCGTTGGATCTTCATCCGACGCTCGTGCGCGCCCGCTCGCCCGCGCCTTCGACCCCCTCACCGCGGCTCGAACCCGCGACCTCCGCTTAAACCCAAATTCTCTTTCCTAATTTTGATTTTTTTTTTTTTATATAAAATAAAACAAATCTACGGAGCTGACAAATGAATTCAAAGATAAATATCCATCCCCCCATGCCTATCTAATGCAATGTCCTCATTGTATTAAAAAGACATAAAACAGAGTGGAAAAGCGTAGAAAGCACCTGAATTGCGTGGATATCGGGTCCGCTCCGAGATGAAAATGAAAAAGAACTGTATATGTGCTGAGTTTAGTGCCTTCAGCTAGGCACACTATACAAAGAAAAGAAATGAAGAATTCACATGTGCAGGTCAGAATTAAAATGAACAGAAGAATCCTCTGACCTGTCAGCAGAGGTCCACAGATGTGGACCAGATTGTGATGCAGACCCACACCCCATAATCGAGAATATCTTAGGTTCTGGATAAAAATTACCCAAAACCTAAAATCAGAATGCAAGCGGGGTCGGGCCTGCGATTTGTGAGGATGCAACCCAAGGCCAAAATGTCGGGTTACAGAGAATTGAAGCTGAAAAGGATAATCGTTAAATGTGTGCTTGAGTTTGACATCCTCGAAACAAATGTCGTAAGGGTTCTGATTTGATGGTTTCAGTTTAAAAGGAACCCTTCGACTCAATCTTCCATTTCCTCCAAAATTGACTTCCCAAATCAGAATTTCCCAGCTCCTATCCTCCTCATTCGGCATATCAAATTCCATGACCTCTTGTATATTCATCACCCCGTCTGAAATCTCCAAGTCTAGATGATGTGGCAAAATCAAAATTGACTTGGGTCTAATTATCTCAGAATTAGAATCATCAATAAGCTCAACAGGGTGTAACTGATAATCAGGGCATTGAATTAATTCCTCCAGAAAATGCGATTCTGGATCTGTATCGTGTGCCCTAATAAGATCAGTTTCCTCAGTTATTGGGCTATCAAATGATCTATCAGATTCCTCAGGCCCAATCGTCTCACAAAAATCGTGATTTGAAAACTCGTGTGAGACTTCGCAACTTGAATCTTCACCATCAGGATCCGTATCAATGTATGTCCCAAAATCATTTGTCACTTTGCGTTCCAAGGAGACATACGTTTCCTCGTAACCCGGCTCAGGGATTTCAGGTGAAGAAATCAAATCATCCTTAATTGGTTGTTTTAATTCAATCTGGTCAGCTTCGTAACACGTGTCCCCCCCAACAGGTGCCTGAGCGGGTTCTATCATTGGCTTTCCTGAAGAGAGTTCATCCTGGGAATTATTCCAAGATTGAATCAAAGCAACCACGAATCTCATCCTCAATTTCGCTAATTTCCCAAGTAGAAACTCACCCGGGTTCTTATCCTTAACATCCTGGAGCCAATCCAACAAAGACTTGTTTAAATCATCAATCATTTCAATCAGGGGCTCCAATCTCTCAATGCAAGGTATTGGCTGAACTTCTAAAGATTGAATGATATTCCTCAAGTTAGCCAGAACCTTATCTTGAACCTGATTAACCTGAACCAAATGAGTTGGTTCAGGGTTGGGCGGGTTTGACATCAATGTAGAGGAATTAACGAATTGAGATTCGTTATACCCATCCTGATAATAGATCATTTCAGATTGTTCATAAGATGGAGATGACCTAAAGGCAGTGAAATCAGAGGATGGGTAAGGATCAGTGTATCCTTCTTGATTGTAGATCGCATTAGGTTGTTCATGAAAGGAGGACGATCTATAATCGATGCAACTCTGAGAAGGATAGAATTGAGAATCAAAGTGTTCAGGGTTAGACCCTAAACACGGGGGTCCGGAATTGTATCCCCAATCTGAATTATCCCAACTAACTGATAGTCTATTACAATACGAATTGGGATAATCGTCATGTTGAGGATAATTTACAACAGGAGGGAAAGAGCGGGAATGCGTGAAATATGTGGAAGGATTCATGAGATACGGGAGGAAGAAAGGTGCCCTGCAATACAAACAATCAAACCTGTCCTTAAATGGGTTAGCCTACAGACCTACAGACTCTCAAAACCCGTCTTGAGATAAAGGAACGATTTGATCTACTTCTGTCTGTTCAATCCAACCAGTTAGAAGGAGGGACTGGGGAGAAGGTTCTTCCTTCGGCTTGCGCCTCTGGTTCCTAGTGTACCCCCCAGCCGCGATCGTTTGACTCTGCTCCCCTAGCTAGACATCAGATTGAACAGTAGAAACAGACTAATCGAAAATAATCTCGTTCTGAGTTCTGAAGAGCGAGTCCAATCCTTAAGGCCAACGTCTACTCTGTTTTATTTAGGGCTAGGTTTGAATGTGCTTTGGAATGTGATGGGCCCTTTAAATGGGTTGTGCCCTTAATGATTGATTGCTTTGTGTGTGCGTGCACAACCAGTGGTTTTCAAGCAAGATTATTTTTGATGTGATGAATTTTAAGGTTCAAATCTTGCTTAGTAGCTTTTAGGATTCAACTTTAGGTGTTTTCAATCAAGTTTCATTGGCACACCAGGTTTTGCAAGCACAGGTGAAGATATTTTCCTTTAAAGTTTAAAAAGAATGTGGAGTGCCTGGTAGATCCCTAAGAGTTGAACCTAATTGGCAGCTACTTGATGAGTTGATTTTATTTGAAGTGGTGCGGCCCAAACAACTCAAACAACTGGCCTGATGCACCACCTAATTAGGCACACAAATGACTACCCAATCTGATTTCTACTCGATTATGTGTTTGGATGTGTGTACCGGCTCCTAAGATTGGTTTACCGGTTGAGTTAGAAAATCAGATGAGGTTGTGTACCTCTGTGAGATTTTTTTTATTTTTTTTTCTTTTTTTAATGTGGGGGTTGGAGTGAGTATGGATGTCAAACAACAAACAATCTAACCTTAGAGTTTATAAGAACACCTAGGTTGATTGATGTTTGAATTATTATGTGATGAAATGAAATCTAATGGGTGGGAGGTGGGGGATAACTTACAAAACCTTTCACAACACTTTACTCCGATCTACCGCTTTTGCCTGTCTCGAAAGAGTACCTGCAATTACAATAAGAAAGGAGAAAAGTGAGGTAAATGATTTGTAAGTTACAAAATGCGAAGAGAAATCAAAGAGCGTTGCCTCCCCGGCAACGGCGCCAAAATGTTGAGCGAGAATCTACGCTAACGTGTTTGGTTTTGGAAAACCCGTCGTTGTAGTTCGAAAGCGAAGGATTCGTGTTCAACAAATAAAATTTATACCGAAATAAGAATTCCGGGTCGAACACAGGGAGGCGAACGTTTGATTTAAAAACTCCGCATTTCTTTTTATTTTGTCACAAAGAGATTCAATTTAAACTATCTAAGTATCTACAACAAATAAAAGAGAGAGAGGGAGTAAGAGAGAGCGAAGGAATACTATACATGGAAATCAAAATGAGATGTAGAATAGACAAGGAATTTATCATAAAAGAGTTCTTTCATTACAACTAGAAAACATAAAACAATTACTCTAGAAAGCATTAAAAGAATGGAGGGAGAAATGTCCTCCTCGACGATCGCTCGGAGGACGAATAGACTACTCTAGAAAGCAGTAAATCTATACTAGAAAGCAGTAAAAAGAATAGGGAGAGAGAAATCCTCCTCGACGGTCGCTTGGAGGACGAGCCGGACGGGACGACGCCTGGACGAAGGAGAACGAAGCGGGACGAAGGAGGACGAAGCAGAAGAACGGGAACGAAGCAGCACGCCGTCGTCGTCGTGGGATCCACTTCCGAAGGGGGACGAAAATTTGGACTTTATCTCGCGAGAAGCATCCCGGGTGTGGGACAAGCTTCTCTTGAGCTTTGGAGAGGTAGAGAGGAGAAGGAAGGGATGAAAATTTCGTATGGAGGGGGTCTCCTTTTATAGTTGCAAGGAGTGGGGGCAAAATGGACATTACATCTTCAAAATAATAAATAAGGGGTCTTTAGTGACGGATAAAACCGTCGCTAAAGCCCCGCCGTCGCCGTCGCCGCCGCGCCACGCGCGCCCGCTCGGCTGGCCTGCGCGCGTAACGCAGACGCACGTCCGCGTCGTCTCAGCCGTCCGATCGCGAGATCGGACGGCTTAGATCGCGTCCGCGCCCGCTGCGTAGCGCGCCCGCCCGCGTGCGATCCAGCGTCCACCTGAGCGTCCAATTGCGCGTCGGCGCTATCGGGCGCGCGCGGCCGTTGGATCTTCATCCGATGCTCGTGCGCGCCCGCTCGCCCGCGCCTTCGACCCCCTCACCGCGGCTCGAACCCGCGACCTCCGCTTCGCCCGCAGCTGCGTCGCCGCTGCGCTACGCGGGCGAAATGGTCGCGCGGACGTTTTTAAACGCGCGCGACCGCAGCCGTTGGATCGAGATCCAACGGCGGAGAGGAGACGTTGCGCGGTCTTCACAGGACTGCTGCGGCCGATTGGGCGGCTGGGATGGCGCCACGTGGCGCCATCTTGGCCGTCCATCTTCTGGATGTTGTAGATGGTGCCACGGATGTCGGATTGACTCGATTTTTGTGTCGTTCGGCTGCGATCGTCGATCCGAATTCATCTGTGTGGTCGGATTTTCCATCTGAAGTGCGAATTTACACCATCCTGGCCCTTGATCTTCTAGGGTTCCCCGATCTCTATCTGATGCTACGGATGCCTGATTAGGGCGATCTTGGAGTCGTTGAACTCCAATCGTCGCCCTGATCATATCCATACGGTTGGATCTTTGATCCGAGGCCCCGATAAAATATTTGCCCTGTCCAAGCACATAAAAGGAGACAATTAACCTCCATTTTATTCAAGCTACTCTAAATGCAAGATGATGCATGTAATGCAATATTTATATCATGAAATGCAATCCTATGCTTAAGAACATGCATAAATAGACATTTTAAGTAGTGTAAATGTGTTTACATCACACTACTCCTCTTGTGCCACATTTCCAAATATTACATTTTCTCTTTTTGTTATTAAGGTATAGGGCGATATTTAATTCAGTCCTTGGATTTAGGATCCAACCGTACGGATCTGATCAAGGCAACAATCGAAGTTCAACGACTCCAAGATCTCCCTAATTGGACTTCCGTAGCATTAGATGCAATCCGAGAAAGATTTGAGATTAAGGGGTAGGTGGTATAAATCCATACTTCAGGTGATAAATTCGATCACATGAATGGGTTTGGATCGACAATCGTAGCTCAACAGTACAAAAATTGGTTCAATCCGACATCCGTGGCACTACCTACGAGCATATGAATATGGATGACCAAGATGGTGCCACGTGGCACCATCCTAACCATCCAAACTAGCCTAAGAATGCCCACTCCCTCTCTCTCCTCAACCGCACTATCAGATCTGGGTTGTTGGATCTTGATCCAACAGCCATGAGCGTGCGTGCCTCAGTTAGAAACTTGACAAAGCGGTGAGATGGCGCGTTGGTCATGACCTCGCACGTGAGGGAGAGGTAGTGTGTTCGAGCCCTGCTCACCTCAAGTCAAGAGTGTAGGCGTAGCACTGCCAAATTTGATGGTTGGATGGAGTGCAAACGGCTGATCAAGCGATAATGTGGCAGTGCCAGGTGTGTGGATTGCACACGCGCGCAATGACGTGCAATCACACATGCCATCGCACACGTGGGCACACGTTGAAGCAAAAGTGATGCTCATTCATCTTAAGTTATTCAATCGCGAGATGAAGTGAATGTGATGTGTGTGGTTACAGCAGAGGAAGGAGAGGAGGCAGGGGCGCACACATTGTCAATGACGTGGGGTCTTTAGTGATGCTTAAATCCGTCACTAAAGGCCTTCTAATTAAATGTTTTAAGATGAAATGACCTTTTTGCCCTTTCAAACCTCACCTATAAATAGTCCTACGACCCCCACACTTTCTTCATTGCTTCCTTCACCTCTCTTCCTCTCCAAAGCTTTAAAGAAGCTTGTCCGAAACCTGGGATGCTCCTTTAGCGTTAAAATCAAAATTTTGTCCACTTCTCACCCCATTCGTGGAGCTCCTGTGGTTGTCTTCTCGCCCTCGTTCTAGAAGTGGATCTCGCGATGATGACATCCTGCCTCTCCCTCGGTTCTTCCTACTTGGTTCTTCGTCTTTCTTCTCTACTCTCCATCTTCTAGGCATCACCTGTTCCAACTCGTCCTCCAAGCAATCGATGAGGAGGATAATTTCTCACCTCCCTTCTCTTTACTACTTTCTAGAGTAGATTTATCACTTTCTAGTTGTAAAAACTATCTTTGTTATAAAAGTGTTTTGTTCTCTCTCTCTCTCTCTTTCTCTTCTCTCTCTTTGGTATAGTATCGAGTCATTATGATTATCCCATCTTAAAGATAAAATTAGACAAAAATATATATATAATTGCGGATTGCGAATCATTGTAGCCTCCCTGTGTTCGACCTGAAATTCCTTTTGAGTTTTGATAAATTTATTTGTTGACGGATTTTCTTGCAAATTGCACTACAACAGTGAGTTTTTTAAACTCAATCTTTTTGCGATGATTTTTTGCTACAACATTTTGGTGCCATTGACGGAAGGCAAAGAATCTCGATTTCCATTCCGCATTTCCATGCACTTATCTATTTTCTAACTCTCTTTTATTTCTTCTCTATTATTTTGCAGGTACCTTAACAGGGAATCTTCAAGCAGTAGATAGGAGTAAAGTGCAGTTGAAGACAGCTGTAAGTGCTCCCCATTCTTCCCCCCTCCATAGAGTTCATTTCATAATCCTAATTTAAACCCTAATTAACCTAGGTGTTCTCATAAACCCTAGGATTAGTTTATATTATTTAATTTCCGCCTCCACCCATCTCATCCTCCACATATAAACAAAAAAAATATAAAAAAAACACAAAGGTACACAACCTCTTCTAATTTTCATATTCAACCGGTCAACCGATCTTTGGAACTGATGCACACACATCCAAACACATAATTGAGTAGAAATCAGATTAGGTAACCATTTGTGTGCATAACTTAGTAGTGCATCAAGGCCAATTGTTTGAGTTGTTTGGGTTGTACCACTTCATTTAAAAATAACTCATCAAGTAGCTTCCTTTTAGGGTTTTCAATTTAGGTCAATACCAGGCACTCTACTTTATTCTTGATTTTAAAAGGGAAACATCTTCACCCATGATTGAAAGATCTGGTTTGCCTATGTTTGAACTCACCTAATTCTAAACCCTAAAAGCTACTTAAGCAACATTTGAACGTTAAAATCCACTCATCTGAATAATCTTACTTGAAAGCCTTGGTTGTGCATGCACTCACACGTGTTTAATCGATCATTAAGGAAACAACCCATCCTAAGGGCCCACCACATTCCATAAGCACTACAATCCTAAGCCTAATATAAAATCAAGTAGACGTTGGCCTTAGGACTCAACTACCTATTTTAGGATATTTTCCAAACTGTGGTGTGAATTTGTGACATTTGCTTTCATTAGAAGGTGCTAAGTTGGGTGGCTGGATTGTCAGGCTTAAGCATGTAGGCGTTTGGCATAATTAGCAGCCTTTGGGACACGCTCCCCCTATCTCGCCATCCCAACTTAACCATCTTTTAGATTAAGGACAACACGAAATTCGTACTGTAGTTTGAATCTATCTTGGAGCTTAGGTCCTTAGGCTACCCAACTTAAGGACAGGCTTGTTTTGTTGTGTAGTAGGTTCTTATCCCCAGTCCTTCTGACCTCTTCCTAGTTTATGCTTGGAAGGAGGTCATTGAATCCTCGATTGGAAGGACCATTAGTTCATTCTAGGAGGCGTAAGTTGAATTTTGGTCAAATTGATCCTAATGGCCGACCAACAACCTCCTCTGCCTCAGAATCCGTAAGAGATGCTTCAAAGGCAGCTAGAACAAATGCAATAAATGCAGGAATGATTCTAGAGAATGCAAGATGCTCAACCCTTGCAGGATTTTTATGATCATTCAAATTACAGGGAATGTCCTGGCATCCAGATTCTAGCCAGAGACATAGAAATCAAGCCCCAGGTGTTAAGCCTGATCAAACATTTCCATAGGCTTGGCTTTGAAGACCTGGTTCAGCATTTGGAGGACTTGACCACTTTGGTCCAGACCATCAAAGTACGAAACATGGACAAGGAGCAAATGATCATGAGGCTTTTCCCCCCACTCTCTTAGGGATAAGGCCGTTGTTTGTTGCTGCAAGATCGATTTAAAAGAAAGCATTGTAATATAGTCGAAATCGATTTGAAAATAAATATAATTTTTTATTACTCGAAAATGTTTCGAGGTTGAACACAGGGAGCAAATGAAATTCACACACTAATCTCAACAATTAATGTAAATTGAACACAAAATATTGCTCAAAATCAAAATTGCAATGTAGAGCATATGAGTATAATTTTAGACAAAATAATGGTGATTTAAATCACCAATTATAAGTCTAATACATAAAATAATTACTCAAATTTACTAAAGGAGGGAGTATAAAAATAGATGGCTGATTTTGCAATCAAATGTCTTAAATGACATTTGCTAGAGTACCCCTTTTTCTTTTGTCTACATGCCTCTTCCTTCTTTTCTTTCTCTGATTCTTCCTTTCTTCTTCTATTTTTGCTTTGTTCCTTCTTCTTCTATTCCTCTCTGGCCTTCAGCTTAGGCCTTCACTTCTTCTTCTTCCTTAGGCCTTCATATCTTCTTTTCTTCTTTTTCTTTTAACCTTATGATCCTCCTCTTCTTCTTCTTCACTTCTCTTCTTCCTCAAGCTTTCTTCTTCTCTGGCTTTTCTACCATCTGAATCCGGCTAAGTGTTGGAGCCAAACTTCTCAAAGCAAAAACCACCCTTCCCCCGCGTAACTCTCCTCTCTTCTCTTTCTATTTCTGTCTCGCTCTCCCAGAGCCATAGTCGGTCGGGTAATCGGACCTAGCACATACCCCGCTTCAGGCTCACCAACGTGCTGTGGTGAGAGATGAGTGCAGGTCAGGCAAGTTATCGGGTAGGCCAGGTCCGCAGGGGCATGTCACGGATGAGACTAGTGAAGGTGTAGGAGGACCTTACCCTCAGTGATTGGATGCAAATAACCCCATTCACTTATTCAATTTATGCGGCTACAATCAGCCCTTCATATTCGAGGTGGGACTAAATGTCCCACCTTTTTCCACGTAGTGCAACAGTAGGGTATTCAGTCGAATTGATGGGGCTACAGCTGCTAATGCCCTTGCGTGAGGACTTGGGCTTCTGTAGGCTTCAATTTTTCATGGCCTGGAGCTATCCCCTGGAGTAGAAGCTCCCTGGAGTAGCTTGAGGCTTGCTCGAAGCTCGGCGTAAATGGTGGTTATGACCTAACACCTGAAATCCAGGAAAAGGGGCCTTATGGCTACGACAAAACTCTTAGTAGGATCGCCGTGGCATGGAGAATGTGACGGTGGCAGTGGTTTGTTGCACGAGTGGCTGTGGTGGCCGGATAGATGCAGTTATAGACGGTGAGAGTGGGTCTGTTCGAGATGGTGTTTAGGTGGACGATGGAGTGAATGGAGTGAGGGGAAATGAGTAGGAAGGTGCAGTGGAGGTTCTAGGTGGTCAGTGACATGGATGGAGGTGCTGCCAGAGGAGTCGCCGGAGATGGAGGAGATGAAGGTGTTTAGTATCGTCGATGGTTGAATTTGGGAAATAAAGAGAGAGGAAGAAAATGGGAGAGATAGGGAACCTAAGATTCTACTCTAAGGACGAAAAGGTGGAGGGATTCCCATGCCCGTGTGGTTGTCGGATGAGGGGAAGATGGACCTTCATTAGAGAGACGGCGGTGAATATAGAAAAAGGATGGTGACGGCTGGTATTGCATGATGCGGAGGATGGTGGGGAAGATGAATCGGCCATTGCTTTTGTGGTCAGATGATGAGAGGAGTTGGAGAGATCATCGGAGCTTGCGGAGAGTTGCGACCGAAGAGGAGAGAGGAAGAGGGGGAGTTCTGGCCCAATTTCAAGCTTAGGAGAATGGTTGAGCCCTAGGGAGCCTTTTACAGGTCATCAGAGAGGGTTTTGTGCTTGGAAGCCAAGCTTTCAAGCTAGGAATGCTGCCTGGATTTGGGAGCTTCACGAGACCCAAATCTCTTATGCATTCGCATGAGAGATTGGAAAAGAATTAGAGCATATGGATGGGTTCAGATGGAAGAGGATTACTTAATGAATCTCCCTTCCAACTTTGGAAGAGATTTGCAAAGCAATCAAGGAGAAATCTCCTGTCAAAGGTCGTCGGAGTAGGTTTCCTCCACGATAATGGTGGAGGGACCTAATTGTGAAGACAACAAAGAAGTTAGTAGGCCGAATGGAAGGGTTTTTGAAAGTTGGGGGTATAAATGTAATCAGATAGGACCATTTTGCAAACTAGGTCAACACAAGTTATCCTTAGGTCCAAATTTTGGTACAAACCTAATTTGGACCTAAGGAATTTAATGGTGAAGTTGGATTTTGTTTTTGACTATGTTTGATTAGGTAATTTATGCAAAAACCCAAATTCAGGCAAATATCAGTTTGAGACTGCATTGTAGGTCAAGATGGGTTATGATAGCCAAATTGAAGGTATTAAATCCTAGAGAATATTTTTCTATGATTTTTAGAGGGTTTAGGTGAATTTTATCCTGACCAAAACATTGGTTAATTAAGTGGATCTATTTTTAGGGTTTCAAAAGTCATTTAATTCTCAAAACACACGTAAACATCTTCCTGTCTGATCTAACCCACTTATTATCCTATTAAGACCATTTAACCTTTATTCAGCCCTTGAGAAAACTTGTGGTTTTACTGCATTGGTAAAACTACAGTTTTAACCCTAGCTTCTTATTTTTCCCTCAGAATGCTTATGCAATGAGTCATGGTTCTCTGTCGGTTATCTAGGAGCATTTATTGACTTAATTGGATAAAAATTAGCTAGTTATGGCTCATGATGGTGTTCTTATCATACCCCCATGACTAGCTTTTACTAGTCCCTTAACAAAATTTCAAGGTGTTAACTTTGATTCTAGACCATAAAATCCTTTAATGCTTAAAAACCTTTGTTGTGTGCCTTCTTCTATAGATTAGGTCAGAATGCCGAGAGTAGGCCTAGAGGTACTCAAGTATCAACCAAGATCCAGACCTGACCAGCTTTAGCCTCAGTCTGCCGCGAAGGTTTCTAAGGCCTACAGGAACTAACCTAAGGTTTGTTGAACTCCGCGGTTAAAGCACCCGTGCTTGTAACATGTTTCAGCCTTGATTCAGTTTGTAGTGCGTTTTTGTCAGAGAGAGACAGAGGAATTTTTCTTTATTGTTGGAGAGCTTTCTCTCACTTTTCTTTTTATTTCTAGCTTCGAATTGGCTTCACAACATGGTCAATATCAGATTCCTAGTCCCCATCATCAATCCTTGCATGATCCCTAGCTTTCGATGCTTCGAGATAGCACGACCCATGGCAACCCACAGAACTCTGGCTTTCGAGATTTCGAGATAATTCTGCCCATGGTGTTCTGTAGCTAGATCTAGACCCTGGAATCGACATTTTGGGATAATGTCGCCCATGGCATCTGAACCAGCATAGGGTGCTTACATGCCCCCTGATGTAAGCATGTTTATATTACATAAAATGTCTATTTATGCATGTTCTTAAGCATAGAATTGCATTACATACTATAAATATTGCATAACATGCATCATCTTGCATTTATATTAGTCCGAATAAAATGGAGGTTAATTGTCTCCTTTTATGGTCAGGGACAGGGCGACTTTTTATCGGGGCCTCTGATCAAAGATCCAATCGTACGAATCTGATCAGGGTGACGATTGGAGTTCAATGACTCCAAGATCGCCCTAATCGGATATCCATAGCATTAGATAGAGACCAAGGAACCCTAGAAGATCAAGGGCCAAGATGATGTTAATCCACACATCAAATGACAAATCCAACCACACGGATGGATTTGGATTGACGATCGTAGCCTATCAATGCAAAAATTGACTTAATCTGATACCCATGGCACCATCTACATCACCCAGAAGATGGACAGGCAAGATGGCACCATGTGGCGTCATGTTGACCTCCCAACCGACCACATGCATCTGCTGAAGCACCTCGTGCCAATGCTTCTCCATCGTTAGATCAAGATCCAATGGCTGCGAGGTGCCCTCACTTAAGTTAAGCGCTCGACAAAAACACACCCACAGCACATTGGTCGAGTGCCTTAATGCGAAGTTGTGGCGCGGGTTAGAGCTGGAGGGTGCCTCCATTGGAGCGGGTGCGCGCATGCGATCAATCGCACGATGGAGATCGGGCGGCTTTGCGTGCCCAATCGGCTGAACGTGCCATTCGAAGTGGCGAGGCGACGTGGCATCTCACGCGTTGAGGTGCGCGGATGAGGCAGGAGATGGAGCGCTCTTAGTCGTTTGATCTCATGATCGAACGACCGAGATTGGAAGATCGTGGATGAGCATTGTGGTGCGGGGAGGCAAGCGGGCGCGCACACGTTGCCCAGTATGGCCACGTTCAGGCTTTTAATGATGGATTTATCCATCACTAAAGGTCCTAAATTAATGATTTTCAACATGTAATGACCAAATTGCCCTCACTCCTTTCAACTATAAAAGGAGACCCCCTCCATATGAAATTCTCATCTCTACTTCTCTTCTCTCACCCCTTCTAAAGCTATAAGAGCTTGTCCCAAACCCGGGATGCTCGTCTAGAGTAGAAATCTTAATTTTTCCACCTTCATCCCTCTTCGTTGAGATCCTGCGATTGTCCTCTCTCTGCATTTGAGAAGTGGATCCTGCGATGACGATGACGTGTTGCTTCATTCCATTTCTTCCCACTTCGACCTCCTTCTTCCCGCTCCATTTCCCATCTTCCAGGCATCGTCCCATCCGACTCGTCCTCCAAGCGATCGTCGAGGAGGATATCTCTCTCTCCATTCTTTTTCCTGCTTTCTAGAGTAGATTTACTACTTTCTAGTGTAATCATTTCCCACTTTCTAGTCGTAATGAGTAGTGTAATGAATAATTTTTGATAATGAAATTCAGGTTTATTCTACATCCCTTTTGCTTTTATTTGTAATATTCTCTCTCTCTCTTCTATTTATTATTTGTTAAGTAGATAGATAGTTTTCAACCGGCTATTCTATTTCATGACAAATAAAACAAATGCGCTTTCTTAATCAAACGTCTGCCTCCTTGAGTTCGACCTAGGATTTCCATTCCGGTATAAATTTTATTTGTTGAATTCGAGTTCTTCGCTTTTCAAACTACAATGGCAGGTTTCCAAAATCAAATTCGAAAGTGTAGTAATCTGTTGCATCAACATTTTGGCGCCATTACCGGGGAGGTGATGCTCTTTGATTTCTTTCGCATTTTCCAACTTATGAATCATTTTCCTCACTTCTCTCCTTTCTTATTGTGATTGCAGGTACTCTTTTGAGACAAGCAAAAGCGGTAGATTGGAGCAAAGTGCTATTGGAGGTTTTGTAAGTTTTTCCCCACCTCCCACCCATTAGTTTTCATTCCACCACGTAATAACACAAAAAGAAATCAACCTAAGTGTTCTTGTAAACTCAAAGGTTAGTTTTGTTTGTTTGTCTGACACCTGCACTCGCCTCAACCTCCACATTTAAAAAGAAAAATTTTAAAAAAGCTCACAGAGGTACACAACCTCATTTGATTTTCAAACTCAATCGGTAAATCGATCTTTGGAACCAGTACACACATCCATACACATAATTGAGTAGAAATCAGATTAGGTAATCACTTGTGTGCCTAATTAAGTGGTGCAATAGGCCAATTATTTGTGTTGATTAGGCCACACCACTTCAGTTAAAATTGACTCATCAAGTAATTGCCATATAGGTTCAACTCTTAGAAATTTACCAGGCACTCCACATTCTTTTAAGTTTCAAAGGAAAACATCTTCACCTATGCTTTCAAAACCTAGTGTGCCAACAAAACTTGTTTGAAAATAACTAAAGTTGAATCTTAAAAAGCTACTAAGCAAGATTTGAACCCTAAAATTCACCGCATCAAAAATAATCTTGCTTGGAAACCACTGGTTGTGCATGCACACACACATCAATCAATCATTAGGGGCATAAACCAGATAAAGGGCCTATCACATTCCAAAGCACATTCAAGCCTAACCCTAAATAAAATAGAGTAGATGTTGGCCTTAAGGATTCAACTCGCTCTTCGGAGCCCAGAACGAGATTATTTCGATTAGTCTATTTCAACTGTTCAATCTGATGTCTAGCTAGGGGAGCAGAAGCAAATGATCACGGCTGAGGGTACACTAGGAATTGGAGGCGCAAGCCGAAGGAGGAACCTTCTCCCCAATCCCTCATTTTAACTAGTTGGATTGAATAGATAGAAGTA
Source organism: Thalassia testudinum (assembly GCA_037157565.1). Taxonomy (NCBI): domain Eukaryota; kingdom Viridiplantae; phylum Streptophyta; class Magnoliopsida; order Alismatales; family Hydrocharitaceae; genus Thalassia; species Thalassia testudinum. The sequence goes on from JAZHRO010000014.1 coordinate 115,744,608, forward strand.
GATCAAATCATTTCATCTCAAGATGGGTTCTGGGAGTTTGTAGGTCTTTAGGCTAGCCCACTTAAGGATAGGTTTGATTGCTTATATTATAGGGCACCTTTCTTTCTCCCATCTATCATGAATCCTTCCACATTTTATATGCATTCTCGCTCTTTCCCTCCTATTATGAGTTATCCTCAACATGATGATTATCCCGACTAGTACTATAATCAACCATCGGTTAGTTCAGATAACTCAGATTGCAGATATAGTTCCGGACCTTCGTGTTTAGGGTTTAACCCTGAACACCATTATTGTGATTTCTATCCTTCTTCGAGCCAAATCGATTATAGATTGCCACCCTTTCATGGATAACCTAATACGATCTACAATCAAGGAGGATACACTGATCCTTACCCATCCACTGATTACAATATCTTTAGGTCATCACCACCTTTTGAACAATCTGAAATGACCGATTATCAGGATGGGTATCACAAATCTCAATTCGTTAACTCCTCTACACTGATCCTAAACCCACCCAACCCTGAAACAAGTCATTTGGTTCAGGGTAACTAGGTTCAAGATAAGGTTTTAGCTAACTTGAGGAATATCAAACAATCTTTAGAAGTTCAGCCAATACCTTGCATTGAAAAATTGTAGCCCCTGATTGAAATGATTGATGATCTAAACAAGTATTTGTTGGATTGGCTCCAGGATTGAACTTACTGGTGATTCTATTTTTGAAATAACTAGACCTAAGTCAATTCTGATTTAGCCACATTTTTTAGACTTGGAAATTTCAGATGGGGTGATTAATATGAAGGAGATCCTGGAATTTAACATTCTGAAGGAGGATAGGAGTTGGGAAATTTTGATTTGGGAAGCAAACTCTAGAGGAAGTAGAAGACCGAGTCTAAGGGTTCCAATTAAGCTGAAATCATCAAACCAGGACCCTTACGACATTTGTTCTGAGGGTGTCCAACCCAAGCACACATTCATTGATTATCCTTTGGAGCTTGATTTCTCTATAACCGGACTCTTTGGTCTTGGGTTGCAACCTTACAAATCACAGGCCTAACCCCACTTGCATACTAATTTTATGTTTTGGGTAATTTTTATCCAGAACCATAGATATTCTCGATCATGGGGTACGGGTCTGCACCACAATCTGGTCCACATTTGTGGACATTTGCTGGTAGGTTAGAGGTTTTAACTTTTTATTCTGATTCAGACCTGCACCTGTGAATTCTTTATTTCTCTTCTTTGTATAGCGTGCCTAGCTGAAGGCACTAAATTCAGCACATATACAGTTTTTCCTTATCTCAGAGCGGACCCGTCATTCACGCAATTCAGGTGTTTTCTACTCTATTCCACTCTGTTTTATGTCTTTTTAATACAATGAGGACATTGCATTAGATAGGCATTGGGGGGTGGATATTCATCTCTGAATTAATTTGTCAGCTCCGTAGATTCGTTTTATTTTCTCTCATTTATATATATAAGAAAATGAAAAAAAAATTATGGAATTAGGGAAGAGAACTTGGGCTTTAGAAAATTTTCAATCTTAGGAAATAAAACTATATGATTTAAATGCAAAGACCCTTCAGGTCTCCGCAATTAATCAACCTATGTATACACTAAAATGTGGATTTGTTTTTCGAGTCCTCACCATCTTAATTCTATTGTAATTTGATTAAATAAGTTTGGGTGATAAGTACACGACTTATCAACCCGCCCTCTGATTTAAGAGAACTTTAAGTCTAAAGCATCTACACACTTTCTTTTCACTAACTTGTTGATCGACAATTTTAATAGAAATTAGGTAGCTAATGAACCTTCTAGGGTGATATAGCTGGCAAGTTATCATGGGTAATAGCCCATAGGTGGGTTGTCTGGAGCCTAGTCACTGAACCATTCTCTTCTTGCTGCCTTTAGGTAAATCTTAGACCAGGGAAGCTACCTACTTAAAAAAAGAAAAAGAAAGTCAAAAAGAAAAGAATAAGAAAAGGAGAAAAGAAAAAGAAAACAAAAGAAATTAACCACACTTCGTCGCACGAGTATGGCTAGCAAGTTATTGGTTGTAACAGCTCATCGACCGATTGTCCAGAACCCAGCTCAAGAAATGCACTTAAAATTCCCAAAACACTTAGGAAGAAGTGGAGTAGAATAAATCGGGGAGATATACACTTGATTCACCCTTGTGTTGACCCCATAAAAATAAAAGTAGGGAGAAAGCTACCGGTCATAAAGATACACCTTTAGGCAGAACTCTCTTTTTAAGGTCACCTAGAGGTGTAGAAACCCGAAGTCCATTCTAATTGCCGATCAACGAGTTTATCACATTCACAATAAGATGCTTAGAACTTAGCAAACCTTGTTTGAGTTGAATGGCCGTAGAAAGCCACTCTTAAACCCTAAACTTAAAAATCCAAAAAAAATTAGAAAAGAAGAAAACATGAAAAAGACATTTTTCTTTGAATAAGGTGAGGGCTTGAGGCGGTCTGCATTTTGGCAGATACCCAGACGTTGTTGTCTCTTTGGAAGTTCAGATCCTAAGTAAAAAAATTTTCTTAATGTTGAAAATAACTTATGCCCAAGTAATCCAACCTAATTCTTTTATAAATAGCATGTAGTTTTTGCTAGGGACTAGCAAAAGATAGGCTTGGGGGTGTGATGTAAACATGTTTATATTACATAAAATGTCTATTTATGCATGTTCTTAAGCATAGAATTGCATTACATACTATAAATATTGCATAACATGCATCATCTTGCATTTAGATTAGTCCGAATAAAATGGAGGTTAATCGTCCCCTTTTATGGTCAGGGACAGGGTGACTTTTTATCGAGGCCTCGGATAAAAGATCCAACTGTACAGATCTGATCAGGGTGACGATTGGAGTTCAACGACTCTAAGATCGCCCTAATCGGATATCCGTAGCATCAGATAGAGATCAAGGAACCCCAGAAGATCAAGGGCCAAGATGATGTTAATCTGCACTTCAAATGACAAATCCGATCACACAGATGGATTCGGATCGACGGTCGTAGCCTATCAATGTGAAAATTGACTTAATCTGATACCCGTGGCACCATCTACATCACCCAGAAGATGGACGGCCAAGATGGTGCCATGTGGCGCCATCTCGATCGCCCTACTGGCCACACGCATCCGCTAAAGCACCTCACACCAACGGTTCTCCGCCTTGCTTCAAGATCCAATGGCTACGAGGTACCCGCGCTAAAGTTAAGCACTCGATACAAATGCACCTATAGCACGTTGGTCGAGCGCCTTAACGCGAAGTTCAGGCACAGGTTCGAGCCGCGGGGTGCCTCAATTGGAAAGGGCATGCCCATGCGATCAACCACACGATGGAGATCGGGTGGCTGTGCATGCCCAATCAGCTGAACACGCCATTTGACATAGAGAGGCAACGCGGCATCTCACGCATTGAGGCGTGCGGATAAGGCGGGCGATGGAGTGCTCTTAGCCGTTTGATCTCACGATCGAACGGCTGAGATTGGAAGATCGTGGATGCATGTTGACGCACGGGGAGGCAAGCAGGCGCATGCGTGCCGCCTACTATGGCTACGTTCAGGCCTTTAGTGATGGATTTATCTACCACTAAAGGTCTTGAATTAATGATTTTCAACATGTAACGACCAAGTTGCCCTCACTCCTTGCAACTTTAAAAGGAGATCCCCTCCATACGAAATTCTCATCCCTTCTCTTCTCTCACCCCTTCCAATGTTCTAAGAGCTTGTCCCAAACCCGAGATGCTCCTCTAGAGTAAAAATCTTAATTTTCCACCTTCATCCCCCTTCGTGGAGCATCCTACAGTTGTCCTCTCTCTGCATTTGAGAAGTGGATCCTGCGATGACGACCACGTGCTACTTCATTCCCTTTCTTCCTACTTTGACCTCCTTCCTCCCGCTCCGTTCCCCATCTTCCAGGCGTCGTCCCATCTGGCTCGTCCTCCAAGCGATCGTCGAAGAGGATATCCCTCTCTTCATTCGTTTTCCTACTTTCTAGAGTAGATTTACTACTTTCTATTGTAATCATTTCTCACTTTGTAGTCGTAATGAGTAGTGTAATGAACAAAATTTGATAATGAAATCCATGTTTATTTTACATCCCCTTTGCTTTTATTTGTAATATTCTCTCTCTCTCTTCATTTTATTATTTGTTAAATAGATAGATAGTTTTCAAACAACTATTTTATTTCGTGACAAATAAAACAAACATGTATTTTTAATCAAATGTCTGCCTCCCTGAGTTCGACCCGGGATTTCAATTCCGGTATAAATTTTATTTGTTGAACCCGAGTTCTTCGCTTTTCAAACTACAACGACAGGATTTCAAAAGTGTAGTAACCCGTCTCTTCAACACCCCCGGTAGGATTTATAGATAGAGTAGGAGACAAGCACTGAGGAGACGATATGTTATTGTGCATCTACGGGGGGAATTTCCTACCTCTCCGCGCCAGGAACTTGTCCAAATCAACTTGTGTTGATCAGCTGCTCCTAGTCTAGGTGACTTTTTCAGAATAATTTAAATGCATTTGCGTGATTTTAATATTTAGGTGCACTAAACTAGACTGTGTATGGATTGGAGTGCTTAGGTTATTGAGTCCCACAAACTAGAGGTCAGTTAACAAGGCCGAATACTCCCTAAGCCTTAGACTTAATACTTAAGCTTCGCATTTTCCCCAACATCTTGAGGACTATCCAGATCTTAGCGGCTGCTTTGTTGAAGCTCGAGTTTCTATGCTATCATGTTTTGTTTTGAAAAACCTGTCATTATAGTTTGAAAGCGAAGAACTCATGTTTAACAAATAAAATTTATACTGGAATAGAAATCCATCCGTGCAGTCAGATTTGTCATCTGAAGTGTGGATTCACACCAACTTGGCCCTTGATCTTTTACGGTTCCTCAGTCTCTATCTGATGCTACAGATGTCTGATTAGGGCGATCTTGGAGTCATTGAACTCCAATTGTCGCCCTGATCAAATATGTATGGTTGGATCTTCAATCCGAGGCCCCGATGAAAATTTGCCCTGTCCCTTTACATAAAAGGAGGCAATTAACCTTCATTTTATTCAAACTTATCTAAATGGAAGATGATGCATGCTATGCAATATTTATAGTATGTAATGCAATTCTATGCTTAAGAACATGCATAAATAGACATTTTATGTAATATAAAGATGTTTACATCATGCTTGAATTTCTAAGGCTAGGATTATAGCCTAAAAGGTCTAAATTAAGCGTTCTCTTCTGAGTCTCATTAGCACTTTTTTGCCTTTCATTTTCTTTCTTTTGATATGGTTTAGAACTAAGTCAATTCCTTAATTTCTTACTAATAACTACAGCTTTTTCTTTTCAAATTGTGCTCCTTTTTGACATTTTTATCTTCTCCCTTTTTCTTCTCAAAATCTGATATGTCATCAAAATTTATTCTCCTCTCATATTTTTGTTCTTTTTCAAGAATTTCTTTATTTTTTGGTATTTTTGGAATATGTGATTTTTTGTGAGAACCCTTCCGAACTTTGATTTTTTGTATGCTTGCACTTTACCACCCCCCCACACCTAAGTTTTACAATGTCCTCATTGTAAACGGTTGGTGTGAAATAGTTTTAGGTTCAGGAATTAGAATAGGATTATCGGGTGGGCGAACGGGTCGGGAATGACTGTTGTAGATGATTTCAAGCTCTGGTATGTGTACCAGAGGTGGGATCGAATGTTCTAAAACCGAACTTAGGGTGCAATAGATGTGAAGTATAGAAGGATAATCAGAAGGATCTCGATTTTTTTGGATTGCGGGTTGCCTCCCGTTAAGCACTAAATTCAACACCTTCAGCCGAGCGGGAAATGGTATGGAGAAGGGGTGGTCAATTCAGATGAGTTTTTCAGAATAAGCACCTTGATCAAAAGCCTGGTTGGTCCAATGAGGTGCTTGTTTAGATCAACAGGCTGATGATACAACCAAAACCCAATCAATCTGGTAGGTTGATAGATGTAGATCAGGAGATGTGGAACCAACCATATACTTTGGAACTAGAAATGGTATGGAAGTGTATAGCTAGAGTTTGGCTGAGTCGAATCAACTTGATCAGAGTAGGGATCCTTAAATGAAAATGAATCAGTGGAGGATGTAGGAACCCTACAGGAGTGATTAAAGAAGGATGGGGCGTGATTTGTATTCTGATCGATGTCCGAAACCCGATAAAAATGTGGAGAATCATCTGCAATTGACTCATTAACAGGGAAATCAGAATAGAAATTGAATCCGAATGCGGGTCGGGGTTAAAAACAGGTTTGGATAGGTTCTGTATATGTAGAGGAGGTGGCAACAATATGAATTGTGTGTGAGGGATCATACAATAAGGGTTCAAAGTTGGGTTCATTTTGAGAGTCCTCATAGTAGCCATCAAACTCAAAGGTAAATGCTTGAAGAGTGTTTATAGGATGAAGAAAATTTGAGTCAAGAAAAGATTTGAATTCCAGGTTGTAGTCACTCTTGGCACTTTTTGTTTCTGATTCCTGGCGATCGAAAAGAAATCATTCCATCTCAATGGAACCTGAATTTAAATCAATGATCTTGGGATTAGGGACCTCAAAGTTAGAGTTAAAGAATGGATCATGTGTGTTGAGGTCAAAGATTGGCTCGTAGTTGTCAGGAAACAATGGTTCTCTGTAATCATAGTAAGATTAGAAATTGTCGGAGAAATTGCGAGAATCAAGTTCTGAATTCGATTCAAGATTAGAAGTTCCACCATAAAATAAATCAAAAGATGTAGACTTAGCAACCTAACTTGGGTCTAGCCTATTCATAGATTCTAAGCTTACAAAGGTGTCCCTATTGGGTCTGGGCTCAGGTTTTTGGCTTGAAGGGAAGACCCAATCAAAACTCCACTCTTCCAACTCCTCGATTTCTGTATCATAGATTGGCGTGACTTCTGAGAAATCAATCTGTATTTCTGAGGATGTTGGAGAGGTACATTCATCAAATAAAGGCCCAGAATCATAATCCAAATTTAAAGTTTGATTTTCGTCATATGGGGCTTTGTAATTATCTCGAGAAGATTCAGATCCAGATTTTAGGCTAAGGATGTGGATTGAATTACTAGAATCTAGGTCAGAATTGGCTTCGGGGGTCACCTTATTAGAGTAAGGGGCGAGATTTACACCCTCGAGAGGTTCTTATTCAATCTCATTATTAAAGGAGTCTAGGAATTCTATGCGTGGTGAACTAGGGTTTTGGTTTTCTAGTGCTTGCTCAAAATCATATTCTCCTACAATTAGGACCTCCCAACCTATTTTAAGATCAAGCATATCATATTCCAACTGGGTTGGGAATCTACAACAACCTTGTGTTACAAACCTGGGATTTTTGAAATCATGTTGATCCTTACTATTATTCAAAGATGTTTCAATAACTGTTTGGGGCATGTACGGGTATTTTTGATCGATAACTTGTTTCAACAATTTCATCATTTCTTTCCATTTTTCAAGACCATCTTGGTGTTTTTCCCACAGTACAGAATTTGTCATGAATTGGAGATATTCAAAGTTATATAATTTTTCTATCTCGATGTATCCTGTTATGAGAATATCCAGGGTTGATCCATTTGTTGCTCCTATTAATAATAATTGGGCACCGTTTATGATGAAGGTTGTTGTTGTCGATACAATAAGCTGAATGTCTTCAATTGGTTTTGAGGTTTTGTAATCAATCTCATAAAATTAAAGGGCATCCTCAACCATTCTATCTTTCATGGATCTTTGAGATTCAGGTTTCTTCAATAGTTTTCTTAAGTATCCAGGCTGCATTTTTTAATCAGATGGTGGAATCAAGATGTAGAATCAAAATTCAAGTTTAGATCGAAATTGATTAGATCGGAAAAAGATTCCCAAGAAAATCTTTGTGTGCTCTAAATAGAAGGGATGAGGGACTGGATGTGATATTGACCCAATCAAGGCACCCAAAGATTTTGGATGACTATAGAGGTTCGGGATGGATGATACCCCTGGATCAGAAAGTTGTCCACCTGAGAATTACCTAGGCATCTTGGAAAGGAGAGCCCCGCGAAGACCCCTACATGGTAGAGCGACCCCACGGGTTACAAGGTTTCCCCCACCAGACCTTCCTCGTCACTTAGGGTCCAGGTAGACCAGAATGGATAACTTGACCTCTTAAGTCTACCAGTTTTATGTCCTAATTTGTGCCTTTGTTTTTACTTGAATTAGCAGTGGATTTGACTTGTAACCTAATTTGGAGGTTGGTTGGCCTACAATGTAAACAAACTTTACTTGACCTACCCTGAAGATGGTAGAATGAACTCTAGGTCAAGACCTAGAAATCACCCTGATTTGACTCCCAGTTTATTAGGTCCAAGGATTTCTGGGTTCAAGTGAATTTAGAGCCTGATTTTAGGATTTTTCTTGATTAGATCTTTTCAATCAAGGGTTTGGGTATTACACAAATGCGGGTGGGATTGTTTCTTTTTATACAAGCAAATGTAAACTAACACTCCAAAACCCTAATGCAGAAACCTTAATGATTGCGCAGCAATCATAGGTCTTAATTGACCTAAATTAGGCTAGGACTTAGCATAAATTAGGGCAATTCTTGCATGCATAAGCATTATCTGCATCTTTACTGCTTTCTTTTAGCTATGCATAAAATAATGCTATAATGTGTTGATTAGGTGCATTATGTCAATTACAGTTAATAAGTCGGATGTGAAGCTGGATCAGAAGAATGAAGGAATAATTGGTGTTGCAACAAAGTTGGAATAGAAGACCTAAACTAGATGTAGTAGATAATAATGTAAGGGAGTTAAGGTATGCTACTCTATTAAGTAGGAATAAAGCAGTAAAACGTGAAGAACTTAGGACCATTCCTATCCTAGGATATCCTAGAAACTTTCCCAAGCCTTAGCCACCCTTAGATTTGGTCATCACACCTTAGGAAACTTAAAAAACCCTAATTTCAATAGTTATCTGGATGTCTTGATGAATTATAGGATGTCTAGAACCCTTAGCCAACTCCTGCACACCTTAAACCAACTTCTGCAGTGTTATTGGACGTCCAGACACTTGGTCAGAGTCCAGTTTCTGTAGAATACACAAGATAGAACCTTCAATACTTCCTGACTCTGATTAGACGTCCAGACAACAAGTTTGGACTTCTGATTTTTGAGTATAAGTTGTCTGACACATTTATCAGATGTCTGGAGCTGTTCTCCAATTCATGTTTTGAGATTCAAGCCTTGATCTTGGATCTTTATCTCCATAAACCTAATTCCAACCCCATAGGAACCTAAATTAAGGTACCCTAACCCTAGTACATCACCTCTAGACCTCCCTAATGACCTAATTAGGTCCTCACTAAACCTAATTGACTTAGATCATAGTTAATTACCATTGCCTAGCCAATTGGAATCATAGGGTCCAATTGAGCTCAGATCTCAACCCACACAAGTCCAATTGGACCCAGGGAGAGTCCAATTGACCTAAGCCCAACCTAATTGAGTCATTTCACTCTCAATTAGGTTCACACCCATTCAATTAAACTTGTGTTAAGTTTAATTGCAATTCCTCCTTAGCAATTAGGGTTGGCAACCCTAATTTAAGGCCTACACCAACCTAAACCCCTTAGGACCTAACCTATATCACTTAGACACCTAGGGCATGACCACACACACACACACACACCCATTCATGCACTTCCACACAACCTAGAGTATTCTAGGCTCTTCCAAAGGTGGCACCACTCTTGGTTGCCAAAATTAGCAACCAAGAGCCATTCAAATTGAGATTAACTATTTATGGATCTAGGAACCACCTCTCTCTCTCACTTGGCCGGCCACATATAGGGCTCTCTCTAGAGAGTTCCACACTTCTCTAGAGAGTCTCCCATAGGTCAATAAAATGGCCTAAGGGGCGGCCAGTTGCACCTGTCCCATTCTTGGCACTCATTCACACTTAGGTTAGCTACATTCACCTCCATTCCACCTCCACGAGTTGTTCACCATGGCTGCCACCATCTCCACGCCAGGATGCTGGATCACCTCTCCAACCTCTCTCCAAGGGCTGGCCTAGGCACCATTGGCCACCCCTCCTCGTCTTAACCATTCAAAGGCCATCAGAGCCCACCTCCGAATGCCCTTATTTCTGCGAGATTAGTAACTTAGTTCTTCATAGTTTACATGCTTTTATTTACTGCTTAGTAGTGTAGCTCTTTACTCTCCCCCAATGATGCATGCAAAATCCCCCCATAGATTCATGTATGCGATCATTTTCTGTTAGCTAGATTTATGTTTTTAAGCTTTCCTCTAATTCCATGTTGCAAACACCCTTTTGAATGAATGAATGAAAGAAATATTATATATATATATATCTCTTTGTTGAGAATCACTATGAGCTTACTGATTACAATATATTTTCTGTGATTAAAGTTTCTTGCTTGTAATTCCTGATATTCTTGCAACTAAGCATGTCCTGCTTAAATACATAATAACCATAAACCACCATGCAATTTTAAGCAAGTAGAGCGAAAAAGATCGATTTCATATTTTCATAAATGCCTCCCAGAGACGAACGACTGAGACTCAAGTCTCGTTATCTTTATATAAATATTTTTGTTTGATCATATTGCATACTATACTACGATGCATTTTTTATCAAACACGTGCTTTACGAGTCACAACAAATGGTGCCTTGCCGGGGAGGCAACGACATTTTTTCTTATTTCGATCTTTTGAGCTATCACTGACAAATCTTTCTCTACTTGTCTTTGGATGTGTAGGAAAAATAGAAAAAAAATGGGTTCTGCGCACACAACGAACGCAGGAAAAAATTTTAGGTGCACATCATAATTTTTTAGTCAAGTTTTTTTTTTGAACCCTAGGTTGGATTTGCTTCTAGTAGTTTCATTTGAAAAAAAAGTGAAAAAAAAGGCTTATTGATTTTTGTAAAAAAGAAAAGAAGATCAAAGAAAAAAGTCTAGGTAGTTAGATTAGGTTTCGTTTTTAATCCTTGGTTAGTTTTGAAAAAGCAAAAAAAAATGAAAATCCTTTAAAAAAAAATTCCTTTTTGAAAAAAAATATTTTCAAATTTTTTTTTGGTGCAAAGTTTGAAGTTTAAACTGAAACACCTTTTAAAAGTTTCTCTACTACCCTCTGATTTTCGGCCAGACTTCGAAATTCGACTTAGAAATTCAAATGCCAAAACATTAGGAAACAAAAAATTTTGAAATTTGGGTTAGACTTTCATTTTCAAATCATCTTTCAAACAGGACCATTCTTTTTGAAAAAATTCCAAATATAAAATTTTTAAAAATTCGTGAAGTGCAAGCGGGTCAGACTGACCCAGAATTGAGATTTTTCAAAATTCAAAAAGCAATTCCAAGTAATCCACGAATCTGTTTTGACTAAAACTGGTGGGGTTTAAAAGCTGATCTCATTGGCTTGAATTTTCATATTTTTTGTGAATTTTTGAAAGTCATGTGCTACTATTTCAGAGCAAAAAATCGACCAGGCATGAAAATTCCAGATCTGACCCCTTGACATTTAAAAATATTTATAAATTCGGTTGAAATAGTAAAAATTACAAAAAAATATTATCTGAAAATACAATTGAAAAAGGAACCTGTTTACAAAATTTCAACGTATTTGGATTCTAATTTTTGTCAGAGAACTATTTTTATTCTTGTGGTCTACTGAAGAAGAATAAAACAAAAGAACAAAAAACCCTAGAATTGCATGAACCCTAGGTTACATCTTTAGGGCTACAATCTAGAGGCCACATTTAGGCTAGACTAGACTTAATCAAGTCTAGTGCTTAGCCGGTGAGCTTGGTCACCTTGTAGGTCACTCACCACAATCCCCAACTGAAGAAAAACTGGGCTAAAATCAATTCTAAAACATGAAATCAACCCAAATTCATTATCATACTACTAGGTGATTTTAACTACTTGGTTGGGTTAGCTTGAGAGGTAGGAATCACTTTCAGTCGGTTGTACGATGAATTTTTCTTCAGGAATTCAAACCTAGAACAAAAAATCTAGTCACTTGATCATAAGGACCATATATTGACAGGGCCTTATCCTTGTCTGGCTTGGCTACACCAACCCAGGGGTCGGATGGTGTATGCAAGGGAGGAGGTCACCTACACCTCAATTGGTTGGACCTTAGGAGCCACTCTCAAGGAGGCGAGTCACCTTGCCAGGACCATCTTCTCCCCCCATTTCTTCTACTCCCATAGCTGCAATGGCTAATCCTAAACCTGGACCTAGACCGGGTCAGGAAGCTGGCAATATGGACCCGATGGCTCGTCTGGAGGCCCGGGCTATGGAATCTGAGCGGCATCAGTAGAGCATGGATAGTATTTTGACGATGCTTGATAAAATGCAGCATCCACCGTGAGGAGAACAACTTCAGGATTCTATGATCCAGCCGCATCGATCGTTGCACCCTTAGTCAGGATTCCCGCAGATGGAGACGCGTTTGAGCTCAAGCCTAATGTGATAGATTTGATTAGCACTTATTTTTATGGAAACTCAAGCGAAGATCCATTCTAGGACTTAGAGCACCTAAGTCGACTCACAGAAATGATTCGACCCAGGAATATTGATCTTGGGATTGTTCTAATGAGGCTTCTCCCATTTTCTCTGAGGGAGAAAGCTTCATATTGGTTCAAGACCATTGGGAAGCCAATTGGAACCTGGTCAGAATTACGACGTGAATTCCTGCAAAAGTTTTTCCCAATCGGTCGAACGAACGCGATGAGGCATGCGATCACGACTTTCTCCTAAGGAGCTAGAGAGAAATTGCATGATGCCTGGGACTGATTTCACGACCTTCTCCATAAATGCCTGCACCATGGTATACCCAGATGGCACCTAGCTCAGATCTTTTACCATGGGCTGGATGACACACATCGTTATTTGGGTGATGCATCTATTGGCAGGAATTTCCTCACGAAAGACGAGAATAGTGCATTTGAGTTGTTCAAATCTTTGGTGGAGAACTCTATGAATGCCGCGTCCATGAACCAGTTCTAGCGGCCTGGTCAGTAGCGGGTTGGTGTCCATGAGGCTCACACCGAGTCTATTCGAGCTGACATGGATATCATCATCAAGCAGCAAGATAGAATAAATCTGATTGAGAGAAAGATTGACCAAATTAGTCAGGGTCAATCTAACCTTAACTCTGCTACTCCAAGACCCTCCTATGCACCCTGAGCCCCCCTACTCAAGTTAATCTACTCACTCGAGATGCATCTTCTCCTTATTTTTATGATCCTGCATATCAGGATCCCATAAACAATCCTAATTTGGCACCATATGACCAGGGTTACGCACCACCCACAGGTTATAATACATATCCCCTTGATGGATATATGTCTCAGACGTCTTCGACCTACGAGGATGTCAGTGCTATCCAAGGGTACAAGCGTAATAACTCGTATTCAAAGACGTATAACCCTGGTTGGCACCAGCATCCGAACTTCTCCTAGTTTGGTAACTCATAGAGACCACATCAAGATCCACACTACCAGACCAGTGATGAGACACTCATCATGATCTCTAATTACCCCTAATTAACTAGTCTTCCTAGTTAATTAGCTAAGGTTACGAATATATAAGGGTTAATTATAAAATAAGGGATATTTAGTAAAGGACCTTAAAATAAGTTAAAAATGACATTTTATCATTCAATTAACATTATTAATAAATTAGATAATAATTGGACTCGAAATCCTATTAATCATTCCCTTAATTAATAAGTTAAGTAACTTAAACTTAATGTATACCTAAGTATATAATAACTTAAGTGATTTTACTTAATCAAATAAATTAACATAAAAAGGTCAATAATGTAAATTCAAGGTGTAAACATAATATTTACCTTATTTACTAACATATATAAAAAGTTGAAAAAGATCTAAATTAAAATAAACCTTCAAAACCTCAGTTTACATTTTGGTCCTTAAAATTCATTACAATTGGGTCCTTATTTCTCACATAGGTCCTTAAGTTTTATTTCATTTAAGTCCCTTTTCCTCTTCTTCTTCAGCTGAATGAATGGCTGGCGGCAGAGAGTCACCCCACCGCACGATTACAACCCTACTGACATCAACCTTCTTTGTCCAAGCTCTTGCAGCTTGCGCTCACCACCTCCACTTCATCCACCAGTCTGGGTTAACTGTGAATCCTATCTTTCAGTGGGAGATAACCTCACGGTCGTCGGAGACGACGACGGAGGTTAAGCGCCTCAAGCTCCTTCTTCGGCCAGACCCTGCCATTCTCTTCACTGCCAACTACTATAAATACCCCCTAACCCCTCTAATTTCACTCAAGTTGGCTCCCTTCCCTCTTCTAACACTGTAGCCGACTTCGATAGGCTATCCGTCCAAAACTTCGGTGACTTTCCATTTCAATTTCTGACTTCCTCCATCCATTCTGATCAGCCGAGGAGATTCACAGTGGTCTTCAGCGTCTCTGACACAGGCACCGCCCAAAGGAATCCTCCGCTCCACCTCAAATCCGCTCACCGGAGATCTTTCTTCCACCCTCTGATTTTTTCTTCCGCTATGAACCTTTGAAAAAACCCTATTGACTCCTTCTTCCAGGTAATGGTAGATTAGGAGTAGGAGTAGGAGTAGGCTAGCTTAGTTAGTTAGGTTAGGTAGTTAGATTAAAGTAATTTTAGAATTTTAGTTTCATCTTCTCTGACTCTGGCGAGTTCCTTGAGCTTGCCAGAGCTTTAATCTTGTCTTTTTAACTCACTGTACACCTTCCTTTAACTTCCATAATCACTTCTAACACATTTAATTGCTTAATTGATCACCTAATCACCTAATTCAAATTTCACCTTCACCGACTACTATCACTGTTCATGGTGATAGTAGTCAAGTTAATTCCACCTCCATTGGGTTCTTCATCATCTATTCACCACTTTGGGACCCTAATCGACACTATAATACATATTAATATCACATATAAATTAAATGCCCAAATATAATTAAGTTCCTGAGCTCATTGTCAATGGCGGCTCAAGAATAGTTCAAACTATTAATTAACTATATAATTATGACTACTATTACTTATTGACTTGTTTTAACCTCTCAATTGAGTGGTTAAACAAGTCCTGAGCTTATTTCAAATCAAATTCTTTAAGATAACAGATTCACTATCAAATCTTAATTTTAATGGACAAATGAAGAATTAAATGGATACTGAGGTTCCTTGCAACCTCAGGATCCTTTCTAAATCAAAAATGGTAAGTTTTCACAATTTGTACACAGATTACATATTTTCTGGACTCACCGGAGCTCCGGCGAGCTCTGGTGAGCCAAAACTGTGTTTCAGCCTCTAGAACTTGTTGAGAAGCTCCAGAATGATAAAATGTGGATCATTGATTATTTTAAGGATGTTTAATTGAGATTTTAATGTCTGGAGCTGTAGATATGACTTCATCTTCTCCAACTCCAGCGGAGTTGGAGAAGTCTGATAAAGAGATTTAAGAAGCATTGAAGGAACTCAAAAGCTTCGGTGCAATACACTAAAGCTGTTTAAACTCTTGGAATGCTGTAACAACCTCTGAATGGCTCTAATGAACACACACCTTTTCACGTTCAGGCGATGAGCTTGTAACCCTAGGAATCAGGGTGAGAACACCTATCTGAAGATCTGAATAAGTTTTTGAGGTTGAGAAGACTCTAATTGAGGCTTTAATTTCTTGGGAGAAGACTTTGAACAGAAAGTCAACTTTTGTGCCTCCACAGTCAAACTGAGTCTTATAATGGAGTTCTGAGCTCGAATTGAGGTATTGAGGAGATTAAATTGTTTCTGAGAATTTGTTGAATGATCTAAAAGTGATTAAAGTGAGTTCAGATGATTTATTTAGTGAGAATTTGAATCCTGTCAATTTGGGTTACTTTCGAACCCAAACTAACAGGAGAAGCATTTTGTTGAAATATAAACTTGAATCTGCTCAGATGAGTTAATTACAACCCTTAGAATTAGTTTAAATCAATTTGAAACATTCTTTTGTGTCTGTTGCACATATCAAAGTCTGAAATTCGAATTCTGAAGCTTTCAGAGAAGCTTCAACCTTTTGTACACTGTCTGAAGGTCTTAAGAGCTTAAAACTTACTCTTACAGATCTGGAATTATTTGTAGAACCAGTATAGACCTTTAAATAAAGGAGAAAAGTCCATCTGAGGACTCTGTGACATTAAAATCATTTCCAAGCTATAAATAACTCGTAGGAACCCCTTATTTTATCTTTCAAATTGAAGAGGAAAATATCTTCAAAACCTTAAATTGACCCTGTAATTGTGTAGATCTACCTTAGAGCTTTCTAACAAACTTTAAATCACTCGATTTGGAGCTTTGGGTAGAAAGTTATGATTATTTGAAGTTGGGTCTGGAAGGGGTTAGATAGTCCCACATCGCTAGTTCACGAGCGCGCGCATGGGGATAAAATGATTTTGTTACATCGATTATTCAGTCATCAGTGCTTGGCGCGTCGGTTACCGATCTGATTTGAGTATGTGCATATGTGTGTGTGCTGGCTTGTGTGCCTATGCGTGTGCGCCCTTGGGGGCATGAGCGAATGTGCCCTAGGAGGGCGAGAGGCCTGGGAGGCCAGGTTGAGCCGAATTGGCTCGAGACTATGAACCGATATGAAATGAACCGAAAATGAACCTAACTGAGATTAGGCGAGGACCGAGTAGGGTCTGGTCCCACCCTGGTCTCAGGGTGTTGTGTTTCCTCGAAAGGACCTTGCCATAAATAAAATAATTTTGGTTAAAAAGGTAAAAAAACCCGGTTCAGCTGAAAGTCTAAGGGAATTGAAAGAGAAGCCGATGGTTGTTAAATGCTAAGTGCTGAAGCTGAGGCTAAGTAAACAAAGGAGCAAAGGCACTAAGGAAGGAAAAGAGATTAATGAACAAAACGAGAAGACTAAGGGAAGAAGAGGAGAAGGCAGGAACAGAAGAAGAAAGGTAAGAAAGAGCTTGAGATAGAGAAGAAAATAAAATAAAGGAGAAGAGATGAGAGGCTGAATAAAATAAATGAAGAAAATCTTTTCTTGAATCATTTTAATTAGTTTTTGAATTTGTTTTAATTGTAAAAAGGCATGTTTTAATAGAATAACTTTTAATTGCCTTAATTTCTTTTGAAATAAAATTTGAAAACAAACATCATTTTGAGTAAATATGTTTTTCATATGAATTTTGTATATTCTTTATAGTTTAAATATTTTGGCAAAATTCATGTTTTAAAATCAAACTAGTTATATCTCCTAAACTTATAGAGAAACAAAAGAAAATTGGTGAATGTAGAAATTATTATACCTCCCAGTGAACGACCTGGACTCAACCAGTAAAAATTTCTAAAATATTAGGTTAATTCGACCCTATACTGCACAACCGACACAATTTCGAATTAACCTAAGTGATTTCTTCTACTCTTAATTAAGTGAAATTAACTTAATTACTGAGTTGAGTGAAAGCACCTGATCAACTAGGTAATACGGGAATGCACAAAACGCATACCCTAGGTAGTAGCCATTCCCATCTCAATAGCAGCAACCTTATTCTATATACTAGCTGCTGCACCAAGCTGCTAGACACCCTCCAAAGTGGGCTGACCCTCTGGAGGGACTGAAAGAGGAGCTGCCATAATCGATGAGGAAATCTACATAGGATAGCTTGCAAATAATGAAGGCGATGGCTGACCAGTTACAGACTATACAGAACATGCAAAACTAGCTGTTACAAGAGCATAGGACTCAGGGAGCCTTGCCCACCCAACCCATCCCGAACCTCAGTATGTGCAGAACCAAGGTGCCCCACCTAGGTTTCAGGCACCACAGGGACAGGCACACGCCATATTATAGGCACCACCTGGTTATGCTCAAGGCTAGCCACCTTTGATGCGGAGCCCCGCATACTCTGCCCCTTCCGCTCCCCCACCACCTGATGGACAGCAAGCCTATGTAGATGCTGTCTCATTGAGGAGTGGAAGGAAGACATTCGACCCACCACATAGGTAGGCAAGTCCTGATTTTTCTCACTCTTCACCGTAGGTAGGTTTGACTCTTTCTTCATCTTAGGAGCCACCTATGGTAGATAAGGGTAAGAGGCTACTTAACCTTGAGATTCCTGTCCCTTTTCTTAAGGCTCTTATGCGAAATGTAGTACGGAAAAAGAACATGCAGAATTTTGAGGACCTGAAGTCAATGTTCAAGGAAGTACATATTCAAGTCCCCCTCCTCGAGGCAATTGATCACATCCTCGCTGTCGCTAGGTTCTTCAAGGACCATTATACCTCAAAGCGACAACCTAAAACTAGATGATAGGCGGTACTGTCAAAAGAATCTAGCACCATGATTCTAGCTGACCCACCGCCGAAAAAGAATGACCTTGGTACCCCACTCATATCCTGCTTCTTGCAGGATTCTCCATTTGATTGGGCCCTTCTAGATTTGGGTTTGTCAATCAACCTAACTCCCACTGTTGTATTTGATCAATTTCAATTTGGGGAGTTAAAGCCCACCTCGGTCACGATTCAGCTGGCTGATAGATTAGTAAAAATACTGAGGGGGGTGGTTGAGAACATGATCGTAAAAGTCTGCGGATTCTTCTTTCCTGCAGACTTTTTCATTCTCATTATGGAGGTTCCTCCTAATCTCTTAGATGCACCAATTATTTTGGGTTGCCCATTTCTAGCAACAGCCCGAGCAAGCATTGATTATGCATCCAGGTCTATGGAGATAGCCCTAGGTAATGAGCAACTTTGACTTGACATATTCAGGGCATCAAGGAACTTTGACTGTGATCACATAGAGGGGGATAGTGAAGATGAAGATTCGGCATATTGTGATAACATTGGGCTCCTTTGTGATGACCCAATGTCTCATTTGTCTGCACTATCGGGGTTCTTGGACCTCGATCCACACGGGACTGAGACCACTGCACTGCACATATCTCCCCGAGGATCTGACTATTTAAGGTGTGCTTCTGACCATGGCACCCCTGAATCTAGCTATCCTGATCCTCACACTACTTAATCGCCCTTGTTGTTTCAAGAGGACGTGACCACAGCTGACAGGTTTCCCATTGACGCAGTCACAACCGATTATCTCACAGGTAGCGAATCAATGGGAATTCACATGCATACAGATCAACAGATTCCTACCTTCAAGTTTGCTCCTCTCACTCCCATTTCTGACTCTGACCCACCCGTGATTGAATTGAAGCCCTTACCTGACTCACTTAAGTATGTGTTCTTGGGCGAAAGTGAGACATGCCCAGTCATTATTAATGCCCACTTAACCCAAGAACAAGAGCATCAATTGATTTCTACGCTACATGACCATAGGGCTGCTATAGGGTGGAGCATTGCTGATCTCCGTGGTATTCACCCCTCATATTGCACTCATCATATTTACATGGATGACGGGGTGAAACCTTCGAGACAACCTCAAAGAAGGCTAAACCCGAATATGCTAGAGGTTGTTAAGAAGGAGATCACCAAATGGCTGGATGCAGGTATTGTATACCCAATCTCTGACAGCCAATGGGTGAGTCCGATCAAGATAGTGCCAAAGAAAGGACTCACTATAGTGAAAAATGATAAAGGTGAATCCATCCTAACCCGCACT
Organism: Thalassia testudinum; assembly: GCA_037157565.1. Classification (NCBI taxonomy): domain Eukaryota; kingdom Viridiplantae; phylum Streptophyta; class Magnoliopsida; order Alismatales; family Hydrocharitaceae; genus Thalassia; species Thalassia testudinum. The sequence goes on from JAZHRO010000014.1 coordinate 115,764,273, forward strand.
GCGACATCTTGGCAGGTCTGCATCGACTATAGGAAACTGAACATGGCCACCCAGAAGGACCACTTTCCTTTGCCTTTCATTGATCAGATCTTGGAACGGTTAGTCGGATGCAGTTTCTTTTGCTTTTTGGATGGATATTTTGGGTATAATCAAGTAGGAATTAGCCCAGAAGATTAAGACAAGACCACATTCACATGCCTCTATGGAACATTCGCTTTCAAATGGATCCCATTTGGCCTCTGCAATGCACCAACAACATTTTAGCATTGTATGATGGCCACCTTCTCTAACATGATTGGGGACTATGTGGAGGTGTTCATGGATGACTTCTCCATTTTCGGAGATGATTTCGCATCAAGTCTTGATAATCTCACCAAAATCCTGAAATGGTGTATTGAGGTAAACCTAGTACTATCTTAGGAGAAAGGCCATTTCATGGTGAGGGATGGCATAGTACTAGGGCATAAGATCTCTAAAAATGGACTCGAGGTCGATCAAGCTAAATCTGAGATTATTTCCCACTTACCGCCACCTAGCTCGATCAAGAAGATCAGATCATTCTTTGTTCACGTCGGCTTCTATCGGAGATTATGCATGATTTCTGAAAAATTGCACGACCTTTGACAAAACTCCTTATTGCCGATGCCCCATTTGAATTCGACACCTTGTGTCTCAGTGCCTTCGAGACTTTACGAAGCATTGTCTATGATTCCCTAATTCTCCAACCACCTGACTAGTCGCTTGATTTCGGGATGATGTGCGATGCTTCTGATTTTGCCGTCGGTGCTATTTTAGGCCACCGTCGGAGAAAACAACCTTTTGTCATATACTATGCTAGCAAGATGTTGAATGAGGCTCAGCATAATTATACTATCACCGAAAAAGAGCTGCTAGCAGTAGTATTCGGGTTGGAGAAATTCAAATCTTATTTATTAGGGTTCAAAGTCATCATCTTCACTGACCACTGCGCACTCCGGCATTTATTGGCAAAGAAGGATGCCAAACCCCAGCTCATCAGATGGATCCTTCTATTGTACGAATTTGATATTGAAATCCGTGACAAATCCGGAAAGCAGAATGTTGTGGCAGATCACCTATCCAGACTGGACCCAGGCCGCATTCCTTATTCCTTGCCTATCCACGAGCAATTTTCGGATGAATCCCTTTTGGCAGTTCACTCTGTTGAGTTCCCCTCGTACGTGGATATTGCAAACTATCTTGCCGCAGGCAAGATTCCCGCGGACCTATCGAAGGACCAGAAACTCAAATTCACTGCAGAGGCCAAATTCTACCTCTGGGATGACCCACTGCTCTTCCGCATTGGAGCAAATTAGATTATTCGAAGATGCATCCCAGATTCTGAGATCCCCAGTGTGTTATCTTTTTGCTACAATGATGCTTGTGGTGGTCATTTCTCGGGATAGAAAACTGCTACAAAAATTTTGCAGTCGGGATTTTTCTGCCCAACTATTTTCAGAGATACACATGAATATGCCCAACACTGCAAATGATGCCAGTCAGTCGGTTCTATGACCACGAGATACATGATGCCACTCCAGCCCATCATGGTTGTAGAAGTGTTCGATGTTTGGGGCATTGATTTTATGGGCCCTTTTTCGAACTCGCATGGCTTCGAGTACATATTACTAGCCGTTGACTATGTCTCGAAGTGGGTCAGGGCCATCCCGGCGAGACGAACTGATCATAAGATCGTCATTTCTTTCATAGGACAATACATCTTCATAAGATTTGGAATACCCCATGCTCTGATTAGCGACGGGGGAAGCCACTTCATCCACGCCCACTTTAGGTCATTATTAAAGAAATATGGGGTACATCACCGTATAGCCACCCCATATCACCGGCAGACCAATGGGCAGGCTGAAGTGTCTAACCGTCAGATCAAGCTAATTCTGCAGAAGACAGTTAGACCAGACAGGAAGGACTGGTCTGATAAATTAGTTGATGCACTCTAGGCATATCGGACCGTGTACAAGGCCCCACTCGGACTGTCACCATATCATACGGTATATGGCAAGGCTTGTCACCTTCTTGTAGAGCTAGAACACCATGCCTTTGGGCGATACGAAAATGTAACCTTGACCTCGATGCAGGAGGTCAAGAATGGAAACTCCAGCTTAGCGAATTAGAAGAGATCCGGTGGGAGGCCTATGAGAACGCATTGATATACAAGGACAAGACCAAGGCCTTTCATGACCGCCACATCCGGAGGAAAGCATTCACAACAAACCAGCAAGTCTGGTTGTTCAATTCACGATTAAAACTTTTCGCAGGGAAGCTTAAGTCCAAGTGGATTGGCCCATATGTTGTGATTCACCCATATCCTAATGGGGCAGTCTAGATCAGGGACACAAAATCTGGGCATATATCTACGGTAAATGGCCAGCGTCTCAAGCCATTTTTGGCCCAGCAACCTCCTCCACCTGATGAGATCATTCATCTTATTGTGGACGTGTGATTGAGTTTTTGCCCAGCTGGAGGCGTTAAACTCAACATTCACTCCGCATCCATCATTTATACATATTCATTTTTATATATAGCATATTTTTCATTAAGCATATTTTCTTTCTGCATATTGTATACTGTCAGGTTGGCTGGTGCTTTATGTATAATTTCTGGAGCAATTACAGGTGATTTCTACCCATTTACTTTGTGCTGTATTTATTTTCTTTTATATTCATGCATCAGGACATGCGAGAACTTAGGCATGGGGGGTAGATGCAACAAAAAATGAAAAAATTTTAATGCCAATATTTAGGAAAAACCTGAGAGTTGCATGTCAAACGTACTTTAGGACCCTAATAAAAGAACAATCGACTCCACTCCAATGCTCGCATTGGAGCTAGAAATCGTCCGCAACAGCCATTTTCGACTCAGCAGCTCACCTCTTGTTCTAAATTTAGGGTTAAGCTGAATGTAACCCGAAAGGGAAATTTCATGAAGTATGAATATAAGAGATTAATTGTTCATGGCATATATACATAGTGCATCCATGAATAAGATTATTTTAATGAGAGAATGCATTACGGATTTTATCCTCTAGTTGATTCCTGTAATCTGGAATCCAACATAATTTTTTACACACGTAAAATTTGCAATGGATTCATGGTGAAGGCTGATAAACATCTTTAGTCTATTGAGAAGCAGTGCTTCTTCTCCTTAATTCATGGACAGTGTTTTGGGAGCTAGGTAGATTTTCTTCCAAAAATCCACCAAATAGTGTGAGATGAGAATAGAGAGTACTGGTGCTCTAAGATTAGTGCAAGGAATCTGGAGTCCTAGATAATTAGGTGATGATACTCTGAGATTAGACATAGTTTTTGCTCTCGGTTCCTACGTATACATTTTGTGTGAAATTTTGAGAGCCACCAAATAAGGCAAATATGTGGAGAGCGAGTTATCATAAAAATAGGGCTAAGGTGGATGGCTACGACCATTCTTTATGGAATCCTTGGCTAAAGGAGGGTATTGATGTCAAGGTCAGAAATACACCATCCTATCCATCTCTCCTGATGCTGTGAGTAGGCACTTCCACCAAATAAGCCACCCAATGTCTCTTGAGTACTACCAATCCCTAATAATGCCTCCTCAATAAAATTCATGGATGTGTGCTAGTTGTGTATATGTTGAAAAAAAAAACTAAAAAAGAAAAGAAATTAGAAAAAGAAGAAAAAGCAAACAAAGAAAGAGTAAATATTTAGTGTTTATTTCAGTTGCATTGAGGCAATACCACCAAATAAATTTGAGATCCACCAAATATGGCCTTAACCTATTTTTATGTGTTTCTGACCACTTGAATATTGGCTGAGGAATTCTGACTTAGTGTTAGGGTTATGGAAACTTAATTAAAGTGTTAATGCTAAGTGAGACCACCAAATACAGATCATGCGTGAGAATCTGGTGAGATTGTGAGCTCTAAGAAAAGAGAAATGAAAAGAAAAAAGAAAAAGAGTAAGAGAGAATGAATACAAAGGAATCAAAAGGGAGTATAGTTTTTGTCGTTTTTCTCTGAGTTGAGTTACTTAGTAATCTGGGAATCTAGATTCTGTAGCACTAATCTTTATGTAGCACCAAGTGAGAGTGAGCCACCAAATAAACACCAGTACCCCTTAGAGATTCTCTACCTAAGCCTAAAGCTAGGGTGGAATTCATAGAATTTTTTGAATACCCCGAGGGAAGAAGTTTGCCTATCCCGCTAGAATTTTTACTAGGGGTCAAGTACAGGTTTTAGAGGTGAATAAGTTTTTCACTTAAATCTGTTGCAAAAGCTACATACCTACACTTTCACGATTGTCTAGATTTCTAAAGCATAGGATGAAAACAAAAAGGAGAAAAATCTCTAAGCATACATTTGATAAAATAATCAATCCCTTAGGGACCCTTGCTGTGAATAATTTAGTCTTCCATTTGCTAGGGACTAGTAAGATTTAGGCATGGGGGTATGATTGCGCAACAATCATAGGTCTTAATTGACCTAAATTAGGCTAAGACTTAGCATAAGTTAGGGTAATTCATGCATGCATAAGTATTATCTGCATCTTTACTGCTTTCTTTTAGCTACGCATAAAATAATGCTATAATGTGCTGATTAGGTGCATTATATCAATTACAAGTAAAAAGCTGGATCTGAAGCTGGATTAGAAGAATGAAGGAATAATTGGTGCTGCAGCAGAGTTGGAGCAGAAGGCCTAGATTAGATGTAGTAGATAATAATATAAGGGAGTTAAGGTATGCTACTCTATTAAGTAGGAATAAAGTAGTAAAATATGAAGAACTTAGGACCATCCTAGCCCTAGGATAGCCTAGAAACTTCCCCAAGCCTTAGCTACCCTTAGATAAGGTCACCACACCCTAGGAAACCTTAAAAACCCTAATTCCAACCTTTATCTAGATGTCTAGATGAATTATAGGATGTCGAAAGCCCTTAGCCAACTCTCGCACACCTTAAACCAACTTCTGCAGTGTTATTGGATGTTCAGACACTTGGTTAGACATCCAATTTCTGCAGAATACGCAAGACAGAACCTTCAATCCTTCTTGACTCTGATTAGACGTGTAGACAACAAGTTTGGACTTCTGATTTTTGAGTATAAGTCGTCTGACACATTTATCAGATCTCTGGAACGGTTCTCCAGTTCTTGTTTTGAGATTCAAGCCTTGATCTTGGATCTCTAGCTCCCTAAACCCAATACCAACCCTATAAGAACCTAAATTAAGGTATCCTAACCGTAGTACATCACCTCTAGACCACCCTAAGGACCTAATTAGGTCCTCACGAAATCTAATTGACTTAGATCATAGTCAATTACCATTGCCTAGTCAGTTGGACTCAGAGGGTCCAATTGAGATCAGATCTCAACCCACACAAGTCCATTTGGACTCAGGGAGAGTCCAATTGACCTAAGCCCAATCTAATTGAGTCATTTCACTCTCAAATAGGTTCACACCCATTCAATTAAACTTTTGTTAAGTTTAATTGCAATTCCTCCTTAGCAATTAGGGTTTGCAACCCTAATTTAAGGCCTACACCAACCTAAACCCCTTAGGACCTAACCTATATCACTTAGACACCTAGGGCACGACCACCCACACACACACCCATTCATGGACTCCCACACAACCTAGAGCATTCTAGCCTCTTCCAAAGGTGGTGCCACTCTTGGCTGCCAAAATTAGCAACCAAGAGCCATTCAATTTGAGATCCACATTTTATGGATCTAAGAACCACCTCTCTCTCTCACTTGGCCGGCCACTTATGGGGCTCTTTCTAGAGAGTTCCACACTTCTCTATAGAGTCTCCCTTAGGTCTATAAAAAGACCTAAGGGGTGGTCATTTGCAGCCATCCCATTCTTGGCACTCATTCACACTTAGGTTAGCTACATTCACCTCCATTCCACCTCCACGAGTTGTTCACCATGGCTGCCACCATCTCCACCCCAGGATGCTGGATCACCTCTCCAACCTCTTTCCAAGGTCCGGCCTAGGTACCATCGGCCACCCCTTTTTCTTCTCTCAACCATTCAAAGGCCATCGGAGCCCACCTCTGAATGCCCTTATTTATGCTAGATTAGTAACTTAGTTCTTCATAGTTTACATGCTTTTATTTACTGCTTAGTAGTGTATCTCTTTGCTCTCCCCCTATAATGCTTGCAAAATCCCCCCATAGATTCATGTATGCGATCATTTTCTGTTAACTAGATTTATGTTTTCAAGGTTTCTTCTAATTCCATGTTGCAAACACCCTCCTGAATGAGTGAATGAAAGAAATATTTTTTTTATATATATCTCTGTGTTGAGAATCACTATGAGCTTACTGATTAAAATATATTTTGTGTGATTAAAGTTTCCTGCTTTTAACTCCTGATATTCTTGCAACTAAGCATGCCGTGCTTAAATACATAATAACTGTAAACCGCCATGCGATTTTTAGCAAGTAGAGCGAAAAGGATCGATTTCAGATTTGCATAAACGCCTCCCAGAGGCGAACGATTGGGACTCAAGTCTCATTATCTTTATATAAATATTTTTGTTTGATAGTATTGCGCACTATACTACGACGCATTTTTTATCAAACACATGCTTTACAAGTCACAACACCTAATTGGATTTATTTCCAAGTCAACTTTTATCTTCAAAAATGTTCTCCTTGGACTTCAAACAAGAAGTGCGTAGTCCAAGAAGATTAGTAATTAAGCGTAGTCCCTAATAGGCACAGGAAATTTAGGGTAGGATCTCTAAACAAAATCACTTCAATTTCAATGGGATTTGAAAAAAAAAATGTTCACAAATCCGAAAACTTGCCTTTTAAATGATAATTACTATGAATAATAAGGCAAGTGATTCCTAATTGATTGTTTCCTTTTTGTCTTCCCAAGATTAGGCAGTTGATTAGGGAAGAATGGAGAAGCTACCTACCCTAGAGTGGTTGATTTGCGCCGAAGATCTCCACATGAAGTACCTCACAAAATCAGAATAAAGCAAGTAGGGCAAGTTAGTGCTAAAATATAATCAAATAATGCAGAGAATAGTGGTGAATTGCACGGATGTTTGTCACTACGAGATCGATTTAAAATAAAGCATTGTAATATACTCAAAATCATTTTGAAAATAAATACAATTTTTTATTACTCGAAAAAGTTTCGAGGTCGAACATAGGGAGCAAATGGAATTCACACACTAATCTTAATAATTAATGTAAACTGAACACAAAATATTACTCAAAAACTAATTTGCAATGTAGAGCATATGAGTATATGAAGAGTAAAAAGAATTTTAGACAAAATAATGGTGGTTTGAATCACTAATTATAAGTCTAATACATAGAATAATTACTCAAATTTACTAAAGGAGGGAGTATAAAAATAAACGTCTGATTTTGCAATCAGACGTCTTAAATGACGTTTGCTACAGTACCCCTTTTTCTTTTGTCTACGTGCCTCTTCCTTCTTTTCTTTCTCTGATTCTTCCTTTCTTCTTCTATTTCTACTTTGCTCCTTCTTCTTCTATTCTTCTTAGGCCTTCAGCTCAGGCCTTCATTTCTTCTTCTTCTTCCTTAGGCCTTCATCTCTTCTTTTCTTCTTTTTCTTTTAACCCTGCAATCCTCCTCTTCTTCTTCTTCTTCACTTCTCTTCTTCCTCAAGCTTTCTTCTTCTCTGGTCTTTCTACCTTCTGAATCCAGCTAAGTGTCGAAGCCAAACTTCTCAGAGCAAAAACACCCCCTCCCCCACGTAACTTTCCTCTCTTCTCTTTCTATTTCAGTCTCACTCACCCAGAGCCACAGTCGATCGAGTAATCGATTCTAGCACATACCCGGGTCTAGGCTCATTAGCGTGTTGTGGTGAGCGAGGAGTGTAGGTCAAGCGGGTTATCGGGTCGGCTAGGTCCACGGGGGCGTGTCACAGACGAGACCAGTGAAGGTGTAGGAGGACCTTACAGTCAGTGATTGGAGGCAAACAACCCCATTCACTTATTCAATTTATGCGGCTACAATCAGCCCTTCATATCCGAGGTGGGACTAAATGTCCCACCTTTCTTCCGTGTAGTGCAGCAGCAGGGTATTCAGTCAAATTGATGGCGCTGTGGCTGCTGATGCCCTTCCATGAAAACTTGGACTTCTGTAGACTTCAATTCCACATGGCCTGGAGCTATCAACTGGAGCGAAAGCACCCTAGAGTAGCTTGAAGCTTGCTCAAAGCTCGGCGTCAATGGCGGTTCTGACCTAACACCTAAAATCCAAGAAAAGGGGCCTTATGGCTGCGTCAGAATGATCAACAGTATCGCCGTGGCACGGCAAATGCGATGGTGGTAGTGGCGTGTTGCACGAGTGGCTGTCGTGGCCGGACGGATGTGGTTATGGTCGGTGAGAGTGGGTTTGTTCGAGAAGGTGTTTGGGTGGATAATGGAGTGAATGGAGTGAGGGGAAATGAGCAGGAAGGTGCAGTGGAGGTTTTAGGGTGGTCAGCAAGGTGGATGGAGGTGCGTAGTGGTGGGAATACCACGCCGAAGGAGTCGTCAGAGATGGAGGAGATGAAGTTGTTTAGTATCGTCGGTGGTCGGATTTGGGAAATACAAGGGAAGAAAATGGGAGAGATAGGGAACCTAAGAGTCTACTGTAAGGATGAAAAGGTGGAGGGATTCCCACATCGGTGTGGTTTCCAAATGTGCAGAAGACGAACCTCCATAGGAGAGACAGCGGTGAAGACAGGGAAAAGACGACGACGGCTGGTATTGCACGACGTGGAGGATGGTGGGGAAGATGAATCCTCCACTGGTTTTGTGGTCGGATGACAAGAGGAGTTGGAGAGAGATCGTCGGAGCTTGTGCAGAGTTGCGACCGAAGAGGAGAGAGGAAGAGGGGGAGTTCCAGCCCAATTTCAAGCTTAGGAGAATCGTTGAACCCTGGGGAGTCTTTTATAAGTCATCAAAGAGGGTTTTATGCTTAGAAGCCAAGCTTCCAAGCTATGAATGCTCATCGGATTTGGGAGCTTCAAGAGACCCAAATCTCTCATGCGTTCGCATGAGAGATTGGAAAGGAATCAAAGCATATGGATGGGTTCAAATGGAAGAGGATTACTTGATGAATCTCCCTTCCAATTTTGGAAGAGATTTGCCAAGCAATCAAGGAGAAATCTCCTGTCAAAGGTCGTCGGAGTAGGTTTCCTCCATGATAATAGCAGAGGGACCTAATTGTGAAGATGACAAAGAAGTTAGGGGACTGAATGCAATGGTTTTTGAAAGTTGGGGGTATAAATGTAATCAGACAAGACCATTTTGCAAACTAGGTCAAGACAAGTTCTCCTTAGGTCCAAATTTTGGTACAAACCTAATTTGGACCTAAGGAATCCAATGGTGAGGTTGGATTTTGGTTTTGACCACATTTGATTGTGTAATTTATGCAAAAACCCAAATTAGGGCAAATATTTGTCTAAGACTCCATTTTAGGTCAAGATGGGTTCTAATGGCCAAATTGAAGGTACTAAACCCTAGAGAATATTTTTCTATAATTTTTAGAGGGTTTAGGTGAATTTTTTCCTGACTATAACCTTGGTTAATTAAGTGGATCTATTTTTAGGGTTTCAAAAGTCATTTAATTCTCAGAACACACGCACACCCTTTTCTGTCTGGTCTAACCCACTTATTATCTTATTAAGACCAATTGACCTTTATTCAGCCCTTGAGAAAACCCGTGGTTGTACTACATTGGTAAAATTGTAGTTTTAACCTTTGTTTCTTATTTTTCCCTCAGAATGCTTATGCAATGAGTTATGGTTCTCTGGCAATTATGTAGGAGCATTTATTGACTTAATTAGATCAAAATGAGCTAGTTATGGCTCATTATGGTGTTCCCATCAGCCGCACATTGGTACCGGACAATTGGAAGGCCAATCACAACTTGGAATGGTCTTAAATCGGCTTTCTTAAAGAAATTCTTTCCAATCGGGTGTACCAATGCATTGAGGTGGGCGATTACTACTTTCGTGCAGAGGTTGGTGGAGCAGTTTCATGGTGCCTGAGAGCGATTCTAAGATCTATTGCGAAAGTGTCCACACCACGAGGTGCTAAAATGACAACTCATGAAAATATTTTATCACGGGTTGACTGAGCAACTCAGAAATCACGTGGGCGCTTCTTGTGGAGGCAAGTTCCTCAACAAAGATGCAAATAGTGCGCATGATTTGTTTAAGGCAATGAGTGAAAATTCAATCATTCATGCCTCCATGGATACGTTTAACTGATCCTAACAACCCAAATAGAATGTTAATGAGGTCCATGACTCATTCATTAGATATGGAGCTGATTTGTAATAAACTAGATAAAGTGGATCTGGTTAACAAAAGGATGGAGTGGATGGCTGAAAACATTGTGAACAACTCTCGATCCACTCAATCCCAGAATTCGAAATTCCATTCTTCACGAGCTCCTTCTGGATGGGAGCTCGTGAATCAACTGGATGCGACTCAACCTGTGAGTCAGCATTACACGGAACCCTACAGGTTCTAAACTGGGGCCTTTGATCCCATTTTTTTTGATCCCTCCCTTTGTTTCTCCCCATCCTCACTCTATGAGGATGTCTATACTGTACAGGAGAACATTAGGTCCAATCCATATCCTAATGCTTATAATCTGGGTTGGAAAAACCACCCTAACTTCCCCTAGAAAAATCTGAGGCAGCAAACCCAATTCTGACCCAGCAACCATGCTCCGCAAAGACAAATGGGTCAGGGTCATGTTTATACTCAACTGCCCCCAAATCAGGTCAATCAGCCCCATATGGCAATCTAATTTTTAAGGTGATTAATAAATTTGAGGATTGTGGATTTGTAGAGGAACTTGAGGAAGATCATTTGAATATTGAGACCTGTATAGTTATATCTGCTATTCAGAGTTCCTCTTGCATCGATCAACGCAACTCACAACCCTTCGTAGCAAACCTGCGACATTCTAAAGAGGTTGCTGAGTTTGTTCACTTTCAACCTCTTCCTCTCGATCATCCTGATGAATTGTCATCAGCATCCTCCTTACCTTCCATGGTAAACCCGCCTCAGCTCGAACTGAAACCATTGCCTGAGAGTTTGAAATATCAATTTTTAGGACCTAAGAAGACACTCCCTGTGATTATCAGTTCTAGATTACTAAGGAGCAGAGATAAAACTGATTGAGGTCTTAAAAGAACATAAAGAGCCAATTGGTTGGACCATCCATGACCTTAGGGTCATTGAGCCATCTTACTGCAATCACGAAATTTTCATGGAAGATGGATCCCGCCCTTCTCGCCAGATGCAGAGGAGATTGAACCCTAATATGTGAGAAGTGGTAAAGAAGGAAATTATTTTTTTTTTGAAACTAAAAGGAAAGCTATTGTGTTACGATAGCAATCTGGGAGGGCATTTTATTGATAAGGAGGTAAATAAAAAATTACAAATCAGATCCCCATCTATGTATGAGGGACCGGCACTCATTTACTAATTGCTCACAGCATACTGGTCTCTCATAAAATAACCTCTCATTTCTTGCCCTCCAAACGCACCAAAGTATTGCGGCCATGCGTAGGTGCAGCCTCTACAAAATTAAAAAATTGTGCCACAATGAATCCCATGGGGAGAGTGGTTCGTGACAAATCCTCCTCCATATTACATCAATAATCAAGCAAGAAGAAAAAATGTGGCTAAGACTGTTAGTGTGCATTCCACATAAGTGGCATTCATGAAGAGCAGCTCCCATCCTTTTGTGACTTAGATCACCTGTTATCAAGCCCTCCCTTCTGCAAAACTAAAGAAAAATTTGTACATTGAGGGGGATCTTCAAGAGCAAGATTCTTTTATCAATGTGATTATAACCCCAACCTTTGCCATCATCCATAATCCCTCCATAAGCATGCTGGACTATATATATTCCATCCCAAGCATAGCTATCTTCCATTCCAGGTTTGGGTTTGAATCTTTCCACGCCTGAAATCATGTTCAGTCTTTCCTTCCACAGTCGGGTGCCCTCCCTAATAGACTCAGCTTCGTTCAATTGCCAGCAGACCCCTATTTCAGACCAATAGCAGTTCACAACACCTGTTTTGTCCCTTGCTGTAGCAAATACCCTCGGGTAGGATTCCTCTAAAGGGCCCAGTGGGGACCATTGTTCACACCAGAAATCAAATGTCCTGCCGTCTACTACTATGGGCTGTAGCAAATGCCAATTACATTTCAGAGCTTGAATAATAGACTTCCAGAAAGGTGACGGTCTGGTAGGATATAACCTCTTTAACATGCTATTGGACTAACCGTAGCTATCTTTAATTAGCTCGATCCATGGCTTCTCTTGCCCCTTCAGAACTTTTATAGCCCATTTGATCAATATGGCCTCATTAAATTCTTTCAAAGCTTTGATTCCCAATCCACCACTTTCCTTAGGCCGGCAAATTTGCTTCCACTTCAAAGGCTGCATAAACTACCTTCATGCTTGTCACCTTTCTAGAAGAACCTCTTTCGCATTAAATCCATGCGCTTCAAGATAAACTTCGGAGCTTTGAAGAGGGAGAAGTAGAAAACGGGGATCGAGGTAATAATAGAGTTCAGTAAGATGAGTCTACCACCCTTAGATAAGAACCTGCTATTCTATCCTTCCAACTTGACTGAAATTTTATCAAAAAGATTGTTCCAGACACATTTTTTCATTTTTGAACATCTTAGGGGCAGCCTCGAGTATCTGATGGGAAGGTTGGTGCGTGGAGTCCCCAAAATATCTGAAATAACTTCTTGTTCTTGCTCATTTAGACCAAAGCATACCAGATTGGACTTCTCCCTATTTAATTTCAGACCTGAAATGTCACCAAAGATATTAACCATATGACCAAGTGCACAAGCTTCACCCTCTGACCCTTCCACGAAAAAGACCGCATCATCTGCATACTAGAGAATAGGAGCTATGGCTCTCCTGTTAGAAAGAGAGTATCCTCTGATAATGCCCACCTCAGAAAGTTTGCAAGCATATCTCGCAGACCATCAACAGCAAGGTCAAAAACCAAAGGGACCAATGGACATCCTTGCCTCACACCGCACTGCAGTTGAATCCAAGCCCCACAAGGCTTCCCATTGATCAAGGGAGTGAAAGTAGTAGTGATGCACCTTTTCATCCATTGAATCTAGAGAGGAGGAAATCCTCTTCTCTTGAGAACCTCCCACAAATAGGGCCATGAAATAGAATCATAGGCCTTAATGAAATCAACTTTCACATAAAGGCTTTACATTCTCTTTTTTGCCAACCACACACCATCTCCTGGGACATGAGGAAAGACTCTTGCAAGGATCTGTTAGGGAGGAATGCAGATTGGACTGGATGAATCAAATCTTGCAAGATGGGTCATAGCCTATTTGCCAAGATTTTTCTCACCACCAAATAAATGGAGTTCGAGAGAGCTATAGGTCTGAAATCCTGGAATTTCTCTGCAGCTTATGTCTTTGGCAGCAAGAAAAGAAAAGATCTATTGATCTTATCAAAGCCAGAGTTGCCCCCCTCAAATTCCTTAATAACATCCATCACTTCCTTACCAACCACACCCCATATCTCTTTATAGAAAAAAACTTGGATACCATCAGGACCAGGAGAACCTTCATTATTTAAGACTTTAATGGCAGCCACTGTTTCTTTCTCAGTGATGGTTGCTGTCAAACTAGATACTTGTACCCCAGAGACTTTAGGTGAGTCACTCGCTGCCATTCTCCATTGACCTTTCCCTACTACCCGTGACGAGTCTCTAAAATATTTGATGGCCTCAGCTCTAATATCTGGCATAGATGAGATTCTTTGACCGTCCTTGGCTATGGATGAAATTATGTTGATCCTTCTACGAGAGCTGGCAGCCAAGTGAAAGAATTTGGTATTGGCATCCCCTTCTTTAAGCCAAAGTTGTCTGGAACGTTCCCTCCAATCCATCTCCAGTTTTAAATCTTCCTCAGCCACCACATCCTACCACATTCTTCTAGCTCTGAGCTCCTAGTCAGTTAAAGGAGTAGTTGCCTCTTTTGCATCAAGGCCTTGGATTTCCAGCAGTGCCTTATTGTGCCTCTGATTTCTCACAACAGACACTGCAGCCCTGTATTCCTTTAGCATTGTTCGCATAGCAGTCAGCCTGGATGCAAGCTTGATTGTGGCAGATCCATCTACACATTTGGCCCTCCACCAGCCTTCAAGCATCTTACGAAATCTCGGTTCTCTCAATCAGGATTTTTTAAATTTGAAATAAGAGCCAGCAAGCACTTGTTCCCACTATCCCAAACCAAGGGCGTGTGATCAGAAAAGGGACGTTCCAGCCCACACACAGAGGATAACTAAAACATATCCAACAACCCAGCATTGCCAAAGAATCTATCAATTTTTGACATGAGGCCACTACCATTTCTCTAGGTGAATTCAGTTCCAAAGGAGGGATAATCACTCAAGCCTAGTGTCTGAACCATCAGTTGGAACCCAGTGGATGTGCTGTCCACCATGCCATTCGGTCTGTCCCTTCCCGACAAGACACAATTAAAGTCTCCTCCCATAACCCATGCAGCCCCATTCACAAAACCAGCAGCTTCACTCCAATCTTCCCACATCTCCTACCTTGTATAGGCATCACAAGGGCCGTAGACTCCTGTAATGTAGAGGTCACTCCCCTCCTGAATCCTTTCAAATTTACAAGTCAGCATATGTCTAGCTATAGAGACCTCCAACATTTGCAGAACATTTTTCCTCCACCACATAACAATACCCCTAGACCTACCATGTGAATTAAGCATCACACAATCATTTGCACCACCAACCTTCATATCAGCCCAAGCCCTATCCTCATCACTTTCTATGTGCGTCTCTTGAATAATGGCACAATCTATTTCCCATTCTCTCATATATCTCAGAAGGGAAGCCCTCCGACTTTTGTCGCTCAGCCCACTCACATCCCAAGAGAGAATCCTCGTTAAGTTTCTTGGGTGCCCCCCTTTTTGGGGTTTGGGGCTCTGTCAACCCTCATCACAGTTGCAATGGCATTTTCATCAAGTTTCAGCATTATGCTTTGTCAGCTCTGTCTGAGCTTATATGGAGATTTGTCCGTGCTAGTCCTGAATACTATCCCTACTCCAAATTTCAACCCTTCTACTGCTGGCAAGTTGGGTTGCAGACTCACTGAATTTGCGGGAATCTCTTGCAAAACACATTGATCAGATGTATCTGCCCTTGGTATAACAATATTTGTTTCTTCTGCCACACCTTCCTCTATCAATGTTACTTCCATCCCTTCCTCCATTTCCTCTATGCAGTGATGATCCTTGCATTTTTTAGGCTCAGGCGCCTCATCAGGGGTCTCACGACCTGGCTGTTGTGAAGCTGCCTCAGGCTTTACAACCTCCGCATAAGATGCATTATTCTGATTGAGTCCCCCATTCGTACTGTCCATTGTGAAACTCAAAATCAATAGCTATGAACTCCACCCACAGCAGAGGATAAGTTTCTTTGGCACAAAACCAGCTTTGAATACATCAACCCAAACATTCGGTACTCGGCCATCACCCTCCAGCAATCCAATCTCAGCATCTTCAGCCAATGTAGCAAACCATGCTATCATAGCTGCTACCACCACTTTTGATCTTAGATGCAACGGTAGGCCCCTAATTCCCAGCTTCCCCGATCTAGAAGCTACTCTCTGGGGTGGCCGTTCAGGTAATGATCCATCAAAGGGGGATACCAGCCTCCAAATCACCATTAATCCATCTAGAGCAATTGAGTGGAAATGCAAACGTTCTACATCTGTCATCCCCAACCCAAAGAGCACAAAATGTGTAGGGGAAAGAGACATAATCTTCCAACCACCAGTCGACAAGGATAGAGAACTTACCAATTGATGAATCCTTTCCAGGGAAGGACTGCCTGTCATCACCTCTCCGACTAGAGCCCCTCAAAACACAAGCTCCGTCATCCTGATGTCATCATTCATAGGGATTTCCACGTCCACCGTGTGTCCCCCATAAGTAGGTGGAGGCGAAGGCGAAAGTGGCTGCATTCCAAACTTCATTGCCCTATTGTGCAAGCTCATCCTTCCCCTTGGTTGTCCATGATTAGCCGAGCAAAAGTCTCATTTATGGCCGTGTCCCCGACATGCTAGGCAGACCAAAGGGAAGCGGCACACCGCCGCCATATGTCCTCGACGTCAACATCAGAAACACACAATTTCCTTGTTGCCCCATGGCTTGCCATCGTTAACTCGACTTTTGCCTGCTACCCTTCTTCCAGTGGCCATTAGACCTCTTCTCTCCTTCCTCCTCCAAGCCCTAGATCTCAAGGTTGTCCATCCTTCATCAGCATGGACCCTCTCTCCTGTCGCCCTAGGGTTGGGTTCCATCACCATCAGAAAACTTGATGTCCTCTACTAGGGTTTTGTAAAACACTTTCTTTTCCTAATTATCGTGGCTTGACGCACGAATAATCTATCCGATCTCAGATAGTCCGTGGGTATGTCCCATGCAAATTGTTCCCAAGAAAGTCGGGATTACCATTGTGACTAACGAGAAAGGAGAATCTATCACAACTTGTTCAGCTTCCTCCTGGAGAGTCTGTATAGATTACAGGAAGTTGAACACAGCCACCAAAAAGGAACATTTCCCTTTGCCCTTCATTGATCAGATCCTTGAAAGAATATTAGGGCAAAAGTACTTCTATTTCCTGGATGGTTACTCGGGATACAATCAAGTCCTATCCATCTCGAGGATCAGGAGAAGGCGACTTTCACCTGTCCCTACGGAACCTTTGCTTTTCGTAGAATGCCATCCAAGATTTGCAATGCACCTACAACTTTTCAAAAGTGCATGCTAGCCATTTTCTGACATGGTGGGAGAATTTATGGAAGTTTTCATGGATGATTTTTCCATTTTCAAATATTCATTTGAATCTTGCCTGGATAATCTCGAATTGATTTTTAAAAGATGCATCAAAACAAGATTGGTCCTTAGTTGGGAAAAGAACCATTTCATGACACAAGAAGGTATCGTCTTGGGTCATGTAATCTCTAAACTAGGAATTAAGGTTGACAAAGCTAAGGTCGATGCTATTTCCAAACTTCCTCTTCCCACATCTGTTAAACAAATCCTCTCATTTCTCGATTATGTGGGATTCTATAGGAGGTTCATCAAGGATGTCTCCATGGTTGCTCGACCTTTGAGCAACCTTCTCGCCAAAGATATGCCATTTGATTTCAACGAATCATGCTGCAAGGCATTCGATTTTCTTAAAACAGCAGTCACTTGTGCTTCGGTGTTGCAACTACTATTCTGGACAACCCCATTTGAGATCATGACCGACGCTTCTGATTACGCTGTCGGGGCTGTTTTGGGTCAAAAGATTGACAGAAAGTTCTCTGTCATCTACTACGCTAGCAAAAGTCTGGACGAGGCCTAGAGGAATTACACTGTTACTGAGAAGGAATTGCTAGCAGTAGTATTTGCTTTAGAAAAATTCAGGGCTTATCTCTTAGGGTCTCACGTCATAATTTTCACCGACCACTCATCCTTGAGACATCTCTTGGCCAAAAAGGATGCAAAACCCGAGGTCATTTGATGGATTCTTTCACTTCAAGAATTTGATCTTGAAATCAAAGATAAATTCGTGGCTTGAAATGTGGTGGTGGATCATCTTTCTAGACTTCTAAGTGATTCTTCTCATCTAGATATTTCGATTATTGATACATTTATGGACTAGACTATTCTGGTAGTTTCAGGTGTTCAAACCCATTGGTTTGCAGACTTAGTAAATTATTTGGTCGTTGGTCAAATCCACCAGGATTGGACCAAGCAACAACGAGATAGACTCAAATCTGAGGCTAAATAGTACTTCTGGGATGACCCTGAACTGTATCGCATCAGCTCTGATCAGATTATTCCCCAATGTATTCCCGAGAATGAGTTTCAAAGCATACTTGAGTTTTTCCATGCATCTATGTGTGGTGAACATTTCTCCAGGAAAAAGGCGTGTGCAAAAATACTTCAATCTGGATTATATTGGCCATCTTTATTCAAGAATGCCCAAGAATTCTCGAGGTCATGTTCCCGATGCCAGGCACTCAGGAGCATAACCATGAGAGATATGATGCCTCTAAACCTAATCCTTCCCGTCGAAATCTTTGATGCTTGGGGCATCTATTTCATGGGACCCTTCCTCCCTTCATTTAGACAGTACATTCTCATTGCTGTTGATTACGTGCCCAAGTGGATCAATGATATCCCTGCCTGAACCAATGACCATAAGGTGGTCATCGATTTTGTCAAGAAGAATATCTTCAGTCAGTTCGGGATTCCGAGGGCCATCATCAGCGATGGTGGTAGTCACTTCATAAATGCCCAGTTCTGTAATTTACTGGAAAAATATGGGGTAAATCATAGAATCTCCACACCTTACAACACTCAGAAGAATGGACGGGTCGAGATCTCCAATCAGGTGATCAAAAGCACCCTGCGAAAGACGATTAGGTCTGATCGAAAAGATTGGACTCAAAAGCTTGAGGATGCTCTTTGGGCCTATCGTACGACGTACAAGACACCTATCGGCATGTCACCATTTCTTCTGGTGTATGGAAAGGCGTGCATTTACCCGGTAGAGATTGAACATCGGGCATTCTGGGCGATCAAGAAATGCAACTTTGATTTAAGTTTAGCTGGAAAGACCAGGAAGCTCCAACTATATGAGTTGGAGGAGCTTAGAAATGATGCATACGGGAATGCCAAGTTCTATAAGGCTCAGACCAAAGCTCTTCATGACCAACTGATTTCCTGTAAGAGCTTTGAGCCGAACCAAAAGGTCTGGCTCTTTGATTCTCAACTTAAGCTCTTTCCCGACAAGCTTAGGTCAAAGTGGAACGGCCCGTTCATCATGGATCGGATATTTCCAAATGGAGCCGTTGAGATTTTTGACCCAAAGATGGGTAACTCTTTTAAGGTCAACGGACAACGTTTGAAACCTTATGTTGACCATGTTATTCCAGAACCTGTCTCTGACAACATTGCCTTAACCTTAACGTGACTTCTTTGGCTGGAGTTCGCCTAGCTGATGGCATTAAACTCACCACTTGTATAGTTTGACTCAGAGCTGACTCGAACAACATGGAATACAGGTGATATTTTCTTCATTCTACCCTGCTTCTCATGCCTTCTATTTTAAATGAGGACATTGCATCATCTAGGCATGGGTGGGTGGATTCACTTCAGAATCATTTTGTCAGCTCTATGGAATCTTGTAAATTCTACTTATTTTTCACTTTATTTATTAAAATAATAATAAAAAAAATCGAATTAGGAAAACAATACTTGAGGGGATTTTAAGTCTAAGCATCTACACACTTTTCACACTGACTCATTTTTTGGCAGTTTTAACGAAAATTGGGTAGCTAATGAACCTTCTAGGGTGGTATGGCTGGCAAGTTATCGTGAGTAACAACCCATTAGTCAGTTGTCAAGAGCAGTCACACGACCATTCTCTTCTTGCTGCCTTTAGAAAAATCTTAGATTAGGGAAGCCACCTTCTTAAAAGAAAAATAAGAAAGAAAAGAAAAAGAAAAGTATCCAAAAAGAAAAGAAAAAGAAATAAACCACACTTCATCACACGAGTATGGTTGGCAAGTTATCGTGGGTAATAGCCCATTGGTCGATTGTCCAGATCCCAACTTGAAAATGCACGTTTAATTCCAAACACTTAGGAAGAAGGTGAGAAGTAGAATAAGCTAGGAGATATACATTGTGTTTGCCTTTGTGTTGACCTCATAAAAATAAAAGTAGGTAGAAGCTACCAGTCAGATAGATACACCTTTAGGCAGAAATTCTTTTAAGGTCACCTACGATTTTACAAACCCGAAGTCTGTTCTGATTGTCAATCAATGAGTCTAGCACCTTACACAAAAAGATGCTTAGAACTGAGAGTTCTCATCGAGTCTTCGGTGGGTTGAGTGGCCGTAGAAAGCTACTCCAAAACCCTAAACTCAAAAAAAAATCAAAAAAAAGAAGAAAACAAGAAAAAGAAAAAGATCCTTCTTTGAATAAGGTGAGGGCTTGAGGCGATCTACATTTTGGCAGACACCCGGGCGCTGTTGTGTCTCTATTGTTCAAGTTTTAGTTGAAATTCCTAAGAGTTCAAACATAAATTTTGCCTAAGAAATCTGGTCTTAATTCTCCTATAAATAGCATGTAGTTTTGCTAGGGACTAGCAAAAGATAGGCATGGGGTGTGATGTAAACATGTTTACATCACAAAAATCGTCTATTTTTGCATGTTGTTAGGCATATGGTTGCATCATACATTATAAATATTGCATAACATGCATCATCTTGCATTTAGGATAGATTGTATAAATTTTAGGTTAATTTTCTCTTTTTGTGGTCAAGGTACAAAGCGATATTTAATCAGGGCCTCAGATTTAATATCGAACTGTACGGATCTGATCAAGGCAATGATTGGAGTTCAATGACTCCAAGATCGCCCCAATTAGACTTTCATAGCATCAGATGTAGTCCAAGAAAGATCTGAGATCAAGGGGCTAGGTGGTGTAAATCCATACTTCAGATGACAAATCCAACAGCACGAATGGGTTTGGATCAACAATCGCAACTCAATGGCGTGAAAATTGATCCAATCCGACTTCCGTGGCACTACCTATGAGCATATGAAGATGGATGCCCAGGATGGTGCCACGTGGCACCATCTAAACCACCCAAACCAACCCAAGAACACCCACTCCCTCTCTCTCCTCAACTGCATGATCAGATCTGGGCCATTGGATCTTAATCCAATGACCATGAGCATGCATGCCTCAATTAGAAACTTGACAAAGCGGCAAGATGGCGCATTGGTCATGACCTCGCACACAACGGAGAGGTCGTAGGTTTGAGCCTCGCGCACCTCAAATCAAGAGCATAGGCATAGCACGGCCAAATTTGGTCATCGGATGGAGCATGAATAGCTGATCAAGCGATGACGTGGCAACGCTGGGTGCATGGATCACGCACGCTCTCGATGACGCACAATCACACATGCCATCGCACGCACGGGCGCATGTTGAAGCAGAAGGGACGCTCGTTCATCTTAAGCCATCCGATCGTGAGATGAAGTGAACGAAATGTGTGGGGTTACAGCAAAGGAAGAAGAGGAGGCAGGGGTGCACACATCTTCAGCGGCGTGGGGTCTTTAGTGACGCTTAAATCCATCACTAATGACCCCTTATAAATGTTTTAGGATGAAATGACCATTTTGCCCCCTCAAACCTCACCTATAAATAGCCCTACAACCCCCACACTTTCTTCATCCCTTCCTTCACCTCTCTACCTCTCCAAAGCTCTAAAGAAGCTTGT
This sequence comes from Thalassia testudinum, assembly GCA_037157565.1. Taxonomy (NCBI): domain Eukaryota; kingdom Viridiplantae; phylum Streptophyta; class Magnoliopsida; order Alismatales; family Hydrocharitaceae; genus Thalassia; species Thalassia testudinum. The sequence continues at coordinate 115,785,644 of JAZHRO010000014.1, forward strand.
CCCAAACCCGGGATGCTCCTCTAGAGTTAAAATCAAAATTTTGCTCACTTCTTACCTTGTTCATGGAGCTCCCATGGTCGTCTTCTCGCCCCCATTCTGGAAGTGGATCCCACGACGACTATGTCCTGCCTCACCCTTGATTTTCCTACTTCGTTATCCATCTTTCGTCTTTGCTCTCCATCTTCGAGGCATCGCTTGTTCTGGCTCATCCTCCAAGTAGTCGACGAGGAGGTTAATTTCTCACCTCCCTTCTCTTTACTACTTTCTAGAGTAGATTTACCACTTTCTAGTTGTAAAAACTATATGTCAGTTATAAAAGTGTTTTGTTCTCTCTCTCTCTCTCTCTAGTATAGTATCTATTCATTATGATTATCCCATCTCAGAACCAAAATTACACAAAAGAAATATAATTGTTGATTGCGAATCAACGTAGCCTCCCTATGTTCGACCCAAAATTCCTTTTGAGTTTAGGTATATTTATTTTTTGATGAATTTTCTTGTAAATTGCACTACAATGATAGGTTTTCCAAACTCAATCTTTTTGTGATGATTTTCCGCTACAACACTCGCTCTCGATGTCTACATATCGGCTGTGTCCGCAACTGTGTATTCTACAGTGACTACGTCTTGGTTTCTACTCTCAAGTTTGATTTGATTTAACTATCCATTTTTTTTGACAAAAAGAAAGAACTGCTACCATTCATAGTAGCAATCCGTTTATATTAATAAACTGAATAAAAATGGGCTACAAGTTCTTATGCCATAATCAGGCACTTAATGCTACATCACCACATTGTTTTCCACCCACACGTTGCCCCCATTAAAAGTACATCATTTCTGGCCCTCCATAAAGCCCATATAATAGCAGCCATAGTCACATGTGGTTTATCACTCTTCGCAAACTTTGTCCATATTGTTTCCTAATTTGGAAGGGGAGACGAATAAAATCTGCGCCATACTTCGTTGGTTACAAGGCATGTACTAAAGTGGTGTTTGGCATCATCCTCTTCAAACCCATAGAGAGGACACATTAGCATGTCAGCTCCAAGTACTCTTCTCTTGAGCACCCTTGTGATCAGCCCTCCATGCCTTGCCAACCAGAGGAAAATTTGGACTTTTAGCGAGATCTTCAATCTCCAAATTTTGGTGCACACAGCTAAGAGCATTCCTTTCTTACATCTCTAATAGGACCTCATAAGCACTACTAGGGGCATATACTCCCTTTTTCCAACCAAAAATATCTAGCCCATCCCTTGGCTTGATGGCAACCAAGGAAAGCCACATGGAATCTGCTTCCTCTCTAATTCTAGTAGTAAGGTTGCCACCCATAGAAGGTATCCTCCATGCTTCATCCTGTTGTTGCCACATGTCACCCACCAATGCTCACTTCCTCTCTGAACAATCATATACATGTAGGTAGATGTCTGCAAGATGGTGCAATCCAGTCCAATCATCCTCCAAGAAAAGTAATTTTTCTCTATTATCCAAGACTGGTTTGAAGAGGTCCAAATGCTCCAACACTTTAATGAGCCCTAAAATGGAGATGTTGACTTCTATCAAACTACGTCTGACACCATTCCACCCATATTTGATTTAGTTCTCTTATTATTTTTGGAATTACTACTTGTGATTACATTTGAATATTGAACTGATTTGCATTCATATGCCTCCCTATGGAGACAACACTATATTTTCACGGTTCATTTTTATTAATGCATGTTTTAAGTTTATTACATCTTGGATCCAGGCATATTTGATTATATTTGTTGATCTGGGATTTTTTTACCACGCCTGAGACAATAATACATGATTACTATTGTTACTATTATTCTTATTATTATTATCACCAGTATTATTATTATTTTGCAAAAGCAAAAAATTCCCTTATTAAGGACCAACCCTTTCTGTCAAGACTTACTGTCTTCTACAAGATATTATTGATCTCTCAATTGGAGACTTCAGCTTGCCCATTTGTTTAGGGGTGATAAGGTATAACAATTTCGTGTTGCACCCCATACTTATTCAATAAAGCTCTGAATTGGGTAGTAGTAAAGTGGTTCCACTGATGTGTACACATTTAATTGACATAAAATGACTATTTATGCATGTTTCTAGTGTCATAGAAGCATTCATCATTATAAATACTGCCTAACTTGCATCATCGTGCATTTAGGTTAGATTGTATGAATTTTAAGTTAATTTTCTCTTTTTGTGGTCAGGGAACAAGGCAACATTTATTGGGGCCTCGGATTTGAGATCCAACCATACGGATCTGATTAGGGTGACGATTAGAGTTCAACGACTCTAAGATCACCCCAATTGGACCTCCGTAGCATTAGCTGTAGTCTGAGAAAGATTAGAGGTCAAGGGGCTAGGAGATGTTAAGTTCAAACTTTAGATGACAAATCCAACTGTACGGATGGGTTCAGATCAATGATCGTAGCCTAACGGCATGCAAATCGGTGCAATCTAACATCCATGCACCATCTACAAGTCAAAGAAGATGGATGGTTAGGATGGCACCACGTGGCTCCATCCCAGCCTCCCAACGCCAGCCCAAGCCCCTGCTCCACCTTTGAAGGCGTGTTCGAGATGCGATCTTAGCTGTTCGATTGAGATCAAATGGTTGAGGGTGCGTATGCATTAAAACCAAAATGCGCCTCATAAGGCCATGTAGCGCATTGGTAGCACGCCTTCACATAGAGAAGAGGGCATCAGTTCGAGCCTCTATCCACTTCAAATCGAGCAGGCGAGAGGGTGTGGATGGAATAGTGCCATTGAATGAAGCACGAATGACTGATGCGGGCATGATATGGAGGCATGAATGGAGGTGCACGCAAATGTGCTTGATGATGTGCCGATGCATACTTGATTGCACGTGTGTGCGTGCTTAAATAGCGTAGAAGAAGCGACACTGAGGGCTTTTAAGCCGTCCGATCGAGGATGTGCGATCGTGGATGAGCACTCAATGGCTAAAGGCAGAAAGGTGGGCGTGCACGCACGTATTCAGCAATGTAGGGGCTTTGGTGAGGGTTATATCTGTCACTAAAGACACTTATATTAATGTTTTAAGAATGAAATGACCTATTTGCCCCTGATTCTTCACCTATAAAAAGACCTACACCTTCAACATTTTCATCATCTCTTCCTCTCTTCTCTCAACCCCTCCAAAGCTCTAAGAGCTTGTCTTAAACCTGGGATGCTCCATTAGAGTTAAAAATATAATCTTTTCACCTTCTCACTCCATTCGTGGAGCATTCTGCGATTGTCCTCTCACCGATGTTCGGGAAGCGAATCTTGCTGCGATATTGCCCTGCTTTGTCCACCTTCCTTTGTCTTCATTCTCCCTCATCTAGCATCTCACCACCTTCGTCCAGGCGCTCCGTCAACGTAGCTCGTCCTCCAAGCAACCATCGGGAAGGATAACTTCTCTCCTTATTCTTTTTATCGCTTTGTAGATTAGATTTCCTACTTTCTAGTGTAGTGAGTACTTGTAATAAACATGAATCTGTGATTATGAAACATTTGTCTATTCTCTCTGTATGTTCTCTTTATTTGTATTATTCTTTCAATGTCTTCGATTGCTTATTTTTTAAGCAGATTTTATTCGACTAATTATTCTACTTCGTGATAACAAATATAAACACAATTTTTTATCAAAGGTAAGCCTCCACGTGCTCGACCCGGGGCTCACCAGAGTTTTGTTTAAATTATCTATTTGACGGATTTTACGCGACTACGATGACAAGGTTTGCAAAACTTAAATTTTTAGCGTACAAATCATGTTCAACATATTGGCGCCATTGCCAGGGAGGCGACACCCTTTGATTTCTTGTGTTTTCCACCTTACCTAACTTTTACCTCACTTTTTCTCGGATCTTGTTGTGGTTGTAGGTACTCTTCTGAGGTGAGCCAGAGTAGTTAGATTGGAGAAAAGTGCAGATGAAGGTTTTGTAAGTGTACCCCACCTCCCACCCCCTAGTTTTCATTCCATCACCTAATAACACAAACCCTAATTAACCAAGGAGCTTTCATAAACCCTAGACTTAGTTTGGTTGTTTGTTTGTCACCTCCACCCACCTCACCCTCTATTTTAGAAAAAAAGAAAATCTAAAAAAAAATCTCACAGAGGTAAACAACCTCTTTTGTTTCTTCTCACTCAATCGGTAACCTAATCTTTGGAACCAGTACACTCATCAACATATAATTAAGTAGAAATCAGATTAGGTAATCACTTGTGTGCCTAATGCAGTGCTACATCCAAGCGAGTTGTTTGAGTTGTTTGGGATGCACCACTTCATCTAAAAATAACTCATTGAGTAGCTGCCTCTTTGGGTTCAACTTTTAGGAATTAACCTAGCACTCCACATTCTTTTATGTTTTAAAGGAAGACATCTTTACCCGTGCTTTCAAAACCTGGTGTGCCAACTGAACCTTGCTTGAATATACCTAAAGTTGAACCTTAAAAGCTACTAAACAAGGTTGAACCCTAAAAGACAAATCATCAATAAACCGTGTTTGAAAACCATTGGTTGTGCATTCACACACATTGAAATTTATCTTTAAGGGCACAACCCAGATAAAGGGCCCACCACATTCCAAAGCACATTCAAACCCAAGCCTAATTAAAACGGAGTAGATATTGGCTTTAAGGATTGAACTCGCTCTTGAGGACCCAGATCAAGATTATTTTTGAATAATCTGCTTCTACCATTCAATCTGATGTCTTGCTAAGGGAGTAGAGTCAAACAACCACAGTTGGGAGGTATCAAAGGAACCTGAGGCGAAAGCCAAGGGAAGAACCTTCTCCCCAGTCCCTCCCTCTAACAGGTTGGATTGATCTGAAAAGGTAGATCAAATTGTTCTTTTCATCTCAAGATGGGTTCTGGGAGTCTGTAGATCTTTAGGATACCCTACCAAAGGACAGGTTTGATTGTATGTACTGCAGAGTACCTTTTTTCCTCCTACTTTGCCATGGATGCTTCCACATCCTACTCATATTTCCACTCTTATCCTCCTACAATAACTTATTCCCAAGATGATTATTATCCTAACCAAACTTATTCTCACCCATATAATAGTTGGGATAATCCTGATTGGGGATGCAATTCCAGACCTCTATGTTCAGGGCCTAACCCTAAACACCATGATTGTGATTTCTATCCTTCTCTAAGTTTTAATGATTATAGATCTCCACCCGTTGATGATCAATTTAACTCGATCTACAATCAAGAAGGATATCCTAATTACAACTCTTATCCTTCCCCAGATTATAATGAATATGGGTCACCACCCCTTTTTGAACAATACGAAATGACATATTATCAAGTAGGGTATCAAGAACTTCAATTTGTTGTCTCCCTGGATTGAACCCAAACCCACCCAACCCTGAACCAAACCATTTGGTTCAGGTGAACCAGGTCCAAGATAGGGTGTTGGGTAACTTAAGGAATACCATTTATTAGAAGCTCAGGCAACACCCTGCACTAGGGAATTGGAGCCTCTGATTCAAATGATTGATGATCTTAACATGTATTTGTTGGATTGGCTCCAAGATGTTAATGATAAGGACCTCGATGAGTTCTTACTTAGGAAGTAATCTAAATTGAGGATGAAATTTGTGGTTGCTTTAGTTCAATCTTGGGATGATTCCTAGGATGAATTCTCTTCAGGAGAGCCAATGTCAAAATTCGCTCAGGCACCTTAGGGTTGACACATTTTACGAGACCAAGGTTGACCAAGTTATTCTAGAGCAACCAATTGTGGATGAATTGATTACTTCACCTGAGATCCATGAGCTAGGGTACGAAGAAGAGTATGTCTCCATGCACCAAGAAATGATTAATGATTTTGAGACATATATAATGCAGATTCAGAATTCTTTGATTCTAAAGGTGAAGAATCGTTGTGTGAAGTCTCACCTGAATTTGAGGAAGATGATTTCAGTGAGACAACTGGGCCTAAGGAATTCAATCAATCTTTTGATGGCCCTATAATTGAGGAATTTGATCCTGTTAGGGCTTCCATGATAGATTCAGATTCTGATTTCATGAAAGATTTAATTCATAGCCCCATCCCTTAATCACACCTCATTGAGTATACTGATGATTTTGATTTTGAGATCACAAGACCCAAGTCAATTTTGATTCAGCTACAAATCTTGGACTTGGAAATTTTAAATGGGGTTATTAACATGCAGGAGGTTCCGGAATCTGAAATCCTGATTGTGGAGGATAGGAATTTGGAAATGAAGATATGGGAAGCCAATTCTGAGGGAAGTAGAAATTTGAGTCTAAGGGTTCCTATAGACCTGAAACCACTAACCTTCTATTAGGACCCTAATGACATTTTTTATTTGGAGGATGTGCAACCCAAGCACAAATTCATTGAATATCTTTTTGATCTTGATTTTCCTATTATCCGACTTTTTGGACTTGGGTTGCATCCTCACAAACCACAGCCTCGACCTCTCTTGCATTCTGATCTTAGGTTCTGGGTAATTTTTATCCAGAACCTTAGATACACTCGACCATGGGGCATAGGCCTGCACCACAACCTCATCCACATCTGTGGACATCTTCTCTTGGTAGGTCCAAATATAGATTTTCTTATCTTGATCCTGGCCTACATCTGTGAGTTCTTTATTTCCTCTTTGTATAGTATGCTTAGCTGAAGGCACTAAATTCAGCACATATATGGTCTATTTTCTTCTCGAAGTTGACTAGGAAATCACGAAATTCAGGTGCTCTTTACTCTACTCCACTCGATTTCATGTATTTTTAATACAATGAGGACATTGCATTAGATAGGCATGGGAGGGTGGATATCATTATCTGAATCATCTTGTTAGCTCCGTAAATTATTTTTATTCTTTTTATTTTTGAAAAAAAATATTTTAGAATTGGGAAAAGAGAGCTTGGGAATTAGAGTTTGTCAACCTTAAAAAATAATACAATAGACCTGAACACTTAGACACTTCAGGTCATAGGGCTTAATCAGTCTGGGTGTCAACTAAAATGTGGATTTGTTTATCGAGTCCTCGCCATTCTAAATTCAATTTTTAATTGGTTAATAAGTTGGGGTGATAAGTACACGACTTATCAGCCTGCCCTTTGATTTGAGGGGACTTTAATTCTAAGCATCTACACACTATTTGCATCGACTCACTTTTCGATGATTTTAACATAAATTGGGTAGCTAATGAACCTTCTAGGGTGGCATGGCTGGCAAGTTGTCTGTGGTAATAACTCATCGGCCGATTATCCAGAGCCCAGCCACATGACCATTGTGTTCCTACTACCCTTAGGTAAATCTTATCTCAGGGAAGCCACCTACTTAAAAAGAAAAAGATGTCCAAAAAGAAAAGAAGAAAAGAAGAAAAAGAAATAAACCACACTTCATCGCATGAGTATGGCTGGCAAGTTGTTAGTGGTAACAACTCATCAGCCAGTTGTCTAGAACCCAACTCACAAAAATGCACGTTTAAATTCCAAACACTTAGGAAGAAGCGGAGAAGTAGAATAAGCCGGGAAGATATATATTGGGTTCACCCTTGTGTTGACCCTATAAAAATAAAAGTAGGGAGAAACCTACCGGTCATATAGATACACCTTTAGGTAGAATTTCTTTCCAAGGTCACCTACTGGCAAAGAAACCCGAAGTGAGTTTTGACTGCTGATTAGTGAGTTTATCACATATACACAAAAAGATGCTTAGTACTTAGAGTTCTCTTCGAGTCTTGGGTGGGTTGGGTTGCCATAGAAAGCTAACCCAAAACTCTAAACTTAAAAATCCAAAAAAAGAAAAAGAAAAAGAAGAAAAAAAAAAGATCCTGCTTTTGAATAAGGCAAGGGCCTAGGCTATCTGCATTTTGGCAGACACCCGAGCGCTACTGTGTCTATGTAGTTTAGTTCTTAGTAGAAATTTTCTAGTGTTGAAAATTAACTTTTGCTTAAGAAATCTAATCCTAATTCTTTTATAAATAGCATGTAATTTTTCTAGGGACTAGCAAAAGATAGGCATGGGGGAGTGATGTGCACACATCTAGTTAACCTAAAATGACTATTTATGCATGTTTCAAGTGTCATAGAAGCATTCATCATTATAAATATTGCATAACATACATCATCGTGCATTTAGTTTAGATTGTATAAATTTTATTTTAATTTTCTTTTTTCCGGTCAGGGAGTAGGGCAACATTTATCAGGGCCTTCGATTTGGGATCCACCCATATAGAACTAATCAGGGTGATGATCTGAGTTCAACAACTCTGAGATCACCCTGATTGGACCTCCGTAGCATCAGTTGTAGTTCGAGAAAGATCAGAGGTCAAGGGGCCAGACGGTGATTCAAACTTCAAATGACAAATCCAACCACACAGATGGATTTAAATCAACGATTACAGCCCAAGGATGCAAAATCGGTCCAATCTGACATCTGTGGCACCATCTAGAAGTTAAAGAAGATTGACGGTCAGGATGGAGCCACGTGGCACCATTCCAGCAGCCCAACATCGGCCTAAGCCCCTGCTCTACCTTTGAAGGTGCATTAAAGATGCGATCTCAACCGTTGGATTGGGATCCAACGATTGAGGGCACATGTGCATTAAAACAAAAATGTGCCTCATACGAAGGTGCAGCGCATTGGTAGCGCACCTTCACATAGAGAAGAGGGCACCAGTTCAAGCCTCCATCCACTTCAAATCAAGTGAACGCAGATAGAATAGCATCGTTGGATGAAGCGTAGATGGCTGATGTAGGCGCAACGTGGTGGAATGGATGAAGGCATGTGCAAATGCTCTTGATGACTCACCAATGCATGCCTAACCACACAGGCGCGTGCTTAAGCAGCGAAGAAGAAGCGATGTTGAGAGCTTTTAAGCTTCCGATCTCTCAATCGGATGACTGAGGATGTGCGATCGTGGATGAGCACTCAAGAACTGAAGGTAGAGAGGAGGGCTCACGCCTGCGTATTTAGCAATGCAAAGGCTTTAGAGACGGTTATATCCATCACGTCACTAATGACCCTTACATTAATGTTTTAAGAATTAAATGTCTTATTTGCGACCATATTCTTCACCTATAAAAGGACCTACTCTCTCCACATTTTCATCATCTCTTCCTCTCTTCACTCACCCCCTCCAAAATTCTAAGAGCTTGTCCCAAACTTGATATGCTCCACTAGAGTTTAGAATATAATTTTTTCACCTTCTCACCCCATTCGTGGAGCATTCCACGGTTGTCCTCTCACCACCATTCCAGAAGTGGATCCCACTGCGACATCCCCTGCTTCATCCACCTTCCTCCATCTTCATTCTCCCTCATCCAACATCTCACCACCTTCCTCCGGGCACATCATCAACACTCCTCATCCTCCAAGCAGCCGTCGGGGAGGATAACTTCTCTCCCTCTTCTTTTTATTGCTTTCTAGATTAGATTTCTCGCTTTCTAGTGTAGCAAGTAATTGTAATGAACATGAATCTATGATTATGAAGCATTTGTCTATTCTCCATCTATGTTCTCTTTATTTGTATTATTTTTCTCTATCTTCTATTGTTTATTCTTTAAGTAGAATAGCTGGGGTAAATTTTATTCGACTAGTTAATCTACTTCGTGACAACAAATATAAATAAGATTTTTGATCAAACGTACACCTCCTTGTGTTTGACATGGGACTCACCAGTGCTTCGGCTAAATTATCTGTTTGACAGATTTTTACACGATTACGATGACAGGGTTTTCAAAACTAAAATTTTTGGCGTACAAATTGTATTCAACATCCACCATCATTGATTATGGCCTGAGGGTTCTCGAATCTAGAAAAGATATTCCATTTTAAAAAATTAATCATGATCTTATGGTCATTAGTGCAGGTTGGGATTGCCTCAATCCACTTTGAAACAAAATCCATGACCACGAAGATATATTCAAATCCTATAGATGGTGGGAAAGTGCCCATGAAGTCTATGCCCCAAATCTCAAATATTTTATCAGTCAAGATTGAATGGAGGTGCATCATTGTTGACGTGCGAAAATAGGGTTTTATAAAATATGCATCGTAGTACAACCGTAATAGCATGGAAACAAATAATATTTATAGCTCGAAAGATTGTCAGGAAAGTCTGAGGTCGAATGCAGGGAGCAGGTATTGCAATTAATCTTAAGATCACAATATAACCACAAAAATGAGCAATTTATAATGAAGAATCCATGTAAGAAAGATATATATATTAATGCCAATTGTCAAGGTGCAAAAAGATTAGGGTAATATGGTGATTTAAATCACCAATTACCCCTTATACAATAGTATCAATTAAGTGCACAGTGTCAACCAAGTATTTCCCACGTAATATAAATAAGTAATGAGTCCACAGTGGCCTCTACCAGAGATATTAGACGTCAAGGTTTTGAACCAGACGACTTAAATAGCACCCAACTATAGTTCCCTTAAGATGCTCAACGGTGTCTTCTCTTCTTTCTTCTTCTCGAGCCTCAACAGCTATGCACAGAGGCAAAGCCCTCTCTTTTTCTCTTCAAGCCTCAAGGAGAGGCACAGAACAGAGGCACGAAGGGCCGCCCAGCCACTAAGTGTAGAGAGGGCATGGTTGAGGGAAAAACCCTCCCTCTCTCTTTCTCTTTCCTTCTCTTCTTTCTGTCAAAGAATCTGGGTTAGCCAGGTTATTGCACCTTGGCCTGTTGGGCCTACTGGAGCAAGAGCACAGCTTCAAGCTTGCTCGAAGCAACTCTGTCAATAGTGGCCGGAGGATGACACCTGAAATGGAAAGTATGGCCTTATGACCTCGTTAGAGAAAGCTCAGGAGAAGAGCAATAATGCGACGAAGGCGGTGGTGGCGGTGGCGTGCCATGAATGTCGTCGGAGGTGGCTAGCGGAGATGAAAAATGAGGGTGAAAAGGGTTGCGTTCGGTGGAGTAACTGAGTGGCCAATCCCGTCAATTTCTTGAGGGGTTTTGGTCACTAGGATGTGGCAATGGTGTACGGAGCGGTTGGGATCGGTTTGGTGGAGTGTAGCGGCCGTGTGAGCTCATCAGCGGTATGTTGGTGAGGTGGAAGACAGAGGACGTGCGGCAAGTCGGTGGTCAAACGGAGTTGTAGTAGCATAGTGATGATGCATAGATGGAGTAGAGTCGATGAGGCTAGCTAAGGAATGATGAGGGGCGGAGGAGACATCGGGTCTAGTATGGCTAGCGTCGGAGGAGATGAAAGCTCTGGTGAGGTAGAGCGGCGACGATGGAGGGTTAGGGGGCACCTCGCTAGTATTGCAAGGTGCAGAAAGACGAGGGGAGTTGGAACAGACCGTCTATGGTATGTGGCAGCCAACGAAGAAGCCAAGGGGAGGAGGTCCCCGAAGATGAACATGGAGAGAGCCGGAGGTAGGGAACAGAGAATATTTTTGGACTAAAAGTTCACTAAGGAGGTATGGAAGGACTTAGGCAGGTTTTATAGGCCATCAGGCGAGCCTTCAAGCTTGGAAGCAAGCTTGAAGAGCTCGAAATCTTTAGGTTATGTTTAGGAGTCTTCCAAGAGTTTGCATGAGCTCTTGGCTTAATTTGGAAGGCTATGAATGAGCTCAAATGGAAGAGGATCTCATCAAAAGTCCTCCTTCCATTTTTGGGAAAGATCTACCAAGGAATCAGAGAGAAATCTCTAATTGAAGGTTGCCAGAGTAGGAGTTCCTCCAAAAAAATGGTGGAGGGGGCAAAATACAAAGAAGACAAAGAAATTGGGGGGTATTTTGTAAGAATTTCAAAAGATGAGGAGCTTTTTGTAAGAAAAAAAAGTCAAAATAGAATTAAAATGCAAACTAGGTCAAGATGATCTCAGATTAGGCCCAACTTTTGGTACAAACCTATTTTTAACCCAAGAAATATAATGGTGAAGTCAGATTTTGGTTTTGATTAGGTTTGATTGGGTAATTTGCATAAAAACCTAAATTAGGATAACTATTTGTTTGAGACTATTTTAGGTCAAAATGGGTTCCAATGGTCAAATCAAAGGTAGAAAACCTTATAGAATGTTTTTTTTATGATTTTTAGAAGCTTTAGGTGAATTTTATTCTTACCAAAACCTCAGTTAATTAAGCGGGTCTACTTCAAGGATTTTAGATGTCCATTAATTCTTGAAATGCGTGAAATCTCGTTTCATTCTGCATGGACCCTCTTATTGAACATTAATGACCATTTGACCTTTAGTTATCCCCTAGAATACCCCATGGTTATTCTGTATTTGTGGAATGCTATTAATTTTGCAGAAATAACCTTATATTCTTCTCTTCTTTTCAAAATATGATTATGTGCCCTTAGGACCTTCTGATGGATATGTTGGAGCTTTTATCAACCTTATCAGACCAAATTGAGCTAGTTATGGCTCATGATGGTGTTCCCATCATACCCGCATGCCTAGCTTTTACTAGTCCCTTAGCAAAACCTTATGGATCAAACTAGTTATCTCTGTGGGATGTAACCATCAGGATGCCTTGCTAAGCTGTATCTCTAGGAAATAGATCTTAATACCAGCAATAGACCTAGAGGTACTCAAGTACCAGCCCAGATCCAGACTTGACTAGCTCTCACCTTAGTTTGTCATGAATGTTTCTAAGGCCTGCAGGAACTATCCTAAGGTTCGTTGGACCCAGTGGTTAAAGCACCCGTTCTTGTAACGTGGTTAGCCCAAATTCAGTTTACCAGTGCATTATTTTGTAAGAGTGAGAGGGATAGAAAGAGATTTTCATTTGTGGAGTGCTTTCTCTCTCCTTTTCTTTTCATTATATTTTTCCTTAGATCCATCCTCGGATTGGCCCTAAACACGTTCTGTATCAGATTCCTTATCCCCACCATCCATGGCAACCCCCAGAACCCTGGCTTTCGACACTTTGGGATAGTGCTGCCCATGACGTTCTATAGCTAAATCCAGACCCTGGCAATCGACATTTCGTGATAATGATGCCCATGACATCTGAACTAGCATAAGGTGCTTACGTGCACTCGATTGGATATTTAGATATCCTAGGAGACAAGCATCGAGGAGATGATATGTTATTGCACATCTTCGAGGGGAATTTCTCGCCTCTTCGCGCTGGGAACTCATCCAAATCAACTTGTGTTTTCGAGTCGCTCCTAATCTAGATTTTAGGATAATTTTCATAATAGTATAAATGCTTTTTGGCGTGATTTCATATTAAGCACATAGAACCAGACTGTGTGTGATTTATGGTGCTTAAGTTACCGAGTCCTGTAAACCAGAGGTCATTTAACGGGGCTGAATAATTCCTAAGCCTTAGACGTAATACATAAAGTTTTGCATTTTTCTTCAACCTCTTGAGGATTAATCTGGATCTTGACAAGTACTTGAGTGTTTAAATCTCAAACTTGATCCAAAAGGCGTAAGGTTGATATTTGCCAATAATCCCTTAAGTTTTAGCCTTCCAGGTCTTAATTCATTATTCGATCCAACCTATAAGGTGTTGAAGCTACGAGTTGCTACACTATCGCATTTGGTTTTGAAACAACCTGTCGTCGTAGTTTGAAAGCAGAGAACTCGTGTTCAACAAATAAAATTTATACCAGAATAGAAATGCTGGGTCAAACTCAGGGAGGCGGACGTTTGACTTAAAAATACGTGTTTATTTTATTTGTCACGAAGTAGAATTATTGATTAAAAACTATCTATCTATTTACAATAAATAGAAGAGAGAGAGAGAGAATATTACAAACAAAAATCACAAATAGATGTAGAATGAACATGGAATTCATTATCAAAGAGATTGTTCGTTACACTACTCATTATGACTAGAAAGCAGAAAATGTTTACACTAGAAAGTAGTAAATCTACTCTAGAAAGCATTGAAAAGAATGGAGAGAGAAATATCCTCCTCGATGGTCGCTTGGAGGACGAGTCAGACGGGATGACGCCTGGAAAACAGGGAACGGAGTAGGACGAAGGAGGATGAAGTGGGAAGAATGGAAATGGGCCAGCACGTCGTTGTCGTCATGGGATCCACTTCCGAAAAGGGGACGAAAATTGGACTTTATCTCTTGAGAAGCATCCTAGGTGCGGGACAAGCTTCTCTTGAGCTTTGGAGAGGGAGAGAATAGAATGAAGGGATGAGAATTTCGTATGGAGGGGGTCTCCTTTTATAGTTGCAAGGAATGAGGGCAATTTGGTCTTTTTAATCTCAACACATTAAATCAAGGGTCTTTAGTGACAGATAAAACTATCCCTAAAGCCCCATCATGGGTGACATGCATCGCCTGCTCGCCTCCCGCTCATGCAATGCCTTTCCACGTTCATCAAATCTCAGTCGTTCGATCGTGAGATCGAACGACCGAAAGTGCTCCACGCCGTGCCTCCTCAGCGCACACATACGCATGCAATACCGCATAAAGTGCGGGCATGCGTGGGCGCATCATCTGGATTGAGGTCGAGTGGCTGTTGGATCACGATTGTGCGGTTGATCGAGCACGCACCTCCTCTCCAATTGCTGCACGGCGAGGCTCGAAAGCGCGCCTGCACTTCATGTTTGAGCGCTCAAGCAACTACGCTGCGCGCATGGATGGGCGAGCAACTAGCTCATGCGCGCATAATCTGGACCGCTAGATTGAGATCCAACGATCATGGTTGCTCCTTCCAGCGATCGTTCAGAGTCTTCAGGCTCCGATTGAGCTCCTCTCTCAGCCGTTGGATCTTGATCAAATGGCGGAGATGAGTGGGTGCTAGAAGCGTCAACTATTGACAGCGGCTGGTTGGGCAGTCAAGATGGCGCCACGTGGCACCATCTTGGTCATCCATCTTTTGGATGATGTATATGGTGCCATGGGTGTCGGTTTAAGTCAATTTTCATGCCGTTAGGCTGTGATCGTCGATCTAAATCCATCCGTAAGGTCGGATTTGTCATTTGAAGTGTAGATTCACACCATCTTGGCCCTTGGTCTTCTAAGGTTCCCTATTCTCTATCTGATGCTATAGATGTCTGATTAGGGCGATTTTGGAGTTGTTGAACTCTAATCATCGCCCTGATCAAATCTGTATTGTTGGATGTTTGATCCATGGCCCTGATAAAAATTTTGCCCTGTCCTTGAACATAAAGGGAGACAATTAACCTCCACTTTATTCAAACTAATCTAAATGCAAGATGATGCATGCTATGCAATATTTATAGTATGTAATGCAATCCTGTGCTTAAGAACATGCATAAATAGACAACTTAAGTAGTGTAAACATGTTTACATCATACCCCCATGCCTATCTTTTGCTAGTCCCTAGCAAAAGCTACATACTATTTATAAAAGAATTAGGTTGGATTATTTGGGCATGAGTTGTTTTCAATCATTAACAAAATGTTTACTTAGGATCTGAAATCTGAAAGACACAACAGTGCCTGGTATCTGCCAAAATGTAGATTGCCTCAAGCCCTCACCTTATTCAAAGAAAAATTTCTTTTTCTCTTTATTATGAATGTGGTAGACTTATTGATCGGCAGTTAAAACGGACTTCGGATTTCTACACCTCTAGGTGACCTTAAAAAGAGAATTCTACCTAAAGATGTATCTTTATAGCCAATAGTTTTCTCCCTACTTTTATTTTTACGGGGTCAACACATGGGCGAATCCAGTGTATATCTCCCCGATTTATTCTACTTCTCCGCTTCTTCCTAAGTGTTTTGGGAATTTTCAATGCATTTATTGAGCTAGGTTTTAGACAACCAGTCAATAGGCTGTTACCACCGACAACTTGCCAGCCATACTCATGCAGCGAAGTGTAGCTTATTTCTTCTTTTTCTTTTCTTTTCTCCTTTCCTTTTTCTTTTCTTTTTGACTTTTTTTTCTATCTTCTTTTTTTAAAGTAGGTGGCTTCCCTGGTCTAAGATTTACCTAAAGCAGCAAAAAGAGAATGGTCCAGTGGCTGGGCTCTAGACAACCTACCTATGGGCTGTTATCCATGATAACTTGCCAGCCATATCACCCTAGAAAGTTCATTAGCTACCCAATTTCCGTTAAAATCATCGAACAATGAGTCAGTGCAAAGAAAGTGTGTAGATGCTTAAAACTCAAAATTCCCTCAAATCAGAGGGCAGGTTGATAAGTCATGTACTTATCAACCAAACTTATTTACTCCAATTACGATAGAATTAAGATGGCGAGGACTCGAAAAACAAATCCACATTTTAATGGATACACAGGCTGATTAAGTCTGAAGACCTGAAGGGTCTTTGTGCTCAAATCCTAATGTAGTATTGTCTAAGATTGAAAATTTTCTTAAACCCAAGTTCTCTTTCTTCTCTTTCCTAATTCCATAATTTTTCTTAATATAAATAAAATAAAATAAAACAAATCTATGGAGTTGATGAATAACCACCCCCCATGCTTATCTAATGCAATGTCCTCATTGTACTAGAAAGATATAAAACAGAGTAGACTAGAATAGAAAGTACCTGAATTGCGTGAATGTCAGGTCCGCTCCAAGATAAAAACTAAAAAGAACTGTATACGTGCTGAATTTAGTGCCTTCAGCTAAGCACACTATACAAAGAAGAGAAATAAAGAATTCACAAGTGCAGATCAGAATCAGAATAAAATGAAGAAACCTCTAACCTGCCAGCAGATGTCCACAGATGTGGGCCAGATTGTGATGCAGACCCATGCCCCATAATCGAGAATATCTAAGGTTTTGGATAAAAATTACCCAAAACCTAAAATCAATATGCAAGCGGGGTCGGGCCTGCAATTTTTGAGAATGCAACCCAAGAGAAAAAAGTCATGTTACAGAGAATTCAAGCTCCAAAGGATAATCAATGAATGTGCGCTTGGGTTGGACATCCTCAGAACAGATGTCGTACGGGTCCTAGTTTGATGATTTTAGATGAATTGGAACCCTTAGACTTAGTCTTCTATTTCCTCCAAAGTTTGCTTCCTAAATCAGAACTTCCCAGCTTCTATTCTCCTCATTTAGAATGTCAACTTTCAGGACCTCTTGCATATTAACCACCCTGTCTAAAATCTCCATGTCTAAAAGATGTGGCGGAATCAGAATTGACTTGGGTCTAGTTATCTTGAAAACAGAATCATCGAGAAGCTCAATGGGGTGTAACTAACAATCAGGGCATTTGATTGAATCCTCCAGAAAATGCGATTCTGGATCCATAATGTGAGCCCTAATAAGATCAATTTCTTCAGTTATTGGGCCATCAAATGATCTATTAGATTCCTCAGGCTCAATCATCTCATAGAAATCATATTCTGTAAACTCGCGTGAGACTTCACAACTTGAATCTTCACCATCAGAATCAAAGAAATCAAGATCCATTTTAATGTATGTCCCAAAATCATCTGTCTTTCATTGAACCATGGAGACATACAATTCCTCGTACCGTGGGTCATGGATCTCAGGTGAAGAAATCAGATCATCCTTAATTAGTTGCTTTAATTCAATCTGGTCAACCTTGTAACACGTGTCCCTCCCAACAAATGCCTGAGCGGGTTCTGACATTGGCTTTCCTAAAGGGATTTCATCCTAGGAATCATCGCACGACTGAACTAAAGCAACCACAAATCTCATCCTCAATTTCGCTAACTTCCCAAGTAGAAACTCACTCGGGTTCTTACCCTTAACATCCTGGAGCCAATCCAACAATACTTGTTCAAATCATCAATCATTTCAATCAAGGGCTCTAATCTTTCAATGCAAGGTATTGGCTGAACTTCTAAGGAATGTATGATATTCCTCAAGTTAGCCAGAACCTTATCTTGAACCTAGTTAACCTGAACCAAATGACTTGGTTCAGGGTTTGGCGGGTTTGAGATCAGTGCAGAGGAGTTAACGAATTGAGATTCGTTATACCCTTCCTGATAATAGGCCATTTCGGATTGTTCAAAAGGTATCGATGACCTAAAGGTAGTGTAATCAGAGGATGGCTAAGGATCAGTGTATCCTTCTTGATTGTAGATCGTATTAGGTTGTCCACGAAAGGTTGATGATCTATAATCGATGTGGCTCTGAGAAGGATAGAAATCATAATCATAGTGTTCAAGGTTAGACCCTAAACACAGAGGTCCAGAACCATATCCCTAATCTGAGTTATCCCAACTAACTAATGGTTGATTACAGTATGAGTCGGGATAATCATCATGTTGAGGATAATTCAAAATAGAAGGGAAAGAGCGGGAATGCGTATAATATGTGGAAGGATTCATGAGAGACGGAAGGAAGAAAGGTGCCCTGAAATACAAGCAATTAAACCTGTCCTTAAGTGGGCTAGCCTAAAGACGTACAGACTCCCAGAACCCGTCTTGAGATAAAGAAATGATTTGATCTACTTCTGTCTGTTCAATCCAACCAGTTAGAAGGAGGGACTGGAGAGAAGGTTCCTCCTTCAGCTTGTACCTCTGGCTCCTAGTGTACTCCACAACCGCGATCGTTTGATTCTGCTCCCCTAGCTAGACGTCAGATTGAATAGTAGAAACAAACTAATTGAAAATAATCTCGTTCTGGGCTTCGAAGAGTGAGTCGAATCCTTAAGGCCAACCTCAACTCTATTTTATTTAGGGATAGGTTTGAATGTGCTTTGGAATATGATGGGCCTTTTATCTGGGTTGTACCCTTAATGATTGATTGATATGTGTGTCCGTGCACAACCAGTGGTTTTCATGCAAGATTATTTTTGATGCGATGAATTTTAGGGTTCAAATCTTGCTTAGTAGCTTTTAGGATTCAACTTTAGGTATTTTCAAACAAGTTTTGTTGGCAGACTAGGTTTTGAAAGCACAGGTGAAGATATTTTCCTTTGAAACTTAAAAGAATGTGGGGTGCATGGTAAATCCCTAAGAGTTGAACCTAAGCGGTAGCTACTTGATGAGTTGATTTTAATTGAAATGGTGCGGCCCAATCAACTCAAACAATTGGCCTGTTGCACCACTTAATTAGGCACACAAATGATTACCTAATCTGAGTTCTACTCAATTATGTGTTTGGATGTGTGTACCGGTTCCAAAGATCGGATTACCGGTTGAGTTTGAAAATCAGATGAGATTATGTACCTCTGCGAGATTTTTTTTTAATTTTTCTTTTTAAATGTGGAGGTTGTGGCGGGTGTGGGTTTCAAACAAGCAAACAAAACTAACCTTAGAGTTTATAAGAACACCTAGGTTAATTGATCTTTGTCTTATTACATGGTGGAATGAAAACTAATGGGTAGGAGGTGGGGGATAACTTACAAAACCTTCAACAGCACTTTGCTCCAATCTATCGCTTTTGCTCGTCTCAAAAGAGTACCTGCAATAACAATAAGAAATGAGAGAAGTGAGGTAAATGATTTTGTAAGTTATAAAATGTGAAAAAAAGTCAAAGAGCATCGCCTCCCCGGCAACGGTGCCAAAATGTTGAAGCTACGAGTTGCTACGCTATTGTATTTGGTTTTGAAATAACCTATCGTTGTAGTTTGAAAGTGAAGAACTCGTGTTCAACAAATAAAATTTATACCAGAATAGAAATCCCAGGTCGAACTCAGGGAGGCAGATGTTTGATTTAAAAATACGTGTTTATTTTATTTGTCACGAAGCAGAATAATTGATTAAAAATCATCTATCTATTTACAATAAATAGAAGAGAGAGAGAGAGAGAATATTATAAACAAAAATCAAAAAGAGATGTAGAATGAACATGGAATTCATTATCAAAGAGATTATTCGTTACACTAATTACGGCTAGAAAGCAAAAAATGTTTATACTAGAAAGCAGTAAATCTACTCTAGAAAGCATTGAAAAGAATGTAGAGAGAAATATCCTCCTCGATGGTCGCTCAGAGGACGAGCTGGATGGGATGATGCCTGGAAGATGGGGAACGGAGCAGGACGAAGGAGGATGAAGAAGGAAGAATGGGAATGGGGCGTCATCGTCGTCGAGGAATCCACTTCCGAAAGGGGGATGAAAATTGGACTTTATCTCTTGAGAAGCATCCCGGGTGTGGGACAGGCTTCTCTTGGGCTTTGGAGAGGGAGAGAAAAGAAAGAAGGGATGAGAATTTTGTATGGAGGAGGTCACCTTTTATAGTTGCAAGGAAAGATGGTAATTTGGTCTTTTAATCTCAACACATTAAATCAAGGGTCTTTAGTGATAGATAAAACCATCGCTAAAGCCCCATCATGGGCAACATGTGCCACCCGCTCACCTCCCGCTTATGCAACACCTTTCCACGTTCATCAAATCTCGATCATTCGATCGTGAGATCGAACGAATGAGAGCGCTTCTCACGTGCCTCCTCAGTGCAGGCATACGCGTGCGATCCTACATTACTCACGGCGTGCGTGGGCACGTCATCTGGATTGATCGTGCGTGGCCGCTAGATCGTGATCATGCGGTTGATCGGACGCGTGCCTCCGCTTCAATTGCTACGTGGCGAGGCTCGAACGCGCACCTGCGCTTCGCGTTTGAGCACTCAACCAACTGCGCTACACGCGTGGATGGGCGAGCGACTAACTCATGTGTGCGTGATCTGGACCGTTGGATTGAGATCCAACGATCATGGTTGCTCCTTCTAGCAATCCTTTAGAGTCTTCAAGCACCGGTTGAGCTCCTCTCTCAGCCGTTGGATCTTGATCCAACAGCGAAGATGCGTGGGCACTAGAAGCTTTAGCAGTTGAGGGTGACTGGTTGGGCGGCCAAGATGGTGCCACATGGCACGATCTTGGTCATCCATCTTCCGGATGACATAGATGGTGCCACGGTGTCAGATTAAGTCAATTTTCGTGCCGTTACGCTACGAAAGACGATCCGAATCCATCTGTGCGGTCGGATTTGTTGTTTGAAGTGTGGATTCACACCATCTTGGCCCTTGATCTTCTAGGGTTCCCCAGTCTCTATCTGATGCTACAGATGTTTGATTAGGGCGATCTTGGAGTTGTTGAACTCCAATTGCCGTCCTGATCAAATTTGTACTGTTGGATCTTTGATCCGAGGCCCCAATAAAAATTTTACCTCGTCCCTGAACATAAAAGGAGATAGTTAACCTCCATTTTATTTAAACTAATCTAAATGCAACATGATACATGCTATGCAATATTTATAGTATGTAATGCAATCCTATGCTTAAGAACATGCATAAATAGGCATCTTAAGTAGTGTAAACATGTTTACATCAGAAGGTAAGTAAGTTCCATATTATTTTGAAGGGACTAAATTTTTTTATTTAACTTTTTGCTCCTTTCCTTCTTTTCTTTTTGTTTCTTTCCCTCCTTTTCTTAATTTTCTCTCAAATGGATCTTCTTTTGCCTCAACCTCCATTTTTTTTTAATGAAATCCTTTTTTAGTGAACTGATTTCACAACATTTTACACTTTAATACCTCCCTTGCCTACGATTTGCAATGTCCTCATTGTAAGTTAGGTGGGTTTGAGTTCAGCGTAGTTCGTACATTAGAACTGGATCAAAGGGTGGGTGGAGAGGTCAGGATGACTTATTGCGGATGATTTATAGCCATGGTATGAATGCCAGAGGTGGAGTCAGCTATTCTAATAGATGAACCCTAATGTGCAATAGGAATTCAGCAAAGAAGTATGTCAAAAAGGATTTCAAGGTTTTCAAGAGAAGATGGGTTGCCTTTCATTAAGTGCTAAGTTTAATGCCATCAGCTAGGCGGAATGAGCTCAGGGATATATGAGTTATCTGAGAGAATATATGATCATGATGTATGAGAATCGGATGGCTGCAGATAAGTATCAAAGCATGGTGAAGAGTCATTCTAGAATGTCTCTGATATGGGTCAAGTTGATTCATTTTTGGAAGATCTTCCTTGAAATCTTGCGGAGGAATCATTTGGAGGGTGTAGTGGTCAAGGGATTTTGAAATAGGCTTGTCATGAGTCCAAGGTTCAATAGAGAAGGATCTAATAATTGTATCCCAGATGTGTGGTTCCTCTCGTGCAATGTGGCCTATCAAATCGATACTCAATGAGTCATCTTGATTCTCTTCTATTGGATGTGAGATTGTCTCCACAAGAAATGACTCAAAGATTAGTTCTTCTAATGATACTTCTCTATAATTTTCATCCCAATCAAAAGTGAATGCTTGGAGAGTGCCTTTCAAATCATAAAACTTGAATTCTGTAAAGGATTCATATTCTATGTGTAGGTCACTCTCAATATCTGCCAACCCTGATTTTTGGAGGTCCTCAAAATGAAATGTCTCTATGTCCACAGGATCTGAATCTGGTATGTCACCATGTTTCCCCAATTACCAGCATACGTCTTCAAGGTCAAAGGTGAAAGCCTCTATAGTGCTCATGTCAGTATGCTTAGTCAAATCAGGATCATCTATCATGTGAAAAGTTTCTAATTCTGGCACTAGGTTTTCTACTGATGATATGGTCATGAGGTCCTGGATAAAACCTAGTTGTTCTGTTGAGCATTTTCCTTTTGTTGCCACGATAATATTAATCTCAGCATGTTGATCTCCTAAGGCAATGATCATGTGCCCTGATTCACAATTGAATATGGCTCCTGCAGTAGCCAAGAATGGTCTTCCCAAAATCACAGGCATATCCTTTATCTACTAAGGCATATTCATGTCAACAATTAGGAAATCAGCAAGGTAGCTGAAATCCTTAACTCTAACTACCACATCCTCTACCAATTGGTGTGATTAGGGTTTGGTCAGCTAGTTGCAAAGTCACATTGGTGGGTTTTAGCTGTCTGATCCCTAACTTTTCAAATAGGGAGGTAAGGAGTAGGTTGACTGAAGCACCAAGATCCAGTATCACCTGCTTGAAAGTTGTATCACTGATCTTGCAGGGGATTAGCGAGGTTCCTGTATCTGATTTCTTAACAGGTAGACTGTTTTGGATTATGGCACTCAAGCTTTCAGATAGTTCTACATTCTTTTGTGATGGCCCTTCCACCTCTTTCTTGGATAAGTCTGGTGAGGTGGCGTTGCGAGCGAGGATATCAAGTAACTGGATAGTGACTTGGGCATTCGTTAATGGTCTCGTTATATCAGATTCTAATAAATCTCTAATGTGGAGGTGAGAGAAGGCTTGAGATAAGGTGGTGAGCTGGTGGTTTTGAGGAGCGGGTTTCTGCTTCCACTTTTTCACTTTACCCTTAGCGTTGGTGTGTTGATCAAAGGTCAGGTGAGATTTGGAAGATGAGCCTTGGGTCCATTTTCTTGTGCCTACCACAATGATCATGGCACAGTCATGACATGGAGGTAGAGGGGAGAAAGTCATCCCATGTTGCTGAGTAGTAGGGTGGGTCATGGTGTGTTGTGGCTTAGCTGAGGTGGATGGGGAAAACAGGCAGGTATGAGTCACCAATCAAGGTTGGGTATAGCATGCTTGACCCTGGATTTGATTTAGAATGTGTTTTTGGGCCAACACATTGTTCGGATTAGGCAAAGGTTAGGAAGGAAGTGCACTAGGCTGACGAGAATTTTTCATCTGTGCAAGTTGATTATGGACCTTTATGATCTCGTCTTTGTGCTATTTTTGAATGTCATCCAGAGTTTGAAGAATCAGGGCCATTTGATCTTCCTTGTTAGGCCCTGATTGGTAATTTGGGTTGGGACTAGATTGATTGGGCTGATATGGGTGTAGGGCCTATGGTTGAGGTTGGAATTAAGGTCTTGGATTTGGGTTATTTCCCGACCACGCAAAATTGAGATGATTTCACCATCCAGGGTTATAGGTGCTGGAGAAAGGGTTGTTCTGGACGGTGTGGAGATCGTCACAGGTCTGAGAGACTCCAGAGAAATCATGGTAAGAGGGTTCAGAGTTCCCCCAACTAGAGTAGGTTGGTATGGAGTTTCCTCCTAGATCGACATCAGACGAGGGTGGATAGGCATCCATCCCCTAAGAATGGTAGATGTTGTGTGCAGCCTCCCTACTTGAGGGCAGGTGCATGTATGGATTTCGTGGTGCAGTGGTGGTTCTGTGTAGATGTCGATTGATGTCGTCCACCTTCTTCTTAATAATGGACACCTTATCCAATTGAATGGCTACCAACTCCAAGTCAACGGATGCGGAAAAGCCTTGGATTTCGTGTACCCCCTATTGTTTGTCAATGCACGGGTGGTCGTCTGGTCGTACACACCTAGTGACTCATTGTTCAGGGAGTTCTCGCACATATTTTTGAGAATTCCCCAAATTTTGTCTTCATGCTGACCCATGATGCTGCCACCACAAGTTGCATCGACAAATAGCTTGATGTCGTCACGAAACCCATGGTAAAAGAATTAGACTTGTTCCCACAACGAGACTCTATGATGGGGGCATTTGTGCATGAGATCCAGAAAACAATCCCATGCCTCGTGTAGAGATTCTCCCTCTCCTTGCGAGAAGTACGTGATTTGATGCCACATAGCATTCGTCCGACCAATGGGATAAAATTTTTGCAAGCAAGCTATCTGAAGTTCTTCCATGTGTTGATCGGGTGAAGATATATGTGAAACCAATAAGCGGCTTTGTCAGCTAGAGAGAAGGAGAATATTTTCAAGAGTAGGCCATCTTGATTCTGCATATCTGCCTCAAAAGTGTGGGCTAGATATTTCAAATTTTTGATGTGCTAGAAAGGATCCTTGAAGTTCAAGCCATGAAATTTCGGTGTCATGTGAAGCATACTTGGCTTGAGCTCCACCTTGGGTCCCCCTGCAGGAATGTAGATTTAGGGTTCGATCTCCACCATAGTGGGATTGTAGTGATCTTGCATTTAAGGATGCAGCGGTGCGTTGAAACGTTCATGGACCATATCTCGAAGGTCATAGAATTCTTATGGTTCATTGTTAGGTTGTTCTTCTTGATGATCTATGGCTGTGGGTGGAGATTCAAGTTCAGAGGTGGAAGAATTGGAAGAGATATTGATGTCATCAGGTAGTTGCATAAACAAAGAAGTCGAGGCTTGGCCTTGATGAGAGTGGAAAGCTAGTGGAGGCCTCAAGGGAGGTCTTAAGGACCTCCTTCCGAACATACACCAATGGAGTAGATGAGGGATAGAAAGTGTGATGGACCCAATCAAGACACCCAAATATCTTTGGATGACTATAGAGGTTCAAGGCCGATGATTCCACTGGATCAAAAAGTCGTCCACCTGAGAAATACCTAGGTAGCTAGGAAGGGAGAGTCTCGCAATGACCCCTACACGGTAGAGCATCCCCACGGGTTACAGGGTTTCCCCCACCCAGCCTTCCTTGTCACCGTGGATCTTGGTAGACCAGAATGGATAACTTGACCTCTTAATTCTTCCAATTTTAAGTTAAGATGTGGTGCTTTGGATTCCACTTGAACTTTAGAATGAAATTGTGAGTGGTGACCTAATTTGAAGATTGGTTGACCCCACAAGGTGGGCCAACTTTACCTAATTGTCCTTGAGATTATAAGGTCCCAATTTTAGGATTCAAGTGATGGTTAGAGTTTGCTTTTAGGGTTTGCTTGATTAGGTAATTTCAATGAACGTTTAGGACACACACAAATTGGGAGAGTAGCTTCTTCTTTAAGCAAGTGTGATCCTCAACCCTAGAGTGGAAACCCTAATTTTGGCTCTAATTGGTCCAATCAATTTTGTCCAATTTTGGTACCTAGGGCTCAATCAAGAAGGTGAGTAGCCCTAGATACCTTTAAATCCCTAATAGGTGCAAAAATCAGGATCGGTATTTTTCTAGAATGAATCGAATCAGGAAACTTGTGGTGATTAATTCTAAGTATGAAATGCAAGTTGATCCTAATTGGTTTCTTCTTTTTAGATTTTCTCAGAATCAAGGGTTTAAGAAAAAGATGAGATTACCTTCTCCTGGAGTGTTTGATGTGTGGCTAATCTTGCTTGAATGACTCCCTGCACAGATCATAGCCAAAGAGGTAGAGAAAGTTAGTAGCCAATCAAAAATTGCAATCAAAAAGATCAAATTGCACGTTGCTACCCAGCAATGGTGCCAAAATGTTGACACACGAAAATGGGGTTTTACAAAATATGAGTCGTAGTACAACCGTAATAGCGTGAAACAAAATAATATTTATAACTTGAAAGATCGTCAGGAAAGTCCGAGGTTGAACACAGGGAGCAAGTATTGCAATTAATCTCAAGATCACAATATAACCACAAAGATGAGCAATTTATAATGAAGAATACATGCAAGAATGATATATATATGAGTGCCAATGTCAAGGTGCAAAAAAATTAGAGTAAAATGGTGATTTAAATCACCAATTACTCCTTATACAATAATATCAAATAAGTGCACAGTATCAATCAAGTATTTTCCATGTAATATAAATAAGAAATGAGTCCATAGTGGCCTTTGGTAGAGAAATCAGATGTCGAGGTTCTAAATTAGACAACTTAAACAACACCCAACTACAGTGCCCTTAAGAAGCTTAAGGGCATCTTCTCTTCTTTTCTCATCTCGAGCGTCAACAGTTATGCACAGAGGAAAAGGCCTCCCTTTGTCTCTTCAAGCCTCAAGGAGAGGCACAGCATAGAGGCACGAAGGGCCTCCCTGCAACCAAGTGTAGTAAGGGCACGACTAAGGGCAAAAGCCCCCCCTTTCTCTCTTTCCTTCTCTTCTTTCTCTCAAAGACCCGGGCTTAGCCGGGTTATCGGGCGGGTAACTGGATCTTGAATGGGGCCAGACTCATGTGCATGACCGTGGGCGAGGCATGAAGGTGCATGAAGGCACGTGAAGCAAGGACCCGACCCCCAGTATTCTTGTGCGAAGGGGTAGATTAACAAAATCATTTTATGCACCTGCTGAAGCCCTCCCAATTCCGATGTGGGACTAAAGTGTTCTCCTTCCTTCGCACGAGTAGCAGCTGGGCGATGTGTCCAATTTGTGTAGAGGGAGTGCTTCAATGCTCCCTATTGAGAGCCTGGATAGCTTCCTAGAAGTCTTCCTCGTCGCCTAGAGGTGGCACCTGGGCCTACTAGAGCAAAAGCATAGGTTCGAGCTTACTTGAAGTAGCTCTGTCAATGGTGGCTGGAGGATGACACCTAAATAGAAAGTACGACCTTGCAGCCTCGTCAGAGAAAGCTTAAGAGAAGCACAATGATGCAACAAAGGCGGTGGTGGCGGTGGCATGCCATAAATGTTGTCAGAGGTGGCTGGCGAAGATGAAAAATGATGGTGAAAAGGGTTGCATTCGATGGAGCAACTGAGTGGCCAATCCCCTCAATTTCTTGAGAGGTTTTGGTCACTAGGATGTGCCGATGGTGTAGGGAGCGGTGGTGGCCGATTTGGTGGAGTGTAGCGGCCGTGCGAGCTTGCCGGAGATATGCTAGCGAGGTGGAAGATGGAGAACGTGTGGGCGAGTTGGTGGTTGAAACGGAGTTGTAGCAGCACGATGATGATCCGTAGATGGAGTAGAGTCGATTAGGCTAGCTAACAAACGATGAGGGGTAGTGGAGGCATCGAGTATGGTATGGTTGGCATTGGAGGAGATGAAAGCTCCGGTGAGGTAGAGCAGCGACAACGGAGGGTTGGAGGCACCTCACTGGTATTGTGAGGTGTGGAAAGACGAGGGAAGTTGGATCTGACAACCTATGGTATGGGGCATCTGGTGAAGAAGCCGAGGGAAGGAGGTCGCCGGAGATGACCTTGGAGTGGGCCAGAGGTAGGGAAGAGGATATTTTTGGCCCAAAAGTTCGCTAAGGAGGTGAGGAAGGACTTAGGCAGGTTTCGTAGGACATCAGGTGAGCTTTCAAGCTTGGAAACAAGCTTGAAGAGCTCAAAATCTTCAGGTTAGGTTTAGGAGTCTTCCAAGAGTTCGCATGAGCTCTTGGCTTAATTTGGAAGGCCATGAATGAGCTCAAATGGAAGAAGGTCTTGTCAGGAGTCCTCCTTCCATTTTTGCGAGAGATCTGCCAAGGAATCAAAGAGAAATCTCTGATCGAAGGTCACCAGAGTAGGAGTTCCTCCACGATAATGGCGGAGGGACCAATCTATGAAGAAGATGAAGAAGTTGGGGTCTTTTTGTAAGAATTTCAAAAGTTGAGGAACTTTTTGCAAGAAAACGAGTCAAAACAAGATTAAAATGTAAACTAGATCAAGATGATCTCAAATTGGGCCTAAATTTTGGTACAAACCTAATTCGCACCCAAGGAATCTAATGGTGAATTCCGATTTTGATTTTGACCAAGTTTGACTAAGTAATTTGTGTAAAAACCCAAATTAGGGCAACTATCTGTCTGAGACTATTTTTGGCCAAAATGGGCTCCAATGGTCAGATCAAAGGTACCTAACATTGTAGAATATTTTTCTATGATTTTTAGAAGGTTTAGGTGAATTTTATCTTGACCAAAACCTCAATTAATTAAGCAGGTTTTTTTTAAGTTTTCAGATGTCCATTAATTCTTGAAATGCATGAAAACCCATTTCGTTCTACATGGACCCTCTCATTGAACATTAATGGCCAGTTGACCTTTAATTATCCCCTCGAATACCTCGTTGTTTTTTCTGTATTTGTGGAATGCTGTTAATTTTACAGAAATAACCTTGTATTCTTCTCTTCTTTTCAAAATGAGATAATGTGCCCTTAGGAACTTCTGATGGATATGTAGGAGCTTTTAACCTTATCAGACCAAATTGAGCTAGTTATGGCTCATAATGGTGTTTCCATCAATCATGTACCCTTTAGTCATACTTCCCAAAGACTGACATCTCGTGCTAGCTTTCGAAAAATTGTGTATCCTTGAATAAAGTGAGCCAATAAAAATCACTCTGCAAAATCTTTGCAGAAGTCCAAAAAAAGTGGCCTCCACAATCAAGAGGGTGGAAAAAGGTCAAGATACTCATAAATTCATATTCAGGCACACTTCTTCTATTGATCTAGTCCACACAGAGCCTAAATAATAAAAGATCCTCCCAAAAGTAGTACTTAACCTCGGATAAGAATTTAGATCTTTGTTGATTAGTCCAATCATGTGGTATTTGTCCTATGGCTAAGTAATTGCTACATCAGCATACCAAGCGAGCCCTTTATGAGTAATTGCCAAAATTTGCTCATTAGAGAAGTGGTCTTTGATTGGAGGCATAGGTCCAACATTATCCAAGGGTAATCTTCAAAGGTGGTAAGCGATTGCACAACAATCATGGGTCTTAAAATAGATAAATTAGGCTAGACACCTAGCTTACATTGTGAATAGGCCATGAATCTCATGCATAACATGCATTTTCATCTTTGTATGTTCTTATCTAATTTTTGTTTTATATAAGGGCATGAAGTAACAATTGACATTTCATGTGTGTAGGCCTACAATAGAGAGAGGGAGTTGTACTATGAAGGAAATGTAGGAAGACACGTAAAGTAGACATCAAACAATTCCCATAATAGAGTGAAAGAGCCATCAATTCAAGAGGGGAAGAGATGAGACAAACCTGACTCAAAACAAGCGATGCAGTCCCACAAATGCATGTTCATGCATGCGCATCCATTGAATACACCCTAATGTAAAGTAGTGCAAGCACATGTAAATGCACCACAATGTATACATACACTTGCCTGTACACATGGGGGCACATATCAAAACATTACTCCATATACATTTCCTACTTGGGCCATAAATCCACAATGAAAACCTCCTCTAGGTGCACCTATTGACCATTTATTCTTGGTCCAAGAACAATAAACCCCTTTGCATCAGAACCAAAATAATTTCCTACCTATTAAAACCCTTGAATCCTCACCTAAATCCTTTAAGATAAGAGCCCAAGCCAAAAACCCAACTCAAGCACTCATACACCTCACCCAGCAACTCCTTGGACATCTGGAATAGTCTCTGGACGTCCGAAACACTCTCTGGATGTCCAGATTGGAC
Source organism: Thalassia testudinum (assembly GCA_037157565.1). NCBI lineage: Eukaryota > Viridiplantae > Streptophyta > Magnoliopsida > Alismatales > Hydrocharitaceae > Thalassia > Thalassia testudinum. The sequence continues at coordinate 115,815,444 of JAZHRO010000014.1, forward strand.
AAATCCCAACTTCCAGAATTGTGCTTGGATAGCCAAGGCACTCCTTGGATGTCCAACATTGTCCCAAGAAGTCCAACTATGCTACTTAGGGCGTCCAAGAACCGATTCAGACATCCAATGTTCTACTCCAATGTGCAAACTTATCCAAACATCACCCTTTTCACCTACTCTTGAGTGGAAACACACAGGGAGCTTCTACCATGTTCTAATACCCTTTTGATGCATCTTTAACCTAAGCTCCCCATTAATCCTCTATGCCAATTAATCCTCATTAGTCAAAACCTAAGCTCCACCTAATTGCAACTACACCTTAATCATATGCACAACTTTTTGGACCAAGCTTGACTACACCTTCCATAAGTTGTGCACTCGTTTAGACCAACTAGAACCTTCCAAAATGCTAAGAGTGCAACTCCTTATCCTAGGCCATACATTGCTTCTCACCACAACCACACCTTGGTCCAAGCTCTATAAGAAGACCCCCTCTTATAGGTATCACACCCTACTTTCCCATCCTATACTCTCCATGCAACACTACACTCAAGTTCTCTCCCATGCTTAACGGCCAAAGGTTATTAGCACCCTTGGTCCCTTGGTGCTCTTAAGGCGAAGAGGATTAGGCTCACACCAAGGATATTATCTCCCTCTCGTTAGGCTTAAGTAGCCCCCATTAGGAGGACACCATCCTTCTCAAGCTTGTTTTCTTTTGTAGTAGCTAGCTTTTCATTTCAAGCAAATAATGTAATGTTTACTTGATCTTTGAATGCAAGTAATTCCTGTTCAACCTCTTTTTGTTATTGATTTTGGTGTTTCTAGTGTTTTGTTGCTTTTATTCACAAATACATATACACATCCTTCGTTCCATAGACCACACACCATCACCATCACCCATGCCAAAACCACCTCCACTACACATGCACCAACATCTACCATGACCATCACTTATCCTCCCCACATCCACGCCACCATCCTAAACATAACCCTCTTCATTAGACTCTAACATGGCCATTTCATCACCCTACCATATAGGCCACCAAGAAGATACCTTTGAGAACCATACTATCAAATATTTTGTTACCATTTCGAACCAAAGCCCCAACATGAGTATAGAGGTCTATGTAGAACTCCATGCCATGACCATTGTACTTAGCTACCTAAACACACACACCACCCTAACCACCACATACCTCAACACAAACATCTAGATATGCTTCTAATTGCATAGCATTCATGGGGTCTAATTTGACTAAATTAAGCTAAAAACCTAGGATACATTCTGTAAATAGTGCATTCATTACATGCATAAATGCATTGGTACATTCTTCACCCTAATTCTATCATTTTATGGTCTATTTAGTAATATTACCAATTTATCCATGTACGGTCATAAGTTGGGAGAACATTGGGATTAAAGTGATGCAGAGAAGCCATTTCTGCATTCTGAAGACAAGGAGAAGCAGCCAAAAATTAGAGGAAGGAGACAAGAGCATGTAATTTCAAGACAAACCCTGATTCTTCAAGACAACCCCATGTAGATCCTTACCCACGTCCAAATATTTCCATTTACATATCCATTCACACTCCCATGCACCTTACACACACATGCACATGTTCTTGCTCACATAAGTTATTTCATCTGTACGCATCTCCATTTATACAAATTACACACATGGCTATTAATGGTGCACATTTATATTACCTATATATATTTTTAACCTATTTCATTTAAGCCTACATGGACCTAGTAGTATCTATTATATGATATTATTTTCTATTCCTTCTTAGGCCCACATACAACTAACCCATCTACACAAGCCCAAACACCATCCCAATCACCCACACCTTAACCTAACCACACTTAACCCCCACACCACCTTAAGCAACCACCTAAACTGACCTAAAGACATCCCTAATACCCCTCACCCCCTACACCAACTCCCCCCTTATCCAATCTTTTGACCCACCTTGACCTACACCCTCACCTTAGTGTGCACCATAGGCTAGAATGTTCTATCCTTAGGATGTACCCTAAAGTAGGCCTCCTAACTTATTCCTATGGAGCACCACACCTTGGACTCCTCTCTTTGAAAAAGATAAGGACCTACAGGGGACCCCCTCCCCCCCATTTTCTCTCCATCCACTACCATCTTCTCCACCATAGCCTCCATGAGCTTCTACCTTGAGAGCTCCTTAACCAAGACCAATGGCTTCCCATGTGTGTACTTGGTCTTGGTTGTCTAGGCGAAGAGGAGATAGGCCTAGTCCCAATGATTATCCTCCCCTCTCAATAGGCAATCTTGCCCACAATGTTGAGGACACCTATCTTCTTCCTCCATTCATTTTTTAATTTTGTTTCTAGTTTGGTTATTTAAATTACTTGCTCCTTACTTGCTTAGTAGATTAGATTTCCTTTCCAAGCATTTCAATAATTGTGTTTTACCTTATTTATTTGCTTTCTAGATTCTACACACTTTCACTCACTCTCTAATCTATCACACACACACGCCACCATCATCCTGGTCACTACTACCACCACCACTTTACATACTCACTCTCTACATCACTCACACTCCATGCCACCCTTATTCACTTGAGCACACACACATACTCACTACCACTAGCTCACACAATGGCCATTAACACAACCACCTATTAAGACCACTTCCCAATCCCATTATCACCAACACACCATTAGAACCTTAGGTCCATGGCCATACCCTCTCCCTACCATAGAGCTCACCAAATAGACTACATAGAAAACACAATTGTAGAGCAAACTCTACTCACTCCTAAATATAGGATCTTCATTTCCATATTATTAACGTCCACCATAGTGATCACCACCAACATAAGAACCAATGAGCACATTATCATGAACATAATTGAGCCTCTCAACCTAAATCCAACACTAAATGGCCTTTTACTTAATCACCATCACTCCCAACATCACCACCATCACTAGACCTCTGCCATTTACTGACTTCATCTCACACCTTTTCAAGGGTTATCATCAGCACACTCATCGAATCAACTTTGTCATCTTTATTTATCTTTTGCTTGAGTGAGTAAAATGTGTGCTTGTAGATATTTATATTCCAAGTTTTGTATAAGTGGCTCAAGCCTCCACTAGTGTAATGGAGCATGCTTTAATTCCAAGTTGTATCTTTTTATTTTTTTTGCAAGAAAAATATAGTTTAGGTCTCGTCACTTTTGCAAATTTATTCTTATTCAAAAAGCCAAAAAAATTGCAAAATGGAAACCATAAAAATACTTCTCTCTCTATTTAGTTGGCATTTGTAAATACGTTTCTTACTCACTTTTCCAACTAAAAAAGCAAAAAAAAAAAGAACAAGAAAAGATAAAAACAAGGGTAGTTAGTTAATCTCCCACTTTGATATTAAACGAAAATCTTAAATAAAAGGTAAGCATGTAATTAGTCTTAGGTTAGTTTCATTTTTGCAAGGAAAAGAAGAGAAAAAAAAATGAAAAAGTAAAAACTTCAAAACTAAAATAAACGAACTCAGTTAGGCCCAACTTCATTTATCCTCCTCGTGGGATCAACCAGGACTTATTTAACTTAATCAAACTCAAGTTCCGTAATAAAAATAAATGACGTAGTGCTTAAGGGTGAAACATGCTACAACTTGTTTAAATTCAAATCTCGTAGCCTAATGCACTAGTTAGCTTAGCCAGTTCATCATTTTTGGCACCGTTGGCAAGGAGGTAATGGGCCTTGATTTGTTCTTAGCCACTTTGAAAATATCAGTTCCTAATCATCTTTGCCTTGTTTTGTTTTTGTTTTGTGTAGGTAATCGCGAAGGAAAACCCTTACACACATCGACACGAGGTGAAGACAAAAAGGTAAGTCCCCTTCCATCCTTATCTAAAAATTTTTCAAAAAAAAATCAAATATTCAAACATAAAAAAATTTTAAAAAATATAAATTCTTTTAAAAAATTGACCTAAATTGGGCTACTCTACCTCATTTGGATTTCTTTCAACATTTCTTGCCCAATCTTGCTTGTTTTGAGTTTGGACAAACTTCAAACCCTAACTTTCAAAATCACCCCAGGTTTAACCAAACTCCAAAAAATTCTAAAATCACATCATGAGATAGCTACAGTAATCAAATTTCATTTCCCACTATTTTTACTCAAAAACTCGCACTGTAGAATATTAACCATTCCTACAGTAGGGGGTCTCTCAGCACTGAAATAGAGACAAACTTAGTCTACCTTTGTGAATTTACTATAGTCAGCATACTTATCCAAATTCTTTGAAATTAGTGGCATTGGAAAGATCTTGCAATCTACTATCTCTAATAAGTTTTGGAAAATTTTTGAAAGTGTGTAGCTAGATTGTTTGTCTAAAATTGTTTGGAGGGGTTTGTTTGCTTGTTCTTAACCAATCAAAACTAAAAAATCATTCTAAAATCCTAAAACCCCTCTAAAATTTAGACAAAAGTTGTTTTTGAGATCCCGATTGATAAAGGATTTAGTACCCCTTACTAGGACTTCATCTGATACTTTTTCCACCTCACCCAAACAAGAACACTCATTCAATCTGTTAGAAGCAGCAAAACACTATGGTGCTCCAATAATAGGTTTTCATTTCTAGAGACCCTACCTTCCTTGTGCTTAAGCCCTTGGTTGAGACATTTCTCATAGGCACGAGTTTGAAAAGCCACCCTTGCATTGCTTAGGCCTCCCTACTAATTTAAGTTAAAAGTGATTCACATTCACACCTACTAGCAACAACCTTTAGGGCCATTAGAATATTAGGAGTGTGCTAATTAAAAGAAAAAACACAAACACTAGTGTTTGCATCCCTTACGGTCCTTTCAAGGGACTAACAAGTGCAAGCAAATGAAAATGCATTAACTTTGGTCAAATCTCTAAAACCCTAAGGTTAGTCTTTTGACTATCATCCTTTAGATTTGATCTCTTGACTTAAATTTCCTAAATCAAATTAGGTGTCTAAGATGGGGAAGTAGCACCAAATAGCTGTGATAAGAGAGTTTGAAGGAACCATATCTTTGTGGATAAGAACCTTCCCTCTTATCCCTCCTTAATCAATCTGACCTGATTAGTTTGGGAAAGATAAGTTAAGACCTTATGTCTCATGGGTGATTAGTTAGAACCCTAATCTTGAACCATTGACCCCAAGGTTAACTAGTGTTGCACTCAACACTCTTTGATTGCCTTGCCCTTTGTATGCAAGGTTGGAGATCATTAAGACCTCAATAATCTGGTCCCCTACAACAACATCATAGGAGGCCAAATCTGCTCCCCCAACCATTTCTATCTCTTTGTCTTGATCATCCTCACTAACCATGGAGGAAGAAAACCATCAGATCAAAAATGATCCCCTCGTTCTAATTAGAGCACAACTCACCGCATTTGAGCAGCATCACAAGGAATAAATGGACAAAATTTTAAAAACCCTAGAGGATATGCAGAACTTGTAAGTACCTCTATTTTGATGTAGCAAAATATGCTATATGCAAGACTAATCTTTCAGGACTCTCTCATGGATTAAAACTAGAAGATTGCTGACTTCGTCTCAATGTCTTTTTATTTTTATTGAGTCTAGATTATCTTGTAAAGAACCTAAAAATAAGTTTCAAACGATTTTTTGAATTTTACATTAAAAAATAACTTTTTAGGCTAATTGATAGACAAAATAATAAAATTGATGCACTGACAACGTGAGATGGACTTGGTGATGATGAGACAAGGCCATTAGGTATCCAAATACCTGAATGCTCATAGCATGTTCTTGGATAGACTTGGAGAGTCTATTCACGGGATTCCATAACTTCATAGGCCTCCTCGTCCTCACCGGTCTACTATAGTGCCTCCATCTTCAGTAGCACCTCCTCCTCTTCCTACTACAGTAAGCACAGACTAGCAGGTTACACATCCTCAACAGGCATCTAGGCAGCCGACGCCCACTTTGTCAGCTCAAAGATGCCTTTGTCTTGGCTACCCGACTTCATCAGAGATATCTAACTCGATGGACCTCAAGTTAGATATAGATCTTCAGAGCATGGTGGACTCTTTTATGGCTTCTTTAGAGTAGTTATATTATTTTTTTGTTGCTACATTTTGTTCTAGCATTATGGCATGTTGTACTCTATTTTGGACAGATTTATCTTACTAAGTTTATCAAGACTCATTTATATTGCTTTCTAGTTATATGCATGGTTATGTCTCTCTCAACTGAATATTTCTCTCTTTAAATTGCATGTTATAACTATTACTGCTTCAATTACATGTTAAAGGGAGAGATAATTAAAATTAATAGCTACATGTTTACTTTTTGCTGAAACAAAAAGGTGGAGATATTATGCATAACTCTTTATATTTCTTTCTCTCTACATAATTATAATTTTGTTGTCATCAAAAAAGGGGAGAATGTAAGTGACTCTATGTTGATGAACCAAAATTGTGCTATATGCAAGGCTAATTTTTCAGGACTCTCTCATGGATTAAAGTTAGAAGATTATTGACTTCATCTTAGTATCTTTTTATTTTTATTGAGTCTAGATTATCTTGTAAGGAACCTCAAAATAAGTTTCAAATGATTTTTCACATTTTACAAAAAAATATAAGTTTTTAGGGTAATTGATCGACCGACAAGCTTAGTTAATCGATCAAAACAACCCATTTAGGAAGTTGATAAATGCACCTTTGATCTACCATTTAGGTTAATTAATCGACCAATCATTGATTGATCAAATAACTAGTTTGACCAACCAAATCTCATTTTATCAACCAAACTACCTTAATTGATCGACCAATTTAACTTCCTTTTATAGTCGATTTGCCTGTATAAATAGAGGCCATACGTAGCCTTTTTAAAACACTTTTTCAAAGAAGAAATCCATCTAAAGAAAGAGCTCTCATGCTTTCCCCTTAAGTACTTCTGCACTTTTGCATTCACTCTTTCCAAAGCACGTCGATTTGAACCTCCGCTAAAATTTGGTTTGACTTTCCTTGAGATTCCATAGGCTTATATTATTTTTATATTACTTACTTTAAGTACGAATCCCAAGCTATTGGGAAAGATCCATTGTTATTGTTGTTGTGCTTTTCTTAAAGTTGTAAAGAGAAGGGACTATTGTAAGAGGTTGCGCCACCCTTGTTTCATGTGGTGCATTAGTGGATTGACTAGTCTTGACTAGCTGGGAAAATCCTAAGCTAAGAGGCTTTGGTAGTGATTTTCACCCGGGAAGGGTTTCACTATAAATCCAGGTGTTTTTGTGCTTGAATTTATGTGGTTTGAATTTTCTTCACTACTATTATATTTAAGTTTATAAAAGGCAATACTATTCACCCCTCCCCTCTAGTATCCATTAAGATTTGCAGGCAATCTCAGAACCAGTCTCAGGGTGAACAACCAAGAGAGTTGGGAGACTTCTATAATCCAGTTGCACTCTACCTGAGACCATTAGTCAAGGTGCTTGTTGAGGGAGATGTTTCTTAGCTTAAGCCTAATGTTATAAGTCTGATCTAGACTTATTTTCATGGTAACTCCTATGAAAGCTCATTCCAACATCTAGAAGATCTGGGGCATATTGCACAAATAGTATGTCCCCAGAATGTGGACTTTAGTATAGTAATGATGAAGCTCTTTCCCTTTTCGTTAAGGGATAAAGCTTCCTATTGGTTCAAATCCATAGGACGACAAATCTACTCATGGGAAAAGCTCTTATCTGAGTTCTTGAAAAAATTCTTTCCCATAGGATGAACTAATGCCATGAGGTGTTATTTGTGTGAAATCGTTGATGTTTAAGATATACGTCGTAGTATAGTTGACAAAATTGCACAAAACACTTAAATTTATAAAACTCAAATTCAAAAAGAACTCTGAGGTCATTCACAGGGAACAATTGTGCAATTTAATTCACCAATCACAATTTATCAAGAAAATATGAAATTGAAATCAATAAGATGCTCAAAATGATATTTCAATAAGAACAAGAAGAACAGTGCAAAAAGATCTGGTTAAAATGGTGATTTGAATCACCAAATTAACCCTTAAGTTTAAGCTACAAATACTCAAATAAATGAACAATAAATCACAACCATTAAGCCACATCAGTCAAGTACTCAAATATTCCCACAGCAACCAGCAAAACCAATCTCAAATGATAGGGCAAGCTTCCAGGTGCCTTATCAGAAGAGGCTTAAGGGCCTCACAAGAGCTCAAGGCTCTCACTCTCAAGAGCCTTGCAGTAGCACAGTAGAAATCGAACAAAGGCTCAAGGGTACAAATCTCGAGGCAGAGCAAAACCCACCCCCTTTTCTCTTTGAATCTCTTTTTTTTTTCTTTTCTTTACAGCTCAGATAGATCGGACCTGTGTAACCAGGTAAATGGATCCACCACCCACACCCACGTGGCATAAGTGCGAGCGATGGCGTGGACAGACATATGCATTAGAGCATGCGTGGGGGACTTTACCCCCCATGTGTTCGAGGCAAATAGCCAAGGAGAGCTTTGCATGTTATACACCTTCACCACGTCGGTCTTCTATGATGTGGGACTAATCCCACAAGGCTTTCTTCATGTGCAAGCTGTAGGAAGTGAAGTTTCCAATTGCTAGCAAAGGATTAGCTAGCAGCTTCAAGTGGCTACCTGGGAGACTTCCTGGAGCTGGGCCGCAGCACTTGGGAGTATCAACAAGGAAGAACTCGGCTTGAAGACATCGGACGGAGTTGGAGAAGGTGGTGGCGACGACGGAGCTTCGGTGCCAACCTGAAATAGAGAATAAGGCCTTGCAGCCACGTCAAAATCTCTCAGGAGGGTCACTTGAGTATGGTGAATGTGTTGTTGGTGGTTGCATGCAGTGAGACAGCGTGTGGAGTTGGGGCAAAGTCGAGGAGGATGTGCAAATGAAATAATGTTCGATGCAAAGATTGAGGGTGTAATTCCCTCAATTTCTTAAGGGGTTTTAGTTGGTGCGAGGTGGTGAAGGTTTTAGGAGTAGTGGCGAGTGATTTGGTGCGATGTGGAGCGTGGAAGGTCACGTCGGAGGTATGCTGGATGTGGGGAAGATGGTGGTGTTGAGGGCATGTCAGCAGTCAAAGCAGGAGAGAAAAGAGTTAAGAAGGCTTAGGGGAAGGAGAGGAAGAGAATAAGGGAAGTTGTAGACAAAGAGGAAGCGGAGGCGATGTCGGCTGTGATTGGCCGGCACCGAAGACGAAAGATACTCCAAGAAGAAGGATGGCGATGTCTGAAGGGGGACGGCACCTCTCGTAGGTGTGGCGAGATGCAGACGATGGAGAGGAAGAAAGATCTACTGCCTATGGTATGTGGTAGCAAGCGAAGAGGCTGGAGGAGGAGGTTCGCCGGAGATGAGTTCGGAGTTGGCCATAGAGAGAGGAAGAATGGTTTTCTTGGGCCAAAAACTCACTAAGGAGCTTGGTTTCTCAAGAGGGACAAACTTAAAGGCCTCAGAAGGTATTCCAAGCAAGGTAAGAGGCTTGGCAAATTTGCAAACATAGGGAAAAGGATCTCTCAGATTGCGAGCATTCGCATGAGGATTCTAGAGTGAATCAAGGACCAAGACTTGGTCTAATCGATAGAGGATTTCTCAAGGATTCTCCCTTTCAATTTTCGGAGGATTTGGTTGAGAATCGAGTGAGAAGACCCTACTCAAATATCAGCAGAGGAGCTCTGTTCACACTATCGGAGGTAGGGACCCTTTTGCAAAAACGAAGATAAAGTTAGGGACCTGATTGGAAATATTTCAAAAGTTTAGGGACTAAATGTAAGAAATAGAGATAAAATTGACTAAAATGCAAACTAGGTGAAGATGGACTTTGAATGGGCCCAAATTTTGGTACCAACCTAATTTGGACCCAAGGAATATAATGGCGAAGTTGGATTTTAGTTTATAGCAAGTTTGCCTGGGCAATTTGTACAGAAACCCAAATTAGGGTAGAATTCTATTTACGACTCTTTTCAAGGTCAAAATAGGTTCAAATGGTCAAACAAAAGATACCAAATCCTTCAGAATATTTTTCTATAAATTTTAGGAGATTTAGATGATTTTTATCCTAATCAAAACCTCTTTAATTCAAGCAGGTTAGAAATTAGGGTTTTCGGTGTTATTTTGGTTCTCGAAAAGCATGAAACCCCATTTCTGTCTGCATGGACCCCCTTATTAGACTTTAATGCTCACTTGACCTTTAACTAACTCCTGGTAAATCTCGTGGTTATTCTGTGCTCTTGATATGCTGTTAAAATTGCAAAATTAACCCTAGTTTCATGTTCTCTTCTCATAACAGAATGATGTGGTTTTAAAACCCTCAGATGATTATGTAGGAGCATTTATCTTTCAATCCTGACTAAAAGTGGCTTGTTAGGACCTATGATGGTGTTCCCACCATACCCCCATGCCTAGATTTTGCTATTCCCTTAGCAAAAAATCCTATTGATCAAATAATGTATCTAGGTCGGATGTAACCGTTAGGGTGCCTTGCTAGGCTGCATTTCTAGAAATCAGATCTAAATACCAACAATAGGACTAGAGGTACTCAACTACTAGCCAAGATCCAGACCTGACCATCTTCTGCTTAGGTGTACCGCAAAGGTTTCTAAGGCCGGCAAAAACTGTCTAGAGGTTCGTTGACTCCAACGATTAAAGCACCCATACTTAAACATGTCTAGGTTCAGTTTGCCAGTGCATTTTATAAGAGAGAGATAGAGAATGATTTTTCATTTTGAGAGTTTTCTCTCTTTTCATTTTATATTTCCCTAAATCTAACCTCGAATTGGCCCTAAACACTATCTGTATCAGATTCCTTATCTCCACCATCAATCCTCGAAGGGTCTTTGGCATTCGATGCTTCGGGATAGCACTGCCCATGGCAACCCCTATAACCCTAGCTTTTGTTACTTTGAGATAGTGCCACCCATGGTGTTCTGTAGCTAAATTTAGGCCTTGGCAATAGACATTTTGGGATAATACCACCCATGCCACCTGAACCAGCACATGGTGCTTAGATGCCCCCGGTAGGATATTTTGATATCCTAGGAGACAAGCACTGAGGAGATGATATGTTATTACGTATCTTCGAGGGAATTTACCACCTCTCCACATCGGGAACTCCTCCGATCAACTTGTGCTATTTAGCTGCTCCTAAGCTAGATCTTCAGGATGATTTTTCAAAATAAAACACTTTTGGCATGATTTTCTTTATTAAGTGCACTAAACCAGACTTAGTGTGTGATTTTGGGTGCTTAGGTTAGCAAGACCCGCAAACCAAAGGGCAAGCAATGGGCCGAATAATCCTTAAGCCTTAGACCTACTACATTAGCCTCGCAATTTCCTCAACCTCTTGTGGACTAATCTGAATCAAACCTCTTTCTTTTTCTTTTCTTCTCTTCTCTTCTTTTCATTCAGCTTGAATTGACCTCTCCTTTCCTCTCTTCTTTTTTTTTGTTTATAAAGCCCCTCCATGATTTGATTTTCACAGCATTTTGCACTTTAATACTCCCCCATGCCTAAGATTTGCAATGTCTTAATTGTAAATTAGGTGGATTCGAGTTCAATTTAGATCGTACATTAGAGCAAGTTGGTGGTGAACAGGTCAGAATGATTGTTGCGAACGATTTCTAACTCTGATACAAGTATCAAAGGTGGAGTCGATTGTTCTAATAGATGAACCCTAAAGTGGAATATGATTTCAGCAAGGAGATAGGTTAGAAGGGTTTCTGGTTTTTCAGAGATGATGGGTTGCTTCACGTTAAGAGCTAAGTTTAATGCCATCGGCTAGGCACAAGGAGCTCAAATGGATATGTCAACTACCAAATTATGATGAGTGATAGGGGAAAATATGTGATCATGGTGGATGAGAATCAGATGCCCACAAATGAGTATCAAATTATGATGAAGAGTCATTCTAGAAGGTCAATGATATGGGTCAAGTTGATTCATTTTTGTGTGGCTCTTATGGAGTTTCTATGAAGGAATCACTCGAATGATGTAGTGATCATGGGGTTCTAAAGTAAGATCGTCATGAGTCCAGGACCCAACAGAGGTGAATCTAGTCATCATATCCCAGATGTGTGGTTCCTCTTATGCAATGTGACTTAATGGATCCTTTTCTAATGAGTCATCTTGATTTTTATCTAATGGGTGTAAGATCAATTCCTCAAAAAATGACTCGAAGATTGGGTCATCTAATGATTCTTCTCTATAGTTTTCATCCCAATCAAAAGTGAATGTTTAGAGAGTGCCTTTTCGATCATCCAATTCCAAATCTGTAAAGGATTCATACTCTTGGTTGTGCTCACTCTTGGTATCTACCATGCCCAATTCTTGGAGATCCTTAAAACAATCATCATAATGAAATGTCTCCAAATCCATGGAATAATAATTGGAATCTTGTCGATTGTTATCCTGTTCCCCGAAATCCATGTGTATGTCCTCAAGATCAAAGGTGAAAGCCTCTACTACTCAATTCCCTGGAATCATGTTCAGCTAAATCGAGATCCTCCATCATGTGGAAAACATCCAATTCTGGCTCTCGGTTTTCTACTACCTAAATAGTCATGGGATCCTGAATCAAACCTAGTTATTCTGTGGATCATTTTCCTTTTCCTTTAGATGATGCCTTGAAAATATTGATCTCAGTTTGCTTATCTCTAGAGGCAATTATCATGTGCCCTGATTTACAATTGATTATGGCTCCTACAGTAGCCAAGAAAGGTCTCCCTAAAATCAAGGGAATATCTTGAATTTGTTTTGGTGCATCCATGTCAAGAACAAGAAAATCAGCTAAGTAGCTGAAATCCTTGACTCTAACTAGCTACCACATCCTCTACCAGCCCAATCGTGGTGATTACGATTCGATCAGCTAATTGCAAGGTAACATGTGTGGGTCTTAGTTGTCCAATCCATAGTTTCCCAAATACGGCGGTTGGGATTAGGCTGACTGAAATGCCAAGATCTAGTACAGTGCACTTGAAATTTGTACCACCAATCTTGCAAGGGATCAATGGGGTACCTGGATTGGATTTCTTAGGAGGTAGACTATTCTGGATTATGTCACTCACACTTTCAGACAGTACTACCTTCCCTTGTGATGGTCAGATTTCTTCAACCTCTTTTTTGGATAAGTCAGGCGAGGTGAGATTAAGAGTGAGGATATCAAGTAAGGGGATAGTGACTTGTGCATTCCTCAATGGTCCCATTACATCAGATTTCGACAGTCCTCTAGTGTGGATATGGGATAAGATCTAGGATAGGGGAATGGATTGGTTGCCTTGGTGGATGGGTTTCTGATACCACCTCTTGGTTTTCTCCTCAACCTTGTTATTGTTTAACGGGCTATCAAGGAATTTTAAATTGTTTCATTATATCAAAGCCTCAATCACTCGAAAATAACTTAATTTATAACCCAGAATCAAAGAAGATTTCAAGGTCTAACATAGGGAGAAAATAATGGAATTCACAACATTAATCTTGATTGGAAATGAATGAGCACAATAAACAAAGGACAATAAAGATATTCAATGAATCAATCACTCAGAAATATATTCAATAAGAACTAATGTATGATGAAGCAAAAAAGAAAGAGAACCAAAACAATGGCGATTTGAATCACCTTAGATATCCTCCTAATTTAAGCATGCATTCAATTACTCAATTATTCCAATTTGAATTCAATTGTAAACTATAGTACTTAAATCATTCAACAGTAACTCTAATCAGCCATTCAAATAATGCCATAGTGTTCACAACCAAATCAGACGAAGGTTTTCTCTTTCAGATGACTTAATAGCACAAGCACAAGGCTCTCCGAAACCTCTTTCTTCTTTTTCCCTTCTTTTTCTTCTTAAGGCTTCTTCTCTTTCACAAGCCTTCTCTTCTTCTTCGGAACCTTCCCTTCCAAAGCCTTCCTCAAGCACAGAGGCACGGCCTCTCTTCAGAGGCTAAGTATCACACAGGGCCAAGGTCAAGCCCTCAAAGAATAAAATCCTCCACCACTCTATCACAAATCCTTCTCTCCTCTCTTAACCCAGAGCTATTCGGATCTAGTTATAGGTAAACGGGTAACCGGATCTGACCAGGGTCACCGAGTGTGGGTGATGACCAAGGAGTGTGTGAGTGATGAGTATGGGACCTCACCCCGTGTTCTTGAGGCAACATAGCTAAAGCACAAATTCCAAATATGTGTTGTAGATGCTTCTTCACTTCACGAGGTTGGACTATCTTTGTCTCTTTCCTTTGCACAACAGCAGCAGGAGGAAATACCATCAATTGAAGTTGTTGCGGGCACTGAGGTCTTCAATTGGCAACATAGCTAGGTTCAGGATTCACTTCCGCAACACCTAGGCGTGGTTGCATGGTTGGAACTTGTCAGAGCACTACAGTTGGAGCCGGGGATGAGGGCGGTGATAGCGGAGGATGGTAATGACTTGAAACATAAAATAAGGACTCACAATCGCATTAAAATAGCTCAGGAGAATCACCAAGTGATGGCGAAGGTGGTGGTCGTGTTTCCATGATGTAAGCATGTGTGTTGTGGCTGGACGGAGGTGAAAAGGGTGAACGGCGATGGGTGTGTTCGATGCAATGTTTGAGTGGGTGAATCGAAGAATTAGGTGAGGGGTTTTGTGCGGTGAGGTGAGAAGGTGCTTCTGGAGGTGGAGCGGGCGTGTTTGGTGAGGTGTGGATGGTGGTTGGTCACGTCGTAGGTACATCAGATGTGGGGAAGACGGAGGTGGCACGGGCATGTCATGGGTTGAAACTAAAATCTAAAGATGGATTAGTGAAGTAGAGATGGAGAGATGGGAAGGGGGCTCAATGTTAATGGTTGAAAGGGGTAGGAGGGCACTGGCTTTGGTTGGCCAATGATGTGGAAGAGAACGCCTCCGGTGGTGGAACGGTAAGGAAAGAGAGTCTGAGAGCTCTTCACCAGTATTGCGAGGAGAGGACAAAGGAGAGGAAGAGGTGGGATGCTTGATTTGTCTGTTTAATGACCAAAAGAAGGGAGTCGAAGGAGCTCACTGGAGCTTGTTGGAGGAGACTGGAGGAAGGGAGTTTTTTGGCGAATGAAGCGGTTGTGTTGCTGGAGCTTATATAGAGCTCATAGTGAGTTATATAACAAGAAGCAACCTTCATTATCTTGCTTAGGATTCAAGAAAACACCCACTAATTTAGTGGGTTCGTACGACCAATCAAATGCTATTTGGGGTCCAAGGATGGTCCCAAACGATTTTCCATAGTGTGAACATCAATCCTAACAAATTTGGTGGGATTTGATGAAGGTTTGAATAGGATTTGGCTTGGTCAAAGGTCGCCTAGAGGTTGATTGACCTCCAATGGAGGCAGGGACCTATGTTGAAAGAAGATAACAAAGTTAGGGACAAATATGTAAGGATTTCTAAAGCTAGGGGCGTGATTGAGAGAGAAAGAGTCAGATTGGACAAAAATGCAAACCAGGTCAAGATGATCTCTGATTGGGCCCAAATTTTGGTACAAACCTAATTTGGACTCGAGGAATTTGATGGTGAAGTTGAATTTTAGTATGACCAAGTTTGACTGGGTAATTTACTAAAAAAACCAAATTAGGGCAACTTTTTATCTGAGACTCTATTTTAGGATAATATGGGTTCCTGTGGTCAAATCAACTTTACCAAACCTTATGGAATATTCTCCTATGAATTTTAGAAAGTTTATATGGAATTTATCCTGACCAAAACCTCTGTTATTTAAGTAGATTTGAAATTAGGGTTTTAGGAGCTATATTAGCTCTTAAGGTGTGTGAAAACTTTTTTTTTTTTTGAGGTGAAAGGGAATGCTATCGAATCACCGATATCAATCCAAGAGAGCTTTTATTGATAAAAAGATAATAAAAAGGCTACATGAGTGAACTCCATTGGTGTATGAGATTCCAGCAATTATTGACAATATTATCAATATTCACTGGACTCTCCTGAAACAAGCTCTCATTTCTAGCTCTCCATACCGACCATAGAACTGCCACCATGGGTAGGCATGGCTTATTCACCCTCAAGAAGGAACTCCAGAGGCTCTCCCATGTGGGAATAGATTCCCTACACACCTTCCCCCAGACACAATCTGTAATCATGCAAGTAGAAAAAATATGAATACTGGAATCATTGTGCATCCCACACAAGTGGCAGAAGTGAGTGGGGGTGCCCATTCTCCTATGCCTCAAATCTCCCGTTATCAGGCCATCTCTTCTACATAACCACAAAAAAATTTGTACCTTCAATTTCCATAGCTTTTTCCCAACCTCATCCACTTCAGCCATTCTGGATGAATTGATAAGCTTATCATATGCAGCTGTTGAGGAGAACAACCCCACCCATTTGTATGTGTCATACTCCTCAGGTGTGGGCTTGAAAGCAGCAAGTTCCTACATAGGACATTCATTTTCTGCTCGTGTTCTTGTTTCATGACCATTCCACATCTCATTATTCAAAGACCAATTTTCAGAGGCCGTGTCCCAGTAGTCATATACCACAGCATCTTTATCAGTAGCAGCTAAAAATGCAAGAGGGCACCTGTCTTTTATCACCCCACCAGGCAACTAATTTTCCAACCAAAATTTGAAGCTTTTCCCATTACCTAAGATAGACTTGAAAGGACTCTAATTATCTGCCAAGGCACGCACCACTGATGACTAGAAAGGAGATGGTTTATGTGGATTTAGGCGATTCTTCTCATCATTGGCCACCCCATAGCTATCCTGAATGATCGCTGTCCACATTTTTTTCCCCCTTGAAGCAACTGAATAGCCCACTTCAGAAGCAGGGCATCATTAAATTCTTTGAGGGACATGATTCCCATGCCATTGAACTTCTTTGGTGAACAAATTGAATCCCACTTTACAGGTTGGAGGAAAGCCCCTTGATGAAAAGAACCTCTTGCGCATCACGTCAAGTTTTTTCCAAATTGATTTTTGGGCTCTAATAATAGAAAAGAAAAAAACTGTCTGCACAGACCATCTTATTAGACTTTAATGAACATTTGACCTTAGATTAACCCATGGGAAATCCGATGATTACTCCGCATTCGTGATATGCTGTTAAAGCTGCAGAATTAACCCTGATTTAATGTATTCATCTCATAATGGATATTCAGTGAATTACGACTCTCCGGTGATTATGTAGGAGCATTTATCTCTTGATTATGATTAATTAAAGCTAAGTATGGCTCATGATAATGTTACCATCATACCCTCATGTCTAACTTTTGCCAGTCCTTTAGCAAAATCTTATGGAAAGAACTAGAGTTCTACACCATACATTGATGTTCAGCTTCCTGATTTGTTCTACTCTTTTGAAATTAGGTCAGAATGCCAACAATAGGTGTAGAGGTACTTAGGCATCAATCAAGATCCAGACTTGACCAGCTTCAGCCTGAGCCTGCCGCAAAGGTTTCTGAGGCCCACAAAATCTACCCAAAGGTCCGTTGAACCCAGCGATTAAAGAACCCGTGCATAGACGTAACATGTCCAGGTTTAGTTTACCAGTGCATTTTTGATAAGAGAGAGATTAAAGGATTTTTAATTGGAGAGTTTTCTCTCTTTTTCTTCTTAAATTTCCCTAGATCTAGCCTTGAATTGGCCCTAAACATAGTCTGTATCAAATTCCTTATCCCCACCATCAATCCTTAAAGGGTCCCTGGCAAACGATGCTTTAGGATAGCATCGCCCATGGCAACACCCAAAACCCTAGCTTTCGACACTTCGAGATAGTATCGCCCATGGCGTTCTGTAGCTAAATTCTGGCCCTGGCAATTGACACTTTAGGATAATCCCACCCATGGCACCTGAATTAGCAAAGGCTGCTTACATGCCCCTGGTAAGATATTTAGATAACGTAGGAAACAAGACCAAGCAGACGATATGTTATTACGCATCTTCGAGGGGAATTTCCTACATCTCCATGCCGAGAACTCATCCAATCAACTTGTATTGTCGAGCCGCTCCTAAGCTAGATCTTCGAGATGGCTTTTCAAAATAGAACACTTTTGGCAGATTTTTTCTTTATTAAGCGCATTGAACCAGACTTAGTGTGTGATTTTGGGTGCTTAGGTTAGCAAGTCTTGCAAACCAAGGGGCAGGCAATGGGGTCGAATAATCCCTAAGCCTTAGACATACTACATCAGCCTCGCACTTTCCTAAACCTCTTGAGGATTAATTCAAATCCTAACGGATACATGAATGTTTAAGCCCTAAATTATCCCCAAGAGGCCTAAGATCAGCACTCATACTAATCTCCTTATCTCTTTGTCATTTCAGGACTTGATTTTCCTTTTCTTTTTTATTAGGTCTAGAACTTAAGTAGAGTCCTTAATCAAGTGCTAATGATTATCACTTTTGTTTTTCATTTTTGCTACTTTTTGACATTTGAATTCTCCTCTTTTCCTCCTCAAGAGAGATTTGCAATTATTTCTCAAAATGTCCTCCCCTTTCTCTAATTTTTCTTATTTTCATTTTTTATTTTTTCCAATTTTTTAATATATATATTTTTGTGAGAACCCCTCAGAGAGTTGAATTTCCATATGTGTGCACTTTATCAACCCCCCATGCCTATGTCTTGCAATGTCCTCATTGTAAACTAGGAGGGTACCAAATCAGTTGATTCAAGGATCAGAATAGGATCACGGGTGGGTGAATGGGTCGGGATGACTATTGCAGATGATTTCAAGCATTGATACACGTACCAAAGGTGGAGTCGGTTGTTTCTACCTTTGAACTCCGAAGTGCAGTAGGAGTGTAGCTCAAAAGGATAGTCAGAAGGGTCTCAGGTTTTTGGAATGATGAGTTGCCTCCTGTTAAGCTCTAAATTCAATGCCTTCAGCCGAGCAGAAGGTGGTCAAGGAGAAGGGGTGGTCAAATCAGAGGAATTTTGTAGAACGAGCACATTTATAACTAGCCTGGTTGGTCTAACCAAGTGCTTGGTTAGGTCGACAGGCTGATAATGCAGCCCAAACCCAATCAGTCTGGTGGGTGGATAAATGTGAATCGAAAGATACGTAGTGCAATAGATACTTTGAGGCTCAAATAGATATGGAAATGAAAAGCTAGGGTTTGGCTGAGTCAACTCAGCCTAGTCAGAGTAGGGATCCATAAAAGAGCTGTAGAGGGTGTGGAACCCTATTAGTAGGATTAAAAAAGGTTAAGAAGTGATTATCGATCTGATTAATGTTTGAAACCCAATCAAAATATGGAGGAGAATCATATGCAACTAGATTAAAGAGAGGTTAATTATAGTAGAAGTTAATTCCGATGGCAAGTCGAGGTTGAAATCGGATTTTGGAAGGCTTAATATGTGGATAAGAAGGTGTGGCTTTCATGATAACATCATCATCAGCCATAACTAGATTTAATTAGTCATAATCCATTGATAAATGCTCCTACATAACCACCAGAAGGCCGTAATTCACTATATATTCTTTCTGAGATTAACATAAAATAAGGGTTAAAACTACAATTTTACCATTATATCACAAATGTAGAATAACCACAGGTTTCCCAGGGGGTTATGAAAGGTTAAATGTTCATAATGTCTAATAAGAGGGTCCGTGGAAAGGAAAATGGGTTTTCATGCATCTCAAGAATTAATGGACATCTAAAACCCTAAAAATAGACCTGCTTAATTGACTGAGGTTCTGGTCATGATAAAATTCATATAAACCTTCTAAAAATCATATAAAAATATTCCATAAGATTTGGTATCCTTTCTTTGATCATCTAAACTCATTTTGACCTAAAATAGAGTGTTGAATAGGAAGTTACTCTAATTTGTGTTTCTACGTAAATTACCTAGTAAAACTTAGTCAAAAACAAAATTCAACTTCAGCATCAGATTCATTGGGTCCAAATTAGGTTTGTACCAAAATTTGGGCCCAATCAACGACCTAGTTTGCATTTCAGTCCAGTCTGACTCTTTTTCTTACACACACACCCCTAACTTTTTAAATTAATTACGATAGGTCTCTACATTGGTCATTCTTTACAAATTGGTCCCTCCACCATTATCGTGAAAGAACTTCTACTCCAGCAACCTTCAATCAAGGATTTCTCCCTGATTGCTTGACGAAACTCTTCCAAAATAGAAAGGGAGATTCCTTGTGGAATTCACTTCCAAATGAGCTCGAGCTTAGATCCTATCTCTCCCAAAAGATGATGCGAATGATTTAATTGAAGGTATACCCAATTTTACGCAAGGATCTTGAGCTTATGAGCTTGTTTCCAAGCATGGAACCTCCTCCTTAGTCTTATAAAAGGACCTACATCGCATCGCCGACCTCCTTAGCAAGGTTTGGGGCCGAAACCCTCTTCAAATCCCTACCTCCAGTCCATCTCCAACTGAGCTCTGGCAATCTTCCTTGACCCCCTTCTTCTGGCCATGAGATGGACAAATCAAGTGGCCCATATTCTTCCTCATCTTCATCCGCCTCTCATTGGCCAAAGCGAAGGATCCTAGATCTCCTTCCTCGTCGTCGTTCACCGACTAGACTTCCCCTTCTCTAGTGGTTGCCAATCAAAGCTGGCACCTCTCCATCCCTTTTCATCCATTAAAGTAGGTTAGCTAGGTTTCTTTCTCCCTCTATTATCTTTCCCTCTATTTAAAACCCAAATTCGACCCCTCGACACGTTATTCACTATCATCTCCTTCACTCTCGCAATACCTCAGGTGAGGTTTTCCCGTCATCTCACACCTCTAAGCACCTCACCAACACCCTCACAACCTCCGCCACTCATCCCCGTACAAAACCACTCTCCTATTCAACCCTATCGCTCACTCACAACCGCCACTGAACACCCCACCTTTTCACTACCATTCTCGCCTCCATTCGGCCACCACACTCACTCCTACACCACGAGCACATCGCCATCACCTTCACCATTCTCCAGTGACCATCCTGAGGTATTCTAATGTGGCTATGAGGCCTTATTCAGTGTTTCAGGTACTCGCCATTGCTCCGTCGTTGCCTTCGGGTTCTCTGACCACGCATCGAGTTCTTCTGCCATAGCTGCTCCAGGCGTAATCTTCGGGTGACATGGGAGTTTTCCAGGAAGCTGTCCAGACTCTCAATTAGGAGCTTCGACTACTCCTCTACCTCCAATTGGACGAGCCTTCATCAGCAGCTGCATGCGAAAATATTAGTGGGTATAGTCCCACATCGGTGGGAGAAAAGTGCTTGGCAGTGCATAAAAGGAATTTCTTCATAGGCCTCTTTGCCCAAGTCATGGGGGTCGAGTCCCCACTACACCTGCTGACCCAAACTAGCCTAAGCCTATTCACTCCTTAGGTACTACCCATGCCGATAGCCCTAGACCTGATACTACATGCTTCATATACCTGATTAGCCTGGGTTTGAGAAGAGAAGAGGAGAGGAAGAAAAGAGAGAGCGGGGGAGGGGGGTTTTGCTCCTACAGGCATTGCGTAACACTTAGTCGCTTCAAAGATTTGGAGCCCTTATGATCTCTTAAGGAAGAAGGCGAAGGCCCTAAGAAGAAGAAGGGAAGAAACGAAGAAAGGGCTTTGTGAAGAGAAGCTGAGGCAGAGGAGAAGGCTTTGAGAAGGGAAAGAGGAAGAAGAAAGCCAGAAGAAGAGAAGAAAGCACTGGAGTAGGGCTGAACTTAAGTCACCTGATGATAAATGCCCGATGTTAGATTTGAGTTTATTTGAGATACTATTGTACTATTTAAGTATTATGGTCAAGGTTGAATTGAAATATTGCATGCATGTTTAATTAAGAGGATTAGTGGTGATCTAAATTACCGTTGTTTTTAATTCTCTTTCCATTTTATTCTAAGCAATCTCTAGATACATTGAGCATCATTGAATATTTAATGTGACAGATTAGTATTCATTAAATATCATTATTGTGTTTGATTTCTTATGCTCATTTGCATATTCATCTTGATTAGTGCATGAATTACAATACTTTCTCCCTGTGTTCGACCTCGGACTTCATTTTAGATTTTGAGTTATAAATTTTATTTGTTGATTGAGTTATTTAGGTGATTTTTCTACAACTAAACATATCTAACCTCCTAAAAAGCCCTACCAACAAGCTTCTTTGAGGTCCAAATCATTGGCCTCAACATCAGAATCAAAGAATGGATCACGAATGGTGAGGTTGTAAACTGGTTCATAATCGTCAGGAAACAACGGTTCTCTAAAATTAGAGTATGATTCGAAATCATCAGAGAATTTGCAAAGATCAGTGTTTGAACTTGATTCTAGATTGGGATTTCCACCATGGAATGAATCATGATGTGTAGAATCAACAACCTGACTTGAATCTAACCTAATTTAATATTCTGAGCTCAAAGTGGTGTCCTTATTAGGCATTGGCTTAGGTTCTTGGCTCCTCGGATAGACCTAATCGAATCCCAATTCTTCCAACTCCTCTATTTCTGTATCATAGATCGATTTGACTTCTGAAAAATCAATTTGCATTTCTAAGGAGGTTGGAGATGTGTAATCATTAAACATAGGCCCATAATCATAGTCCAGATCCAAAATTTGATTCTCAACACATTGGGCCTCATAATCATCCCAAGTAGGTTCTAATCTAGATTCTAGGTCAAAGGTTGGGATTGGGCCACTAGAATTTGGTTTAGGCTCTATTGGGATGTCAGAATCACTCTCGAGTATTACCTTAGCAGATAAGGTCCAAGACTTATATTCTCCAGATGTTCTGACTCAGCTTTATCATCACAGGTGTCTGGGGAATCCAAGCTTGATGGACTACCCTCAAGGCTCTCTAAGGCCGATTCAAAATTAGGAACATCTATAATTGTATCCTCCCAACCCTCATTAAGATCATGCATGTCAATTGTTATGAATATTCTCTAAGGCTGATTCCATTTGGGTTGGGGGTCCACAACAACCTCTATTCTCAAACCTGAGTTTTGGTAGATCATCAATTTCTGACTTCTGATATGGGTAAATTTGATTTATGACCTGTTTCAACATAGTTATCAAGTTTTCCCTTTTCTCAAGGTCCTCTTTGTGCTTTTCCCAAAGTTGTGGAATTGTTAGATGATAAGCGTGGGTTTGACCGGGTTGTGTTATATCGTTGTAGTAAAGCCGGTTGTTACCAACGTTTTCATATAAAATTTTTTACTCGGAAAAATAAAAGAGTTCCCGAGGTCGAACTCAGGGAGCAAGTTGTATTCTAGAGATATACAAGTTCTATTACAAAAATAAAGAGAGAGAGAGAGATGAAAATTTGGCTTCTTCTTCTTTTCTTCTTTCTTCCTCTTTGTCTTTGGTTCTTCCTGTTCTTCTTCTTCTTCTTCTTCTTCTACTTTCTTCAGATCTTCCCCTCGTGCTCTTCTTCTTCTGTTCTTCCTTGTTTCCTTTCTTTCTTTTTCTTCAGATCGTCTTCTTCTTTTCTTGCTTCTTGCTTCTCTTCATTCCTTCTTCTTCTTTGTCTTCACCTGCCTTGACCTCTCTTTTTCTTCTTTCGCGATGGCCGTTGCTCTTCCTTCTTCTTCAGCGGGTCTTCTTCTTCTTTGGCTGCTGACCTTTCGTCGTCTGCCCCGGTG
Source organism: Thalassia testudinum (assembly GCA_037157565.1). Lineage (NCBI taxonomy): Eukaryota > Viridiplantae > Streptophyta > Magnoliopsida > Alismatales > Hydrocharitaceae > Thalassia > Thalassia testudinum. The sequence goes on from JAZHRO010000014.1 coordinate 115,839,005, forward strand.
CTGAGACGACTTAACAATGCCTTCGCTACAGTGCAGCAGCTCCTTCTTCTTCAGCGGGTCTGCTTCTTCTTCTTTGGCCTGCACACTTCAGAGTTTATTCGTCAAGGCAAAAACCTACTCTACCCCCCTCCCCCGCGTATCTCTCTCTCTGAAATCACTCATCGGAAGCTCTCCCAGAGCGCTACCGGGTAATCGGGTTCGGGTCAGGCCCGGGTCCAGGCCCACCGGCGTGCGTGGTGGGCGAGGAGTGCAGGTCAGTCTAATCGGGTCGGGCCAGGTCCGCGGAGCGTGGTCACGGACGAGGCCGAGTCGGGTCGGGTCGGGTGAGAGGGACCTCACCCCGTGGTAACTGAGGCAAACAGCATAAGGCAGTTTTTGCCTTTATGCGTCCGCGCGCCTTCGAGAGGTTCCGAGGTGGGACTAAATGTCCCACCCCAATTCTCTCACGCCTGCAGCAGGGATGGTGCTTCCAATTGCATCAGCTGTTGAGGCGCACAGCTCCAATTGAGGGCCAGGGTGTGTGCGCGAGACTCTTTCGCGCTGGCCGTGGCTTTTCAACCTGGGATATCTCGGCTTGGAGCAACCTCGAGCAGGCTTCGAGCTTCCTCGCCAATGGCGGTCAAGGCCTGGAACCTGAAATCAATAGAACGGCCTCTCGGCCAAATCAGACAGGCGGGGGACCTTCGCCGTGGCACGGCGAAGGTGGTCAGGGGGTTTGCAGGGGGCGAGATGGAGCTGTCAGGTCGTCCTAGGTCAAACTGTGAGCGAGGGAGTGGGTGTGTTCGGTGGGTCTGCAGAGGGTGTTTGGTGGGAAGTGGAGGGGCGGAAGAGGATCAGGGTGAGGAGGCGGAGGTTCTGCGGTGGTCGGCGAGCCGTGTGGGTCGCTGAGGTGATGGGAGCGGCTCGCCGGAGGGTGGTCGGAGGCGGAGAGGATGAGGGTGAACAGGGTCGGTAGAGGGCTTAATTGACTAAATCGAAAGCGGGGAAAGAAAGAGGAGGAGAAGGGGAGTAAGTCTAACTTAACTGCAGGGACGAAGGGGGAGGAACAGGGCGACAGTCGTATCGACTGTCGCCGGAGAAGATGATGCTCAGAGAGAGGGGCGGCGGCGAGCAGAGGGCTGGAGAGGCGCCAGCTGGGTGCGGCGTGCCGTGGGAAGAGCAGGGGAGGAGGCCTCTGCTGCTGGTATTGCGGCAGAGCGAAGAGGTGGAGGGGGAGGAAGTCGCCGGAGCTGGTGAGCGTCTGCCGGAGAAAGAAGAGAAGAAAGCTGGGGGTTTTCTCCGTCAGATCCAGGCTGCCTTCGTCGGTGGAGCGGCGGGGGGTATTTATAGGGTTGAAGCAGGGAGGAAGGCGGAGGGAGACGACGTGTCTCCCTCGCCGGAGAATGGTTGGAATACGAACCCATACCGTCCGTGCGTTCGCACGGCCGGTATGGGGGGCTACCATGACCATGGGGGTGCTCCTGCGACGGCTGACGACGCAGGGCACCCCCGGTACACTTGCCAGGTCCTCCACCTCACCCTGCGCGGCGCCATGCTCCGCGCAAGGTCGCCGGAGCATGGTGCTGGCAGGGTTTTGCAGGAGGGACCTGTTTGCAAAGAACGAAGGAGAGTTAGGGGCCAAAATGCGAGGGTTCAAAAGTTGAGGGCCAAAGAGTAAATATATGAGGACCAAAGTGTGAAGTCGGTCAAGGAGGTTTCTTCTTAGGCTCAAGTTTTTATACATGACTAATTAGGACCTAAGGAATCTGATGGTGAATTTTATTTTCATATTAAACCTTGTTTGACCGGTCAATTTGCGCAAAAACCCAAATTAAGTTATTAATTGGGCATGGTTCTCAATGTAGGTCAAAATGGGTTCTAAAGGCCAAATTGATGGTTCTAAACCCCAGAGATTATTTTTCTATGAATTTTAGAGGGTTTATTCTATTTTTACTTTGCCTCGAACCTTGTGAATTGAAGTGGGTTGTTTTAGGGTTACAGATTATCATTTGGTTCCTTGGAAGTGCTGTAGCCCTTGCTAGATCATCTCATCCCACTTTTATTCTTATTAAGCTGTTTTGACCTATGTTTGGGCCCTGAATTACCCTGTATGCAGATTATACTGGTAAAATTGCACTTTTACCCCTTATGACTTGTTTTCTTCTCAAACTCAGAATTCTCTGAGTTAAGCTTTTCCTTGAGATATGTAGGAGCTTTTATCCTTTGTATTGGGTCAAAATGAGCTAGTTATGGCTCATGATGAGGTTCTCATCATTAGACATTGAAGATACTCGAAATTATGTAATCTTTCTATTTCAATGAATCCTATCATGAGAATATACCTGGTTGAACCATTTGTCATCTGTGTTGATATTACTTGGACATGCTTTGTAATGTAGGTTGTTGTTGTTGTTGATACATTAACCTGAATCTTGTCAATTGGATTTAAAATTGTGTCATAATCTTCATAATGCTTAAGGGCAGAACTCAATCATTTTATCTTTTATGGTCATTTGGGATTCACGTTTCCTATAAATTCTTCCTAAATTGTTAGGTTACATTTTCAAATCAGGTGGTGGATCAAGATGCAGAATCAAATTCAGGTTCAGATTGAAGTGATTGGATCAGATCAGAAATCCACAAGAAGATCAATTCTAATGAAAGCCTCTAAATCAGAAAACCTAGGGACTTTTTCTTGTGTATGTGCTCTAGAGAATAGATGAGGGACTGGATGTGAATTGGACTCAATCAAGGCACCAAAAGATTTTGGATGACTAAGGCTTTTTTCAAGGTAGATGATACCTCTGAATAAAAAATCCACACACCCGAGAAGTACCTGGGCAACTGATTGCATAGTAAGTTATGCCAATAAATATGCCATCTTATGTTATTTCCTAGCATTATCCTTGCATCTTATGTAGCCATACTTGCATTTGTAAATATGTACTTGCATGCATTTATAAAGAGTGGAAGATAGTGAGAATAAATGGCCATTCAATCCACTTCTATAATTAACATCTTCATTGTGTGTTGCATTGCAATTTTGCCATTTTCATTTTCTTATTCCACGGCTGCTGTGCACATCTCCATGCACCCTACCCTGCTGCAGCATGGTGAGAGTCATGCACTCCTATAAAAGATCATGCACCCTCCTTTGCTGTGGTAGCTGGCCTTCACCCTCAGACGCACCCATCGCCACCCCTTAGACAACACACACAACACCACACACACCCGCTGGCCACTATCTCTCCCTCTCCCTCTCCATACACAGCACCTCTTATCACAAGTTGAGAAGGGATACACTATGTGCAGGAGAGAGTTCACAATGGTCTCAGACCCCCATTGTGAGCTCCACCACCGCCCAGCTCCATCGTGAGTAGGTGGGCGTGGTGGATTCTTATTTATTTTTTTATTTGCATATTTTTTTCTTTTTCATTTTTATTTCCAGCTTCCTCTCCTCTGCCATTAGTGCAGGGCTTCAAGCTCTGAAGCTCGCGAGTCCAGCACCTCCCAACACCTCCGTGCACCCCCGAGCGTCACCGCGAGCACAAGAAGACCGCCCGGGCTCTCTTTCCACTCCCGCACGCACTCTACAGCACTGTCTGCACACCGCACTGCCTCAGCCGATCACCCTCTCACCGTGTGCACTGTAGCACACTGTTCACACCTCTCTGCACGACACTGTAGCCACCACCTTGTTTCTCACTTAGCCAATGGCTCTACGCTCTCTCTCCTCTGTGCTACCACCTCCAGCCGATCGCCACGCCCACGCATCTGCATGCTCACATGCCCGCGTGTCCCTCAGCACTGCGCAGCCCTTGTGCATTATGTCTCACCCTCTTTACGCACGCGTGCGTTCACCATCACCTCCGCGCCTGTGCGCCTACGTTCCCAGATGACGATAGCTGACCCCAGACGGCTTAACTGCTTCTGGCCTCTCACACACACAGACACTCACGCATACATACATAAATATATATATTCACACACTCTCATCCTCACATATATCTATATATATATATATATATGTAAATATGTATACATATTTATATTTATATATAGATAGATATATATATATACATACATATACACATATATATATAGTTATAGATACATATATATATATATACTCATATATCCACATATCCACATTCTCCCATACACACATTTATCTCATATCTACTACCTACATACCCGTGCACTCACCCCTTCACCGCGCATCGTATCGCGGGAATATTCGTACCAGTTGTTGATATTTCCCGATAGTCGTGCAAAGCAACCGCTTCCACCCCATACTCACACAAACCCACTCCACACTCCACATGACACTTAGTCATGTTGGTTGCATCTTGCTAGATGTGGACCAACTTGACACCATGTTACATTCCATCTCCATTTCTTCCTCCACCCCTATCTATATAATATACAACTATATATATATATTCTATATCTACTATAAATATATACATATATATATACTAAGCTAAGTATTTCTTTTCATTTCTTTTCTTGCATTTATTCTGCTTTCGTTTGTCTTTTATTTCTTGTTATTAAAAAAAAAAGTATAAAATAGAAAAAATAATTCTTGTCTTGCAAGTACTCGATCTTGTGAGTAATAAGGTCGATTTTGGAACCCTAAGTTGCCTTCAAGCCAAGGAGCATTTGGCTCAAGGCCAAGGACTTCATTTTTGAGGGTATGCCTTAAGAACAACATTATCATAAAAAAATCTTAAAAGTAGAAAAACCAAAAACATAATAAGTGCAAGGAAGAGATACATTTTAGGAAACGCATAGAAACTCCTTGATCTCCTAATCCCTGCATCCCTGAGATCGACCCTAGGCCTAAAGTGACCAAGATAAAATCAAGTAGGTCAGGTTAAAAATTTTGTGAAACTAGTATAGACTCAATTTAGGTTAACTCAATATACTAATTTCAATGATAATATCACCATATTAATAAGACCTGTTCGAGTTCGCATCACGCTTTTCTGGCGCCGTTGCTGGGGATGTGCTATTTGGAGTAAAGTTTCTACTCTCTCCCTTTGATTTTCTCTTCTCTTCATAGGTGTTTTGTTTGTTTGTGTGTAGGTATACCTGTTGTAAGGAGGAGACACGCAGTGGAGGACGGAGATGTGGGCAAATCCAAGGCAGGTGCAAGAGCGTGAAGTTGTCGGCGCCGCAATTGGAGCTTCACCCATGTTGCTGAGGAGGTAGGTGTCTCCCTCTTAGTAACTTAGGTCATCTTGTCAGCTTTAAAAAAAAAAAGAAAAGAAAACATCAAAATTTGAAAAAAAAAATCTAAAAAAACATTTCTTGGGAATTTCTTGGGGCAAGTGGACTAAAACCACTTGTTGATTGTTTGCTATCACCCCCACCGCCCCGTGATTTCCCGCAACCTTCGCGTAGCGAAAATCCAAGAATCTTGATTCTTGCCTTTTTCGTTGTGTGAAGTTTTCTTTGAGGTAAGATAAAAATTGATTGATTGCCATCCTTCCTTGCCTCATTTATTAGCATTTTAGGATCACATATTTGGTGGGGAGGCTTGGAATTGAGTTGATTCCAACCCCATCACGACTTTACATTTGCCTTAGATTCGATTCCGAATATTTCAACCCCAACAGTTTCATTTTCTTTACATCATTTGGTGGTTGATCCTTGTGTGGATTATCATTTTGGTGAATGGGAGCACTTGAATTGAAGTGTTTTGGCTCCCTTTCACATCGAATTAAAATAGACTCGTGCATCCGCACTTAGAAATTTCCATTTAGGGAAGCCCATTGCATTTTTAGCATGCAATAACTAATTCACATTGAAGAAGGGTTTGTTGGGCATTACAAACTTGTATTTTCTGAAAACCCAGCGATTGGTTGAATTGGTAATTCAGTGGAATCATAAAATCCATACTACTTGAGGTTGAAATTCTAAAAGGCATTCACCATCTAAAACTTCAATTCAGGGAGATTTCTCTGTTGCATACTTGATTTACACAGTCTTAAAATCAACGCACTTGAGCATTACCCGTATACAATGCCCTTCACATTCCTTGAGCACTTGATCCTAAACCTCTAAATTTAAACTGGTAGCAACTCGACCCCTCTTAAGGATTGGAGGTCTAACTACCTATGTGTAGCACCTACATGCTGGTGTGAGTTCCCGCGTGCTATCGGGTGTCTAAGATTGGGGCAAACGACTTTTCAATCTGGCCTGGTGGTTCCACGGTGCTCTCATTCGGTTTCGTAGGTTGTGATAGTAGGTAACTTAGATCTTTATGTCTAAGGGCACATTGTAGAGGTTAGGAAATTGATTGCTTTGATTTGTCATCAAGTGTATCTCTACGGCATTGTTCCTCTCATCCCTTTTCCCTTCTCATCTCCCCAATTCTTCCTGCGGTAGTGCATGTTTGGGAGGAGGTCACAAAACCTTGAATTGTTTGAATTGTCCGATAATTATAGAAGGGTAGAAACTGGTGAATCGTCATCCTCCTCCACGAACATGGCTACACGCCAACCCCCAAATCCCGAGGGAGGAAATCGCCCCCCTCAAATCCCACCAGGTGGTGGTGGAGCCATAGACCCCATAACCTGCCTCCAAGCCTAAATGGCACTGTATAATGAATAAATCGAGGCCATAAGGGAACCATTGGAGGAAATGAATCGTCCTCCCCTTGAAAGGGAGGAACCTAGGTCTCTCAGTTCCTATCAAAATCCTGTTGCTACAGAGACCATTGGGTAAATTTAGGTCCCCATGGGCGGGGATGATTTTGATTTAAAACCTAATGTCATTGGCCTAATTAACTTCCACTTCCATGGTTCTGCAAGTGAAGATCCCTTTCCTCATTTGGAAGACTTAACTCGATTAGCTGAAATAGTCAAACCAATAAACATCAGGTTATCAATAGTCCTCATGAAAATGTTACTGTTTTCATTGCGGAACAAAGCGTCACAATGGTTGCGCACCCTTAGGAGACCCATCCACTCTTTGGAAGAGATGTGCACAACATTTCTCAAGAAATTCTTCCCAATCGAGCGGACCAATGCACTTCACTGGGCCATAACTTCATTCGTGCAACAAAACGTCAAGCAATTTCATGAGGCTTGGGAGAGGTATAATGACCTCCTAAGGAAGTGCCCACACCATGGTCTTCCAAAGTGGCATATAGCCCAAATCTTATATTATGGGCTAAATGAGACTTTGTGACAGATTACTGACGCTTCCTGCAAAGGGAACTTTATCAATAAAGATGAGAATGGAGCATTTGAATTAATTGAGAGCATGAGTGAAAACTCAATGAAAAATACCTCCACTGTCGCCTTTAATCGTATTAGCATGCACCACAATGTTCATGAAGTTGACACAGGACCCTCTCATTCATCCATAGATCTTAACTTAATTGCAAAAAAATTCGATGAAGTCGTCGTCATGCACAAAAAGCTAGACGAGCTTCTTGCCAACCCCGCCTACTCTATGGCAAACACCTCCACACAATCACTCCGTCACAACCTTAATCCTTCCAATGCCAAGCAGATTCCCAAGAATTTCGTAAGACCATCCTTACTGAGTATCGCATAGAGCGATTCAGTAGGCAATGTGGACCTGGCTTCTGCAAACCAGTATTTTGACACGGAGGACCAAGCCTCCATGTGCTCAGATGCATATACACATGCGGATTCGTCTTCTGGCTTAGAAGATGCTGGTGCCCTGGGGAGCAACCCATTCTCTGCTACTTATAACCTAGGGTGGCGAAATCATCCTAACTTCCCATGATCCAGTAACTCGCAACACCAAAACCCCGCAGGTGGGCCAATGCGACCGTCCGCACCCATCATCCCAAGGGCCCAGTATAATCCTGTGGCAAATCTGCCATCGGGTCCTTACGTACCTCAAACAGAACACGCATCAAGTCCTCTTGATAAATTGATGCGAATGATTACGAAAATGTCCAAGTGCCATGAAGAAAACATGACCTCTCTTCAACATCAATTGTCACAGTAGAATGCTAAGATCAGTCAACTACGTATGATGACTCGATCTCAGGGCACTCTTCTAGCCCAACCGATCCCTAACCCATGAAATTTTGTACCCCGTGGTCCACAACCATAGGTACGACCTTCTCAAGGGCAATTTCATCAGATTCTGCAAGCTCCAAGCACTCCACCAAGATTTCAAGCTAATTCCGCAGCAACACATCACCCTTATGTCCCTATTGTGAACCCTCCTCCACCTTATGATCCCACTGGACCTGCGAAGTCCAATGCGATTACTACGAGGAGTGGTATGCAAACCATCGATCCACCTAGACCTGATCCTAGCCCATCTTCATCGCCTTCTCATTTGGGATGCGCACCTCATTCTCGTGAGGACGATATGCCCAAACTAGTTCCAGAATCGATCCTATTCCTTGAGGATCTACTGAGGGAGCCAAAAGGCAAAAAAAAGAATATGCAGACCTTTGATAACTTGCGTAATTTATTCAGGGATGTTGAGATCAAAGTACCCCTATTGGAGGCTATCAACCATATACCAACTGTCACCCGATTCTTCAAAGACTACACTACACCTGGGCGACAGTCAAAGAAAACAAAGAATCCGGTGGTCCTCTCGCCTTATGCGAGTTGTGCTATACATTTTTTTGAGAAAGAAAGGAATGCTATCGAATCATCGATAGCAAACTAAGAGAGCCATTATTGATAATAAAGAAATAATTACATGATCGAACCCTAATGCTGTATGAGACTCCAGCAAAAATTTACAATATTATCCACATACACTGGGGTCTCCTGAAAAACACACTCATTTCTAGCCCTCCATACAGCCCATAACATCACCACCATATGTAAACATGGCTTATTCCCATCCACAAGACAGCGCCACAAATTCTCCCATGTGGGTAAAGACTCATTACATACTCTCCTCCATACATAATCAGTGATCGCGCATGAAGAAAAGATATGAATGCTAGAATCATTATGCATCAAAACTGGGTGGGGGTACCCATCCTCCTGTGCCTCAAATCTCCAGTAATCAAGCTGTCCCTTCTGCAAAGCCATAAAAAAATTTGAATCTTTAGTGGTATTTTTAACTTCCATAGCTTCTTCCCCATCTCATTAGCTTCCGCCATCCTAGAGGACATTATCAATCTGTCATAAGCAGCTGCAGTAGAAAATGTACCCTCCCATTTGTATGTGTCAAATTCATGAGGCATGGGTTTGAAGGCAACAAGTTCTTGCATAAGACATTCATTCTCTACTCGTGTTCTTGTTTCATGATTATTCCCCCCACCATTATTGAATAGCCATTGCTCGAATTCCGCATCCCAATAATCGTACACCACAACATTTTTATTTGAAGCCACTGCGTAAGCAAGGGGGAATCTATCTTTAAACATCCCTCCATGTACCCAATTTTCCACCCAAAACTTGAAGCTTTTCCCATCACCTAATACAGATTTGAAAAAATTCCAATTGTCCCTCAGGGCTCGCACCATAGAAGACCAAAAGGGAGAAGGTTTACGAGGGTTTAGACGATTATTCTCATCATTGGCAGTCCCATAACTGTCCTGAATAATTTCTATCTAGATTTTTTTTTTCTCCCTGCAACAATCGAACAGCCCACTTCAATAGCAGAGCTTCATTGAATTCCTTAAGGGATCTGACACCCATTCCTCCCATCTTCTTTGGCTTGCAAATTGATTCCCACTTCAAAGGTTGAAAAAAAGCCCCTTGATGAGAGGCCCCTTTCCAAAAGAATCTTTTGTGCATCACATCTAGCTTTTTCCAGATAGAGTTCGGGGCTTTAAGGACTGAGAAGAAGAATACTGGAATCGAAGTGATGACGGAATTTAGTAAAATATACCTCCCCCCTTTTGATAGGTATCTACTGCTCCAACCCTCCAATTTCGTAGCTACCTTTTCAAAAAGGAAAGACCAATCTGCTTTCTTCATCTTGGAACATTTTAAAGGCAAACCCTGATATTTAATAGGCAATGGAACCACAGGTGTACCCAGAATGGTGGAGATGTCATTTTGTAACACACTGTTCATCCAAAAGCAGACCAGGGAGGATTTATTTCCATTCAGTCTGAGACTAGAAATCTCTCCAAAAATCTTTACCATATGTATAAGTGCTTGTGCTTCTCTCTTCCCCCCTTCCACAAAAAAAATAGTATCATTTGCATATTGAAGTATAGGGGCTAGAGCCCTATGATTAGACATTGAATACCCCCATATAAAACCATCCACTGCCAGTTTGCAGGCGAATCTAGCCAAAGTATCCACAGCAAGGTTGAAAATCAGAGGAGCAATTGGGTAGCCTTGCCTAACTCCACACTGGTGCTGAATCCAAGAACGACATGGTTTACCATTTATCAATGGGGAAAAAGAGGCTATCGTAATGCACCTCTTCACCCACTGTATCAGTAAAGGTGGAAACTTCCTTCTTCAAAGAATCTCCCATAAGTATTACCGAGAGATAGAGTCATAGGCCTTGGAAAAATCTACATTCCATAAAAAAGCCTTGGACTTTCTCATGTGCCAACCCATTACCATCTCCTACGCAACAATGAAGGACTCTTGTAATGATCTCCCAGGAAGAAAAGCTGAGTGAACAGGCATTATTAGGTCCTTTAAAACCTCCCACAATCTGTTAGCTATAACCTTACTAATAATAAGGTAGATGGAATTAGATAGTGCAATGGGTCTATAATCAGAAAATCTCTCCGCACCTAATTTCTTAAGAAGCAAAAATAGATAGGATTTGTTCAACCTCTCAAATCCAGAGTTTCCCAGTTCAAATTCATGAATAACCTTTAAAACATCCCCCTTAACAACGCTCCACAGCTCTTTGTAGAATAAAACCTGAAATCCATCCGGACCAGGAGCACCTTCATTATTTAAATCTTTAATAGCTTTTAGCACTTCTTGTTCAGATATAGGGGTGACAAGCATGTCTTTCTGATCATCACTAAGACAGGGGAAGTCCATTGATGCCATCCTCCAAGAACCTCTTGGGGCAGCCTTGGAAATTTCTTTAAAATACTTGCTTCTGTTCTGATTTCACTAATAGAGGTAACAGTTCTCTCTTCAACTTTAATAGATGAGATAAGATTGAATGTCCTCCTAGCACTAGCCGCAAGATGGAAAAACTTCATGTTCGCATCACCCTCTTTGAGCCATAGCTGTCTTGATCTTTCACGCAAATCTATTTCTGTTTTCAGATCCTCATCCCCCACTGCTACTTGCATCTCCTGGTGGTTCAAAGCTTGCCTGCATTCTTTCAGATCCAGGTCCCTGATTACTGCCAGAGCTTCCCTCCTCTTCTGTTCTCTGATCAGAGTCACAGCCTGCCCATATTCCTTTAGCACATCACGCAGGCTTGACAATTTTGCAGCCAGCTACTGTATAGCAGTACCTTGCACTGCCTTGCTTTGCCACCACTGGGATACCATTTGCACGAAACCTTCTTCCCTAAACCAAGATCTCTTGAGTTTAAAGTATGATCCAATGTCTGAATTCATCCCACTGTCCCAAACAAGCGGAGTGTGGTCAGAGAAAGGCCTATCAAGGCTCATAACTGCTGATAATTGATGCCACTCCAACAAGATAGGACTGCCAAAAAATCTATCCAATTTGAAAACCTGTCCACTACCATTCCTCCAAGTAAACTCCACACCACTGATGGGGTATTCAGTCAGTCCCATGTTCTACACAGCCATTTGGAAGCCTGCCATAGAGCTGTCCACTCTCCAATCTGGGTTGTCATCACCTGAGAGATAACAATTGAAATCACCCCCTAGCAGCCATGGGGTCTCTTGCACTCTTTGGTGCATTGCAGAGAGCTCCTCCCATAAGCCAACCCTGTCTGTAGCCACACAAGGACCATAAATGCACGATATAAACCATTCCATATCTCCTTGGGGAGACTGACATCTGCAAGAAAGCATGTACCTATCGTGAATAATTTCAGTTACTGAGATGGAAGACTTTCTCCACCAAAAGGCCAATCCACCAGACCTTCCAAAGGCACCCTTAACCGCAACATCACTGCGGCCAAATTGCTTAAAACAATCCCATTCCAGACCATTCTCCATCTCCAAGTGTGTCTCTTGAATGAGAGCACAGTCAATCTCCCACTCAGAGAGATATCTACATAATGAAGACCTTCTCTATTTACTGCGCAACCCACGCACATTCCAAGTCATCACTCTCATTCCTCATTGGAATGACTCCCTTGGGCCATACAACCCACAAATTCGACCATAATAGAATTAGCAATATTCTGCTCCTCAATAGGGGGAAGTTCTCCTTCCTTCTCCTTCTCAACATGCAGGGAGATCTACCCACACCTCTTTTCTGATTGGAACCACTACCATACTTCAGATCAGTAGGAATAGAGAGCTACATCTGGTTTGCCTCTTTGAGCACCAGATCTCTTCTTGTCCTGCCCTCCTCTTTACTGCTATGCATCTCTGAATATGTCACTGAATTCTCAGCAACCTCCAGATAACCATCTTCTTTGATTACCATGGCTTGTCTGTAATCATCAGCTGTATCAACCTCTTCCATCTGATCCACCTCAGCGTAGACCATCTGGTGGCAGTCCTTCCTCTTTTTAGGCTTCGAAGCATCAACAAGAGGAATGCGACCACACCTATCACTCTGTTTTTTCACCTCAGTGTTGGCTTCGAGCATCTGTCCTTCCTCAGACTACTTATCCTATTCTTATTCAACCTTCCCAGGCACCTGTCCAAGTACTGATAGCCAAACAAACCAAGAAGTACCCCTAAATCTGATTGTGACCATATTAGGAATTGAACCAGCACTGATGACATCAACCTCAATTCTAGGAGATCTGATGTCCCCCTCTCCAATCAAAATTTCAGATCCATCACAGATGGATGCAAAGCCTGCAAGCATTTTAGAAACAACCCCCTTTAATCTCAGATGTAGAAGCAATCCAGAAATCTCAAGAAGAATCCTCCTAGAGCTCACTCTTTGTGGAGGCCGATCAGGGAGAGCCCCATCAAAGGGAGATACCATTCTCCAAATCACAATGAAATCTTCAAAAGAGCTCGAACAAAATCTCAGTCGTTCTACATCCAACATACCCAAACCATATACCAAGAAACGAGAATGGGAAATCATGGCTACCTTCCAGCCCGCAGACAGGAGATTTAAGAAGCATACCAGGTTTTGGAGCTTATCTATCGAAGGTTTGCCTACCATGATCTCGCCAATCAAAGCACCCCTCAGCATGATCTCTGCAGACGAGATCTCTTCAAAAGTCAGGATCTCAACCTCAATTGAGTGCCTACCCAACACCGAAGCAGAAAGATCCAGGCACACCGCTTATTTCATGTAACATCCAAGGCTGCAATTTTAACCGTGCTCTGCTTGATCTAGGATCCTCCATCAATCTTATACCAACCATCATGCTCAAGAAATTTGCCTTAAGAAATCTAAAACCCACCCCTATCACATTGCAGTTGCCAGATCGTTCTGTTAAAATCCCTAAGGGTATGGTGGAAGATGTGGTGGTTAGGGTCAACAGTCTCTGCTTTCATGTTGACTTTCTTGTTTTGGATAAGGAAGTTCCTAGCTCACTTTCTGATTGTTTGATAATCCTTGGTCGACCTTTCTTGGCCACAGCTCACACCCATATCGACTGTGAGTCAGGTTGCATTGAGATTGACGTTGGCTCTAAGAAGCTCAAGTTAAACATTTTCAAGGATGCCAAGAATTTTGATTGCGATTCATCGAGGATGACACGTCTGATGAGGACATGGCTGTCAGTGCATGTATCGGACTGATAAGGACCTATTCTGACTGCTATGGATTGCCCCTAAACATTGACCATCGCCTGACAGACGTATATTGTGACATTTCCCCATCCCTTCCCTTACCTGTACCTTCTCCTAACTAGACATTTGATGAGGTTTGCACCGCTTCCCACACCTCAGAATCTGAGTCATATCCAGGCTACTCACCGCCGATCCACCCTCTTTAAGATCATATTACCCTTTCTTTTCCACCAAATTAGGCGGAAATGTGACTCCACATTGGGACCTTGAGCCCAAATGTTGATCACAGGACTTTCCTTTCTTGGATCCATCAATCCAAGCTGCCCCTCTTCTTGGCCAATTTGAGGGCCAACTTCTTTCTCCTGCCCTTCTTTCTTCTGATCCTTTTAGGACACTCTCATCCTAAGAAATGCCAGATCTTTCACCATCCACTCCCGAGCTGAAAGCGCTGCCTAACATACTTAAATATTCTTTTCTAGGACCAAATGAAACACTCCCCGTAATTATTAGTTCAAAACTGACCATGGAGCAAGAGTGCAAGCTAATGAAGGTCCTCATGGAGCACAAGGTAGCCATTGGATGATCCTTATCTGACTTAACTAGCATTAGCCCCTCCTACTGCACTCACCATATATAAATAGAGGAGGTGGCTCGACCTTCCCACGAGATGCAGCGACGTCTCAACCCTAACATGCAGGAAGTCATTAAAAGGGAAATCATTAAGTGGCTAGATGCGGGTATAATCTACCCGATCAGCGACAGCCCCTGTGTGAGCCCGATTGATGTCGTGCCCAAAAAGGTGGGACTCACCATCCGTGTCAGTGACAAGGGCAAAGCCATCCCTACACATACTCCTACATCTTAGAGAGTGTGTGTAGATTATAGGAAGCTAAATGCTGCAACAAAGAAAGACCATTTTACGCTACCTTTTATTGACCAAATCCTTGAGCAGTTAGCGGGAAATAAAATTTTCTATTTCTTGGATGGATTCTCTGGATATAACTAGGTGGCTATTGACCCCTGGGACCAAGAGAAAATCACCTTCAGCAACTTTGCATTTAGAAGGATTCCATTCGGGCCTTGTAATGCACTAGCAACTTTCCAGAGATGTATGCTGGCGATATTTCATGATATGGTGGGTGACTTTCTTGAGGTCTTCATGGACGACTTTTCGATCTTCGGACCTTCATCTAACGATTGTCTAGCCAACCTATCCTGCATCCTTCGAAGATGTATTGATGTGAACCTCATGCTTTCTTGGGAGAAAAGTCATTTTATGGTACATGAGGGGATTGTTCTCGATCACATGATCTCCGATAGGGGTATCGAGGTGGATGGAGCTAAGCTTGATGTGACTGCTGATCTACCAGTGCCTATCTCTGTCTGGCAAATTTACTCCTTCTTAGGACACGTCAATTTCTATAGGAGATTCATCAAAGATTTCTCCAAGATTTATAGACCTTTAACTCATCTCTTATCGACCGTGGTACCCTTTGATATGGGCCCCGACTGTATACGAGCATTCACGCAACTCCGTGATGCTGTCACCATGGCCCCTATTCTTCAGCTACCTGATTGGTTCCTTGACTTTGAACTCATGTGTGACACTTCCAACCTTGTAGTAGGAGCCATCCAGGGACAAAGACGTGATAGACACCCCTTTGTAGTGTACTACACCAGTAAGACACTGGATGAGGCCCAGCGTAATTATACGACTACTGAGAAAGAACTATTGGCGATCGTCTTTGGACTGGAAAAATTCTGCACTTACCTTCTGGGCTCGCACATTATTGTATTCACTAATCACGTGGTCATTTATCATCTCATGCACAAGAAGGATGCCAAGCCTAGACTGATTCATTGGATCCTTCTGCTCCAAGAATTTGACCTTGAGATCCACGATAAGGTCGGAGCCCAGAATGTTGTTGCTGATCATCTCTCGAGACTGGACCCTAACCACATTGGACTTACCCTGCCGATTCACAAGGTTTTTCCTGACGAGCACCTACTGGCAATTAATGTGGCAAGTGGACCTTGGTATGCCGACATTGCCAATTACCTTGCTTCTAGCTCCCTTCCACGTGGCTGGCTTAAAAACCAGTGCGAGCGTCCCATCGCAGAAGCAACGTATTATTTCTGGGATAATCCTCTACTTTTTCTACTAGGTGCTGATCAGATAATCCGTCGCTATATTCCTGACAGCGAGGTCCACAGTGTGCTATCCTTTTGTCACAATTAGGCCTGCGGAGGCCATTTCTCTGGGAGGAAAACTACAGCCAAGGTGTTACAGTGCGGTTTCTTTTGGCCCTCCCTTCACCATGATGCACACAATTATGTTAAACGGTGCACTAGGTGTCAGACGTTAGGGTCAATGTCACATCGTGACATGATGCCCTTACAACCCATCCTAGCTGTTGAAATCTTTGACATATGGGGAATTGATTTCATGGGTCCCTTTCCTCCTTCCAACGGCTTTGAGTACATCCTTGTTGTTGTGGACTATGTTTCATAATGGATCGAAGCTATTCCCACACACCATGCTGACCAAGTCATATCTACTCGATTTGTCAAAGACCACATTTTTATGCGCTTTGGGATCCCTCGAGCCATTATCTCTGATGGAAGAACTCATTTTACCCATGAATCTTTTCGGGCACTTCTGAGGAAATATGGAGTCCACCATCATATTGCATCTTTGTATTATCCTCAGACGAATGGCCAGGCTGAGGTGTCGAACCGGTAAATCAAGCATATTTTCCAGAAAACGGTTCGACCTAATAGTAAGGATTGGTCCGACAAGCTGATTAATGCACTTTGGGCATATCAGACGGCCTTCAAGGCTCCCCTTGGTATGTCTCCTTATAGAATTTTTTACGGGAAGCCTTGTCATTTGCCCGTTGAGCTGGAGCACCATGCTTAATAGGTAGTTTGCCAATGTAACCTTTACCCAAACCTATGTGGTCGAGAAAGAAAACTCCAACTCCAGGTGCTAGAAGAGTTCCGTCGCGAGGCCTATGATTCTGCCTTAACTTTCAAACAACGCACTAAGGCCTTTCACGGCAGTCACATTCGGCGGAAGGAATTTGAGCCATCTCAGCAAGTCTGGCTTTACAATGCCCAGCTCAAATTCTTTCCAGGGAAATTAAAGTCCAAATGAACTGGTCCCTACTTGGTCTCAAGACCATTTTCCAATGGGGCCATCAAAATTGAAGATCCAAGATCTGGGCATAAATTACGGTCAATGGGCAGCGGTTAAAACCCTATATCTTACTCATAAACCTGCCCCCATTGGTGAAATTGTTGCCCTGCTGGAGGGTAACTACCTAGGTGCCTCACTCTGAGTCCAGCTAGGGATGTTAAATTCAGCGCTCGTTGGGAGGAACCCAGCAACTCTCGTCCACTTTCGCCTAAACAATTCCATTTCACTTCACTTCACTTTGCACATTTTCACTTTTCACTTCACTTCACCACCCACCATCCACCCACCCTACCATCCTACTGTATACCTCGCACCTCAGCTCTTGTACCAAGACCCTTGGACCTTGCTTCACCCTGCATGCACATGAGGACATAGCATCATTTGGCATGGGGGGGGTGGATAGGCATCCATAGGATCTGGGTAATATATGGGTATCATGCAGCTTCTGCATTCATTATACATATCCATCTATAAATATGTACATAGCTTAAGAAAAAAAAAGTGTAAAGTGTTTAGCAATGATCTGAAAGATGAAACAAAAATAGAATAAGTGTATATTCAACCTCTGTTTTGAAGACTTTCCAGGCCACAAAAGCTTGATTCGCTCAGGCTCGGCTTAATTCACTTGAGCACTGATAAGATAGATCATAATCTCTCTTAACTTAGGACATATTCTTGTACCTGAGTCACCAGTACAGGATTCATTGGTTTGCCTCTACTTGAGAATCGAAGTAATCTTGATTCACACTACACATATCAAGAAAGACCAGGTGAACATAAGATTCAACCTTAGTGTTCATTAGGGAAGGTGGAGTCCTTATCTGTGTGAGCAGGTAGAATTTTTATCCCAATCTTTAGTCTTGTGTTTAGGAGAAACTCTTTCCACCAAAAGAAAAAAAAGTACTCACCCACCAAATAAGTGTGCTCTTCCAAATAAGGTTGTAGGAGATATACTAACACTTGTTTCAAAAAGAAAAAAAGAAAAATCTTGCGAATAAGTCAGTATATCTTCCAAATGTCTATAAATTCTTCTCCCCTAAAGTTTTTTAGGGCACGTTACAGATAACTTGTTCTACCATATGTTCTTTGAGCCACCAAAACAAGTAAAGTGGTGTTGAGTTTTTCCATCAACTTTTTGAGGGTTAATCCAAAGACATGAGCTGAAGCTGGGACCAACCTGTACTTAAAAATTCATGAAACCATGGGCTTGAGCCTTAATGTTCATTTTGTCGGTCTTGATTCTTCACTGTGCACAAACCATAATCTCCTAGCTCTTGAGTACAGCAAAACCCTCTGAGTCCTAGAAATCGTACTTGAGGTTTAAATATCAAGAGTCCAGGTTAGTCGAGAGATGATCTATATCATGTGAGACTTGAGTACCAGTAGTCTTCTCTGCAATTGGTTCTCACAATATCCAACTGATAAACACATTAATGTTGCTTCAGAAAAAATCTTCAGCTTAAGATCATTTCTAAACATGGTACAAATGTTTTGCTAGGGAATAGAAAAAGATAGGCATGGGGTATGATTGCATAGTAAGTTACGCCAATAAATATGCCATCTAATGTTATTTCCTAACATTACCCACGCCTCTTATGTAGCCATACTTGCATTTGTAAATATGTACTTGCATGCATCTATAAAGAGGGGAAGAGAGTGAGAATAAATGGCCATTCAATTCACTTCTATAATTAACATCTTCATTGTGTGTTGCATTACAATTTCACCATTTACATTTTCTTATTCCACGG
Source organism: Thalassia testudinum (assembly GCA_037157565.1). Lineage (NCBI taxonomy): Eukaryota > Viridiplantae > Streptophyta > Magnoliopsida > Alismatales > Hydrocharitaceae > Thalassia > Thalassia testudinum. The sequence goes on from JAZHRO010000014.1 coordinate 115,857,729, forward strand.
CTACTATGCACGTCTCCATGCACCATACCCTGTTGCAGCATGGCGAGAGGTGTGCACTCCTTCTATAAAAGATCTTGCACCCTCCCCTACTGTGGTAGCCAGCCTCCACCCTCAGACACACCCATTGCCACCCCTCAGACAACACACAAACATCCCACACACCTGCTGGCCACTCTTTCTCCCTCTCCCTCTCCATACACAGCACCTCTTCTCACAAGTTGAGAAGGGGTACACTGTGTGCAGGAGAGAGTTCACAGTGGTCATAGACCCCCACTGTGAGCTCAACCACCTCCCAGCTCCATGGTGAGCAGGTGGGCGTGGTGAATTCTTGTTCATTCTTTTATTTGCAAATTTTTTTTCCCTTTCATTTTTGCTTGCTGTTTCCTCTCCTCCGCCATTAGTGCAGGGCTTCAAGCTCTGATGCTCGTGAGCCTAGCACCTCCCAACACCTCTGTGCACCCCTGAGTGCCACCGCATGTGCAAGCAGACCGCTCGGGCTCTCTTTCCGCACACGCGCGCTCCACAGCACAGTCCACACGTCGCACCGCCTCAGCCGGTTGCTTTCTCGCCACACACACTATAGCACACTATTCACACCTCCCTACGCGACACTATAGCCATCGTTTCATTTCTTAGTTAGCCGGTGGTTCTATGCTCTCTCTCCTCTATGCTACCGCCTCCAGCCGGTCGCTGCGCCCATGTGTCCATGTGCCCGCATGCCTGCACATCCCTCAGCACTGCGTAGCCCTTATGCACTACGTCTCACCCTCTCTGTGCACGCGCACGTTCACCATCACATCTACGCCTGTGCGCCTGCATGCCCAGACAACGGCAGCTGACCCCAGATAGCTTAACCGCTTCCGCCCTGTCACACACACAGACACTCATGCACTCACACGCATACATACATAAATATATATATTCACACACTCTCATCCTCACATATATATATATATATATATATAAATATATAAACATATTTATATATATATATACATAGATATATATATACATATACACATATATATATAGTTATAGATACATATATATACATATATAGTCATATATCCACATTCTTTAATGCACACATTCACCTCATATCTACTACCCACCTACCTATGCACTCACCCCTTCACTGCATATCGTATCATAGGAATATTCGCACCAGTTGTTGATATTTCCTGATACTTGCGCAAAGCAAGCGCTTCCACCTGCACTCACACAAACCCACTCCGCACTGCACGCGGCACTCAGTCTTGTTGGTTGCATCTTGCTAGACGTGGACCAACTTGACACCGTGCTACATTCCATCTCCATTTCCACCTCACCCCTATTTATATATTATATAAATATATATATATATTCTTTATCTACTATATATATATACTAAGCTAAGTATTTCTTTTCATTTCTTTCCCTGCAATTTATTCTACTTTCATTTGTCTTTTATTTGTTGCTATTAAAAAAAAAAGTATAAAAGAGAAATGATAATTCTTGTCTTGTAGGTACTCAATCTTGTGAGTAACAAGATCAATTTTGGAATCCTAAGTTGGCTTCAAGCCAAGGACCATTTGGCTCAAGGCCAAGGACTTCATTTTTGAGGGTGTGCCTCAAGAACAACATTATCACAAAAAAATCTTGAAAGTAGAAAAACCAAAAACATAATAAATGCAAGGAAGAGATACATTTTAGGAAAGGCGTAGAAACTCCTTGATCTCCTAATCCCTGCCTCCCTGAGATCGACCTTAGACCTAAAAGTGACAAAGATAAAATCAAGTAGGCCATGTTAAAAATTGTGAAACTGATGTAGACTCGATTTAGGTTAATTCACTGCACTAATTTCAATAATAATATCACCATATTAATAAGACCTATTCAAGTTCACATCAGCAGCCAGGAAGGGAGATCCCCACAAAGACCCCTACATGGTAGAGCATCCCCATGAGTTATAGGGTTTCCCCCACCCGACCTTCTTTGTCACTGCAGTTTCAATTCGATCAGAATGTATGAATTGAGACCTTAAGTCTGCCAATTTTATTCCCAATTTGTGCCTTGGATTTCACTTGATTAGAAGTTAATTCAATTTTTAACCTAGTTTGGAGGTTGATTGGCAAACAAGATAGACCAACTTCACCTGACTTGCCCTAAAAGATGAAGAATGAAATCTAAGTCAAGACCCAAAGATCACCATGAATTGACTCTCAGGTTATTAGATCCAAAGTTTTCTTTTAGGGTTCAAGTGACTTTAGAGCTTGATTTTAAGGTTCTTCTAATTAGATCTTTTCAACCAAGGGTTTGGGTGGCAAACAAATGTGGGAGGGTTAATTTTCTTTAATCCAGGCAAGTGTGAAACTAACACTTTAAAATCATAAAGTAGAAACACTGATTGGCTCTATTCCAAGTCTAATTTAATCTCAAATGTACATCTTGGACTTCAAACAAGAAGTGCGTAGTCCTGGATGTTTAAAATTAAGCGTAAATCCTTAGTAGGTATAGGCAATTTGGGTGGGGATCTCTAAATAGAATCTCCTCAACTTCAATCAGATATCGAATTGAAATCGTAAATCAGGAAGCTTGCCTTTAGAAATAATGATTACTAAGAAAATAAGGCAGATGAATCCTAATTGATTTGGTTCCATTTTCTCTCTTCTAAAGATTAGGAGAGTGATTAGGGAAGGAGAAATTTTTTTACTTGCCCCTGGAGTTGTTGATTTGCGTGGAAGATCTCTTCATGTTATACCTCGCAAAAACACAATCAAGTCAAACAGGGCAAGTTAGTGCTCAGATAACAATAAAGAAGGATAAGACTAATGTGTGAATTGCGCGTTGCTCCCCATCAATGATGCTAGAATGCTTAATGGGCTATCAAGGAGTTTTAAATCATTTCGTTGTAGCAAAGCCTCAATTGCTAGAAAAAATTAAATTTATAAGTCAGAATCAAAGATGTGTCCGCGGTTGAACATAGGAGCAAATAATGGAATTCATAACATTAATCTTGCTTTGAAATGAATGAGCATAATAAACGAAGCACAATAAAGATATTCAATGAATCAATCTGTTAGAAATATATTCAATAAGAACTAATGTATGATGAAGCAAAAAGGAAAGACAATCAAAATAATGGTGATTTGAATCACCTTGGATATCTTCTTAATTTAAGCATGCATTCAATCACCCAATTATTCTAATCAGAATTCAATTGTAAACTATAGTACTTAAATCATTCAACAGTAAATCTAATTAACCATTCAAATAATGCCATAGTATTCACAACCAAATCAAACGAAGGCGTTCTCTTTTAAATGACTTAATAGCACAAGCACAAGGCTCTCAGAAACCTTTTTCTTCCTTCTCCCTTCTTATTCTTCTTAAGGCTTTCTTCTCTTTCACAAACCTTCTCTTCTTCTTCAGAACCTTCCCCTTCAAAGCCTTTCTCAAGCACAGAGGCACGGCCTCTCTTCAGAGGCTAAGTGTCACACAGGGCCAAGGTCAAGCCCTCAAAGAACAAAACCCTCCCCCGCTCTCTCACAAATCCTTCGCTCCACTCTCAAACCAGAGTTATTCGGATCCAGTTATGGGTAAATGGGTAATCGGATCTAACCAAGGTCACCGGGCGTGGGTGATGACAGAGGAGTGCGTGAGCGATGAGTATGGGACCTCATGCCATGTTCTTGAGGCAACATAGCCGAAGCATAAATTCCTAATATGTGCTATAGACACTTCTTCACTTCACGAGGTGAGACTATCTTTGTCCTCCTCCTTCGCATAGCAGCAGCAGGAGGAAAGACCATCAATTGAAGGTCTTGTGGGCACTGAGGTCTTCAATTTACAACATAGCTAGGTTCAAGATTCACTTCCGTAGCACCTGGGCATGGTTGCATGGTTGGAACTGGTTGGAGCACTGCAGTTGGAGTGGGGGATGAGGGCGGCAACGGCGAAGGACGATGATGACCTTAAACACAAAATAAGGCTTCACGATCATGTTAAATTAGCTCAGGAGAATAGCCCAGTGTTGGCGAAAGTGGTGGTCGTGTTTACGTGATGTGAGTGTGTGTTGTGGCCGGACAGAGGCGAAAGGGGTGAATGGCGATGGGTGTGTTCGGTGCAGTGTTCGAGTGGGTGAATCAAGGAATTAAGTGAGGGGTTTTGTGCGATGAGGTGAGGCGGTGCTCTGGAGGTGGAGCAGGTGTGTTTGGTGCAGTGTAGACTGTCGTTGGTCATGCTGGAGGTACGTCGGACATGGGGAAGATAGAGGTTGCACGACCGTGTTGTGGATTGAAACTAAAATCTAAAGAGGGATAAGTGAAGTAGAAATGGAGAGGAGGAAAGGGGGCCTAGTGTTAACGATTGAAAGGGGTAGGAGGGCGCCGACTTTGATTGGCTGATTCCATGGAAGAGAACACCTTCAGTGGTGGAATGATAAGGAAAGAGAGTCTGAGAGCTCTTTGCCGGTATTGCGAGGAGCGAACGAAGGAGAGGAAGAGGATGGGATGCTCGATTTTTCCATCTAGTGGCCAGAAGAAGGGAGTCGAGGGAGCTCACCGGTGCTAGTCAGAGGAGGCCGGAGGGAGTTTTTTGGCGAAGAAATGTGGCCAAACCAAGCTAATTTGGAGCAGTTGTGTTGCTAGAGCTTATATAGAGCTCATGGCGAGCTCTAGAATAGAAAACAAGATTCATTAGCTTTCTTAGGATTCAAGAAAGCACCCACTGATTTAGTGGGTTTGCATGACCAATCAGATGCAATTTGGGATCCAAGGATGGTCCCAAATGATTTTCCATGGTGTGAACATCAATCTTACTAAATTTGGTAGGATTTGATGAAGATTTGAGTAGGATTTGGCTTGGTCAAAGGTCGCCTAGAGGTCGGTTGACCTCCAATGGCAGCAGAGGCCAGCGTGCAAATAAGATAACAAAGTTAGGGACCAATCTGCAAGGATTTCAAAAGCTAGGGGCATGTGTGAGAGAGAAAGAATAAGACTGGACAAAAATGCAAACTAGGTCAAGATGATCTTTAATTGGGCCCAAATTTTGGTACAAACATAATTTGGACCCAAGGAATCTGATGGTGAAGTTGAATTTCAGTTTTGACCATGTTTAAATGGGAAATTTATGCAAAAACCCAAATTAGGGCAACTTTCTGTCTGAGACTCTTTTTAAGGTCAAAATGGGTTCTAATGGTCAAATCAAGTTTACCAAACCTTATGAAATATTTTTATATGAATTTTTGAAGGTTTAGATGAAATTTATCCTAACCAGAACCTCCGTTATTTAAGTGGGTCTCAAATTAGGGTTTTAGGAGTTGTGTTAGTTCTCAAAGTGTGTGAAATCCTGTTTCTATCTACACAGACCCTCTTATTAGAATTTAATGAATAGTTGACCTTAGATTAACCCCTGAGAAACCCCGTGATTCCTTTGCATTCATGATATCCTGTTAAAACTGTAAAATTAACCCTAATTTAAAGTATTCTCTAAAAATGGATATTCTATGAATTACGACTCTCCGGTGATTATGTAGCAGTGTTTATCTCTTGATTATGACTAATTAAAGCTAGTTATGGCTCATGATGATGTTATCATTAGTTTATTATAGGTTGGGTGAGATTTGGGAGATGGCCCTTGGGGCCAGGTTTTGCGATCTTTTCTCATCCCCACAACATTGATCATAGCATAGTCGTGATGTGGAGGTGGAGGAGAGAGAATTGGACCTTGTTGTTGAATAGTAGGATAGGTCATGGTATGATTCAAATCAATTGAGGTGGATGAGGCAAACACACAGGTATGAGTCGATGGGCCTGGTTGAGTGTAGCTTGCTTGCCCTTGGATTTGATTCACCATGTGTTTTTGAGTCAACATGTTGTTTGGATTTGGTAGAGGTTGGGAGGGAAGTGCACAAGGATAGTGAGTCCACGCCATTTGTGTGAGCTGATTTCGAACCTCTGTGATCTCATTTTTGTGTTGTTTCTACGTAGCCGTGTTAGTCTTCTTCATGTCAGTTAAGGCTTACAGAATCATGCTCATTTGCTCTTCCTTGCTTGGCCTAGATTGGTAATTCAGATTGGGCCTAGGATAATCTTGTTGATGTGGGTGTGGGACCTGTGGTCGGGGTTGGAATTGAGATCTGGTGTTCTGATTATTCCCTAACCACACAAAGTTGGGATGATTACTCCATCCAGAGTTGTAGGTGTTCGAGAAAGGATCATTCTGGATGGCGTGGAGATCCTCGTAGATCTGAGGAACTCTAGAGAAGTTAGAGTATGAGGGTTCAGAGTTCGCCCAACTAGAATAGGTAGGCCCGGAGTTCCCTCCAAAACCAAGATCAGACGAGGAAGAATGGGTCCACAGCTGATGAGAGTGGTGGTAAATGTTATGCACAGCCTCCCTACTGGAGGGCAGTTGTGCATATGTGTTCTGTGTGGCAGTGTTTCTCTACAAATATCAATCCAAATCATCCACCTTTTTCTCAATGATTGATACCTTATCCAAGCGACTGGCCACCAACTCTAGGATGACGGATGTAGATAGGCCTCGAGTCTCGTGTGCCCCCTGCATGTTTGTTAATGCATGGGTGGTCGTCCAGTCGAACACACCCAGCGATTCATTATTTATAGAGTTCTTACACATGTTCTCGAGAATCTCCCAAATTGTATCTTCATGTTGACCCATGATGCTTCCACCACAGGTTGCATTGACAAAGAGCTTAATATCCTCAAGGAGCCCTTGGTAAAAAGATTGGACTTGTTCCCACCTAGGCACTCTGATGGGAACACCATCATGAGCCATAACTAGCTCAATTTAATTTGATTAGGTCATTAAATGCTCCTATATAACCACCATTGTATTGCAATTCAATGCATTAGCTTTCTGAGAGAAAGACAAGAAACCAAGGTTAAAACTATAATTTTACCATCATAACTTGAATGTAGTACAACCACAGGTTTTCTCAGGTGTTAATTAAGGGTCAAATGGCCCTAAATGGCTAACAAGTGGGTTAAAACAGACAAAAAAGGGTTTTCGCATGTTTTGAGAATTAAATGACTTCTGAAACCTTAAAAACAGACCTGCTTAATTAAATGAGGTTCTGGTCAGGATAAAATTCTCCTAAATGCTCTAAAATTCATATAAAAATATTCTCTATGGCTTGGTACCTTTAAATTGACTATCAGAACCCGTCTTGACCTAAAATAGAGTCTCAGAAAGATATTTGCCCTAATTTGGGTTTTTCCATAAATTACACAATCAAACATGGTCAAAACAAAAATCCAACCTCACCATTAGATTCCTTAGGTCCAAATTACGTTTGTACCAAAATTTGGATCCAATTTGAGATTGTCTTGACCTAGTTTGCAACTTGGTTCTGTCTAATTATATTTATGCCCTTAACTTTCAAAATATTAACAAAAAGACCCCTAACTTTGTCATCATTTCACAAATAGGCCCCTACCATCATTAATCCTATTCCTACAAGCTCCGACAACCTAAAATTGGCAAGATCTCATTGATTCCTTGACGAATCCCTTTCAAATTTGAAAAGGAAGTTCATCAAGGAATTCTCTTCTTTTTGAGCCAATTCCCACACCCCGAAACCTTCCCAATCTCTCATGCAAATGCATGAGAGAATAGGGTATCCAAAAATCCCAACTTCGGTGAAGCTTTCCAAGATTGGGAAGCTTCTTCCTAAGCTTCCCAAGCCCAAAACTCCCTTTAAAGGCCTATAAAAAGACCTCCAGATCAAACCGTTCTCCCCACACTCGAATTTGACGTTGAAGACCTCAAATTCCTCTCCTCTTTCTTGTCAAAATTGCTCCTCAACGTATGGCGATCCTCCCTGCCTCCGTTCTTCCTCCGTCGCAATACTAGCAGTGGAGTTATCTCCCCCATCTTCATCCACGTTGAGCCGTACTAGCCGACACCCCCTTCGCCATCTTCCTCGTCGTTTCCTATCCACCGGAGTAGCCTCCTTCTCCGGCACTGGCCATACCACAACCGGTGCCATCTCCTTTCCCCTTCGTATACTACTACTCTTAGCAGACTCCTCAACTTCTCCTTATCATGCCAGCACATCCAACACCCTCCGCGACTCCATCTTCCACCTCGCCGGCGTACCTCTAGTGAGCCTTAGCGGCTTCCACACTCGCCCAAACGTGCCGCTTCCATGCTCCACACCTCTACCTCATCACGATGATCAAAAGCCCTTACTCATTGAGAGCTACTGATCCCCCTACAGTGCTACCGAACACACCCACCTTCACACGCACAATTCGCCTTCGTCAGCCTTCATCACCCACACCCACGCCATGTCGACCCCTCAGCAAGTTCGTCGGGCTCCAATGATCGTTCTTGAATGTTTTGACGTGACCGAAAGGTCTTTCTGATGATTTTAGGTATTGACCCTCATCACCATTAACACACAATCTTTGAGCAAAGCTTGAAGCTGCTCCAGCACCTACAGGTTCCAGGCGTTGTCCCCAATTCATGTGGATTTGCTCTAGGAGTTTGAGTGGACCAGCAATTAGAGACTTTGACTATCATCTTGCACGAATTGGATGAAGAAGCATCTACAGCTGCAACAGAGGAAGGGAGGTGGGATTAGTCCCACCTCGAAAACTGAAGAGTGTCCGCACCTACATAAATTGATTTTCTACTTCTAGCTGTTTGCCTCCTAGCCACAGGGTAAGGTCCCATACACCCTATGCACCTTGCCCGTGACACTGCTCACACAGGTCTGGTGCATCTGATTACCCTCCTAGCCACACACTCCTTGGCTGCTACCCACTGTAGGCAGCCCTGGTCCCAGGTGTGCGTGTATTCGATAACTTGACTATCCTGACATTGGCCTTGGGAGGGCGGATCTCAGAGAGAGAAGGAAAGAGCGAGTGTGCGGGGATAGGAGGGTTTTTCTTTGAAAGGAGTTGGCTAACACTTAGCCAATTTCGTAAGCCTCCCCTTATGCATCAGAAGGCCTGGATAGTAGAAAGAAAGAAGGAGGAGGAAGGCAATCAGGACAGGTGAAGAAGAAAGAAGAAATAGCTTGAGCCGTAGAAAGGCAAAGAAGAAGGAAAGGGTTCTGAAGAAGAAGAAAGGAGAAGAGAAGGAGAGAAGCTAAGATAGAAGCAGAGAAGAGAGAAGGAAGAGACCCTTGAGTCCCTTGGAAGCATTGTAGTAACTGGCTGTTTAAGCTGTCTGATACAAGCCTAGACAGTCTGATTGCATACATTTGAGGCTTTATTTCCTTGATTGATACTGTTGATTTAGTTGCTATTACTGTGACGAGTAATTGGTGATTCAAATCACCATTTTACTCCATTCCTTTTGCACATTGATACTTGACATTATTATTATTGCAATCTTTCATCTCTTTGATTCAAATTGTTGTCTTGAGTTCTAAATTGCCATATTGCTCCCTGTGTTCCACCTCAGACTTTCATTCGAGTAATAAATTTATTTGTTTGAGCGCTAATTTGGTTATATTACAACAAAGCAATTTTAAAACACCGATTTATCACTTAAACACACTCCGTGATGGGGACATTTCCACATGAGATCCAAAAAGCAATCCCATGCCTCATGAAGTGGTTCTCCCGCATTTTGCAAGAAGTGCTTGATTTGGTGCCTTAAAGCATTTGTCCAACCAGTGAGGAAGAATTTCTATAATAATTCAGTTTGGAGTTCCCCCATTTGTTGATTGGACAAGTCAGAGTCTGAAACCAATCAGCAGCTTTATCCATGAGAGAGAAAGATAACATCCTCATGAGCAGGATGTCCTGATTTTGTATGGTAGGCCCAAAGGTCTGGGCCAAATGTTTCAGCTACTTGATGTGCTGGAAGTGATCTTTGGAGTTTAGGGATAGCATTGATTATATTTGGCTTGAGTTCAGCATCAGGTCCTTTAGTTGGGATTTGTGTCCTGGGCTCAATCTCCACCGCAGTGGGATTGTAGTGATCTCGCATCTGAGGACTCAATGCTGGATTGATGCGTGCATGGACTAGATCATTGAGGTGTTGTAGTTGATTCTAGAAATCAAGGTCTTCTTCGTGATTCTCCATAGATGTAGATGAAAGAGATCTAGGCTCAGAAGTAGAAGAGTTCGAAGCGATATCAATCTGGTCTGATGGTTGCACAAACAAGTGAGTTGAGGCTTGGCCTTGACAAGAATGAACTAGTAATGGAGGCCTCAAGGGTTGTTTTAAGGACCTCCTCCTGAACATGCACTAATGAGCTAGATGAGAAGCGGAATGTGTAATGGACCCAATCGAGGCACCCAAAAAATCTTTGGATGACTAAGGAGGTTCGAGGTGGATGATACCTCTTGATCAAAAAGTCACTCACCTGAAAAGTACTTGGGCAACCAGGAAGGAAGAGCCATGCAAATACCCCTGCATAGTAGAGCGTCCCCACGGGTTACAAGGTTTCCCCACTAGACCTTCCTTGTCACTAAGAATCCAAGTAGACCATAATGTGCAACTTGACTTTTTAAGTCTACCAATTTTAGTCCTAAATTATGGCGCTTTGAATTTCACTTGAACATTAGAATTGATTATGATTTGTGATCTAATTTTAAGGTTGGTTAACCCACAAGGTAGGTCAACTTCACCTAACTTGTCCAAAAGTTTAGGATGAGTTGGGTAATGCACCTAAAATCACCATGAGTGGTTTGAAAGAAGGTTATTAGGTCGCAAGTTTCAAGGATTCAAGTGAATGTTAGAGCCTTCATTTAGGGTCTTCTTGCTTAGATCAATTCAATCAAGGCTTGGGTGACACACAATGTGGGAAGTCAATTCTCTTGTAATTTAGGAAAGTGTGTTTTCCTCAATCCTAGAATAGAAACCCTAATTTGGCTCTTTCCCAAGTCCAATTCATTCCAACTTTGGCACCTGGGGCTCAATCAAGAAGGTGAGTAGCCCTAACCACCTTAAGTCCCTAGTAGGTGCAGAAATCTGGAGGGAGATATCTAAATAAATCAAATCAGGAAACTCAAGTGATTAAGTCTAAGAAAGAATGTGAGTTGATCCTAACTGATTCTTCTTTTTAATTCCTTCTAGAAATAGGGGCATAAGAAGAAGGAAACAAGATTACCTACCCTTGGAGTGGTTGTCGTGCGGCTGATCTTCTCCCATGTACCTTGCACAACCACAACAAATCAGACAGAATAAGTTAGAATCAGATCAGAATTGTAATTAGTGAAATGAAACGGCGCGTTGCTCTCCGACAACAGTGCCAAAATGTTTGTGCGAAATCATTGATGTTTAAGATGTACGTTGTACTATAGTTGACAAAATCATGCAAAACACTTAAATTTATTAAACTCATATTCAAAAAGGAGTCTGAGGTCGTTCGCAGGGAGCAATTGTGCAATTTAATTCACCAATCACAATTTATCAAGAGAATATACAATTGAAATCAATAAGATGCTCAAAATAATATTTCAATAAGAACTAGAAGATCAATGCAAAAAGATCGGGTTAAAATTGTGATTTGAATCACCAAATTAACCCTTAAGTTTAAGCTACAAATACTCAAATAAATGAATAGTAAACTACAACCATTAAGCCATGTTAGTTAAGTACTCAAATATTCCCACAGTAACTAGCAGAACCAATCTCAGACGAAGGGTAAGCTTATAGATGCCTTATCCGAAGAGGCTCAAGGGCCTTGCAAGAGCTCAACGCTCTCTCTCTCTGAAGAGCCTCAAAAGAATGTTGCTTATGAAAAGGGAGATTTAAGGATATGGTCATCGTAGTACACAACTATTAATAGGTGCAAGATCGATGTTTTAAATAATCATGTTGTAGTATAGTCGAAATCACTTTGAAAACAAATACAATTTTATTACTCGAAAAAGTTCCGAGGTCAAATGCAGGGAGAAAATGGAATTCACACACTGAACTTAGTAATTAATGCAAATTGAACACATAATATTACTCAAAAACTAATTAGAAATGTAGAGCATGAGTACAAGAAGAGTAAAAGGAATTTCAGACAAAATAATGGTGATTTGAATCACCAAATGACTCAAATCTACTGAAGAAGGGAATAGAAATTCAAGCATCTGATTTTGCAATCAGACATCTTAAATGATTTGTGCTACAGTATCCCTGTTTCTTTTCTTCTTTTGATTTCTCTTTTCGTCTTCTTCTTCTCTGTCTTATTTTCCTTTCCTTCAACTCAGCAGTCCTTCTTCTTCTTCCTCTTCCTTAGGCTTTCTTCTACCTTAAGCTCTATGGTCCTCCTCTTCTTCCTCTCTTCTTCCTTCTCTGGCTCTCTTCTCTCAGAATCCGGCTAAGTGTTGGAGCCAATCCTCTCAAAGCAAAAACCCCCCTTACCCCATGCAGCTCTCCTCTCTCTTTCTCTATTTCTATTTCAGTCTCGCTCTCCCAGAGCCGTAGCCAGTCGGGTAATCGGACCTAACACGTACCTAGGTCCAGGCTCACCGGCATGTGTGGTGAGCGAGGAGTGAAGTCAGGCGAGTAGTCAGGTCGGCCAGGTTAGCGGGGGCAATATCACGGATGAGTCCAGTGAAGGGGGAGGAGGTCCTCACCCTCAATGTTGGAGGCGAACAACTATAGGCAATTATTCAATTTATGCGCATGAAAGTGCCTTTTCACTTCTGAGGTGGGACTAAATGTCCCACCTTCCTTCCGCGCACACAACAGTAGGGTCTTGGCTAAATTGGCCAGGCTAGAGAGGCACACGACTTCAACTAAGGGACTGGAACTGTGAGTGAGGTGATGCCATGCGTCCTGGGACTGAAGCCTGGGGGTAGCAAGACCTGCAACAGCTTCAAGCTTGCTTCAGGATCGACAACAATGGTGTACAAGTCTTGATACCTGAGATCAAGAGAATGGCCTTTTGGCCACGTCAAATCATTCAGGGACCGTCGCTAGAGCATGGCGGATGTGATGGGAGTGGTTGCGTGCAGTGAGGGTGACTGTGGTGGCATGCCTAGGGCGTACTGTGTGCATGTGAGTGGGTGTGTTCGGGGAGCTGTTTGGGTGGTCGATGGAGTGATTTGAGTGAGGGGAAATGATCAGCAAGGTGCGGTGGAGGTTGTAGGGTGGTCGGCGAGGTGGATGGAGGTGCATAGCGTTGGGAGCACCTCGTCGAAGGAGTCGCCAGAGATGGTGGAGGTGACGGTGGTCAGTAGCGTCAGTGGTTGATTTTGGGAAACAGAGAGAGAGGAAGAAAGTGTGAGAGAGAGGGAACTTAAAAACCTACTTCTAAGGGACGAAAGGGAAAGGAATCCCATGCTGGTGTGGTTGTCGAATGTGGGGAAGACGAACCTCCATAGGAGAGGCGGCGACGAAGATGGGTATTGTGCGACATGGAGGATGGTGGTGAAGATAAACCCACCACTGGTATTGTGGTTTGGCAACGAAGGAGCTAGGGAGAGACCGCCGGAGCTTGCGGAGATTTGTGGCCGGAGGGAAGAGGTGAATATGGGGAATTCCGGCCAAAATTCAAGCTGAGGAGTTGGTTGGACCCTAGGGAGTCTTTAAATAGGGATCTAAGAGGGTTTTGTGATTGGAAGCCAAGCTTCCAAGAAAGAAATGCTTCGCCAGAGATGGAAACTTTCAAGAGACCCAAATCTCTCATGCGTTCGCATGAGAGATTGGGAAAGAATCAGGACATATGGACGAGTTTATACTGGTGGGAATTCCTCAGAGAATCTCTCTTCTAATTTTGGAGGAGATTCTCCAAGCAATCAAGGAGAAATCTCCTTTCAAGGTCGACGGAGTAGGATTCCTCTGCGATAATGGTGGAGGGACCTATTTGTGAAAATGACGAAGAAGTTAAGGGGCTGATTGCAAGGGTTTTTGAAAGTTAGGGGTAGAAATGTTATTAGACAATACCTTTTTACTAACTAGGTTAAGACAAGTTCTCCTTAGGTCCAAATTTTGGTACAAACCTAATTTAGGCCCAAGGAATCGAATGGTGAAGTTAGATTTCATTTTTGACCATGTTGGTCTAGGTAATTTATGGAAAAACCCAAATTAGGGTAAATCTCTATCTGAGTTCCCATTTTAGGTCAAGATGGGTTCTAATGGCCAAATTGAAGGCTCTAAACCCTAGAGAATATTTTTATATGATTTTTGGAGGGTCTAAGTGAATTGTATCCTGACCAGAACCTTGGTTAATCGAGTGGGTCTATTTTTAGTGTTTCAAGAAGTCATTTAACAGAAAACACACAAACCCTTTTCTGTCAAATCCAACCCATTTGTTATCTTGTTATGACCATTTGACCTTTATTCAGCCCTTAAGAAAACTCGTGGCTGTATTGCATTGGTAAAATTGCAATTTTAACCCTAGTTTCATATCTTTCTCTAAGAATGTCTATGCAATGAGTTATGACCTTCTGGCGGTTATGTACGTGCATTTATTGACTCAATTGGATCAAAATGAGCTACTTATGGCTCTTGATGGTGTTTCCATCATAATCCCATGCCTAGCTTTTGCTAGTTCCTTTGTAAAATTTCAAGGTATTGGCTTTGATTCTAGACCATGTGATCTTTTGATGCTTAAAAATAGTGATGTGTGCTTTCTTTTGTCGATTAGGTTAGAATGCCGATAGTAGGCCTAGAGGTACTCAAGTACCAACCAAGATCCAGACCTGACTAGCTCTAGCCTCAATCTGCCATGAAGGTTTTTAAGGCCCATAGGAACTATCCTATGGTTTGTTGAACTCCGCGGTTCAAGCACCCATGCTTGTAACATATTTTAGCCTTGGTTCAGTTTGCAGTGCGTTTTTGTCAGAGAGAGATAGAGGAATTTTCTTTGTTTTTGGAGAGTTTTCTCTCTCTTTTCTTTTTATTGCTAGCTTTAGATTAGCTTCACAACACAGTCTGTATCGAATTCCTAGTCCCCATCATCAATCCTCAAAGGGCCCCTGGCAATCGATGCTTCAGGATAGCACCACCCATGGCAACTGCTAGAACACTATCTTTCGAGATTTCGAGATAATCTCTCCCATGGTGTTTTCTAGCTAAATCCACACCCTGGCAATCGACATTTTGGGATAATGCCGCCCATGGCATCAAAACCAGCACAGGGTGCTTACATGCCCCCGATAGGATATGTAGATATCCTAGGAGACAAGCACCGAGGAGACGACATGTTATTGCACATCTTCGAGGGGAATTTCCCACCTCTCCACACTGGAAACTCATCCAAATCAACTTTTGTTGATCAGCTGCACCTAATCTAGGAAAATTTTTCAGAACAATTTAAATGCATTTGCGTGATTTTGATACTTATGTGCACTGAGCCAGACTGTGTGTGGATTGGGGTGCTTAGGTTATCAAGTTCGGTAACCAGAGGTCAGTTAACAAGGCCGAATACTCCCTAGGCCTTAGACCTAATACTTAAGCTGTGCATTTTCCTCAACCTCTTGAGGACTATCCAAATCTTAGCGAGTACTTGAATTTTTAAGCCTAAGATCACTGCCCAAAAGGCCTAAAATCAATATTCCTACTAATCTCTTCTTTGTTTTATTAGCAAATTTTTGCCTTTAATTTTTTTTTCTTGATATGTCTAGAACTAAGTCGATTCCTTAATTTCTTACTAATGACTCTCTTTTTCTTTTCTTTTCAACTTGTGCTCCTTTTTTTGACATTTTTAACTTCTCCCCTTTTTCTCCTCAAAATTTGTATGCCATCAAAATTTTCTCTCCTCTCATTTTTTTTTTATAATTTTTATTTATTATTATTGGTATTTTTTGGGATATGTGATATTTTTTGTGAGAACCCTTCTGAACTTTGATTTTTTTATGCTTGTACTTTACCACCCCCCCATGCTTAAGTTTCACAATGTCCTCATTGTAAACGGAGGGTGTGAAATAGTTTTGGGATCAAGGATTTAGAACATGATTATCGGGTGGGTGAACGGGTCGGGATGACTGTTGTGGACGATTTCAAGCTCTGGCACATGTACCAAAGGTGGGATCGATTGTTCTAAAACTGAACTCAGGGTGCAATAGACGTGAAGTACAGAAGGATAATCAGAAGGATCTCGATTTTTGGAATAACGGGTTGCCTCCCGTTAAGCGCTAAATTCTACACCTTCAGTTGATTGGGAAATGTTCTAGAGAAGGAGTGGTTAAATCAGATGAGTTTTGCAGAATAAGCACCTTGATCAAGAGCCTAGTTGGTCCAACCAGGTTCTTGTTCAGATCAACAAGTTGATGATACAGCCCAAACCCAATCAATCTGGTGGGTTGATAAATATAGATCAAGAGATGTGGAACCCACCATATACTTTGGAACTCAAAAGGGTATGGAGGTGTATAGCTAAGGTTTGGCTAAGTCTAATCAGCCTGATCAGAGTAGGGATCCTCAAATGAAAAAGAATCAGTGGAGGATGTAGGAACCCTACAGGAATGATCAGAGAAGGATGGGGCATGATTTGTAGTCTGATCAATGTCCAAAACCTAATAAAGATGTGGAGGCAAATCATCTGCAATTGGCTCAGTAAGAAGGGAATCATAATAAAAATTGAGTATGGTTGCAAGTCGGGGTTGAAAATAGGTTTGAATAGGTTCTGTATAGGAGGTGACATCAATAAGAATTGTGTATGAGGGCTCATCTAAAAAAGAATTAAAGGTGGGTTCATTTAAAGCATCCTCATAGTAGCCAGCAAACTCAAAGGTAAATGCCTGAAGAGTGTTTATAGGATGAAGAAAATTAGAGTCAAGAAAAGATTGGAATTCTGGGTTGTAGTCACTCTTGGCACTTTTTGTTTATGATTCCTAAGTATAAAAAAGAAATGATTCCATCGCAATGGAACCTGAATTTAAATCAGTGATCTCAGAATTAGGGACCTTAGAGTCAGAGTCGAAGAATGGATCATGTGTGCTAAGGTCGTAGATTAGCTTGTAATCTTCAGGAAACAAAGGTTCTCCATAGCCATAGTAAGATTCGAAATCGTCGAAGAATTTGCAAGAATCAAGTTCTAAATTTGGTTTGAGATCAGAGGTTCCACCACAGAATAAATCACAAGATCTAGACTCAGCAACCTGACTTGGATCTAGCCTATTCGTAGATTCCGAGCTTAAAAAGGTGCCCCTATTGGATCTGGGCTTAGGTTTTTGACTTATAGCGAATACCTAATCAAAACCCCACTCTTCCAACTTTTCGATTTCTATATCATAGTTTAGCGTGACTTCCAACAAATCAATCTGTATTTCTAAGGATGTTGGAGAGGTACATTCATCAAATAAAGGCCCAAAATCATAATCCAAGTTCAAACTTTGATTTTCGTCATATAGGGCCTTGTAATTATCCCAGGAAGATTTAGATCTAGATTCTGGGATAAGGATGTGGGTTGAATTACTAGAATCTAGGTCAGAATTGCCTTCAAGGGTCACCTTATCAGAATAAGGGGCGGGATTTACAGCCTTCAAAGGTTCTAATTCAATCTCATTATTACAAGAGTCTAGGAATTCTATGCCAGGGTTTTGGCTTTCCAGGGTTGGCTCAAAATTGTGTTCTCCTACAATTGGGACCTTCCAACCTATTTCAAGATTAGGCATATCATATTTCAGCTGGCTTGGGAATCCACAACAACCTTGTGTCTCAAACCTGGGATTTGGGAAATCATGTTGATCCTCAATATTATTCCAAGTTGTTTCATTAACTGTTTGGGGCATGTACGGGTATTTTTGATTGACAACTTGTTTCAACAATTTCATCATTTATTCCCCTTTTTCAAGATCATCTTGGTGTTTTTCCCAAAGTACAGAATTTGTCATGCATTGGAGATATTCAAAGTTACGCAATTTTTCTATCTCGATGTATCCTATTATGAGAATATCCTCGGTTGATCCCTTTGTTGCTTCTGTTAATAATAATTAGGAATAGTTTATGATGAAGGTTGTTTTTGTTGATACATCAACCTGAATGTCTTCAATTGGTTTTGAGGTTTTGTAATCAATGTCATAAAATCTAAAGGCATCCTTAACCATTATATCTTTCATGGATATTTGAGATTCAGGTTTCTTCAATAGTCTTCCTAAGTAGCCAGGCTACATTTTTAAATCAGATGGTGGAGTTAGGATGTAGAATCAAAATTGAAGTTTAGGTCAGAATTGATTAGATCTGAAAGAGATTCCTAAGAAAATTTGTGTGTGTGCCCTAAATAGAAGGCATGAGGGACTAGATGTGATATTGACCCAATCAAGGCACCCAAAGATTTTTGAATGACCACAGAGGTTCGGGGCAGATGATACCCCTGGATCAGAAAGTTGTCCACCTAAGAATTACCTGGGTAGCCAGGAAGGGAGAGTCCCACAAAGGCCCCTACATGGTAGAGCGCCCCATGGGTTACAGGGTTTCCCCACCTGACCTTCCTTGTCACTGAGGGTCCAGGTAGACTAGAATGGATAACTTGACCTCTTAAGTCTACCAGTTTTATGTCCTAATTTGTGCCTTTGTTTTCACTTGAATTAACAATTGATTTATCTTGTGACCTAATTTGGAGGTTAGTTGGAATACAATGTAGGCCAGCTTTACCTGAACTACCCTAAAGATGGCAGAATGACTTTCTAGGTCAAGACCTTGAAATCACCCTGATTTGACTCCCAAGTTATTAGGTCCAAAGATTTTAGGGTTAAAGTTTGTTTAGAGCCTAATTTTAGGGTTATTCTTGATTAGATCTTTTCAATCAAGGGTTTGGGTAGTACACAAATGCGAGTGGATCTGTTTCCTTTTATGCAGGCAAGTGTGACTAGCACTCCAAAACCCTAACAATTGAAACCCTAATTGGTTCTATTTCCAAGTCCACTTTGATCTTCAAAAATGTTCTCCTTGGATTAGGAAACTTGCCTTTTAAATAATAGTTACTATGAAAAATAAGGCAAGTGATTCCTACTTGATTGTTTCATTTTTGTCTTCCCATGATTAGGAGGTTGATTAGGGAAGAATAGAGAAGTTACCTGCCATGGAGTGGTTGATTTGCGAAGAAGATCTCCTCATGAAATACCTTGCAAAATCACAATAAAGCAACTAGGGCAAGTTAGTTCTCAAATATAATCAAATAATGCAGAGAATGGTGGTGAATTACGTGTTGCTCCCTGGCAACGGCACCAAAATGTTAATAGGTGCAAGATTGATGTTTTAAATAATTGCATTGCAATATAGTAAAAATTGCTTTAAAAAAAATACAATTTTATTGCTTGAAAATGTTTCAAGGTCAAACACAGGGAGCAAATGGAATTCACACACTAAACTTAGCAATTAATGCAAATTGAACACATAATATTACTCAAAAACTAATTAGAAATGTGGAGCATGAGTATAAGAAGAGTAAAAAGAATTTTAGACAAAATAATTGTGATTTGAATCAGCAATTTACTCAAATCTACTAAAGGAGGGAATAGGAATTCAGATGTCTGATTTTGTAATCAGACATCTTAAATGATTTGTGCTACAGTATCCCTATTTCTTTTCTTCTTATGATTTCTCTTTGATTTCTCTTTTCATCTTCTTCTCTGTCTTCTTCTTTTCCTTTCCTTCAGCTCAGCAGTCCTTCTTCTTCTTCTTCCTCTTCCTTAGGCTTTCTTCTTCTTCTTTCTTATGCCTTAAGACCTGCGGTCCTCCTCTTCTTCCTCTCTTCTTATTTCTCTGGCTCTCTTCTCTCAGAATCCGGCAAAGTGTTGGAGCCAATCCTCTCAGAGCAAAAAGCCCCCTTACCCCGTGTATCTCTCCTCTCTCTTTCTCTCTTTCTATTTCAGTCTCACTCTCTCATAGCCGTAGCCGGTCGGGTAATTGGACCTAACTCATACCTGGGTCCAAGCTCACCAGTGTGTGTGGTGAGAGAGGAGTGAAGTCAGGCAGGTAGTCGGGTCGCCCAGGTCCGCGGGGGCAATATCGCGGAAGAGTTTGGTGAAAGGGGAGGAGGACCTCACCCTCAGTGTTAGAGGCGAACAGCTACAGGCAATTATTCAAGTTACGTGCATGAAAGTGCCTCTTCACTTCTAATGTGGGACTAAATTCCCACCTTCATTCCACGCACACAGCAACAAGGCCTTGGCCAAATTTGTGAGGCTGCAGAGGCACACGACATCAACTGATGCCTGTAACCATGCACGATGTGATGCCACACGTCCTAGGACTGAAGCCTAGGCATAGCAAGACCTAAGGCAGCTTCAAGCTTGCTTCAAGCTTGGCAGCAATGGCGGACAAGGCTTGATACCTGAAATGAAGAGAACAGCCTTTCAGCCATGTCAAATCATTCAGGGAGCATCGTCGGAGCATGGCGGATGTGATGGGAGTGGTTACGTGGAGGGTGATTATGGTGGCGTGCCTAGGGCGTACTGTGTGTGTGTGAGTGGGTGTGTTCGGGGAGGTGTTTGGGTGGTTGATGGAGTGATTGGAGTGAGGGGAAATGATCAGGGAGGTGCATTGGAGGTTGTAGGGTGGTCGGCGAGGTGGATGGAGGTGCATAGCCACGGGAGCACCTTGCTGGAGGAGTCATCGGAGATGTAGGAGGTGACGGTGGTCAGTAGTGCTGGTGGTCAATTTTGGGAAATATAGAGAGAGGAAGAAAGTGAGAGAGAGAGGGAACTTAAAAACCTACTTCTAAGGGATGAAAGGGAAAGGAATCCCATGCCAGTGTGGTTGTCGGACGTGGGGAAGACGATCCTCCGTAGGAGAGGCGGCGGCGAAGATGGGGTAGGAACGATGTTGGTGGGTACTACGTGACGTGGAGGACGGTGGTGAAGATAAACCCGCCACTAGTCTTGTGGTTGGGTGACGAAGTAGCTAGGGAGAGGCTGCCAGAGCTTGTGGAGAGTTGTGGCCTGAGGGAAGAGAGGAATATGGGGAATTCCAGCCTAAATTCAAGCTGAGGAGTTGGTTGGACCCTCGGGAGTCTTTAAATAGGGATCTGAGAGGGTTTTATGCTTGGAAGCCAAGCTTCCAAGCAAGGAATGCTTCGCCGGAGATGGAAACTTTCAAGGGACCCAAATCTCTCATGCTTTAGCATGGGAGATTGTGAAAGAATTAGGACATATGGACGAGTTCATACTAAAGGGAATTCCTCAGAGAATCTCCCTTCTAATTTTGGAGGAGATTCTCCAAGCAATCAAGGAGAAATATCCTTTCAAAGGTCGCCGAAGTAGGATTCCTCTACGATAATGGTTGAGGGTCCTATTTGTGATGACGATGAAGAAGTTAGGTGCTGATTGCAAGGGTTTTTGAAAGTTAGGGGTAGAAATGTAATTATACAGGACCTTTTCGCAAACTTGGTCAAGACAAGTTCTCCTTAGGTCCAAATTTTGGTACAAACCTAATTTGGACCCAAGGAAACTAATGGTGAAGTTGGATTTTGGTTTTGACCCCATTTGACTGGGTAATTTATGCAAAAGCCTAAATTAGGGTAAATCTCTGTCTAAGACCCCATTTTAGGTCAAGATGGCTTCTAATGACCAAATTGAAGGTTCTAAACCCTAGAGAATATTTTTATATGATTTTTAGAGGATATAAGTGAATTTTATTCTGACCAAAACCTTGATTAATCGAGTAGGTCTATTTTTAGGGTTTCAAGAAATCATTTAATTCACAGAACACATACAAACTCTTTTCTGTCAAATCCAACCCATATGTTATCTTGTTAAGACCATTTGACCTTTATTCAGCCCTTGGGAAAACCCGTGGTTGTACTGCATTGGTAAAATTGTAATTTTAGCCCTAGTTTCTTATTTTTCTCTCAGAATGGTTATGTAATGAGTTATGACCTTCTGACGGTTATGTAGGTGCATTTATTGACTCAATTGGGTCAAAATGAGCTAGTTATGGCTCATGATGGTGTTCCCATCAACTCCTAAACCACACAACAAACATTTAAATTTATAAAACTCAGATACTAATTGGAGTTCGAGGTCGTTTATAAGGAATAAATGTGGAATTCATGCACTAATCTCTATTTAGAATTAATGAGCACTGTAAATTGAGCATAATAAAAGTTATGCAATGAATGAATTACTTAGATTGATATTCAAATATAAATAAAAATATCATGAGACAAAAAGAATTACAAAGATAAAATAATGGTGATTTAAATCACCACTTAACTCCCTAATTAAACATCCATCTCATGTATTCAACTTATTCAAATAATCCAACAATATTCTCAATCAGATAATCCAAATCAACTTAGGTACACAAATGATGTCACAGTAACCAGAATGCCTCAGATGACAGAACAAGGCATCAGATGCCTTATTAGAAGAGGCATAGCACCACATAAGGCACAAGGGCGCCAAAGCTTCTCAAGGCCTTCTCTTCTTCAAGCCTTCTCAAGACCTCCTCAAGCACAACCTTTCTCTTCATAGCACGAGAACCAACTCTCTCTGAGGCTAAGTGTCAAAGCCTCTTCCTTCAACATGCACCCAAGGATCTCAGAGCAAACCCTCCCCCCTCCTCTCATAAACTCCCCTCTTCTTCTCTATCAAAATCGAGTTATGGGTAATCAGGTACATAGGGCATGAGCATGGGGAACCAGACCCTCATGGCGATGGCCACATGTGAGGTGTGTGTGGCATGTGAGGTGGGGACTCAACCCCAGTGTTCTTGGGTGAAAGGGCTGTAGCACAAATCGAACTTATGCTGCTACAACAGTTCTTCCACTTACAAGGTGGGACTAAGTCCCACCCTATTTTGCTCATGCACAGCTGCAGTACCTTCCCTCACAATTGGCAGCTGGTGGTACTCCTCTCTTCAATTGGGAACCTAGACAGCTTCGTGAAGGTATCTCGCTTCAGTTAAGTTTGATGCTGGTGATGGTGGCAGCTGGAGTCTGGTGGATAGAGTCAGAGATGGTGGTTGCGATGGATGACGATGGCAAGACCTGAAACACACAAACATGGTCACTAAGCCCCAATAAGAGTGTCCAGGAGGATTGTCAGAGGACGGCGAAGGTGGTGGCAGTGTCCTTGTGGCATATGGGGGCATGTGGTGGCCTAATAGATTAGAGGAGGTGGTGTTGAGGAGACGGAGTTCGTTGGGAATTTTGGATGGGTGGAATGTGAAATAAGAAGATGGGTTTTGATGGTGGAAGCACAACAAAGGTTTTGGGGGTGGTCACATGGAGTTTGGTGGACTTTGGACTATGGGAGGCTTCGCCGAAGCATTATCAGAGTAGAGGAAGATGGAGACGGAATAGGTAGTTGGATGGTCGAAATAGGAGGAGTTGAACCTATTCTAGAGAGGGAGAGGAAGAAGTTGAGCTAACAAATGGACAAAGGGGAAGGTGGTCCATGCTGGCTTTTACTGGCCGATGTCGAAAGGGATAAACTCTCTAATGGAAGAAGCGACAACGACGAGGGGGTCTGGGAGCTCCTGCTATGGCTAGCGAGAAGTGGAGGAAGGTGAAAAAGATGATCCCACTGCCTATAGTATGTGGCAGCAGGTGAGGAAGTCAGAGATAGACGAGTCGCTAGTGCTATGGTGGAGGTGATCGAAGGGAGAAATTTTGTGAAGAGTTGAGGCCAAACCGAGCTAAAGATTACGGAAGTCGATGGAGTTGTGGTGAGATTTGGTGGTGATTTGGGTAGGATTTGAGGCGGTCAAAGTTGCCCTTGAGGTTGATTGACCTCCAATAGCAGCAAGGGTCATTCTGCAAAGAAGATGACAAAGTTAGGGACTGATATGTAAATATTTTGAAAAGTTAGGGGCTTAATTGGGAGGAATAGATTTTAAGTTGACTATAATGCAAACTTGGTCAAGATGGAGTCTAATTGGGCCCAAATTTTGGTATAAACCTAATTTAATCCCAAAAAATATAATGGTGAAGTTAGATTTTAGTTTGACCAAGTTTGACTAGGCAATTTGCTTAGAAACCCAAATTAGGGCAAAAATCTATCTAACTCTATTCAAGGTCAAAATTGATTCAAATGGTCAGTCAAAGGATACCAAATCTCTAGGAATATTTTTATATGAATTTTAGGAGGTTTAGATTAATTTTATCTAGACTATAACCTCTGTAATTTAAGTAGGTCTGAAAGTAGGGTTTTGTTTATTGTATTGGTTCTCAAATGCATGAAACCCCATTTCTTTTTGTGTGGACCCACTTAGTAGACTTTAATGCTCATTTGACCTTAGATTAACCCCTGGAAAACCCTGTGGTTGCTCTACTTTCATGAGTTGGCTGAAGAGAGAGGAAGAAGGGTTTTCTTGGGCCAAAAACTCATTAAGGAGCTTAGTTTCTCAAGAGGGACCTATTTAAAGGCCTCAAAAGGTGTTCTAAGCAAGGTAGGAGGCTTGGAGAATTCAAAAACTTATGGAAAAAGATCCCTGAGATTGTGAGCATTTGCATGAGGATTCTAGAGCGAATCAAGGTCTAAGACCTAGTCCAATAGATAAAGGATCTCTCAAGGATTCTCCCTTTCAATTTTAGGATGACTTGGCTGAGAATCGAGTGAGAAAACCTCACTTGAATCTCGGTGGATGAGGTCCGTTCACACTAATGGAAAAAGGGACCCATTTGCAAAAATGATGATAAATTTAGGGGCCTGATCGTAAATATTTTGAAAGTTGAGGGGCTAAATGTAAGAAATAGAGTTAAAATGGACTGAAATGCAAACTACATCAAGATGGACTCTAAATGGGCCTAAATTTTGATAACAACATAATTTGAACTAAAGGAATCTAATGGCAAAGTTAAATTTTGGTTTTGACTAAGTTTGACTGGTAAATTTGTATAGAAACCCAACTTAGGGTAAAATTCCGTTTATAACTCTGTTAAAGGTCAAAATGAGTTCAGATGGTCAAACAAAAGATACCAAACACTTTAGAATATTTTTCTATGAATTATAGGAAGTTTAGATGACTTTTAACCCAATCGAAACCTCTTTAATTCAAGCAGGTCTGAAATTAGGGTTTTGAGTGTTGTTTTGGTTCTTAAAATGCATGAGACCCTATTTCTGTCTACATGGACCGCCTTATTAGACTTTAATGATCACTTGACCTTTAACTAACCCTTGATAAACCCCATGGTTATTCTGTGTTCTTGATATTCCATTAAAATTACAAACTTAACCATAGTTTCCTGTTCTCTTCTCTAAATAGAATGATGTGGAGTTATAACCCTCAAATGGTTATGTAGGAGCATTTATCTTTCAATCCTAACTAAAAGTGGCTAGTTAGGGCCTATGATGGTGTTCCCATCAGGTGTGCCATCACAACCTTTGCCTAAACACCAAGAGAGAGATTTCATGATGCTTAGGAAAGATTTCAAGATTTATTAATGAAATG
Source organism: Thalassia testudinum (assembly GCA_037157565.1). NCBI lineage: Eukaryota > Viridiplantae > Streptophyta > Magnoliopsida > Alismatales > Hydrocharitaceae > Thalassia > Thalassia testudinum. The sequence continues at coordinate 115,882,971 of JAZHRO010000014.1, forward strand.
CCCATATCATGATGTGCCTAGATGGCATTTAGCTCAAATTTTATACCATAGGTTAAATGACACCCATAGGTATCTTGTAGATGCCTCAAGTGGCGAGAATTTTCTGGCTAAGGACAAAAAGAGTGCATTCAAGCTCTTCATAACTTTGGCAGAAAACTCCTTAAACATTGCATCCACGAGTCAATTTAACAAATCCAGTCACCAGTAAGCCACTGCTCATGAGTTTCATTTAGAATCTATCAAAGCCAATATAAACCTCATCACTTTAAAATTGGACAAGGTGGATTTGTTTGGTAAGAAGCTGGATGAATTAATTCAAACCTGATCTACCCCATCTAAAGGAGTCACAACTCTACCTACATCTCTTTCTCAAGCCCCACCACCTAAACCTATGGTCTTGACATGAGATTCCTCTAGGCCATCTTCATCTACCTCTTTAAGGTCTACATCCTTTCAAGAGCCAGTAAATAATATGGAATTAGTTCCAATTGAATAGGGTTGTCGACACAACTCTGATTATGATGTATTTTCCATTGATGACACTGCATCAATTGCATCTTCAGCCTATGAAGATGTAAATGATGTGTTGGGATATGAGTGCAACAACCCATATTGTGAGACATATAACCCTAGATGGGCTTACCACCCCAACTTCTCATGGGGTGGGAACAACACCAAACCTACCTATGTCACTCAACTTCACTAGCAACCAAGTTTTATAGACCATAGGCTCCATCCTATCCCAGACAACCATGCCAATAGCCCTTCCAACATCAGACTAGATCACCCCTTATGCAGAACTATAGGGAGAACCCTTAATACTCGCCACAAAAATCTGACCTTGTGGAAAACCTACAAAAGACCTTGCTCCAAATGGACAATAAGGATAGGGCTATCACAGAGACTCTAGTGACGTAGCCCAGTCAATTATGTCAAGAGAATCAAGCTCAAGGAACATTACCATCTAACTAGTGCCAAACCCTGGAAACATTCCTTGTGCCCAACATAGACCTAATGGTCCCTAAGCATAGGTTCATACCGTATCGTAGGAACCTCCCTATCCACCTAGATTTCTAGCACCTCAAGGACCACCTGTACCTAACCCTTCTGCTCCTCCATCGTATGAGCCACAGGCTAATTCTAGTGCAATGACTTTGAGGAGTGGAAAAACTACCAAGTAGCCCATCCCAAGAAAAGTCCCAGGTCCATCAGATCCACCATTAAAGGAATCTAAACATTTGGAGGATGAAAAGATAAAAAAAGATAAGATAAGTAATTAATGGCCAACCCAGAAATTCCAATTCCCATGCTCTTCCCTAAGGCTTTAACTAAAAAAATTAAGAAAAGCAGGGGCACTAAAAACATAAATGAATATAAGGCCATGTTTAAAGATGTACACATACAAGTGCCTTTATTGGACACCATTGATTATATTCCCACCATAACTAGATTTTTCAAAGAATATTGTGCTCGTAGGCACCAGTCTAAGAATGTTGGTAAGGCAGCCTTGTCTCAATAGGCAAGTGTAGTTATACTAAGTGATCTACCACCTAAACAAAAGGACATGGGAACTCCATTGAATTCTTGTAAATTGCATGATGCTCTGTTTAATAGGCCCCTTTTAGACCTAGGGTCATCAATCAATCTAACTCCCACTATGCAGAGTATGATAGATTTCAATTTGGGTAATTAAAACTGACTTTTGTTACAATTCAACTAGCGAATCGAACAATCAAGGTACCATAGGGAATAGTGAAAAATGCAATTGTTAATGGATTCTATTTCCACATAGACATTTTGTGCTAGATATGGAAGTCCTGACTAATTTGAAGGAAGCTCCTATAATTCTAGGTTGTCCATTCTTGGCGACCACTAGGGCAAACATTGATTGCGTAATAGGATGTATGGAAATGGCCCTGGGAGATCAAAAATTAAGGATGGATATTTTCCGGGCAACCAAGAACTTTGATTGTGACATAATTGATGATGAATTTGAAGATGATGATAAGGAATTTTGTGCTAATGTTAGGATAATTTACACCAATCTAGTTGGCCATTCACTAGGATGCCTGATTTGATGACATTAAAAGGGATTTCAGCAGAATTTTTAGGCATAACCCAAGAAAATATTTGTGATTCAGATTACCCTCCACACTTCAACCTTGATAGACTAGTGGACCTAGACTTAACCACTCAACTAGAAGATCTATCATTGACTTTGGAAGATAACACTACACTACACAGAGGTAGATGACATGGAATCAAATATAGAACAAGGTTGTCTCATGACTGTAGCCTCTGTGAGACCTTTAGCAACCATCAAATCAGTGATCGCACTTGATTTTAACGAGTATCAAGACAATTCCTCTGTTTGGACAGTCAAAAAATGCTATTTCGAGTATTTTAAAGTTGTAGTATAGACACAAAATCAACCTAAACAAAATATTTATAATGAAACTCTAGGTGAGTATCGGTCGATCTCTTGGAGGCAATGTGATGCAAAAATGATTATGCTTTACCTCCTTGCAAAACTAACTAAATCTAAAGATGATGGTGGATTTCGTGAACAGTAAATTCTCTTGTTGCTCTTTCGAAATGCATAATCATAATATAGCACAAATAGATATAGCAAGTATAAAAATAGCACTTGTCTTGAAACTCATGGAGTATATGCGTAATATCAAGAGAGTTTTGTTCAACGATTGGGTGGTTAATACGGGCAGGAACAACCATCCATATATTTTTTTCAATTTTCTTTTTCTTAGATTTTTTGTTTGTGATTTTGATTTTTGAAAGCAAATAACAAACTAGAACTAGAGACTGCAATATGAAAACATAATCAATTCTTCATTCATCAAGTAAGGACATAACAAATTGTGAGTACATGAAAGCTTGGAAAAAACAACATGCTATTAAATAAAGACTACTAGAACAAGTAGAATAAATAAGAGAACTACTAGAAGATCTTCTAGAACTACAATAAAGGAAGCAAATGAGAAGACTATAACCTAAGGAAGGCAAGGCTACTAGAAACAAGGCACCAAGGAGGATCCCTTCGTGGCCTTGGAAGGTGGTAGGAAGCAGAGGATGGTTGGCCACCAAGATGGAAGGTGGACAGCTATGAAGCTTGGATCAAGGAAGCTATGGAGGAAGAAGAGAGGAGGAGGAATGAGGAGGGGGGTCGCACACATGGCCAGCTGCCATGGGGTTTTATGGAGTTGGGGCAACTAGGGTTTCAAGGTGGGTTATGATTTAGGTTTACTAAAAGTAGGAATTCCTAAAAATAGGTTTTCTAAAAATAGGTTTTCCAAAAATAGGTGGGTCTTTCTTAGTGTGGAAGTAAGGTGTGCGTGAGTTTGTGTTTTTGTGTGTGTGTGTGTGACTGTGTTTGCGTGGATGTGTGTGTGTGTGTGCATGCGTGAGTTTGTAGGCTTAGGTTGTGGGTCTACTTAGCGTTGGTTTGGTTCAACCTAGGTTGGGCTAGGTTCTAGTCTAATCAGATCTAATTAAACTAAGTGTGGTAGATGTGAACCAAATTGGATCTATGGTGACCTAATCTAGATAGGCGTAAACCCAATTAGGTGTAAACATACTCAATTGGATTTGGGGTTAGGTCCAATTAGACTTTACTGAGTCTAATTAGGTTGACCTGATTAGGTTCAGCTAGAACCTAATCAGAGTTGGTTGTATCCAATTAGGTTATACTTCACCTATTTGGATGTGTCTAGGTCTAATAGGTTTAGGTTAGCACAATTAGACTCAATTGAGTCCAATCACTTAGGTTTAGTCCAATCAGGTCCCATGGACCCAATTGACTGCAGGTTAGCTCAATTCACTCATATTGAGTCAATTAGGTAAGGTATGGACCTAAATAGATATCTAAGTTGGGGATTAGGTATAGGATAGGTAAACTAGGGTTATGGATAATAGGATAGTTCTACGAATAGGTTGGATAGGGACATGGATAATGTTATCCATGATTTTGACCTTTGAGCTTAGATATCCTGATTCTGAGCTAGTCTGGGGATGGGTACTGGGATAGAGTCATCCTAGGGTTTTGAGGATAGGGTTATCCAAAATCTTCTCATTCTTTTCCTCTATTCTTGTTCTAGATAGACAATCCTTTGTTCTTTCTTTCTTTCTTCTCTCCAACTTGTGTCTTTATTCTTTATTTTCATAATCCCACTCCAACTCTGCTATAGGTTTTGCTCCTATCTAGCTTTATTCCATCCAGAATAGCTTCTAATCTACTAATGTCCTACAAACAAGAATAAACCTTAATTAGCATGGTAAAATGGTATTATAACATATGTAGTTAAGTAAAGAAATGCAATGCATGATATGCAATTTATGAATGTAGTATTCACAAGTTAAACTATATTCTAACATAATTTAGGTTAATTAAGTTCTATGATTGCTGTGTAATCACACTCGCAAACATTATACCAAGAACAATTCCCTCAAGGCATCGCTGAACCTTCTCCACCAATGCTAGAGCTCAAGCCTCTACCAGATTCATTAAAGTATGTGTTCTTAGGTTAACAGGAAACCCTTCCTTTGATCGTGAACTCATGACTCACCTCGGAATAGGAGAAACAACTTATAGCGGCCTTAAAGGAACACAAGGCTACTATTGGGTGGAGCATTTCAAATCTGAAAGGAATTTGCCCCTCATATTGCTCACACCACTTTTATATTGAAGAAGGGGCTCAAGCCACCACTAGTGTAATGGAGATTGCTTTAATTCCAAGTTGTATCTTTTTCTTTTTTATTGTAATAAAAATATAGTTCAGCTCTCTTTACTTTTTCAAATTTAGTCTTATTCAAAAAGCCACAAAAATAAAAAATGGAAACCATAAAAATACTTCTCTTTCTCTTTAGTTGGAGTTTGTAAATACATTTCCCACTCTCTTTCTCAACTCAAGATTCAAAAAAAATATATAAATGAGAAAAGATGAAAAGAGGGTAGTTAGTTAATCTCCTACTTTGATATTAAACAAAAATCCAAAAAAAAATGTAAACATGTAATTAGCCTTAGGTTAGTTTCATTTTCACAAAGAAAAGAAGATTAAAAAATGAAAAAAGTAAAAGCTTCTAAAATAAAATAAAGGAACTCAATAAGGCCCAACTTCATTTAGCCTCCTCGTGGGATCGGCTAGGAATCATTTAATTTAATCAAACTCAAATTTTGTAATAAAAGTAAATGACCTAGTGCTTAAGTGTGAAACATGCTACAATGACTCGTTTAAATTCAAATCTTGCAACTTGATGCACTAGTTCGCTTAGCTAGTCCGTCACCTTCCACTAAATCTAACCATTATGCTCTATTGCCTAGTAATAGTCACTCCTATCACCCTTATGATATTTCCATGATTATTCATATAATTAATGCCTAACTAATGTTAGTCTAAGGGCATTTTGGGTTAGATTACATTTAGTTAGGTCAGATTTAATGCATACATTTGGGCTTTTATGCAATCATTCTCGCAATTGCATCTGGTACCTTGATGAGCTTATTTTTATATGTGTAGATACAAAATTTTAGATTAATCAGAGCAAGGCTAATTGGATTTTCTGGATTGAGCTCAATTGGAAAAGGACTAGTCTAGTACATAGACCTATTTGGAAACCCAATTAACCTAGAGCCCTAAGCTTTGTAAGAACCCAATTACTTATTCCTAAACTCTTGGCCTAAACCCATGCAAACCTCCGCCAATAACCCTTTTACCTAGCCAAAACCTAAGCCTAATATCCTCCACCTAAATTCCCATGCCCACCTTCCCACTAAAAATCCCACACTTATTTTCCAAATTTCCTAAATCTCCACCACCATCCCCTAAATATCTCATGATTTTCCACCTTATACCGTACATCTATTATCCCATACACACACCACAAAATACAAAACACCCCATGTAAGTCCCAAATTAAATCCCTCTACATCCACCAAACATGCAATACCCACGTCACTCAATCCCAAACAAATTCCCATGTTACCACCATATTTCCCATGCAAACATACCCACCTACGTAATATCCTCAACCTACCAAACACCAACCGATACAAATACATCTTACGTAACCAGCACACCCCCTTATCCCATGCAACACATCGAATCCGGATCTCCATCAACAAAAACAAGCCCCACATCCAGAACCCGACCACCTAAATTCCCCACAAAAAAATAACAAAAAAATCCCAAACGAAATCCCGTGCAACAGCCTAAATAATTCCTATATTCCACTGAACCCACGTAAACCTTTCACATGCACCTCTCAACACCCAACGGCCATACAATTCCATCCTTTATTTAATTCATTTTATTCACAAACAAAACCTATCCAATCTCCCTCTACCAAACTCAACTTATCTCTTCCACCCAATTATTTAATTACATACCCCTATTATTAAATCTAGACCATCAATCACCCTACCTATGCAATTTAAACACTTGATTTATTCCCAACAAAAAACCTAACCTATCCTATCACTTGCCCTTAATCCTAGCCCTTGGTTTCTAATAATTAAATCCTACCCATCCAAATTTATGATCCTAGACACCTTAGACCGACTAATATGAAGCCTCCTAGAGTCCTATATAAACACCCTAGCCACCCCCCTTAGGATCATTCTTTTCCACTACAAAATAGGCCACCAACTAGAACTAGTTCTTCTCCTTCTCTTAGAGTTCGTCGATGCACCTTTGCAATTGCTACTACGCCGCCGCTCCGGATTTTGCCTTCAAACCCCATAGTTCTTAGTCTTTATTTTCAAGTTCTAGTTGTCACTAGATTTTATTTCAAGCATTTTTCTAGTTGTAATTATCTTATTCTGACATTTGATAAAAGTTTTAATAGTTTTTCTTCGACTCGCCTTTGAGTTATTTGTCTACTTTTCATGTTCGTAATTCTAGTCAATTTTATCTGCATTCTAGTAGTAATCTCATTCTTAGTACTTAGGAAAGCGAATTAGTCTAGTAGCTTCCTTGTGAATGACTCAGACTCCATTTTGAAAACATTAACTTCATATTTTTTAAGTCTGATTAAAATAACTCTAATAGTTTTTAACACAAATATACTATGACAAAAGCATATTTTACGCAATCACATCTGCGTTCAAAACACCTTACTACCACCACCATTAAACCTAGCTATTTCCCCCACTTAACTCAACACTTCCACCACGTCAACTACTTAGTCACCATCATCACCTTCCTTGATGTGGTTTTGTGAAGGTTCTTTATAAATAGTTCTTTCCTTCTTTTTTGAGTCAAAGTGTGAGTTGCTTAGGCCACCTTTGGAGTTGTAATGGTGGGTTATTTCATGCTTTGAAGTGTACTGTGTTAGTGCTTAGTTTGTAAGTTTTTAAGTTATCAAGGAATGTACTCTTGCTTATAAGTGTTCATCTTTGTTGTTCTTATCTTTATCAAAAAGACAAAAAAAAAGGAAAGGGTAGTTGGTATCTCATCCATTAATCAAAACTATAAAAAAATCGCAAAGGAAATATGACAAAAAGATGGCCTTCATTTCATTAGTATAGGTACGTTCTCACATAATCACTAAAATGAAAAAAAAAATTCAAAAAGGAAAAGTCTCAAAAAATTAATAAGGTTGAGAGAATGACTTAAGCAAGAGAGTAGACTAAATCGCCTCCCTATGGAATTGACAGACTCATCGAAAATCAATTTTAATTCGATTAGTGGTCTTGATATTACTTGATTAGTAGACTCAACACGAAGTTCAAATTGCAATGAAAATTTAAATGAAACTAGCATTGCGTTGGATTTCGCTTGTTAGTTAGCCACTACATTTTGAGAACCTGCTTTATCTTTTATTTCTAGGTCAAATTCTTGAATAAATAAAATCCATCTGATTAACCTAGGCTTAGCATTCTTCATTAATAAATGCCATAGGGTTGCATGATCCAAAAAGACAACCACGTGGGATCCAAATAAATATGATATGAACTTCTCAAGTCTAAAAACAATAGCTAGCAATTCTTTTTCTATTGTAATATAATTTCGTTAAGCCTCATTAAGGGTCTTGCTAGCATAATAAATCACCATGGGTTTTCCATCAATCTATTGCTCAAGAATAGCCCCAATAGCAAAATCAAATGCATAACACATTATCTCAAAGGGTTGGGAACAACCAAGGGGTTGTAAGATCGAGAATTGGGTCACCAGATCCTTTAAGGTCTCACAAGCTCGAGTGTAATTAGTAGTGAAATCAAAGGGGGTGTCTTTAGATAATAGATTGGTCAGGGGCCTTGATATCTTAGAGAAGTCTTTATAAATCTTTTGTGAAATCCAACATGCTGTAGAAATGATCAAGTTTGTTTAATCGAGCTTGGTAGAGGAAAATTGGAAATCAAATCGATCTTGGCTCAATTGACCTCAAGTCCTTTCTCAAAAACTATATGTCCAAAGAAAATGACTTCTTGAACCATTAAATGGATCTTCTCCCAGCTTCAGACAAGATTGACCTCTATGCGCTTGTTTAGTATTTTCTCCAAGTTGCCTAGACATTCTTCAAAAGAGTCACCAAATACTGAGAAATCATCCATAAAGACCTCCATAAAATCCCCCACCATGTGTGAAAAGATTGCCATCATTCACATTTGAAAAGTCACAGATGCATTGCATAATCTGAAAGGCATCCTACGGAATGCAAAGGTTTCGTAGGGATAGGTGAAGGTTGTTTCCTCTTGATCTTCAGGGCTAATTGCAACTTGATTGTAGCCTAAATATCCATCCAAGAAGCAAAAATACTTCCACCCTGCCAATATCTCTAGAATCTAATCAATGAAAGTTAGGGGAAAATGGTCTTTCTTTGTTGAAGAGTTCAACTTCCTATAATCAATGCAGACCTGCCACGTAACCACGGTGCGAGTTGGGATGGATTCACCCTTATCATTAGTAATTACAATGAGTCTTGCCTTCTTTGGTAGACATGAATTGGCCTTACCCAAGGACTATCAGAAATGGTGTAGATAATGCCCACGTGAAGCCATTTAATAATCTCCCTTTTCATGACCTCTCACATATTCGGATTGAGTTGCCTCTGCAATTCGTGAGATGGTCATGCACCTTCCTCTAGGTAAATATTATGGGTGTAGTAAGAGGGAATGATACCATGAAGACCAGATATGGTTCTCTCTATAGCTTGTTTATGTTTACTTATGACTTGAATTAATTGGATTTCTTGGTCCATAGTCAGATTGGAGTTGATAATCACAGGGAGGGTCAGATTTGGTCCTAGGTAAGCATACTACATATTAGAGGGAAAGGGCTTTAAGTCAAGTTTGGGTCGAACCAAGATATAAGGCAACAAGTGTTCTAGAGTTGGGTAGTTGATCCACTTGATAGGTCCATTAAGATTTCAAGTTGGGTGATGGGTCAAGTAGCTTGTTTACTTCCTTCAATTAAGGTTCCTTCTCTACTATTTGATGAGATCACATGTGTGGGCTAATTAATTAGATAAATGCCTAGATATTATGATAATGTCAACATATATAAAGCATACTTTGATATGCAAATACATTAGTGCTTGCATATTTTACTTGCATTTATATAAGATAGTATATATATTCTAGGAGCATGCATGCATTATTTGCATCATTTTATTATTTTCTGGTAAATAACCCTTTTCTTTTTACCACTTGCAAGACCCACTGATCGCAATAATGGGACCACCTCCTCCTCATCGGCCTCAATAGATCGCCCATGCAAATCTACCGAGTCTCGCTCAACATCCTCCAAGCCTCAACTACCTCAGGATCTTTGGCCATCCACTGGAGAGTCAACGATGATTTCTTTAAAAAGGAGTCCCATGCGCAGGAGGAGGAGGATCTTCTTCCTCTCACTCCACCATGGCCCACTCGCCTCCACCGTGAACATCTCGGATCTTGGCCTGAGATCTCCACCGTCGACCCCACAATCTACCCTCAACTTGTGGCGCTCTATGACAGAGAGCATCAACACCACCATCATCACCTACACGCATCACTTTCCTCCTTTCCCTTCCTCTTCCTCTTAATTTTCTATGTGACCCATCACCACCACCTACAACTCAACACACCCGCACCGATCTTCTTCCTCACCATCAAACCCACCATCACCATAGCCGGTGCGCCCCTACGTGTGCCATCCTCACATGCAGCAACCAACTCACACGAGACTTAGTGCATGACTACGCAGCTCGTGCTGCAAGCCTCCCCTCCACGCACTGTTCCTCTTCTCCAAGAAGAACCCAACGATAGTCTCACACCATCCATATGCAGCCACCTCGGTTGACCACATCCTCCGCTTCGTTGACATCTTTAAACTCACCGACACCCACGCCAAGCCCTCCAGCAGTCCGTGCACACCATGGACAACACCCACCACCGGCAGGTTTCTCCTTGCAGTCCGATAGCCTCCGACCGACACTGTCGATGCCACCATTGTCATCAAACTCCCCATGTGCTGGCCGACCTTCCCACAGAGCATCTCCAGTCACCGTGCTTCTTACCATGTGCGATGAAGAGAGAGAATCATTCCTCTGTTTTGACATGAATTAACATTTATATTGATATGGCATTGCATGAGTTTTGCTTTTAAATAAAAATTCTGATTTATTAAGTGATATTGTAGCTAGGCCCCTTTAGTTTTGATTATTTCTTGGCCCATCTAATTGCATATCTCTTTTCTTATTTTGTTAAGCCTTGCATAAGTTACATGTTACATTATAATTGTGGGCAATTATTTGACCATCATTTGCAAATTAATTTGTCTTGTTATTCTCGTGGAAACGACCTAATCCACTGTGGTTAGATTTAATTATTTAATCTCTGATTGAGAGATTTTCCATGACATAAAATACAACATATCATTTTATTGCTATCATTCATAAATAAGTGAATTTCTCTCCACCAAATGGCACCATTGCCGGAGAGGAAATACACCTATTAATTTTTTCAGGAAATTTATATTATTTTTATGCTATTTATGAAGCTTTTCTGAATTGCTGACCTTGTTTCCATTTGCGTGCAAAAAATGAACGAACGTGATGGGAGCGCACGATGGAGACAATATTTTTTGTGGACCTTGATGCCACCTAGAGGGCAGTAATAGGAGCACGTGGCCTTGACCCCACACATGTGGAAAGGGGATCCCCACTAGAAGGGATCTTCTCCCTCGTCGCCACTGTGATCTCTACCTGCACTATGGACTCAGCATGCACCGTGGCCTCCATACACCTACCTCTGCCTTTCTTCCTCTCATCGGTCGCATGGTGATAGCATGTGGCCACCACAATGCAACTGTCCAACCTCGTAGATCATCACCGCCAACTCCTCGCACAGCCACGCCTACCCCTACGCACGCAAGCAGTACTGCCTCCACTTCCCCTTCCCATTTTCTTCTTCCTCTTCCTTTTCTCCTCCTGCTGCACCAGCACGATGAACCCAACAAGCAGGCCTCCACCACTCCATGCAGCCACCTCCTCCAACCTCCAACCGAGCACTTTCGTCGACCCTAAGAGCAACCCCGTGCCCATGCTAACCTCAGGCACTATTCGAATGCCTCCACCGCAGTTAGTAACAATGCACGATCACTAACCTCTGATTGTGCAGCAATCATAGGTGTTAATTAACGTAGATTAGGCTAGGACTTAACATAAGCTATGGTAGTTCATGCATGCATAAGCATTATTTCCATCTTTACTGCTTTCCTTTAGCTATGCATAAAATAATGCGATAATGTACTGATTAGGTGCATTATGTCAATTGCAGGTAATAAGTTGATCAGAAGCTAGAGCTGAACCTGGATCTAAAGCTGGATCTGAAGAATAAAAAATAACTAGTGTTGCAGCAGAGCTGGAGGGGAAGACCTACACAATAGATAATAATGTAAGGGAGTTAAGGTATGTTATTCTATTAAGTAGGAATAAAGCAATAAATTATGAATAACTTAGGTCCATCCTAGCCCTAGGATAGCCTAGAAGCTTCCCCAAGCCGTAGCCACCCTTAGATTAGGTCATCGCACCCTAGGAAACCTTAAAACCCTAATTCTAGCCTCTATCTGGGCATCCAGATGAGTTATATGACGTCCAGAACCCTTAACCAACTCCCGCACACCTTAAACCCACTTCTACAGTGTTATTGGATGTCTAGACACTTGGTCAGATGTCCAATTTCTGCAGAATACCGAAGACAGAACCTAGAATTTTTCCTGACACTGATTAGACATCCAGACTTGATGTTTGGCCTTCTGATTTTTCACTATAAGACATTTGATACTGTCCACCAGTTCCTATTTTGGAATTCAAGCCTTGATCTTGGAATTCTAGGTCCCTAAACCCAATTCTAGCCCCTTAGGAACCTAAATTAAGGTGCCACAACCCAAGTACATCACCTATAGACCTCCCTAAGGACCTAATAGGTCCTCACTAAACCTAATTGACTTGGATCATCGCCAATCTCTTCAGTCTATTCAATTGGACTCATTGAGTACAATTGAGCCCTGATCTCAGCACACACTATCCAATTGGACTCAGTGAGAGTCCAATTGACCTAGACCTAGCTTAATTGAGTTATTTTACTCTCAATTAAGTTTTCACACACCCAATTAAACTTGTATTAAGTTTAATTGCACTTTACCTTAGTGAATGATGGTTTAAAACCCTAATTTGAGACCTACCTTGACCTAAACCCACTAGAACCTACCCTAATCAACTTAGCAACCTAAGTTTCGACCCACACACACCATCCACACGAAAATACCTAGCCTAGAGTTCCCTAGAACTCTCTACCATGTGTTGTTGCCTTGGTTGCTAAAATTAGCAACCAAGAGCCATTCAATTTTTAGATCCACATATGGTGGATCTAAAAACCACCATCCATCCTCTCTCTCTCATTCTCCCACGAGCTCCCATCATAGGCCTCTCTAGAGAATTCCATAATTCTCTAGAGAGCTTCCCTTAGGTCTATAAAAAGACGTAAGGGGTGGCCATTTGCACCCATTCACACATGGCATCCATTTAGTTTAGCTACATCGACCTCCACTACATCTCCACGAGTAGCATCACCATGGCCACCACCATCTTCACGCCAACATGCTGTATCACCTCTCCAACCTCTCTCCAAGGGCTGGCCTAAGCACCATTGGCCGCCCCTCATTTTCGTCTCAACCAACTCAAGGGCCATCGGAGCCCACCTTCGAATGCCCTTATTTATGCTAGATTAGTAGCTTAATTCTTAATAGTTTACATGCTTTTATTACTGCTTAGTAGTGTAGCTCTATATTCTCCCCCAATGATGCATGCATAATCCACCTTTAGATTCATGTATGCGATCATTTTCTGTTAGCTAGATTTACATTTTCAAGCTTTCCTCTATAAGCTTTCCACGAGTTCCATGTTGCAAACACCATGATGAATTAATGAAAGATCCTTTTCTATATATATATCTATGTGTTGAGAATCACCATGAGCTTATTGCAATATATTTGGTGTGATTAAAGTTGGCTGCTTTTAATTTTTAATATTCTGGCAACTAAGCATGTCGTGCATAAATACGTAATAACCATAAATTGACATGTGATTTTAAGCAAGTAGAGCAAAAGAGATCGATTTCAAATTTGCATAAACACCTCCTAGAGATGAATGACTGAGACTTAAGTCTCATTATCTTTACAAATCATTTTTGACTAGCGTTATTGTACACTATACTATAATGCTTTTTCTAATCCAACACGTGCTCTACGGCCACAACAAAATGGCGCCAATGCCGGGGAGGCAACGTCATTTTTTATTTCGATCTTTTGAGCTATCACTGACAAATCTTCCTCTGCTTATCTTTTGATGTGTAGGAAAACAAGAAAAATAGGAATCTGCGCACGAAACGTGCGCAAATTAAATAAACATTAGGTGCACATCTCATCTTAGATTAGGATTTCCCTTTCTGAGCCATAGGTTAGATTTATTTTTAAAGAAAAAGAAAAAAAATCCCATTTATTTTCATGGAAAAGAAAAAAAAATCAAAGAAAAAAAAAATCTAGGTAGTTAGATTAGGTTACATTTTGAATCCTTGGTTAATTTTGAAAATGCAAAAAGAAAAATTTGAAAATCCTTTGAAAAAAAAATCCTTTTTGAAAAAAAAAATTGGTGGAAAGTTTAAATTTTAAACTCAAACACCTTTTAAAAGCTTTCTCACCACCCTTTGATTTTCATCTAAACTTCAAATTGTGATTTAAAAATTCAATTGCCGAAAAATTAGCGAATAAAAAAATTTTTAAATTTGTTCTAGAGTTCATTTTCAAACCATCTTTAAAATGCCACCATCCATTTGAAAAAATTCCAAGTATAAAATTTTTAAAAATTAGTGAAGTGTAAGGGGGTCAGACTAAAATAGATTTGAAATTTTTCAAAATTCAGAAAGTAATTTCGAGCAATCTACGAATATGTTTTGACTAAAAATGGTAAGGTTTGAAAGCTGATCTCATTGGATTTAATTTCCATATTTTTCTTCAATTTTTAAAGTCATTTGATGTTGTTTCAAAGCAAAAACTCGACTAGGGGTCAAAATTCTATATTTGACCCCTTGTCATTTAAAAATCTCTATAAATTCGGTTGAAATAGTAAAAATTACAAAAAAATATTCTTTGAAAAGACAATTTAAAAAGGAATCTACTTGCAAAATTTCAGTTTATTTGGATTCCAATTTTGCTCAGAGAACTATTTTTATTCTTGTGGTCTGCTGAAAAGAAAGGAAAAAAAAACCCTAGAATTGCATGAATCCTAAGTTACATCTTTAGGGTTACACTCTAGACACCATATTTGGGCTAACCTAGACTTAGTCAAGTCTAGTGTTTAGCCAGTGAGCTTGGTCACCTTGTGGGCCACTCACCACAAACCCCAACTAAAGAAAAACAAGCTAAAATTAATTTTGAAACACATAAGCAACCCAAATTTGTTGTCATACTACTGGGTGTTTTCAATCTCTCTTGCCAAATCTAGTGACTAAAAGTCTATGGGGTAGGGTCAAACGACCGTAGCTAAGGGGTAACGGAACCGGAGGCATAAGCCAAAGGAAGAACCCTCCCCTTAGTCCCCTCGTAACCAGATTGGCTAGGTTAGTTTGAGAGACCTGAATCACTTTTAGTCAGTTGAACGACGAATTTTTTCTTTAGGAATTCGAACTTCTAATGAAAAATCTGGTCATCTGATTCATAAGGATCATCTGATTGAGAGGGCCTTAGCCTTATCTGGCTGGCTGCACCAACCCATGGGTTGGATGGTGTATGCGAGGAAGGAGGTCACTCAGACCTCGACTGGTTGGACCTTGGCAACTGCTCCCAAGGAGGCGAGTCACCTTGCCCAGACCATCTTCTCCCCCACCTTTTTCTTCCACTCACTTAGCCATAATGGCTAACCATGGATCTAGACCTAATCAGGATCCAGAAGAGCTAGACCCACGAGCTTATCTGAGAGCCTGAGTCACTGAATCAGCTCAACCTTGGGATCAGAACCGAAGGTGGCAAAGATGACTTTTCGTTTCGCCTGATCCTTCTCCTCAGGTTACCGAAATGGTTAACCCATATCCTAACCCTAGATATTATGACCCATACCAATCGGTCCCTCAAAGGACCGCATATTATAACCCTAGATATGGATTTCACACTCCTGCTTCTCACACATGGAATATGCGTAGACCTGATTCACCCCCTGGAACCCCTGAAGAACTACCAGTGCAGATGCGACTGCATTATAGAATACAAAGAGCTGTAGCTAGTGCTAAGGAGAAGGTCGCATTCTATCTACAAGAAATCCAAGCTATCACTGAGCCAAACCAAAGACAAAGCTGGATTCCATATCAACAAGCTGTGATGCAGCTCCTTCAGGGAACAGCAGGGATAACAAGGCTAATTGGACAAAATCGAGAAACTCAAGAACTACTGCTTTTGAGATATCAAGTGGAAAATAGCCTTGAAGACCTCGAAGAATCTGAAATGGCTATGCCGGACGAACACACAGGAGATTCTCGAGAGCAGATGCCGGAAGATAATTCAGGGGAAAAAGAATCCAGCTTGGATATGAGATAGGAGCAGGAAATGTTCCGAATGGGTTCATCTGAGAACTCCATTCAAGAAACTGAGGAAAGGACTGATATCTCTAGAACTAAGCCACAATCGAATTATCCTAAATCCTGGGAGATACCTCATGGGTTAGAAAACCCAACTGAGATAAGGGAAGTAGATCCAGTTTAGGATATGGACCTTGAGGCAAACATTACATGCGACACTACTGATCAATCTAGGCTACTTCCCATTGCATGTTAACCTATGCTAGAGCCAGCATCTTCTGATCTGCACTCTTCTTCTTTCACCTACATCACTAATTCAGATGCTAGAGATTCAGAGATGACACTTTCTATCCTTGATCCTGACATCTGAAGACCAGAAGTAGCTATGGATGACTTGAACGAAGAAATAAATATGCTACTTGAGGCAGGAATTACTGAAGAGCCCAACGCATGCGAGGGTGAAGCTTTGAGTAGAATGAGCTGGGGATGCACCTTCCATCCTAGTCAATCTAATGGATGGCTCAACTTTGAGCCTGAGAAGATAGGCTCCGATGAATCAGAGATGAGTACTGATGAGGATGAAGTAATTTCTGACGAGGATTTTAGTGACCTCCCCATAGATCTTCTACTTTCACGGATACCCCCATATGATCCAGAGCCTAGAGAGGGCATGATCTTTGATATCAATTATCGTTATGAGGATCCCTATGACATGGATTTTGGTTCTGAGATACATGTTGATTTACTCCCTTAGCAACTTCCTGCTGAATTGTGGGACATGGTAAATCAGCTGAATTAACATCATGATCCCCCCTCTGATTATCCTCTATTTTCCACCACTTCTCCACACCTTCTTATAGCTAGAATTTTTGGAGCAGGGGTGCACAATCAGTTGGTTCGCATCTTTGGACCATTGATTCTAGGAGCATATGAGCACATCTTTCTCTTAATCTTCATCGGCTCCTATGCTAGAACTGATATATCTGAGTAAGTTCTCGCCTAGCTAGAGGCGTTAAACTCAACACATTTGGATAGCATATCCCACATTCTACCATCATCTATACATAACCATTTTAATACATAGCATATTTTTCTTTTAGCATATTTCCTTTTTGCATATTGCATATTGTCAGGTTGGCCAATGCTGAACGTTAAAATTTCAGGAAAGATTCCAAATGATTTCTACCCATTACTCCTAGTTGTATTTATCTTCTTCTATATTCATGCATGAGGACATGCAAGAACTTAGGCATGGGGGGGGTAGATACAGTAAAATTGAAAAAAATTTTATGCCAACCCTTAGGAAAACCTCGGAGCTGCATGTTACACAAAGTTTAGGATCCTAATTAAAAGAACAACAGACTCCACCTCCAATGCTCACATTGGAGCTAGAAATCGTCTGCAACAGCCATTTCTGACTCACCCACTCACCCTTCATGTTCTGAAATTTTGGATCAAGCTGAATGTAACTCGATACAAGAATTTTACGAAGTACAAATTATACGAGGTTACTTGTTTATAGCATATATACATAGTGCATCCATGAATAAGATTTTTATCAAGAGAATGCATTAGGGATTTTATCATCTAGTTGATTCTTGTAATCTGGAATCCAGTACAATTTCTCACACACACATAGAATTTACAATGGATTCATGGTGAAGGCTGATAAACGCCTTTAGTCTGTCAAGAAGAAGCAGTGCTTCTTTTCCTGAACCCCTGGACAGTATTTTGGGAGTCAGGTAGATCTTCTTCCAAAAGATCGACCAAATAGTGTGAGATGAGAGTAGAGTGTACTAGTGCTCTACAATTAGTGCAAGGAATCCAAAATCCTAGATAATTAGGTGATGATACTCAAAGATTAGGCATAGTTTCCACTCTTGATTTTTGCATATACATTTTTGCACAAAATTTTGAGAGCCACCAAATAAGACAAATACGCAGAGAGCAAGTTTTCATAAAATTAGGGCTAAGGTGGATGGTTACGACCATTCTTTAAGAATCCTTGGCTGAAGGAGGTATTGATGTGAAGGTCAGGAATACACCATCCTATCCATCTCTCCCGATATCATGAGTAGACACTTCCACCAAATAAGCCACCCAATATCTCTTGAGTACCACCAATCCCTAATAATGCCTCTTCAGTAAAATTCATGAATGTGTTGCTAGATTGTGCTGAGTTAGAAAAATTATATATGAAAAAAAAATGAGAAAATGAGAAAAAAGAAAAAAAAAGAAAAAAAGAGAAAAAAAAGGAAAAGAAAAAAAAGAGAGAAGAAAAGAGCAGAAAAGGAGTTTGTGAATATTTAGTATTTATTTCATTTGCATTGAGGCAATACCACCAAATAAATTTGAGATCCACCAAATAAGGTCTTAACCTATTTTTTTGTGTTTTCGACCGCCTAAATACTAGCTGAGGAACTCTGACTTAGTGTTAAGGTTATGAGAACTCAATTAAAGTGTTAATGCCAAGTAAGACCACCAAATATGGATCATACGTGAGAATCTGGTGAGATTGTAAGCTCTAAGAAAAAAAATAGAGAGAAAGAGAGAATGAATACAAAGGAATCAAAAGAGAGCATAATTTTTCTCATCTTTCTCTGAGTTTAGTTACGTAATAATTTGGGAATCTAGATTCTGAAGTACTAATTTCTATGTAGCACCAACAGAGAGTGAGCCACCAAATAAACACCTGTATCCCTCAAACATCCTCTACCCAAGCTTAAAGCTGGGGTGAAATTCATAAAATATCTTGAATACCCCGAGGGAAGAAGTCCACCTATCCCGCTAGAATTTTACTATGGGTCAAGTACAGGCTTTAGAGGTGAATTAGTTTTTCACCCGAATCCGTTGCAAAAGTTACATAGCTACACTTTCATGATTATCTGGATTTCTAGAGCATAGGATGAAAACAAAAAGGAGAAAAATCTCTAGGAATACACTTGCTAAAATAATCAATCCCTTAGGGACCCTTCTGAGAATAATTTAGTCTCGCATTTGCTAGGGACTAGCAAGATTTAGGCATGGGGGTATGATTGCGCAGTAATCATAGCTCTTAATTGACCTAAATTAGGCTAGGACATAGCATAAGTTAAGGTAGTTCATGCATGCATAAGCATTATTTGCATCTTTACTGCATTCTTTTAGCTATGCATACAATAATGCTATAATGTACTGATTAGGTGCATTATGTCAATTGCAGGTAATAAGTTAATCAGAAGATAGATCTGAAATTGGATCTAAAGCTGGATCTGAAGAATAAAGAATAACTGGTGTTGCAGTAGAGCTGGAGCGGAAGACCTAGATTAGACACAGTAGATAACAATGTAAGAGAGTGAAGGTATGCTATTCTATTAAGTAGGAATAAAGCAATAAATTATGAACAACTTAGGTCTATCCTAGCCTTAGGATAGCCTAGAAGCTTCCCCAAGCCAAAGCCACCCTTAGATTAGGTCATCGCACCCTAGGAAACCTTAAAACCCTAATTCTAACTTCTATCTGGACGTCCAGATGAGTTATAGGACGTCCAGAACACTTAGCCAACTCCTGCACACCTTAAACCCACTTCTACAGTGTTATTGGATGTTTAGACACTTGGTCAGACATCCAATTTCTGCAGAATACCCAAGACAGAAACTGTAATCCTTCCTGACTGTGATTAGACGTCCAGACTTGAAGTCTAGACTTCTGATTTTCACTATAAGGCATCTGATACTGTCCCCCACTTCCTATTTTGGAATTTAAGCCTTGATCTTGGATTTCTAGGTCCCTAAACCCAATTCTAACCCCCTAGGAACCTAAATTATGGTGCCCTAACCCTAGTACATCACCTATAGACCTCCCTAAGGACCTAATTAGGTCCTCACTAAACCTAATTGACTTGAATCATGACCAATCTCTTCAGTCTATTCAATTGGACGCATTGAGTCCAATTGAACCCTGATCTCAGCACACACTGTCCAATTGACCAAGACTTGACTTAATTGAGTTATTTTACTCTCAATTAAGTTTTCACACACCCAATTAAACATGTATTAAGTTTAATTGCACTTTACCTTAGTGAATTAGGGTTTAGCACCCTAATTTGGGACCTACCTTGACCTAAACCCACTAGAACCTAACCTAATCAACCTAGCCACCTAAGTTTCGACCCACACACACCCACACACACCATCCACATGAAAATACCTAGCCTAGAGTTATCTAGAACTCTACCATGTGTTGTTGCCTTGGTTGCTAAAATTAGCAACCAAGAGTCATTCAATTTTTAGATCCACATTTGGTGGATCTAAAAACCACCATCCATCCTCTCTCTCTCACTCTCCCACAAGTTCCCGTCATAGGCCTCTCTAGAGAATTCCATAATTCTCTAGAGAGCTTCCCTTAGGTCTGTAAAATGACCTAAGGGGTGGCCATTTGCACCCATTCACACTTGGCTTCCATTTAGTTTGGTTACATCCGCCTCCACTCCATCTCCACGAGTAGCATCACCATGGCCACCACCATCTTCACGCCAAGATGCTGGATCATCTCTCCAACCTCTCTCCAATGGCCGGCCTAAGCACCATTGGTTGCCCCTCCTCCTCTAAACCAACTCATAGGCCATCGGAGCCCACCTCCAAATGCCCTTATTTCTGCTAGATTAGTAGCTTAGTTCTTCGTAGTTTACATGTTTTTATTACTGCTTAGTAGTGTAGCTCTATATTCTCCCCAAATGATGCATGCATAATCCCCCTTTAGATTCATGCATGCAATCATTTTCTGTTAGCTAGATTTACATTTTCAAGCTTTCTTCTATAATCTTTCCACGAGTTCCATGTTGCAAACACCATGATGAATTAATGAAAGATCTTTTTCTATATATATATATCTTTGTGTTGAGAATCACCATGAGCTTATTGCAATATATTTTGTGTGATTAAAGTTGCCTGCTTTTAATTTCTGATATTCTAGCAACTAAGCATGTCATGCATAAATACGTAAAAACCATAAACAGACATGCGATTTTAAGCAAGTAGAGTGAAAGAGATCTATTTCAAATTTGCATAAACGCCTCC
The DNA here is from genome assembly GCA_037157565.1 of Thalassia testudinum. Lineage (NCBI taxonomy): Eukaryota > Viridiplantae > Streptophyta > Magnoliopsida > Alismatales > Hydrocharitaceae > Thalassia > Thalassia testudinum. The sequence goes on from JAZHRO010000014.1 coordinate 115,904,091, forward strand.
CAAAGACGAACGACCAGGATTTAAGTCTCGTTATCTTTACAAATCATTTTTGATGAGGGTTTAGTGCAACTATACTACGATTTCTGAAAATTTCAAAATGCACGAAAACGGGAGTGTTAGCCTCCCCGCCGGTGAGTGCCCACCACCGGCCACCTTAGGCCGAGCCTCCTACGTCAACGTGACACCCTCGACAAGGACCCCCACCACATGTAAGCTGATGACCGGCCTCCTTTCTTCTCACGCAAGGAAGAGAGAGGAGAAATCCTTTGTTTTTCTCACAATTAGAAATTATGGTGAATGCATTGCTACAAGCACTATTCATTTATTTTAAGGATTTAATATATTGACAGGAATTTGCATAGATGTCCCTCCATTCTACTTGACTTGGATATAGTTAAATTCGTCCCATGAATAATCGAGAATGGATATTTGTTATAGGGAACGGATTCTGTTTAAATTAAATTTGATGGTGCTTGTTAGTACTAAGATCACAATTCATGTATTTTCACGGTGGTGATTTTGTATGTGTGTACCTATATTCTTGATTAATTATCTAGATCGAGAATTTGTGTTGGAAATGAGAGCACTAGTTAGCATGCACATCCATTGATATTCCCGAATACTTGATGCATCAATAATCATTTTTAATAGGCTAATTCCATCCTGTGGAAACGACCTAACTATTTTTGTGATTAGATTTTGAAAGTTAAATGTTTTGAAAAGAGATTTTCTACTACGTGAATAAATATAACGACGCGATATTTCATGTTAAAATTTTTTATCAAAAATGAAGATCACTCTTTCAAATGGCGTTGTTTCCAGGATTGGCAACTGAATACCTATTTGCTTCCTTTAGATTTAGATTAGGCTAGATAGACATTAGATATTTAAATTTCTATCTTGTGAACCCATGTTGGGCATTTTTGGGAACGTGTTCCTAGTGCATTTTATTGCTTATCGCTCTTGTATGGAGGAGCATCTTTTCGAGAGCGTGTTCCCATTTTATTTAGATTATAGGTTTATTTGAATTGTTTAAATTGCATGTCAGTTAGCAGCTAAATTAGATTAGATTTGTTTTCTTATTAAAAAAAAATCTGAATTGCCTGCTAGAAGCTGCATATCTATAAGGTGACCATCTAGGAATGAATGAGCAGCATCTAGTTTATCTTAGTTACATCGCATACATCATTGCACTAAAGAGAGCTAGAGTAAGGTACATCTTCTCTTTGGAATCAAATACTTGTCATGCATTTGCATTAGACTTAAATACAAGACCACCCAATTGTGTGAATCTAATTAATTCAGTGGTCAGTTTAAGAAATTGAGACTGCTAAAAGGTTGGACCTTAAAATCAATGACCTGAAATTGTGTGTGCAAAAGGATTTGATTGTGGGATTTCAAATATAAAATGCATACATGTGTTGCACACCTGAGACACTGTGCACATCACACATAAGGTCACTAGATAAATTTCTACCTCTCCTCTTTGCACCTCAAGGGAAGTTAGTCGAAAATCAATAAGCCTATCCACCAAGTTACTTCAGTTTCTTGTGCGTGGGCTCAATTCGAGACTTTCATCCCTTGCAAGTAGGTTGTAGGCACCAACGAAGGTCGGCCTAGGATGTGTAATTCTTGCAAAACTTATTTGGCCACCAACTGAACACTTAATTCTAAGACCTATAATCTATTAAAAACATATCCCACTGTATTTGCATTTGTTTTGACAGTGGTAGATCTCTCTAGGAAGTTTCTGCCTTTATTCTGATTTCTTCTAAGTCCTAAGAGAGTTAAATCTGTTTGGCTTAAAGAAATGGATCACCCTTACTCCTATCATTTAGATTATCAGAGTCAATACTTCCCATCTTTTAATCAGGATCCCATGCCTCGAGCATATCCATCCTTTGATGGGTACAATGACAATTGATGGGATCAATCATATTCCTATCCTAGGAGTACTGGTCCAATAACTCCCACTTTTGAGTAGAGCTTAGGAGAAGAATTTTCCTGTTTGCAAACACCCAACCCTCCCACCCTTCATGATTTTTCTCATCAAGGTTGGATCGATACCCTTAGGCAACCAGAGCCTTAGATTGACTATCCTCCCCAATCTGACAGTAGCCTCTCCTCTTTTATGATAGAAATGCAAAATCAACCAAAAGAAATGATGGAGTCTATGGGAGAGATGCTGAGGAATAGTCAACAATTGAATAAGCAAATTCATCAGCTTAGTTACTCTCTTACTATTGATTCTTATTCCTACTTTTACAACTGTGATCATCAAAAAGATTTTGAGGCAACAATGGACAATAGGGATCCTGCTTTGAGTAGCTATCACTTAGATTCTTCCAATGAGACACGACCACTAGAGGAAAGCTATCTTAGTGATTATCCACTTGAGTTATATTAGAGTCAAAAGAAAGGGAAGACGATACCACTTGAGGACCTTGACCCCACTGATAGTATTTTTCCTACCCCTGATAACCCAAGTCAAGGTGATATTGTTCATGCCACTTTGATTATGCAGCAATCATAGGTCTTAATTGACCTAGATTAGGCTATAACTTAGCATAAGTTAGGGAAATTCATGCACGCATAAGCACAATCTGCATCTTTACTGCTTTACTTCAGTTATGCATAAAATAATGTTATAATGTGCTGATTAAGTGCATTATGTTGATTGCAGGTAATAAGCAGATCTGGAGCTGGATGTGGAGCTGGATCTGAAGCTGGATCAGGAATAACAGGAGTTGCAGCAGAGCTGGAGCAGAAGGCTTAGATTAGATGTAGGAATAATAATGTAAGGGAGTTAAAGGTTTGCTATGCTATTAAGAGCTTAGGTCCATCCTAGCCTTAGGATAGCCTAGAGACTTCCCTAAGCCTTAGGCACCCTTAGATTAGGTCACAACACCCTAGGAAGCCCTAAAACCCTAGTTCCAACTCTTATTTGGACGTCTGGATAAGTTATAGGATGTCCAGGACCCTTAGCCATCTCCCGCACACCTCAAACCCCTTTTACAGTGTTATTGGACGTCCAGAAACTTTGTCAGACGTCCAATTTCTGCAGAATACCCAAAATAGAACCCAAAATCCCTCCTGACTCTGATTGGATGTCCAGACAACAAGTCTACAATTCTGATTTTTTAGCATAAGACATTTGACACTATTATTAGATATCTGATACTACTCTCCAATTCCTATTTTAAGATTTAAGCCTTGATCTTAGATCTTTAGGTCCCTAAACCCAATTCCAACCCCATAGGAACCTAAATTAAGGTGCCCTAACCCTAGTACATCACCTCTAGACCTCCTTAGGGACCTAATTAAGTCCTCACTAAACCTAATTGACTTAGATCTTAGTCAATTCCATCAGCCTATTCAATTGGACTCATTGAGTCTAATTGAGCCCTGATCTCAACACATACTGTCCAATTGGACTCAGTGAGAATCCAATTGGCCTAAACCTAAATTAATTGAGTTATTTTACTCTCAATTAAGTTTCCACACACCCAATTAAACTTGTATTAAGTTTAATTACTCTTTACCTTAGTGAATTAGGGTTTATAACCCTAATTTGAGACATACCTTGACCTAAACCCACTAGAACCTAACATAATCAACCTAGCCACCTAAGTTTCAACCCACACACACCCACACACACCATCCACACGAAAATACCTAGCCTAGAGTTCTCTAGAACTCTCTACCAAGTGCGGTTGCCTTGGTTTCCAAAATTAGCAACCAAGAGCCATTCAATTTTTAGATCCACATTTGGTGGATCTAAAAACCACCATCCATCCTCTCTCTCCCACTCTCCCACGAGCTCCCACCATAAGCCTCTCTAGAGAATTCCATAATTCTCTAGACAGCTTCCCTTAGGTTTATAAAAAGGCCTAAGGGGTGGCCATTTTCACCCATTCACATCCCTTGGCTTCCATTGGCACCACTCACCTCGTTAGCTCCATACACACCCACCTTCACTTAGGTCAGCTACTCCACCTCCACGAGCTCACCACCATCATGGAGGACATCATGCTGGGATGCTGGATCAGCCCTACCTCTCTCCAAGGGTCGGCTTAAGCTACATTGGCCACCCCTCATTCTTCTCCCGACCTCTCCAAGGCCATCGGGGACCACCCCTGAATGCCCTCTATTCTGCTAGATTTAGTTTATGCTCTCCATGATTTTTACTGCTTTTATTACTACTTAGTAGCATAGTTTTAACTTCTCCCCCAATGATGCATGCGAAATCCCCCCATTGATTCTTGGATGCAATCATTTTCTGGTAGCTAGATTTCCATTTCAAGCATTTATGTACAAGCTTTCCTCTAAATTTCTTGTGTAAACAACTCCCCAATGGAATGAATGAAAATGCATTTTTATATATATATATCTCTTTATGTGTTTGAAATCACCATGAGCTTAATAATTATCATATTTGCGTGATTTAAGTTGCCTGCTCTTCAACTATTTATCTATTACGCACATGCATGTCGTTTCCCAAGGATATTAAAAATCTAACGATAGATGCTTTCTCCAGAAATAGTCACCACCTCACTAGAATCGTGCGCACAAAAACTCACATGTTCACCTTCGTAATTTATTTGACACACGTGCACGTAATCCGAGTTAATAATAGAAGTGGCGAAGTTTTAGTTAGGAGATTGGAAACCGGCGTGCATTTTTAAACGAAGTAGAGTGGCAAAAAGATCAAATTCAAGAGTAAAGCAAATGCCTCCTAGAGACGAACGACCGGGGCTCAAGTCTCGTAATCTTTACAAACTTAATTTTTGACTAACATTTTTGCATGACTATACTATGATTTCCGACGACTTTCAAAATGCGTGAAAACAGATCTGTCACACTTCCCCTATAAATCATGTGGTGGAACCCCATTCTACCCATAGTGAGCCTAATCCCGAGCCTCCACTTACGAGATCAACACCTACCATTCATCGTTCTAAGGATTTACATGTGCCCATTGAAGGTGACCCTAAGGGAATGGAGGATGAATTTGATCAATTTTAGTCTTAGGGATACAAAGAGTCTCTCTTAGAGGAGGATGATGACCCAATGGAGAAACCCAGGTTTAGAGTTTGGAGTGAATCTCTGGGGGATTATGTGTTATTCGAGGACTTACCCCCTGAGGATATAAATGATCTAGTGAAATTAGGATTCCTTCTTTTAATTTTGAAAGTCATCCTCCCCAAAATTGGGAAGATACGGAGTCTAAGTTAGAGGAGGACCAACATAAGATTTAGAATCCTAGGAAAGACTCTCAAGGACATTACATATCAATTGAGGATTTATGCCTTGAGGATACAAAGAATTGAGCAATATAGGCTTACTCCATAACATTGAGACTGATCCTCCTTCAGAAATAATTGCGAATACTGAAGCAACTCCTCCACTTACTAGTGAATCACATATACACCTCGACAAAAACTTAAGTGAATCAAAAGAATTCGAGGATGAAATTGATGATAGTGATTCAATTTCTTCAACCTTGCCATAAAATAAATGTGATTTGGAGTCTGCTATTGATTCACATATATTGAAAAGTAAAAATATGACTCAAATTCTTGACGAAATCATTAATGATAGGCAGGGTGACGTGAATTTTTTTGCAACAAGTATTTGGGAGAATAATACAGAATCTGAATTGTTGTTGGAGTGAGACATAACACGGACTAAGTCCAATTTGGACTTAATCATTACATCCCAACACCATAAACAACCCTTACACTCCCTAACTGATCCTTGGCTCAGGGTTCTGCTGACATACATTCTTTCTGGGGAACATATCAGGACAAGACATCTCCAGGTAGCTTGCGAGATTGTTTGTTATCATGTCTTCTAATGAGCATTTGGAATCACGCTGCATCATCAGCTCGCCAACATCCATGGCTACCTATTTTCTAGGCCTGCACTGTTACACACATTTTTAGGGCTTAGCTCCTTCTATTTGGAACCAGACTTACAGGTTCCCTATAAGTCTGGCTATCGACAGAAAACGCAGCACTTGTTGGGAGGCAACCCAACGTCCAAAATAATGGCTTCATTAGGTGATTTCTTTCCTTTCTCCCCTTGTTTTAATTTTATAATGAGGACATTGTAGGATTTAGTCATGGGGGGTGCTTTTTGCATTTTCAGGTAGTATTCATGCATTTAGGTTAGGTGCATTAAAAAAAAAAATCTCTTTTGTTTTCTTCAGCTAAATAGATTAGTCCCTAGTAGAAGTTTCTATCAAGGAGGTGTCATTGAAGATTTTCTTCTTAAATTATTTCTAAGTTTAGAATCCAGTATAGTTACTTCACTTGCACATAAATTAGGTAATGGATCTTTGTAGAAAACCAATAAGCATATTGTTCGTATGCTTTTGTGCAGGTTTTAAAGAGAATATCACGTTGTAGTATAACCGACAAAACGTTCAAACAAATATAGAGAATTTTATTACTCGAAAAATTAGAGTCTCCAAGGTCAAACACAGGGAGCAATCTCAGTACATTCAAAACCAAAGAATACAACTTTTAAATGAAAGTAATTGATTAAAAGAGAGAGTTATATAAAAAGAATTTCTAAAAGAAAACAGAATTGGACGTCTGATTTCTATATCAGACGTCTTAAATGTAATCTTCTTTCTCTCTTCTGCCTTCTTCTTCTTTGTCTTCTCTGCTTCTTTTATTGCGAAGGCTTCTTCTTCCTGCCTTTGTTCCTCTCTTGTCTTCCTTTTCTTTTTGGGTTTTTCTACAGTCCTTCCTTCTCTCAGATCTCTGCCTTGCTCAGCTTCTTTTCTTCAGAATTCCTTCTTCTTCTGCTCCTGTTCCTTCTTTGTGCTTTCCTTCGAAGTTTTCTCCTTCCTTGTCTTCTCTGCGAGGGCTTCTCCTTCTTTCTTTGCTACACTCAGCCTCTTCTTCCTTCTTTTCTTCCCTTGCTGCAGTGGCTAAGTGTTTGCTTCTTCCTCTGCTCCTTTCCTGTGCAAACCACAACCAATGCAAAACCTACCCTCGTCCCTCTACCCAAACATCTCTCTCATTCTCTGCAACTCGCTCAAGGACGCTCTCCCAGAGCCACACGGGTAATCGGGTTGGATTCGCACCCGGGACCAGGCACACCTGCAGGTGGGTGATGCGCGAGGAGTGCATAGGTTAGGGTCGGGTCGGATCCCGCCAGATCCGCGAGGTGAAACCGCGGACGAGGCAGGCATGGGTCAAGTGAGGGACCTCACACCTGTGCTTTCGGAGGCAGTAAGCATAAAACACAAAAGCAATTTAAACCATACATACACGTTGCATTTCACCGATGTGGGACTATCTGGCCCGCCCCAATTTCACGCGCGCCCGCAGAGGAGTCCTCGTGCAATTGCCAAGGCTGGGAGCTTCGCAGCGTGCCTTGCAGGCCCTGATTACTTCGTAACACTCGCGCAAGCCTGCCGTGCCTAGAGCCTGGAGCTACTGCGCCTGGAGCTGCTTCGGCCGTCAATGGCGGCAGGAGCTGAACCCTGTCGAACACGAGCATGGCCTATTGGCCTAATCAGACTAGCTGGGCACCTTCGCCGTGGCACGGCGAAGATGGTGCATGGTGCTGCAGACCTCAGGACGGCCTAGGCATGCGTGCCTAGGTCAACCTGTGGCCGGAAGTGTGGGGTTGTTCGGGGGAGTGTGGTGGAGGTGTAGAAGGATGATGGATGGGCGGAAGTTGCTCCTGGTGGTGAGGCGGAGCTTATGAGAGGGTTGGCGAGCTGTGTGGAGGGGCGGAGTGGTGGGAGCGGCTCCCCGGAGGTCGGTCGGAGGCGAGGAAGGTGGAGGTGGTCAGGCACTGTCGGAGGGGGGTAATTAACTAAAACAATAGGGGGAAAAAAGAGAGGAGAGGATGGAGAAGGTATCTGGAGTGGTTTGGAAGGAAGGGAGGCAGCGGGGTGGACGGTGTGTAACTGCCGTCTTCGGGGAAGAAGCACCCTGAGGGAGGGAGCGGTGACGAAGACGAGGTTAGGGGCACGCACACCTGGTACTGTGCGACGCGGGAGGAAGAGGCAGAGTTGACTCTGCTGCTGGTATGGAAGCAGAGCGACGAGAAGGAGGGGAGGAGGTCGTCGGAGCTTGCGGGTCTCTTGGCCAGAGATGGGAGAGAGGGAAATTTGGGGGAATCTCTGTCAAAATCAAGCTGAGGATCTGCCGCCGGGTCTGGGGAGCCTTTTATAGGTGTTGGCCGAACCTTCTAGCGCGTGTAGATTGTGCAATCAATCTCTGCCGGCTTTCCAGAGATGGAAAGAGGGTGGATACCCAAATCTCTCGTGCGTTTGCATGAGAGATTGGGTTCACACCAGAGATTGTAATTGGCTTTAGAAGGAAGGGAATTCCTCAGAGAATCTCCCTTCCATTTCTAGGAGGGAATCTCTGAGGGATTAGAGAGGAATCCCTCTCTAAACCTCGCCGGAGATCGGTTCTACCCAAACAATGGCGGCAGGACCTGATTGCAAAGGTGGCGAGGAACTTAGGGGGCTCTCTGCAAAGATATTCAAAAGATAGGGACCAAATTATGATTTGGGTGTATTAAATTGCAAAGTAGGTCAAGATGACCTCTCCTTAGGTCCAAATTTTGGTATAAACCTAATTTGGACCTAGGGAATCCAATGGTGAAGTTGGATTTTAGGTTTGACCTTATTTGACTGGACATTTTGCGTAAAAACCCAAATTAGGTTAATTGAAGAGCTAGGACCCTAATCTAGGTCAAACTGGGTTCCAAAGGCCAAATTAAGTGTTCTAAACCCTAGAGGATGTTTCTACATGATTTTTAGAGGGTTTACTTGATTTTTATCCTGACCAGAACCTTGTTAATTTAAGCGGGTCTCTTTTAGGTTTACCAAGTGTCATTTAATTCCTAGATTGCACATAAACCCATTTCTGAATGACTCAACCCAATTTTTATCTCACTTAGACCATTTGACCTATGTTTTGTCTCTGAGAAATCCCATTTATGTACTACAATGGTAAAATTACAGTTTTAACCTTTATTTCATGTTTTCTTCTCATAGCACTTATTCCTTCAGTTAAGCCTTCTTCTAGGTTATATAGGAGCTTTTATCTTCTTTATTGGGTCAAATTGAGCTAGTTATGGTTCATGATGAGGTTCTCATCACATATTTAGTCTGCTAAATCCTTGGACGGATTAAAGGGAGTCAGGCATACTATCTTCTATTAGATCCACCTAATATTTATGAGGAGAAAGTAGAGAGACTACTGATGCGTTAAGTCTAGTGCAAGGACTCTTATGTTCTAGATAATTAAATGATGATACCTCAGAGTTAGGCATAGTTGTTCACTCTCTGTTCCTTCGTGCGAATATTGTGTGGATTCCTAAGAGTCATCAAATAAGATACATACACAGAGATTGAGTTCTAATAAAACTATGACTATGGTGGAAGGTTACGAACATCCTTCATAGAGTCCTCGAGTGGAGGGTAATAGTGTCAAAGGTCAGAAATATGCTTGTCCTATCCATTCCTTCCCGGTGCCAAGAGTAGGCACTTCCACCAAATAAGCCACACAATATCCTCTTGACTATCATCATCCCTAATAATGCCTCATGAATAAAAGTCTGCGTCGTGTTATGTTGGAGTCATAAAACAAAAGAGAAAAAAAAAGAAACATTTATATTTAGAAAAAAAAAAGACTTCAAGTTTATAGTTTTATCTTCGTATCTTTTTTCATTATGTGTCGATGTTTTTTAGGCAATAAAAATGCCCATTGCGATCAACCAAATATGACCCATACCTATTTTTCAGTATTTCTGATCACCCGAATATTGGCTGAGGACCTCTAACTTAGTAGTAGGGTTATTAGGACTTCAATTGAAGTGTGAATGCAATGTGAGGCCACCAAATATTGAGTACATTTGACAAATCTGGTGAGATATGTGATCTCAGAAAAGAAAAAAGGAAAAGAAAAGCGAAAGTGAGTGAGCGCAAAGGAATGCAAGGAGAGCACAATGTTTAGCCTTTCTCTAGGTTGACTTGTTTGATAGTCTAAAGATCTAGAGTCTGCAGTATTAGACTACATGCAGCACCAGATGAGCGTGAGCCACCAAATATAAATCCATTCAACTCAGTATCTCCTACCTAAGCCAAAAAGCTAGGGTCAATTTATATATCATTTTTTTGCTTTATTCCTAGGGGAAGTAGTTTCCTATCCCGATAAAATTTTATCAAGGGTTAAGTACGAACTTCAAATGTAAGTTATCTTTTTACTTCGATCCATTACTTAGGCTACTATCACTTCATATTTGTCTGGATCTCTAATTTTTTTGAATAAGGAAAGAAGAAATCTTTTTGTTACTTCCATTGTTTTCCACTTTTGCTAAGGACAAGCAAAAATTAGGCATGGGGGCATTTGATGAGACCACATGTGTGGGCTAATTAATTACATAAATGCCTAGATATCATGATAATGTCTACATGTATAAAGCATACTTTGATTTGCAAATAGATTAGTGCTTGCATATTTTACTTGCATTTATATAAGATAGTATATATATTCTAGGGGCATGCATGCATTATATGCTTCATTTTATTATTTTCTTCTAAATAACCCTTTTCTTTTTACCACCTGCACCCATCGATCGCAACAACGTGACCACCTGCTCCTCACTGGCCTCAACAGATCGCCCACCCAAATCAGTTGAGTCTTGTGTAGCATCCTCCAAGCATCAACCACCTCGGCATCTTCAACCATCCATTGGAGAGTCAACGATGATTCCTTTAAAAAGGAGTCTCGTGAGTAGGAGGAGGATCTTCTTCCTTGCTCTCCACCGTGACCCACTCGCCTACACCGTGAACACCAAGCGTGCACCTTGGCTTGAGCTCTCCACTGTCGACCCTGCAATCTACCCTCAACTTGCAGCGCTCTATGACAAAGAGCATCACCACCACCATCATCACTTACACACATCACCTTCCTCCTTCTTCTTCCTCTTGCTTTTCTACGTGACCCACCAGCACCACCTGCAACTCAACGCACCCGCACCCATCTTCCTCACAGTAGCCATCCCTCACCATCAAACCCACCATCGCCACATCCAGCATACCCTTGCGTGTGCCATCCTCGCGCGCAGTAGCCAACTCACATGAGACTTAGCACACGACCGCACAGTCCATGACGCAAGCCTCCCCTCTATGCATTGTTCTTCTTCGAGAAGAACCCAACGTCGATCTCACACTATCCATGTACAACCACCTCAGCTGACCACCATCCTCTGCTTCATTGACGTCATTGAACTCACCTCACCCTAAGGAACTCGCCGACGCCCACACCAAGCCCTCTAGTAGTCCATGGACAACATGGACAACACCCACCGCTGGCAAGTTCCTCCTTGTAGTCCAACGACCTCCGATCGCCACTGTCGATGCCACAACCATCATCGAACTCCCCACGTGCTGACTAACCTTCCCGTAGAGCATCTCCGACCACCGTGCTTCTTCCCATGCACAATGAAGAGAGAGAATCATTCCTCTATTTTGGCATGAATTAACATTTACATTGATATAGCATTATGTGAGTTTTGATTTTAAATAAAAAATTCTTATTTATTAAGTGATATTGTACCCAGACCCCTTTAGCTTTCATTATTACTCAGACCATCTAATTGCATATCTCTTTTCTTATTTTGTCAAGCCTCACATAAGTTACATGTTACATTATAATTGTCGGCAATTATTTGACCATCATTTACGAATTAATTTGGCATGTTCCTCCCCATGGAAACGACTTAATCCACTGTGGTTAGATTTAATTATTTAATTTTTGATTGAGAGATTTTCCACCACATAAAATACAACAAAATATCATTTTATTGCTATCATTCATAAATAAGTGAATTTCTCTCCATTAGTATTCTTCTAGGTTGAGTCAGGCAGGCTAAAAGAGGATCTTCAATTTAGTAAATAGCCATACTCTCCTCAATATTAGATTCATCTTCTATATCATCAATTGCTCTACAGTCATCAAAATATTTCATTACCTTAAACACATTTAATTACATATTCTTGTCTCCAAAGGCAATCTCCATTTTTCCTAACTCACAGTCAATATGACCTTTGGCAGTCACCAGGAAAGGGCTACCCACGGTGATTGAGGTGTTACTTAGCTTCTCAGGTACTTCTACATCAAGGACTAAGAAATCAACAAGAAAGTAGAAGTCCTTGACTTTAACAATCACATCTTCTAGAATCTTGTGCGATATGGTTAGAGTTCGGTCATCCAGTTGAAGTGTCACTGATAAATCTATAATATTTCATGAGAAATTGTGTATTATGAGATTTCCTAAGTTGTGTAGATGCATTTGGCATTGCAAATAATGCATACACCCATCATATTGCATTTAGATTAATTTGTACAAATTGTATATTAATTTTCTTATAATAATGGCTAGCGAATATGGAAATACAACTTTGGGATTTAGATGGAGAATCTGACCATACAGAAGTGACTAGGGTGATGATCGGAGTCCAACGCTTCCGAAATCACCCCGATTGAACATTCATACCATTCCCTACAAGCCATAGAAGATCGATGGCCAAGGGATAGGATGACACAAATCTGGATCCCAAACGAAAAAAACAACCATTCGGACGGATTTGAGTCAACGATCATAACCCAACAATGTGAAATCGCTCCAATTCGACAATCATAGCGACACCTACGAAGATAAGAATATGGGCGATCCACATGGTGCCACATGGCACCATCCAAAGTGCTCAATGTCATCCAAGGGCCACCACAAACTCTCAAAGGTACATCCAACATGCGATCTCAACCATTAGATCGCCATCCAATGGCAGGGAATTATTCGTGCCATGCCTTCACAAAACCTAAAGGCGTGCACTTGTGCGATCTCTACCGCATGATCAACATCATGCAATCAAGATCATGCCATGTGATGCTATGGATGATGAGGAACGCGTTATTTGCATGATCTCCATACAGCCCTCAACCATTGGATCTAAATCCAACGATCTAGGTTTGCTCTCCATCATGACAGTACAACAGAAAGCTTGCTATGCAGTTAACCAATAGGTGTGAGTTCAATCCCTTACTCACACCATCCCTCAGCGCAATCTGATTTCAATCAAGGTCATTGGATTGTGAATAGAGGGCTGCAATGAGGCCACGATAGCCCAAGCACACTTGCCCACTCTCTATGTGCGTGTGGTGCAAATCCATGACCACCGAATCTCGATCTCGCAGTACAGGTAGAGCCATGTGGTGGCACGAATGTAAGGTGCACAATCACACACGCTCGAAGTGAGATCCACAAGGTATGCTCTTGTGCGATCAGGGCAGTCCTTCCATGATCTAATGATAGTGGTGCTTCCTTTGTAAGGCCAGCTAGGTAGCATGCAATGCACTGCACGAACCATAGTAAGCACTGGTGCAATGCACGTGCACTGTGCCGTGCATCGTGCCTTGAAGTCCCTAAGTGCCAAATCATTCACTCAAAGCCTCATCCCTTCCTACATCTTCCTATCCCTCTCTAGATCTTGAGAAGTACTCTTAAGCTAGTCCCAAGCCTGGGATGCTCCATTAGAGTACAAAAATAAATTTTATCTCCCTCTCTCATCCCCGTTCAGGGAGCACCTGTGGTCATCCTCTCACCACCATTTCGAGAAGCGAATCCCATTATGACACCATCCTGCCTTGCCCCTCTTCCTCAAGCTTTGTCCTCCTTCCTCTAACTTCTCACCACCTTCGTCCAGGTGTCGTTGGAGCAAGTAGTCCCCCAAGCAGCCGTCGAGGGGGATTCTCTACCACTTTCTCTTTTGTCACTTTCATAGCTAGAATTCATTCTGTGCATTATTTTGTACTAAACTTTGAAGCATTTATTTAGAAGTGATTTTCTCTCTCTCTCTCTAATTATTTGCAAGTAGATTAACTTAGATAATATTCCACCTAATATCTTGCTTAGATAAAATACTAAAAAAATTACAAAGCCTTAAAATACCAAAAGGAAATAAACCAACATAGATTTGTATAAATCAAACGTTTGCCTCCCTGTGTTCAATCAGGGACTCACCAAGTCTCAGTTAAAATTTATTTGATAGTGAAATTCTGCAAATACGACAATGAAGGTTTCTCTTTCCCGAAACCCTAACTCATTTTCTCTCATGAATTGCCCTTATCAGTCACATTTGTGGGCTTTAGGTCACCAAGTTCGAATTTCTCATATAAAACAGTCGGGATTAGGTTAATGGAAGAATCTAAGTCAAGGAGAGCCTTATCGAAAGTGATGTCCCCAATAGTATAAGCAATCAGAGTGGCTCCTAGATCTTTCTTTTTGTAAGAAAGTTTATTAAGGATTATAGAACTAGCTTGCTCAGTCAGAACCACCTTCTTATGATTTTTTGATTTTGGTATGCGCTTTGTTGTGGTGAACTGCTTTAAAAACATAGCACAAGTGGGGATGTGTTTAGTGGCCTCAAGGAGTGGGATATTGATATGGGCTTTTTGAACAAATCAAGCCACACTTCAGTATCAAGCTGAGGTTTCTTATTTTTAGCCCTATTCAAGGCCTCAGGAAAAGGGATTTGAATTTTAGGTTCCTCAGAGTCATGAGCCTGATTTTCTTCTAACTCAGGCTCCTCAATTAGATCAAGTGCACCAAGATCCACATGGTTTCGATCTCTAATCACAGGGACCTAGGTGGTCTTTCCTATTCTTAGGGTTATGGGACTAGCTGAGGTGGGTTGGTACTGATTTCCTTGAGCTGAACTTGACTGATAAACTCCAACCTGCTAATTGTAATTGATTCCAAGATTAGTTTGATTTAGAGGTGGGTTAAAGCCTAAAGGAATCAGGGGATCTGATGAAGACACATTTAATTAGGATAAACTGCCTATTTATGCATGTTCTAAAGCTTAGATATGCATTCAATAGTATAAATATCACATAGGATGCATCATTCTGCATTTGGAATAGTTTGTATAAAGTTTAGGTTAATATGTGTCTTTTTGTGGTTAGGAGAGAAGGAGATTTATTTTGGGGCCTCAGATTGACAATCTGACCATACGAATCTGATTAGGATGACGATCGGAGTACAACACCTCTGAAATCACCTTATCGAAATCCCGTAGAACCTTATGCAGTTCGAGGAAGATCAACAGCCAAGGGACTAGGTGACGCAATTCAGAGCTTCAAACGACAAATCCGATCGCACGGATGGATCTAGATCAATGATCGTAGACCAACCACGTGAAAATTTACCCAATCCAATGTCTGTGGAGCCACCTGCAAGCACTTGAAGATGGATGGTCTAGATGGTGCCACATGGTGCCATCTAGGCCACCCAACACTAGCCAACAGCAACTGCCCACACCCTTCATCATCAGCACCCTCAAATCCTAGCTGTTAGATCATCGTCCCATGGCTAGGAAGTCTTCGCACCGACAATCCCATAGGCATAGCATGGTGGTCCTGAGCGTAGCTCTCAAAGGAGGGGCACGGGTTCGAGACCCGCATGACCCCCAAATTCTCAATTGGACCAGCGTGCACACTAGTAGCGCACCAGCACCCACACTAGCAGCACATGCCAATGCATGCGCGCGTAGGGCACGGGTGCAAGATGCGCATTGCAGTAGGAGCATTAGTGAGGATGTACATAGATCTTTAGCGACATTTGGGGGTAGATCCTCAGCGACATTTTAGATGTCACTAATTTCCCATGTACAAATTACCCTCTCCCCTTCCACTATAAAAGGACCAACACCCCTTCATCCACCTTCATCTCTTCCTTTCTTTCCCTTACCACCTCTAAGGCTCTAGAGAGAGCTTGTCCCAAGCCTGGGATGCTCCTCTAGAGTAGAAAACTAAATATTTTTCCCTCCTCTCATCCCTATTTGTGGAGCATCCTATGGTCGCCCTCTCATCACTTTGGGAGGTAGATCCTCGCCACGACACTGTCCCGTCCCACCCTCCATCCTCCGACGCCATTCTCCTTTATCCCGCTCTTCACCACCTTCGTCCAGCATAGTCAAAGCCAACCATCATCCAAGTGACCGTCAAGGAGGATTCTTCTCACCATTTTATATCTTTTTGCTTTCTAGTGTTGTTTTTCACTTTCTATCTATAGCAAACATTTGTTTAGATAAAAATATTGATATTTTTTCTCTCTCTATCTCTTTCTTACTTTGCAAGTAGATTAGCTAGATAATTATGTTGTCGACCTGATCTCCTGCCTTATAAAAATTCTAAAAAAAAGCAAAAGATAAAACAAAACAAAATCAAATAAAATTGTAATTCTAATTTCAAAGAAACAAGCGTTGCCTCCCTGTGTTCGACCTGGGACTCCCTTTTGAGTTTCAGTAAATTTTATTTAATAGCGAGCTTTGCAACTACAATGGAAGGTTTCTCAAAACCCTAACTTTTCTTCGTGAAACCTACTCATCAAGATCCTATTGAATCACATGAGCTTGGTTTCGCAGCTACCGAGTTTGGTTAAACCCTAAAGGGAAGCTTCCTTTATTAGGTGCATTTCTAGGGTTCAGAACAACTTTGGATGGGAGGCACTAGTTGGTCTAACAATAGGTTTAGGCCCTAATTGGCTCTTAAGGTCCTTGATGGACTGAGTTAATTTTTGCATAGCTTTCAACATCAAAGTGTTCGTGTCCATCAATTGCTAGTTTTGGTTTAAAATAACCAATTCAATTTGGCTAGTAATGAGCTGCCAAGGGTTGATATGTTCGACCTTGGTTGAAAGTATTTTGAAAATTAGGGCTCACCTAATAAGGTCAAGATTGGGAAATCTACTAGTTTCCTTGCCCTTGGCTTCTCCAAGAGAAATTTAAGTGGTTTCTCCAATTGACATTATAAGTGTTGGAGAAAGCGTTATTTCTACTATTCCATTGGATAGCCAAAATATCCTCACATCTAGAACATGATGAGGATAACAATGTGGAATCTAGATAATAGGGATCGAAGGTCCCATTTTGGACCCCAATAAGAGGGTCCTAGGTCAACTGGCTCGTATCTTGAGCCATATATAGGTTATTCAGAAACTTCCTCCCTAAGGGAGCTCAGATAGTAGGTGATTGAAGGGTTAGTCCCTTCTTATTTTGGCTCATCAATTCATCCAGCTTCTTGGATATTATCAAACTTTTCACATGTCAAATTCATATCCACATTATTTGTATTGTCTTGCACCTTATAAGCTCCACCCTTAGATTGCATGTGGAGGCATTATTTATGGAATTTTTTGCTCATATTCTTGAACAATTCAAATGCACTTTCCTCATCTTTACTCATGAAGTTGCCTCCACATGATTCATCCACCAAGTCATTTTATCATTTAGCCCATGATAAATATTTGTACCAGTTGCCATCTAGGAACCTCATGATTCATGTGGGCATTTACAAATTAGATCCATGAATCTCTCCTAAGTTTCATGTAATGGTTCTCTTGGTTGTTGGGAAAAGGTGGTGATGATGCCTCTTCTAAGTGCATTGGTGATGTAAACATATTTATATTACATAAAATGTCAATTTATGAATGTTCTTAAGCTTAGAATTGCATTACATACTATAAATATTGCATAGCATGCACCAGCTTCATTTAGATTAGTTTGAATAAAATGGAGGTTAATTATCTCCTTTTATGTTCAGGGACAGGGCAAATTTTTATCGAGGCCTCGGATCGAGGATCCAACCATACGAATCTGATCAGGGCGATGATTGAAGTTCAACGACTCTAAGATCACCCTAATCGGATATCCGTAGCATCAGATAGAGACCGAGGAACCCTAGAAGATCAAGGGCCAAGATGGTGTTAATCTGCACTTCAAATGCCAAATCCGATCGTACAGATGGATTCGGATCGACGATCGTAGCCTAACAGCATGAAATTCGACTCAAGCCAATACCCGTGGCACCAACTACATCATCCAGAAGAAGGATGGCCAAGATGGCACCATGTGGCACCATCTTGGCTACCCAACCGGCTGCCCTCAACTTCTGAAGCCTTTAGCGTCCACACCTCTCCGCCATTGGATCAAGATCCAATGGTTGAGAGTGGATCCTAACTGACGCCTTCAATCTCTGAAGCCATTTGAAGACGTAGCCTCGATCATTGGATCTTGATCCAATAGTCCAGATTGCGTGCACCTAATGTGTACCGCCCGCCCATCCACGTGCGCAGTGCAGTGGATAAGGTGCTTGGTTGCAATTAGGCATAGGTTTGAGCCATGAGGAGCATGTGATTGGGCACGGGTGAGCAGGCGCATCTAATCGTACGATGGAGATCGGGTGGCTACACGCACCATCTGACGTGGCAAGCAGATGCTCATCGCACGCGATGAGGCGCGCGATTGAAGCAGCGGGGATGCATCCTCATCTGTTCAATCTCACGATCGAACGGTCGAGATTTAAAGATCATGGACATGCATTTAAAGAGAGGAGGCGAGCGGGCGTGAGCGTGCTGCCCCACTACGGCTACGTTTAGGCCTTTAGTGACGGATTTATCCATCACTAAAGGTCCGAACTTAATAATTTTCAACATAAAATGACAAAATTGCCCTCACTCCTTGCAACTATAAAAGGATACCACCTCCATACAAAATTGGCATCCCTTCCTTCTCTTCTCTTCCTCTCCAAAGCTTAAGAGAAGCTTGTCCCATACCCAGGATGCTTCTCAAGAGATAAAGTCAAAATTTCGCCCCCATTTCGGAAGTGGATCCCATGACAATGACGACGTGCTGCTTCGTTACCGTTCTTCCCGCTTCATCCTCCTTCTTCCTGCTACATTGCCTATCTTCCAGGCATCGTCCCGTTCGGCTCGTCCTCCAAGAGATCATCGAGGAGGATATCTCTTTTTGCATTCTTTTTCATGCTTTCTAGAGTAGATTTTTTGCTTTCTAGTGTAATCATTTCCCATTTTCTAGTCGTAACGAGTAGTGTAATGAACAATTTTTGATAATGAAATCCATGTTTATTCTACATCCCTTTTGCTTTTATTTCTAATATTCTCTCTCTCACTTCTATTTATTATTTGCTAAATAGATAGATAGTTTCCAATCAACTATTCTGCTGTGTCACAAATAAAACAAAAGCGTATTTTTAATCAAACATCTGCCTCCTTGAGTTCGATCAGGGATTTCTATTCCGGTATAAATTTTATTTGTTGAACACAAGTTCTTCACTTTCAAACTACAACAATAGGGTTTTTTAAAACCAAATACAATAGCATAGTAACCCATAGCTTCAACATTTTGGAGCCGTTGCCGGGGAGGCGACGCTCTTTGATTTTTTTTTTCATGTTTTCCAACTTAGGAATCATTTACCTCACTTCTCTCCTTTCTTATTGTGATTGCAGGTACTCTTTTGAGATGAGAAAAAGCAGTAGATTGGAGCAAAGTGCTGTTGAAGGTTCTGTAAGTTTTCCCCCACCTCCCACCCATTAGTTTTCATTCCACCATGTAATAACATAAATATAAATCAACCTAGGTGTTCTTATAAACTCTAAGGTTAGTTTTGTTTGTTTGTTTGACACCTACACCCACCTCAACCTCCACATTTAAAAGGAAAAATTAAAAAAATCTCACAGAGGTACACAAACTCATCTGATTTTTAAACTCAACCGATAAACCGATCTTTGAAACCTATACACACATCCAAACATATAATTCGGTGGAAATCAAATTAGGTAATCATTTGTGTGCCCAATTAAGTGGTGCAACAAACCAATTGTTTGAGTTGATTGGGCCACTTCACTTCAATTTAAATCAACTCATCAAGTAGCTACCATATAGGTTCAACTCTTAGGGATCTACCAGGCACTCCACATTCTTTTAAGTTTCAAAGGAGAACATATTCACTTGTGCTTTCAAAACCTAGTGTGCCAACAAAACTTATTTGAAAATACCTAAAGTTGAATCCTAAGAGCTACTAAGCAAGATTTGAACCCTAAAATTCACCGCATCAAAAGTAATCTTGCTTGAAAACCACTGGTTGTGCACGCACACACACATCAATCAATCATTAAGGGCACAACCCAAATAAAGGGTCCATCACATTCCAAAGCACACTAAAACCTAGCCCTAAATAAAATAGAGTAGATGTTGGCCTTAAGGATTCGACTCGCTCTTCGGAGCCCAGAATGAGATTATTTTCGATTAGTCTATTTCTACTATTTAATCTGATGTCAAGCTAAGGGAGCAGAATCAAACGATCGTGGCTGTGGGGTACACTAGGAACCGAAGGTGCAAGTCAAAGGAAGAACCTTCTCCCCAGTCCCTCCTTCTAACTGGTTGGATTGGACAGATAGAAGTAAATCAAATCATTTCTTTATCTCAAGATAGGTTCTAGGAGTCTGTAGGTCTTTAGGCTAGCCCACTTAAGGACAGGTTTGATTGCTTGTATTGTAGGGTGCCTTTCCTCATCTCATCTATCATGAATCATTCCACATTTTATATGCATTCCTGCTCTCTCCCTCCTGTTATGAGTTATCCTCAACATGACAATTATCCCAGCTCGTACTGTAATCAACCATCGGTTAGTTGGGAAAACTCTGATTGGGGATACAGTTCCAAACCTTCGTGTTTAGTGTCTAACCCTGAACACTATGATTGTGATTTCTTTCCTTCTCAGAGCCACATCGATTATAGATTGCCACCCTTTCATGGACAACCTAATACGATCTACAAGCAAGGAGGATATACTGATCCTTACCCATCCTCTGATTATACTGCCTTTAGGTCATCAGCACCTTTTGAACAATCCGAAATGACCTATTATCAAAAAGGGTATCACGAATCTCAATTCTTTAACTCCTCTGCACAGATCCCAAACCCACCCAACCCTGAACTAAGTCATTTGGTTTAGGTTAACCAGGTTCAAGATAAGGTTTTGGCTAACTTGAGGAATACCATACAATCTTTAGAAGTTCAGCCAATACCTTGCATTGAAAAATTGGAGCCCCTGATTGAGATGATTGATGATTTGAACAAGTATTTGTTTGATTGGCTCTAGGATGTTAAGGATAAGAACCTGGGCGAGTTTCTACTTGGGAAGTTAACGAAATTGAGAATGAGACTTGTGGTTGCTTTAGTTTAATCGTGGGATGATTCCCAGGATGAACCCCCTTCAGGAGAGCTAATGTCAGAACCCGTTCAGGCACCTGTTGGGGGAGACACGTGTTACGACATTGACTAGATTGCATCAGAGCAACTAATTAAGGATGATTTGATTTCTTCACCTGAGATCCTTGAGCCGGGGTACGAGGAAATGTATGTCTCCAGGACTAGAAAGTGACGGATGATTTTCGGACATACATTAATACGGATTTGATTTCTTTGATTCTGATGGTGAAGATTCAGTTTGCGAAGTCTCACGTGAGTTTACAGAACATAATTTCTGTAAGATGATTGGGCCTGAGGAAACTCATAGATCATTTGATAGCCCAATAATTAAGGAAACTGATCTTATTGGGGCTCACATGACGGATCCAGAATCACATTTTCTGGAGGATTCAATTCAATGCCCCGATTGTCAATTACATCCCATTGAGCTTACTGACGATTTTGTTTTTGAGATAATTAGACCCAAGTCAATTCTAATTCAGCCACATCTTTTAGACTTGGAAATTTCAGACAAGATGTCCAACCCAAGCACACATTAGTTGATTATCCTTTAGAGATTGATTTTTCTGTAACCCGACTCTTTGGTTTTGGGTTTCATCCTCTTAAATCGTAGTCCCAACCTCACTTACATAATGATTTTAGGTTTTGGGTAATTTTTATCCAGAACCTGAGATATTCTTAATCATGCGGTATGGGTCTGCACCACAATCTAGTCCACATTTGTGGACATCTGCAGATAGGTCAGAGGTTTCATCTTTTTGTTCTAATTCTGACCTACACCTGTGAATTCTTTATTTCTCTTCTTTGTATAGTGTACCTAGCTGAAGGCACTAAATTCAGCACATATACAGCTTTTCTTTATCTCAGAACGGACCCATCATTCACGCAATTCAAGTGCTTTCTACTCTATTCCACTCTGTTTTATGTCCTTTTAATACAATGAGGGCATTACATTAGATAGGCATGGGGGGGTGGATATTCATCTCTGAATTAATTCATCAGCTCTGTGAATTTGTTTTATTTTTATTTTATTTATATATATAAAAAAAAAGAAATTTGGAAGGAATATTTAGACATTAGGACTTTCAATCTTAGGAAATATTACATTAGGATCTGAACACAAAGACCCTTCAGGTCTTTGGACTTAATTGGCCTGTGTATCCACTAAAATGTTCTTTTGTTTTTCGAGTCCTCGCCAACTTGAATTCTATTTTAATTTGAGTAAATAAGTTTGGGTGATAAGTACACGACTTATCAACCCACCCTCTGATTTTAGGGAACCTTGAGTCTTAAGCATCTACATACTTTCTTTTCACTGACATGTTGATCGGTGGTTTTAATGGAAATTGTGTAGCTAATGAACCTTTTAAGGTGATATGGCTAGCAAGTTATCGTGGGTAGCAGCCCATAGGTAGGTTGTCCAAAGCCCAGTCACTGGACCATTCTCTTCTTGCTGCCTTTAGGTAAAACTTAGACCAGGGAAGCCACCTACTTAAAAAAGGAAAAAGAAAAGAAAAAAAGAAAAGAAAAAAAGAAAAGGAGAAAAGAAAAAGAAAACAAAAGAAATAAACCATACTTCGCCGCATGAGTATGGTTGGCAAGTTGTTGGTGGTAACAGCACATCGACCGGTTGTCCAGAACCCAACTCAAGAAATGCACTGAAAATTCCCAAAACACTTAGGAAGAAGTGGAGAAGTAGAATAAATTGGGGGGATATACACTGGATTCACCCTTGTGTTGACCCCATAAAAACAAAAATAGGAAGAAAGCTACTAGTTGTAAAGATACACCTTTAGGTAGAACTCACTTTTTAAGGTCGCCTAGAGGCATAGAAACCCAAAGTCCGTTCTAATTGCCAATCAACAAGTCTATCACATTCACAATAAGATGCTTAGAACTTAGGGTTCTCATCAAATCTTGGGTGAGTTTAATGGCCGTAGAAAGCCACTCTTTAACCTTAAACTTAAAAATCCAAAAAAGTTAGAAAAGAAGAAAAAGAGAAAAAGAAATTTTTCTATGAATAAGGCGAGGGCTTGAGGCGATCTGCATTTTGGCAGATACCCGGGCACTGTTGTGTCTTTGAAAGTTCAGATCCTAAGTAATCATTTTCTTAATGATTGAAAATAACTTATGCCCAAATAATCCAACCTAATTCTTTTATAAATAGAATGCAGTTTTTGCTAGGGACTAGCAAAAGATAGGCATGGGGGTGTGATGTAAACAAGTTTATATTACATAAAATGTCTATTAAGCATAGAATTGCATTACATACTGTAAATATTGCATAGCATGCATCATCTTGCATGTCGATTAGTTTGAATAAAATAGAGGTTAATTGTCTCCTTTTATGTTCAGGGATAGGGTGACTTTTTATCGGGGCCTCGGATAGAATATCCAATTGTACGGATCTGATCAGGACAATGATTGGAGTTCAACGACTCCAAGATTGCCCTAATCGGATATCTGTAGCATCAGATAGAGATAGAGGAACCCTAGAAGAATAAGGGCCAAGATGGTGTTAATCCACAATTCAAACGCCAAATCCGACCACACGGGTGGATTCGGATCGACGACTGTAGCCTAACAACATGAAAATCGATTCAATCCGATACCTGTGGCACCATCTACATCATCCAGAAGATCGACGACGAAGATGCCGCCACATGGCACCATCTCCACCCCCAAATCGGTTGCCCTCAACTTCTGAAGTCTCTAGCTCCCACGCCTCTCCGTCGTTGGATCAAGATCCAACGACTGAGAGTGGATCCCAACTGGCACCTTCAATCTCTGAAGCCCATTTGAAGATGCAACCTTGACGGTTGAATCTCAATCCAACGGTCTAGATCGCACACACCTAACACATACCACCTGCCCATCCACGCGCGCAGCGCAGTGGATAAGGCGCTCGGTTGCGATTGGGCATGGGTTCAAGCTGCGAGGAGCATGCGATGGGGCGTGGGTGAGCAGGCGCATTCGACTGTGCGATGGAGATTAGGCGGCTGTGCACGCCTAATTAAGTCCACATGCCATCTGACACAGTGAGAAGACGCCTCATCGCACGTGATGAGGCGCGCAGTTGAAGCGGCAGGGATGCATCCTCAGCCATTCGATCTCACGATCGAACGGCCGAGATTTAAAGATCGTGGACGTGAATTTAAAGAGAGGAGGCAAGTGGGCGCAGGCACACCGCCCCACTACGGCCACGTTCAAGCCTTTAGTGACGGATTTATCCATCACTAAAGGTCCTGAATTAATTATTTTCAACATAAAATGACCAAATTTCCCTCACTCCTTGCAACTATAGAAGGAGACCACCTCCATATGAAATTGGCGTCCCTTCCTTCTCTCTCCCTCTCCAAAGCTCAAGAGAAGCTTATCGTACACCCAGGATGCTTCTCAAGAGATAAAGTCAAATTTTTGCCCCCATTTCGGATGCGGATCATGCGATGATGACAACGTGCTGTTTCATTCCCGCTCTTCCCGCTTCGTCCTCCTTCCTACTACGTTCCCCATCTTCCAGTCGTCATCCCATCCGGCTCATCCTCCAAGCGATCCTCGAGGAGGATATCTCTTTCTCCATTCTTTTTTCTGCTTTCTAGAGTAGATTTGCTGCTTTCTAGTGTAATCATTTCCCGCTTTCTGGTCATAATGAGTTGTGTAATGAACAATTTTTGATAATGAAATCCTTGTTTATTCTACATCCCTTTTGCCTTTATTTGTAATATTCTCTCTCTCTCTCATCTATTTATTATTTGTTAAATAGATAGATAGTTTCCAATCAGCTATTCTGCTTCGTGACAAATAAAACAAACATGTACTTTTAATCAAATGTCCGCCTCCCTGAGTTTGACCTCGGATTTCTATTCTGGTATAAATTTTATTTGTTGAACACGAGTTCTTCACTTTCAAACTACAACGACAGGTTTTCAAAACCAAATACAATAGCGTAGTAACTCGTAGCTTCATTAATTGGTTTTTTCAATTGGGGAAAACATTTTAAGGAAGGCGCTTCTTACCTCCTCCGATGTTGTGATAGGTCTCCCTATGGTTCTGTACCAATGGCTAGATTTCTCTTTCAAGGTGAAAGGGAGGAGTTTCATCTTCAGCACATCATCACTTAGATTTGGGATTCTAATTGCCTCACTAATGTTGTAAACTCTTCTAAAAATTGGAAAGGATATTCAAACATATTGCCATTAAAATGTGGTAGGAGTTGTATGGTAGAGTGCTTAATTTAAACGTGTGCCTTAATAGGTGGAACCCTAACATAAGGTACATGTCTTTGAATGGAAGGGTTATAGAAATCCCTCGAGGGTCTAGGAGATTCCGAATTGCACAGTAGTCACGTAACCTAAATCACCTGAATCAAGCTAGAACCTAGCATAACATAGGATTAATGCATTCATAGGCATCATAATTTACACAATAGCTAGTTTATTAGTCAGATAGATAATATCATCATTTTATGACCCAAAAGGGAGATAATTTTAATCACAGATGATTTGAAGCTACGGATTTCAGATCAGACCAGACAGATCTGATCAGTGCGATGACGGTTGTCCAACGCTTCTGAAATCGTCTCGATCAGACAACCTGGGCACCTTGTGTAGTCAATAAAAGAATGGAGATCATAAAGCCAAAGGACAAAGACCCGAGCATCAAATGAAGAATCTAACAACATGGATAAATCTGGATCGACGATTGTAGTCCAACGACGCAAAAATCAACTCGATCGGAGGTCTACATCACCAGATATAAGGAAAAGAAGATGAATGGCCATGATGGCGCCATCACAGCCACTCCCTCATCATTGCCCCATCTAGGAAGGTCGCACTATTAACGAGGCAAAATCGTGTTTTAAAAATTGTCACTTTGTAGTATAGATGAAATCACCACGAAAATAAATAAGAATTTATAACTCGAAAATCAAAGTATCCAAGGTCGAACACAGGGAGTAATTGGGTATTTCAAAACTTAAGAACACAACTCTATATAAAAATAATAACTAATTCAAAAAAAATTGAAGACTAATGTTATGTAGAAATATTGCTTGAAAGAATTGGACGTTTGATATTTTATCAGATGTCTTAAAAAATCTGGCTACAGTGTTTGATTTGTGATTCTGGCCGTCTATGTTTTCCCTCTCTCTCTTCTTTTTCTTTCTCTTTACCCTGCGGCTGTGCTTCTTCTACTTCTTTTCTTCTTTGTCTTTCCTTGTCATGTTCTTCTTCTACTTGGCAGCTCCTACTTCTCTCTTTCTTCTTTCCTTGCCTTCTTTCTTCTTCTGTGGCTAAGTCCCTACTTCTCTTCTTCACCAGCTACTTTCTTCTTCTTCTTCTTCTACTTGGCTGCTCCTCTGCTATAGTGCCTCTCTTTTCTTCTTCTCCTTTCTCCTTCCTTGCAGTGGCTACCTTCTTCCTTGCTAAGTCCCTCAGCCGCTACCTTCTTCCTCTCTGCTACGCCTCTTCCTTGGCTCCTTTCCTGCACAACACCAAGTAGCAAAACCTACCCCCTACCCCTCCCGCATCTCTCTCTCTATTTCTCTCTTCGGTACACTCTCCCATAGCCAGGTAATCGGGTCAGGTATCGCGCACCTGGGTCCAGATGCACTGGCCTGGTGTAGTGCGTGAGGAGTGCTAGGCCTAAGTAATCAGGTTGGGTCCCAAGTCCGCGAGGGCAGGTCAAGGATGAGGCATGAGGGCCAGTGAGGGTGAGGGACCTCACCTCTGTGTTACTTGAGGTGATGAGAAGAAAGCACAAAATCAATTTATACTACACAAGCTGCTCGAAACTTACTGAGGTGGGACTAAAAGTCCCACCCGCTTCTTCGCCCGCTTCCGCAGGGGATGTCTCCTAATTGCTGCAGCTGTGGAGTGCTTTGGCCAACGATAGATGGCTGATGCAGTTCGCAAAGGAAAACCACACATTTGGGACTGGGTCTCCTAGAGTGGGGCCATCTGATGCAAGCTCACAAGCAAACTTCGCTTCTTCTCCAATGGCGGCGATGCTCTACCATACATGACACAAGAACAGCCTTGCGGCTCTATCAAACAATAGGAAAACCTTCGTCGTATCACGGCGAAGGTGAGGCGGGGGTTGGAGTGGCTTCAAACGGCCTAGGCATGCGTGCCTAGGTCATACTGTGACCGTGTGTGTGGGTTTGTTCGGTGGAAGTGTGGGGCATGTGTGGCAGTCAGTGGAGGGGCGGAAAGTGAGCAGTGGGTGATGGCGGAGGTGAAGAGGTTGGTGGCAAGACGTTTGGAGGTGCGGAGTGATGGATGCATCACGCCAGAGGTCAGCCAGAGATGCGGAAGATGAGGGTGGACAGTGGCAGTCGAGGGGTGGTTTATAGAATAAAAGGAGGGAAAAGAAAGAGTAGAAGAGGAGGAACTTATCTGTGGTGATTGGAGAGAAGGGGATGCAAACGAGATGAATGGCGCGTATGTGTCATTGTCGGAGAAGACGACCTTGAGCTGGAGATGACGGCGACAAGGAGGAGGCCAGAGGCATGGGTTGGTGCTGTACAACGCGGAGGAATGAGGCAAAGCGAACCCTGCCACTGGTATGGTGACAGAGCGATGAGAGGAGGGAAGAGGAGTTGCTGGAGCTTGTGGGCTACTTGGTTGGAGAGGGGAAAGAGGAATTCTGGGGGATTCTTCGGCAAAATCAAGCTTGGGGGATGCGTAGAGTACCGGGGGTCTTTTTATAGTCGCTGGCCGAGCTTCCTGTGCTTGGTGGGCAAGCCTTCCGGTGTAAACTCCTCATTGTAGAAGGAAGGTGTTTAGGACACCTAAATCTCTTGAGCGTTCACACGAGAGATTGGGTGTAAATTTGATCTGGAGATTTCGTTTAGACGGTGGAGAAATCCTCGGAGAATCTCCCTTCCAAATCTGAGAGATCTCTGAGGATTCGAGGAGATATCAGCCTTGTATCCTTGCTGGAGTGGGATTCCTCCGTTGTAATGGCAGAGGGACCTGAATGCAAGGGTGGAGACGAAGCTAGGGGGCCCTATGTAAGGATTTTTTCAAAAGTTAGGGACCAAAATTTAATTGGGTGGACCATTTTGCAAAGTAGGCCAGGATGACCTTCCCTTAGGCCCAAATTTTGGTATAAATCTAATTTGGAACTAAGGAATCCAATGGTGAAGTTGGATTTTATGTTTGATCACGTTTGACTGGACATTTTGCATAAAAGCATAAATTAGGTCAAATAATGAGCTGAGACCGCAGTCTGGGTAAAAAGAGGATCCAAAGGCTAAATTGAAGGTTCTATACCCTAGGGGATATTTTTTGATGAATTTTAGAGGGTTTATTTGATTTTTATCCAGACCAAAACCTTGTCGTAATCGTGGAAGGAGAGCAGGTGCGCAAATGATCGATGCTCTCTAGATGTAAAACTTAAGCTTGGAGAGCTAGAGCTTCAACTACTTCTCTTGGACAAAAGATGTGGAAAGTGGTTTGCTTAGTGTGTCTTGGTGTATATTTGAGTGGCAAAGGTTCTCCTCTATTTATAGAGGCCCTAGGAAGGCATCCATAGCCATTGGGTGCAAGCTCTAAGAAAATCAGGTGAAATCAGGGTTAATCATTACACTGACAAGGTTATCAGATGTCTGGTCCTGGCATTAGACGTCTGGAAAACAAGTTTAAGACGTCTGGGAACAAAGTCAGACGTCTGATTTTAGGCGGGCTTCCTTCCTGACTTGAATCAGATCTAAACAGGGTTCCAATGAATTGCCATCAGACGACATACAGGACGTCTGGAGTGATGTCTGGATGTCTGCAAACCTACTTTTCTGTAGAAATGGATTTCCAAGAGAGTGCAATAGCTATAAAATCTTTGAGAAGAGATTTTGGGTCAGTCGAGGCAAAACAATCATGTATCAGACGTATGGTGTCCTCTACGGGCATCTGATACGAGCGTACTGTCATTTCCTTCAGTATTTACTAAGGCAGCCAACGGTCCACTAATTGCACGTCTGGCAAAATCATCAGACGTCTTCTAAGACGTTTGGACTAAGGTTTGGACATCTGATATCATCAGACAGAACGAACTAAGTCCAGCCTAAACATAATCGAATGTCTGAGTCAACAGTCAGAAGTCTTAAAAGTATTTATCAGATGTCTGATTTTCAGGTTAGACGTCTGAAAAGGCTATTTGAACCCTAGTTTGGTTTTCTAAGTTATTTACATAAAACCTAAGTATCCTAGGTTTGTGCAGGTGTTCCTAGGACTACTGTAAGGGTTCTTTGAGGCTCTTTAAGATGAATCTAAGTAACAAAATAAAGAGCAACAAAAGAAACAAAAATACATAGTGGGCAAGGAAAGGAAATCTATCCTATTCTTCATCTCCTTCCTTCATCAAGCCATTGGTCCCCGCGAAGCTCCTCTATTCTCCGTCAAGCTCCTCCAATCCACCATGGATGCGAGCTCGAACTCCGTCTAACCACACCTCCATTTGCAATTAACCTGAAATTTAAGACTTCAAGTGTAAATGTTAAATGACATGTGTTTTGTTATCATCAAAATAAACGATCGCGGTGCTCTAGCACCAACAGGGGATGCAGAGGAGACGAACGGCGTGTATGTGCCATTGTCAAAGAAGACGACCCTGAGGTGGAGATGACGGCGATGAGGAGGAGGTTAGAGAGGCATGCGCTGGTGCGGCGCAACACAAAGGAACGAGGCAAAGCGAACCCTGCCATTAGTATGGTGGTAGAGCAACAAGAGGAGGGAGGAAGAGTCATCGGAGCTTGTGGACTACTTGGTCGGAGAGGAGAAAGAGGAATTCTGGGGGATTCTTCAGCCAAATAAAGCTTGGGGGATGCGCAAAGTACCAGGGGTCCTTTTATAGTCGCTGGCCGAGCTTCTTGTGCTTGGAAGGCAAGCCTTCAAGTGCAAACTCCTCGCCGGAGAAAGAAGGTGTTTAGGACACCCAAATCTCTCGAGCATTCGCACGAGAGGTTGGGCATAAATTTGATCTGGAGATTTCATTCAGACGGTGGAGAAATCCTCAGAGAATCTCCCTTCCAAATCTGGGAGATCTCTGAGGATTCGAGGAGATATTAGTCTTGAATCCTCGTCAGAGTGGGATTTCTCCGCTGTAATGGTGGAGGGACCTGAATGCAAGAGTGGCAAGGAAGCTAGGGGGCTCTACAAGGATTTTTTCATAAGATAGGGGCCATAATGTAATTAAGTGGACCATTTTGCAAAGTAGGTTAAGATGACCTTCCCTTAGGTTCAAATTTTGGTATAAACCTAATTTGGACCTAAGGAATTCAATGGTGAAGTTGGATTTTAGGTTTGACTATGCCTGACTGAGCATTTTGCATAAAAACCCAAATTAGGTCAAATAATGAGTTGAGACTCCAATCTAGGTCAAAAGAGGATCCAAAGGCCAAATTTAAGGTTCTAAACCGTAGGGGATATTTTTCAATGAATTTTAGAGGGTTTATTTGTTTTTTATTCAGACCAGAACCTTATTGCATTAAGCGGGTTTATTTTAGGGTTAGAAAATGTCATTTAATTCTTAATGGGAGCAGAAAAATTTTCAGACTTTAGGCCGATCTCCCTTTCAAATTCTATCTACCTTATCATCATCAAGATTCTGGCTAATCGGCCAAGAAATGTTCTACAGGGCCTGATCCATCTAGTACAAGCTGCATTCCTGCCTAACAGGTCACTCCAAGAATCTTTCATTTTGGCTCAGGAAATGGTTAATGCATGGAATAGAAGGAAATCAAGGCATTCATGTGGAAAGTTGATTTCCAGAAGGCATATGATTTGATCGCTTGGCCATATCTCAGGGAGGTTTTTAGAAGGAGAGGCTTTCCTCTCTTATGGATTCAATGGATGAAGTGTTGTATCACTATTGCTTCATTTTCTCCATTGATCAATGGGAAGCCTTGTGGAGTTTGGATCTAGCCTCAGCGTAAGGATAGATAAGGATGTCCTTTAGCCCCGTTGGTTTTTAACCTTGCGGTGGATGGGCTTGCAAGGTATGCTTGCAAATTGGTAGAGGTGGGTATAATTAAAGGGTACTCATTATCTAACAGGAGAAATCTGGCCCCCATTTTGCAATATGCAAATGACACGGTATTCTTTGTGGAAGGGTCCAAGCCTACGGCACATGCTCTGGGGTTAATGTAAAGATCTTTGGGGAGATTTCAAGCCTATGTTTGAACAAGGAAAAGTCTATCTTGATCTGTTTTGGCATGAATGAGTAGGAGCAGATGGATTTGGAGAGTACATTGGGGTCACCTCGAACTAAACTGCCATTGAGGCACCTAGGACTGCCATTGAGGGCTGCAAAATTGAAAAAATCTGATTTGAATGTCTTGTTAAGGTCTCTGGATAGATGAAAGGATGGAGTAGTAAATTTTTGTCTAAGGGTGGAAGACTAATCCTTCTCAATTCGGTGATTACATCCATTCCGGTCTTCTATTTTAGCATATTTAGGGCCCCTAAGTCTATTTGGAAGTGATTGGATGTTATGAGGAAGAGATTCTTTTGGAAAGGAGCATGTCATGAGGGCAGTTTCATGCAGCCCATCAGATGGAGCAATATCTGCAGGCCAAAGGAGATTGGTGGTATGGGAATTAAGGCACTCAAGGAGTTCAATGAGGCTTTACTGATTAAATGGGCCATCAGGATTCTGGACTGCAAGGAGGGGTTGATGGTAGATCTGATCAGGGACAGCTATGGGGGATCAAATAGCGGTCTGCAGAGGCTACAACTGAAGAAACCCTCCCCTTTTTGGCGATCATGTAATCAGCAGGTATTGGCATATGCTGCAGCCTAGGCTCGGAGATGGCAAACATTTCAGCTTGTGGAACGAGCAGTGGTCTGGTTTGGGGATGCTGAAAGAGGTCTACCCGAGAGCTTATGCTGCTGCTGCAGACAAGGAGGCCAGAGTCAGTAGCTTGTGGTATGCTGCAGAGGGCTACTGGTAGTTGGAAGGGCTGGAACACTGCAGATCAGGCACTCGACTATGGGAGGAGAGGCAGAACCTAATAGTTGATCTGCAGCAGGTGTGGCCTAGGATGAATGCAATGGATACATATGGTTGGTAGGGACTTTCTCAGTGCAGCAGGCGTATGAGAAAGTCATTAGGTCCAAAAGTGAGGAGGAGTGTGACCCTGTTGATAGAAAGATTTGGCTCTTGAGAGTCCCTTTGAAGGTTCAGATATTCTTGTGGCTTTGCAGACGGGAAGGCTTGATCACTGGTGATCTGAGGCACAGAAGGATGGGGACTACTCTGAATGCTTGCCCTCTTTGTGGTTTACATTCTTACAGTACGACACACATTTTCTCCTCTTGCCTGGTCATCGATAAGATTTGAAGGATGACTTGATTAGAACCGCTTCCCACCTGGGATTCACTGTGGCAGAGGTTCATTAGTCCTGGCCGGCCATTAGAGGCTATGGCAACCGCTTTGTGGTATGTGTGGAGGGCACGTAATGATAACCTTTTTCAAGAGAGACCGGTGAGATGTGAGAACATTGTAAATGAATGCTGGTCCCTCATACATAGCTGAGGATCTCTTTTGTAATACTTTTTTGGTAAAAAATATACTTCCCTCTGGATTGCTATCGGATCATGATAGCAATCCTCACTATTTCAAAAAAGAAAATTCTCAAATCTCACAATAACCCTTTGCCGACTAAACCATCACACTTTTCCTCTTATTAAGTCCAATTGACCTATGTTTAACCCTTGGGAAATCCCGTTGATGCACTGCAATGGTAAAATTGTAGTTGTACCCTTTAGTTCAT
The DNA here is from genome assembly GCA_037157565.1 of Thalassia testudinum. Classification (NCBI taxonomy): domain Eukaryota; kingdom Viridiplantae; phylum Streptophyta; class Magnoliopsida; order Alismatales; family Hydrocharitaceae; genus Thalassia; species Thalassia testudinum. The sequence goes on from JAZHRO010000014.1 coordinate 115,936,976, forward strand.
GTTTCCTTCTCAAAATAGTAAACCCTTGACTTAGGTCTTCCATTAGGTTATCCAGGAGCTTTTCTTTACCTTCTCTGGTCAAAATGAGTTAGTTAAGGCTCATGATGAGGCTCTCATCATATCCCGATGCCTTGCTTTGCTAGTCTCTTAGAAAAATGTTCAGATTTTAACCTCTGTTCTAGACCATGAGTTTCTTCTACTAGTTGTGACAAGTGCTTTTTCTTTTTCTTTTGTGATTAGTTCAGAATGCCGATAATAGGCCTAGAGGTACTAAAGTACCAACCAAAATTTGAACCTAACCTGCTTTACCCTCAGTCATCCGGAAAGGTTTTTAAGGCCCATAGAAACTATCCTAGGGTTCGTTGGACTTCGCAGTTAAAGCACCTGTGCTTGAGACATTTTTAGCCTAGGTTCAGTTTACAATGCATTTTTGTAAGAGAGAGAGACAGAGGATTTATTTGTTTGGAGAGCTTTCTCTCTCTTTTCTTTTTATTTCTAGCTTCGGATTGGCTTCTCAACATGGTCTGTATTGGATTCCTCGCCCCCATCATCAATCCTCAAGAGTCCCTGGAAATCGATGCTTCATGATAGCACTACCCATGGAAACCCCCTAAACCCTGGCATTCAAGATTTCGAGATAATCCCACCCATGGCATTCTGTGGCCAAATATAGACCCTGGCAATCGACATTTCGTGATAATGTCACCCATGGTATCTGAACGAACAGAGTGCTTACATGCCCCCAGTAGGATATTTAAATATCCTAAGAGACAAGCACTGATGAGACGATATGTTGTTATGCATCTTCGAGGGGAAATTCCCGCCTCTCCTCACTGGGAACTCATCCAAATCAACTTGTGTTGATCGGCCACTCCTAATCTAGGCAACTTTTTCAAAACATTAAAATGCTTTTTGCGTGATTTTGATATTTATGCACACTTAACCAGACTATGTGTGAATTGGGGTGCTTAGGTTACCGAATCCCACAAATCGAAGGTCAGTTAACGAGGCCGAATACTCCCTAAGCCTTAGACCAAATACTTAAGCTTCGCATTTTCCCCAACCTCTTGAGGAGTATCCAGATTTTAGCAGGTACTTGACTTTTTTAAGCCTATGAGTCTAGCCCAAAAGGCCTAAAGTCGGTGTTCCTACTAATCTCTTTTGTGTCTCCTTAGCACTTTTTTCTTTTTATTCTCTTTTTTTTGTGTTGTGGTCTAGAACTTCAGTTAATCCCTTAATCCTTTACTAATGACTATCCTTTTTCTTTTTCATTTTATGCTCCTTTTTGCCATTTTGCACTTTTCCTCCTCATATTTTGTATAGGCCAAAAATTTTCTCTCCCCCCTCAAATTTTTTTTGTGTTTTTTGTGATATGTGATCTTTTTGTTGAAACCTTTTCTTGATATGAGTTTTCCTGACATTTTGCACTTCCATAGCCCCCATGCCTACGATTTGAAATGTCCTGATTGTAAATTAGGTGGGTTCGAATTCAGCTTAGTTCATTCATTAGGGCAGGTGTTGGGTGAGGAAACAGGTCGAAGTGACTGTTGCAAATGATTTCTATTCTCCGGTACAGGTACCTGAGGTGGAGTCGGCTGTTCTAATGGATGAACCCTAAAGTGGAATATGAATTCAGCAAAGAAATGTCAAAAAAGGTTTCAGGTTTTTCAAGGAATGATGGGTTCCCTCCCGTTAAGCATTGAGCTTTACGCCTTCGGCTGGGCGCTATGAGATCAAGGAGAATGGAGGATAAAGGATGACTCAGGAAAATTTGTATTGGTCATGTCAATGAACGATTTGAGTCTATGACCGTTCATGACAAAGGATTCAAAATCCTGGTTGAGTGGGCTGATCTCAATGGCTCCATTTCCAAAGATTTGTCAAACTAGGTAGGGTCCGATCCACCTACATCATTGCTTTCCTGGGAATAATTTGAGTCAGGCATCAAAGAGTAGAACCTTTTGACCAGGATAAAAGATCTTTCTAGAAATGTGTTTGTCATGAAAAGCCTTAACCCGTTCTTTGTAAATTCGTGAGTTCTCATACGCGTCGTGGCGTAATTCATCGATCTCGCTCATTTGAAGCCTTCTATGGGTTCCAGCCTTAGAAAGATCTAAGTTGCAATTCCGTACTGCCCAATAGGCTTTGTGCTCCAATTTGACGAGGAGGTGACATGCCTTCTCATACACCAGTTTGAAGGGAGACATCCCTAATTGGGTCTTGTGAGCGGTCCTATAGGCCCACAATGCTTCTAGAAGTCAGGATGACCAATCTTCCTATCAGGTCGAATAGTAACTTGGAGGATTTTCTCGATCTCCCGGTTTGATAGCTCAGCTAGACCAATAGTTTGGGGGTGGTAAGGAGTAGAGATTCGATGCAACACCCCGTATTTGGTCATCGGTGACCTAAACTAAGCGTTCGTGAAATGGGTCCCTCCGTCAGAAATTATTGCTCGTGGAATCCCGAACCTTGAGAAGATGTTTTGATGAATGAATCTGATAACAACCTTATGATTATTGGTTCAGGTCGGAATGACATAAATCCACTTGGACATGTACTCAACGGTGAGTAAGATGTATTCAAAGCCATCCGAGATAGGGAAGGGTCCCATAAAATCAATCCCCCAAATATCAAAAATCTCGCATACCGGGATCGATTGTAAAGACATCATGTCTCGATGGCTCATGTTGCCCAAAGTCTGGCAATGGGTACATGCCTTACAGTGATCGTATGCATCCTTGAAAATTGTGGGCCAGTGAGAGCCACACTAGAGGACTTTTGATGCGATTTTGTGTCTTGAAAAATGTCCACCGCATGCCTAGTCATGGCAGAAGGAGAGTATGTCTTTGATTTCTGCTTCTGCGACACATCGTCGAAGATTTGATCAGCACTAATGCGGAATAGATACGAGTCTTCCCAAAGGTAATACTTGCCATCGGAACATAATTTTTCGTTCTTGGCCTTCAGCCAATCGAACAGGATCTGATGTGATGCCAAGTAGTTCACTATGTTTGCGAACCATGGAAGCCCTGTATTGATAGTTAGGAGGTGCTCATCAGGAAAGTATTCTGTGATGGGTTTGGAAGGGTCAATGATCTTGGAAGGAAGGTGGGACAAGTGATCAGCTGCCACATTATGTTTCCTCGCTTTGTCACGAATCTCGAGGTTAAATTCTTGCAACAGCAAGATCCATCGGATTAATTGAGGTTTCACATCCTTCTTTGCAAGGAGATGCCTCACAGCCGTGTGATCCGAGTAGATGATAACATGGGAACCCAGGAGGTTTGATATGAATTTTTCTAGGGAAAATACTATAGCTAGCAACTCTTTCTCAGTAACTATGTAGTTACGCTGAGCTTTGTCTAGTGTTTTGCTAGCGTAGTAAATGACCATGGGTTTCCCATCAATTTTCTACCCCAAAACCGCTCCTACAGCGAAGTCAGCTGCATCGCACATGATCTCAAAGGGTTGAGACCAATCAGGGGACTGTAGGATCGAGGCTTGGGTAACTCGGTCACGAAGGATCTCAAATGCTTGAGTGCATTCCTTGGAGATTTCGAAAGGCACATCATTGGAGAGAAGAGTAGTCAGGGGGCACGCGATTTTTGAAAAATCAAGGATAAATCGACAATAAAAATCGACGAGCCCCATAAAAGATTGGATGCCCTTGATTGAGCTAGGCATAAGGAGTTTGGAAATCAAGTTAACCTTGGCTCGATCGACTTGGATGCCTTTCTCTGAAATTAGATGTCCCAGAACGATTCCCTCAGGCACCATGAAATGGCTCTTTTCCCAGGAAAGAACCAAATTCACATCGATGCACTGCCTGAGTATTTGGACCAAGTGTTGGAGGCAATCATCAAATGATGCTCCAAAAACTGAAATGTCATCCACGAAGACTTCTAGATAATCACCTACCATATCTGAGAATATGGCAAGCATGCACCGCTGAAAGGTTGTGGGTGCATTGCAGAGACTGAAAGACATCCTTCAAAATGCGTACGTCCTGAACGGGTAGGTGAACGTGGTCTTTTCTTGGTCCTCTAGATGGATTGCCACCTAGTTGTAACCAGAATACCCATCAAGAAAGCAGAAGAACCTATTTCCCACTAGTTTCTCGAGGATCTGATCAATAAACGATAGTGGGAAATGGTCCTTCTTCGTGGAGGAATTGAGTCTTCTATAATCAATGTAGACTCTCCACGAGTTAGCTATTCGGGTGGGTATGACCTCTCCGATTTTAGTCGTGATGATGGTGAGTCCAGCCTTCTTAGGCAAAACCTGGGTTAGACTCACCCAGTGACTGTCGGAGATCAGGTAGATGATACCTGCATCTAACCACTTGATGATCTCCTTTTTCACAACCTCCTGCAGGTTAGGGTTTAAATGTCTTTGCATCTCTCATGAAGGTTGTGCACCCTTTTCTGTGTAGATTCGATGTGTGCAATACGAGGGACATATGCCAGTCAAGTCATCGAGAGTCCATCCAATGGCTCTATGATGTTGCTGGAGAATAATAATCAGACGGGATTCCTGGTCAGGTGTGAGTCGGGAGTTGATAATCACAGGAAATGTCTGATTGGAACCCAAAAAGACGTACTTTAGATGCTCGAGAAGGGGCTCGAGCTCCATAACAGGATTATTAGTAGCAGCAGGTGGTTCGGGGTGTGTATCAAGAATAAGGGTTGGAGTTATGGGTGTGTCTAGATCAGGTTCATACTCCTCTAATTGCGGGTTATGATCTTCTAGTGGTTGATCGGGGATAATCAGGTTGTCCTCAACATGCGATTCATCAACCATGGCTTTGATATCACATATTTGCTCTATAACCCCACAATTAATCCCTTGTTGAGCATTAAACATGTCAATCTTTAGAGTTTGATTCCCAAATTTTAATTCTATTTGGCCCTCGTCACATTTTATGTTGACCCTAGTAGTGGCCAAAAAAGGTCTCCCTAATATAATTTGTGTATCCCTTGGGGTCTCAGGTGTGTCCATATCTAGAACTATGAAATCCACCGGGAAGTAGAAATCTCGCACCCTAACAATGACATCCTTCAGTATTCCTTTAGGTGACTTGATGGATCGATCGACTAACTGTAACATCACCTCAGTCAGTTTAAGTTCGGACTCTTCAAGGTGGTCAAGGAGGGATGTCGGTATTAGATTTATGGAGGTACCTAGGTCTATCATGGCTCTATCAAATTGGGTTTCACCGATTTTACATGAAATCAGGGGAGTTCCTGGGTCTATAGCCTTGGGTGGGAGTTTACTCAAGAGTATAGAGTTGGCTTGCTCTGACAGTACGATCGGATTCCCACTTTTGGTTTGTGGCTTACGCTTGGGTGTATATACGTCTTTCAGGAATCTTGTGTAAGTCAGTACATGGTGGATTTCATCCATCAAGGGAATGTTTATTTGGACCTGTTCAAAGAGCTTGACCAGATCCTCCTCAGGAGCCACAGGTTTGGTTATCCTTTTCCTTTGGTTAAGGCCTCAGGAAATGGAACCCTAGTTGGTTCATCTAGAATACGTCCAGGTTCTTGATCTGGGATAGGGATATCCTGGATAACTATCCTAGGGTTTTGGTTACTACCAAACTTAGAGTGGTTTGGATAGTGTGGGTCTTGGGTTGTTTTACCACTACGAGTTGTTACGGAGTTTAATTCTGCCTGGTTTTGGTTTGGGTTTGGTAAGAGGGGTGGCTGCTGTTGAAATCCTGCATAACATGTCGAGGCTTCCATCTCGTCTGGTGATGGAATAGAAGGGGCCTGATAAATCATATGTGTGGCCTGAATTTGGGTTCATAACGCAACTCTGGGTCAGCACGTTATTTGAGTTTGGCAGAGGTTGCGAAGGAAGGGTGCTAGGTTGGTGGGAATTTGCCATCTGGGCTAGTTGATTGCGAACCTCTGTGATCTCTTCCTTGTGCTATTTTTACATTGCTGCATTCATTTTTTGAATGTCAGCCAGTGCTTGAAGGATAAAAGTCATTTGATCCTGGTTTGGCCCAGATTGATAGGTGGGATTGGGCCGAGGCTGAGGTGGCTGATATGGACGAGGAGCTTGTGGACAGGGTTGATAAGGTGGTCATTCAGTTTGAGAATTTCCCGTCCACTGGAAGTTGGGATGATTTCGCCATCCAAGGTTGTAGGTATTGGAGAATGGGTCATTCTAGATGGCATTGAGGTCCTCGTAGGTCTGAGGAGCCTTGGGAAGGTCAGAATATGAGGTTCAGAGTTCCCCCAACTAGAATAGAGTGGATCAGAGGTCCCTCCGGTCTAACAGTCAAACGGGGATGGATACAGGTCCATCCCGTGAGAAGATTGGTGGTAGATGTTCTGCACAGTTTCCCTCGCAAGAGGTGGCCGTGCAAAAGAGTTCTGCGTAGAGGTGGCTCGCTGCAAATGCCGAGTCAGCTCATCCACCTTCTCTATAATAGAAACCTTGTCCAACCAACTGGCCCAATTCTAAGTCGACGGATGTGGACAGGTCCTACGTCTCATGTGCTCCCCTAAGATTAGCCGATGCGTGGGCATATTTCCAGTCGAATAAGCCCATGGAATCTTTATTGATGGAGTTCTCGCACATGTTTTCGAGAATCTCCCACACCGTGTCCAAATGTTGACCCATGATGTTTCCTCCACAAGTTGCATTGACGAATAATCAAATGTCTTCTTGGAGTCCCTGGTAAAAAGACTGGACTTGTTCCCATTTAGGAACTCCATGATGGGGTCACTTTTGCATGAGATCTAAGAATCAGTCCCATGCTTCATGAAGAGGTTCTCCTGCTTGTTGGGTGAAATGAGTGATCTGGTGGCGCAAGGCATTTGTCCGGCCAACAGTAAGGAACTTCAAAAATTTTGACAGAAGTTCATCCCATGTGTTGATTGAACGAGTCTGAGTTTGATACTAATGAGCATCCTTGTTGTTAACGGCATCTCGATCGTGTTTTAACAATTAGTTACGTCGTAGTATAGGTGATCAAGCGTTGTCAGCAAATAAAAGTTTATTACTCGAAAACCTAAGTATCCGAGGTCGAACACAGGGAGCAATTGGAATTTATTACTAATCTCAAGAATGTAATTGAACACTTAATTACTCAAAACTTAATTCAAAATATATAAATGCATGAGTTTGAAAATTAATAGTGGCAAAAAGAAAGAATTTTAAAAGATGTTTCCCTTGTCCTTCTTCTGATTTCCTTCCTTTCTTCTTCTTTATGCTTCTTCTTGCTTCTCTGCAGTTGCCTTGCTTCTTTCTCCTTCTTTATCTTTCTCCTTTTCTCTGCAGTTTCCTTCACTCTGCGGGTCTTCTTCTTCCTTGGCTCTGCTTCCCTTGCCTTCATCTTCTCTTCTTCTTCTACTTGTCTTTACCTTTCTTTATTTCTTCTTTCTTCTTCAGTTCCTCTTCTCTTTTTCCTTCGCTTCTTCCTTTCCTTCTCTTTTTCCTCTGCAATGGCTTCCTTCCTTCTTTTCCATTGCTAGCAGCGGCTAAGTGTCGGCTTTGCTTCTCCCTTCTGCCTTCCCTGCACAAACCAAAGAGGAGCAAAACCTATCCCTCTACCCACACCCGCGCATCTCTCTCTCTCTGTATATCACTCTTCAACATGCTCTCCCGGAGCTGGGTAAATGGGTCAGGTCGCGAACCTGGGTCCAGGCACACTGGCGTGAGTGTGGTGCGCGAGGAGTGCTCAGGATGGTGTCGGGTCGGGTCGCCAGATCCGTGTGGTGAGATCACGGACGAGGCAGTGAGTATCGGTGAGGGACCTCACCCCATGTGCTTTCGGAGGCAATTGGCTCATATCAGAAAAATAATATAAATCACTCCAGCGCTTCACAGCTTACCGAGGTGGGACTATTGTTCCACCTCTCTTTCGTGCACGCCCACAGGAGTCCGTTCTCCAATTGCCACAACTGTAGGCTTTGCAGCGTCACTTGCTAGGATAGATGCCTTCGCGATGCCTCCCTGAGTTAGCTGGACCTGGGCTCCTAGAGCATTGCAGCCGGGAGTAAGCAAGCAGCTCCCTCGAGTTACCACTAATGGCGGCCGGATCGTTAAACTTGCCTGACACAAAAAGAGCCTTGCGGCTTAATCAGACCATAGGAGCACCTTCGCCATGTCATGGCAAAGGTGAGGAGGTAGGTAGCAGGCCGTGGGGCGGCCTAGGTGTGCGTGCCTAGGTCGCCCTGTGGACGAATGGATGGGTGTGATCGGGGGGTTGTTGTGGAGGCGTAGATGGTCTATGGATAGGTGGATGATGTTCAGTGAGGTAAGGCGAAGGTTATGCGGTGGTCGGCGAGACGTGTGGGGCTACGGAGTGATGGGAGCATCTCGCCGGAGGGTGGCCGGAGATGAAGAAGTTGGTGGTGGACAGCGGCGGTCAAGGGGCGTTTGGTGAAATAAGATGAGGTAAATGAAAGAGGGGATAGAGAATAGCAGTTCTAACCAAACTAAAGGGACGAAGGGGACGAGAAGGCAGTCGGCAGTACCTGCTGTCGCCGGAGAAGAAAGTGTCCAGTGGAGGACGACAGCGGCGACGACGGGGCTACGGCAGCTCGCGCGAGTGTTGCATGACGCGGAGGAGGATGAGGAGGATGGCCCTGTCACTGGTTTTGTGGTAGAGCTACGAGGAAGAGGAGGTGGGCTTGCCGGAGCTCGTTGGACCCCTTGGCCGAAGAAGAAGAGGAAAGTGAGGTGGAATCCCAGCCAAGTGGAGCTAAGGAGGTGCGGCAGGAGTTGGGGCTTAATTTATAAGTGCTGGCCGAGCTTCTGGTGCTTGGAGGGCAAGACTTCTGCCACCGACGTCTTTCCAGAGATGGAAGGAAGTTATATACCTAAATCTCTCGTGCGTTCGCACGAGAGATTGGGTGCAAATCAGGGATCAGGATTGATTTCAGATGGAAGGGAATTCCTCAAAGAATCTCCCTTCCAAATCTGGGAGATCTCTGAGGAATTAGAGAGTATTCCCTCTCTATTCCTCTCCAGAGTAGGATCTCTCCAGAATAATGGTGGAGGGACCTACTTGTAAGAGTGGCGAGGAAGTTGAGGTGGTTTATGCAATGGTTTTCAAAAGATAGGGACCAAAATGTGATTGGGTGTACTAAATTGCAAAGTAGGTCAAGATGACCTCCCCTTAGATCCAAATTTTGGTACAAACCTAATTTGAACCTAAGGAATCCAATGGTGAAGTTGGATTTAAGGTTTGACCATGTTTGACTAGACATTTTGTGCAAAAACCCAAATAAGGTCAATTGATGAGCTAGGACCCTAATCTAGGTCAAACTAGGTTCCAAAGGACAAATTGAATGTTATAAATCCTAGGGGATATTTTTCCATGATTTCTAGAAGGTTTACTTGATTTTTGTCCTGATCAGAACCTTGTTGAATTAAGTGGGTCTGTTTTAGGGTTACAAGATGTCGTTTAATTCCTGGTTTGCACATGAACCCATTTCTGATTGAATCAACCCACTTTTTATCTTATTCCGACCATTTGACCTATGTTTTGCCTCTGAGAAATCCCATTTATGTACTGCAATGGTAAAATTATAGTTTTAACCTTTATTTCATGTTTTCTTCTCAGAACACTTATTCCTCCAATTAAGCCCTCTTCTAAGTCATGTAGGATCTTTTATTCTCTTTATTAGGCCAAAATGAGATAGTTAAGGCTCATGATGGGGCTCTCATCACTTGTCCATGAGGGAGAAAGAAAACATTTTCATGAGCAGAATATCTCAGTTTTGTGCATCTGACCTGAAGGTCTAGGACAGAAGCTTGAGCTGTTTAATGTACTGGAATGGATCCTTAGAGTTAAGCCCATGGAATTTTGGTATGTCATGAATCATATTGGGCTTGAGTTCAGAATCAGAACCTCCAGCTGGGATTTGGACTTGAGGCTCGATTGCCACCACAGCAGGATTATAGTGATCTTGCATCATTGGACGCTGTGGTGGGTTTACAAAGTTTTGGAAGAGATCATTTAGGCGCTGAAACTGGTGCTCAAGGTTGTTCTCTTCTTCAATGGGTTGTGCCATGATGGAAGAAGAAGGAGAACTTGGTTCTGAATCAGAGGAAAGGTCTATGTGGTGGGGTTGCTGCACAAACAAGAGCGTCGTGGCTTGGCCTCGGCGAGAATGAATTTCTAAAGGAGGTCTTAGGGATGGTCTTAAGGACCTCCTACCAAACATGCACCGAAGGATGTGATGAGATCAAAAGGTGCTGGACCAAATCGAGGCACCCAAAAATTGTTGGGTGGCTATAGAGGTTCGGGGTGGATGATACCCCTTAGTCAAAAAGGTCGTCCACTTGAGAAGTACTTGGGTAGCCAAAGAGGGAGAGTCCCGTAAAGACCCCTACACGGTAGAGCATCCTAACGAGTTATAAGGTTTCCCCTACCCGACCTCTCTTGTCACTGAGATTCCAGGTAGACCAGAATAGAGACCTTGACCTCTTAAGTCTACCTTTTTTTTAATTAAGATCACGATTCTTAGGGTTCCACTTGAACTTTAGGCCTTTTGAGTGCAAAAAGTGACCTAATTTTAAGGTTGGTTGACCTAAAGGATCAACTTCACCTCTTTGTTCCTTTCAGAGCTTTTGGGTCCTTTCTTTTAGGGTTCAAATGGATTAAGGGCCTAATTTGCTTAGGGTTTCTCTTGTATAGATCTTTTCAAACAAGGGTTAGGCATGCCTCTTTTTGAAATTTTTGCTTCTTTGTTTAAGAGAAGATGTGTCTCTAAAAACCATAGCTTTGATATCCATAGGTTGGCTCTAGTTGGTCCAATTTAGTTGCCTCAAAAATTGGTATCTAGGTCACAATCAAGTTTTAGCCCTAGTTACCTTAATTGGATGTGCAATTCAAGATTTGTTGAAATGAAAATCAGGAAACTTTGATGAATTACTAAATATGGAAACAGGTAGCCCTAGGTTGATTTTTCTTGATTTTTTCCTTTTCAAACTTTGAGGGGATTAAGAGAGAGGGCTAATGAAAGTTACCTGTTCCATGGTGGGGTTGTTGTGCGGCTACTTTTCTTGGCTTTCCCTAAGACAAACACAACAAAAGAGAGAAATTAAGTCAGTATTGAATCAGAAGTTGTGATCAAAAGCTTCTAAAATGCCCATTGCTCCCCAGCAACGGCGCCAAAATATTGACGAGGCGAAATCGTGTTTTAAAAATTGTCACGTTGTAGTATAGATGAAATCACCATGAAAACAAATAAGAATTTATAACTCGAAAATCAAAGTATCCGAGGTCAAACACAAGGAGCAACTGGGTATTTCAAAACTTAAGAACACAATTCTTAATAAAAAGCAATAACTAATTCAACCAAAATTGAAGAGTAATGTTATGTAAAAATATTGCTCAAAAGAATTGGACGTCTATTATTTTATCAGACGTCTTAAAAAATCTGGCTACAGTGCTTTGATTTGTTATTTTGGCCTTCTATGTCTTCCCTCTCTCTCTTCTTTCTCTTTCTCTTCGCTCTGTGGCTATGCTTCTTCTTCTTCTATTCTTCTTTGTCTTTGCTTGTCTTGTTTTTCTTCTGCTTGGCCGCTCCTGCTTCTCTCTTTCTTCTTTTCTTGCCTTCTTTCTTCTTCTACGGCTAAGTCCCTGCTTCTCTTCTTCACTAGCTACTTTCTTCTTCTTCTACTTGGCTGCTCCTCTACTATAGTACCTTCCTTTTCTTCTTCTCCTTTTTCCTTCCTTGTGGTGGCTACCTTCTTCCTTGCTAAGTCCCTCAGCTGCTACCTTCTTCTTCTCTACTGCGCCTCTTCCTTGACTCCTACTTTCCTGCACAACACCGCATAGCAAAACCTACCCCCTACCCCTCTCGCATCTCTCTCTCTCTATTTCTCTCTTCAGTATGCTCTCCAAGAGCTGAGTAATCAGGTCAGGTATCGCACGCCTGGGTCCAGACGCACTGGGTCTAGATAATCGGTTCGGGAGCCAGGTCCGCGGGGGCATGTCACTGGCGAGGCGTGAGGGCGAGTGAGGGTGAGGGACCTCACCCCTATGTTACTTGAGGAGATGAGAAGAAAGCACAAAATCAATTTCTACTACATAGGCAGCTCGAAACTTATCGAGGTGGGACTAAAAGTCCCACCCACTTCTTCACGCACTTCCGTAGGGGATGTCTCCTAATTACTACAGCTGCAGAGTGCTTTGGCCCACGATAGATGGCTGATGTGGTTCACGGAGGAAAGCCATGCACCTAGGATTGGGTCTCCTAGAGCAGGGCCACCTGATGCAAACTCGCGAGCAAGCTTCGCTTCTCCAACGGTGATGAGGCTCAACCCTGCACGACACAAGAACAGCCTTGCAGCTCTATCAAACAACAGGAAAACCTTCGCCGTATCATGGCGAAGCTGAGGTGGGGGTCGGTGTGGCTTCAAACAGCTTAGGCATGCATGCCTAGGTCGTACTGTGATTGTGTGTGTGGGTTTGTTCGGTGGAAGAGCGAGTGTTCAAATGATCGATGCTCTCTAGATGTAGAACTTAAGCTTGGAGAGCTAGGGCTTCAACTACTTCTCCTGGACAAAAGATGTGGAAAGTGGTTTGCTTAGTGTGTCTTGGTGTATATTTGAGTGGCAAAGGTTCTCCTCTATTTATAGAGGCCCTAGGAAGGCTTTGGAAGGCCTTGGAAGGCTTCCATAGCCGTTGGGTGCAAGCTCCAAGAAAATCAGGCCAAAATCAGGGTTAATCATTACACTGACAGGGTTATCAGGCGTCTGGTTCTGGCATCAAACGTCTGGAAAACCAGTTTAAGACATTGATGTAAACACATTTACACTACTTAAGATTTTTTTATTTATGCATGTTCTTAAGCATAGGATTGCATTGCATGATATAAATATTGCATAACATGCATCATCTTGCATTTAGAGTAGTTTGAATAAAATGGAGATTAATTGTCTCCTTTTATGTGCTTGGACAGGGCAAGCTTTTTATCAGGGCCTGAGATCAAAGATCCAATCGTATAGATGTGATCAGGGTGACGATTGGAGTTCAATGACTCCAAGATCGCCCTGATCAGGCATCTGTAGCATCAAATATTGATCGGAGAACCCTAGAAGATCAAGGGGCAAGATGGTGTAAATCTGCACTTCAAATGACAAATCCAACTGCACGGATGAATTCAGATCGACGATCGTAGCCTAACGATGCAAAAATCGAGTCAATCCTACACCCGTGGCACCATCTACAACATCCAGAAGATGGACGGCCAAGATGGCACCACGTGGCGCCATCTCGGCTACCCAAACGCCCGCATGCAACCGCTGAAGCCTCCACATCTGCCCCTCTCTGCCGTTGGATCTCGATCGAACGGTTGTGAACGGCTGCGCCTCAAATCGTCCGAGCGACCATCCGTGCTACGTAGCGCAGCGGTCACGAGGCGCTGCACGTTCACAAGACGTGGGTTCGAGCCACAGCGAGGAGGCGAAGGGTGCGGGTGAGCATGTGCAGGCATGCGTCGGATCTTGATTGGGTAGCCGTCCGTGCACAATAGCGTCGACGCGCTATCGCACGCCCACGCCTCACGTGGCATCGCACGCGTTGGGGCGGGTGTGCAGCGAGCGAGCGAAGGCACGATTTGGGCCGTCCGATCTCGCGATCGGATGACTGTGGACGGCTGAATGTGCAGCATGCGTTGAGAGCGAGCAGTCGAGCGGGCACGCGTGGACAGCGGCGCCTACGCCCACGTTGGGGATTTAGCAACGGTTTTATCCCTCACTAATGACCCCTTATTTAATGTTTTAAAGATGTAATGACCAATTTGCCCCCACTCCTTGCAACTATAAAAGGAGATCCCCTCCACACGAAATTCTCATCCCTTCCTTCTCTTCTCTACCTCTCCAATGCTCAAGAGAAGCTTGTCTCACACCTGGGATGCTCCTCGCAAGATAAAGTCTAAATTTTCGTCCCCGTTCGGAAGTGGATCCCGCGACGACGACGATGTGCTGCTCCATTCCCGTTCTTCTACTTCGTCCTCCTTCATCCTGCTCCATCCTCCTTCATCCAGGCGTCATCCCGTCCGGCTCATCCTCCAAGCGATCGTTGAGGAGGATAACTTCTCTCTCCCATTCTTCTTTACAGCTTTTCTAGTGTAGAATTTTCTTGCTTTCTAGTGTAGTTGATTTTCGACTCTCTAGTGCAATTTTTATTTGGTTTGATTGTATAAACATTTTGAAATATTGAATGCATGTTCTCTCTCTCTCTCTTCCTTTTAGTCTAATAGCTTCATTGTAATTATATCACCTCTCTTTTCAGAAATTCTAAAAAAAAATATAATTGCAAATATAGATCAACGTAGCCTCCCTGTGTTCGACCTGGAATTCAAATTTTGGTATAAATTTTATTTGTTGAACACGAATTCTTCGCTTTCAAGCTACAACGACAAGGTTTTAAAACCAAACACGTTAGTGTAGCAATTCGTACGTTCAACATTTTGGCGCCATTACCGGGGAGGCGACGATCTTTGATTTTTCTTCGCGTTTTCTAACTTACAAATCATTTACCTCACTTCTCTCCTTTCTTATTGTAATTGCAGGTACTCTTTCGAGTTAGGCAAAAGTGGTAGATCGGAGAAGAGTGCTGTGAAAGGTTCTGTGAGTTATCCCCCACCTCCCACCCATTAGATTTTATTTCATCACATAATAATACAAACATCAATCAACCTAGGTGTTCTTATAAACTCTAAGGTTAGATTGTTTGTTATTTGACACCCACAGCCGCCCCAACCCCCACATTAAAAAATAGAAAATTAAAAACAAAAATCTCACAGAGGTACATAACCTCATCTGATTTTCAAACTCAACCGGTAAATCAATCTTTGGAGTTGGTACACATCCAAATACATAATTGAGTAGAAATCAGATTAGGTAATCGTTTGTGTGCCTAATTAAGTGGTGCAACAGGCCAATTATTTGAGTTGATTGGGCTGCACCACTTCAATTAAAATTAACTCATCAAGTAGCTGCCACTTAGGTTCTACTCTTAGGGATCTACCAGGCACTCCACATTCTTTTTAAGCTTTAGAGGAAAACATCTTCACCTATGCTTGCAAAACCTAGTGTGCCAATGAAACTTGTTTGAATACACCTAAAGTTGAATCCTAAAAGCTACTAAGCAAGATTTGAACTTTAAAATTCACCACATCAAAAATAATCTTGCTTGAAAACCACTGGTTGTGCACGCACACACAAATCAATCAATCATTAAGGGCACAACCCATTTAAAGGGCTCATCACATTCCAAAGCACATTCAAACCTAGCCCTAAGTAAAACAGAGTAGACGTTGGCCTTAAGGATTGGACTCGCTCTTCAGAGCCCAGAACAAGATTATTTTCGATTAGTATGTTTCTACTGTTCAATCTGATGTCTAGCTAGGGGAGCAGAATCAAACCATCGCATCTAGGGGTACACTAGGAACCGGAGGCGCAAGCTGAAGAAGAACCTTCTCCCCAGTCCCTCCTTCTAACTGGTTGGATTAAACAGACAGAAGTAGATCAAATCGTTTCTCTATCTCAAGACAGGTTTTGGGAGTCTGTAGGTCTGTAGGCTAACCTACTTAAGGACAGGTTTGATTGTTTGTATTGCAGGGTGCCTTTCTTCTTCTCATTTCTCATGAATCCTTCCATATATTACACGCATTCCCGCTCTTTCCCTCCTGTTGTGAATTATCCTCAACATGACGATTATCCCGACTCGTATTATAATCAACCATCAGTTAGTTGGGATAACTCGGATTGGGGATACAATTCCGGACCTCCGTGTTTAGGGTCCAACCTTGAACACTTTGATTGTGATTTCTATCCTTCTCAGAACCACATCGATTATAGATCGTCAACCTTTCATGAACAACCTAATACGATCTACAATCAAGAAGGATACACTGCCTTTAGGTCATCACCACCTTTTGAACAATCTGAAATGACCTATTATCAGGAAGGGTATAACGAATCTCAATTCGTTAATTCCCCTTCATTAACCCCAAACCCGCCCAACCCTAAACCAACTCATTTGGTTCAAGGTAATCAGGTTCAAGGTAAGGTAATCAGGAATATCATTCAATCTTTAGAAGTTCAGCTGATACCTTGCATTGAGAGATTGGAGCCCCTGATTAAAATGATTGATGATTTGAACAAGTCTTTGTTGGATTGGCTCTACGATGTTAAGGATAAGAACCCAGGTGAGTTTCTACTAGGGAAATTAGCAAAATTGAAGATGAGATTCGTGGTTGCTTTGATTCAATCATGGGATGATTCCTAGGATGAACCCTCTTCAGGAAAGCTAATGACAGAACCCGCTCAGGCACCTGTTGGGGGGGACATGTGTTACGAGGCTGACTAGATTGATTAAAGCAACTAATTAAGGTTGATCTGATTTCTTTACCTAAGTTCCCTGAGCCAGGGTATGAGGAAATGTATGTCTCCTTGGAACAGAAAGTGATAAATTATTTTGAGACATACATTGATACGGATCCTAATTTCTTTGATGGTAAAGATTCAAGCTGCGAAGTCTCATGCGAGTTTTCCGAGCACGATTTCTATGAGACGATTGGGCCTGAGGAATCTAATAGATCGTTTGATAGCCCAATAACTGAGGAAACTGATCTTATTAGGGCACACATTACGGATCCAGAATCACATTTTCTGGAGGATTCAATTCAATGCCCTGATTGTCAGTTACACCCTGTTGAGCTTATCGATAATTCTATTTTTGAGATAATTAGACCCAAGTCAATTCTGATTCTGCCACATCATTTAGACTTGGAGATTTCAGACGGGGTGATTAACATGCAAGAGGTCTCAGAATTTAACATTTTGATTGAGGAAGATAGGAGTTGGGAAGTTCTGATTTGGGAAGCTAACTCCGGAGGAAGTAGAAGACTGTGTCGAAGGGTTCCTATTAAGCTGAAACCATCAAACAAGAACCCTTATGACATCTGTTCTAAGGATGTTCAACCCAAGCACACATTCAATGATTATCCTTTTGAGCTTAATTTCTCTGTAACCCGATTTTTTAGTCTTGGGTTGCATCCTCATAAATCGCAGGCCCGACCCCACTTGCATTCTGATTTTAGGTTTTGGGTAATTTTTATCCAGAACCTAAGATGTTCTTGATTATAGGGGATGGGTCTACATCACAATTTTGTCCACATCTATGGACATCTACTGACAGGTCAGACGATTCTTATGTTTATTCTGATTCTGACCTACACTTGTGAATTCTTCATTTCTCTTCTTTGTATAGTGTGCCTAGATGAAGGCACTAAACTCAGCACATATACAGTTCTTTTTAGTTTTCATCTCGGAGTGGACATGACATTGACACAATTCAGGTGCTTTCTACGCTTTTCCACTCTATTTTATGTCTTTTTAATACAATGAGGACATTGCATTAGATAGGCATGAGGGGGTGGATATTCATCTCTGAATTCATTCGTTAGCTCCGTAGATTTATTTTATTTTCTTTTATTAAAAAAAGAAATTTGAATTAGGAAAGTGAACTTGGGTTTAAGAAAATTTTTAATCTTAGGAAACACTACATTATGAATTGAACACAAAGACCCTTCAGGTCTTTGGACTTAATCAGCTAGTGTATCCACTAAAATGTGGATTTGATTTTCGAGTTCTCACCAACTTGAATTTTATTTTAATTGGAGTAAATAAGTTTTGGTGATAAGTACACGACTTATCAACCCACCCTCTGATTTGAAGGAATTTCTGAGTTTTAAGCATCCACACACTTTCTTTGCACTGACTCGTTGTTCGGCGATTCTAACGGAAATTGGGTAGCTAATGAACCTTCTAGGGTGATATGGCTGACAAGTTATTATGGGTAACAACCCATAGGTAGGTTATCTAGAGCCCAGTCACTAGACCTTTCTCTTTTTGCTGCTTTTAGGTAAATCTTAGACCAAGGAAGCCACCCACTTAAAGAAAAAAAGAAAAAGAAAAGAAAAAAAAATCAAAAAGAAAAGGAGAAAAGAAAAAAAAAAAGCCACACTTCGCCGCACGAGTATGGCTGGCAAGTTGTCGGTGGTAACAACTCATCGACCGGTTGTCCAGAACCCAGCTCAATAAATGCACTAAAAATTCCCAAAACACTTAAGAAGAAGCGGAGAAGTAGAATAAACCGGGGAGATATACACTGGATTCACCCTTGTGTTGGTCCCGTAAAAAAAATAAAAGTAGGGAGAAAGCTACCGGTTGTAAAGATACACCTTTAGGCAGAATTTTTCTAGGTCACCTAGAGACGTAGAAATCCGAAGTCCATTTTAATTGCTGGTTGACGAGTCTATCACATTCACAATAATATGATTAAAACTTAGGGTTCTCATCAAATCTTGGGTGAGTTGAATGGCTGTAGAAAGTCACTCTTAAACCCTAAAATTTAAAAATCCAGAAGAATTAGAAAAGAGGAAAAAGAGAAAAAGAAAATTTTCTTTGAATAAGGCGAGGGCTTGACGCGGTCTGCATTTTGGCAAATACTCAGGCACTGTTGTGTCTTTGAAAGTTCAGATCCTAAGTAGACAATTTCTTAAAGATTGAAAATAACTCATGCCCAAATAATCCAACCTAATTCTTTTATAAATAGCATATAGTTTTTGCTAGGGACTAGCAAAAGATAGGCATGGGGGTATGATGTAAACACAATAACACTACTTAAGATGTCTATTTATGCATGTTTTTAAGCATAGGATTGCATTGCATGACATAAATATTGCATAACATGCATCATCTTGCATTTAGAGTAGTTTGAATAAAATGGAAGTTAATTGTCTCCTTTTATGTGCTTGGACATGGCAAACTTTTTATCAGGGCCTCAGATAGAAGATCCAACCGTACAGATGTGATCAGGGCGACGATTGGAGTTCAATGACTCCAAGATCGCCCTAATCAGGCATCTGTAGCATTAAATAGTGATCGGGGAACCCTAGAAGATCAAGGGCCATAATGGTGTAAATCTGCACTTCAAATGACAAATCCGACCACACGGATGAATTCGGATCGACAATCGTGGCCTAACGATGCAAAAATCCAGTCAATCCAACACCCGTGGCACCATCTACAACATCCAGAAGATGGACAGCCAAGATGGCACCATGAGGCACCATCTCGGCCGCCCAAACACCTGCATGCAACCGCTGAAGCCTCCGCATCCACCCCTTGCCAGCGTTGGATCTTGATCCAACGGCTATGAACGGCTGCACCTCAAATCGTCTGCGTGACCATCCGCGCTCCATAGCGCAGCGGTCGCGAGGCGCTGCGCATTAACAAGACACGGGTTCGAGCCAGAGCGAGGAGGCGAAGGGCACGGGCGTGCATCGGATCTTGATCGGGAGGCCGTCCGCTCTCAATAGCATTGACACACTATCGCACACCCGCGCCTCATGCGGCATCGCACACGTTGGGGCGAGCGCACAGCGAGCGGGCATTTGGGCGGCTGAGATGGCGCCACGTGGTGCCATCTTGGCCGTCCATCTTTTGGATGTTGTAGACGGTGCCACGGGTGTCGGATTGACTCGATTTTTGCATTGTTAGGCTGCGATCGTCGATCCAAATTCATCCGTTTGGTCGGATTTGTCATTTGAAGTGCGGATTTACACCATCCTGGCCCTTGATCTTCTAGGGTTCCCCGGTCACTATTTGATATTACAGATGCCTGATTAGGGTGATCTTGGAGTTGTTGAACTCCAATCGTTGCCCTAATCACATCTATATAGTTGGATCTTCGATCCAAGGCCCTGATAAAAAGTTAGCCTTGTCCAAGCACATAAAAGGAGACAATTAACCTCCATTTTATTCAAACTACTCTAAATGCAAGATGATGCATGTTATGCAATATTTATATCATGCAATGCAATCCTATGCTTAAGAACATGCATAAATAGACATCTTAAGTAGTGTAAAGGTGTTTACATCAGACGTCTGATTTTAGGCGGGTTTCCTTCCTGACTTGAATCTAATCTAAACAGGGTTCTAGTGAATTGTCATCAGACGACATACAGGTCGTCTGGAGTGATGTCTCGATGTTTGGAAACCTACTTTTCTCGGGAATGGATTTTCAAGAGAGTGCAACGGCTATAAAATCTCTGAGAGGAGATTTTGGGTCAGCCGAGGCAAAACGGTCATGTATTAGACATTCGATGTCCTCTACGGACGTCTGATACAACCCAACGGTCATTTCCTTCAGTGTTTACTAAGGCAGCCAACGGTCAACTAATTGGACGTCTAGCAAAATCATCTGATGTCTTCTAAGACGTCTAGACTAAGGTCTGGACGTCTGATATCATTAGACAGAACTAAGTCTAGCCTAAACATAATCGGACGTCTGAGTCAACAGTCAGATGTCTTAAAAGTATTTATCAGACATCTGATTTTCAGGTTAGACGTCTGAAAAGGATGTTTGAACCCTAGTTTGGTTTTCTAAGTTTTTTACATAAAACATAAGTATCCTAGGTTTGTGCAGGTGTTCCTAAGACTACTGTAAGGGTTCTTTAAGGCTCTTTAACATGAATCTAAGTAACAAAATAAAGAGCAAAAAGAGAAACAAAAATACATAGAGTGCAAGGAAAGGAAATCTATCATATTCTTCATCTCCTTCCTTCATCAAGCCATTTCTCCTCGCGAAGCTCCTCTATTCTCCGTCAAGCTCCTCCAATTCGCCATGGATGCGAGCTTGAACTCCTAACCACGTCTCCATTTGCAATTAACCTGAAATCTAAGACTTCAAGTGCAAATGTTAAATGACACGTGTTTTGTTATCATCAAAATAAACGATCGCGGTTCTCTAGCACCAACAATCTCCCCCTTTTTGATGATGACAAAACCATAAATAATAATGAAAAAAATTATCTCCCTTTTTGACATTATCAGAAAGGTTTATTTGATTTTAAATTACCTATAACTCCCCTTTAAAACATGCTCTTCTATGAATTTCTTTTAACAAGAGTAATGTCCTCCCCCTTTTTGTAACAACAAGATTGCTATTATTTTTCTCCCCCTTGCTAAAGGAAATATAGCTTACTTACATCTCCCCCTTAATAATTGACAATTAGCTCATAGTTTTTAACTTCCCCTATCTAAATGCTAATGATAAAAGGATAGGGTAAAGAATTTTACCTCACCTAACATGGCCAATAAAATGGCCCAAATGGAGGTGGTGGATTCCACATCGGATGGACTCCCATCCGTAGCTTGGAGGCCCAAGCATCGGTGCCGGTCTCTAGTCTGGTGGTCGACGTGCGGCAGGTGCATCATTTGTTCCCCATCTCGTCGGTCTTCTCATTCTCCTTCTTGGTCTACTCCTTGGTTCTCCTAACTCGAGTTCAGCAACCTTAAGCTTGTAGGTCCAGTCTTTTGTGTTGTAATCACCCTTGAAACCTACAAAATAAGATTCCAAATCTTTCTTCGGTATCCAAATGAGCTTGGATCTGGATTTGTTAGCGGGTCTCCTTGACGGAGATCCTTTCTCAACTTTAGGACTATGAAAATTTTCTACTTTGTTGATTAATTTGTTAGAACTTTTCCTAAGACATGTAATTTCTTTTTCTATAATTTTCATCTTAGTCTTTAAATCAGAAATTTCTAACTCCAGACTAGCATTTTCTTCAATCAATTTAGTATTTTCATTGATTAAATTTTTATTTTCTAATGGCAAGTTATTATCCTTAGGGCTAGTTTCTAGATCCTTGAGTTATTTTTCTAACCTATCATTTTTATTTTTAAGAAAACAAAGGTTATTTTTAACATTTTTATTTTCTATCTTAAGCTATTTACTAAGTTCAAATAACTCATCAGAAGCATCTTGTAAATTGGAATGTACCTCATTGTCGGAGTTGTCGCTATCGCTATCACTTTGGCCATGAAACCAAAGCAAGCGATTTCAACCTCAGGGTTCTGCTCTTCTTCTTCTTTTGAGCTCGAGTCATCCCAAGTTGCTTGGAATGCCTTCTTCTTAGACTTCTCGTTTTCCTTCTTCTTCTCCTTCTTGAGAAGTGGGCATTCTGGCTATAGATGCCCTTTCTCGTTGCAGTGGTAGCAGTGTCTCAGGCTTTCCTTCTTCTCCTTTTCTTTCTTTGATTCCCTACAAAACTTGGAAAACTTTTTAAGTAAAATCTTAAAGTCTTCATCGTTGGAACTTACCTCGCTATTCGATACAACTCTAAATGCAATGGTCTTCTTCGACTTTGGCTCTGGTGTATCCTTCTTCTGATTCAACTTTGTCTCGTAGGCCATAAGATTGCCTAGGAGATCTTCCATGTTAAGCTCCTCCACCTCATTTGCTTCCTCAATCGCGGTGACCTTCTGCTCCCATTCTGGTCCAAGGGAATGGAGTAGCTTTCCTTGAAACTCCCCCTTGATGATGGTCTTCCCTAAAGCTTTCAAATTATTTACAATGAGAGTGAACCTAGTGTTCATCTCACTTAAAGATTCGTTAGACTTCATAGAAAAAGATTCAAATTCTTGAGAAAGTAAATTTATTTTAGAAGTTTTTACCTTAGAGGTACCTTCGTGAGTTACCTCAAGTGTGTGCCGAATCTCGTATGCGGTGGCGCATTGCGAGATTCTGTTGAAATTCTCTGAGTTGAGCGCGTAGTAGAGGGCATTCATGGTCTTCACATTCAAAGAGAGCTCACGAATTTGTTATTGCGAGTAGCCTACCGCAGGTTTCTCTGGGATGTTAAATGGCATCTCGCACTTGGCCCAAATTGTGAAGTCATTGGCTTGAAGCCAAGTCTTCATCCGCAGTTTCTAGTAGGGGTAGTTGCTCCCGTCGAAGAACGGCAGACTGGTTGTGGACTGCCCCTCAGAAATCCAGATTGCGGAACTACTCCCCTTCATAATCTTCTTGCCGGGTGTTACTCCGATCTTGCAAGAACCTTCTCTGATACCAATTGTAAATCCCTACTTGGAGGGGGTGAGATCAGCGTGACGTAATATAAAATGCGAAATTATAAATTGAACAATCTCTCAAAATAACAATCACACAATGTACACCATACCAGTGCACTGGTGCGGCACAACGCGAAGGAACGAAGCAAAGCGAACCCTGCCACTGGTATGGTGGTAGAGCGACAAGAGGAAGGAGGAAGAGTCACCAGAGCTTGTGGACTACTTGGTCGGAGAGGGGAAAGATGAATTCTGGGGGATTCTTTGGCCAAATCAAGCTTAGGGGATGCGCAAAGTACCGGGGGTCCTTTTATAGTTGCTGGCCGAGCTTCTTGTGCTTGGAAGGCAAGCCTTCCAGTGCAAAGTCCTCATTGGAGAAGGAAGGTGTTTAGGACACTCAAATCTCTCAAGCATTCGCATGAAAGGTTGGGCATTAATTTGATCTGGAGATTTCATTCAGACGGTGGAGAAATCCTTAGAGAATCTCCCTTCCAAATCTGGTAGGAGATCTCTGAGGATTCGAGGAGATATCAGCCTTGAATCCTCGTCGGAGTGGGATTCCTCTACTGTAATGGTGGAGGGACCTGAATGCAAGGGTGGCGAGGAAGCTAGGGAGCTCTGTGCAAGAGTTTTTTCAAAAGTTAGGGGTCAGAATGTAATTAGGTGGATGATTTTGCAAAGTAGGTCAGGATGACCTTCCCTCAGGCCCAAATTTTGGTATAAACCTAATTTGGACCTAAGGAATCCAATGGTGAAGTTGGATTTTAGGTTTGACCATGCTTGATTGGGCATTTTGCATAAAAACCCAATTTAGGTCAAATAATGAGTTGAGACTCCAATATAGGTCAAAAGAGGTTCCAAAGGCCAAATTTAAGGTTCTAAACCCTAGGGGATAATTTTCCATGAATTTTAGAGGATTTATTTGATTTTTATTCAGACCAAAACCTTGTTGCATTAAGTAGGTTTGTTTTAGGGTTAGAAAATGTCATTTAATTCTTAAATCTCACAATAACCCTTTTCTGACTGAACCATCCACTTTTCCTCTTATTAAGTCCAATTGACCTATGTTTAACCCTTGAGAAATCCCGTTGATTCACTGCAATGGTAAAATTGTAGTTGTACCCTTTAGTTCACGTTCCTTCTCAGAACAGTAAACCCTTGACTTAGGTCTTCCTTTAGGTTATGGAGGAGCTTTCGTTTACTTTCTATGGTCAAAATGAGATAGTTAGGGCTCATGATGAGGCTCTCATCACGCACCTAATGCTGTGGGCCATTGGATCTTCATCCAATGGCCACGAGCATGCCACGTCGCCCGTCCAGCTAGATAAGTATAAATGAAAATAGACAAGTATATATAACAGAAGGTTCACGTAGTGCATTGGCTTATGCACGTGCACAGAAGTACGTGACGCACATTCGAGCCAAGTGCTATGCGAAATTGAAGTAGCGCTAGGTACATGGGCGTAGGTGCAATTGCACGATCGGAGGGCGAAGGCGTGACCACGTGGTGTGATCAAAGCACGCTGCGGGCGGATGCACGATCCCACGTGCTTTGCGAGATCATGAAGGTGAGGAAAGCATGCTCGAGCCGTCTGATCTCACGATCGAACGTTTGAGGACTAA
Source organism: Thalassia testudinum (assembly GCA_037157565.1). Taxonomy (NCBI): domain Eukaryota; kingdom Viridiplantae; phylum Streptophyta; class Magnoliopsida; order Alismatales; family Hydrocharitaceae; genus Thalassia; species Thalassia testudinum. The sequence continues at coordinate 115,961,495 of JAZHRO010000014.1, forward strand.
GTGTTGGAAAGGGCCTTGCGAGTGCACGTGTGGAGAGTGGTTGTTGCAACAGGTGCACAAGGAGGAAGCGAAGCCATGCGTTCGTGATCCAAGGGTGCAACGGGTGCCATGTGTTGCCACATGGATTAAATCCGCATGATGGAGGTGAATTTGAAGTTTTTTTGAGGCTAGATCAGATCTGTTGATCTCCTGATCAATGGATCTGATTAAACAGGAGTTGTTACACGAGAGTAAGGGCTGAAATACCCTTTTTTCCCTCCATAAAATCTATAAAAGAAGGCCTAGGGACCCCCCAGTTGAAGCATCTCTCTCCCTTCCATCAACTCTAGACATCTTCCACCTTCTTTGCAACTCTCTATCCCTCTGCAACTTCGCTTCGACCATCACCTCGACGCTCTAGATCTAAGGTGCTGCTGCATCTCGCACAAGCATCCCACAAGCGACTTCGTTTCTCTACCACTTTCTTCTCTCTCTCTCCCTCTCTCTTTCTATCTATCTGTCTCTATTAGATTTTCTATTATGAAAAAGTTTATCTAATTGAAATAAAATTATGATTCTCTAGATATCTGTTTTATACATATATACACATGTATATCTAGTTAGAATTAGTTTTATTGAATTGCTTCTAAATAAATTGCGATTGCCTTCCTGCGAACGACCCGGTACTCACCGATTTTGTAAATATTATTTATCGACGTGTTTTCGCAGTATACTGCAACTAATTAACTTTCAAAATGTGAATTACGCACCGAATAAGTTGGCGCCGTTGCCGGGGAGGTAACGGAAATTTTTGAAGCTTTCTTTGGTACAAATTTGAGATTTCCAACTTGCTATTTTCGTTGAATTCATGTGTGTAGGAAAGCAAGGAAATCAGAACAAAACACGACTACAGGAATTGTGGGTTCGAACCTCAAGTAAGTACCCATAGTTTAGATTAGTTACATCTAGGATTTGCTTGAACCATAGGATTAGTTAGAATTTGTTTGCATAAAAAAAAATTCTCTTGATTTTCAGGCTGAAATAAAACTTTATCTTAAAAATTCAATTCTTTTGATCTGTACGTTGAAAAATTTTCAAATTTTTACTGGACATAAATTTTAAAGTTATGAACTTCATATCCAAACATCAAATAAATCTAAATTATAGAAAAAATTTAAAAATTCATACATTGGTCTATTATCAATAGGGTTATCGTTCCTAATTTTTCAGAGTTCAAAATATTACAGGAATTTTTATACAACTTCGATTGACTTGAAATTTTTGGCATTGAATTTCTGAGATAATCAAGAATTTAGAAAAAAATATGAAAAATTTATTTCTTGTACATTTGATTGCACTGATTATCCAATCACCAACTGAGGGTCAAACTAGATTGCAAAACCCCCTGTACACTTTAAATCCAAAAAAAATAGGAAACGTCCAATAAAAATTTTCTAAAAATATTTTCTGACTGCGTAGTCAGTGGTGCAATAAGACCAATTGATTTTATTTCTTGGGTCGCACCACTAATCTGATTTTGAACTTAAAAAAATCATCCAGAATTATCTATGCTTAGGGTTCCACATTAAGGATAAAGCACAACTGCATTTCCATATTTAAAGGAAATCTATCAAACAAATTGGGATTTGCAAAACTCTTGTGTGTCTCATCAAAACCTTGATTGAGAATATTAACTCAAGTGAATCCTAAAATGCATTAACACAATAATTCGAATCTTATAGTTCACTTCATCATAAGAAATTGCTTGTAAACCCTGTTTTCCTGAGCACTTCACACATCTGAAATCAACTTTAAGGGAAAAAAACCCTCTAACACCCATCATATTCCAAAAGCACATCAAACCCATGCCTAAAACTAAGTAGACATGCCCTATGCAGGACTAATAGACTTGGGGACTTGAAACTAGATTGGGCTAAAGTCAAGGCCTTGTCTACTTGGACCCACTGGTGACAAGAAAGGTTAGTGCGGTAACCACGTTAACCTTTAGTGGTGTCCCACCATGCGGGGTGTCCTAAGGGGTCCCACCCTTCTAGCCAGCCAATTAATTCAATGATTGATCTAACCTAGTTGTGTTTTGGGGAGCCAGGATCAGGTCCAATTAGGGTTGACACTCTAAGGACCAGTTTGATTGATTGCATTGAGAGGGTGGAGGGTTTCTCTCATTTGTCTTCTCTCTCATTTGCAGATATTCTTTTGATGCATGCAAGATAGAAGATCTCAAAATCTTGATTTTCTAACACCATTAGAAAGAAATCATAGGAGAAGACATATTTATCCAAGATTTGAATCTAAACCCTCTGCAATGGATAGTCATCACGAGGAAGGAGATTGATAAACAAAATATGGATCCTATGACTCTCTTACAAAGGAAGGTCACTAAACAAGGCCAGTATCATGACCAACAGATGGAAGTCATAGTACAGGCCATCACTCAACTCCAAAATGGAAGGGTAGACCGGTCCCTCCGTGACTTTTATAACCCTCCTAATGCCCAACCTGAACCCTTTGTTAAGGTACCTCTGGATGGGAAAGATTTTGAACTCAAACCTTAGATCATTAACTTAATTCCCCACTTTCATGGCCGTAAGTCAGATGACCCCTTCCACCACCTTGAAGGGCTCCTACATATCGAAAGAACCTTTGGCCCTAGGAACGTGAATGAAGGTACCCTAATGATGAAAATGTTCCCATTATCCTTCAAAGATAGAGCTACACATTGGTTGAGAATAATTGGTAGACCAATCCTAACTTGGGATGACCTGAGAAGCACATTCCTAAAGAAATTCTTCCCTATAGGAAAAACTAATGCCCTTAGATGTGTCGTAACAACCTTTAAGCAGAACCCTGGGGAATAACTACATGAGGCATGGGAGAGGTTCAATGATTTAGCTCGGAAATGCCCTCATCATGGGATTCTGAAGTGGCACTTGGCCCATATTTTCTTTTATGGGTTTAGTGATAATCTGAAGAATTTTGTTGATGTGGCAAGTGGGGGCAATTTCCTGAGTCAAGATGCTAAGGGAGCCTTTCAATTGTTCGAGAATATGAGTGAAAATTTCCTCAACAATGCCTCAATGTTCACCTTTAACAGAGCTAATCAGCCAAGGGGTGGAGTTTATGAAGTTAATAATAATTCAAAGTTGGTTGATTTAGAGCTAATTGCACAACGATTAGATAAGGTGGAACTCGTGGGAAAGAATGTGGAGAATTTGGATAAGAAATTGGATAACCATCTAAAGGGTGGGAATTCCTTAGGTACACAATCCAGATTAAATCCTATGCCTACCCAAGGAGTGCCTATATTAAACCACAACCAATTCCCCAACCCTCTAGGTCAAGAATCAATGCACAACATTAATGACCTAACCATGGCTCTACCTATGAGCCAACTTTACTTGGACCCATCTCTTTCTGGGTACCAAGGAGGGACCTTGATGCCCTCAAATTCTGAACTAGGTAGCCTGATACCTAGTTTTCTTGAGGATGTGAATACACTCCAGGGTTACATTAAAAATGAGCCTTATTCAAACACTTACAACCTTGGATGACGCAACCATCCTAACTTTGCTTGGTCAAGTCAGAAACCTGCCCAAGGTCCTAACTTCACTAAGCCAAACACTTATGAGCAACCTAGTAGGTACATGCAACCACGCACATATCAACCACAACCTACACAGGAAAACCAGCCCTCTGATCTAAGTCTAGTCCTCAAAGAAATGAGAGAAATGAATCTAAGACATAAAGAAGAAATGAATCAATTGAGGACAGATTTGATGGGATGATTAGACCAGCTAGTTGATGCTAGACAACATGGGATGTTGCCATCCCAACTCCTCCCAAACCCAAGAAACTTCAATAGGGTTAATCAGTACAACACACAAGAGCAACAAGCACTCCTAATTTAGCCTGCTCCCCAGCACCCACAAGGCTTTGTTAACCCCAACCCAACCTAGGCTCAACCCATTTTGTAGAACCCACCTTACCCTTCTAACCCTAATGCACATGCTTGTGCTGTCACTTTGAGAAGTGGGAAACAAATCCAAGATCCTTCTATATCAAAATCATTCAAAGATCTTGAGGAGCTTGAATCTGACCTGGGAGACCAAACTAATCTATAAAACAAGACTCAGGATTTGAATACTCATGGTTTTTCTCAAGCACCTTTTCATGAAGCCTTGATTAAACCTAGCGAAAAGAAAACTGATCAATCCAAGGAGTGGCTTAAGATTCTAAAGCAAGCCCAGGTGAACATACCACTCCTTGAGGCTATTGACAACATCTCGGGCTATGCAAAATTTCTGAAGGAAATATGCACATCGAAACGCTAGGCCAAATCATCAAAAAGGGTAGTGATTTCTAAACAAGCCAGTGCTATCATCTTTAATAAGCTCCCTCCTAAAAAGAAAGATCCAGGGACCCCCTTAATTTCATGTGAAATGGATGGATTCATCCTAGATCGAGCCTTAGTGGACCTCGGTGCTTCCATCAACTTAATCCCCACAAAATTATATGAAGAGTTGAGGCCCCTTGCAACACACTGATGTGACCCTCCAACTTGCTGATAGATCACTAAAATTCTTAAGGGCTTTTTATAGAATGTGATTATAAAAGTGAGGGATTTTGAGTACCTTGTGGACATCCTTATTCTAGATATGGAGGCATCAAGAAACGTGAACCACACCCCGATAATCTTAGGGAGACGTTTCTTGGCCACGGCCAAGGCTCTAATCAACTATGATATGGGGATTATGCACATCACCTCTGGTAGGAAAAATTATCAACTCAATATCTTTAAAACTTCCCAAAAGAATAAGGTGAATTGTGATTCCATTCAGGTTGTAGGAACAATTGAACAAGTGTTGGCAATTCATACTAAAGATGATCCAAATCCTACCAAAGCTCAAGACCAGCATAAAGGGAAAGAAGGGGATGTACTTGAGGATAATTCTAATCTACCATCTCCCATGGAAAATCAAATTGAACAAGACATTAGTGGGATTGAAAAACTCCTGGGAGTAACTTATGATGAATTAGATGATAATATAAAGAATCCTCAATACATCCACCCTGAAATTCAAGAACTTTTGAATTCTGAGGGAGTTCAAGAAAATGGACAATCTAAGGACATGAACCAGGAAGTAACCCCAGAAGAAGTTCAACACATACAGATTGGGGAAGAACTTATAAGCCAATTGGTTCAAGTGGATGGCTCGACTCAGAAGAAGTGACTTCAGATGAGGAAGAGGAAATTTCTATTGAAGATTTGATGAATTCCACACAACTCTACCCCTATCTTCAAATGACCCAGAGCCTGGAGAACTCATGATTTTCGATATCAACTACCATTATGAAGATCCTTATGATTTTGATTCAGAACCAGATCTAAATCTCAATCATGATCTCGATCTAGACCCTCTACTACCTCTTCTTGATCTATGGAACTGGATTAACGAACAAGCTATACATCTTCAACCTCATCCACCTGACCCTATTTCATATTCCAAATCAGAAAGACTCTTTGGAATAGGACTGCACCATTAGCTAGTTCGCATTTATGGATCACTGATTCTGGGACCAAATGATCATATCTTTCTACTAATTTTAAATTCCCCTGCAACTGTTATTACTTCTCTTAACCCACAGTAGTGAACTACATATTTCTGGGTTTAAGTCTGGCAAATGACATTAAACTTAGCGCTGGCTGGGAGGCAGCCCAGTACTCTATACAGGTAGCTCTGCATCCTCTACATCCATACTGACCTGGATTATCAAGCATAGTCAGGCGATATCCCCTCCTCTTACTTATTATATTTTGATTTTCATGCGTATATTTCAATGAGGACACTGTAATAAATAGGCATGGGGGGGTGGACATTGTATGTCTAATTTTTATGTCGAAAAAAAAAGAAATTGCATTTAGGCATAAAGAATTTTTATTAAGGTTTTATTAGGGATTTATTCCTAAGTTGATTCCTTAGTTTAGAATCCAGTATAATTTCACACTTATACATAGAATTTGCAATGGATCTTTTGTGAAGACCAGTAAACATCTTCAGTTTGTTGAGAAGAAACAATGCTTCTTCTCCTAAACCCTTGGATAGTAATCAAGAAATCAGGCAAGCTATCCTTTAACAGTTCCACCAAATAAGTGTGAGGTAAGAGTCGAAAGTCTACTAGTGCTCTAAGGCTAGTATGAGGAAACTTAGACTCTAGATAATGAGATAATGATACTCGGAGTTAGGCATAGTTTTCGCCCTCAATTTCTGTGTATAAGTTCTTAGTGCGAAGTACTTGAGAGCCACCAAATAAGGCAAATATGCAGAGAGCGAGTTCTCATAAAACTAGGACTGAGGTGGATGGTCACGACCAATTTTTACGGAATCCTCGGCTAAAGAAGGATATTAATGTCAAGGTTAGAAATACATTGTCCTATCCATTCCCTTCCCTGTGTCAAGAATAGGCACTTCCACCAAATAAACCACCTGATATCCTCTTGAACACCCATAATCCTGAATAATGCCTTGTAAATAAAAGTTCGTATGCTACGTTGAGTTAATAGATATTTGAAAAAGAAAGGAAAAAAAGAAAGAGAGAAAAGAAAAGAAAAAAAATATATATATACATAGAGAAAAAGAAAAATAAAAAAAAGAGTTTATAAGTGTTTTTAGAATTTATTTCAAGTGTAATGAGGTAACAACACCTACCACCCTCAAGATCCACCAAATACAGCCTTGACCTACTTTTCTATATTTCTGGCTGCCTGAATATGGGCTGAGGAATTCTAACTTAGTCTTAGAGTTATCAGAACCTAATCAAAGTGTTAATACCAGGAGATACCACCAAATATACTTATAAATCTGGTGTGAGTGTGAGCTCAAAAAGAAAAGAAAAGATAAGATAAGAAAAAGAAAAGGAAAGAAAAAGGAAGAGAGGGAATGAGTATAAAAGAACTAAAGAGAGCACAGTTTCTTGCCTCTCTCTGAGTTGAATTATTTCATAATCTAGAAATGTAAGTTCTAAAGTACTAGTCTATTTGTTGCATCGAATGGGTGAGAGCCACCAAACACAAATCTACTTGACTCAGAAATCTTCTACCTAAGCCAAAAGTCAGGGCTAAATATATAGGTTACTTTATAACCACGAGGGAAGTAGTTTGCCTATCCCAATAGATTTTTACTAAGGGTCAAGTACAAGCTTTAGATGATGATTGGCTTTCACTTGGATCCGTTGCATAGGCTACAACAAAACACAATCACGATTATCTGGATTACTAAAGCTTTGGATGAAAACAAAAGACATAAACATCTAGTCAAACTCTTGATAAAAATTACTCATGTAGGACCACTTTGCATTTAGTCATGCATTTGCTAGGGACTTGAAAGATTTAGGCATGGGGGTGTGACTACACAGCAATCATGCAACCTAAATCACCTGAATTAAGCTAGAACACCTAGCATAACTTAGGATTAATGCATTCATAGGCATCGTAATTTGCATAATAGCTAGTTTATTAGTCAAATAGATAATATCATCATTTTATGAACTAAAAGAGAGTTGATTTTAATTGCAGATGATTCAAAGCTGCAGATGTCAGATCAGACCAGATTTGATTAGTACAACAAGGGGAGTCCAATGCTTCCAAAGTCATCTCGATTAGAAAACCAAGGCACCATGTGCACTCCATAAAAGAATGGAGATCATAAAGCCAAAGGATAAAGATCTGAGCCTCAGATGTAGAATCTAACCACATGGATGAATCCGGATCGATGATCGCAATCCAACGGTACAAAAACCAACTCGATCGGAGGTCTACATCACCAGATATAAGGAAAAGAAGATGAACGGCCATGATGGTGCCACATGACACCATCACAGTCGCTCCCTCACCACCGCCCCATTTAGGAAGGCCGCACCGCACGTTGTGGGCCATTGGATCTTCATCCAACGGCCACGAGCGCACCACACTGCCCATCTGGCTAGATGAGTATAAATAGAAACAAGTATATATAACAGAAGGTTCGCATAGTATGTTGTCTCACGCGCGCATGCGGAAGCGTGAGAGGCACATTAGAGTCGCGTGCTATGCAAAATTAAAGAAGCACTGGGTATGCGGGCACGGGCGCAATTACGCGATCGGAGGGCAAAGGCACGACCATGTGGCACGATTAGAGCACGTCACGAGCAGACATGTGATCCCACATGCTTTGCGAGATCAGGAAGGTGAGGTAAGCGCGCTCGAGTCATCCGATCTCACAATCGAAGGGTAGAGGATTACGCACTGAAAAGGGCCTTGTAGGTGCACGCATAGAGAGAGGTTGTTGCAGCAGGTGCATGAGGAGGAAGTAGGGTCGTGCGATCACGATCCAGGGGTGCAGCGGGTGGCACGTGTCAGCCAGGGATTAAATCTGCACGATGGAGGAAAATTTGAAGTTTTTTTGAGGCTAGATCTGATCCTTTGATCTCCCAAGAGTATGCTCAAAATGATGGAGGTAGCTTGCTCCAACAGTACGATTGGATTCCTGCCTTTGGTTTGTAGCTTATGCTTAGGTGTACCTACGTCCTTCAAAAATCTTGCATAAGCTGGTACGTGGCAAATTGCATCCATCAACGGATGTTTATTTGGACCTGCTTGAAGAGCTTGACCGGGTCCTCCTCTAGAGCCACGGGTTTGGGTTTCCTTTTTCCTTTGGTCAAGGCCTCCGGAAATGGAACCTCTGCTAGTTCATCTAGAATTGGTCTAGGTTCTTGATCTGGAACAGGGGTATCCTGAATGACCAACCTAGGGTTTGGGTTTAAACTACCAGGCTAAGAGTGGCTCAGGTAAGGTGGGTCCTGAGTTGCTTTGCCATTACGAGTGGTAACAGAGTTTAGTCCTGCCTGGTTCTGTGTTGGGGTAGGAAAAAGAGGTGGCTGCTGCTGATAAGCCACGTATGATGTTGAAGCCTCCATCCCATTAGTTGATGGAGCAGAAGGAGCCTAATAAATGTAGTGGGCCTGGCCCTGAGTCGATTTCATATTGTGCCTCTGGTTCATCATGTTATTTGGATTGGGCAGAGGTTGTGAAGGGAGTGCACTAGGTTGGCAAGGATTTGTCATCAGGGCGAGTTGATTGTGATCCTCTATGATCTCGTATTTGTGCTGTTTTCTCATGGTCGCATTTCTTTTCTGAATGTTAGCTAGAGTCTAAAGGATAAGAGTCATTTGATCTTCCTGAGTTGGCCCGGTTTGGTAAGTTGGGTTGGGCCGAGGCTGAGGCGGTTGATATGGATGAGAAACTTGTGATTGGGGCTGATATTGAGGTCTCTGATTTTGATTGTTCCGTAACCATGTGAAATTAGGATGATTACGCCACCAAGGATTATAAGTGTTTGAGAAAGGATCGTTCTAGATGGCATTGAGGTCCTCGCAGGTCTGACGAACCTGAGAGAAATCAGAAGATGAGGGTTTAGAGTTCCCCGAACTAGAGTAAGCGGATTCAGAGTTTCCTTCGAAACCTAAATAACACGTGGATGGGTATGGATCCATCCCTTAAGAAGATTGGCAGTAGATGTTATGCATAGCCTCCCTCCCAGAGGGTGGTTGTGCAAAAGGGTTTTGTGCAGAGGTGGCTTGATGTAGATGTCGAGTTAGCTCATCCACCTTCTTCTCAATGATTGAGACCTTGTCCAGGTGACTGGCCATTAACCCCAAGTTGATGGAAGAGGATAGGCCCTGCGTCTCATGTGCTCCCCGCAGATTTGTCAATGCACAGGCATTCGTCCGATCAAACATGCCCATGGATTCATTATTGATGGAGTTCTCGCATATGTTCTCGAGAATTTCCCACATGGTGTCTTTGTGTTGACCCATGATGTTTCCTCCACAGGTTGCATTGATGAATAATCGAATATCCTCATGGAGTCCCTAGTAAAAAGACTGGACTTGTTCCCATTTAGGAACTCCATGGTGGGGGCAGTTTCGCATGAGATCCAGAAAGCAATCCCATGCCTCATGAAGTTGTTCTCCTGCTTGCTGCATGAAATGTGTGATCTGGTGTCGCAGAGCATTTGTCTGGCCAATAGGGAAGAACTTTTTCAGAAACTTGGATTATAGTTCAGCCCATGTGTTGATTGGACAAGTTAGGGCTTGGTACCAGTGAACAGCCTTGTCCATACGAGAGAAGGAGAACATTTTCATGAGCAAGATATCCCGATTTTGAGCTTCTGACCCGAAGGTCTAGGCCAGATGCTTGAGTTGCATGATATGCTGGAAAGGATTTTCAGAATTAAGCCCATGAAATTTAGGAAAAGCATGAATCATGTTGTGCTTGAGTTCATTACCAGGACCTCCAACTAGGATTTTGACTTGAGGTTCGATTGCCATCATAGTGGGATTGTAATGATCTCACATCATAGAAAGCTGTGGTGAATTCATAAAAGGCCTGGAATAGATCATTGAGGCACCGAAGCTAACTCTGGAGATTGTTTTCTTCTTCTGCTAGGTGTTCCATGATTATGGATGAAGGAGATCTAGGCTCAGATGAATCAGAAGATATGTCAATCTGGTCAGGTTGTTGTACAAACAGGGAAGTCGAGGATTGACCTCAACAAGACTGAATAGGTAATGGAGGCCTCAAGGGTGGTCTTAGGGACCTCCTCCAAACATGCATCGATGGAGAAGACGAGGGATAGAAGGTGATATGGACCCAATCAAGATACCCAAATATCTTTAGATTACACTAGAGGTTCGGGGAGGATGATACCCCTAGATCAGAAAGTCATCCACCTGAGAATTACCTTGAAAGCCACGAAGGGAGAGTCCTGCAAAGACCCCTACATGGTAGAGCGTCAACATGGGTTACAGGACTTCCCCCACCTGGCCTTCCTTATCAGTGAGGGTCCAGGTAGACCAGAATGGATGACTTGACCTCTTAAGTCTACCAATTTTAAGTTTAAAGCATGGGTGGTTAGGATTTCACTTGAATTTTAAGATGTTTTTGTGAGTGGTGACATATTTTGAAGATTGGATGACCCCGCAAGGTGGGTCAGCTTCACCTAATTTGTCCTTGATTATTAGGTTCCGCTTTTAGGATCCAAGTGAGATTTAGAGCTTGATTCTTAGGGTTTGATTGTTTAGGTAAGTTCAATCAAAGCTTAGTACACACACAGTTTGGGAAGATTGATTCCCTTTTAAGAAAGTGTGTCTCTAGAACCCTAGAATGAAACCTTAATTGGCTCTAATTGGTCTAATCAAATATTTCCAAATCTGGCACGTAAGGCTCAATCAAGAAGGTGGTAGCCCTAAGTGTCTCAAATCCCTAATTAGGTGTAAGAATTAGGTTTGGGAAATTTTGAAAAGTGAATCAAATTAGGCAACTTGTTATGATTGAATATAAATATAGAATGCAAGTTTGTCCTAATTGATTTCTTTCCTTTTTTAGCTTTTTAGAATTAGGGCTTTAATGAGGATGGAAAATGAGATTACCTGCCCTTGAGGTGGCTATTGTGCGGTTGATCTTGCTCCTTGGGTAAATTCCTTCACAATCACAATCAAAAGAGATAAATCAAGTTATTATCAAGTCAGGAATTGTAATCAAGTGATCAAATTACATGTTGCTTCCTAGCAACTATGCCAAAATGTTTGTTGCATTGAAACAGAGTTTAAAAATGATACATTGTAGTATAGCCGATAAAGCGAGAAACTAAATAGAATTTATACTCGAATGGAAATCCGAGGTCGAATGTAGGGAGAAATCAGCAAATCAATCTCAAGATCACAATTTCAAGTAGAAGATATAAGCAATTGCAATCAAAATTGACTCAAGAATGATGTATCAATAATTTCAAGCAATAATATGTAAAAATGATGGGTTAAAATGGTGATTTGAATCACCAATTAACCACTTTTAATTAAGCTCAAGTGTCTCAAATAAATGAACAGTGAATCCAACCAAAACTAAGTATCTCAATAATGCAACAATAGCCTAGAACCACCAATAGAGGCAAAGGCCGCACTTTTCCTTCAAGCCTCAGGGAGAGGCACAAGCACAACACAGTAGCATAAAGGCGAAGGCCTCTCAATTTCTCTAAGTGTAGTGAGCAATAGAAGGAAAAACCCCCTTCCTCTCTCTTTCTTTCTCTTCTTTCTCTCTCTGAATCAAGCAAACTAGACAGGACCCGAGTATCCAGATAATCGGACCAAGCCTAGACCCGCATGGTGAGAGCGCTGGCAAGGGCATGCGTATGCGCGTGCGTGAGTAGGGGCCTCACACCTTGTCCATGCTGAGGCAACAAGCCATAAGCACAAATTCTACTCATGTACTGCAAGTGCATCTATGTTCCACGATGTGGGACTATCCCACCCTCCTTCGATGTAGTACAAGAGCAGATGAAGAAGCCTTAGATTAGAGTCAAAGATGATGTGTGCAGCTTTAATTGAGGGCCTAGGATGACTTATGTGGTTGGCCTACAATTTCAGGAGATGCTTGTGGGGAAGGACATGGTCGGAAGACTACGTACGAAGTCAGAGGAGTTGAGGCGGCAGCGGAGGTCCAGTGAAGCACATGAAACCAAGAATACGATCTTTCAACCGCGTTGAACTAGCTCGAAAGGTTCACCGGAGCATGGAGAACGTAGTGGTGGTGGTGGTGCGACGTGAGGATGCCTGTGGTGTTTGACGACCTCGGGAAGATGGTGCGCGTAGGTGGTGGTGTTTGGTGGCACTAAGGAGAGGCCAATAGCCTCAATAATCAAAGGGCTTTTACTCTCTGGTATACAGCGATTCTAATGGGTATGGAGCAGTGGTGTTTCGAGTATTCATGCGACAGGAAGGCTTCGCTGGAGAGTTGCCGGAGAGGAGGAAGACGATGGCGTAGTGGGTGGAAGCGTGGTTGATTTGAAGTGTGGGTGAGGAAGAAGTGATGTTGAGGGAGAGAGGAAGAAATAAGGAATCTTAGAGGAGAGGAAGGAGACCGGAGAACTTCGGTCATGGCTTGTCTAGAGCCGGAGAAGGAGATAAGGATGGTGAGGCGGCGAAAATGAATGAGGCAGGGGAACGCCGTCCCTTTGATCGGAGAGGTACGTGAGGAAGAGATCAAGATGGTGGCACCTGCAATTTGATGGTTGGAGGTGAGGAGGAGCGGGACGAAGGGTGTCGCCGGAGCAAATTTTGAAGGTGGCCAGAGAAAGAGGAGATTTCCGAGGCTAAGATTTGCTAAGGAATTCAACCTTGTGACCTGGGTCCTTAAATAGGGCTTAGAAGGGCATTCCACGCTTGGAAGCACATGGTGCTTGTGCGACAAGGAAACCCGATTTTTGGAAGATTTGCAATAGGTTTTGAGTAGGATTTAGAGCCCAAAGCATAGCTCAAATGGAAGAGGATTTCATCAGGGATCTCTCTTTCGAATTTGGGAGAGATTTATCAAGAAATCAAAGAGAAATCTCTGATTAAAGGTCGCCGGAGTAGGAGTTCCTCCACGGTAATGGTAGAGGGACCAATTTGTAAAGAATGACGATAAAGTTTGGGGGCAATTTATAATTATTTCAAAAGTTAGGGGCATAAACATGAAAGAAAAGAGTCAGACAGGACTGAAATGTAAACTAGGTCAAGGTGATCTCTAATTGGGTCCAAATTTTGGTACAAAGCTAATTTGGACCCAAGGAATCTAATGGTGAAGTTGGATTTAGGTTTCAACCAAGTTTGACTACGTAAATTGCACAGAAATCTAAATTAGAGTAACTATCTATCTGGGACATTTTTTTAGGTCAAAATAGGTTCAAATGGTCAAATCAAGGATGCAAACCCTAAAGAATATTTTTCTATGATTTTTAGAAGGTTTAGATGAATTTTATCCTGACCAGAACCCTAATTAATTAAGCGGGTCTGTTTTTAGGGTTTCAGATGTCCATTAATTCTTAAAATGCGTAAAAACCCATTTCTGTCTGCATGAACCTACTTATTAGACATTAATGATCATATGACCTTTAATAAACCCCTGAAGTCCCCTACGATTATTCTGTATTTGTGATAAGGTGGTAAAAGTGAAGAAATAACCCTATTTTCATCTTTTCTTCTCAAATAGAATATTAAGCACTTAGGACGCTCTAAAGGTTATGTAGGAGCAGTTATTGACTTTATTAGACTAAATTGAGCTAGTTATGGCTCATGATGGTGTTCCCATCAAGGGTAAGCTCTTTCTTGGTTTTGGCTCTGGTGTATCCTTCTTTTTTTGCTTCATCTTCATCTCATAGGCCATGAGATTGCCTAAGAGATCCTCTATGTTGAGCTCCTCTACTTCCTTCACCTCTTCGATGGCGATTAACTTTTGTTCCTACTCCGGTCCAAGGGAACGAAGAAGCTTTCCTTGAAGCTCCCCGTTAATAAAGGTCTTACCTAAAGCCTTTAAGTTGTTCACTATAAGAGTAAAACTTATATACATCTCACTCAAGGATTAATTAGATTGCATAAAGAAAGATTCAAATTCTTAAGAAAGTAAATTTTTTTAGAGGATTTTACCTTTGAAGTACCTTCATGCATTACCTCTAGTGAATGCCATATCTTGTATGCGATGGCGCATTATGAGATGCGGTTGAATTCCTTCGGGCTCAATGCACAATATAGTGCATTCCTTGTCTTTTCATTGAGAGATAACTCCCAAGTTTGTTTTTGAGAGTAACCTGCCTCAAGCCCCTCCAGGATGACATATGGCACTTCGCACCATTGCCATATCGTTTAGTCATTGGTTTGAAGACAAGTCTTCATATAGAGCTTCCAATATGGGTAGCTGCTGTCGTTGAAGAATGGCAGGAGGGTAGTGGACTACCTCTCGAATGGTCTCATAGCAAAGATGCTCCCCTCCATGATCTCATCGATTGTGGCACAGTGAATGCGAGTACCTGCTCTAATACCAATTGTACATTCTAACGGAGAGGGGTAAGATGTGCATAATAAACAAATGTAATCCAGAAATGAATCAACAATCACAAAAATATGCAATCACACAAGAACACAATTATTTTTAGGTAGAAACCCAAACCCAGGTAAAAACCACCACCTAAGCCTCTTGATTTAGGATTTCCCAATCTACTTAGTAGATGAAATCCATTAATTGAACTACTTTAATGAGGGTAGTTCAACCTCTTACAATCACACTACTTGTACGAGGGTAGTGTACCTTAAACCCTCCTCTCCGCGAGGGCTATTTTGTCTCGTGAAGAAGCTGGGAATTCGCAAAGCGACTACCCAATCACAAAAGAAAGAGAAAAACAAATACCTATAGAGCAACAAAGTAGGGATAAATCTATGCTACTATAGGTAAGAAGGACTTCCCTAATACGAAAGAGATTTGACGTGAATGCAACAGAGTTTTGCTGCTCTCAAATTTGCAATGTAAAATTTGGAGAGCAAGATCTTCTCTAAGTGATTTCACTCTTCTCTTAGACACAAAAGATGTGGAAATGGATTCTTAAGATGTATTTTGCTAAGGAAGGGTGCTTTTGTATTTATAGAGGTGCCTAGAAGGCTTTGGAAGGCCATAGAAGCCTCTTGTAGCCGTTGGGAACAAGGCTCAAGAGAGTGGTCCAAAAATCCACCGAAAATAGGGTCATCAAAGAGTTTGATAGGGTTTTCGAATGTCTGGATTTATGGTCAAGCATTTGGGTCATCATCTAATCTGATGATCGGTCATCTGATCTAGAAGGGTTGATCATCTGCACTCGGTTGGATCAAGATAAACATCTAAGAAAGCAATTTAAGATGTCTAGAAAATTAATCAGATGTCTAATTCTAAGATGGGTTTCTTCCTATTTTGACTAGATCGAAATAGGGTTCTAGTGTTTATAGGTCAGATGACATATTAGACGTTTGACAAAATGTCTAGTTGTCTGGAAAGAGGATTCTCTGTAGGAATTGATTTCCCAAGGCTTAAACGACTATAAAAATCTGATAAATAAGGATTTGCATTAGATTAAGTCTAACGGTTCTTTATTAAATGTCTAGGAGGCTCTATAGATGTCTAAAAGTGTTATAAATATGATTAAAAGGTAATCCTCGAATATTATGTTCTGACAGTCCAGTGGTCCTATTGTTGGATGTTTGTCAGGGTCATCAAAGTATTTGAAGATGTCTGGACTAAGGGCTAGACTTCTGGATGTAAAGTGACAAAGAGGTGATTTCCAGCCTAGGTCATTGGATGTTTGGATAAACTATCAGATGACCTAAATCTCAATATCAGACATCTGATAATCATGTTAAATGTCTGATAAGACTACCTAATTCATGTTTTGATTTTATAAGATATCTTTGAGTTTGACTAAGTGTCCTAGGTGTTCCTAGGACTAAAGTGATACTCTTTGGGCTCTTTAATATGTATCAAAGAGAAAAATAATGAGCAAAGAATTTAAATAATACAAATACATTGACAAACACGCATCTATCCTATTCTTCTCAATCTTCAAGCTCCCACTGAGCGAAGCTTGATCTCCTTGTCCTCCATCAAGCTCTTCCAATCTGCCAAAGATGCGAGCTTGAGCTCCTTCACACTTGCATCCATTTGCATTATTCCTGAAAACTCAAACTCAAATGCAAATGTCAAATAACAATTGCTTTATTATCATCAAAATTAACGTTCGTGGTGCCCTTGCACCAACATAGAGGACTAATAAGTCTACTTCAGCGGACTAAATTAAAGCCTAAGTATATCATTGTTGGAATAAAAATGTTATTTGAAGCATGCATTTTATTGACAAAATTAATTAAGGTTTAGAATTATCATTCCATGCATTCCATCAATTTTTACGTACTTTGTTATGTAATTTGATTAATTACTTATATTTTATTTTTGGATGTAGGGTCTTTTTTGAGACATCAAACTTTATTATGGAAGGCCATATTGGTAATCTAAAATCAGCATGAAGTAGATTGGGTAGGCAAGTTATTTTTGGTGAAAGAAATTATTAAGAATCTCTCAATTTTTACTGATTGACACCACCCCTTAGATTTGGCTCTCTCTGTTTCTCTCTTAAATTGGAACATGCAGGTTCATGTCCTAATTTCTTTCCTAACTCAATTGGAGAGCACCGGTGACACACTATTCCTTATCCATCGCCCAAGACAAACCTCTTAATTTCCACCAACACCCTCTTAATTTCTCTCTATATATCTTTCTCTCCCTCATGTCCAAGATCGACCACCACTTATGTATCCCCCGCCCCCCTCTACATACCAAACCCCTTCCCTCTTCGTTCTCCTCTCCCTCAACACTTGCTCACACACATCATGCCTAACTCCATTAGCCACTCCTCTCAATTCATCGCCCACCAACAATATGCACAGGGCCTTCCCCCCTCCTACTACATACTCTTCCCTCTGCTCCCTCTCTCTTCCTTACAACGTAACACCATTGCCCCACCCCCTGACGCCCCCACATATGCACACTAGCTGCAGGGAACACTGATCACCTGTTCCTTCTCTGGCCAAAGAACAACAGCACTCCATCTCCTCCATCAACGTAGCACTATGCTCGATCTCTCTCTCCAGCGATTAGAACCACGCACTGCCCCCTCCTATGTTCATTCTTCTTCCCGCAAAGCCTACAACCGTGCTCCTCTCTGTTGCCATCATCTTCCTGCACCTTGACAACTACTACAACTCTGCTCTCCTCTGTGACATCCACGACCTTCACATAGCAGCAACCAACCTCGACCGTGCCTTCCTCCTCGCTTGTAGCCCATGACCACGACATTATCTCCACAACAACTACACTCCGACCATGTAGTGACAACACGTGGCTCCACACCATGTTTCTCCACTCGATGACCTTGCTACCGTGTTCCCCTCTGTGCTATCGGCTTACTCTCTCCATTGAGAGTGGCCACCACCACATCACAATGCCTCGACGTCGTCACAACACCTCAATGTGATCATTGTGATCACATTCAAAGACCTCTAAATTGATTGAAGCTATTAACTAAGTGGTCATCTTCTAGGAAATTAGGACTATTAATTAGATTTGTCCTTAAAAGCAAAATCACATTTGATTTTTATTTAAGGAATTGTGTGCGATTCTTTTAAACTAAAATTGATTTTCAATGTAATGCACACAAGCACCACAGAGCACTTCACTAAGGGACACTAGAGACTCCCTTCTACCTCATCTCCTTGCACCACAAATGGAGTTAACCAACAATCAACAAGTCTATCTCATCACTCAACCTCAGGGAGTTTATGGTATGCAGTCTTGATTAGAGGCTAAATCTCTTTACGAGTAGGTCTTAAGGCACTAACGAAAGTCGACTTAGGATTCGTACTTGATTGCATAACTTGTTTGGCCACTAAAAGAAAACGTAACTAACTTCCTTTCATCTCTAAAGAGCTCGTTAGGGATCTCAAGTCACATTCACCTTCTTATACCACTAAAGTGGGAATAGACAGGCATGAACTTGACCCCATTTGACAACACTGAGGGGTAGGTTGGAGGTTGTCTTAATGACCTAATCGATCTTTAAACACGAGGAGAGTCCCATTGCTTTATGTTTGATTAGGGTGTGTTTTTCAAGACTTATTTTTTGAATGGATTACAATTGCATCACTTCTTACCCTCACCCCCGAACACCTCATTCCAGTCCCATGACCCACACTTATCTATCCTCTGATGGATATCCTAATGAAAAATGGGATTCTTTCTACTCCTACTATAGGAGCATTGGTCCGGTTAATCTCCACTCCTGCAATTATGAGCAGAACCTAAGAGTAGGATACGCCTTCTCTAATATGCCACACACCTTAAATAAATCCAACCCATCCTCACTGAATGATTTTAATTCCAATGGTTGGATAGAAACTCCTAGGTATTATAACCCTAAGCTTGACTTTCCTCCTGAAAAGAATGATAACCTCTCCATATTCAAGTTTGAAATGCAAAAACAACATATGGAAATGATGGAATCTTTAGGAGAGTCTTTGAATACAAGTCAACAATTAAAGGAAGAAGTTAGTCACTTGATTTACTCCCTTGAGGTTGATACTAACCTTCCATGCTAGATGCATCTCCCTTAAGAGAGCCATGCCATAAGATGGAAGGGGACATTAAGGACTCAATCATGGTGTATAGCTACCCTTTTGAGGATAATGCAGACCCCTCCATACTCGATAATGCTTCTTTGAGAAGTCCTTGTAGTAAGGGGGAGGGGGGCTACATGGATACACTAGAACTGAAAAGCGTAACCACTCAATGAATTGTGATGTAGAATGGCAGCAACTAGAAGAGGAGGATCCCGTATCCTCTTTACCTGAGTTTTATTGGAGCCATCAAAGGGGAAGATGGTCCCATTAGATGAACTTGACCCAAATGATAGTATCTTTGTTACATTTGATGAAAAAGGTCATAGTCAAAAAGTCAACTAAACTCCCATTCTTGATCTTGAGGTGGAATCTACACCCCATCCCAGGGATTCCAAGCCTCCACCTTACCCCTCTAAGGACCTTGCACCTTAGTTAGATTTCCCTAAGGATTGTGATTCTAAAGTTAATAAATCTCATGACTTATGGGTGTCAGAGGGAATCATATTGGGAGTCAATAATAAAAACCTTGACCTTGCAGTTAGGGAACCAACACCCACCATACAACATTCTAAGAATTTACATGTGACCAACACAAGTGCCCTTGAGGGGATTGTACTGAATTAGATGAGTTGGATCAATTTTGGTCTCGGGGACATAAAGATTTAATTTTCAAGGAAGATAAGAAAACACTTGAAGTACTTTATCATGGCATTGAGAATTTTCCTAAGTCTCAGGGAGAAGAGGGAAAAAACATAGAGGAGGAGGATGATGAGTTTGAGGGCCTAGACTTAGAGTATCGAGTGACTCTAGGGGGGAGTATGTTTGTTTGAGGACTTACCCCTTGAGGATCTTACTATCTTAGCCAAATCTAGATTCATACCTACTTTTGATTACGTGGATCATCCTCTCAAAAATTGGGAAGAAATGGAACCAATTGATATCTTGAAGAGAGAATCTATACACCCCAGGGGCAGGATCTTAGCATCGAACATGAACCTGGGGATGTCATTATTGAGGATAGTCCCACTCCTATTGCTTCCAACCTACCTTCACATGGTAGTGAAATGGGGGCCACCCTTGAACTGTCCAATCTAAAGGGCAAACACTTGGCCCCATTCCAAGACAAGTGCCTTAATGATAAGTAGGATGAAATTCAATTATTTACTAAGGCTGCTAGGGATGACATTTAGGAACTGGAATAGTTGTTGGGGATGAATGTTGAACCACTCAAGCCCTCTTTGACGCTCTTCGCTACCTTGCTACTTAGAGACTTAAAAACTCCCTAGAAACTAGCTTCCTCAAGTCTCTGCTTACATTTTTGCTTTACGAGATGATAACCAGACCGATATGTCCTATGGTAGAGTGGTCGGCATGGATTGACGCTTGTCTAGGTCAATCCATCATCCTTAGGGTGTTCCTCATAGCACTTTCTCTTTTCCACATGCTTCTGCTTGAGGAGACATTGTCACCTATCACTACTCTCTCTAAGGTCATGAGTCAAGTATATTATATGAGACCGCCAAAGGTGGCCCAAGAATATCCCGTTCTCACCTATGTGTAGCGAACATTTGGCATCACTCTCCATCACCAACTTGCCAACATCTTGGGTTACCTATCCACTAGGCTAGATTTGTTACGTATCTTTTTTGGGTCTTTCTCTACCTTTTCTAGACCTCAATTTGTAGGAATTTCCCATCTAGCTCATTGGGAGGAAGCCCAACTCTTTAAGTACTACCTGCCCTTTTACATCCAATGAAGACATTGTCAGATTTAGTCATGGGGGGTATAACCTAAGGTTGTACATAGCATTTATACATACTTTGATGCATGTAGTTAGTGCACTGATATATAAACAAAAAACAAAAAAAAAGAGAAAAAGAAAAAAAGGAGACAGAGAGAGAAAAAGGAGCAGAAATTGTGCTAGTCCTAGCATTTGATTATGGAAGAGTTCACCTAAGTTCTAGACTAGAATGAATGATTAATTTAGACCTGAAATGCCAAACCTTAGGAGATAAGTGAGATATAACAACTTTAGGCCTCTAAGGCCAGTTTAGCTTAAAAATTCTAGTATTTGTTAAGATATGGATTATTCGTCAAGTAATTGAGGAAGTTAAGAAGCTGAGGTATTAAGTCAAAGGCTTAGGGAGTATCTAACTTCTTTGTTTGTCCTTTGGTTTGGGAGTTTTAGTAACTTAAGCATTCACATCTCACACATGGGTCTGGTTCAGTACACTTAATGAAGAATAGCTTTAAAAATTCCTCCATCTAAAAATGGTTTTCTCAAAATCTGACTTAGGAGAGGCTCAAAAACACAAGTTGATTAGAAGAGTTCCTACTGCATGAGAGGAGTAAATACTCTGCTTGAGGATGCATTATAACATGTCATCTCCTCAATGCTTGTCTTTTACGATATTTAAGTATCCTATTGGGGGCTTGTAAGTGTATCTTATTGTTTAGGTGCCATGGGCAACATTATCTCGAAATTTCAATTGCCAGGGCTTGGATTAGCTAAAGAATGTCACAGGTGGCATTATCATGAAGTGTCGATTGCCAGGGTTCTTGGGGTTGCCATGGGTGGTGCTATCCCGAAGCATTGAATGCCAGAGACCCTTCGAGGATTGATGATGGGAACAAGGAATCTGACATAGACCATGTTGAGAGCTAATCCAAGGTTAGATTTAGATGATTCACAAGAAAATTACAAAAATAAGAAAAAATGTCAAAAACATCTTCATATCTATTCTAAGAAAGGTGCTACCAAGCTGAATGTAGACCACATGCATGAACACACACGTGCTTTAACCTTTAGGGTCAACAAACCGTTGGGCAGGCCATGGGGCCTAAGAAACCATCGTTAAAGGCCCAAATCTAAAGCCGATCAAGTTAGTATCTTGACCGGTACTTGAGTACCTTAATGCTAAAGGGTAGTATTTCAAACTAGTCTCCAGAGGTGTGGCACAATAAGTCATCCTAATGATAAATTTTGGTCTAGAGATCTAGTTATGCTCAATATGACTTTGCTTGAGACTAGTAAAACTTAAGCATGCGGATATTTGATAGGTCTACTTCAATGTACTAATTTAAATCCTAAGTATGTCATTATTGGAAAAAAATCTAATTTGAAGCATGCATTGCATTGATAAAATTAATTAAGCTTTAGAATTATCATTCCATGCATTCCATCAATTTTATGTACCTTGTTATGTAATTTGACTAATTATATTTTATTTTTGGATGTAGATTCATTTTTGAGACATCAAACTTTATTACGGAAGGCCATATTGGTAATCTAAAATTAGCATCAAGCAGGTTGGGTAGGCAAGTTGTTTTTGGAGAAAGAAATTATAGAGAATATCATAATTTTTACACATTGCCACCACTCCCTAGATTTGGCTCTCTTTGATTTCCCGCTTAAATTAAACTCTGCAGACCGACATCTTGATTTCTTTACTAACTCAGTTGGGGAGCACGGGCATCACACTATTCCTTATTGATGGAAGAAACATCAGGAGCACTAACTAGCTCTTTTTGATCCAATTAAGTCAGTAAATGCTCCCATATAACCAACTGAAGGTCATAATTCATTACATAAGCATTCTGAGGGAAAAATAAGAAACTAAGGTTAAAACTACAATTTTACTAGCTTAGCATGAATGTACTACAACCACAGGTTTTCTCAACCACTGAATAAAGGACAAATGGTCTTAATAAGATAACAAGTGGGTTAGATTAGACAGAAAAGGGTTTGCGTATGTTTTAAGAATTAAATGACTTTTGAAACCCTAAAAATAGACCCACTTAAGTACCAAGGCTTTGGTCAAAATAAAATTAACATAGACCCTCTAAAAATCATAGAAAAATGTTCTCTAGGTTTTGGTACCTTCAAATTGGCCATCATAACCCATCTTGACCTAAAATGGAGCTTCAGACAGATATTAACCCTAATTTGGGTTTTTGCAAAAAATTACCCAGTCAAACGAGGTCAAAATAAAAATCCAACTTCATCATTGAATTCCTTAGGTCCCAAAATTTGGACACAAGATGAGCTTGTCATGACCTACTTTGCAAAATGGTCTTATATGATTACATTTATACCCCAACTTTCAAAAACCCTTGCATTCAGCCCCCTAACTTCTCTATCTTCTTCACAATAAGGTCCCTCCACCATTATCGCAGAGAAATCCTTCTCTGGAGACCTTTGATTGAAGAGAACTCCATCTCTATTCAATCAAACTCTAGCAAAATTGGAAGGGAGGCACTTTGAGAAATTCCCTTCAATCTAAGCCCGTTCATGTGCTCCAGATCTTTCCCAATCTCTCATGCGAATGCATGAGAGATTTGGGTATCAAGAAGTTTCCTTCTCTGTCGATCTTTTTAAGCTTGGGAAGCTTTCTTCCCAAGCTTAAAACTTCTTCCTGTGACCTATAAAAGACTCCCCAGGGTTCGACCATTCTCAGCTTGAAATTTAGCCGGAACTCCCCCCTCTTCCTCTCTCCTCTTCGGTCGCAAAACTCCGCAAGCTCCGGTCGTCTCTCTTCGACTCCTCTCGTCGTTCAACCATAAAACTAGTGGCGAATTCATCTTCCTCACCGTCCTCCACATTGTGCAATACCAGCCGTCATCGTCCTTTCCCCGTCTTCGCCGCCATCTCTCCTACGAAGGTTCGTCTTCTCCACGTCCGGCAACCACACTGATGTGGGAATCCCTTCACCTTTTCATCCTTAAGTGGATTCTTAGCTTCCCTATCTCTCCTACTTTCTTCTCTTCTTTTTATTTTCAAAATCGACCACTGACAACCCTTCACAACTCCATCTCCACCATCTCCGGCCACCCCCTTCGGCGAGACCATCCCACCTCCACAGACCACCAAAACCCTCTCCGACCATCCTAAAACATTTGCCACACCTCCCTGATCACATCCCCTCTCTTTATTCACTTCTCTACTCACTCACACACACCCTCGAACACACCCACTCTCATGCACATAGTCTGACCTAGCCACGCACTGACAGACATCCACATGCCACACAAACCCCTCCATCACATTCACCGTGCTCCGACGTCCCTCCCTGAGCATTCTGACGTGGCTGAGAGGTCGTTTCACTATTTTCAGGTACTCAACTCTGTCTGCCATTGATGAGTAAGCTTCGAGCTTGCTTGAAGCCTGCTCCAGGTGACCCGGTCCTAGGTCTCTACCCCAAGTCGCACGAAATCAACCCTCGATTGCAACTAGGCAATCAATTGGGCACCTCTGCCCAGCAGTTGCTGCAATTGCAAAGGAGACCCGTCGCTACAGACACGCGAAGAAGAAGGGCACAGATAGTCCCGCATTAGAGACTGTGAAGCATGTTGAGGCGCATAAATTGATTTTGTGCTGATAGCTGTTCACCTCAGTTCACGGGGTGAGGTCCCTCTCACCCACTCACTTGGCCTCGTCCGCGACACATACCCATGGACCTGGTCGACCCGATAACTCACATGACCAGCACTGCTCACTTACCACAACACGCTGGTGAGCCTGGACCCAGGTACATGCCTGACTCGATAACCTGAATTCCTTATGGCTCTAGGAGTGCGGATCCTAAGAAAGAAAGAGAGAGGAGAGTTACGTGGGTAGCGGGAGGGCTTTGCTATAGGGACATTCGGCTGACACTTAGTCGAATTCAGAAGAGGAAAGCCAGAGAAGGAAGAAGAGAAGAAGAAGAGGAGAAAGGATAGAAAGAAGAATAGAAGAAGGAGCAAAGAAGGGCAGGAGAAGAAGAAAGCTTGAGGGAGAAGAGAAGTGAAGAAGAAGAGGAGTTACAAAGGAAGGGTCAGAGGAAGAAAAGAAGAAGGAAGGGGCACGCAAACAAAGAAAAGCAAAAGGGGTACTGTAGCAAATGTCATTTTATATGTCTGATTTCATACTCCCTCTAGTAAATTTGAGTAATTATTCTCTGTATTAGACTTATAATTGGTCATTCAAATCACCACTATTTTGTCTAAAATTCTTTTTACTTTTCATATACTCAAATGCTCTACATTGCAAATTAGTTAATTAAGTAATATTTTTTGTTCAAATTACAATACTTATTGAGATTAGTGTGTGAATTCCATTTTCTCCCTTTGTTTGACCTTAGAATCTTTTCGAGTAATAAAAATTGTATTTGTTTTCAAAGCGATTTTGATTATATTACAACACTTCATTTTGAACTCGATTTCGCCGCGATAAACATTTTGGTGCCATTGCTGGGGAGCAACATGCAATTCAACACTATTCTCTACCTTATTTGATTATATTTTAGCACTAACTTACCCTGTTGCTTTCTTGTGATTTTGAGAGGTACTTCATGAGGAGATCTTCCGCGCAAATCAACCATTTCAGGGCAGGTAACTTCTCTATTCTTCCCTAATCAACCTCCTAATCTTGAGAAGACAAAAAAGAAACAATCAATTAGGAATCACCTACTTTATTTTTGAAAGTAATTATCATTTAAAAGGCAAGTTTCCTGATTTGCGAAATTTTTTTTTTCAAATCTCATTGAAGTTGAAGTGATTCTCTTTAGAGATCGTATCCCAAATTTCCTATGCCTATTAGGGACTATGCTTAATTTCCAATCTTCTTAGACTGCGTACTTCTTGTTTGAAGTCCTAGGAGAACATTTTTGAAGATCAAAGTGGACTTGGAAATAAAGCCAATTAGGGTTTCTGCATTAGGGTTTTTGGAGTGCTAGTTCACACTTGCCTGCATAAAAGATAAGAAACCAACTTGCATTTGTGTACTATCCAAGCCGTTGATTGAAAAGATCTAATCAAGAAGAACCCTAAAATCAGGCTCTAAATTCACTTGAACCCTAAAATCCTTGGATCAAATAACCTGGGAGTCTAATCAGGGTGATTTCAAGGTCTTGACTTAGAGTTCATTCTGCCAACTTTAGGGCAGGTCAGGTAAAGTTGGTCTACATTGTAGGCCAACCAACCTCCAAATTAGGTCACAAGTCAAATCCACTACTAATTCAAGTAGAAACAAAGGCGCAAATTAGGACATAAAACTTGTAGACTTAAGAGGTCAAGTTATCCATTCTGGTCTACTTGGACCCTCAGTGACAAGGAAAGTCAGGTAGGGGAAACCCTGTAAACCGTGGGAGCACTCTACCGTGTAGGGGGTCTATGCGGGACTCTCCCTTCCTGGCTACCCAGGTAATTCTCAGGTGGAAAACATTCTGATCCAGGGGTATCATTCGCTGCGAACCTCTATAATCATCCAAAAATCATTGGGTGCCTTGATTGGGTCAATATCACATCTAGACCCTCATCCCTTCTATTTAGAGCACACACATAGATTTTCTTGGGAATTTTTTTTAGATCTAATCAATTTCGATCTAAACATGAATTTTGATTCTACATCTTGATTCCACCATTTGATTCAAAAATGCAGCCTGGCTACTTAGGGAAACAATTGAAGAAACCTAAATCTCAAGGATCCATGAAAGATAGAATGGTTTTATGAGATTGATTACAAAACCTCAAAACCAATTGAAGACATTCAAGTTAATGTATCGACAACAACAACCTTTATCATAAATTGTGCCCAAGTAATGATAACACAAGTAACAAATGGATCCACCTAGGATGTTCTCATGACAGGATACATTGAGTTAGAAAAATTACATAACTTTGAATACCTCCAATGCATGACAAATACTGTACTTTGGGAAAGGCACCAAGATGATCTTGAAAAATGAGAGAAGATGATAAAATTATTAAAGCAGATAATTGATCAAAAACACCCGTACATTCCCCGAACATTCTGCAAAACATCTTGGAACAATACTAGAGATCTATCTGATTTCCCAAATCTCGAGTTTGAGACACAAGGTTGTTGTGGATTCCCAACCTAGATGTAATACAGTATGCCTGATCTTGAAATAGGTTTGGAGGTCCCAATTGAGGAGAACATGATTTTGAGCCAGCCCTAGAAAACCAAAACCCTAGTTCGCCAAGCATAGAATTCCTAGACTCCTGTAATATTGAGATTAAATCAGAACCTCTCGAGGGTGTAAGTCCCACCCCTTACTCTGATAAGGTGACACCCGAAGGCAATTCTGACCTAGATTCTAGTAATTCAACCCACATCCTTAGCCTAGAATCTAGATCTTAATCTTCTTGGGATAATTACAAGGCCCCATATAACGAAAATCGAAGTTTGAATTTGGATTATGATTCTGGGCCTTTATTTGATGAATGTACCTCTCCAACATCCTCAGAAATACAGATTGATTTTTTGAAAGTCACACCAATCTATGATACAAGAGCTAAGGAGTCGAAAGAGTGGGGTTTTGATTGGGTCTTCCCTACAAGCCAAAAACCCAAGCCCAGACCCAATAGAGGCACCTTTTTAAGCTTGAAATCTGCGAATAGGCTAGACCCAAGTCAGGTTGTTGAGAATACATCTTTTGATTTATTTTATGGTGGAACCTTTGATCTCGAATCAAATCCAGAACTTAATTCTCGTCAGTTCTCCAAAAATTTCGAATCTTACTATGATTACGAAGAACCATTGTTTCCTGACAACTATGAGCTAATCTACGACCTCAGCACACATGATCCATTCTTTGACTTTGACTCTGAGGCCCTTAATCCTGAGATCATTGATTTAAATTCAGGTTCCATTGAGATGGAATCATTTCTTTTTGATACTCCGCAATCAGAAACGAAAATTGCTAGGAGTATCTACAACTAGAGTTTGAATCTTTTCTTGACTCAAATTTTCTTCATCCTATAAACACTCTTTACGCATTTACCTTTGAGTTTGATGGCTACTATGAGGACTCTCTAAATGAACCCACATTTGAACCCTTACTAGAAGTGACCTCACACACAATTCGTATTAATGCCACCTCCTCTACGTATACTCAAACCCATTTTCGACCTTAACCCTCAACCAGACTCAATTTCTATTCTGATTCCCCTCTTAATGAGTCAGTTGCAGATGATTTTCCTCCACATTTTTATCAAGTTTCGGACATCGATTAGACTACAAATCATGCCCCATCCTTCTCTGATCACTCCTGTAGGGTTCCTACATCCTCCACTAATTCCTTTTCATTTAAGGATCCCTACTCTGATCAGGCTGATTCGACTCTGCCAAACCCTAGCTATACACTTCCATACCCTTTCAAGTTCCAAAGTATATGGTGGGTTCCACATCTCTTGATCTACATTTATCAACCCACAAGATTGATTGGGTTTGGGCAGCATCATCAGCCTGTTGATTTGAACAAGCACCTGGTTGGACCAACCAGGATTTTGATCAAGGTGCTTGTCCTGCAAAACTCATCTGATTTGACCACTCCTCCATACCATTTCCCTCTCAGCTGAAGGTGTTCAATTTAAGGCATAACGGGAGGCAACCTGTCATTCCAAAAAAATCAAGATCCTTCTGATTATCCTT
Source organism: Thalassia testudinum (assembly GCA_037157565.1). Lineage (NCBI taxonomy): Eukaryota > Viridiplantae > Streptophyta > Magnoliopsida > Alismatales > Hydrocharitaceae > Thalassia > Thalassia testudinum. Next base: position 115,989,966 of record JAZHRO010000014.1, read on the forward strand.
CTATACTTCACGTCTATTACACCCTGAGTTCAATTTTAGAGTAGTCGATCCCACCTCTGGTACACGTGCCAAAGCTTTAAATCATCCACAACAGTCATTCCTGACCTGTTCGCTCACTCGATAATCCTATTCTAATTCCTAAACCCAAAACTGTTTCACACCGACCGTTTACAATGAGGACATTGCAAAACATAGGCATGGTTGGTGGTAAAGTGCAAGCATTCATAAATCAAAGTTCAGAAGGGTTCTCACAAAAAATCACATATTCCAAAAATACCAACAAAATAAAAGAAAAATTTCTTGAAAAAGAACAAAAATATGAGAGGAGAGGAAATTTTGATGGCATATCATATTTTAAGGAGAGAAAGGGAGGAGTTAAAAATGTCAAATAGGAACACAAATTGAAAAAAAAAAAAGAAAAAGAGGTAGTCATTAGTAAAAGATTTAGGAATTGACTTAGTTCTAGACCATATCAAAAGAAAGAAAGGCAAAAAGGTGATAATGAAACAAAGAAGAGATTAGTAGGAACATTGATTTTAGGCCTTTTGGGCTGTGACCCTAGGCTAAAAAATTTAAGTATCCGCTAAGATCCGAATAGTCCTCAAGAGGTTGGGGAAAACGCGAAGCTTAAGTATTAGGTCTAAGGCTTAGGGATTATTCAGCCTCGTTAACTAACCTCTGGTTTGCGGAACTCGATAACCTAAGCACCCCAATGCACACACAGTCTGGTTCAGTGCGCCTAAGTATCAAAATCATACAAATACATTTAACTTGTTTAGAAAAGGTCACCTAGATTAGGAGCGGCAGATCAACACAAGTTGATTTGGATGAGTTCCTGGTGCGGAGAGGCAGGAAATTTCCCTCGAAGATGAACAATAACATATCGTCTCCTCGGTGCTTGTCTCCTAGGATATCTAAATATCCTACCGGGGTCATGTAAGCATCCTGTGCTGGTTCAGATGCCATGGGTGGCATTATCCCGAAATGTCGATTGCCAGGGTCTGGATTTAGCTACAAAACACCATGGGCGGGATTATCTAGAAATCTCAAAAGCTAGGGTTCTGGGGGTTGCTATGGGCAGTGTTATCTTGAGGCATCGATTGCCAGGGACCCTACGAGGATTGATGATGGGGACTAGGAATCTGATACAGACCATGTTGTAAAGCTAATCCGAAGCTAGAAATAAAAAGAAAAGAGAGAGAAAACTCTCCTAAAATAAAGAAAAATTCCTCTGTCTCTCTCTGACAAAAATGCATTGCAAACTGAACCAAGGCTAAAACATGTTACAAGCATGAGTACTTTAACCGTGGAGTTCAACGAACCATGGGGTAGTTCTGGTGGGCCTTAGAAACCTTCGAGGCAGACTAAAGCTAAAGCTAGTCAGGTCTGGATCTTGGTTGGTACTTGAGTACCTCTAGGCCCACTATCAGCACTCTAACCTAATGCACAAAAGGAATCACACAACAAAAGTTTTTATGTATCAAAATATTTTATGGTCTAGAATCAAAAGTTAATATCTTGAAATTTTCCTAAGGGACTAGCAAAAGCTAGGCATGGAGGTATGATGGGAACACCATCAGAAGCCCTAACTAGCTCTTTTTAATCCAGTTAAGCCAGTAAATGCTCCTACATAACCAACTGAAGGTCATAATTCATTGCATAAGCATTCTGAGGGAAAAATAAGAAACTAAGGTTAAAACTGCAATTTTAGTAGCTTACCATGAATGTTGTACAACCACAGGTTTTCTCAAGGGCTGAATAAAGGTGAAATGATCTTAATAAGATAACAAGTGGGTTAGATTAGACAAAAAAGGGTTTGCGTATGTTTTAAGAATTAAATGACTTTTGAAACCCTAAAAACAGACTCACTTAATTAACCTCAGTTCTGGTTAGAATAAAATTCACATAAACCCTCTAAAAATCATAGAAAAATATTCTCTAGGGTTTATTACCTTCAATTTGGCCATCAAAACCCATCTTGAACTAAAACAGAGTCTTAGATAGATATTTGCCTTAATTTGGGATTTAGCATAAATTACCCAGTCAAACATAGTCAAAACCAAAATTCAACTTCACCATTGGATTTCTTAGGTCTAAATTAGGTTTGTACCAAAATTTGGACCCAAGATAAGCTTGTCTTGACCTACTTTGCAAAATAGTCCGGTCTGATTACATTTATACCTCCAACTTTCAAAAACCCTTGCATTCAGCCCCCTAACTTCTTCAAATTCTTCACAATAAGGTCCCTCTGCCATTATCATGGAGTAATCCTTCTCCGGTGGCCTTTGATTGAAGAGAACTTCTCTATTCAATCAAACCCTTCCAAAATTGGAAGGGAGACTCTTTAAGAAATTCCCTTCAATCTATGCCCATCCATGTGCTCTAGATCTTTCCCAATCTCTCATGCGAACGCATGAGAGATTTGGGTATCAAGAAGTTTCCTTCTCCAGTGAGCCTTTTAAGCTTGGGAAGCTTGCTTCCGAAGCTCAAAACTTCTTCCTGAGACCTATAAAAGACTCCCCAAGGATCAACCATTCTCAGCATGAAATTCGGCCGGAACTCCCCCCTCTTCCTCTCTCCTCTTCGGCAGCAAAACTATGCAAGCTCTGATGGTCTCTCTCCAACTCCTTTCGTTGTCTGACCACAAAACTAGTGGTAGATTCATCTTCCTCACCATCCTTCGCATCGTGCAATACCAGTCTTCGCCATCCTTTCCCCGTCTTCGTTGCCTTCTCTCCTACAGAGGTTCATCTTCACCATGTCCGACAACCACACCGGCATGGGAATCCCTTCACCTTTTCATCCTTAAGTAGATTCTTAGCTTCCCTATCTCTCCTAGTTTCTTCTCTTCTCTTTATTTTCCAAAATCGACCACCGACAACCCTTCGCAACTCCATCTCCAGCCACCCCCTTCGACGAGACCATCACACCTCCACAGACCACCAAAACCCTCGCCGACCATTGTAAAACATTTGCCACACCTCCCTGATCACTTCCCCTCTCTTTATTCACTTCTCCACTCACTCACACGCACCCCTGAACACACCCACTCTCACGCACATAGTCTGACATAGCCACGCACTCATAGACATCCACACGCCATACAAACACCTCCATCACGTTCGCCGTGCTCCTGCGACCCTCCCTGAGCAATTTGATGTGGCTGAAAGGCCATTTCACTATTTTCAGGTACTTGACCCTATCTGCCATTGACGAACAAGCTTTGAACTTGCTTGAAGCGTGCTAATGGTGACCCGATCCCAAGTCTCTACCCCAGGTTGCGTGGAATCAACCCTCGAATGCAACTAGGCTGTCAATTGGGCACCTCTGCCCAGCACCTAGCGCAATTTCGAAGGAGAACCCCTACTATAGACACGTGAAGAAGAAGGGCACAGATAGTCCCACATTGGCAGCTGGGAAGCGTGTTGAGGCACATAAATTGATTTTGTGCTGATAGCTGTTCGCCATAGTTCATGGGGTGAGGTCCCTCTCACCCGCTCACACAGCCTCATCCGCGACACATACCCGCAGACCTGGTCAACCCGATAACCTGCTTAACCTGCACTCCTCACTCACCACCGCACATCAGTGAGCCTAGACCCGGTAACCTGGATACCCTATGGCTCTGGGAGAGCTGATCCTAGGAGAGAAAGGGAGAAAAGAGTTGCGCGGGTAGGGTTAGGGTTTTGCTACAGAGACATTCGACAGACACTTAGTTGGATTTAGAAGAGGAAAGCCAGAGAAGGAAGAAGAGAAGAAGATCAGGGGAATTAATGTCACAGAGGAGAAAAGAGAGAAAGAAGAACAGAAGAAGAAGGAGCAAAGAAGGGCTAGAGAAGAAGAAAGCTTAAGGAAGAAGAGAAGAAGTGAAGAGGAAGAAGAGGTGTTACAAAGAAAGGGTCAGAGAATGAAAAGAAGACAGAAGAGGCATGCAGACAAAGAAAAGCAAAAGGGGTACTGTAGCAAACGTCATTTAAGACATCTGATTGCAAAATCAGAGGTCTGATTTCATACTCCCTCCTTTAGTAAATTTGAGTAATTATTCTCTGTATTAGACTTATAATTGGTGATTGAAATCACCCGTATTTTGTCTAAAATTCTTTTTACTCTTCATATACTCATTTGCTCTACATTGCAAATTAATTTATTGAGTAATATTTTGTGCTCAAATTACACTACCTGTTGAGATTAGTGTGTGAATTCCATTTGCTCCCTACCTTTGACCTCGGAATCTTTTTGAGTAAAAAAAATAGTATTTGTTTTCAAAGTGATTTCGATTATATTACAACCTTCATTTTAAACTTGATTTCGCCGCGAAAAACATTTTGGCGCCCTTTCTGGGGAGCAACGTGTAATTCACCACTATTCTCTACCTTATTTGATTATATTTTAGCATTAACTTGCCCTTTTGCTTTCTTGTGATTTTGTGAGGGACTTCACGAGGAGATCTTCCATGCAAATCAATCATTCCAAGGCAAGTATCTTCTCTTTTCTTTAGTAATCAACCTCCTAATCTTGGGAAGACAAAAAGGAAATAATCAATTAGGAATCACCTGCCTTATTTTTCATAGTAATTATCATTTAAAAGGCAAGTTTCCTTATTTGCAAAATTTTTTTTTTAAATCTAATTGAAGTTGAAGTGATTCTGTTTAGAGATCCTACCCCAAATTTCCTATGCCTATCAGGGGCTACGCTTAATTTCTAATCTTCTTGGACTACGCACTTCTTATTTGAAGTCCAAGGAGAACATTTTTGAAGATCAAAGTGGACTTGGAAATAAAGCCAATTAGGGTTTCTGCATTAGGGTTTTTGTAGTGCTACTTCACACATGCCTGCATAAAAGATAACAAAGCTACCTGCATTTGTGTTCTACCCAAACCCTTGATTGAAAATATATAATCAAGAAGAACCCTAAAATCTGGCTCTAAATTTAATTGAACCCTAAAATCCTTGGACCTAATAACTTGGGAGTCAAATCAAGGTGATTTATAGGCCTTGACCTAGAGTTCATTCTGCCATCTTTAAGGCAGGTCAGGTAAAGTTGGCCTACATTGTAGGCCAACCAACCTCCAAATTAGGTCATAAGTCAAATCCACTGCTAATTCAAGTAAAAGTAGAGGCACAAACTAGGACATAAAACTGGTAGACTTAAGAGGTCAAGTTATCCATTTTGGTTTACTTGGACCTTCAGTGACATGGTAGGTCGGGTGGGGGAAACCCTATAACCTGTAGGGGCACTCTATCGTGTAGGGGTCTTTATAGAACTCTCCCTTCCTGGTTGCCCAAGTAATTCTCAGGTTGACGACTTTCTGATCCAGGGGCATCATTCGCCTCGAACCTCTATAGTCTTCCAAAAATCTTTGGGTGCCTTAATTGGATTAATATCACATCCAGTCCCTCATCCCTTCTATTTAGAGCACACACACAGATTTTCTTGGGAATCTTTTTCAGATTTAATCAATTTCGATCTAAACTTGAATTTTGATTCTACATCTTGATTCCACCATCCGATTCAAAAATGCAGCCTGGCTACTTAGGAAAACTATTGAAGAAACCTGAATCTCAATGATCCATGAAAGATAGAATGGTTAAGGATGCCCTTAGATTTTATGAGATTGATTACAAAACCTCAAAACCAATTGAAGACATTCAAGTTAATGTATCGACAACAATAACCTTCATCATAAATTATGCCCATGTAATGATAACACAAGTAACAAATGGATCCACCTGGGTTGTTCTCATGATAGGATACATTGAGTTAGAAAAATTACATAACATTGAAAACCTCCAATGCATGATAAATCTTGTACCTTGGGAAAGGCACCAAGATGATCATGAAAAATGAGAGAAGATGATAAAATTATTAAAGCAGATAATCGATCAAAAATACTCGTACATTCCCCAAACATTCAGCAAAACATCTTGGAACAATATCAGAGATCTATCTGATTTCCCAAATCCTGGGTTTGAGACACAAGGTTGTTGTGGATTCCGAACCCAGATGGAATACAATATGCCTGATCTTGAAATAGGTTGGGAGGTTCCAATTGCAGGAGAACACGATTTTGAGCCAGCCCTAGAAAACCAAAACCCTGGTTCGCCAAGCATAGAAATCCTAGACTCCTGTAATAATGAGATTGAATCAGAACCTCTCGAGGGTGTAAATCCCACCCCTTACTCTGATAAGGTGACCCCCGAAGGCAATTCTGACCTAGATTCTAGTAATTCAACCCACATCCTTAGCCTAGAATCTAGATCTGAATCTTCTTGGGATAATTACAAGGCCTCGTATGACGAAAATCAAAGTTTGAATTTGGATTTTGATTCTGGGCCTTTATTTGATGAATGTACCTCTCCAACACCCTCAGAAATATAGATTGATTTTTTGAAAGTCACGCCAATCTAGGATACAGAAATCGAGGAGTTGGAAGAGTGGGGTTTTGATTGGGTCTTCCCTACAGGCCAAAAACCCGAGCCCAGACCTAATAGAGACACCTTTTTATGCTCAGAATCTACGAATAGGCTAGACCCAAGTTAGGTTGCTGAGTCTGCATCTTCAGATTTATTTTATGGTGGAACCTCTGATCCCAAATCAAATCTAGAACTTAATTCTCATCAGTCCTCCAACGATTTCGAATCTTACTATGATTACAGAGAACCATTTTTCCTGACAACTAGGAGCCAATCTACAGTCTCAGCACACATGATCCATTCTTTGACTTTGACTCTGAGGCCCCTAATCCCGAGATCATTGATTTAAATTCAGGTTCCATTGAGATGGAAACATTTCATTTTGATACTCAGGAATTAGAAATGAAAATTGCCAAGAATATCTATAATCCAGAGTTCGAATCTTTTCTTGACTCAGATTTTCTTCATCCAATAAACACTCAGGCATTTATCGTTGCTTTTGATGGTTACTATGAGGACTCTCTAAATCAACCCACCTTTGAACCCTTACTAGAAGAGCCCTCACACACAATTCATATTGATGCCACCTCCTCTACATATATTCAAACCTGTTTTCAACCTCGACCCTCAGCCGGACTCAATTTCTATTCTTATTCCCCTCTTAATGTGTCAGTTGCAGATGATTCTCCTCCATATTTTTATCAGGTTTCGGACATCGATCAGACTACAAATCATGCCCCATCCTTCTCTGATCACTCTTGTAGGGTTCCTACATCCTCCACTGATTCCTTTTCATTTAAGGATCCCTACGCTGATCAGGCTGATTCGACTCAACTAAACCCTAGCTATACACTTCCATACCCTTTCAAGTACGAAAGTATATGGTGGGTTCCACATCTCTTGATCTACATTTATCAACCCACCAGATTGATTTGGTTTGGGCAGCATCATCAGTCTGTTGATCTAAACAAGAACCTGGTTGGACCAGCCAGGCTTTTGATCAAGGTGCTTGTTATGCAAAACTCATCTGATTTGACCACTCCTTCTCCATACCATTTTCCACTCAGCTGAAGGTGTTCAATTCAGGGCTTAACGGGAGGCAACCTGTCATTCCAAAAAAATCAAGATCCTTTTGATTATCCTTCTGTACTTCACCTCTATTGCACCTTGAGTTCTATTTTAGAATAGTCGATCCCACCTCTGGTAAACGTGCCAGAGCTTGAAATCATCTACAACAATCATTCCTGACCCATTCGCTCACCTAATAATCCTATTCTAATTCCTGAACCCAAAATTGTTTCACACCCTCCTTTACAATGACATTACAAAACTTTGGCATGAGGGGGTGGTAAAGTGCAAGCATTCAAAATTCAAAGTTCAGAAGGGTTCTCACAAAAAATCACATATTCTAAAATTTAGGTTCGGATCTTGGTTGGTACTTAAGTCCTCTAGGCCTACTATCGACATTCTAACCTAATCCACAAAAGGAAGCACAAAGCAAAAGTTTTTAAGTATCAAAAGATTTTATGGTCTAGAATTAAAAGTTAATACCTTGAAATTTTGCTAAGGGACTAGCAAAAGCTAGGCATGGGGGTATGATGGGAACACCATCAAGAGCCGTAACTAGCTCTTTTTAATCCAATTAAGTCAGTAAATGCTCCTACATAACCAATTGAAGGTCATAATTCATTGCATAAGCATTCTGAGGGAAAAATAAGAAACTTAGGTTAAAACTATAATTTTACCAACTTATCTTGAATGCAGAACAACCATGGGTTTTCTCAAGAGCAGAATAAATGTCAAATGGTCTTAATAAGATAATAAGTGGGTTAGATTAGATAGAAAAGGGTTTGCGTATGTTTTAAGAATTAAATGACTTTTAAACCCTAAAAATAGACCCACCTAAATAACCAAGGTTCTAGTTAGGATAAAATTCACATAAACCCTCTAAAAATCATGGAAAATTATTCTCTAGGGTTTAGTACCTTCAATTTGGCCATCAAAACCCATCTTATCATAAAAAGGAGTCTCAGACAGATATTTACCCTACTTTAGGTTTTTGCAAAAATTACCTAGTCAAACATTGTCAAACATGTCTCTTTATTCACTTCTCCACTCACTCACACGCACCCCCGAAAACATACACTCTCACTCACACAGTCTGACCTAGCCACGCACTCACAGACATCCACATGCCACACAAACACCTCCATCATGTTCGTCGTGCTCCGGCGACCCTCCCTAAGCATTCTGACGTGGCCGAGAGGCAGTTTCACAATTTTCAGGTACTCGACCCTATCCGCCAATGACAAGCAAGCTTCGAGCTTGCTTGAAGCCCTCTCCAGGTACACGATCCCAGGTCTCTGCCCCAGGTCGTGCAGAATCAACCCTAGAGTGCAACTAGGCAGTCAATTGGGCACCTTTGCCCAGCAGTTGACGTAATTGCAAAGGAGACCCCCTGCCGTGTACATGCGAAGAAGGGCAAGGATAGTCCCACATCGACGGCTGCAAACCGTGTTAAGGTGCATAAATTGATTTTGTGTTGATAGTTGTTTTCTTTAGTTCACGGGGTGAGGTCCCTCTCACCCGCTCACCCGACCTCGTCTGCGACACATACCTGCGGACCTGGTCGACCCGATAACCCACCTGAACTGCACTCGCTCACCACCGCACGTCAGAGAGCCTAGACCTGGGTATGTGCTTGACCCGATAACCTTGATACCATAAGGCTCTGGGAGAGCGGATCCAAAGAGAGAAAGAGAGAGGAGAGTTGTACAGGTAGGGTGAGGGTTTTGCTATGGGGACATTCGGCTGACACTTTGCTAGATTCAAAAGAGGAAAGCCAGAGAAGGAAGAAGAGAAGAAGAAGAGGAGAATTAAAGGCACAGAGGAGAAAGGAGACAAAGAACAGATGGAGTAAAGAAGGGCTAGAGAAGAAGAAAGCTTGAGGAAGAAGAGAAGTGAAGAAGAAGAAAAGTAGTTACAAAGAAAGGGTCGGAGAAAGAAAAGAAGAAGGAAGTGACATGTAGACAAAAAAAGCAAAAGGGGTACTATAGAAAACGTCACTTAGGACATCTGATTGCAAAATCAGACGTCTAATTTCATACTCCCTCCTTTAGTAAATTTAAGTAATTATTCTCTCTATTGACTTATAATTGGTGATTCAAATCACCATGTTTTTGTCTAAAATTCCTTTTACTCTTCATATACCCATATGCTCTACATTGCTAATTAGTTTATTGAGTAATATTTTGTGTTCAAATTACATTACTTGTTGAGATTAGTGTGTGAATTCCATTTTCTCCCTGTGTGTGACCTCGGAATCTTTTCGAGTAATAAAAATTGTATTTGTTTTCAAAGCGATTTTGACTATATTACAATGCTTCATTTTAAGCTAGATTTCTCCGCGATAAACACTTATCCATTACCTAAGACAAACCTCTAAATTTCCACCAACACCATCTTAATTTCTCTCTAAATATATCTCTCTCCCTCACGTACATCCAAGACTAACTGCTACTCACATACCTCCCGCCCCCCGCTGCATGCAAAACCCTATCCCTCTTTGTTCTCCTCTCACTCAACGCCCACTCACACACATCACGGCCAACACCATTAGCTGCTCCACTAACAATGCAAGCATAAAGCCTTCCCCCTCCTCCCAGGTACTCTTTCCCCCCCCCCCCCCCCCCCCCAACTCCCACTCTCTTACTCACAACACAAACACCATCGCTACCACCACTCAACTCCCAACGCATCCACACCACCTACAGGGAACACCAATCACCCACTCCTTGTCTAGCTGATGACCAACAATGCTCCCTCACCTCCATCAACACAACACCACGCTCAATCTCTCTCTCCAGCAATCAGAACCATGCACAGCCCCCTCCTACATTCATTCTTCCTCCTACAGAGCCCACAACTGTGCTCTACACTGCCATAATCTTCCCGCACCTCGAAAACTACTGTGACTCTACTCTCCTTCATAACACCCATGACCTCCACTCAGCAGCAACCAACCTTCACATGCCTTCCTTCTCCCCAGTAGCCCACAACCACAACGTTATCACCACGACAACCATGCTCCAGCCATATAGTGATAGCACGTGGCTCCACACCATGTTTCGTCGCTCGATGACTGTTAACGTGCTTTCATCGAGTTTAAAATACACGTCATAGTATAGCAATGAAAACAAATGAACACTTAAATTTATATGCTAAAAAATGAGTTCCAAGGTCATCTAAGGAAGCAATAGATTGCAATTTAACCACTAATCAAGTAATCAAATAGAACTCAAGAGATTGATATAATGAGAAATGTATTCAATGAAGAGCAAATATATATCTATATATATCAAACTCAATCATTGTATCAATTGCTGAAAAAAAAAACTGTTGCAACAATGAAGCCTCTCCAACACTTAGGAAAATGTTTCAACAAAAATCAAACATCTACCTTAGCCCCCAGATGACTTAAAGTAAGAATTTAGATCCAAGTCCAGACGTCTAATTTCAGCCCAGAGCAAAACCCCCTACTTTCTCAACCTAATAACCTCCCCCTCTCTCCCTTTTCTCAAGTCCAGAACTGGGCTCACACTTGCATAGGCGTAGGCAACTGTACACGTGCATTTGGGCATGCATGTCAGGGGCCCAACCCTCATGTGCTTATGCGACCGGATAGGGTGCACTAAAGCTTATGAATGAATTTCCAAATTATCCTCACATGATGTGGGACTATCCAACGTCCTCTTCTTCACACTTCACTTGCGAGATGTTGCTGGTGTCAATTGAAGGCAGAGATGGCTTCAATTCTTTGAATTGAAAACCCACGAAGGCTCTTGAAGTGATTCTATGCTCGAGGAATGTAGCAGCAAGGTGAGGGGTCACCGGATGACGATGAACATCATCGAAGAAGATGATCAACGATGGCGATGACTTGAAAATAATAATTTGGCTGATTGGCCCCAATTATAATGTTCAGGAGTGTCATCAGAGCATGGTAAACATGGTGGTGGTAATTTAGCACGTGGTGGTGTGGCGGTTGGATGATGGAGCTCAATGAAGCTCCATCGACTCGTGTTGGAGGGGATGATGGAGGTGACATGAGGTGCGACAAACTTGGGCAAAAGATTGGTGGAGGTGTGGGGAGTTGGTGAAAATATTTTCATAAGAAAAGTTAGGGTTTTGGAGATCCGTCATCATAGTCGCAAAAATCACTACTAAATAAAATTTATACCAAAACTCCAAGGGAGTCCCTAGTTAAACACAGGGAGGTAAATGTTTAATTTTGAAATCCACACTTTCAATTTTATCTCTTTTTGCTGTTTTTATTTTTTGCACTTTTTTTGGAATTTTAATAGGCAAAAAATCAAGTTGACAAAATATTTATCGAACTAATCCACTTGAAGAGAGAGAGAAAGAGAAACAATCATATATCTCAAAGTGTTTGCTACATATAAGAAAGTGGAAAACTACACTAGAAAGTAGATAAAAGATAGAGAGAGAAGAGAGGAGTCCTCCTGGACGGTCACTTGGAGGACGACTCACTCTTATGTCTCCTGGATGAAGGTGGTGAGAGGCTAAATGAAGGACAATGGCATTGGAGGATGGAGGATGGGGAAGGATGGCGTCGTGGTGAGGATCTACTTCCCAAAGTGGTGAGAGGACGGCCACGGGATGCTCCACAAAGGAGGATGAGAGTGATGACTCTACAATTACAAGTGTTAATAACATCAATTAAAGTTAATTTTGAGGGTACTTGTGCGATAATGTCAGATTATAATGGGTTCAGGAGCATTGAATGCATATTGCATGATCTTTACATTTTAATCGCTTAGAATCAATGCTTAATGACCATGTGCACAAGTCCATTTTGGAACAGGTCTCAGATGAGATATCGGACCGTACGGATGGATCCGGACCGACGAACGGAGTCCAATGAACTCAAAATCATCCCATCCGACCTCCGTATCTCCCACAACAAGCTCAAGAAATGCTGACCGTTGATCTGATGATCAATGGCTCATGATGAGACACAAGCGCACCTGTGGCTCTCCATCACATGCCAGCAGCACCTGTAGCCTCATTATCATGCGAGATCCACCGTTGGAATATCATTCAACGATCATCCCACGTGCACTCGTCTCAATGGCTTCATGACAATCCACACCAGCAGCTCAGTGGTCGGACATCTTCTCCACTTCAGCAAATGTAGGTTCGAATCCCGCCATACCTCAATTTCACAATTGAGGTGTGAAACAATAAGAGCAGCAGCAGCACAAGCAAGTAAGCGCACGCATAGGGCAGTAGTGTGAGTGAGCGTGCAGAGGCTAGCGTAGCTCCAGTGCATGCGCGTGATACGGGCGCATGAGGCTCGTGTCAGCGAGGTGCGTGGGCAGGGGCTACAGTGACGCTTGCGGCAGGTCTTTAGCGACATCTTTGAATGTCACTGTTGACCCAAGGACAAATTTGAGCGCTCTCCTCAACTATAAAAAGGGACCTATCCCTCCTATTTGCATCCATGTTCTACCTAAGCAACTCCTCCACTCCTTAGAGCTCCAAGCATGGTTGTGAAGATGTCGAGCCACCGATGAAAGTCCCTTCACCATCGTGGCTACCTCGCATCTCCACTTAGCTAGTTTTTGGTTTAATATTTGTGTTGCATAAGCTTTCATCTGCCATAATAGTTGTAGAATTGAATCATTTTCGCAATATATTCTTTATTCTATTTTCATATTTGTCCTTTCCATAGTTAGATAATCTCACATCATCATAATGATTTTCTAACCCTATCTCTCTTCTCTCATTCTCTCTCTCTTTCCCTCTCTATCTCTCTCTCTCCCTTTCTTTCTCGTTCTGTCTGGTTTCCAAGCAGAGCAAACGACAAATTTTTGTGACACAAGGCAAGTATTTGATCCAATTTCATGCCTCCCTATGTTCGACACTCGAACTCACGTTAGTTTATTCTTATTTAAAATTGATGTCATAAAATGTGCTATAATGAACGATTTTACACAAACTCATCCAGTGAATGTCAGTTTTTGGTGCCATTGCCTGGGAGGTAATGGATCTCTTATTCACTTTCATTTTCTTGCTCATTATTTATACTTGTGTTATCTAACTTGCTCTTCTCTCTCTTCTTGTGGTTGCAGGAACCTTATGCATCGGCAACGAGAGGAGAACGAGAGGAGAACGAGTTGGGTTGGATCGAATGGAAGCGCAAGAAGAAGACCGCCATCGACCTGAAGGCTTGATCTTGTCTTTCCATGATCCAAAGGTAAATTTCCATCCTTGGACCAAGAAATGGTGGTGCTATAAAAAAAACTCTCTTTTGCTTGTCGAAGAAAAACACCACCAATAAGTCTTCAACCCGTTAACTTCGAAAAAAATCATTTTTTGGACACGGGTTGAGGACATGATTAAAGGACCCTCTATACGTCTAAAAAATTTGAACAAAATCTCATAGGTGCCCCTTCTAGTAGAACTCCCCTTCAAATTTCAGACCCAAACTCTTTGTGGTTTGGCCATGAGAAATTCGCTACTAGAAGTGCGCAAGGTTATCCTTAGTTCTGGAGATCTATAGGGTGTTCTTACTTCTACGAACTCCATGCAGCTTGGATTTGTGAGAGGTTTATATTTCTAGAAAGATCTTGAAATTATTTACACTTCATCTGAAGAACACTTTTGCATTTGAAATTGATTAGTGCTTGTTCTGATCAACACATTAAACTTGTGCACTAATCTAGAAGTTCTGAATAGATTGACCCCCTCTTGGAGAAACATGAATTTGGGTAGCTTACTATTCTCAAAAAATTCTGAAATTGATTTTGTTGAAAAGCTCATTTGATTTTGGTAAAGATAGGGTCATTGCTTGTTTTGATTGGACCCTTGTTGACAAAATTTAAAGAAAAAACAGATTCATTGCTTAGAAGCTGCACACCCTAGGATCTTCTACACTAGGGAGTTTTGATTTTATATAGTCACACAAAAGGCCTTAAAAAAAAAAAATTTCACCAATCGTCTGCCTATACATTTGTGCCGTGTTTGAAGGTGTAAACAAGTGAGAACTTTCAAAGCCATTAAAGTAAGATTTAAATCCTAAAAATCACACATCTTAATCATGCCTGTGAAGGAACACTTGTTTTGGCATTAGGTCCTTGCACCTAGTTATGCACACACTTCTCGCATACGTTTCCATTCGCATCTCTCCTAGTTCTTCTCCGGTGTATGCACGAAAGGCGATCACTTCAGCCCGAATTGGTTGCTTTAGATAGAGAAACTAGGAGAAAACTTGATTTTTCTAGGGGTAGGACTGAGGACATGGCTGACCCATGAGTTGAGGAGGCTGAAGATCAACCTCAACCTGATGCCATGGCCATGATTCAAGCTCAGATTAGCGCCAACCACCAACTTTAGCAACAATAGATTCTCACCATCATGCAGGCCATACACTGAGTACAGAACCCTCAGCGGTAAAATCAAGGGTAGAAACCTCAAGGGCAACCCCCACTGAACCCACCACCACCCCTTGAGGGCCAACCAAGGCCTCTCTGTGATTTCTACGATCCGTCCACCATCTGGGTAGAGCCATACCTTAGGGTTCCCGAAGGGGGAGATGATTTTGAGCTAAAACCTAATGTCCTCAGCTTGATTCAAAGTCATTTCCATGGGAGCTCAAATGAAGATCCTTTCCAACACTTAGAGGACTTAGAGCATATTGCTCAGACCGTAAAACCTAGGAACATCAGTTTAGATATTGTTTTAATCAAGATGTCCCCATTCTCCCTAAGAAACAAAGCATCTCATTGGCTTAAGACTCTAGGAACACCCCTCTCCACTTGGGCGGAATTAAGGCATGCTTTTTTTAAGAATTTTTTCCCCATAGGAAAGACTAATGCCCTTAGGAGAGCAATTAATACCTTTACCTTACAAAGTGGAGAGCAATTTCATGAGGCATGGGAGAGATTTAATGAATTATTGAGGAAATGCCCACACCACGAGGTTCCAAGGTGGCAGTTGGCCCAGATTTTCTACCATGGTTTGGACAACTTTAGGAATTTTGTGGATGATTCATGTGGAGGAAATTTTTTAAATAAGGATGAGGAGAGTGCGTTTGAGGTCTTTGAGTCAATGAGCGAGAATTCACTTAACAATGCCTCCATGACCCAATTTAATTGGTCCAGTCAACCCCGTGTTGGGATTTATGAGGTGCAAACCAATTCTGGAATGGTTGACATGGACATTATAGCCAAGAAGTTGGATCAAGTTGAGTTGGCGGAAAAAAAGATTGACAAGCTATTGAACCAACCCGAACCCCGTTACAGACCTTCACCCTAGAGAAGGGAGCTCACAATGTGGACTTGGTTCAATCTATGAACCAAATGCACCTGAAACAACCCTTTACCATGTTTCGAGGGACCTTTGATCCCCCAAACTCTTATTACTCTTTCCCCTCTCCTTCAGCACCTTCTACCTTTGAAGATGCCCAGGCCATCTAGGGATTTTCTAAGCCAGACTCTTTCTCCAACACTTACAACCCTAGATGGCGCAACCACCCAAACTTTGCTTGGTAGAATCAAAAACCAAATCAATTCCAGAACCAACCTAGCCAAAACCCTCCCTCCTATCAGCCTGGTCCACCTACCAGACCACCCTATAACTAGAATAGGGTGGCTCCTACGCAGCAAAGCCAAATGGACACCCTGATCAAGATGATGGCTGATATGAATTAGAATCATTAGGAGTAGATGGCTTTAATGAAGTGATAATTGGGCCAGCTATTGGATAACAAACAACAAGGGTCCCTTCTATCTTAGCCACAACCAAACTCGAGGAATGTAATGAATAGAGGCCACAATCCTCAAGGGTTCCAACCAAATCTATAGCAAGATCATATGTTTCAACAAGCCCCACAGACACATCCTGGGTTTGCTACTTCGTCTTTTTCTCAAGGACTTAACCCTGGTTTTAATGCCTCAACCAATGTAGTTACCTTGAGAAGTGGCACTCATACCCAGGATCACAAATGGCCAACCCCTCTTGTGACCTCATTACTCGAGATAACTGACTCTAAGGATGAGCAGGAGGAACCCAAGGATCAGGAGCCTGAACCAATTCAAACCCAAATACCATACCCTAAAGTCTTTGAGAAAATAAAGAAAAAGGGAAATGTGGTTGAGAATAAGGAGTTGTTGGAAACTTTTAGACAAGTACAGATTAATATACCTCTCCTTGATGCAATCAAGCATATCTTGGCTTACACTAAATTTTTGAAGGATGTTTGTACACCTAAGCATAATCTAAGAACCCAAGCACCTAGGAAGGTAGTGCTCTCAGAATAAGCTAGTTTAGTGATATTGAGAAGCTTACCACCGAAAAGAACTGATCCTGGACCACCTCTGACATCTTGTAATATTGGCAACATGATGTTTGATAGAGCACTCTTGGACTTAGGTGCTTCAATTAACTTAATCTCGACTACCCTTTATCACCAGTTCGGATTTGGGGAAATAAAGCCCACTCCTATGACTATCCAACTGGCCGACCGATCCATGAAAACCCTAAAGGGGTAGTCGAGGATGTAATTGTTCGGGTTAAGGATTTCTACTTCCCAGTTGACTTTTTAGTCCTTGACATGGAAGTCCCTGAACAACTACAGAACACACCCATCATACTTGGTAGACCCTTCTTGGCTACGGCCAAGGCGAACATTGATTGTGACACAAGATGTATGGAAATCACATTCAGAGATAAGAAGATGCAATTGGATATCTTCAAGGAGACTAAGTCTTTTGATTGCAGTTGGGTCAAGGAATATGATCTCGTGGATACCCTGGTTGAAGAATGCTTCACAACAAATTCCTTAGAGGACTACTAGACTCAACCAACTTTTGACTACCCCAATCATGAAAGTGATGAGGAAAAGGTCAATACCCCCAACACTAATTATCAATCTTTGGAGACAACCACTAGAATTAAGGAAGGAAATCCACTTAGGAATACAGATCTGGAAGGAAGCCTTGAAATGCAAACCTTTTATTTTGAGGATCCAATCTGTCATGAACCTTTTCCAGAAATGGATTCACATGAGAATCACGATTTCGATGTCACAAATAATCTGGGGGAATTTGACCAAAGGCAGGATGGATATCATGAGTGTATTAACTTGGACATCTCTAGCCAGGCACACCAGGGCAATATGGAGATGATTTTATGAAAGGATTTCAATAATCAAATGTGCCTTGATTGATCTGAAGTTGACACGATTGCTTAGTCTGAGTCATGTCCTCTGAGAAGCGAATCCGTTTTCACTCCAACATCGCATGAATCACATTTTTCTCATCCAACCTACCAGGGTGATGAAGGAAACCTTGAGTTTTCATTTTTTCCTCCTGACTCTAATTTTTTATTACTGAGGGATACCTTTGAAGATTCAAGTAGGGAAACCAAAAGGCCACCTAATGTTGAGGAGTCTGATACATATGAGGGTGAAATATTAAGTAGAATGAATTGGGCACTTACTCATAATCCTAGTCAATCTAATGGGTAGCTCAACTTAGAGGCTGAGACAAATTTCAATGAATTTGAAAGTAGTACCAAAGAAGGTCGGGCTCACTGTGGTAACGAATGACCAGGGTGAATCCACCCCCACCCACACCACAACCACGTGGCAGGTGTGCATTGCTTGTAGGAAGCTTAATGAGGCCACTAAAGAGGACCACTTTCCCCTTCCCTTCATTGACCATATTCTCAAACGATTGGCAGGGTGGAAATATTTCTACTTCCAAGATGGATATTCAAGATATAACCAGGTTGCTATTGCACCAGAGGACCAAGAGAAGACCACATTCACTTGCCCATATGGCACGTTTGCATTTCGCCGTATGCCATTCAGGTTATGCAACGTACCTGCTACCTTTCAGCGTTGCATGTTAGCCATCTTTTTAGAGATGGAAGATGACTATTTGGAGGTCTTTATGGATGATTTCTCCGTGTTCGGGGATTCATTCAACCATTGTCTTAGCAACCTAGAAAAAATCCTGAAGCGATGTATCAAGGTCAACCTGGTTTTAAGCTGGGAAAGGAGCCATTTTATGGTTCAAGAAGGGATTGTCCTTGGTCACATCGTCTCGCAAAGGGGCATTGGAGTTGATCGAGATAAGGTTGATTTAATTTCAAAACTTCCAACTCCAAGCTCGGTCAAGCAAATCCGATCTTTCCTAGGACATGTTGGCTTCTATAGAAGGTTCATTAAGGATTTTCTAAACTTTCCAAGCCTTTGACTGACCTTCTAGCCAATGACGTACTTTTTGACATGACACATGATTGCATCAATGCCTACAACACCCTTAGGGATACAATCTCAATCCCACCTATTTTACAACCCCTAGACTGGTCCAAGGACTTTGAGATAATGTGCGATGCATCAGATTTTGTTGTTGGAGCAGTCCTAGGAGAAAGAAGAGAGAAAAAACTCATGGTGATCTACTATGTGAGAAAAACTTTGGATGAGGCTCAACGGAATTATACTGTCACAGAAAAAGAACTGCTCATTGTAGTTTTAGATTAGAAAAGTTCAGATCATACCTTCTAGGATCCCATGTGATTATTTACACTGACCACTTGGCTATCCGATATTTCTTATCCAAAAAGGATGCTAAACCCAGACTAATCAGATGGATCCTTCTCTTGCAAGAATTTGACTTGGAAATACGCGACAAAGCCATATCCAAGAACATTGTAGCTGACCACTTGTCCAGACTTCACCTGGAACACATTGGACCCTCATTACCCTTAACTGACACATTCCCTAATGAACAACTTCTGACCATGCAAGGAGGAAGTCTACCCTGGTATGAGGACTTAGTCAACTATTTAGTGGTAGGGCAGACTCTGCCCGGCTAGTCTAGACAGCAGCAAGATATGTTTTTAGCTGAGGCCAAGCATTATTTTTGGGATGATCCTATGTTGTTTAGACTTTGTTCTTACCGAATCATTAGGAGGTGTATTCCTTAAGAGGAAGTTCAAAGTGTGATACCTTCTATCATGACCAAGCCTGTGGTGGCCACTTCTCTAGGAAGCAGACAACTGTAAAAGTTTTGCAATCTGATTTCTACTAGCCATCACTTTTCAAGGATGCACATAACTTTGCAAAGACTTGCACTAGTTGCCAGACCTTAGGGACTATGACCAGGAAAGATATGATGCCTCCACAACCCATTTTCATCATTGAAATTTTCGATTGTCTGGGGCATCGATTTTATGGGCCCTTCCCACCATCAAACGTTTTCAAGAATATACTAGTCTCAGCGGACTACGTCTTGAAATGGATCGAAGTCATACTTACCCGAAAATGTGGCCATAGGCTGTCACAGACTTTGTTAAAAAAAATATCCTTTCCCGATTTGTGATACTGAAAGCCATGATCAATGATGGTGGGAGTCCCTTCATTAATGCCCAATTTCGTGCCCTACTTAAGAAATATGGGGTCACTCACCACATTGCCACCCTGTATCACCCGCAAACGAATGGGCAAACTGAGGTCTCAAATAGGAAGATTAAAAATATTCTACAAAAGACTATGAGACCTGACAAGAAGGATTGGTCCACACGATTGGACGATGCCCTTTGGGATACAAGACTACTTTTAAGACCCTGATAGGCAAGTCACCTGACCGATTGGTCTTTGGCAAAGCTTGCCACCTTCCAGTCGAGTTGGAACATCGGGCATACTGGGGTGTTAAGCAGTGCAATATGGATTCCCAGATGGCTGAAACTCAAAGGAAGCACCAACTCTCCAAGCTCGAGGAAATCCGTCTGGATGCTTACGAGAACAATAGACTTTATAAGGAGAAGATAAAAGTCGTCCATGACAAACACATTAGCAGAAAAACCTTCTAGCCAAATCAGTAAGTCTGGCTATTTGATGCAAGACTTAAACTCTTCCTCAAGAAACTGAGATCTAAGTGGATGTGACCATATCAAGTGGTCAGACCTTATCCCAACAGGGTCGTTGAAATTGCCAACCCCAAGACTGGGCAAATCTTCACTATTAATGGTCAACGACTAAAACACTTTTTTGCCCAGATCCCCTCGAAGGGCCATTCTCTTTCACTATTAAGGGTTAAACTGGAACTGTGCCCAGTTGGAGGCACAAAAATCATCCTTTCCTGGGAGGCAACCCAGAGGTTTCAAGCTGACTAGATTCATGATTGCACCTCAGGTGATTTCTTTCCCTACTCCATTGCATACATTTATTTTTCCAGTGAGGACATTTTCCAAATTAGGCATGGGAGGGTGGTAATTCATAGGATCTGAGTACAAAATTGTCAGCTTGAACTAATTTTATTTCTTTCTATAAAAAATAAATAAAATTAGGAAAAGAAAACTTAGGTATTAGAAGCTTGTCGACTTTAGGAAATGATATGTTAGGGACCTAATCGCTTAGACCCTTCAGGTCTTCGAACTTAATCAGTTCGGGTGTCCACTAAAATGTGGACTTAGTCTCGAGTCCTTGCCACCTTAATTTATTTTAATATGGTCAATAAAGTAGGGTGATAAGTATACGACTTATCAACTCGCCCTCTGATTTAGGGGGACTTTTAGTCTAAGCATCTACACACATTTTTCACTGACTCACTCATCGGTGGTTCTAATGGAAATTTGGTAGCTAATGTACCTTTTAGGGTGGTATTGCTGGCAAGTTGTCAGGGGTAACAGCCCATTGGCGGGTTGTCTAGAGCCCAACCATAGGACCATTCTCCTTCACTACTGCCTTTAGGTAAATTTTAGATCTAGAAAGCCACCTACTTAAAAAATAAAATAAAATAAAAAAAGAGAAAAGAAATAAAAGAAATAAGCCATTCTTCATCTCACGAGTATGGCTGGCATGTTGTCATGGGTAACAGGCCATTGGTCGGTTGTCCAGATCCCAGCTCATAAAATGCACAAGAATTCCAAAACACTTAAGGAAGAAGAGGGGAAGTAGCATAATCCGAGGAGATATATACTAGGTTCACCCTTGTGTTGACCCCACAAAAATAAAAAGTAAGGAGAAAGCTACCAGTCAGATAGATACACCTTTAGGTAATATTTTTTCTTTCGGGTCACTTAAGGGCATAGAAATTCGAAGTCCATTTTAATTATCATTGAGTGAGTCCATCACTTTCACAATAAGATGCTTAGTACTAAGAATCCTTTTCGAGTTTTGGGTGCTGTAAAAGTTACCCCAAACTCCTCAACACCAAAACTTCAAAAAAAAATTGAAAAAATGAAAAAGAAAAAAAATATATGTATTTGCTTCTATATAGAGTAAGGCGAGGATTCAAGCAGTCGGCATTTTGGTAGGCAACCTGGGCACTGTTGACTCTTATCAAGTTTGGTTCTCAGTAGAAATTTCCTCTTGTTGACAAGCAACTTCTACCTAAGAAATCAATTCCTAATTTTAGTTGTAAATAGCATTTTGGTCAAACCTTGCTAGGGACTAGTAAGGGGTGGGAATGGGGGTATGATGACTCTACAATTGCAAGTGTTAATAATATCAATTAGAATCAATTTTGAGGGTACTTGTGTGATAATGTCAGATTATAATGGGTCTAGGAGCATTTCATGCATATTGCATGATCTTTACATTTTAATCTCTTGAAATCAATGTTTAATGACTATGTGCACAAGTCCATTTTGAAACAGGTCTCAGATGAGTGATTGAACCATACGAATGGATCCAGACCGATGAATGGAGTCCAACGGACTCAAAATCATCCCAATCCAACCTCCGTAGCTCCCAAAACAAGCTCAAGAAATGCTAGCCGTTGATCTGATGATCAATGGCTCATGATGCAACACGTGGCACACCTGTGACTCTCCATTGCATGCCAGTAGCACCTGCTGCCTCATCATCACACGAGATCCACTGTTGGATTATCATCCAACGATCATCCCACATGCACTCGTCGCGATGGCTTCACGACAATCCGCACTAGTAGTTCAGCGTCGTACGTCCTCCCCACTTCAGCAGACACAGGTTTGAATCCCGCCACACCTCAATTTCACAATCGAGGCACGACACAATAGGAACAGTGGCAGCGCAAGCAAGCACGCGCGTGCGAGACAGCAGCGCAGCACTAGTGCATGCGCACGGCACAGTGTGCGCGATACAGGCCAGTGAGGCACGTGCTAGCAGGGTGCGTGGGTGGGGGCTACGGCGACACTTGCGATGGGTCTTTAGCGACGTCTTCGAATGTCGCTATTGACCCAAGGACGAATTTAAGCCCTCTCCTCAACTATAAAAAGGGACCTATCCCTCCCATTTGGATCCATGTTCTACTTAAGCAACTCCACCACTCCTTAGAGCTCCAAGCCAGGTTGTGAAGATGCCAAGCCATCGATGGAAGCCCCTCCACCGCCGTGGCTACCTCACATCTCCACTTAGCCAGTTTTTGGTTTATTATTTGTGTTGCTTAAGCTTTCATCTACCATTGTAGTTGTAGAACTAAATTACTTATGCAATATATTCTCTATTCTATTATCAAATTTGTCTCTTCCGTAGTTGGATATTCTTGCATCATCATAATGATTTTCTAACCCTATCTCTCTTCGCTCTTTCTCTCTCTCTCTCCCCCTTTCTTTCTCATTTTATCTTGTTTGCAAGTGAAACAAATGATGAATTTTTGTGACACAAAGTGAGTATTTGATCCAATTTCACGCCTCCCTATGTTCGACACTCGAGCTCACGTCCATTTATTCTTATTTAATATTGATGTCGTAAAATGCACTGCAACGGATAATTTTACACAAACATGTCCAGCGAACGTCAGAGAGGTAGGAAAAGTCTTTGTTTTCTACTCTATAAGAGCATCCCAGGCTTGGGACAAGCTCTCTTTAGAGCCTTGGAGGTGGTGAGGGAGAGAATGGAAGAGATGAAAAAGAATGGGTGGTGCAGGGGGGTCCTTTTATAGTGGAGGAAGGGAACATTTCGTGTATAGGGCATTTAGTGACATCAAAAGCATCACTGAAGCTCTGCCCTAAACGTCGCTGAAGGGCCTATTGGTGCTCACACACGCACGTGCGGTGTGCATGCTATGCTGGTAGAGGCTGCGACCGGTCTCTGGCGACTATGATGGTGCTACATGATGCCATCATGGTCGTCTGTTTTGTTTGCTTTATAGGTGGCACCACAGACGTCAGATTGGGTCGATTTTCATGCCTTTGGGCTTCAATCGTCGATCCAGATCCATTCGTGTGGTTGAATTTGACATCTGAGGTTCTGATTGGTGCCACCTTGTCCCTTAGCCGTTAATCTTCCTTGAACTGCATAATGTGGTACGAAACTCCGATCAAGATGATTTCAGAGGCATTGGACTTCGATTGTTGTCTTGATCAGATCCGTATGGCTAGATCGTCAATCCGAGGCCTTGAAATAGATCTCCTTCTCTCCTGGCAATAAAAGGATGCAATTAACCTAAAATTTATACACTATCCTAAATGTAGAATGAAGCATGCTATGCAATATTTATACTAGGGAATTCATATCTAAGCCTAAAAACATGCATAAATAGACATTTTATCCTAAATAAATGTGTCTACGTCATGCCCCCATGCCTATCTTTTGTTAGTCCCTAGAAAAATCAAACTAAATGCAATGTATAAAAATAAAATTAGGACTTGATCTCTTATGGCATTAGTTGTTTATTAACAAAAGGAAATTTTGACTAAGGTCCTAAACTACGAAGACCCAACAATGCTTGGGTGCCTGGCAAAATGTAGACCACCCAAATTCTCGCCCTATTTTGAAAAAGGAAGATACATTTTTTATGTTTTTTATTCTTTTCTTTTTTTTTTGGATTTTTGAGCTTAGAGTTTCAGGGTAGCTTTCTATGACTACCCAACCCACCATAAACTTGAAATGAACTTCAAGCTTTAAGCATCTTTGTGAATGTGATAGACTCACTAGGTGATCGTTAAAATGGACTTCAGGTTTTTACAACCCTAGGTGACCTAAAAAATTTTGCCTAAAGGTTTATCTGTTCAACCTCTAGTTTTCTCTCAACTTTTTTTAATTTTTTTTTAGGGTCAATACAAGGGCAAACCCAGTGTATATCTCACCAATTTATTCTACTTTCCCGCTTCTTCCCTATGTGTTTTGGGAATTATTAGTGCATTTTTTGTGAGCTAGGCTCTGGACAACCAGCCAATGGTCGTTACCCACAGCAAGTTGCCAGCCATACTCGTGCGGTGAAGTGTGGATTATTTAATTTTTTTATTTTTTTTTGATATTTCTCTCTCTCTCTCTATATATATATATATATTTCTAAGTAGGTGGCTTCCTTGATCTAAGATTTACCTAAAGGTAGTAGGAAGAGAATGGTCATGTGGTTGGGCTCTGGACAACAGACCAATGAGCTGTTACCTCCGATAACTTGCCAGCCATACCACCCTAGAAGGTTCATTAGCTACCCAATTTCTGTTAGAAATGTCAAGGAGTAAGTCAGTGCAAAATGTGTGTAGATGCTTAAGCTATAAGTTCCCCTAAATCAGAGGGCAGGTTGATAAGTCATGTACTTATCACCCTAATTTATTGACCAAATTAAAATAAAATTAACTTGGTGAGGACTCGAGACCAAGTCCACATTTTAGTGGACACCTAGGTTGATTAAGCCCGAAGACCTGAAGAGTCTAAGTGTTTAGGTCTTAAAGTATCATTTTCGAAAGTTACAACTCCAAATGCCTAAGTTTCTTATCCTAATTCTATATATTTTTATTTTTCTTTTTTATTTTTTTTGTAAAGAAAATAAAAGAAATTCCACAGATCTAACAAAATATTTTCAGGATTAATAATCCACCCACAAGCCTAAATGATGCAATGTCCTCATTGTAAAAATAAAGATATGAAAAGGGCAGAGTAAATAGAATATCACCTAAATTTCGTGAAAATCTGGTTAGCTCCATAGAGAGAAAGGAGTATACACATGTACTAAGGGCATAATATACAAACAAAGAGGAAATTAGCAATTCACAAGTGTGGGTTAGAATCAGAATAAAAATATTGATCTTCAAACCTACTAGAAGATGTCCAAAGATGTGGACTAGATTGCGATGTAGACCCATGCCCTAGGGTCTAGTGGTTCTAAGGCTCTGGACGAAAATCACCCAGAACTAGAGATAGTTGTTCTTACAGGTCCGGGCCTGTGGTTTGGTGGTGTGCAACCCAAATCTAAAGTGTTGGACAATGGGTAGATCTGATTCACTAGGTTCAGATATCCACTTAAAGTTTGTCTCAAAAAGATAATCAATTGTTATGTGCTTGGGTTGCACATCCTCAAAGTCAAAAATATCATAAGGGTCCTAGTAGAACATTGGTGGTTTTAGGTCAATAGGAACCCTTAGATCCAAAATTATGTTTCCCTCAAAATTAGCCTCCCAAAATTTCATTTCCGAATTTCTACCCTCTAAAATCAATGTTCCTGGGACCTCTAGGTTGTTATACACCCCATTTATTGAACGTGTTTCACGAGATTGAAATCAAGGTTACAAGTAACATGTCGTCGTAGTTACAAAATGTGTGATCAAATAAAATTTATACCGAAACTCGAAAATGAGTCCCGGGTTGAACATGGGGAGGCGAACAGTTGGTTTTATGAAATCCGCGCTTCACTTTAATTTCTTTTTAGTCATTTTTATCTTTTCTTTTTTTTTGTATTTTTAACAAGAAAGAGATTAGGTCAATGAAAACTTTATCTACTTGCAAAAATACAAGAGAGAGAGGGAGAGAGAGAGAAACAATCATCTATTTATCAAGAATTGTTTGTTGCAACTACGAAAGTGGAAAACCTACACTACGAAAGTGTAAAAAGATAGAAAGAGGTGAGAGAAATCCCCTTTGATGGTTTCTCGGAGGATGACTCGCTCTGACGTCACCAGAGGGAAGGTGGTGAGGAGCGGGATGAAGGAGGACGGAGTCGGAGGATGGAGGATGGGGTAGGACTACATCGCGGCGAGGATCTTCTTCTCGAAGGGTAGTGAGAGGATGACCATGGGATGCTCCACGAAGGGGGGTGAGGGGAGGGAAAGCTAATTGGTTTTCTACTCTAGAGAAGCATCCCGGGCTTGAGACAAGCTCTCTCTAGAGCATTGGAGGTGGTGAGAGGAAGAAAGGAATAGATGGTTTGGATGGTGGTGGGTAGGTCCTTTTATAGTGGAGGATGAAGAACAAATTCACATCTAGGTCATTACTGATGTCCATAAATGTCACTGCAGCTATCGATGAAGATCCGCCCTTCAAATCCTCTTGCTAGTGCACGCAGATCATTAATGATAGCTGCAAGCATCACTAAAGGTGCCGTTCCTGAAGATCGACTCCCGCCTCTCTGGCGCACGCATCACGTGCTGTGCGCTTCACGCACCGATGCTCCCAGCGTAGTGCATGAGCGTGTGCGCTGGCATGCACTGCACAGCTACGCTATGTGCAGTGCGCAGCTGCGTTGCACGCGGCTGTGGTTATGCGCATGCATGTAGCTGCTGCTGTGCACATGCGCTGCTACTGGCTGGCATTGGACAGCCTGGATGGAACCATGTGGTGCCATCCTAGCCATCTATTCTTCTTTTTTGTTTAGAGGGTGCAATGGTGCTCAGATCGAGATGGTTCCCGTGCTGCTAGACTATGATCGTCGCTCTAGATCCATCCGTATGATCTAATTTTCCTTTCGAAACCCATATGGATGTCTCATTGCCCCCTGATAAATGCCAGTTTATCATCATTCTTATGCATTAAAACAAACCTAGCTCTTAGGCTTTTTCTCCGCAAATGGGTTTTTGGGTTGCATTTAGGCATTAATTAGGTTAGGCATGCATTGCATTTTTTATTGTCTTTTTCAAGTGTTTTTGTGAGTGTTAGGGATGAATAGATATACATATCCCTAAAACCCTAGCACTCAAGAAGGCAAATGGTGAAGGAGGAGCTAAGACTAGCTGGAACTTAGCTTGATCCAGCTCACCACAGTTGGAACCTAGCTCACTTGGACTAGGGTTAGCTCATCCCAGAACCATTCAACTAATCTCAGTTGAATGGCAGCTCAAGAGAGCTCATCTTAGCTCACCCTAGCTTAGGTTAGCTCAGATCCAGCTCAACTTAGTTGAGTCTAGCTCATCTCAGCTCCCACTAGTCCATAAGGAGCTCTAGCTATCTCAGCTGAGTTGATTGGAGTTCACCCCAGCTTAGATCCAGCTACATCCAGCTCTACTCAACTCTGGCCACCTGAAGATGAATTCATCCCAGCTCAGGAAGCTCAAGTCCAGCTCCCAGGGACTGACTTAGCTCAACTTAGTTGAGCCAAGCTACCTTAGCTACCTTAACCAGCTTGATCCACCCCAGGAGAACCAGACCCAGCTCACCTCAGCTCATTTTGGTAGAAGCCAACTTACTTTAGCTTGGCTTAGCAGCTAGCAAAGAACTAGCAAGCTAAGCTAGCTAGAGTAGCTCCATGTCACCCTCTTCAGCAGCTGCCAGCTCCAGCCTTCTCCCCCTCAGCTCCTCCCTCCAAACCCTAGCTCCAACACCTCCTCCTCTACTCCACCATTAGCTAAGCTGGCTTAGCTATGCTCCATCTCCCTTGGCTTTTGCCACCTAAAAACCCTTCCCAACTAGCTCCACCAAAGCTCCACCTAAGCTCCACATAAGCTACCCCTACTTCCACCTCACCTTGGTGCCAACCTAGCCTACCCACTACCTCCAAAAGACACCATAAAGTGGCACCAAAACCACCCTAACTACCTCCTTATTGGCGCCACTTTTTCACTCCAAAACAGCCCCACATCATGGCCCTACACATAACCTTACAACCCATCCTAGCCATCCACCTACCCCTCCTTCTAGAACCCTACTTGGCACCACCTAAGCCCCTCTTCTAGAAGCCATTTTGGTGCCAACTTCAAGGGGTGCCGCCACCCATAACCAACCCCTAGGTGCCCCTTGGGTTGGCACCAATTACCCTTAGCTATAGGATCCCCAACCACCTCCATCTCCCCATCTTAGTCCTCCATTTCAAGAGTCACTTTAGCCCTCTTCCTACTCTATATAAACCAAACCACCATTTTAGAGCATCCTCCATTAGTGTTTATTTCCACCTACATCGACCTATACCTATGGCCAAGAAGAAGGAGTAGAGAAGAATATTAAGGGGGCACATCACCAGCCCCTTTGGTGCCTTCTTCTCCCCACTCTCTTCAACTTGGGCCACGCCAAGGAGGAAGAGCATTCTACTTCAAGGAGGACGGCTAGGAAAAGGAGAAGGACCTAGGGAGGACATCCACCCTTGGAGGAGGAAAATTAAAGGTGGTAGCTACCACATTGGAGGACATCATTTGGAGGATCATCTCATACCAAGTAGAAGTTGTCTTTTCAAGTTATGGAGCTACTTGGCTTGGAGCAAGAAGCCCTCTTCTCCACCATCTATCTAAAGGATTTGTGTTTTATTTTTATTGTATTTTCAAGTAGAGTAGAAGCATTCCTCTATGGGTTTTGTGTGAACAATTTTGATTTAATGCAAATTGCCTTCTTTCAATTTCTGTTGCATAGCTTGTTACAAATTTTGCCTAGCAATTGTTTCACTCCCTCTCCCTAATTATTCTAGCCCTCCATGTCCCTACTGTGAGCTTAGGGAGAGGCTCTACCTGTCACCTTAGGGTAGGTTTCTTGAATTAGGTATTGGTTGTTTTCTAGCTTTCAACAAAAACTTGCATGTTGCCCTTATTTCAGATATCATAAAAACTATATGTTCAAAAATACCAAAAAGAAAGTTGAGATTTATTTTCCAAGCAAGAGATTTAATTTTTGCAAACTTGCCTCCTTGGATGACCCTAAATACCGCACTATCTAGGAATATAAATTTAAAAGAAAATCTATTTTTTTTCTCTTGCTTGAAGTGGATCTCATCCCCTTCTCTTTCTTTTCTCTTGTGTGTGCAGGTATTGCAGGAAGAAAGTGGAAATTTGGAAGCAAAAGCTCAAAGTTCCTTTTCTTCCTGGGAATTTTCAAGTTGGTTTCTTCTCTCTTGTCACACCTAAATTAAAAGACTACCAAAATACACTAAACTTAGCTTTCAAGACCTTAAATAACTTAATTAAGTGGAGTGGTACTTTTTATAACTCATTGATTGCTTGTTTGCATCATCAACACCACTCCATTTCAAGTATTGGTGTTTTATTTTTCGGGTCTAGATTTCTATTCGGACTTGAAAAATCAATCTCCAACACCACAGGCCTCCTAAAATCATAAAGTTTCTTACGGTGATTTCAAATTAAGTTAGAAATATTTTTTCCAAATTCCAAATCAATTTGATTTGTATTTAATTTTTAAAAATTCATGGATTACAGAGGGGTCACACCCTCTAGTCTTCCTATTTTGCTACTGTCCACAAATTTTTAGAATTTTTATACTCATCCAATTTTTGTGAAATTTAGCTTTCTGGAAACCTTGTAAAATTTTACACATCATATAAAATCACCAAAATTTTTTAGGTCGGTGTGATACTGAAAAGTCCAAAATACATATAGGTATCATTTCTAGACTTTGTCACCAATACAAGTAAAAATTCAAAACAATTATCCAACAAATTCCTAAAATCTTACAAAAATATTTTCTGGAATCCTCGTTTGATTTTCTTTAAAGTAATGGTGTTTTTTGAATTGTTTGGTTCACTACTTAATACAGAAATCCTAAAAATAACTCAATGGTAGTTAAATTTCTGTCCTAGGACCAATTGGATTAGGGTTTCTTTTTTTTTTTCAGAAACAGACAACAAAAGGAAACATATCTTCTCCCATACAACTTGATTTCCTCTTATTTGTGGAATCTCAAACTTGTTTGAAAACTTAAAAAGAAAATCCTAAAAATACACTAAGTTAAATCCAATCCTAAAAGATAGAAATACAATAATTGTGTGATAACTTGCTTTTCATTGGAGCCACTTTCCAATTCCTACACACACACTAAAAAAAAAATTGAAATAACAGGGCAACAACCCAATTAACGCCCTCCACATTCCGTGTGCACTATAGTATCCTTGACCTAACTAAAATCCATAGCAACTTGACCCCTAAGGCTTCATCAACTTAGGCTTTCTATATAGGTCTTAAGTCTTCTTTAGTTAATACCAATTCTGTCATCTATATCTGGTGTTCAGGCTGAGGGGCTGTGTCAAACGACCATGCACCGGTTTATACAAGCACCTGGGGTTTTCTCTAGGAAACGTTTGGGCCCAAACCTCCCCTTAAGCAACTTGGCTAGATTTGTTGGCAGAATGGGTATTCACTATTGGTTACTTATTTCCTACGTAGACCAAGTCTTAGGTTTATTTTTAGGGAGTCACACTTAAGTTAAGTCTAGCTTTGGTTGTTTGATTTGCACACTTTCTTTCATCTCTTTCTCTTCTCCTCCCCTCCCATTCTTCCATTTTATGCATGGGCGACGGTCTCAATATGCACACCTGGAAGGACCATTTGATTTTGCCCCCCACGCAAAAAGACCACTTTTTCTATCTTCTTCTTGTAAACAAAAAATGGAAAATCAACAAAATGTGTCCACTAATGCTTCCACTTCCACCTCTAATCCTACTTCTAACCCCACTTACCCTAATTCTAACCCTTCCACCCAAAACCCACCCACCTTTAACTTCCCACACTTGGAGCTCCCTAATGTTGAATTGCCCCAAACATAACATCAAGACCCCCTACCTAATCTTTTAAAATTGATGGCTGAGCAGATTGATAAATTAAATTCCAATCAACAAACATTGACTAGGAATATCCAAAACCTAGCCAATCAAAGGCCAAACCCACCACCCCGTCAGCAGCCTGTTATTCCTCTAAAAGACTTTTATGATCCGTCTTATTATGAGGAAAAACCAGGGGTGGTCATACCAGAGGGGGACTTCGAGATCAAGCCTGCAGTCCTAAACCAGATTAAACACTTTCATGGCCTTCCTAGGGAAGACCCTTTTAGCCACCTTGAGGAGTTGACTCTTCTTGCACAAACAACTCATTCCCGAAATGTGCAAGAGGACATATGGTTGATGCAGCTTTTTCCATTATCTCTTAAAGATAAGGCTGCTTATTGGTTCAAGACCATTGGCTGACCCATCACAACTTGGCCTCAGCTCAAGAGTGCCTTCCTCAAGAAATTCTTTCCCATAGGTCATACTAATTCCCTACGAAGATCCATTACAACCTTTCACCAAAAATCTGGCGAGACTTTCCATGATTCTTGGGAAAGATTTCAAGATCTCTTAAGAAGTTTCCCGCACCACAAGAATCCTTTATGGCAGCTTGTGCAAATCTTCTGATGTAAACACATTTACGCTACTTAAAATGTCTATTTTTGCATGTTATTAAGCATAGGATTTCATTTCATGATATAAATATTGCATAACATGCATCATCTTGCATTTAGAGTAGTTTGAATAAAATGGAGGTTAATTGTCTCCTTTTATGTGCTTGGACAGGGCAAACATTTTATCGGGGCCTCGGATCAAAGATCCAACCATATGGATGTGATCAGGGCGACGATTGGAGTTCAACGACTCCAAGATCGCCCTAATCAGACATCCATAGCATCAGATAGTGACCGGGGAACCATAGAAGATCAAGGGCCAGGATGGTGTAAATCTGCACTTCAGATGACAAATCCGACCACACGGATGAATTCGGATCGCGATCGCAGCCCAATGACACAAAAATTGAGTCAATCCGACATCCGTGGCACCATCTACAACTTCCAGAAGATGGACGACCAAGATGGCTCCATGTGGCGCCATCTCGACCACCCAAACGGTCGCATGCAACCTTTGAAGATCCCGCACCTGCTTGCTCTCCGCCATTGGATCTTGATCCAATGGCTGTGGTCGGCCGCACTTAAAAGCGTCCGCTCGACCATCCGCGCCCCGTAGCGCAGCGGTCGAGCGTGCTTACGTGACCGGCGAGCACAGGTTTGAGCTGTAGCAAAGGGCTGGAGGCGTGGGTGATTGGGCGTAGGCGAGCGTTGGATCGCGATTGGACGGCCGTGCGTGCCCAATAGAGTTCAAGCGCGATTGAACGCGCGGCATGGATGCGCGATCGCACGCAGGCGGGCGTGCAGCGCAGTGGGCGGAGATGCGTCTTAAGCCATCGGATTTCACGATCGGACGGCTGAGAATCAATGAACGTGCGATGGCGTTGAGTGCGCGGGTAGCTGAGGCGGCACGCGTGGGCGCGGAAGCTACGCCCACGTTAAGACCCCTCATTTATTATTTTGAAGTTGTAATGTCCATTTTGCCCCCACTCCTTGTAACTATAAAAGGAGACCCCCTCCATACGAAATTCTCATCCCTTCCTTCTCCTCTCTACCCCTCCAAAGCTCAAGAGAAGCTTGTCCCACATTTGGGATGCTTCTCACGAGATAATGTCCAAATTTTCGTTCCCCTTTGCAAGTGGATCCCGCGACGACGACGGCGTGCTGCTCCATTCCCGTTCTTCTGCTTCATCCTCCTTCGTCCTACTTCATTCTCCTTCATCCAGGCGTCGTCCGATCCGGCTCGTCCTCCAAGCAACTGTCGAGGAGGATTTCTCTCTCCCTATTCTTTTTACTGCTTTCTAGTGTAGTTTTGCTCGTCCTCAAAGTAATCGTCGTGGAGGACATTTCTCCCTCCATTCCTTAATGCTTTCTAGAGTAGATTTATCGCTTTCTAGTGTAATTGTTTTATGCTTTCTAATTGTAATGAACAATCTCCTCAATGATAAATTCTTTGTTTATTCTACATCTCATTTTGATTTTCATGTGTAATACTCTCTCTCTCTTACCCTCTCTCTCTCTTTTATTTATTGTAAATAATTAGATAGTTTTAAATTGAATTACTTCGTGACAAATAAAAAGAAATGCGTAGTTTTTAAATCAAACGTCCGCCTCCCTGTGTTCGACCTGGAATATTAATTTCGGTAAAAATTTTATTTGTTGAACACGAATTCTTCACTTTCAAGCTACAACGACAAGTTTTCCAAAACCAAACACGTTAGCGTAGCCATTCGTTATGTTCAACATCTTCTATCATGGATTAGAAGATCAAATTCGATATTTCGTCGATGCCTCTTGTGGCGACAACTTCTTAAATAAGGATGCTGAAAGTGCCTATGACCTTTTTGAGAAATGAGTGAAAACTCATTTAATCAAGCTTCCATGAACACATTTTGCAAAACTCAAAACCCGTAGTTCGGTGTTCATGAAGTAGGCACTCAATCTATCCCAGTCACGCAAGAAGTTCTTCAAATGATTGCTGAAAACTCGATCAAATGCATATTAATAAAAAGAAAATTGAGGAAAGATCGGCCACATCAACCCAAGCTCCACACAGTCCACATCTAACCCAACCTAACTTTCCACAAAGAGAAAATTTGAATAATCTCAATACTACTCCTGCTGATTATTACCAGTATTCTGAGGTTGCCCATGATTCACTGGGGAATTACAACTATCCAGATCTTAACCCCACTCAAAATATTTCTGCCATCCAGGAGCCCTTTAAAAATTCATCCAATTGGAAAAATTACCTGAACAACTCTTGGAATAATCAGGTTCCTTCCCAACCAGATCATTTTAATGGGTATGGGTTGAACCCAACCTTTCATCTTGGGCCATCCCAACAAGACATCAATGCCCAGATGATGCAAACCCTGCAAGAAATGCAAATAGAAATGATGGAAGTAACCCGCACCATCACAAATCTGAATAACAAGATTGGGGTTACTCCCACGCAAAGACCTGCAGGACATCTGCTGTCCCAACCCATGCCCAACCCTAATCACCAAAGGAACCAATATCCGGGAAGAAATCCACACTACTCGAATCAGCCTCCAACTAATCCACCACCTCAGTAGCCTCCCAGGTTTCCGCAACCGCAGGCACCCCCACCTCCTCCAAATAATAATCCAACTACACATGCAGTTACATTGAGGAGTAGGAAAACCACCACTGATCCTGGGCCTTCACACAAACCTGGTGAAATCCCCAGCACTATGCAAATTGACTCCCCACCTCCCTATTGGAAGAAAAAGAAATACAAAAATCTCAAGACACGATTCCTATCCCTTTCCCACAAGCTCTCCACCCCACCACCAACATAAAAAAGAAATCTGAGCCCCCCACAGAAGAACTCATGGATCTATTTGGGCAAGTTCAAATCAATATTCCTCTCCTAGATGCCATCAAATATATACCTACCTATGCCAAATTTTTGAAGGGGATCTATACTCCTAAAAGGCAGGCCAAAAATCTAGGACAGTTGCATCTTTTGGAGATAGTAAGCTCTATCATACAGAGCAAGTTGCCTCCTAAGATGAAAGATCTAGGGGCACCTTTAAGCTCAGTAATTATTGATGATACTACCTTTAATCACGCCCTCCTTGATCTTGGTGCCTCAGTTAATATTATTCCCATGATTTTATTTGAAGAATTTCAGATCGTTGAATTAAAACCCGTCGAGGTTACCCTGCAATTAGCCGACCGATCTACAATCAAACCTCGTGGGATTGTCGAGGATGTTTTGGTCAAGGTCGAGAATTGTGTCTTCCATGCAGACTTTCTGGTCCTTGACATTGAGGTACCTGAATCCTTACTGGACTCTCTAATAATCCTTGGATGCCCCCTTTTGGCCACTGCAAAGGCAAATATCAATTGCCACACAGGCAAAATGGATATCACTTGCACCGACCAAACTATCACTTTAGATATTTTCAAATCCTCCAGGAGATTCCATGATGATAACTTTTTTAAGGACTCAGATACGAAAATTTCCAATATGGTGGAGACAATGTTGATAGATACCCTTGCCGACCATAATTTTTTTGACTCTGATTCAAAATCAGTGGTCGGCGAAATCTATGAACTGGAAACTTGTCTTGACCCTAAATCTATTCCTGATCACCCTAACCGACCCACTATTCCCACACCCCACTTTTCCACACTAACTTCACCCAATCCTCACCATCCCTTCCCCGACTCCTTTATTATGGACCTACCACCAACCGCGCACGAGTTTGGCATCCAACCTGATTTAAAACCATGTCCAGACTCGGGCTACACTTATCATTTTCCATCCAACCTTGATCCCAATATTGCTTCTAATCAATTTTCTAGGGATCTAGAAGAAGAGACTTTTTTTGCAAGCATCCGAGTGTCCAACTATTTACAAGAGAAGCTTGTCCCACACCCGGGATGCTTCTCGTGAGATAAAGTCCAAATTTTCGTTCCCCTTCGGAAGTGGATCCCGCGACGACGACGGCGTGCTGCTCCATTCCCGTTCTTCTGCTTCGTCCTCCTTAGTCCTGCTTCGTTCTCCTTCATCCGGGCGTCGTCCCGTCCGGCTCGTCCTCCAAGCAACCGTCAAGGAGGATTTCTCTCTCCCTATTCTTTTTACTGCTTTCTAGTGTAGTTTTGCTCGTTCTCCAAGCAATCGTCGAGGAGGACCCAAAATGTTGAACGCGTGAATCGCTACGCTAACGTTTTTGGCTTCGGAAAACCTGTCGTTGTAGCTTGAAAGTGAAGAATTCGTGTTCAACATATAAAATTTATACCGAAATTAAAATTCCGGGTTGAACACAGGGAGGCAAACGTTTGATTTAAAAACTACGTGTTTCTTTTTATTTGTCATGGAATAATTCAATTTAAAACTATTTAATTATTTACAATAAATAGAAGAGAGAGAGAGAGAGTAAGAGAGAAAGAGAACATTACACAGAGAAATCAAAATGAGTTGTAGAATAAACAGAGAATTTATTAATAAGGGGATTTGTCCATTACAACTAGAAAGCATAAAATAATTACTCTAGAAAGCGATAAATTTACTCTAGAAAGCATTAAAAGAATGGAGGGAGAAATGTCCTCCTCGATTATTGCTTGGAGGACGAGCAAAACTACTCTAGAAAGCAGTAAATCTATACTAGAAAGCAGTAAAAAGAATAGGGAGAGAGAAATCCTCCTCGATGGTTGCTTGGAGGATGAGCCAGACGGGACGATGCCTGGATGAAGGAGAACGAAGCAGGACGAAGGAGGACGAAGCAGAAGAACGGGAACGGAGCAGCACGCCGTCATCGTCGCGGGATCCACTTCTGAAGGGGAACGAAAATTTGGACTTTATCTCGCGAGAAGCATCCTGGGTGTGGGACAAGCTTCTCTTGAGCTTTGGAGGGGTAGAGAGGAGAAGGAAGGGATGAGAATTTCGTATGGAGGGGGTCTCCTTTTATAGTTGCAAGGAGTGGGGGCAAAATGGATATTATAACTTCAAAATAATAAATGAGGGGTCTTTAGTAACGGATAAAACCATCGCTAAAGCCCCCAACGTGGGCATAGCTTCCACGCCCACGCGCGCCTACTCAGCTGCTCACGTGCGCAACGCCTACGCACGTTCAACATTTTGGCGCCGTTGCCGAGGAGGCAACGATCTTTGATTTCTCTTCGCGTTTTGTAACTTACAAATCATTTACCTCACTTTTCTCCTTTCTTATTGTAATTGCAGGTACTCTTTTAAGGCGAGCAAAAGTGGTAGATTGGAGTAAAGTGCTGTGGAAGGTTTTGTAAGTTATCCCCCATTCTTTCCCCCTCCATAGATTTCATTCGCCACATTGAATTCAAATTCCAATTAACCTAGGTGTTTGCATAAATCCTAGGAATAGTTTGGTTGTTTGGATTTCCACTCACATTCATTCCACCCTCATTCATTAAAAAAAAAAAAACAAAAAGATAATTTTGTGGGGCAATTTTCAACAAAGACACAACGTACACCCACATTTAAAGGCACTTAACCGAATTGATTTG
This sequence comes from Thalassia testudinum, assembly GCA_037157565.1. Taxonomy (NCBI): domain Eukaryota; kingdom Viridiplantae; phylum Streptophyta; class Magnoliopsida; order Alismatales; family Hydrocharitaceae; genus Thalassia; species Thalassia testudinum. The sequence continues at coordinate 116,027,215 of JAZHRO010000014.1, forward strand.
TTTCTACTCAACCGGGTTCTGATCTGTGGAACCCGTACACATAAAGCAACACATAAAAGAGTAGAAATAATTCTAGGCTAACCATCTTTGTGTGCCTAACTTAGTGGTGCATATGTGGCCAGTTGTTTGAGTTGTTTGGGCCGCACCACTTCAAATAAAATTAACTTATCAAAGTAGCTGCCAATTAGGTTCAACTTTTAGGGATTTACTAGTCACTCCACATTCTTTTTAAGCTTTAAAGGAAAACATCTTCACCCGTGCTTTCAAAACCTGGTGTGCCAACGAAACTTGTTTGAAAACACCTAAAGTTGAATTCTAAAAGCTACTAAGCAAGATTTGAACTTTAAAATTCACCACATCAAAAACAATCTTGCTTGGAAACCATTGGTTGTGCACTCACACACGAATCAATCAATCATTAAGGGCACAACCCATTTAAAGGGCCCATCACATTCCAAAGCACATTCAAACCTAGCCCTAAATAAAACAGAGTAAACGTTGGCCTTAAGGATTGAACTCGCTCTTCAGAACTTAGAACGAGATTATTTTCAATTAGTCTGTTTCTACTGTTCAATCTGATGTCTAGCTAGGGGAGCAAAGTCAAACGATCGCAGCTGGGGGGTACACTAGGAACCGGAGGCGCAAGCCGAAGGAAGAACCTTCTCCCCAGTCCCTCCTAACTGGTTGGATTGAACAGATAGAAGTAGATCAAATCGTTCCTTTATCTCAAGATGGGTTTTGGGAGTTTGTAGGTCAGTAGGCTAACCCATTTAAGGACAAGTTTGATTGTTTGTATTACAGGGCACCTTTCTTCCTCCCGTGTCTCATGAATCCTTCCACATATTTCACGCATTCCCGCTCTTTCCCTCCTGTTGTGAATTATCCTCAACATGACGATTATCCCAACTCGTACTATAATCGACCATCAGTTAGTTGGGATAATTTGGATTGGGGATACAATTCCAGACCTCCGTGTTTAGGGTCCAACCCTGAATACTTTGGTTCTGATTTCTATCCTTCTCAGAGCTACATCGATTATAGATTGTCTTCCTTTCATGAACAACCTAATACGATCTACAATCAAGAAGGATACACCAATCTTTACCCATCCTCTGATTTCACTGTCTTTAGGTCATCACCATCTTTTCAACAATCTGAAATGACCTATTATCAGGAAGGGTATAACGAATCTCAATTCGTTAATTCCTCTGCATTGAGCCCAAACCCGCCCAACCCTGAACCAACTCATTTGGTTCAGGTTAACTAGGTTCAAGATAAGGTTCTGGCTAACCTGAGGAATATCATTCAATCTTTAGAAGTTTAGCCAATACCTTGCATTGAGAGATTGGAGCCCCTAATTGAAATGATTGATGATTTAAACAAGTCTTTGTTGGATTGGCTCCAGGACATTAAGGATAAGAACCCGGGTGAGTTTTTACTTGGGAAATTAGCGAAATTGAGGATGAGATTCGTGGTTTCTTTGATTCAATCTTGGAATGATTCCCAAGATGAACCCTCTTCAGGAAAGCCAATGACAAAACCCGCTCAGGCACCTGTTGGGGGGGACATGTGTTATGAGGCTGACCAAATTGAATTAAAGCAACCAATTAAGGAAGATCTGATTTCTTCACCTGAGATCCCTGAGCCGGGTTACGAGAAAACGTATGTCTCCTTGGAATAGAAAGTGACAACTGATTTTGGGACATACATTGATACGGATCGTGATGGTGAAGATTCAAGTTGCGAAGTCTCACGCGTGTTTTCTGAACACGATTTCTGTGAGACGATTGGGCTTGAGGAATCTGATAAATCATTTGATAGCCCAATAACTGAGGAAACTGATCTTAGAGCACACATTACAGATCCAGGATTACATTTTCTGGATGAATCAATTCAATGCCCTGATTATCTGTTACACCCTGTTGAGCTTATTGATGATTCTAATTCTGAGATAATTAGACCCAAGTCAATTTTGATTCTGCCACATCATTTAGACTTGGAGATTTCAGATGGGGTGATGAATATACAAGAGGTCCTGGAATTTGATATGCTGAATGAGGAGGATAGGAGCTGGGAAGTGTTGATTTGGGAAGTTAACTTTGGAGGAAATGGTAGATTGAGTCGAAGCGTTCCTTTTAAGCTGAAACCATCAAATTAGAACCCTTACGACATTTGTTTCAAGGATGTTCAACTCAAGCACACATTCAACGATTATCCTTTTGAGCTTCAATTCTCTGTAACCCGACTTTTTGGTCTTGGGTTGCCTCCTCATAAATCGCAAGCCCGACTCCACTTGCATTCTGATTTTAGGTTTTGGGTAATTTTTATCCAGAACCTAAGATATTCTCGATTATGGGGTGTGGGTCTGCACCACAATCTGGTCCACATCTGTGGACCTCTGCTGACAGGCCAGAGGATTCTTCTGTTCATTCTGATTCTGACCTGCACTTGTGAATTCTTCATTTCTTTTCCTTGTATTGTGTGCCTAACTGAAGGCACTAAACTCAACACATATATAGTTTTTCTTTTTCATTTACATCTCAGAGCGGACCTGACATTCACGCAATTCAGGTGCATTCTACGTTTTTCCACTCTGTTTTGTCTTTTTTATACAATGAGGACATTGCATTAGATAGGCATGGGGGGTGGATATTTATCTCTGAATTCATTCGTCAGCTCTATAGATTTGTTTTATTTTCTTTTATAAAAAAAAATTCGGAATTAGGAAAGAGAATTTGGGTTTAAGAAAATTTTTAATCTTAGGAAATACTACATTATGATTTGAACACAAAGACCCTTCAGGTCTTCAAACTTAATTAGCCCATGTATCCACTAAAATGTGGATTTGCCTTTGAGTCCTCGCCATCTTAATTCTATCGTAATTGGAATAAATAAGTTTGGGTGATAAGTACACGACTTATCAACCCACCCTCTAATTTGAGGGAATTTTGAGTCTTAAGCATCTACACACTTTCTTTGCACTGACTCGTTGTTCGGCAATTTTAATGGAAATTGGGTAGCTAATGAACCTTCTAGGGTGATATGGCTGGCAAGTTATCGTGGGTAACAGCCCATAGGTAGGCTGTCCAGAGCCCACTCACTGGACCTTTCTCTTTTTCCTGCCCTTAGGTAAATCTTAGACCAGGGAAGCCACCTACTTAAAAAAAAAAAGGAGAAAAGAACAAAAGGAAATAAGCCACACTTCGCCGCATGAGTATTGCTGGCAAGTTGTCGGTGGTAATAGCTCATCGACCGGTTATCCAAAACCTAGCTCAGTAAATGCACTAAAAATTTCCAAGACACTTAGGAAGAAGCGGAGAAGTAGAATAAACCGGGGAGATATACACTGGATTCACCTTGTGTTGACCCCGTAAAAAAATAAAAGTAGGGAGAAAGCTACCGGTTGTAAAGATACACCTTTAGGCAGAAGTCTTTTTGAGGTCACCTACAGGCGTAGAAATCTGAAGTCCATTTTAGTTACCGGTCAACGAGTCTATCACAATCACATTAAGATGCTTAAAGCTTAGGGTTCTCATCAAATCTTGGGTGAGTTGAATGGCCGTAGAAAGTCACTCTTAAATCCTAAAATTTGAAAATCCAAAAAAACTAGAAAAGAGTAAAAAGAAAAAGAAATTTTTCTTTGAATAAGGAGAGGCTCGAGGCGGTTTGCATTTTGGCTGACACCTAGGTACTGTTGTGTCTTTGAAAGTTCAGTTCCTAAGTAGACAATATCCTAATGATTGAAAATAACTCAGGTCCAAATAATCTAACCTAAATCTTTTATAAATAGCATATAGTTTTTGCTAGGGACTAGCAAAAGATAGGCATGGGGGTATGATGTAAACACATTTACACTACTTAAAATGTCTATTTTTGCATGTTCCTAAGCATAGGATTGCATTTCATGATATAAATATTGCATAACATGCATCATCTTGCATTTAGAGTAGTTTGAATAAAATGGAGGTTAATTATCTCCTTTTATGTGCTTGGACAAGGCAAACATTTTATCGGGGCCTCGGATCAAAGATCCAATCATATGGATGTGATCAGGGCGATGATTGGAGTTCAACGACTCCAAGATCGCCCTAATCAGATATCCGTAGCATCAGATAGTGACCGGGGAACCCTAAAAGATCAAGGGCCAGGATGGTGTAAATTCGTAATTTAGATGACAAATCTAACCGCACGGATGAATTCGGATCGACGATCGCAGCCCAACGACATAAAAATCGAGTCAATCCGACATCCGTGGCACCATCTACAACTTCCAGAAGATGGACGGCCAAGATGGTGCCATGTGGCGCCATGTCAACCACCCAAACGGCCTCATGCAACCTTTGAAGATCCCGCACCAGCTCGCTCTCCGCTGTTGGATCTTGATCCAACAGCTGTGGTTGGCCGCACTTAAAAGCATCCGCTCGACCATCCGCGCCCCGTAGTGCAGCGGTCGAGCGCACTTACGGGACCGGCAGGCACAGGTTCGAGCCGCAGCAGAGGGCTGGAGGCGCCGACGATTGGGTGCGAGCGGGCATTGGATCGCGATCGGACGGCCGCGTGTGCCCGATAGCATTCACGCGCGATTGAACGCGCGGCATGGACGTGTGATCGCACGCGGGCGGGCGCACAGCGCAGCAGGCGGAGATGCGTCTTAATGAACGTGCGATGGCGTTGAGCGCACAGGCAGCTGAGGCGACGCGCGTGGGCACGGAAGCTACACCCACGTTGGGGGCTTTAGTGACGGATTTATCCATCACTAAAGAGCCCTCATTTATTATTTTGAAGTTATGATGTCCATTTTGTCCCCACTCCTTGCAACTATAAAAGGAGACCCCCTCCATACGAAATTCTCATCCCTTCCATCTCCTCTCTACCCCTCCAAAGCTCAAGAGAAGATTGTCCCACACCCGGGATGCTTCTCGCGAGATAAAGTCCAAATTTTCGTTCCCCTTCGGAAGTGGATCCCGCGACGACGACGGCGTGCTGCTCCGTTCCCGTTCTTCTGCTTCATCCTCCTTCGTCCTGCTTCGTTCTCCTTCATCCAGGCGTCGTCCCGTTCGGCTCATCCTCCAAGCAACCGTCAAGGAGGATCTCTCTCTCCCTATTCTTTTTACTGCTTTCTAGTATAGATTTACTGCTTTCTAGTGTAGTTTTGCTCGTCCTACAAGCAATCGTCGAGGAGGACATTTCTCCCTCCATTCTTTTAATGCTGTCTAGAGTAGATTTATCGATTTCTAGTGTAATTATTTTACGCTTTCTAATTGTAATGAACAATCTTCTTAATGATAAATTCTTTGTTTATTCTACATCTCATTTTGATTTTCATGTGTAATACTCTCTCTCTCTCTTACCCTCTCTCTCTCCTTTATTTATTGTAAATAATTAGATAGTTTTAAATTGAATTACTTCGTGACAAATAAAAGGAAACACGTAGTTTTTAAATCAAACGTCTGCCTCCTTGTGTTCGACCCGGAATTTTAATTTCGGTATAAATTTTATTTTTTGAACACGAATTCTTCGCTTTCAAGCTACAACGACAGGTTTTCCAAAACCAAACATGTTAGCGTAGCCATTCGTTACATTCAACATCTTCTATCATGGATTAGAAGATCAAATTCGACATTTCGTCGATGCCTCGTGTGGCGGCAATTTCTTAAATAAGGATGCTGAAAGTGCCTATGACCTTTTTCAAGAAATGAGTGAAAACTCATTTAATCAAGCTTCCATGAACGCATTTTGCAAAACTCAAAACCCGTAGTTCGGTGTTCATGAAGTAGGCACTCAATCTATCCCTATCACACAAGAAGTTCTTCAAATGAGTGCTCAAAACTCGATTAAATGCATATTAATCAAAAGAAAATTGAGGAAAGACTGGCCACATCAACCCAAGCTCCACACAGTCCACATCTAACCCAACCTAACTTTCTACAAAGAGAAAATTTGCATAATCTCAATACTACTGCTGATTATTACTAGTATTCTGAGGTTGCCCATGATTCATTGGAGAATTACAACTATCCAGATCTTAACCCCACTCAAAATATTTCTGCCATCCAGGAGCCCTTTAAAAATTCTTCCAATTGGAAAAATTACCCGAACTACTCCTGGAATAATCAGGTTCCTTCCCAACTAGATCATTTTAATGGGTATGGTTGAACCCAACCATTCATCTTGGGCCATCCCAACAAGACATCAATGCCCAGATGATGCGAACCCTGCAAGAAATGCAAACAAAAAAGATGGAAGTAACCCGCACCATCACAAATCCGAATAATAAGATTGGGGTTACTCCCACGCAAAGACCTGCAGGACATCTTCCGTCCCAACCCATGCCCAACCCTAATCACCAAAGGAACCAATATCCGAGCAGAAATCCACACTACTCGAATCAACCTCCAACTAATCCACCACCTCAATAGCCTCCCAGGTTTCCGCAAGCGCAGGCACCCCCACCTCCTCCAAATAATAATCCAACTACACATGCAGTTACATTGAGGAGTAGGAAAACCACCACTGATCCTGGGCCTTCACACAAACCTGGTGAAATCTCCAGCACTATGCAAATTGACTCCCCACCTCCCTATTGGAAGAAAAGGAAATATAAAAATCTCAAGACACAATTCCTATCCCTTTCCAACAAGCTCTCCACCCCACCACCAACATAAAAAAGAAATCTGAGCCCACCACAGAAGAACTCATGGATCTATTTGGGGAAGTTCAAATCAATATTCCTCTCCTAGATGCCATCAAATATATACCTACCTATGCCAAATTTTTGAAGGAGATCTATACTCCTAAAAGGGAGGCCAAAAATCTAGGACAGTTGCATCTTTTGGAGACAGTAAGCTCTACCATACAGACCAAGCTGCCTCCTAAGATGAAAGATCTGGGGGCACCTTTAAGTTCAGTAATTATTGATGATACTACCTTTAATCACGCCCTCCTTGATCTTGGTGCCTCAGTTAATATTATTCCCATGATTTTATTTGAAGAATTTTAGATCGGTGAATTAAAACCCATCGAGGTTACCGTGCAATTAGCCGACCGATCTACAATCAAACCTTGTGGGATTGTCGAGGATGTTTTGGTCAAGGTCTAGAATTGTGTCTTCCCTGCAGACTTTCTGGTCCTTGACATTGAGGTACCTGAATCCTTACTGGACTCCCCAATAATCCTTGGACTCCCCCTTTTGGCCACTGCAAAGGCAAATATCAATTGCCACACAGGCAAAATGGATATCACTTACGCTGACCAAACTATCACTTTAGATATTTTCAAATCCTCCAGGAGATTCCATGTTGATAACTTTTTTAAGGACTCAGATATGAAAATTTCCAATATGGTGGAGACAATGTTGATAGATACCCTTACCGACCATAATTTTTTTGTCTCTGATTCAAAATCAGTGGTCGGAGAAATCTATGAACTGGAGACTTGTCTTAACCCTAAATCTATTCTTGATGCACCCCCTGATCACCTTAACCCACCCACTATTCCCACACCCCACTTTTCCACACTAACTTCACCCAATCCTCACCATCCCTTCCCCGACTCCTTTCTTATGGACCTACCACCAACCCCGCCCGAGTTTGGCATCCAACCTGATTTAAAACCATGGCCAAACTCGGGCTACACTTATCATTTTCCATCCAACTTTGATCCCAATATTGCTTCTAATCAATTTTCTAGGGATCTAGAAGAAGATACTTTTTTTGCAAGCATCCGAGTGTCCAACTATTTACATGATTTGTCATCTTCCGTGCATACTTTCACACCCGGCTGAATAGCGTAAAAGATAGCACTGGATGGGAGGTAACCCATCATTTCTTTTCGTGCTTTCCTTTCTTTTTTCAGGTTTTGACCATCCTAAACCCGATTGCTATTCATTAGGGTGATCCCTTTTCCCTCCTAATCCATGAGGACATTGCACATCTTAAGCATGGGAGGGTGTTTTTAAAATTTGACGATCGATTTAGGATTTTCAAAACCTAAAAACATGCATTTTTATTTTCCTACTTACATCCCCAAAAAAATATAAATTATGAAAACTTTTTGAGGAAAAATTTTGAAATTAGGACTAAGGTTGAAAAACTCACTTTTGGTATGAAGGGATTTAATCTTTAACAAACTAGGGATGAGGATGTGGATCTGATCATTAAATTTTAGGGTCTATTTTAGACTAGATCAGATATCCTTCTCTAAAAATTCTACCTGAACTCATGATAGTTCAGGTGACTTGATCCTATTTTGTAAAATGAAAAGTATTTGACTTAGTTTCTGATTCAAAAACTTGCATTTCTTGAGGAACTTCTTGTGTCAATTTCCACACAAAAGCCAACATTTAAAAAGAACTAAAAATTTGAAAAACTCCCTTGTTTGGACTTAGTAAAAGTCTGAAGCAGATCATTGGTTTGAGTTCCCACCGTCGAGAAGGAGGAAAATGCCTCCTTTGAGGACACGATGTTAACATGTTACTGCCTCGACGCTGCTCCATATCTATATTTCATTTCTTTAGATGGAGTATTAAAGTGCATTTTAGCAGCTCAAGTGTCTTGGATGGTGCTCTACCTATAGTGTCGGAGTAAGAGCTTGAGTTTGCTTGGAACGCCCCTTTACACCGCATTGTGTTTTGGGGTTATAAGCTCTTGGGTGGTGTCATGGACAGTGCTATCCCAAAGTACTGGCATCAGAGCCCCCTCGAGGATTGGTAACGGGAATGATGATCCTGACAAATCTGTTGTAAGACTAAGCTAAAAATAAGCATGGGGGAGAAAAAAAATAATAAATAAATAAATAAACACACCCCTATAAATGTTGGCTTTTCACAAGCACGGACAAAAGGTTTTAAAGGATTTTGCAAGTTGCGAATCTGAATCATGAGCCAGAAAAATCCTAAAAACAAAAATTTCAAGTCATATGAATTAACAAGGGGTTAATTTGTGAATTTTCTGGAGGATATATTGATCCCATTTTGTCTAATGGCTAGATCCAAAAACAAATCCTGATGCTTATCCTTAACGAATCCCGTACCTCTGGTGTTTAGATCAACCAAGGTCCTTTAATCTTGTTCTCCTCAAAAGTCAAAAAAATTAAATTTCCTAAAAAAATTTCGTTTTCCAAAAAATTAAAGTTTTGCTAAGAGACTAACAAAAGATAAGCATGGGGATGTGATAAACGCCAGTTTATCATCATTCTTATGCATTAAAACAAACCTAGCTCTTAGGATTTTGCTCTGCAAATGGGTTTTTCGGATGCATTTAGGCATTAATTAGGTTAGGCGTGCATTGCATCTTTTTTGTCTTTTTGACGTGTTTTTGTGAGTGTTAGGGATGAACAAACAAACAGATCCCTAAAACCCTAGCACTCAAGAAGGCAAATGGTGGAGGAGCTAAGACTAGCTGGAACTCAACTTGATCCAGCTCACCACAGTAGGAACCTAGCTCACTTGGACTAGGGTTAGCTCATCCCAGCTCCATTCAGCTAATCTCAACTGAATGGTTGCTCAAGGGAGCTCATCTTAGCTCACCCTAGCTTAGGTCAGCTCAGATCCAGCTCAACTTAGTTGAGTCTAGCTCATCTCATCTCCCACTAGTCCACAAGGAGCTCTCCTTAGCTCAGCTGAGTTGACTGGAGTTCACCCCAGCTTAGATCCAGCTACATCCAGCTCCACTCAACTCCTACCAGTTGAGGATGAATTCATCCCAGCTCAGGAAGCTCAAGTCCAGCTCCCAGGGACTCACCCTAGCTCAACTTAGTTGAGCTAATTTACCTTAGCTGCCTCAACCAGCTTGATCCTCCTCGGGAGCACTAGACCCAGCTCACCTCAGCTCATTTTGGTAGAAGCCAGCTTACTTTAGCTTGTCTTAGCAGCTAGCAAAGAACTAGCAACCTAAGCCAGCTAGAGTAGCTCCATGCCACCCTCTTCAGCAGTTGCCAGCTCCAAGCTTCTCCCCCTCAACTCCTCCCTCCAATCCTAGCTCCAACACCTCCTCCTCAATTCCACTATTAGCTAAGCTAGCTTATCTTAGCTTAGCTTAGCTATGCTCCAGCTCCCTTGGCTTTTACCACCTAAAAACCCTTCCCAACTAGCTCCACCTAAGCTCCACTTAAGCTCCACATAAGCTACCCCTACTTCCACTACCTCCAAAAGACACAGTAAAGTGGTGCCAAAACCACCCTAACTACCTCCTTATTGGTGCCACTTTTTCCCTCCAAAACACCCCCACATTATGGCCCTACACATAACCCTACAACCCATCCTAGCCATCCACCTACCCCTCCTTTTAGAACCCTACTTGGTGCCACCTAAGCCCCTCTTCTAGAAGCCATTTTGGTGCCAACTTCAAGGGGTACCACCATCCATAACCACCCCCTAGGTGCCCCTTGGGTTGGAGCCAATTACCCTAAGCCATAGGATCCCCAACCACCTCCATCTTCCCATCTTAGCCCTCCATTTCAAGGGTCACCATAGCCCCCTTCCTACTCTATATAAACCCACCACCTACCACCATTTTAGAGCATCCTCTATTAGTGTTTATTTCCACCTACATCCACCTATACCTACGGCCAAGAAGAAGGAGTAGAGATGAAGATTAAGGGGGTGCATCACCAGCCCCTTTGGTGCTTCTTCTTCCCACTCTCTTCAACTTGTTACACGCCAAGGAGGAGGAGCATTCTACTTCAAGGAGGATGGCTAGGCAAAGGAGAAGGACCTAGGGTATACGTCCACCCTTGGAGGAGGAAAATTAAAGGTGGTAGCTACCACCTTGGAGGACATCATTTGGAGGAGCATCTCACGCCAAGAAGAAGGAGTTGTCTTTTCAAGTCAAGGAGCTACTTGGCTTGGAGCAAGAAGCCCTCTTCTTCACCATCTATCTAGAGGATTTATGTTTTATTTTTCTTGTATTTTCAAGTAGAGTAGAAGCATTCCTCTTTAGGTTTTGTGTGCACAATTTTGATTTAATGCAAATTGCCTTCTTTCAATTTCTGTTGCATAGCTTGTTACAAATTTTTCCTAGCAATTGTTTCACTCCCTCTCCCTAATTATTCTAGGCCTCCACGTGCTTAGGGTGAGCTTAGGGAGAGGCTCTACCTGTCACCTTAGAGTAGGTTTCTTGAATTAGGTATTAGTTGTTTTCTAGCTTTCAACAAAAACATGCATGTTGCCTTTATTTCAAAAATCAGAAAATCTATATATTCAAAAATACCAAAAAGAAAGTTGAGATTTATTTTCCAAGCAAGAGATTTAATTTTTGCAAACTTGCCTCCTTGGACGACCCTAGATACCCCACTATTTAGGAATATAAATTTAAAAGCGAATCCATTTTTGTGCGTTGCAACGACTTAAAATCCTAAATTAACAAACCGCGCAAAAACGCGATCACCCCCTGGCCATTGATCTTCCTCGGACTTCGTACGATGCTACGGTTCTCCGATCTAGACGATTTCAAAGGCATTTTACTTCGATCGTCGTCTTAATCATATCCTTATGGTCCGATCATCCATCTGAGTCCCTGAAATATGTCTTCTTCTCTCCTAACCATAAAAGAACCTAATTAACCTAAAATATATACAACTATTCTAAATGCATAATGATGAACGCTATGCAATATTTATAACATGAAATGCAAATCTAAGCCTAGGAACATGCATGAATAGGCATTTTAACCTAAATAGGTTTGTCTATATCATACCCCTATGCCAATCTTTTTCTAGTCCTTAGCAAAATTAGACGACATGCTATGTATAAAATCAAAATTAGGATTAGATCACTTAGGCCTAAATCGTTTATTAACAATAGAAAATTTCAACTAAGGTCCTAAACAACGAAAACTCAATAGTACCATGGTGCCTACCAGAATGCAAACCACCCAAGTCCTCGCCTTATTTGAAAAGGTAAGATACATTTTTTTATTTTTCTTCTTTTCTAATATTTTTTGTACTTTTGGATTTTGAGAGTTCCGGGATAACTTTTTACGGCTACCCGACCTGCCTAAGACTCGAAAAGGACTCTAAGTGCTAAGCATCTTGTGGAAATAGTGAAAGACTCACTCGGCAGTTGTTAAAACGAACTTCGGGTTTCTACGACCCTAGGTGACCTTGCCTAGAGGTTTATCTTTTCGAACGGTAGCTTTCTCCATACTTTTATTTATGGGGTCAACACAAGGGCGAACCCAGTGTATATCTCCCTAGTTTATTCTACTTCCTTGCTTCTTCCCTAAGTGTTCTGAGAATTATTGTGCATTTTTTTGTGAGCTGGGTTCTGGACAATTGGCCAATGGACTGTTACCCACGGCAACTTGCCTGCCATACTTGTGCGGTGAAGTGTGGTTTTGTTTATTTTTTTCTCCTCTTTCTATTTGTTTCTTTTTGTTTGTTTTTTTTTCTTTAACTAGGTGACTTCCCTGATCTATGGTTTACCTAAATTAAGTACAATGAAAATGGTCTTGTGGCTAGGCTCTAGACAACCGACTGATGAGCTATTACCACCGACAACTTGCCACCCATACCATCTTAGATAGTTCATTAGCTACCCAATTTCCAAAAAAATAGCCAAAAAGTGAGTCAGTGCAAAAAATGTGTAGATGCTTAGGCTTAAAGTCCCCCCAAATCAAAGGGCAGGTTGATAGGTCATATACTTATCACCCCAATTTATTTACTGAATTAAAATAAGATTGACTTGGTGAGGACTTGAGACTAAGTCCACATTCGAGTAGACACCTAGGATAATTAAGCCTGAAGACCTGAAGAGTCTAAGTATTTAGGTTTTATCATATCATTTCCTAAAGTTAATAACTTCTAGATGCCTAAGTTTTCTTCTCCTAATTCTCCTTCTTCTTCTTCTTCTTCTTCTTTTATCTTTTTGAATTTTCATTTTTTTTCTTTTTTTTTTAAAGAAACTAAAAGAAATTCTATAGAGTTAACAAAATGATTTCAGGATTAAGTATCTGACAGCGAAATACGCGTGATTTGTAAAAGCAGTTTTTTAACGTCGTTGTAACACGCGAATCCGCTTTCGCTTTTAAAATTTATATCCTAGATAGGGGAGTATCTAGGGTCGTCCAAGGAGGCAAAAATTGCAATAATGATTCTCTTGCTTGGAATACAATCTCAACTTTCTTTTTAATATTTTTCAATATGTAATTTTTTTGTATTTTGAAAAGACGAGGGCAAACGGCAGATTGTAGCGAAAAGAACTAACACCTACAAATGATTAAAATTCTAAAAGATAGAAATATCTTCTTCCTAAGCTCACTCTAGGCAAGTGTAGGCCTAGGGTAATTAGGAAGAAGAGGTGAAATAAGTGCTAGAACCAAAACAAACAACTGCAATAAAAAGCTTAAAAGAAGGCAATTTTTGATTGAGTAGAATGAGTGTTCTTTTCAAGGACAAGTAGAGGAAAGCTTCTACTAGAATTGAACAATTTAAAAGCAAGAAAAGAAACACAAATCCTCTTGTAACAATGGTGAAGAAGGTTGTCTTCTTGCTCCAAGCCTAGCTGCTCCTTGGCTTGAAAAGAGGGCCTCCTTCTTCTCCTTCCTTGAGAGCTCCTCCAAGGTGGAAGCTACCACCTTTAATGCTCTATCCAAAGGGGTGGGCGTGCACCACCCTTAAAACTCCTCCAAGGTGGCGTGACCACCTTCAAGATCTCCTCCAAGATCTTCCTTGCCTGGCTTCTCCTTTGGCTGGCGTGACCCAAGAGAGAAGGGAAGAGGGGAAGGAACCAAGGGGACAGAATATCCCCTTAATCTTCTTCTTCTTCTTCTCTCTTGGACGTGGGATTCTTGGTGGAATATGAGAGTGAAATGGCTAGCCAAGGATGACTTGAATGGTGGTGGGTAGTGGTATTTTTATAGGGTAGGATGGGGGGTTAAGGTGCCCCTTGAAATGGAGGGCTAGGATGGAAGAATGGAGGTGGTTGGTGATCCTATGGCTAAGGAGAGTTGGCGCCAACCCAAGAGGTGTTAAAGGGGGTAGTTATGGTGGTGTTGGTGTCTTTTGGTGGTGGAGAGACACCACCATGTTGGCGCCAACATGGGGTCTTCTAGAAGGGGGGTTAGGTGGATGGTGGAGATGGGTTCAAGGGAGATTGTGTGGTGGAGATGAGGGGAGATTTTGGAGGGAAAAGTGGCGCCATTAAGGGGTGGTTATGGGTAGTTTTTGGCGCCACTTTTAGGTGTCTTTTGGAGGTGGTGGGTAGGTTAGGTTGGTGCCAAGTAGGTTAGCTTATGTGGAGCTTAGGTGGAGCTAGTTGGGTGGAGTTGGTAGGTGGGTTTTTGGGGTGGTATAAGCCAAGGAAGTTGGAGCATAGCTAAGCTAAGCTAAGCTAAGCTAGCTTAGCTAATGGAGGAGTAGAGGAGAAGGTAATGGAGCTAGGGTTTAGAGGAAGGAGCTGAGGAGAAGAAGTCTGGAGTTGGAGCTGGAGCTGGCTGCTGCTGAAGAGGCTGGCATGGGGCTACTCTAGCTGGCTTAGCTTGCTAGTTCTTTGCTAGTTGCTAAGCCAAGCTAAAGTGAGCTAGCTTCTACCAAAATGAGCTGAGGTGAGCTAGGTCTGGTGCTATCAGGGAGAATCAAGCTGGTTGAGGCAGCTAAGGTAGCTTAGCTCAACTGAGATGAGCTAAGCTGAATCCCCGGGAGCTGGACTTGAGCTTCCTGAGCTGAGATGAATTCTTCTTCAGCTGGCTGGAGTTGAGTGGAGCTGGATGTAGCTGGATCTGAGCTGGGGTGAACTCTTGTCAACTCAGCTGAGCTAGCTAGAGCTCCCTGTGAACTAGTGGGAGCTGAGGTGAGCTAGACTCAGCTAAGTTGAGCTGGATCTGAGCTGACTTGAGCTAGGGTGAGCTAAGGTGAACTCTCTTGAGCTGCCATCCAGCTGAGATTAGCTGAATGGAGCTGGGATGAGCTAACCCTAGTTCAAGTAAGCTAGGTTCCAGCTATGGTGAGCTGGATCAAGCTGGGTTCCAACTAGTCTGGGCTTCTCCTTCACCAATTGCCTTCTTGAGTGCTAGGGTTTTAGGGATCTGTGAATCTGTACATCCATAACACTCACTAAAACACATTAAAACAACAATAAAAAATGCAATGCATGCCTATCCTAATTTATGCCTAAATGCAGCCCAGAAACCCGTTTGCGGAGTAAAATCCTAAGAGCTAGGTTAGTTTTAAGGCATAAAAATGATGATAAACTGGTGTTTATCAGTATCCACCCCCCATGCCTAAATGATGCAATGTCCTCATTTTAAAAATAAAGACATGAAAAGGGTAGATTAAACAGAATGTCACCTGAACATTGTGAGGAATTCGGTCAGCTTTGCAGAGAATGTGAAAAATAAACACGTGCTAAATTTAATTCCTTCAGCTAGGCATAAAATAAATACAAGAAAGAAATTGAGAATTAACAAGTGTGGGTTTGAATCAAAATAAAATATTGATTCTCAGACCCACCAACAGAAGATGTCCACAGACGTGGACCAGATTATGATGCAGACCCATGCCTTAGGGTCGAGTGGTTCTCAGGTTCTAGATGAAAATCAACCAGAACCGAAGGTTGTTGTGTTTGCGAGGCCGGGATTGCAGTTTAGTGGTGTGCAACTAAAGACCAAAGTATTGTACAAATGGTAAAGACGGTTCAATAGGTTCAGATGTCTACTTGACGTTCAGCTCAGAAAAATAATAAGTTATTTCAAGCTTAGGTTGCACGTGAAAGATCTCATAAGGGTCCTTGTAGAAAGTAGGTGGTTTCAGGTCAATAGGTACCCTTAGATCCAAAATCAAAGTTCCCTCAGAATTAGCCTCCCAAATTTTTATTTCAACAATTCTATCCTCCAACATCAAGAACTCACGCTCCATGACCTCTAGCATATCATTCACCCCATATGATTCTTCCAAGTCCAGTAATCGTAACTGAGTCAAGATTGCCTTCGGCACATTGATCTCAAAAGTTAGCTCTTCGGGGTGCAGATGAGGAATAGGGCTATTGATTGAATCTTCTAGTAAATGAGGATTTGAATCCTCCAAGTAAGCCCCAACCAAATCCAAATCTTCAATAATTGGGCTATCAATTGGTTCGTCAGATTCCTCAAGCCCATTTGTCTCACTAGAATCCTCTTCTTTAAGTTCAAGGGAGACTTCACCAAAAGATTCTTCACCCTCAGAGTCAAAGAATCCATGAACCTCATTTATATATGTCTCAAAATCATATGTCATTTTATGGTCTGTGGAGACATACTTTTCGTCATTCTCTGTCTCTAGGATCTCGAGTGAGAAACTCGATTGATCCTCAAAGGGTTGCCCTAGCCCAACCTGGTCTTCTCCAATTTTAAAATATGTATCCTCCTCGACATGCGCCTAAGCGGGTTTAGACATTGGCTCTCCTGAAGGGGCTTCATTGATGGGAACACCATCATGAGCCTTAACTAGCTCATTTTGACCCAGAAAAGAGAACAAAAGCTCCTACATAACCAACTTGAGGTATTAACTCAATGAATAACCATTCTAAGAGAAAAAAAAGAAACAAGGGTAAAATTGCAATTTTACCATTGTACTATAACAATGGGTTTTCTCATGGGCTAAACACAGGTCAAATGGTCTTAACAAGAAAAAAAGTTGGTTGGTTCTAATAGAAAATGGTTCATGTGAATTCTAGGAATTAAATAACTTCTTGTAACCCTAAAATAGACCCACTTAATTTAATAATGTTTTGGTAAGGATAAAATTCACCTAAACCTACTAAAAATCATAGAAAAATATTCTCTAGGGCTTAGAACCTTCAATTTGCCCCTTAGAACCTATTTTGACCTAAATTAGGGTCTTAATCAAATATTTACCCTAAATTAGGTTTTTTGCATAAATTGCCTAGTTAAACGTAGTCAAACCTAAAATCCAACTTCACCATTGGATTCCTTAGGTCCAAATTAAGTTTGTATCAAAATTTGGACCTAAGGGGAATGCACCTTGACCTACTTTGCAAACAGGTCCAACCCAATTACATTTCTACCCCTAACTTTTGGAAACTTCTGTAGAGACCCCCTATCATTATCTTCTTTTTTTGTAATTAGGTCCCTCTACCATTATAGCATAGGGAATCCTACTCCGGTGATGAATCTAAGGCAAGACCTGTCTGATTTCTCAGAGAATCCCTTTCAAAATTGAAAGGGAGATTCTCTGAGAAATCTCCTCCAGTTTGAACACAATCAGAGGCCCCATTTGGCACCGAATCTCTCATGCGAATGCATGAGAGATTTGGGTCGCATTCTACCTTCCATCTCCAGCGAGGTTGCAGTGCTTGGATGCTTGGCTTCCAAGCACAAAACCTTCTGCCAAGGCCTATAAAAGCACGCCCAGATCAACCCACAACCTCCAAGCTTGAATTTGGCTTGAGAAACCCTCTATTTCTTCTCTTCACCCTCTGGTCAGTAACTCAGCAAGCTCCAGTGACTCCTCTCTCTCTCCCTCATCGCTCTACCAAAATACCAGTGGCAGGGTTCTCTTCCTCCTCTTCGTCCACATCGCACCGCACCAGCCGACATCCTTGTAGCCCCTTCGTCGTCGCTACCCTCCTCCACTGAGTACTTCGTCTCCGGCGATAGCAACACGAGATGGCTGCCATCCTTGCCTCCCTCGTCCTTAGGTTAGGTTAGTTTCACTTCTCTCTCCCTCCTCTTCCTATTCCCCTTCTTTATTTCTTGAAACCATCCCTTGACGCCACAAGTGACCACCACCTTGTCCACCTCCAGCGAGGCGTTCCCGCCACTCCAAGCCTCCATCTGCCTCGCCAACTACCCCATAAGTATCGCCACACTTTTCCGACCACAAGCCCTCACTCCACTCACCGTGCCAAGCCCCTAGAACTCCCCACAAACACACCCACTTCCGGACACACAGGGTGCCCTAGGCACTCACGCTCCAATGACCCTACGCCACGCCAACCCTCACACTACACCGTGTCTAGGTGAAGCTATCTGAGCCTTCTGAAGAGGCCGCAAGGTTGTTTTCGTGGTTGACAGGTTTAGATGCCCGCCGCCATTAATGCAGCAAGGAGTTTGCTTGGGACCTTCACCTAGGTCTCCTCGCTCCACGCTACAGTTCCTAGGTCGTGCGGACTCCCTTCGCGCACACCACCAGCCAAGCAATTGGCACTGAAGACCCAGCAGCTACTGTAATCAAAGGAGGACTCCTGCTGCGGGCGAAGGTGGGACAACATAGTCCCACCTTGGAAGCTGATGAGCAGCTGCAGTGGGATAAATTGCAAAAGTGTAATAGGCTTATCACCTCCTGATCACAGGGTGAGGCCCCTCTCACCTATCACTGCCTCATCCATGACCCACTCTCCGTGGACCTGGCTTGACTTGTATACCTGACCTGCACTCCTCGCCCATCATCGCATGCCCGTGGGCCTGGTCCTGGGCGCATGTACCCGACCCGATTACTCGAGAAGCTTTGGGAGAGTGAGCATAAGAGATAAAGAGGAAGAGAGATCACGGCGGCAGGTAGGGGTAGGTTTTTCTCTCTCGCAGGGAAGGGGAAGAAGAAAAGTGAAGGAAGAAGAGGGCTGAAGCCAATGAACGCTAAAGAAGAAGAAGGCAAGGACTAAAGAGGAAGAGTTGAAGGTTGAAGGGCTGAAGAAAGAGGAGAAGGAACTAAAGGAGCTGCAGAGACAGAAGGAAAGGGAAAAGAAGAAGAAGAAGACAAGGGCTAGAGTAGCTAAAGGAAAAGGAAGGTTAAGGCACGAAGAAATCAGAGAAGAAAAGAAGAAGGAAGCCAGACAGAGAGCAGAGATAGAGATCAGAGATAGAGAAGAGAAGAAGAAGAGAAATAGCACTGTAGCAATCACTAGTTTAAGACATCTGATTCACAAAATCAGATGTCCATTCTTCTTTGTGCTCTTCATACACATTGAAATTTTGTGGCTATATTTACATTTTGCATTAACTCTGATTTTCATTGCTTATTCTATTCAATTTCTCAAAGTTGTGTTCTTGATTTTTAAACCCCAATTTGCTTCCTGTGTTCAACCTCGGATTTGCAATTTCTAGTAATAAAATTTATTTGTTTTCGAGTGATTTCAACTATACTATGACGCATTAATTTTAAACATTGATCTCGCTTCATCAAACATTTTGGCACTGTTGTCGGGGAGCAACGAGCGATTTAGAAATCTTGATCACAATCTCTGATTTGGTACTAACTTGATACATCTCTTTTGTTGTGATTGTTTCAGGGGAAAAGATTCAATGGAAGATGGCCACACAGCAAACACACACGGGGCAGGTAATCCCTAATTAGCCCTTTCTCTTAATACCCTCATTCTGAAAAGGAAAAACTAAGATAAAAATCACTTTAGGGCTACCTACTTTCCATATTTAGCTGAGTCACCAAAGTTTCTTGATTTTGATTTCAATAATTATTAATTTGTGCATCCATTTAAGGTAACTACATCTACCACCTTCTCGATTGAGCCCTAGATACCAAATTTGTGACAACTGAATTGGACCGAAATTAAAGCCAAATTAAGGATTACAATTTAGGATTTTAGAGACATCTTTCTAAGCAAGAATCAACTATTCCAAAAAGAGGTGTGCCTAAGCCTTGATTGAAAAGACTTATTCAAGAGAAACCCTAAAATTCAAGCTCTTAAGCTCACTTGAACCCTAAAAGAAAGGACCTAAACTTCTCAAAGGACAAATAGGTGAAGTTGACCACTTGTTGGGTCAACCAACCTTGAAATTAGGTCACTTTTGCACTTAAAACATCTAAAGTTCAAGTGGAAACCTAAGCACCTTTGATCTTAAATAAAAGTGGTAGACTTAAGAGGTCACGGTCCCCATTCTGGTCTACCTGGAATCTCAGTGACAAGCGAGGTTGGGTGGGGGAAACCCTGTAACTAGTGGGGATGCTCTACCGTGTAGGGGTCTTTGCAAGACTCTCCCTCTCTGGTTGTCCAGGTATTTCTCAGGTGGACGGCCTTTCTGACTAAGGGGTATCATCCACCTCGAACATCTATAGTCATCCAAATTTTTGGGTGTCTTGATTGGGTCCAGCACATTCTACTCTCATCCAAACCTTCAGTGCATGTTCGGTAGGTTCTTAAGACCATCCTTGAGACCTCCTTTAGCAATCCACTCCCACCGAGGCCAAGCCTCAACGTCCATGTTTGTGTAGCAACCCGACCTCATAGACATCTCCTCTGATTCATCAGGACCCAATTCTCCTTCTTCCATCATCATGGCACAAGCAGTTGAAGAAGAGAACAATCTTGAACTCCAACTCTAGTGCCTGAATGATCTATTTCAAAACTTTGTGAACCTACCGCAGCATCCTATGATGCGAGATCACTATAATCCTGCTGCGGTGGCAATCAAACCTCGAGTCCAAATCCCGGCTGGAGGTTCTGATTATGAACTCATGCCCAACATGATTCATGCTATTCCAAAGTTTCATGGGCTTAATTCCGAGGATCCCTTCCAGCACATCAAAATAGGGATATTCTTCTATTGAAGATGTTTTCCTTCTCTCTCATGGACAAGGCAGCTCATTGGTATCAGACTTAGATGCGTCCACTCAACACATTGGTTGAACTGTAGTCCAAATTTTTAAAAAAGTTCTTCCTCGTTGGTTGGACGAATGCCTTGCGCCACCAGATCACACACTTCACCCAGCAATCTGGAGAACCACTTCATGAGGCATGGGACCGTTTCTTGGTTCTCATACGAAAGTGCCCCCATCACGGAATTCCTAAAAGGGAACATGTCCAGTATTCTTACCAGGGACTCCGTGAAGACATCCGCTTATTCGTCAATGCAACCTGCGGAGGAAATATCATGGGTTAACACGAAGACACTGTGTGGGAGATTCTTAAGAATATGTGCGAGAACTCCATCAATAATGAGTACATGGGCTTATTCGACTAAACGAATGCCCTCACATCAACGAATCCAAGGGGAGTGATTAGCCCATATTTTTGGACTATTTAAGTATTTAAGTGCCTAGGCATTAGGTTAATTCTAACATTTATTTAGCATAAATTAGGATGTAAATAGATTAATTCATATTTCTAATTTAATTACATAATTCATGCATTGCATTCATATTTTAAAAGCATTTAGAATTAACTTAGAATGCCATTCATTTAATTAGTTAACCAATTAGGTACATTGTTTAAGTTAACATAAAAGTTGAGGGTTTGTATATAAATAACCATAATATTTTAATAATATCCTCTATTCTTCTTCTTTTCCGCAATGGCTCGGCTACCGCTGCAACGCCTCCTGCCGCACTAAAGCCACATTCATGGATTAGTAGAGGTGGATCTGCTCCCGCTTCTCCATTCAAATTCGTTCAGGTAGCTACAGAAAGCGGAGAGAGGCTGCCGAGCAGGGGAGACCACCACCCCAACTATCCACACTGTGCAGAGAGTCCATCTCTTCCATTCCACATCGCCGGCCTCAATCGCGGCGATGATCCTCCACCACCGTGGGCGTGTGGTGTGATAGGCCACACCGCCATCCGGAGATCGTCTGCATTACCATGAGCACCTCGCCGTGCACCTCCCTCACCGTCGTCACCAACAACCATCGTCTCAGCTACTGCAATCACCCCTTAGCCAGTTAAGACGTCTGGGAAGTTTCCCGGATGTCTGAAGCTTCGACCTCCCCACTCCAGCAGCAACCACACTCACCCACTTCACCGCCAACCACTTGCCCTCGCCCGCTCACCTGAAGTGGCAGCCCTCATCTGCTCACTCCATGCCCGCATCACACCTCCAGTGCCAACCGCCTGCAGCCTTCCTGCGCCTGCAGCCTCCCTGCCACTACCTGCAGTGCCACACCAGGCGTTCGCGGACCCGCGCCTTCCACCAACAGCAGTGCACCCGCGCCTCCCGCCTGCAGTGCCTCCCGCCAACAGCAGCGCACCCCACTTCCGCTCTAATGCGCACACTCGCCTGCAACGCCTTCCGCCAATAGCAGCACACCCCGCTTCCGCCTGCAGTGCCTCGAGCAGAAGGTGCGGAATCAGTGCGCGCAACAACAGGCCGCGTGCACCGCCCGTAAGCAGCCTTCGTGCATGCACGCACATCACCTCCAACAGCTGCAAGACCGTTGGCAGCCACCTTCACCGGAGCTTCGTCCGACCGACTCCGGCCACCGCTCGACGTGCGGCTGCCACCACCACGACGTCCTCGCTTCAGCCAACAGCCTGTGCGAACCTCTCCTCGATTGAACCTCTCTCTCGATCGCGAGGAGGAGAGAGGTAAAATGCTCTGTTATGGACTTAATTAGTTTTTACATTTCATGCCATTGCCAGCAAAAAGAATTTTGGTTTATGAATATTTTATTGTGGTAAAATTTACAACTTCATACTCAAGTTCTCTTACAATTGCTTGGCTTTTGTAATTAACATTGTTTGACATTGGTTTTGGAATTTAAATGTGCACAAATTTTCTTTAATACATGTCAATGGAAAATTCCATAAAATCATCACATGTTTATTGAATATTTCAGTGAGGAAAAATTACACATCTACCCTTATGTTTTCAAGATATTGTGCATCTTCTTTCTGTCGCATTTCATGTTAGATTTGACTACGGATTTCTCACGAGATTGAACGAATACAAAATAATTGAGATATTATTGCATCATTACCTCCCTGTGGACACGACCCGCTCCTAATTGAGTGGTTATATTAATTGTTGATTAGTCGATTTTTCCACCACATAAAACTACAAATGATTTTAAAGCGAACAATCGACTCGTCAGGGAGCACATGAGACGCAGGACCTATCTGCATCCGTCGACTTGGAACTGATGACCAGTTGGTTGGACAAGGTCTCTATCATAGAGGAGAAGGTGGATGAGTTGACTCGACATTTGCAGTGAGCCACCTCTACGCAAAACCCCTTTACACAGCCACCTCTTGGGAGGGAAATTGTGCATAACATCTATCACCAATTTTCGTAGGAGATGGACCCGTATCACCCCCGTCTGACTCCAGGACCGGAGGAAGCTCCTATCCAACCTACTCTAGTTAGGGGAACTCTGAACCCTCATACTCTGATTTTCCTGAGGTTCCTTAGACCTGCGAGGACCTCAACGCCATCTAGAATGACCCATTCTCTAATACCTATAACCCTGGATGGTGGAATCATCCCAACTTCCTATGGGAGGGAAATAATCAGAATCAAAGACCACCATATCAACCCCGTCCACAAGCCCCTCATCCATATCAGCCACCTCAGCCACAGCCCAACCCTACCTATCAATCTGGGCCAAATCAAGCAGATCAAATGACTCTTATCCTTCGGACTCTGGCTGACATTCAGAAGATGAATGCGGCTTTACAAAAACAGCACAAGGACGGGATCACAAAGGTTTGCAAGCAACTCACCCAGATGGTGAATTCCTGCCAACTTGGCATACTCCCTTTGCAACCTCTACCGAATCCAAATAATGTGCCGAACTAGAGGCACATTATAAACCCAAATCCAGACCAAGCGCACATGATTTATCAGGCCCCTTCTGTTCCATCACCTGACAGGATGGAAGCTTCGACATCTTATGCAGGATTTCAGCAGCAGCCACCTATTTTACCAACCTTGAACGAAAACCAGGCAGGACTAAATTCTGTAACAACCCGTACTGTCAAAGCAACACAAGACCCACCTTATCCAAGCCACTTTCAGCTTGGTAGTAACCTAAGCCCTAGGATATTTATCCAGGACACCCCTATCCCAGATCAAGAACCTGGACCTATTCTAGAGGAACCAACCAAGGTTCCATTTCCCGAGGCCTTGACCAAGGGAAAGAGGACAAACAACCCGTGGCCCCTGAGGAGGATCTAGTCAAGCTCTTTGAACAGGTCCATATAAACATCCCCTTGATGGATGCAATCCGCCACATACCGGCTTACGCATGAGTTTTGAAGAACGTATGTACACCCAAGCGTAAGTCGCGAACCAAAAGTGGGAATCCGATTGTACTATCAAAGCAAGCCAGCTCTGTAATTCTGAACAAACTCCCACCTAAGGTAAAAGACCCAGGTACTCCCCTGATTTCATGTACCATTGGAAATACCCAATTTGACAGAGCTTTATTAGATTTAGGTGCCTCCATAAACCTAATACCTACATCCCTCCTTGACCACCTTGAGGAATATGAGCTTAAACCGATAGAGGTGACATTGCAGTTGGTTGACCGATCTATTAAGTCACCTAAAGGAGTACTTGAGGATGTCATCGTTAGGGTATGGGATTTTTATTTCCCAGTGGATTTTGTAGTCTTAGATATGGATGCTCCATAAAACCCAAGGGATACACCAATCATACTAGGGAGACCCTTTCTGGCCACTGCTAGGGCTAATATAAATTGTGTGGAGGGCCAAATTGAGCTGAAATTCAGGAACCAAACTCTGAAAATTAACTGCTTTAAGGCGCAACAAGAGATTAATTATGGAGTTATAGAACGGATATGTGATATCAAGGCCGTGGTTGATGAACCGTATATTGAGGATAACCTGATTACTTACGATCAACCATAAGAGGATCAAAACCCACAATCAGAGGAGTTCGAATCTGACTTAGATGCACCCATAACTCCTTCCCTTACTCCTGACGCACACCTTGAACTGCTCGCTGCTGCTGATAACACTGTCCAGGAACTCAAGCCTCTTCCCAACCATCTGAAGTATGTCTTTTTGGGTTCTAATCAGACATTTCCTGTGATTATCAACTCCAGACTCACACCTGACCAGGAATCCCATTTGATTGCTGTTCTCTAGCAACATCGTAGAGCCATTAGATGGACTCTTGATGATTTGACTGGTATCAGCCCTTTTTACTACACACACCTTATCACATCGAAGAGTGCACATGACCTTCCCGTGAAATGTAGAGACGCTTGAATCCTAATCGAGAGGACATCGTGAAAAAGGAGATCATCAAGTGGTTAGATGCAGGGATCATCTACCCAATCTCCAACAGTAGGTGGGTGAGTCCAATCCAGGTTGTCCCTAAGAAGGCAGGACTCACTGTTATCATGACTGAAATCAGAGAAGTCATACCGACCCGTGTGGCGAACTCGTGGAAAGTCTGCATTGATTACAGAAGACTCAATTCCTCCACGAAGAAGGATCATTTCCCACTCCCATTTATAGATCAGATCCTCGAGAAGCCAGTGGGAAATAGGTTGTACTTTTTGGACGGGTACTCCGGTTACAACCAGGTCGTAATCCATCCTGAGGACCAAGGAAGATCTCTTTCACCTGCCCCTTCAGGACGTACTCATTCTGAAGGTTGCCATTCGATTTTTGCAATGCACCCACTACTTTTCAGCGATTCATGCTTGCTATATTCTTAAATATGGTAGGTGATTATCTGGAAGTCTTCATGGATGACTATTTACGCGGCTTGATCGTGTTTTTAACAGTTAGTTGCATCGTAGTATTGGCGACCAAGTGTTGTCAACAAATAAAAATTTATTACTAGAAAACATAAGTATTCGAGGTCGAACACAGGGAGCAATTGGAATTTATTCACTAATCTCAATAATGTAATTGAACACTTAATTACTCAAAACTTAATTCAGAATATATATGCATGAGTCTAAAAGTTAATTGTGGTAAAAATAGAGAAATTGGATGTCTGATCATGAGATCAGACGCCTTAAAACGATGCTTTCTTTCTTCTCTTGTCTGCTTTCTCTTCTTCTTCTTCTGAATGATTTTCCTCTTTTTCTTCTGTTCTTCTTTGGCCGTGTGCTTCTTCTTCCTTGTTTCTTCTCTGCAGCTTCTTTCTCTACTCTTGCCCTTCTTCTTCCTTCCTCTGTCTTCTGCAGTTTCTTTCTCCTTCTTTTCTCTGCGGGTCTTCTTCTTCTTCTTTCCTTGGCTCTGCCTCCCTTGGGTTCAGCTTTTCTTCCTCTTCAACTTCTTCTTGTCTCTCCCTTTCTTTCTTTCTTCTTCTTCCTTCTTCAGCCTTAGCTCTCTGACTTCCCCATCTCTTTCGCCTCGCCCCTTCCATCTGCCTTGTCTTTCCTTCGCTTTTTCTTCTGTGACTAAGTGTCAGCTTCCCCTTCCCTGCATAAACTGAAGAGAGCAAAACCTACCTCTCTACCCACACCTGCGTCTCTCTCTCTCTGTATATCACTCCTCAGTACGCTCTCCCAGAGGCAGGTAATCGGGTCAGGTTGCTTGCCTGGGTCCAGGCGCACCGGCGTGGGTGTGGTGCGTGAGGAGTGCACAGGAGGATAGTCGAGTCAGGTTGCCAGGTTCGCGGGATCAGTTCACGAACGAGGCATGTATAGGTGAGGGACCTCACCCCATGTGTTTTTGAGGCGAACAGCTAATATCATAAATCTAATTTATTGCGCGCACACTCACAAGTTCTCGAGGCGGGACTAATGTTCCACCCACTGTTGTTCGCACGCCCGCAGCAACTCTTCCGTCCAATTGCTACAGCTGCAGGCCTCGCAGTGCCAATTGCTTGGACAGCTGACTGTGTGAAACTTCCCCAAACCTGCTGGACTTGGGACCCTGAAGCGCTTCAGCCAGGAGCAAGCCTCCGACCTCCTCTAGCCGTCGCTAATGGTACCAGGTGCTCAGACCCTGCACGACACAAAGGGGGTGTTGCGGCTCTATCAGACCACAGGAGGACCTTCGCCATGTCACGGGGAAGGTGAGGCGGTAGGTGGAAGGTCCTGGGGTGGCCTAAGCATGCATGCCTAGGTCGCTCTGTGGCCGGATTGATGGGTTAGGTCGGGGAGCGGTAGTGGTGGTGTAGGTGGTCTGTGAGTGGGTGGATGATGTTCAGTGGAGTGTGGCGAAGGTTGTGGGGTTGGTGGCGAGATGTGTGGAGTTATGGAATGATGGGTGCATCTCGTCAGAGTTTGGCTGGAGATGGGGACGATGGCGGTGGACAGTGGCTGTCGAGGGGCATTTTGTGAAATAGGTTGAGGGGAATTGAAGAGGGGAAAGAGATGAGTGGTTCTAACCTACTTAATTGGACAAAGGGGGAGAGGGTGGCTGGCAGTACCTGTTGTCGCCGGAGAAGAAGGCATCCAGTGGAGGAAGACGGCAGCGATGACGGGGCTAAGGATGCTCGCACGGGTGTTGCATGATGTGAAGGGGGACAGTGAGGACAGCTCTACCACTGGTATTGTGGTAGAGCGACTAGAAATAGGAGGGAGGCTCATCGGAGCTCGCTGGACCACTTGGCCGGAGGAGAAGAAGAAGAATTTGAGATGGAATTCCGGCTAAGTCGAGCTGCCGAGGTGCAGCCGGAGTTGAGGGTCAATTTATAGGCACTAGCAGGGGTTCCTGTGCTTGGAAAACAAGCTTCCAAGCACGGGAATCTTCGCCAGAGATGGAATCAGTTAAGTGACCCAAATCTCTCGTGCGTTCGCACGAGAGATTGGGTGCAAATTAGAGAGCAGGATCATGCTCAGATGGAAGGGAATTCCCCAGAGAATCTCCCTTCCAAATCTGGGAGGAGATCTCTGAGGAATCAGGGAGTATTCCCCCTCCATTCCTTGCCGAAGTAGGATTTCTCCCCATTAATGGTGGAGGGACATATTTGTAAGAGTGGCAAGGAAGTTAGGGGGGTTTATGTAATGGTTTTCAAAAGATAGGGTCCAAGATGTAATTGGGTGTACTAATTTGCAACGTAGGTCAAGATGACCTACCCTTAGGTTCAAATTTTGGTAAAAACCTAATTTGGACCTAAGGAATCTAATGGTGAAGTTGGATTTTAGGTTTGGCCATGTTTGACAAGACATTTTGCACAAAAACCTAACTTAGGTCAATTGATGAGCTAGGACCCCAATCTAGGTCAAAATATGTTCCAAAGGCCAATCTGAAGGTTCTAAACCCTAAAGGATATTTTTCCATGAATTTTAGAGGGTTTACTTGATTTTTAGCCTGACCAAAACCTTGTTGAATTAAGCAAGTCTGTTTTGGGGTTACTAGATGTCATTTAATTCCTAGATTGCACATGAACCCATTTCTGATTGAACCAACCCACTTTTTATCTTATTCAAACCATTTTACCCATGTTTTGCCTTTGAGAAATCCTATTTATGTACTGCAATGGTAAAATTACAATTTTAACCTTTATTTCATGTTTTCTTCTCAGAACACTTATTCCTTCAATTAAGCCCTTCTCTAGGTTACGTAGGAGTTCTTATTCTCTTTCCTAGGTTAAAATGAGCTAGTTATGGCTCATGATGAGGTTCTCATCATACCCCCATGCTTAGCTTTTGGTAGTCCCTTAGCAAAATTTCAAGATTTTAACTTCTGTTCTAGACCCTGAGTGTCTGTCATCAGTTATGATAAGTGCTTTCATTTTTCTTTTGTGATTAGGTTAGAATGCCGATAATAGGCCTAGAGGTACTCAAGTATCAACAAAAATCTGGATCTGACCCACTTTATCCTCAGTCTTCCACAAAGGTTTTTAAGGCCCGCAGAAACTATCCTAGGGTTTGTTGGACTCCGCGGTTAAAGCACCCATGCTTGAGACATTTTTAGCCTAGGTTCAGTTTGCAGTACGTTTTTTGTAAGAGAGAGATAGAAGATTTATTTGTTTGGAGAGTTTTCTCTCTCTTTTCTTTTTATTTCTAGCTTCGGATTGGCTTCTCAACACAATCTGTATCGGATTCCTCATCCCCATCATCAATCCTCAAGGGTCCCTAACAATCGATGTTTCGTGATAGCACCGCCCATGGCAACCCCCAGAACTCTGGCTTTCGAGATTTTGAGATAATCCCGCCTATGGCATTCCGTGGCTGAATTCTGACCCTGGCAATCGACATTTCATGATAATGCCGCCCACGGTATCTGAATCAGCAGAGTGCTTACATGCCCCCGGTAGGATTTTTAAATATCCTAAGAGACAAGCACCGAGGAGATGATATGTTGTTACACATATTCAAGGGGAATTTCTTACCTCTCCGCGGTGGGAACTCGTCCAAATCAACTTGTGTTGATCGGCCGCTCCTAATCTAGGTGACTTTTTGAAATGCTTTTTGTGTGATTTTGATATTTATGCGCACTAAACCAGACTATGTGTGGATTGGGGTGCTTAGGTTACCGAATCCCGTAAATCGAAGGTCAGTTAACAAGGCTGAATACTTCCTAAGCCGTAGACCTAATACTTAAGCTTCGCATTTTCCCCAAACTCTTAAGGATTATCCAAATCTTAGCGGATACGTGAATTTTTAAGCTAAAAAATCTAGCCCAAGAGGCCTAAGATCAGTGTTCCTGCTAACCTCTTTTTATGTTTCCTTAGCACTTTTCTTTCATTTTCTTTTTCCTTGATGTGGTCTAGAATTTTGGTTAATTCCTTAATTTCTTACTAATGACTATCTCTTTTTTTTTCTTTTTCATTTTGTGCTCCTTTTTGTCATTTTTGCTCTTTTTCTCCTCCTTATAATTATATGGCTCACAAAATTTCCTCCCTCCTCCATTTTTTTGTTCTTTTTCATAATTTTTCAATTTTTTTGTGTTTTTGACATATGTGAATTTTTTTGTGAGAATCCTTCTGACTTTTTCTTGGTTCTGTATGTATACACTTTATCACCCCCCCATGCCTAAGTTTTGCAATGTCCTCATTGTAAACGGAGGGTGTGAAATAGTGTTGAGGTTAGGGACTTAGAACATGATACATCAGGTGGGTGAACGGGGTCAGAAATGACTGATGCGAACGATTTCATGCTTTGGTACATGTACCAAAGGTGGGATCACTGTCTGAGGCTGAACTCAAGGTGCAATGGACATGGAGTACAGACGGATACTCAAACGGGTCTCTGTTTTTGGAATGACAGGTTACCTCCCGTTAAGCGCTAAATTCAACACCTTCAGCTGAGTGGAAAATGGAGTGGAGAGGGAGTGATCAAATCAATGGAATTTTGTAAAACAAGCACCTTGATTAAGAGTCTAGTTGGTCCAACCAGGTGCTCGTTAAGATTAGTGGGCTGATGATGCAGCCCAAACCCAATAAGTCTGGTGGGTTGATAGATGTAGATCAACAGATGCGAAACCCACCATATGCAATGTGGCTCAGATGGATATAGAAGTGAAAACTCGGGTTCAAGCTGAGTCGAATCAGCCTTGTCAGAGTAGGATTCCAAAAAATAATCAGTGCATGGTGTGGAAACCTTACAGGGGTGATCAAAGAATGATGGCTCATGTTTTTCAGTCTGATCGATATCCGATACCCGGTATAGATGTGGAGTTGAATCATCTGCAAACGGCTCAGTGAGAGGTAAATCAGAATAGAAATTGAGTCCAGTTGCGGGTCGGTGAAGAGAACGGGTTTTGATAGGTTCTGTATATGTGGAGGAGGTGGCTTCAATGAGAATTGGCTTGTTATAATCAAGAAGCAGATTTTCTCTGATGTTATGGTCAGATTCAACATTGTCGGAGAGTTTGCGGAAATCAAAATCTGAATGAGATTCAAGATCGTGAGTTCTACCATAGAATAAATCATATGCTGTAGATTCAGCATCCTAACTGCGGTCTAGCCTGGATGCCAATTCTGAGCTTACAAATGTGTCCTTATCCGGTAGAGGCTCAGGTTCTAAGCTGGTAGGACAGACAAAATTGAAACCCCATTCGTCCAACTCCTCAGTTTCTGTATCGTAAATTGGCATGAATTCCAAAAATTGATTGATTCTTCCGAGGATGTTGGTGAAAGATATTCATCAAATAGAGGCCCAAAATCATATTCTTCATTGAAAGATTGATCTTCCTCATATGGGCCCTCAAAATCTTCCTAATTGGTCACAGATCTAGATTCTGGGCTTAGGATGTGGGTTGAATCACTAGAATCTGTGTCTAAATAACCTTCAAGGGTCACCTTATCAGAATAAGGGGCAGGATTTACACCCTCGAGGGGTTCAGTTCTACTCTGATTATTGCAGGAGTTTTGGGATTGTAAGCCTGGTGATTCATGGTCTAGAGTGGGCTCAACATTGTGTTTTCCTGCATTTGGAGCTTCCCAACCTTCTTCAATATCGGGCACATTGTACTCAATCTGGGTTGGGAGTCCATAACCATTTTGTGCCTCAATTATGAGATCAGATTGATCCTCGATGTTGTCCCAAGATGGTTCATCCTCTGTTTGTGGTATATACGGGTACTTTTGGTCGATAATTTGTTTTAATAATCTCATTATCTCTTCCCATTTTTCAAGATATCTTGGTGTTGCTTCCAAAGTCGAGGATTTGTCATGCATTGAAGGTATTCAAGATTGTGCATTTTTTCTATCTCAATGTATCCTATGATGAGCAAGTCTCGGGTTGATCCTTTTGTGGCTTCTGCCAATAGTACTTGGGCACAAGTTATGATAAAGGTTGTGGTTGTTGGGACATCAACCTGAATGCTTTCTACTGGTGTTGAGGTTTTGTCTTCTTTTTCATAGAATTTCAGGGCATCCTCAATCATCCTATCTCTCATGGATCTCTGATATTCAGGTTTCTTGAATGGTAGTCCTAGGTGGTTTGGCTTCATATTTGGATTAGGTGGTGGACTCAAGATGTAGAATCAGAGTTTGAATCAAGATGTAGAATCAAGTTATGAAGCGATTAGATCTGAATAATGAGTCCCACTGAAAATGTATGTGTGTGCTTTAAAGAGAGAAGATGAGGGACTGGAGATGTTTTTGACGCAATCAAGGCACCCAAAGACATTTGGATGACTATGGATGTTCGGGGCAGATGATACCCCTGGATCAGAAGGTCGTCCACCTGAGAATTACCTGGGCAGCCAGAGAGGGAGAGTCCCGCAAAGACCCCTACACGGTAGAGCGCCCCCACAGGTTACAGGGTTTCCCCCACCCGACCTCTCTTGTCACTGAGATTCCAAATAGACCAGAATGGGGACCTTGACCTCTTAAGTCTATCACTTTTATTTCAAAGGTGCTTTAGGGTTTTCACTTGAACTTTAGATGTTTTGATGTTGTGACCTAATTTGGAGGTTGGTTGACCCAAGGGGTCAACTTCACCTGATCTGTCCTAAAGATGGCAGAATGATTCTAGGCTTGGGACCTAGAGATCACCCTGATTTGACTCCCAGTTTATTAGGTCCAAGATTTTAAGATTCAAGTGATTTTAGAGCTCAATTTTTGTTAGGGTTTGTCTTGTTTAGATCTCTTCAATCAAGGGCTTGGGTAGCACACTGATGCGGGAGGGTTCATTTCCTTTTATATAGGCATGTGTGACTAGCACTCTAAGACCCTACTGTAGAAACCCTAATTTGGTTCTATTTCCAATCCTCCTTTTCACAAAAATTCTCTTTGGACTTAAAAGCAAGAAGTGTGTTGTCCGCAAAGATTAAGCATGATTTCTATTAGGCACAAGAATTTTGTGGGATAGAATCTAAAAAAAATCACTCCAACTTCAAGAAGAATTGAAAAATTTTCGCAAAGTCAGGAAACATTTGCCTTAAAGATGGCGATTACTTATAGAAAGAAGGTAATTGATTCCTAAATGAATTGCTTCCTTTTGTCTTTCAAGGATTTGGGGATGATTTAAGGAAGAAAGGAATTACCTGCCCTGGAGTAGTTGCCTTGCGGGAGGGATCCTCTCGTGAAATACCTCAAGATCACAACAAAGCAAAGTAGGGAAAGTTAGTGTTTCAATATGATCAAAATGAATGCAGAGACTAGTGATAAATTGCGTGTTGCTCCCCGGCAACAGTGCCAAAATGTTTACGCCGCTTGATCATGTTTTTAACAGTTAGTTGCGTCGTAGTATCGGTGACCAAGCATTGTCAACAAATAAAAATTTACTACTCGAAAGAATAAGTATCCGAGGTCGAACACAGGGAGCAATTGGAATTTATTCACTAATTTCCATAATGTAATTGAACACTTTATTACTCAAAACTTAATTTAGAATATATATGCATGAGTCTAAAAGTTAATTGTGGCAAAAATAGAGAAATTGGATGTCTGATCTCATGATCAGACGTCTTAAAAAGATGTTTTCTTTCTTCTCTTGTATGCTTTATCTTCTTCTTCTAAATGATTTTCCTCTTTTTCTTCTGTTCTACATCGGCCGTGTGCTTCTTCTTCCTTGTTTCTTCTCTGTAGCTCCTTTCTCTACTCTTGGCCTTCTTCTTCCTTCCTCTGTCTTCTGCAGTATCTTTCTCCTTTTCTCCGCAGGTCTTCATCTTCTTTCCTTGGCTCTACTTCCCTTGGCTTCAGCTTTTCTTCTTCTTCTACTTCTGCTTGTCTTTCCCTTTCCTTCTTTCTTATTCTTCCTTCTTCAGCCTTAGCTCTCTGAATTCCTCTTCTCTTTGGCTTCGCCTCTTCCTTCTGCCTTGTCTTACCTTCTCTTTTTCTTCTACGACTAAGTGTTAGCTTCACTTCTCCATCTCCTTCCTTGAACAAATCGAAGAGAGCAAAACCTACCCCTCTACCCACACCCGCATCTCTCTCTCTATATATCACTCCTCAGTACGCTCTCCCAGAGTCGGGTAATCGGGTCGGGTCGCATGCCCGGGTCCAGGTGCATCGATGTGGGTGTGGTGCGCGAGGAGTGCTCAGGAGGATAGTCGGGTCATGTAGCTAGGTCCGCGGGATCAGTTCACGGATGAGGCATGTATAGGTGAGGGACCTTACCCCATGTGTTTTCGAGGTGAACAGCTAATATCACAAATCCAATTTATTGCGTGCACCTCACTCACAAGTTCACGAGGTGGGACTAATGTTCCACCCACTGTTGTTCGCACGCCCGTAGCAGCTCTTCCTTCCAATTGCTGCAGTTGCAGGCCACGCAGCGCCAATTGCTTGGGCAGCTGACTGCCTGAAACCTCCCCGAACTAGCTGGACCTAGGACCCTGAAGCACTTTATCCTGGAGCAAGCTTTCGACCTCCTCTAGCCGTTGCTAATGCCGACTGGTGCTCAGACCCTACACGACACAAAAGGGGCCTTGCGGCTCTATCAAACCACAGGAGGACCTTCACCGTGTCACGGTGAAGGTGAGGCGGTAGGTGGAAGGATGCAGGGCGGCCTAGGCATGCGTGCCTAGGTCGCTCTGTGGCTGGATTGATGGGTTAGGTCGGGGGGCGGTTGTGGTGGTGTAGGCGGTCTGTGAGTGGGTGGATGATGTTCAGTGGAGTGTGGCAAAGGTTGTGGGGTTGGTGGTGAGACGTGTGGAGTTGTGGAATGATGGGTGCGTCTCGCCAGAGGTTGGCCAGAGATGGAGACGATGGCGGTGGACAGTGGCTGTCGAGGGGCATTTTGTGAAATAGGTTGAGGGGAATTGAAGAGGAGAAAGTGACAAGTGGTTCTAACCTACTTAAGTGGACAAAGGGGGAGAAAGGGTAGCTGGCAGTAGCTGCTGTCATTGGAGAGGAAGGCGTCCAGTGGCGGAAGACGATGGCGACAACGGGGCTAGGGATGTTCGCGTAGGTGTTGCACGATGCGGAGGAGGACGGTGAGGACAGCTCTGCCACTAGTATTATGGTAGAGCAACTAGAAAGAGGAGGGAGGCTGGCCAGAGCTCGCTGGACCACTTGGCCGGAAGAGAAGAAGAAGAATTTGAGATGGAATTCCGACCAAGTTGAGCTGCCGAGGTGCGGCTGGAGTTGAGGGTCAATTTATAGGCACTGGAAGGGGTTCCTGTGCTTGGAAGATAAGCTTCCAAGCGCGGGAATCTTCACCGGAGATGGAATCAATTAAGTGACCCAAATCTCTTCTACTTTCGCACGAGAGATTGGGTGCAAATCAGAGAACAGGATCATGCTCAGATGGAAGGGAATTCCTCAGAGAATCTCCCTTCCAAATCTGGGAGGAGGTCTCCGAGGAATCAGGGAGTATTCCCCTTCCATTCCTCGTCGGAGTAGAATTTCTCCCCATTAATGGCGGAGGGACCTATTTGTATGAGTGGCGAGGAAGTTAGGGGGGTTTATGTAATGGTTTTCAAAAGATAGGGTCCAAGATGTAATTGGGTGTACTAATTTGCAACGTAGGTCAAGATGACCTACCCTTAGGTTCAATTTTGGTAAAAACCTAATTTGGACCTAAGGAATCTAATGGTGAAGTTGGATTTTAGGTTTGGCCATGTTTGACAAGACATTTTGCACAAAAATCTAACTTAGGTCAATTGATGAGCTAGGACCCCAATCTAGGTCAAAATATGTTCCAAAGGCCAATCTGAAGGTTCTAAACCCTAAAGGATATTTTTCCATGAATTTTAGAGGGTTTACTTTATTTTTAGCCTGACCAAAACCTTGTTGAATTAAGCGAGTCTGTTTTGGGGTTACCAGATGTCATTTAATTCCTAGATTGCACATGAACCCATTTCTGATTGAACCAACCCACTTTTTATCTTATTCAGACCATTTTACCCATGTTTTGCCTTTGAGAAATCCTGTTTATGTACTGCAATGGTAAAATTACAGTTTTAACCTTTATTTCATGTTTTCTTCTCAGAACACTTATTCCTTCAATTAAGCCCTTCTCTAGGTTACGTAGGAGTTCTTATTCTCTTTCCTAGGTTAAAATGAGCTAGTTATGGCTCATGATGAGGCTCTCATCAATGAATTTTCAGTATTCAGAGAATCATTTGATGATTGTCTCCTACACTTGGTCCAAATCCTCAGGTGGTGCATCGACGTGAATCTGGTTCTTTCTTGGGAAAAGAGCCATTTCATGGTGCCTGAAGGAATTATCCTGGGACATCTTATTTCAAAAAATGGCATCCAATTCATTCGAGCCATGGTGAACAAATGGGAACACCATCATGAGCCCTAACTGGCATATTTTGACCTAGAAAAGAGAATAAAAGCTCCTACATAACCAACCAGAGGTCCTAACTCAAGGAGAAACCCTTTTGAAAGAAAAGCAAGAAATAAGGGGTAAAATCGCAATTTTACCATTACAGTGCAAAAATGGGATTTCTCATGGGCTAAACATAGTCAAATGGTCTTAACAAGATAAAAAGTGGGTTCGTTCAAACAGAAAAGGGTTCATGTGAAATCTGGGAATTAAATGACCTCTTATAACCCTAAAATAGACCCAATTAATTTAATAAGGTTCTAGTTAGGATAAAATTCACCTAAACCCTCTAAAAATCATGGAAAAGTATCCTCTAGGGTTTAGAACCTTCAAATTGGCCCTTAGAACCTATTTTGACCTAACTAGGGGTCTTAGTCAAAATGTTTGTTGAAGAAAAATCGGGTTTTAAAATAATGCATCGTAGTATAGCCAAAATCACTTTGAAAACAAATGAATTTTATTTGTAATGATGAATCAATGTTATAAAGCAAGAAAGATAATATCAATGTATATGTAAGCTCAAAATAAAGTATGGACATCTGATATGAAAATCAGACCTCTTAAATGCTAAGTGCTACAGTGCTTCTTTGATTTCTCTCTTCTTCTTTCTTTTGTTCTCTGTCTTCAGCTTCTTCTTTCTTCTTTTGCTTCTTTCTTCTTCTCTAGCTTCTTTCTTCTTCTCTAATTTCTTCTCTCTTCTCTGGCCCTTGGTTGCTCTGGCCTTAGCTTCTTCTTCCTTCTTCTATCTCTGACTTCAACTCTTCGTTAGCCTTACTCTTCTCTTCAGCCAAGCCTTCTCTTCCTTAGCTGCTCAGGCTTCTGCCCTCTCCTTCTTCTTCTTTTGGCTTCCTCTGCAGCTTCCTCCTTCCTCTTCCATGGCTTCACCATTAGCTTTTTCTTCCTCCTTTTTCTCCTGAGAGTAGAACCTACCCCCTACCCTCCTCGCAATCTCTCTTCTTTCTTCTCTCTCAGGCTTGCTCTCTCAGAGCCTTCTCAGGTTATCAGGTTGGGTTAACATGCCTGGGACCAAGCCCACCGGCGTGGGTGGTGGGCGAGGAGTGCACAGGTAGTTGAGTCACAACCAAGTCCATGTGGCATGGGTCGTGGACGAGGCGATGGGTTGAGTGTGACCTCAGCCCGTGTCAGGAGGCGATAAGCCGATGCTATCACGAAGCATCAATTGCCAAGGACCTTTTGCGGATTGATGATGGGGACGAGGGATCCAATACAAATCATGTTGAGAAGCCTTTTCGAAGCTAGAAATAAAAAAAAAAGAGAGGGAAAATTCTCCAAACAAATAAATCTTCTATCTCTCTCTTAAAAAAAACACACTGCTAACAGAACCGAGGCTAAAATATGTCTCAAGCATGGGTGCTTTAACTGCGGAGTCCAACGAACCTTAGGATAGTTCATGTGGGCCCTAAAAACCTTCGCGGAGGATCGAGGCTAGAGCTGGTCAGGTCTAGATCTTAGTTGATACTTGAGTACCCCTAGGCCTATTATCGGCATTCTAACCTAGTCAAAAAGAAAAGAAAAAAAGCACTCATTATAATTTATGAAAGGAATTAATGGTCTAGAATAGAAGTTAAAACCTTTAAATTTTGCTAAGGGACTAGCAAAAGCTAGGCATGAGGGTATGATGGGAACACCATCTTGAGCCCTAACTAGCTCATTTTGACCTTGAAAAGAGAACAAAAGCTCCTACATAGCCAACTGGAGGTTCTAACTCAAGGAAAAACCCTTCTGGAAGAAAAGCAAGAAACAAGGGATAAAACTGCAATTTTACCATTGCAATGCAACAATGGGATTTCTCATGGGCTAAACATAGGTCAAATGGTCTTAGCAAGATAAAAAGTGGGTTGGTTCAAATTGAAAAGGGTTCATGTGAAATCAAGGAAATAAATGACTTCTTGTAACCCCAAAATAGACCCACTTAATTTAACAAGGTTCTGGTCGAGATAAAATTCACCTAAGCCCTCTAAAAATCATGGAAAAATATTCTTTAGGGTTTAGAACCTTCAAATTGTCCCTTAGAACCTATTTTGACCTAAATAGGGGTCTTAGTCAAATGTTTGCCCAAAATTAGGTTTTTGTGTAAATTGCCTAGCCAAACATGGTCAAACCTAAAATCCAACTTCACCATTGGATTCCTTAGGTCCAAATTAGGTTTGTACCAAAATTTGGACCTAAGGGGAATTCACCTTGACCTACTTTGCAAATCAATCCAGCCCAATTACATTCATACCCCTAACTTTTGAAAACTCTTGTAGACACCCCCTAGCTTCCTCGTCGTTCTTTGCAATTAGGTCCCTCTGCCATTACAGCAGAGGAAATCCTACTCTGGCGAGAATTCAAGGGAAACAACTCCCTGATTCCTCAAAGAGTCCCTCTCAAATTTGAAATGGAGATTCTCTGATAAATCCTCGTTCATGTGAACCCAATTTGGAGCTCCAATTTCTACCCAATCTTTCATGCGAACGCATGAGAGATTTGGGTATTTTCGACCTTTCAACTCCGAAGAGGTTGCCGTGCTTGGAAGCTTGGCTTCCAAGCACAAGGCCCTCTGCCAGGGGTTATAAAAGGGTCCCCAGATCCTTCCACTCCTCCCAAGCTTGATTTAGCCTAAGATACCTCCCAATTTTCCTCTCTTCCCCTCTGGCAAAACTCCCAGCAAGCTCCGGCAACTCCTATCTCCTCCTCTTGTTGCTCTGCCACAATACTAGTGGCAGAGTTGCCTTTTCCTCTTTCGTCCACGTTGCGCTGCACCAGTGCACGCGCCTGCCTCCTTCTCGTCATCACCGTCTTCCTCTCACTGGGCCTTCATCTCCAGCGATGGTACATACGAGCCATCTGCCTCCTCGGCTCCCCCCTTCATCTATTCCCTCTTAGATAAGTTCTCTCTCTTTGCTCATCATTTTTCTCTCACTTATTTCTACTATTACGCCTCAATACTCGCACATCACCCCCATCTTTTCCACCTCCGGCAGACCACCGGTGAGGTGCTCTCGCCGCTCCACGCATCCACCCACCTCTCCAGCCACCTCACAAGCTCCTCTATGACTCACTGATCATAACCCCTCTTCCTATTCTCCACCGCACGCTCCCAACACGTCCTTCAAACACACCCATCTTCACAGCCACAGGGTGACCTAAGCATGCATGCCCAGGCTGCCCTACGCCATGCCGACCACCGTGACACCTTCGCCGTGCCAAGGTGAAGCTCCCTGTGTGTTTTGACCACCATGACACCTTCTCCATGCTTAGGCGAAGCTCCATGTGTGTTTTGACGAGGCCGTAAGGTCGTTTGCTTATGGGCAGGGTATAGGTGCTCTGCTGCCATTGAAGCAAGCTCGAAGAAGCTCACAAGCTTGCTCCAGGACCTTAGGCTCCAGGTTCAAGTTCCAGGACGTGTGGACTTCCTTCGTGCATGTTTCCAGCCCAGTAATTGGAGTCCAAGCCCCCACATCTGTTGCAATTGAATGCGACATCTGCTGCGGAGCTGCCTACGAGGAAGGTGGCACATTTAGTCCCACCTCGGAAGATTGAGAGCGAGAGTTGTGGAGTAAAAGGAAAAAGTGTCAGGGGCTTATCGCCTCCTAACACGGGGTAAGATCCCACTCAACCCATCGCCTCGTTTGCTACCCACGCCACGTGGACTTGCTTCTGACCCAACTACCCATGCACTCCTTGCCCACCACCCACGCCGGTGGGCCTGGTCCCAGGCGCGCTAACCTGACCCGATAACCCGAGAAGGCTCTGGGAGAGCGAGCCTGAGAGAGAAGAAAGAAGAGAGATCATGTGGAGGGTATGGGGTAGATTTTTCTCTCAGGAGAAAAAAGAGGATGAAAAAGCTAAGGGTGAAGCCAAGGAAGAGGAAGGAGGAAGCCATAGGGGAAGCAAAAAGAAGAAGAAGGAGAGGGCAGAAGCCTGAGCAGCTAAGGAAGAGAAGGCTCAGCTGAAGAGAAGAGCAAGGCTGACGAAGAGCTGAAGTCAGAGATAGAAGAAGGAAGAAGAAGCTAAGGCTAGAGCAACCAAGGGCTAGAGAAGAGAGAAGAAATCAGAGAAGAAGAAAGAAGCCAGAGAAGAAGAAAGAAGCCAAAGAAGAAAGAAGCTGAAGATAGAGAACAAAAGAAAGAAGAGAGAAATCAAAGAAGCACTATAGCACTTAGCATTTAAAACGTCTGATTTTCACATTAGACATCCATACTTTATTTTGAGCTT
The DNA here is from genome assembly GCA_037157565.1 of Thalassia testudinum. Lineage (NCBI taxonomy): Eukaryota > Viridiplantae > Streptophyta > Magnoliopsida > Alismatales > Hydrocharitaceae > Thalassia > Thalassia testudinum. Next base: position 116,067,201 of record JAZHRO010000014.1, read on the forward strand.
ATATATACATTGATATTATCTTTCTTGCTTTATAACTTTGATTCATCATTGCATATTATAAATTTGAAAGTTGTGTTCTTGGTTTTTTAACCCCAATTTGCTCCTTGTGTTCGACCTCGGATTTACATTTTTCGAGTAATAAAATTCATTTGTTTTCAAAGAATTTTGGCTATACTACGACGCACTATTTTAAAACCCGATTTCGCTTCGACAAACATTTTGGCACCGTTGCCAGGAAGCAATGGGCAATTTAGTAATCTTGATCACAACTTCTGATTCCATACTAACTTGATCTATCTCTTTTGTTGTGATTGTTTAAGGGGAGAAGATTAAAACATGAGACAGCCGCACAACAACCACACCCTGGGTAGGTAATTTCTCATTAGCCCTTTCTCTTAATCCCCTCAATTCTAAAAAGGAAAAAGGAAAAAATCAATTTAGGGCTACTTGCTTTCCATATCTAGTTAACTCACCAAAGATTGCTTGATTTTGATTTCAACACATTTTGAATTATGCATCCATTTAAGGTAACTAGGGCTACCACCTTCTTGATTGAGCCCTAGATACCATCTTTATGGCAACTAAACTGGACCAATTAGAGCCAAATTAAGGATTCCAATCTAGGGTTTTAGAGACATCTTTTCTAAGCAAGAATCAATTTTCCAAAAAAAGGTGTGCCTAAGCCTTGATTGAAAAGACTTACCCAAGAGAAACCCTAAAAATCAAGCTCTTAAGTTCACTTGAACCCTAAAAAGAAAGGACGTAAAGCTCTCAAAGGGCAAATAGGTGAAGTTGACCCCTTGGGTCAACCAACCTAGAAATTAGGTCACTTTTGCACTCAAAATATCTGAAGTTCAAGTGGAACCCTAAGCACGTTTGATCTTAATTAAAAGTGGTAGACTTAAGAGGTCAAGGTCCGCATTCTAGTCTACCTGGAATCTCAGTGACAAGAGAGGTCGGGTGGGGGAAACCCTATAACTTGTGGGGATGCTCTACCACGTAGGGGTCATTGCGGGACTCTCCCTCTCTAGCTGCCCAGGTATTTCTCAGGTGGATGGCTCTTCTAACTAAGAGGTATCATCTGCCCCGAACCTCTATAGTCATCCAAATTTTTTGGGTGTCTTGATTGGGTCCAGCACATTCTAATCTCGTCTAATCCACCAGTGCATGTTTGGTAGGAGGTCCTTGAGACCATCCTTAAGACCTCCTTTAAAAATCCACTCCCACCGAGGCTAAGCCTCGACGTCCGTGTTTGTGCAGCAATCCCACCATATAGACCTCTCCTCTGAGTCATCAGAACCAAATTCTCCTTCTTCCATCATCATGGCACAACCAATTGAAGAAGAGAACAATCTTGGACACCAACTCCAGCACCTGAATGATCTATTCCAGAACATTGTAAACTCGCCGCATCATCTTATGATGCGAGATCACTATCATCCTGCTGCGGTGGCGATCGAACCTCGAGTCCAAATCCCAGCTGAAGGACCTGATTCTAAGCTCAAGCCCAACAAGATTCATGTTATCCCAAAGGTCCATGGGCTTAACTCCAAGGATCCCTTCTAGCATATCAAACAACTCAAACATCTAGCCCATACCTTCGGGTCAGATGTACAAAATTGGGATATTCTGCTTATGAAGATGTTTTCCTTCTCCCTCATGGACAAGGCAGCTCATTGGTATCAGACTTAGATGCGTCCGATCAACACGTGGGTTGAACTCCAATCTGAATTTTTGAAAAAGTTCTTCCCTGTTGGTCGGACGAATGACTTGAGCCACCAGATCACTTACTTCACTGAGCAATCTGGAGAACCTCTTCATGAGGCATGGTACCGTTTCTTGGATCTCATGCGGAAGTGCCCTCACCATGAAGTTCCTAAATGGGAACAAGTCCAGTCTTTTTACAAGGGACTCCATGAAGACATTCGATTATTCATTAATGCAACCTGCGGAGGAAATATCATGGGTCAACATGAAGACACTGTGTAGGAGATTCTCAAGAATATGTGTGAGAACTCCATCAATAATGACTCCATGGGCTTATTCAATCGGACGAATGCCCACGCATTGACGAATCCTAGGGAAGCACATGAGACGTAGGGCTTGTCCACATCCGTCGACTTGGAACTAATGGCTAGTCGGTTGGACAAGGTCTCTATCATAGAGAAGAAGGTGGACGAGCTGACTCGACATCTGCAGCGAGCCACCTCTGCGCAAAACCCGTTTGCATAGCCACCTCTTGGGAGGGAAACTATGCAGAACATCTATCACCAATCTTCTTAGGGGATGGACCCGTATCCACCCCCGTCTGACTCCAGGATCGGAGGAAACTCTAGTCTGATCTACTCTAATTAGGGGGACTCTGAACCCTTGTACTTTGATTTTCCCGAGGTTCCTCAGACCTGCAAGGACCTCAACGCCATCTTGAATGACCCATTCTCCAATACCTATAACCCTAGATGGCAGAATCATCCCAACTTCCTATGGGTAGGAAATACTCAGAATCAAAGACCACCTTATCAACCGCGTCCATAAGCTCCTCATCCATATCAGCCGCCTCAGCCTCGGCCCATCCCCACCGATCAATCTGGGCCAAGCTAAGTAGATCAAATGACTCTTATCCCTCAGACTCTGGCTGACATTCAGAAGACGAATGCGGCAATGCAAAAATAGCACAAGGACAAGATCATAGAGGTTCGTAATCAACTCACCCAGACGGCAAATTTCCGCCAACCTAGCACACTCCCTTTGTAACCTCTGCCGAATCCAAATAACGTGTGGACCCAGAGGCGTGTTATGAACCCAAATCTGGCCCATGCTCACATGATTTATCATGCCCCTTCTGTTCCATCACCCGATGATGAGAGGCTCATCATGATCTTTAATTACCCCTAATTAACTAGTCTTCCTAGTTAATTAGCTAAGGATATGAATATATATGGGTTAATTGTAAAATAAGGGATATATAGTAAATAACCTTAAAATAAGTTTAAAATGATATTTTATCACTCAATTAATATTATTAACAATCTAACTAATATTTGGACTAGAGATCTTATTAATCATTCCCTTAATTAATAAGTTAATTAACTTAAGTATAATGTATACATAAGCGTATAATAACTTAAGTAACTCTACCTAATCTAATAAATTAAGTTAAAATGGTCAAAAATGTAAATTCAAGGTCTAAACATAATAATTACCTTATTTACTACCATATAAAAAGTTGAAAAAGATTTAAGTTAAAATAAACCTTTAAAACCTGGGTTTCCATTTAGGTCATTACTAATCATTTCAATCGGGTCCTTAATTCTCATATAGGTCCTTAAGTTTCACTGCAAATAAGTCCCTGTCTTCTTCTTCTTCTTCCTTTAGTTGGTTGAACGGCTGACGACAGAGGGTGATTCCACCGCTCGATCACTGCCCTGCCGACATCATTCTTCCTTCTCCAAGCTCTTGGAGCTTGCACTCATCATCCCATCTTCATCCATCGGTCTGGATTACTCTAAAATCCTAATTTTAGGTAGGAGTTAACCTTACCGACGTAGGAGAAGACGCCAGTGGTTAACCTCCCCTAGCTTCTTCTTCGTATAGACTTCACCTCCCTCTTCGTCGCCATCCACTATAAGTACCCCCTCACTCCCTCAATTTCTCTCAAGTTGGCTCCCTTCCCTCTTCTAACATTAAGTCGACCCAATAGGCTATTCGTCTGCAACTCCGGCGATCTTCCACACCATCCTCCGACTTCCTCCATCCATCCTGATGAGCTGAGGAGCTTCGCCAAGGTCAGCCGCATCTCTGGACAAAGGCAACTACCAAGGAGATCCTCTGCTCCATCCAAATTCGCCCACCGGAGATCCTTCTCATTCCATCTGATTTCGTCCTCCGTTATGAGCCTTCGATGGAGTCCCTTTGACCCCTTCATCCAGGTAACAATAGGTAGGAGTAGGAGTAGGAGTAGTCTAGGTAGTTAGTTAGTTAGTTTAGTTTAATTTCAGATTTACATGTTCATCTTCTTTGACTCCAGCGAGCTTCTTGAGCTTGCCAGAGCCCTAATTTCGTCTTTTTAACTCACTGATCACCTTCCTCTATCACTCATGATCACTTCTAATCCACTAAAACACTAACGCTATCACTAATTCCCCTAATTCACTTCCACCTTCAACAACTACTGTTGCTGTCCATCGCGGCAGTAGCTGAGCTTAGATTCACATTCACAGGGTTCTTCATCACTTATTCATCACTATAATTTGAATAATTACCACCTATAACTTAAATGCCCAATTATTAATTAAGCTCCTGAGCTCGCTGTCAATGGTGGCTCAGGAGTAGTTGAAATTCTTAATTATCTATATATTTATGATCGCAGACCTTCTTTGACTTGTCTCGACCACTTATTTGAGTGGGAGAGCAAGTCCTGTGCTTCAACCCACTAAAACCTTACTGAAACAAATTTTAATGATTAATCTTTCATCTAATGAATTAAAGAAGAATTAAATGAGATCCTGAGGTTCCTTACAACCTCAAGAACAATTTTAAATCAAAAAATGGCATAAATCACTTCTCTATGGATAATTTTGAATTTTTCTGGACTCACTGGAGCTTCGGCGAGCTCCGGCGAGTCAAAGTTGAGCTTCAGCCTTTAGAATTTGTTGAGAAGCTCCAGATTGATATGATATGGATCACTGATTAGTTTGATGTCATTTATTTGAATATTTAACACCTAGAGTTGTAGTTATTGATTTATCTTCTCCAACTCCGGTAGAGTTGGAGAAGCTACACAGAAGTTTTAAAGAAGCATTTAAAGAGCCTGGAAGCTTCAATGCAGTGCACTGAAGCTATTCATGTCCTTAGAACATTATAGGAACCTTTTAAGTCTTCTATCAAACAAAGCATTCTTGGAGTCCAGGTGTTGAGCCTGGAACCCTAGTTTTCAAGGCCAAAACACCTATTTTAGGGTCTGAGCATGTTTCTAATGTTGAGGAGAAGAGATTCTAGGTTTCAATTTCTTGAGAAAAGTCTTTAATCAGAAAGTTAAATTTTTAAGCTTTTCAAGCAAACTTGAGGAGGTAATTTTGATTCTGAGCTCAATCTAATGATTAGATTATCTCTGAGATGTTTTTGAATGATTCTTAAGTGATTTGGATGAGCTCTGTGGTGTAATTCAGTTAGAATTCAATTACTGTCAGTTTGGGTTATTTTTGAACCCAAACTGACGAGAGTAGATTTTAGACGAAATTTGAAGTTGAATCTTGCCTAGTTTAGTTAGTTTTATTCCTTAGAATTTGTTTAAATCAATTAGAAATGTCCTTAGCTATCTGTTGCACATTTCAGAGTTTGAAATCCCATCTCTGAAGCTTTCAGAGAAGCTTCAACCTTATTTGCTACTCCTAAAGTTCTCAAGAGCTTAAAACGCATTCCAGTACATGCGGAATTACCTATAGGATCTAGTCTGACCCTTAGATAACCTAGAAGTCCATTCTATAAACACTATAACCTTAATTTCACTTCTAAGCATAAATAACCTGTAGGAACACCCTAATTTCACCTTTCAAATCGAAGAGGAAAATATCCTCTTATCATTAAATTGATCCTACAACCCTGTAGAGCCATCTTAAAGCTTTCCATCAAGCTTTATTTCTTTTGATTTGGAGCTCTGAGTAGGGAGAAAAAAACATTTGAAGTTGTGTCTGGAGGGGGAAAACAATGTCCCACATCGGAAATTGCTGAGAGCACACTTGGGAATAAAAATAATTTGTGTTTAAGGCATGCCAGCCGTCATTGCTTTGCACAAAAAGAAACCTCTAACCATCTAAGCATATTGTGTGCGTGTGTGTGGGCGTGTGTGGCTACAGCTGTGTGCCCGAGTGGGCATATGTGCGATGGCCTTGGGAGGGTAAGGCCTTGGAGGTGGTTGAGCCGGTTTGGCTTGAGAGAGGATTGGTTTGCCTCAAGAAAGAAAAAAAATCGAAAATGAACCTTAATGAAATTAGGCGAGGACCAAGTAGGGTCTGGTCCCACTTTGATCTAAGGGTGCTATGTATCCTCGAAAGGATCTCGTCGCAAACCAAAAACTAATTTTTAGTTGAGAAGGAAATAAACCCGGTTCAGCTAAGAAGGCAAAGTGCCGAAGTAAGGTAAGGGTTGAAGGATGCAGATGCCGGAGAAGCTAGGGAAAGGTAAAGAAAATAAGGGAAAGAAAGGTGAAGGGAGAAAGGAGAAGAGCTGGCAGGTGCTAAGGAAATATTAAAGAAGAAGAAGGTAGGAGCAGAAGGGAAAGAAAAGAGAAGGCAGGAGCAGAAGAGAAAGAAAAGAGAAGAAAGAAAGAGCTCAAGAGAAAAGAAAAAGGAAAGAAAGAGAATAATAAATGTAAATAGAATAAAAGGAATTAGATAAGAGAAGAAGAAGGAAAGAAGAAATAAAGGCAAGAACGGCTGAAGAAGAAAATAAAGAATTTCTTTTGTATATTTTTAATTGTAATAAGGCATATGTTTTGAATGTATAAACTCTTATTTGCCTTTAATCATTTGAAATAAATGATGTAAATAAAATTTCATATGGGATTTTGCATGTTACTTCAAATTAAATCAATTTATGCAAAATTCATGGTTTATAACTAATTTAACTATACTTCGTATATTTATAAAGAAAAATAAAAGATAATTAGTGAATTTAGAATGAATTATACCTCCCAATGAACTACCTGGATTCAACCAGTTAAAAAATTCTAAAATGTGAGGTTAATTCTATCCTATACTACTAAATGACACAATTTCGAGTTAACCTAAGTGACTTTTCTCTACTCTTAATTAAGCTCAATTAACTTAATTAACTGAGTTGAGGTAGGAACACAACCATTTTAATGGCACCGTTGCCGGGGAGGCAATCCCTTAATTCACTAGAATTTAGTTGGTTTAATTATCTAATTAGGAGGTATTTGTAATTATCATTCTATTTTTAATGTTGTTGTTCTAACTAGTTGTGTTTTGTTTTGTTTTTGTTTTGTTTTCTGTCTTCTTTTCAGGTTTACCTTTGCGGGTGATCTCAGGAGAAGGTGGGAATTTGTTGTTTTTTTTGTTTCTTTTGTGAGTATTTCTAGTCTTTTGTTTTGTTGCATTAAAAAAATATTAAAAATGCAAAAATACATCTTATCTGACTAGCAGCAGCATATAATAAGCATACACTCTTAGGAGTACATTTCTTGCTAGTATATTTTAGCGAATCTGACTCAGGAAATTTTTACTGTTTTTCTCGCATCAGTGGGAAAACACGAGAAAATCCACGTAGATCCCTGTCCTTTGAGATTTAGAAAAAAGATCACATATTTTTTGTTTGAAAAGACTCAAAAAGCGGCCATTGTAGTTTAGTTCATATATTTTTGTAGAAGATTAATTAAAAAGAGAAAGTTAAAAATTGTGACTAAATCTGATTGTAGAATGCATGCGGGTTTTATTGCTATCGTCTGTTGCATGCTATCGCGCACACAGCGTGATCACTAGAGTCACATGAGTTTATTTTTCTCTCTCCTCTTTGCACCTCTTAGTGCTTTGGTCGAAGATCAACAAGTCTGTCTCACTACTAGAGCCTCGGGGAGCCAGTAGTGAGCGGTCTCGATCCTAGACCTTAGACCTTTGAGCCTTAAGGATACGCATATGCGTAGACATGAGCTTAGGATGCGTATTTCGATACTATTATTCTATTTGTTTGTGCCAAATTACTTTTGCGTATCTTAGGAATCTCTTCTTTCCTCTGAAAGAAGAGCAAAAGCCGCATCTTTGCACTGTTTTGTGGGTTTTTGTGCCGCTGTTTTCTAGTGGTGTGCGTGTGCTTTTGCACATTATTTTCCATTTTATGGACGGGAGGTGATCCTTGCATCTGCCTCTTGCACCGCCTTTGACAGGTGATCCTAGACCTGTTGCTGATAAGGAACCAATGGTTTTCCCATCTAATCCATCTACTTCTTTGGATTAGATGCAGAATCAAAATCCTGAGATCCCTTCTTCTTCTGGTCAGGGGGAGATGTTGCCTTTTGATATTCATGAGGCACTCCTGAGCCATAATCTTAGGATGCTTGAGCAGACTAGACAGATTAATCTTTTAGCAGCAGCCTTAAATAATTTACAGACTCTTCAAACCCGTCCTCCACCTCGACCTGAGGTGGGTTTTGACATCCCTGATTTACTGATCAATCATCCAAGGCCTCTACTTAGAGATTACTATAACCCATCTAATGCACAAGTAGAGCCTAATGTTAGGATACCTATTGGGGAAAATGATCTTGAATTAAAGCCGAATATCATTGGTCTAATCCCTCATTTTCACGGATTTGCATCCGAGGATCCATTTCAACATATAGAAGATCTAAAGAATCTATCCTAAACTCTTGGAACTCGAAATCAAAATAGGGAAATCCTACTTATGAAAATGTTCTCTTTTATCCTTAAAGACAAAGCTGCCTATTGGTATAGAACTATTGCAAGGCCAATCTCAACTTGGGTTGAACTCGAATATGCTTTTCTAAAGAAATTCTTTCCTATTGGTCGAACTAATGCTTTACGGCGAGCTATTATTACTTTTAATCAAAATCAAGGAGAACCAATTCATGAAGTGTGGGAACGTTTTCATGAATTGCAAAGGAAATGCCCACATCATGACATCCCTCGTTGGCAACTCATGCACATTTTCCACTATGGTTTATAAGAGGGCATTCGCACTCTAGTCGATGCCTCCTGTGGAGGGAATTTTCTAAATCACTCGCAAAATCCGCCTTAGAATTATTTGAAGGGATGGAGGAAAACTCGATCAATAACGTATCTATGTCGTAATTTATGCGAGGTGCAAACATGGCTCATCAGAATCCGCACACGGGCGTTCACGAGATCGATAACCCATCCAGTTCAAAGGACTTAGAGATAATTGCAGAAAAACTAGACAAAGTAGATATCGTAGCAAAGCATCTCGACAAGGTTAGAAATACGATGAAGACTCTTACTCCTCTACTTTCTACGAATCCCGTGTATTCACCTGTTTCGCAAATTCCCACGGGGAGGGAATTTGTGAATAATCTGGATTGTAGAGATCCATCTTCCTTGGGCTTTCTATGTACTCCTTCACCAACCCAAGGAGAGACCTTTGTCCCACAATCTTCCCACCCTTTTCCCCACCCTTATCTTTTGCAGAAAACACGCCTTATCCTCTAGATTTGAATGCCATTCAAGGATACACACCAAGATCAAACCCATATTCAAATTCCTATAATCCTGGATGGCATAATCACCCTAATATTTCTTGGTCTGACCATACACAAAGACCATCATATCCGACTCAGACTAGACAAAACCCGCCTACATTGTCAATTCAGCAACACAATGAAAGGCCATTTTACGTGGGTTCGCAAAACCCCATAGGGCCAAATAGAGATTCACAGCTAGATCAGATTTTGAGAGTTGTGAGTGAGAGCCAGCGACAAAATGCTGAGGATTTTGCTAAAGTCCAACGATAATGATTGGCAGAATTGGATGATCTTAGGGGTCAAATCACGTAGTTAGCTGAATCTCGTCAGCTAGGGGCCCTTCCATCCCAGCCAATTCTGAACCCTAGGAATATCCAACAAGACAACACCCGGGAGTTCAAAATCTGAATCAGGGCATGTCCATCTTCTTAATCAATTACTCCTGAATCCAAATCTAAATCCAAATCTGAATCCACCTATTTCTAATCTTGATCTTGAATATCCAAATCAATAGCAATCAATTTTGAATCAACCATTAATCAATAATCCATCTTTTCAGAGTACACAAGCATCTTCTTCATCAGCTGCTTCTTCTCATGCGGGTATTAACACTGTTACAACCTACTGTGGAACTTCCACTAGGGATCCAGTTTTTCCAAGGAACCTATCCCAAGACTCTAGTACATCTAGATTAACCCCTGTTTCTGCACCTGAAAGATGTGCAGAACCCGATCCTGCAATTCCCGCTAATAGGCGAGATTAAAGAAATACCTCAGTAGAATAGGAAATCAACGTCCCATTCCCATAAGATTTGAAGAAGACTAGGAAACAACAACAACCCGTTACATTAGATGAAGATTTAATTAAGATTTTTGAATAGGTACACATTAATATCCCACTCCTAGATGCTATTAAACACATTCCAATTTACGTAAGATTTCTTAAGGAATTGTGTACTCCTAAGCGTAAGCCGAAGAAAGGAAGCACTATGGTACTTTCAGAGCATGTGAGCTCTATTATTTCAAGTACGCTTCCTTTGAAAAAGAAAGACCCAGGATCTCCATTTATTTCCTGTATAATTGGGGGTGAGTGTTTTAATAAAGTCCTAGATTTAGGAGCTTCTATTAACCTCATTCCTTTCTCTTTGGTAAAACACTTTAAAATAGAAAACCATAAGTCTACCAATGTGACTTTACAATTAGCTAATAGATCTATTAAGTCACCTAAAGGAATGTTGGAGGATGTAATTGTAAGCGTTTGGGATTTTTACTTCCATGTAGATTTTATTTTCCTTGATATGGAAGTACCCGAACACATTAAAGACACCCCAATTATCTTAGGGAGACCTTTTTGGCTACTGCAACAGCCAATATTAACTGTGAATCAGGAAAGATAGAATTGAAATTTGGGGAGAAGACAATTAAGTTAGATATATTTAGAGCTTCTAGTGGATTTGATTGTGAATGGATTGAGGAAATAAAATCTATAGCAGCTTTTGAGGATGACATTAGTTCTTTAGAACTAAAGAGCACACCTTTTGATATCCCATACCCTCAAAGCAACAAAATCATGTTATTGGAATCTCTACTCAATCCCGAATCTGAATCTGAATCTGAATCATCTAATTAACTTTTCGCAATTGAAAATCCCGCCCCAAATCCTGCTGTTGATTCTACTCCTGTGCTTGAATTGAAACCATTGCCTGATAATCTTAAACATGTATATCTCGAATATAATCAAACATATCCTGTAATAATCAATTCTCATTTATCTAAATCATAAGAATCTAAATTGATCAAAGTTCTTCGAGATCACAAGAAGGCAATTAGGTGGACTTTACATGATCTCACCGAGATTAGCCTAAATTTTTGTACTCATCACATTTATATTGAAGATGGGGCACGACCTTCAAGAGAAGATCAAAGACGTCTAAACCCAAATTTAGAGGAGGTTGTTAAGAAAGAAATAATCAAGTGGCTTGATGCTGACATTATCTATCCTATATCTGATAGCCCTTGGGTGAGTCCAATTCAAGTGGTACCCAAAAAGGTAGGGCCCACCATAATCAAAACTGAATCTGAAGAAACCATTCCCACACGAATTGCGAATTCGTGGTGGGTTTGTATTGATTATCATAAGTTGAATACTATTACAAAGAAGGACCATTTTCCTTTACCATTCATTGATCAGATCCTTGAGAGATTAGCTGGTAATAGGTTCTTCTGCTTTCTAGATGGTTACTCTGGATATAATCAAGTTGCAATTTATCCTGAAGATCAAGAGAAAATGACTTTCACCTTCCCCTTCGGAACCTTTGCTTTCCGAAGAATGCCATTTGGGCTTTGCAATGCACCTGCAACTTTTCAGCGTTGCATGTTAGCCATTTTTACAGAAATGGTGGGTGAATATATGGAGGTTTTATGGATGATTTTTCAGTCTTCGGGGAGACATTTGATATTTGCTTGGATAATTTATCGAAGGTTCTAAAAGGATGCATTGAAGTAAACCTTGTCCTTAGTTGGGAGAAGATCCATTTTATGATTCCAGAAGGCATAGTACTTGGTCACCTTGTATCTGAGTGGGGTATCCAAGTAGATTGAGCCAAGATCAATCAAATTGCAAATCTTCCAATCCATGACTCGATCAAAGGAATTAGATCATTTCTCGAGCATGTAGGATTTTATAGAAGATTCATTCTTGATTTTTCAAAAATTGCCCGACCTCTCACAAACCTCCTCACAAAAGATGCGACTTTTGAGATGAGTGAGGAGTGTATTACAACATTTGAAACTTCGAGAGACAGAGTTACATAGGCTCCAATTTTGCAACCACCTAATTGGGATTTACCATTTGAAATCATATGTGTTGCATCAGATTATGCAATAGGAGCTGTTTTAGGACAGAAAATTGAGAAGAATCCGGTGCTAATTTACTATGCTAGTAAAACATTGAATGAGACACAAGAAAATTACATAGTTACAGAGAAAGAATTACTAGCAATAGTATTTGGATTAGAAAAGTTCAGATCTTATATACTCGGATCTCAAATCATTATGTACTCTGATCACTCAGCTATCCGACACCTTCTATCTAAGAAGGACATGAAACCTAGGTTGATCAGACGGATCTTGCTTTTGCAAGAATTTGACCTAGAAATTCATGATAAGGTGGGTAGGCAAAATGTTGTTACAAATCATCTTTCCCGTCTTCCTTCTAATACAATCGAATCATCTCCTCCAATCACTGAACACTTCCCTGATGAACATCTTTTGAGTATATCCACAAATCTTCCTTAGTATGTAGATATTGTTAATTATTTGGTTACACATCAATTCCCACCAGATTGGGACGGGAATTGCAAATCACGACTCAAATCTGAAGCCAAATACTATTTTTGGGAAGATCCATATCTTTTTAGACTCTGTAATGATCAAATCATCAATCGTTGTGTCACCTCTTCTGAGATAGATTCTATCCTATCTTTTTATCATAACCAAGCCTGTGGTGGTCACTTTTCCGATACAAAGACTGCTGCAAAAGTTTTGCAATGCAGGTTTTATTGGCCCACATTATTTGTGGATTCCCACACTTGTTGTAAGGCATGTAGTCACTGCCAAGCACTTGGTGGCATTTCACGAAAAGACATGATGCCTTTGAACCCGATTATATTATGTGAAATCTTTAATATTTGGGGCATAGACTTTATGGGTCCATTTCTATCCTCTTTTGGCTTTCACTATATTTTACTTGTTGTAGATTATGTTTCTCATTGGATTGAAGCCATACCCACATGCACAAACGACCATCGAGTTGTCATTCCTTTTATACATAGCCACATTATCGCTCGTTTTGGGGTACCTAGTGCTATCATTTCTGACGGCTGTTTCCATTTTATCAATGCCCAGTTTAGAACTTTACTTAGAAAATATGGGGTTACACATCATATTTCTACACCTTATCATCCCCAGATTAATGGGCAAACCGAGGTCTCTAATCGGGGGATCAAAAAGATCCTTCAAATGACAATCTGACCCGATAGGAAGGATTGGTCTTCCCATTTAGATGAGGCTTTATGGGCTTATAGGACTGCCCACAAAACACCAACAGACATGTCACCATACAGACTTGTTTACGGGAAACCCTGTCATCTTCCCGTAGAAATTGAACACAAGGCCTATTGGCAATTAAAGCCTATAATTTAGACCTCGCGAAGGTTGGTGAAAATCGTAGGTTGCAGCTTAGTGAACTTGAGGAATTACGTCATGATTCCTATGAAAGTTCAAAGCTGTATAAGGAGAAACTTAAAGGCTTCCATGACAAATTCATTTCTCGCAAATCCATTTTACCTGGTCAGAAGGTGTAGTTATTTGATGCCCATTTGAAGCTCTTCCTTGGTAAACTTAGGTCTACATGGCAAGGGCCATTTATTGTAGTTAGAGTCTTCGACAACAGAGCTGTCGAAATCACTGAACCCAACAAGGATCAACCATTCAAAGTAAATGGTCAAGGTTTAAAACCTTTCTTGGAATCACATCCTTTGGGTCTTGTTGGAGAATGTTACATGCTCCACTAGGGTTTTTGTCTTACCATCCATCAACCATATCTGTATATAGCTATTTCCTGTTTTTACCTTTTGATTTTCTTCTACACTTACTCTGATCTTTCACTTCATATTTCACTGATTACCTTCATTTAGTCCGACTGACCACTCTGACCTTTGGTCAGACTTAAAATCGTCCGCACAGAGATTTTTAATCTCCTCTATTCGACTCCTTCCATCACCCTATACTAAATGAAGTGCAATATCTTTTCGCCCTTCTTACAATGCGGACATTGTAAAATCTTGGCTTAGGGGGTGTTGAAGTGAAATTTTCACTTTAAGTGTGTGTAAATAAAACAAAAACATAAAAATTAAATATCCATGAATTTTTAAAAAAATAGAAATTCCAAAAGTGATGAAAATTTTAAAAAATAAAAAATTTCATAAAAATTTGAAAAATTTTAAAGAAAAATTCATAAAAATTGGAAAACCTTATAAACATAAAAACAAAATATATAAATACAAAAATTTAAAAATGAAAATTCATAAAAATAATAAGAGGGGTATACTCATCTTTAATAAAGAATAAAAAGAAGAAAAAAAATATATTTATTATAATTAAGAGCTTAATTTTCTTTTAGGTGAGAAATTAAAAATGTGTATAGAATATATATAAAATATTTAAAAGCATTCAACTCTTATTTAGATTTTTACTTTAAAACATTTTGTAAAAACACACTTTTATTTTTAAAAAGATTATATTTGAATTAGGAATCTTTAAATCTTTTAAAGCTTTGTTTTTCTATTCTTACCTTGAATTAAGAAACTAAGTGTATTAAGATTTAAACTTAGGTTTTGGGGTTAAATGATAACTTTCTAATCAATTAGATTAAGTAATCCTTTTTCTTTTTGAAATTTTGATTTTATCATAAAGTTAAGTAAAAGGTCAGATATTCAGAGTTAATTAAATAGAGTTAGTAGAATTTTAGTTTACAAGTCTTATAGGCTAAGATAAAAACTAGACTTGGTAAATTTTGTATTAACGGATCCTATAGGCGGAAACAAAGAATTTAAAGAACCTGAGAGTAAAGGGCTTTGTTGTCCAGGCTCTGGTTTGAGAGCTAAGTAACCTAAACATCTAAATTCACACACATAGAATTGTCTTGTTGACATCTGAGACTACGAAAACACAGAGGTTAAGAGATTAGTTCTGAATCCTCTTTAGTCCAAGGATTTCCACGGGGCGGTTCTTGAAAGGGTGAAGGATGTGCCACTCACCTAGAAAAGGGATTTGGAGAATAAAGTTGGTAAGAAAAATGTGAAGGGGGGAGAAAAAGAAAAATAAAAAGAAAAATATAATAAAACACCCTGCAATTAAGTGCCTTGTTACAAATGGGTGCTTATGAAGATTTCCATAAATAAATAAAGCATCTCCTTACAAATGGATGCTACCCTTCCTTCCATCAAATAAAAGGAACACCTCGCTACATATGGGTGTTCTAACCTATAGAAAAAGTGAAAAAAAATATGGAGATAAAAATATTAGGAATAAGAGACCCAGTGGTCCATCGGGGAGATATACACAAAAAGTATTGACCTCAGGATAGAAAACTGGTGAGGAGAAAGCAACCAAACCTGAGTAAGGCCAAGCCAAAGGCTTGAATTGGAATAATTGGGATTGGAAATTGAAGATCTGGATTTTTGCAACTTTGGATGCCTTTAGGACAAATCTCTTCACTATGCATAGATGTTTTAAAATCATAGCTACTGAACCTTGGTATTGGGCAATGAAGCCAAAGAAATCGGGTTTTCAGGATTTGAAGTTGAGACCTAAAGGAGAAGAATTGACGAAATCCCAGGTCTAGAAGTTGTTCTTAGTACTGTAGGCTAGTAGATTAGAGTTTTACTACTCTAAGTTTGATTAGTAATGAGTATCTGGTTAATTTGTTTAAACTTATATTGATAAAAGTTAAATATCTTAAACAAAAGGGTTAACTTAATTCTATTGAGTTTTTGAGTTAAAATTTAATTCCCAAATCTTAAGTTTTTTTTCTTTAAAACACCTTGTATTTTAATTTGGGTTAAGAATAGTTACAAAGGAATAAGTGATTTTTGAGAATTCTAATTTTTAATGAAATTCTTGATAACAACATTGTTTTAAATGTGTTTTGAAAATGTTATAAGTCTAAGTACGAAACATTCACAAATGCTCTGTATATTAATCATTTATATTTAAACTTAAATTTTTTCTGACCTAAGCTTCCTCTACATAGTTACTATTTATATTAATTTAAACCCAAGTGATTTAAATCATCATAGTCTTAGTTAATTTTGCTAGGGACTAGCAAAACTTTGGCTTGTGGGTATGATGAGAGGCTCATCATGATCTCTAATTACCCCTAATTAACTAGTCTTCGTAGTTAATTAGCTAAGGAAATGAGTATATATGGATTAATTATAAAATAAGTGATATATAGTAAAGGACCTTAAAATAAGTTTAAAATGATATTTTATCATTCAATTAATATTATTAACAATCTAATTAATAATTTGACTTGAGATCTTATTAATCATTCTCTTAATTAATAACTTAATTAACTTAAGTATAATGTATACATAAGCATATAGTAACTTAAGTAACTCAACCTAATCTAATAAATTAACTTAAAAAGGTCAAAAATGTAAATTCAAGGTGTAAACATAATAATTACCTTATTTACTAACATATATAAAAGTTGAAAAACATCTAAGTTAAAATAAACCTTTAAAACCTGGGTTTACATTTAGGTCCTTACTACTCATTTCAATCGGGTCCTTAATTCTCATATAGGTCCATAAGTTTCACTGCAAATAAGTCCCTATCTTCTTCTTCTTCTTCCTTCAGCTGGTTGAACGATTGACGACAGAGGGTGATTCCACTGCTCGATCACCGCCCTGCCAACATCATTCTTCCTTCTCCAAGCTCTTGGAGCTTGCGCTCACCATCCCATCTTCATCCATCGGTCTGGATTACCTCGAAATCCTAAGTTTAGGTAGGAGTTAACCTCATCGATGTTGAAGAGGACGCCAGTGGTCAACCTCCCCTACCTTCTTCTTCGTTCAGACTTCACTGTCCTCTTCGTCGCTATCCACTATAAATACCCCCTTACTCCCTCGATTTCTCTCAAGTTGGCTCCCTTCCCTCTTCTAACATTAAGCCGACCCAATAGGCTATTCATCTACAACTCCAGCGATCTTCCACACCATCCTCCGACTTCCTCCATCCATCTTGATCAGCTAAGGAGCTTCGCCAAGGTCAGCCACATCTCTGGACAAAGGCGACGACCAAGGAGATCCTCCACTCCATCCAAATTCGCCCGCCGGAGATCTTTCTCATTCCATCGAATTTCATCCTCCGTTATGAGCCTTCGACGGAGTCCCTTTGACCCCTTCATCCAGGTAATAGTAGGTAGGAGTAGGAGTAGGAGTAGTAGTCTAGGTAGTTAGTTAGTTAGTTAGTTTAGTTTAATTTCAGATTTACATGTTCATCTTCTTCGACTCCAGTGAGCTCCTTGAGCTCGCTAGAGCCCTAATTTTGTCTTTCAAACTCACTGATCACCTTCCTCTATCACTCATGATCACTTCTAATCCACTAAAACACTAATGCTATCACTGATTCGCCTAATTCACTTCCACCTTCAACAGCTATTGTTGCTATCAATGGCAGCAGTAGTTGAGCTTAGATTCACATTCACAAGGTCCTTCATCACTTATTCATCACTAAGGACCCTAATCCTCACTATAATTCGAATAATTACTACCTATAACTTAAACACCCAATTTTTAATTAAGCTCCTGAGCTCGCTGTCAATGGCAGCTCACGAGTAGTTCAAATTCTTAGTTATCTATATATTTATGATCGCAGACCTTCTTTGACTTGTCTTGACCACTTGTTTGAGTAGGAGAGCAAGTCCTGTGCCTCAACCCACTAAAACCTTACTCAAACTGATTTTAATAATTAATCTTTCATCTAATGAATTAAAGAAGAATTAAATATGATCCTGAGGTTCCTTGCAACCTCAAGAACAATTTTAAATCAAAAAATGGCACAAATCACTTCTCTATGCATAATTTTGAATTTTTCTGGACTCACCAGAGCTCTGACAAGCTCTGGCGAGTCAAAAATGAGCTTCAGCCTTTAGAATTTGTTGAGAAGCTCCAGATTGATATGATATGGATCACTGATTAGTTTGAGGTCATTTATTTGAAGATTTAACACCTGGAGTTGTAGTTACTGATTTATCTTCTCCAACTCCGACAGAGTTGGAGAAGCCTACACAGTGGTTTTAAAGAAGCATTTAAAGAGCCTAGAAGCTTCAGTGCAGTGCACTGAAGCTATTCATGTCCTTAGAACATTATAGGAACCTCCTAAATCTTCTGTCGAACAAAGCATTCTTATAGTCCAGGCAATGAGCCTAGAAACCTAGTTTTCAAGGCCAAAACTGCACTGAAGCTATTCATGTCCTTAGAACATTATAGGAACCTCCTAAATCTTTTGTCGAACATAGCATTCATAGAGTCCAGGCGATGAGCCTAGAACCCTAGTTTTCAAGGCCAAAATGCCTATTTTATTGTCTGAGCATGTTTCTGAGGTTGAGGAGAAAATATTCAAGGTTTCAATTTCTTAAGAAAAGGCTTTAATTAGAAAGCCAATTTTTTAAGCCTTTTATTCAAACTTGAAAAGGTAATTTTGATTCTGAGCTCAATCTGATGATTAGATTATCTCTGAGATGTTTTTGAATGATTTTTAAGTGATTTGGATGAGCTCTGTGGGGTAATTCAGTTGGAATTCAATTACTATTAGTTTGGGTTGTTTTTGAACCCAAACTGACGATAGTAGATTTTGGATGAAATTTGAAGTTGAATCCTACCTAGTTCAGTTAGTTTTATTCCTTAGAATTTGTTTAAATCAATTAGAAATGTCCTTAGTTGTCTGTTGCACATTTCAGAGTTTGAAATCTTGTCTTTGAAGCTTTCAAAGAAGCTTCAACCATATTTACAGCTCCTGAAGTTCTCAAGAGCTTAAAACCCATTCCAATAGATGAGGAATTACCTATAGGATCTATTTAGACCCTTAGATAAGCTCGAAGTCCATTCTATAAACACTGTAACCTTAATTTCACTTCTAGGCATAAATAACTCGTAGGAACCCCATAATTTCACCTTTCAAATCGAAGAGGAAAATATCCTCTTATCAATAAATTGACCTTGCAATCCTGTAGAGCCACCTTAGAGTTTTCCATCAAGCTTTATTTTGCTTGATTTGGAGCTCTGAATAGTGAGAAATCATCATTTGAAGTTGGGTCTGGTGGGGGAAAACAATGTCCCACATCGGAAACTGCTGAGAGCGCACTTTGGAATAAAACTAATTTGTGTTTAAGGCATGCTAGTCGTCAGCGCTCGACGTGAAAAGAAACCTCTAACCATTTTAGCATATTGTGTGTGTGGTCGTGTGCGCCTGCGGGTGTGCGCCCGAGTGGGCATATGTGTGATGGCCCTGGGAGGCGATTGAGCCAATTCAGCTCTAGAGAGGGTTGGTTTGGCTCAAGAAAGAAAAAAGATCATAAATGAACCTTAATGAAATTAGGCGAGGACCAAGTAGGGTCTGGTCCCACCCTGATCTCAGGGTGCTGTGTATCCTCGAAAGGACCTCATCACAAACCAAAAACTAATTTTTTGTTGAGAAGGAAATAAACCCGATTTAGCTGAGAAGGCAAAGTGTCGAAGGAAGCTAAGGGTTGAAGGACACAGATGCTAGAGAAGCTAAGGAAAGGTAAAGAAAACAAGGGAAAGAAAGGTGAAGGGTGAAAGGAGAAAAGTAGGCAGGCGCTAAGGAAATATTGAAGAAGAAGAAGGTAGGAGCAGAAGAGAAAAAAAAGAGAAGATGGCAGGAGTAGAAGAAATAGAAAAGAGAAGAAAAAAAGAGCTCGAGAGAAAAGAAAAAGGAAAGAAAGAGAAAAATAAATGTAAATAGAATAAAAGGAAATAGATAAGAGAAGAACAAGGAAAGAAGAAATAAAGGTAAGAAAGGCCGAAGAAGAAAATATAGAATTTCTTTTGTATATTTTTAATTTCTCTTTCTTTTAATTGTAATAAGGCATATGTTTTGAATGTATAAACTCTTATTTGCTTTAATCATTTGAAATAAATGATGTAAATAAAATTTCATATGGGATTTTTGCATGTTACTTCAAATTAAATCAATTTACTAAAAATTCATGGTTTATAACTAATTTAACTATACCTCCTATACTTATAAAGAAAAATAAAAGATAATTAGGGAATTTAGAATGAATTATACCTCCCAGTGAACGACCTGGACTCAACCAGTTAAAAAATTCTAAAATGTTAAGTTAATTCGATCCTATTCTATTAAATGACACAATTTCGAGTTAACCCAAGTGACTTTTCTCTACTCTTAATTAAGCTCAATTAACTTAATTAACTGAGTTGAGGTAAGAACACAACCACCCGATGGGATGGAAGCTTCGACATCTTATGTGGGATTTCAACAGCAGCCACCTATTTTACCAACCCTAAAAAAAACCAGGCAGGACTAAATTCCATAACAACTCGTAGTAGTAAAGCAACTCAAGATCAACCTTATCCAAGCCACTCTAAGCCTGGTAGTAACCCAAGCCCTAGGATAGTTATCTAGGACACCCCTGTCCTAGATCAAGAACCTGGACCTATTCTAGAGGAACCAACCAAGGTTCCATTTCCCGAGGCCTTGACCATAGGAAAGAGGATAACCAAACCCGTGGCTCCTGAGGAGGATCTAGTCAGGCTCTTTGAATTGGTCCATATAAACATCCTCTTGATGGATGCAATCTTCCACATACCGGCTTACACATGATTTTTGAAGGATGTATATACACCCAAGTGTAATCCGATCATACTGTCAGAGCAAGCCAGCTCTGTAATTTTGAGCAAACTCCCACCTAAGGTTAAAGACCTAGGTACTCCCTTGATTTCATGTACCATTGGTGATACCCAATTCGACTGAGCCTTATTAGATTTAGGCGCCTCCATAGACCTAATACCTACATCCCTCCTTGACCACCTCTAAGAATCTGAGCTTAAACCGACAGAGGTGACATTGCAGTTAGCTAATTGATCCATTAAGTCACCAAAAGGAATACTCAAGGATGACATCGTTAGGGTACAAGATTTCTATTTCCTGGTGGATTTTATAGTCTTGGATATGGATGCACCTGAAAACCCAAGGGATACACCAATTATACTAGGGAGACCCTTTCTGGCCACTACTAGGGCCAATATAAACTGTGATGAGGGCCAAATAGAACTGAAATTCGAGAACCAAACACTGAAAATTGACATCTTTAAGGCCCAGCAAGGAATTAATTGTGGTGTTATAGAACAAATACGTAATATTAAAGCTGTGGTTGATGAACCATATATCGAGGACAACTTGATTACTCCCGATCAACCACAAGAAGATCAAAAGCCGCAAACAAAGGAGTCTAACCCTTATCTAGATACAGCCATAACTCCTTTCCTTGCTCTAGACACACACCCTGAACCACCCACTACTGTTGATAACCTCGTTCTGGAACTCAAGCCTCTTCCTGACCATCTGAAATACGTCTTTTCAGGTTCCAATCAGACATTTCCTGTGATTATAAACTCCAGACTCACACCTGACTAGGAATTCCATCTGATTACTATTCTCCAGCAACATCATAGAGCCATTGGATGAACTCTCGATGATTTGAATGGTATCTGCCCCTCTTACTACACTCACCGTATCTACACTGAAGAGGGCACACTACCTTCTCGAGAAATGCAGAGATGTTTGAATCCTAATAAGCAGGAGGTCTTGAAAAAGGAGATCATTAAGTGGTTAAATGCAAGGATCATCTACCCGATCTCCGATAGTCAGTGGGTGAGTCCAATCCAGGTTGTGCCTAAGAAGGCAGGACTCACCGTTATTACGACCGAAATCGAAGATGTCATACCGACCCGTGTGGCTAACTTGTGGAGAGTCTGCATTGATTACAGAAGACTCAATTCCTCCACGAAGAAGGATCATTTCCCACTACCGTTTATTGATCAGATCCTCGAGAAACTAGCGGGAAATAGGTTCTTCTGCTTTTTGGATGGGTACTCTGGTTATAACCAAGTGGCAATCCATCTTGAGGACCAAGAAAAGACCATTTTCACCTGCCCCTTTGGGATGTACGCATTCTGAAGGATGTCGTTCAGTCTCTGCAATGCACCCGCAACTTTTAGCAGTGCATGCTTGCCATATTCTCAGATATGGTAGGTGATTATCTGGAAGTCTTCATGGATGAATTTTCAATATTCGGAGCATCATTTGATAATTGTCTCCTGCACTTGGTCCAAATCCTCAGGCGGTGCATTGACATGAATCTAGTTCTTTCTTGGGAAAAGAGCCATTTCATGGTGCCTAAAAGAATTGTCTTGGGACATCTTATTTCAGAAAGAGGCATCGAAGTCGATCGAGCCAAGGTGAACTTGATTTCCAAACTCCCTAAGCCTAGCTCGATCAAGGACATCTGATCTTTTCTGGGCACATCAATTTTTACCGTCGATTTATTCCTGATTTCTCGAAAATCATGCACCCCCTGACCTCTCTACTCTCTAAGGATGTACCTTTCAAAATCTCCAAGGAATGCACTCAAGCATTTGAAATCCTCCATGACCGAGTCACCTAAGCCCTGATCCTACAGTCCCCAGATTGGTCTCAACCCTTTGAGATCATGTGCGATGCATCTGATTTTGCTGTAGGAGCGGTACTGGGGCAAAAAATTGATGGGAAACCCATGGTCATCTACTATGCTAGCAAGACACTTGGCGAGTGATGAGAGCCTCATCATGAGCCATAACTAGCTCATTTTGACATAATAAAGAGAATAAAAGCTCCTACATAACCTAGAAGAAGGCCTAAATGAATGAATAAGTGCTCTGAGAAGAAAACATGAATTAAAGGTTAAAAATGCAATTTTACAATTGTAGTACATAAACGGGATTCCTCAGAGGCAAAACATAGGTCAAATGGTCAAAATAAGATAAAAAGTGGGTTGAGTCAATCAGAAATGAGTTCATGTGCAATTTAGGAATTAAATGACATTTGGTAACCCTAAAACAAACCCGCTTAAATTAACAAGGTTTCGGTCAGGATAAGAATCAAGTAAACCCTCTAAAAATCATGGAAAAATATCCTCTAGGGTTTAGAACACTTAATTTGGCCTTTGGAACCCAGTTTGACCTAGATTAGGGTCCTAGCTCTTCAAGTAACTTAGTTTGGGTTTTTACACAAAATGTCCCGTCAAACAAGGTCAAACCTAAAATCCAACTTGACCATTGGATTCCTTATGTCCAAATTAGGTTTGTACCAAAATTTGGACCTAAGGGGAGGTCAGCTTGACCTACTTTGCAATTCAGTACACCCAAATCATAATTTGGTCCCTCTCTTTTTAAAATCATTGCAGAGAGCCCCCTAAGTTCCTCGCCACCTTTGCAATCAGGTCATGCCGCCATTGTTAGGGCAGAAGCAACCTCCGACGAGGTTTAGAGTGGGATTACTCTCTGATTCCTCAGAGATCCCCTCCCAGAAATTGAAGGGAGATTCTCTGAGGAATTCCCTTCCATCTACAGCCAACCACAATCTCTGGTGTGAACCCAATCTCTCGTGCGAACGCACGAGGGATTTGGGTATCTTAACCTCTTTCCTACTCCGGCTATCCATGAGAGGCAATAGGCATGCCCTCCACACTCTGAAAGGACAGCCTAGTGCCTATAAAAGAACCCACACCTCCGGCCGCTCATCTTTAGCTTTACTTGGTTGGACTTCCACCCCGAATTCATCTTTTTCTTCTCCGGCCAAGTGTCCAGCAAGCTCCGACGAGCTCCCTCTCCCATCCTCTTCGCTCTGCCACAAAACTAGTGGCAGAGTTATCTTCCTGACTCCCCTCCGCGTCGCGTAGCACCTGTGCACGCCGCCTCAGCCCCATCATCACCGCCGTCCTCCCCCACTGGGCAGCGTCTTCTCCGGTGACAGCAGTTACAGCTGTCCGCCCTCCATCTCCTTTCGTCCCTACAATTAGGTTAGACTACACCCCGTTTTCCCCTCTCTCTTTTCCCCATGTTATTTCATTGAATTGCCCCTCGACCGACGTTGACCACCTCCATCTTCCTCGTCACCGACTGTCCTCCGACGAGCCGCATCCACCACTACGCCCCTCCACACGGCTTGCCAACCGACTCATAAGCTCTGCCTCACCACAAAGGAACAGTCTCCGCCCCTCCACTGCCACTCCACACCTCCACAATATCCCCCCGAACAACCCCATACTGCCGGCCACAGGTTGACCTAGGCACGCACGCCTAGGTCATCCCATGGCCTACCTCATGGCTCACCACCTTCTCCATGCCACGGCGAAGGTCCCCAGCTGGTCTGATTGAGCCGAGAGGCTCGTTTTGTGTTTGACAGTATCAAAGCTCCTGCCGCCGTTGATGAAGGTTGAAACAGCTTCGCAGTAGCTCCAGGCGTCAGGTCTTCCAGGCTTCAGGCGCAGCAGACTCGTGCGAGCGGTGCGAAGAGGTCTGGCTCAGCAAGGAGCGCTGCGAAGTCTGCAGCTATGGCGATTGCACGCAGGTCTGCGGGCGCACGCGAGATTGGGGCAGAGACTTTAGTCCCACATAGTGGAAATACGAGGTGCCGCTGTAGTCTAAATTATTTTTGTGTTATTTTCTTACCGCCTTCGAAAGCACAGGGGTGAGGTCCCTCACCTGACCCACTCGCCTCGTCCGCGGTTTCACCTTGTGCATCTGGCAGGATCTGACCCGACCCATCCTGCACAGTCCTCGCGCATCACCTACCTACAGGTGCGCCTGGTCCCGGGTGAGAAATCCGACCCGATTACCCGTGTGGCTCTGGGAGAGCGTCCTTGAGCGAATTACAAGGAGAGAGAGACGTTTGGGTAGAAGGAAAAGGGTAGGTTTTGCTCTCTGTGTAGGCAGGCTGAACGTTGAGGAAGAAAGACTTAGCCGCAAGAGAGAAGGAGTAGAAGAAGAGGTTGAGCAAAGCAGAGAAGAGAAGCAAGGCAGAGAAGAAGAAGAGAAGAAAGAAAGAAGGAAGAAAGGACTACAGAAGCCAAGAAGAAAGAAGGCAAGGCAGAGAAGAGAAGCAAAGGCAGGAAGAAGATCAAGGCAAGAAGAAGACCCTGTAGATCAGAAGAGAAGAAGAAGAAGAGCCTACGAAGAAGAAGGCAGAAGGAAAAAGAGAAGAGAGACTATAGAGAATGAAGAGGCCAAGTGAAGACTGCAGCAGAAAGAAAGTATATCAGAAGAAGAATAATCAAAGAAGGGAAAATACTTTTAGGACGTCTGATCTTGGGATCAGACGTCCAATTTTACTCTCTTGCCCGAATTACTTTTTAAATACATTTGAAGTAAAGTTTTGAGTAAATTAGAGTGTTCAATTACATTTGAGATTAGTAGTAGATTCCAATTGCTCCCTGTGTTCGACCTCGGATACTCCGGTTTTCGAGTAATAAAAACTCTTTATTTGTTTGAACGCTTTGTCGGCTATATTACAACATGACATTCTTTAAAACCCCACAAAAGCGTACGAACATTTTGGCGCCGTTGCCGGGGAGCAACGCGCAATTTACCACTAGTCTCTACATTCTTTTTATCATATTGAACACTAACTTGCCCTACCTTGCTTTGTTTTGATCTTGCAGGTATTTCACGAGAAAATCCCTCCCGCAAGTCAACCACTCCAGGGCAGGTAATTTCTTTCTTCCTTATACCATCCCCTAATTCTTAAAAGACAAAAGGAAGAAAATCAATTTAGGAATCAATTGCCTTCTTTATATAGTAATCACCATCTTTAAGGCAAACATTTCCTAATTTTGCGAAAATTTTTTAATTCTTCTTGAAGTTGGAGCGATTTTTCTTTTTAGATTCCATCCCAAAAATTCATGTGCCTAATAAGAAATCACGCTTAATCTCTGTGGACAACACATTTCTTGCTTTTAAAGTCCAAAGAGAATTTTTGTGAAAAAGAAAAGAGGATTGGAAATAGAACCAAATTAGGGTTTCTACAGTAGGATCTTGGAGTGTTAGTCACACATGTCTACATAAAAGGAAATAAACCTTCCAGCATCAGTGTGTCACCCAAGACCTTGATTGAAGAGATCTTAACAAGACAAACCCTAAGAAAAAAAGAAGCTCTAAAATCACTTGAATCTTAAAATTTTTGGACCTAATGACCTCGGAGTCAAATCAGGGTGACCTCTAGGCTCCAAACCTAGAATCATTCTGCCATCTATTGGACAGGTCAGGTGAAGTTGACCCCTTGGGTCAACCAACCTCTAAATTAGATCACAATATCAAAACATCTAAAGTTCAAGTGAGAACCCTAAAGCACCATTGAAATAAAAGTGGTAGACTTAAGAGGTCAAGGTCCCCATTCTGGTCTACCTGGAATCTCAGTGACAAGAGAGGTCGGGTGGGGGAAACCCTGTAACCCGTAGGGATGCCCTACCGTGTAGGGGTCTTTGTGGGACTCTCCCTCTCTGGCTGCCTAGGTAATTCTCTAGTGGACGATCTTCTGATCCAGGGTTCCATCTGCCCCGAACCTCCATAGTCATCTAAACATCTTTGGTGTCTTGATTGGGTCGAAAACATTTCCAGTCCCTCATCTTTTCTCTTTAGAGCAGACACACACATTGTCAGTGAGATTCATTATTCAAAAATGATCGCTTCAGAACACATCTTGATTCCAACTCTGATTCTTCATCTTGATTCCACCATCTGATCCAAATATGCAGCCAAACCACTTAGGACCACCTGAATATCAGAGATCCATGAGAGATAAAATGATTGAGGATGCCATGAAATTCTATGAAAATGAAGAAACCTCAACACCAGTAGGAAACATTCAGGTTGATGTCCCAACAACAACAACCTTTGTCATAACTTGTGCCCAAGTACTATTAGCAGAAGCCAACAACGGATCAACCCGTGACTTGCTCATTACTGCATACATTAAGATAGAAAAACTGCACAATATTGAATACCTTCAATGTATGACAAATCCTCGACTTTGGAAGCAACACCAAGATAGTCTTGAAAAACGGGAAGAGATAATGAGATTAGTAAAACAAGTTATTGATCAGAAATACCCGTGTATACCAACAGAGGATGATCTATCTTAGGACAACATCGAGGATAAATCTGATCTCGGGTTTGAGGCACAAAATGGTTGTGGATTCCCAACCCAAATAGAATACAATGTGCCTGATATTGAAGAAGGTTGGGAAGCTCCAAATGCAGGAAAAGACCATGATGAGCCCATTCTAGAATCCCAAAACTCCTGCAAGTATGAGAGTAGAACTGAACCTCTCGAGGGTATAAATTCCGTTCCTTATTCTGATAAGGTGACCCTCGAAGGTTATTCAGACCTAGATTCTAGTAATTCAACCCACATCCTAAGCCTAGAACCTAGATCTGAAACCTATTTTGAGGATTTCAAGGCCCCAGATGAAGAAGATCAATCTTTTAGTGAAGAATATGATTGTGGGCCTCGATTTGATGAATATCCCTCGCCAACATCCTCATAGAAACGAATCGATTTTTCAGAAGTCATGCCAATCTACGACACAGAAATCGAGGAGTTGGACGAGCAGGGTTTCAATTGGGTCTGCCCTACTAGCTTAGAACCTGAGCCTCTACCAGATAGGGACACCTTTTTAAGCTCAGAATTCACATTTAGCCTAGACCCCAGTCAGGCTGCTGAGTATACAACATATGATTTATTCTGTGGTGGAACGCATGATATGGAATCTCATTCAAATTTTGATTTTCGCAAACTCTCCGACGATTTCGAATCTGACCATAACATCGGAGAGAATCTGCCTCCTGATTGTAACATGCCAATTTTCTTTGAAGCCACCTGCTCCACATATACAGAACCAATCAAAACCCGTTTTCTACCTTGATCCGCAACCAGCCTCAATTTCTCTTCCGATTCACCTCTCACTGAGCCGTTTGCAGATGATTCAACTCCATATCTATACCTGGTATCAGGCATTGATCAGACCGAAAATCTGGAGCCAACATTCTTTGATCACCCCTGTAGGGATTCCACACCTTACATTGATTATTTGTCGGAACCCTACTTTGACTAGGCTGACTCGACTCAGCCTGAACCTGAATTTTCACTTCCATATCCATCATAACTTCACTGCATATGGTGGGTTCCGCATTTGTTAATCTACATCTATCAACCCACCAGACTCATTGGGTTTGGGCTACATCATCAGCCCACTAATCTGAACAAGCACCTGGTTGGACCAACCATGCTCTTAATCAAGGTGCTTGTTTTCCAAAACTCCACTGATTTGACCACTCCCTCTCCACCCCATTTTCTGCTCGGCTGAAGGCATTGAATTTAGCGCTTAACGGGAGGCAACCTGTCATCCCAAAAACAGAGACCCATCTGATTATCCGTCTGTACTCCACGTCTATTGCACCTTGAGTGCAGCCTTAGACAGTTGATCCCACCTCTGGTACACTTATCAGGACTTAAAATCATCCGCATCAGTCATTTTCGATCAATTCACCCACCCAATGTATCCTGTTCTAAGCCACTAACCTCAACACTATTTCACACCCTTCGATTACAATGAGGACATTGCAAAACTTAGGCATGGGGGGGTGATAAATTGCATACATACAGAACCAAGAAAAGGTCAGGAGTCTCACACACAAAAAATTTGCATATGTCAAAAACACAAAAAAATTGAAAAATTATGAAAAAGAACAAAAAAATGGGGAAGGGAGGAAATTTTGTGAGCCACATATTCATAAGAAGGAGAAAAAGAGCAAAAATGACAAAAAGGAGCACAAAATGGAAAAAAAAGAGAGAAATAGTCATTAGTAAAAGGTTAAGGAATTAACTAAAGTTCTAGACCAGATCAAGAAAAGAAATAAAAGAAAAAGTGCTAAGAAGACATAACCAGAGATTAGCGGGAACGCTGGTCTTAGGCCTCTTGGGCTAGATTTGTTAGCTTAAAAATTCACGTATCTGTTAAAATCTGGATAATCCTCAAGAGGTTGGGGAAAATGCGAAGCTTAAGTATTAGGTCTAAGGCTTAGGAAGTATTCGGCCTCGTTAACTAATCTCCGATTTGCGGGATTCGGTAACCTAAGCACCCCAAGTTCACACACAGTCGGGTTCAATGCGCATGAACATCCAAATCACGCAAAAAGCGTTTAATGTTCTGAAAAAGTCACCTAGATTAGGAGCGGCCAATCAACACAAATTGATTTTGACGAGTTCCTAGCACAGAGAGGCGGGAAATTCCCCTCGAAGATGCGTAACAACATATCATCTCCTCGGTGCTTGTCTCTTAGGATATTTAAATATCCTACTGGGGGCATGTAAGCACTCTGCTGGGTCAGATACCATAGGCGGCATTATCACAAAATGTCGATCGCCAGGGTCTGAATTCAGCCACGAAACACCATGGGTGGGATTATCTCGAAATCTCGAAAGCCAAGGTTCTGGGGGTGGCCATGGGTGGTGCTATCTCGAAGCATCGATAGCTAGGAACCCTTGAGGATTGATGATGGGGATGAGGAATCCGATACAGACCTTGTTGAGAAGCTAATCCGAAGCTAGAAATAAAAAGAAAATAGAGAGAAAAAGCTCTCCAAACAAATAAATCTTCTATCTCTCTCTTACAAAAATGCACTGCAAACTGAACTTTGGTTACAAATGTCTCAAGCACGGGTGTTTTAACTGTGGAGTCCAACAAACCCTAGGTTAGTTTCTGTGGGCCGTAGAAACCTTTGCGGAGGACTGAGGCTAAAGCGGGTCAGGTCCAGATTTTGGTTGGTACTTGAATACCTCTAGGCCTATTGTCAGCATTCCTACCTAATCACAAAAGAAAAAAAAGAAAAGCACTTACACTCAGGGTCTAGAACAGAAGATAAAACCTTGAAATTTTGCTAAGGGACTAGCAAAATCTAGGCATCGGGGTATGACGAGAGCCTCATCATGAGCCATAACTAGCTCATTTTGACATAATAAAGAGAATAAAAGCTCCTACATAACCTAGAAGAAGGCCTAAATGAATGAATAAGTGCTCTGAGAAGAAAACATGAATTAAAGGTTAAAACTGTAATTTTACCATTGCAGTACATAAACGGGATTCCTCAGAGGCAAAACATAGGTCAAATGGTCTAAATAAGATAAAAAGTGGGTTGAGTCAATCAGAAATGGGTTCATGTGCAATTTAGGAATTAAATGACATTTGGTAACCCTAAAACAGACCCTCTTAAATTAACAAGGTTTCGGTCAGGATAAAAATCAAGTAAACCCTCTAAAAATCATGGAAAAATATCCTCTAGGGTTTAGAACACTTAATTTGGCCCTTGGAACCCAGTTTGACCTAGATTAGGGTCCTAGCTCTTCAAGTAACCTAGTTTGGGTTTTTACACAAAATGTCCAGTCAAACAAGGTCAAACCTAAAATCCAACTTGACCATTGGATTCCTTAGGTCCAATTTAGGTTTGTACCAAAATTTGGACCTAAGGGGAGGTCAGCTTGACCTACTTTGCAATTCAGTACACCCAAATCATAATTTGGTCCCTCTCTTTTTAAAATCATTGCAGAGAGCCCCCTAAGTTCCTCGCCACCTTTGCAATCAGGTCATGCCGCCATTGTTAGGGCAGAAGCAACCTCCGGCGAGGTTTAAAGTGGGATTACTCTCTGATTCCTCAGAGATCCCCTCCAAGAAATGGAAGGGAGATTCTCTGAGGAATTCCCTTCCATCTACAGCCAACCACAATCTCTGGTGTGAACCCAATCTCTCGTGCGAACGCACGAGGGATTTGGGTATCTTAACCTCTTTCCTACTCCTGCTGTCCATGAGAGGCAATAGGCATGCCCTCCACACTCTGAAAGGACAGCCTAGTGCCTATAAAAGAACCCACACCTCCGGCCGCTCATCTTTAGCTTGACTTGGCCGGACTTCCCCCCTGAATTCATCTTTTTCTTCTCCGGCCAAGTGTCCGGCAAGCTCCGGCGAGCTCCCTCTCCCATCCTCTTCGCTCTGCCACAAAACCAGTGGTAGAGTTATCTTCTTGACTCCCCTCCGCGTCGTGCAGCACCCGCGCATGCTGCCTCAGCCCCGTCGTCGCCACCGTCCTCCCCCACTGGGCAGCGTCTTGTACGGCGACAGCAGGTACAGATGTCTGCCCTCCGTCTCCTTTCGTCCCTACAATTAGGTTAGAACTACTCCCCATGTTCCCCTCTCTCTTTTCCCCCTGTTATTTCATTGAATTGCCCCTCGACCAATGCTGACCACCTCCATCTTCCTCGTCACCGACCGACCTCTGGCGAGCCGCATCCACCACTTCGCCCCTCCACACGGCTCGCCAACCGACTCATAAGCTCCGCCTCACCACAAGGAACAATCTCTGCCCCTCCACTGCCACTCCACACCTCCACAATAGCCCCCGAACAACCCCACACTGCCAGCCACAGGTTGACCTAGGCACGCATGCCTAGGTCATCCCACGGCCTGCCTCATGGCTCACCACCTTCACCGTGCCACGGCGAAGGTCCCCAGCTGGTCTGATTGAGCCGAGAGGCTCGTTTTGTGTTTGATAGTATCAAAGCTCCTGCTGCCATTGACGAAGGTTCAAGCAGCTTCGCAGCAGCTCCAGGCATCAGGTCTTCCAGGCTTTAGGTTTGGCAGACTCGCGCGAGTGGTGCGAAGAGGTCTGGCTCAGCAAGGAGCGCTGCGAAGGCTGCAGCTGTGGCGATTGCACGCAGGTCTGCGGGTGCATGCGAGATTGGGGCAGAGACTTTAGTCCCACATCGTGGAAATACGAGGTGCCGCTGTAGTCTAAATTATTTTTATGTTATCTGCTTACTGCCTCCAAAAGCACAGGGGTGAGGTCCCTCACCTGACCCACTCGCCTCGTCCGTGGTTTCACCTTGCAGATTTGGCAGGATCCGACCCGACCCATCCGGCGCACTCCTCGCGCATCACCCACCAACAGGTGCACCTGGTCCCGTGTGTGAAATCCGACCCGATTACCCGTGTGGCTCTGGGAGAGCGTCCTTGAGCAAATTACAGAGAGAGAGAGACATTTGGGTAGGGGGAAAAGGGTAGGTTTTGCTCTCTGTGTAGGCAGGCTGAACGTTGAGGAAGAAAGACTTAGCCGCGAGAGAGAAGTAGAAGAAGAGGTTGAGCAAAGCAGAGAAGAGAAGCAAGGCAGAGAAGAAGAAGAGAAGAAAGAAAGAAGGAAGAAAGGACTGCAGAAGCCAAGAAGAAAGAAGGCAAGGCAGAGAAGAGAAGCAAAGGCAGGAAGAAGATCAAGGCAAGAAGAAGAAGAGCCTACGAAGAAGAAGGAAGAAGGAAAAAGAGAAGAGGGACTGCAGAGAAAGAAGAGGCCAAGTGAAGACTGCAGCAGAAAGAAAGCATATCAGAAGAAGAATAATCAAAGAAGGGAAAATACTTTTAAGACATCTGATTTTGGGATCAGACGTCCAATTTTACTCTCTTGCCCGAATTACTTTTTAAATACATTTGAAGTAAAGTTTTGAGTAAATTAGAGTGTTCAATTACATTTGAGATTAGTAGTAGATTCCAATTGCTCCCTGTGTTCGACCTCGGATACTCTGATTTTCGAGTAATAAAAACTCTTTATTTGTTTGAATGCTTTGTTGGCTATATTACAACGTGACATTCTTTAAAACCTCACAAAAGCGTACGAACAGCGAGGCTTAGCGTAACTACACAGTTACTGAGAAAGAGCTGCTAGCCGTAGTATTTGCCCGGGAAAAATTCAGATCTTATCTCGTGGGTTCCTATGTTATCATTTACTCGGATCACACAGCTGTGAGGCATCTCCTTGGGAAGAAGGATGTGAAACCTTGATTAATCTAGTGGATCTTGCTATTGCAGGAATTTGACCTCGAGATTCATGACAAAGTGGGAAAACAAAACATGTTAGTTGATCACTTGTACCGCCTTCCTTCTGAGATCATCGACCCTTCTGGACCCATCACGGAACATTTTCCTGATGAGCACCTTCTGACTATCAATAGAGGGCTTCCATGGTTTGCTGATATAGTAAACTACCTGGCATCACATCTGACCCCGTCCGATTGGCCGAAGGCCAAGAAGGACAAATTGCTTTCCGATGCCAAGTATTACTTCTTGGACGACCCGTATCTTTTCCCCATCGGTGCTAATCAAATGATTCGACGATGTGTCACGGAAGCGAAAATTCAAGACATACTATCTTTCTGCCATGACCAGGCATGCGGTGGACATTTTTCAAGTCATAAAACCACAGCAAAAGTCCTCCACTGCGGCTTCTATTGGCCCACAATTTTCAAAGACGCATACGATCACTGTAAGGCATGTACCCGTTGCTGGACCTTGGGAAACATGAGCCATCATGATATGATGCCTTTACAGCCGATTCTGGTATGCAAAATTTTTGACATATGGGGGATTGATTTTATGGGACCCTTCCCTGTCTGGACATCTTCAAGTACATTTTACGCACTGTTGACTATGTGTCTGAAACGCTGTGGGCAACCGGGTTTTATTGTTATAGCGTTGTAGTATAGCCAGTTATTGCCAACATTTCAAATATAAAATTTTTTACTCGGAAAATAAAAGAGTTCCCGAGGTCGAACTCAGGGAGCAAGTTGTATTCTAGAGATATACATGTTTCTTTTACAAAAATAAAGAAAGAGAGAGAAAGAAATTGTTGTCTTTTCTTCTTCTCTTTGCTTCTCCTCGTCTCAGATCTTCTGTTATCTTCTTCTTCTTTATCTGCAGTGGTGATGTTCTTCTTCTTCTTTCAGCTGTTCCTGCTCTTCCTTTTTCTTCTGCAGAGCGGGTCCTGTTCTTCTTCTTTTTCCTTTCTTTCTTCTTTTTTCTTTCTTCAGATCTTCTTCTCATGCTCTTCTTCTTTCAGTTCTTCCCTTGTTCTTTTGTGTTCTCTTCTGCCTCGCCTTCTTCTGTTGTTCTTCAGATCTCCTTCTTTCTTCTTTTCTTTTTCCTGTCAGGACGTCGTCTGATTTTTCAATCAGACGACTTAAACTGCTTGTTGCTACAGTGTCTCCCTCAGCTTCCTTCTTCTTCCGCGGTCCTTCTTCTTCACCTGTGCCTGCACACTTCAGAGTTTACGTCAGAGGACAAAACCTACTCTACCCTCCCCCCCCGCGTCTCTCTCTCAGAAACCGCTCATGGGATAGCTCTCCCAGAGCTGCCGGGTAGTCGGGTACGGGTCGCGCCCGGGTCCAGGCCCACCGGCGTGCGTGGTGGGCGAGGAGTGCAGGTCAGTCTAAGTCGGGTTGGGTCAGGTCCGCGGGGCGTGAGCACGGACGAGACCGGGTAACCGGGCGGGTGAAGGGGACCTCACCCCGTGTGCTGAGGCAGTAAGGCTTATTCACAAAATCAATTTAAACGGTGAAAGAGTTGTGAGGCTTACCGATGTGGGACTAAACGGAGGCCTCTCCTCGCGTGCGCCTGCTGGAAGACCGCGGCCTTGCTTCTGCAGCTGCAGCTTCGATTTGCGTCGGTTGCTGGCTGGCTGCCTTCGCAGGAATCCCCGTAATCCGCAGCAGCTGGAGACCTGGAGTCCTCAAGCCTGGAGCGCGGGAGAAGCTGCTTCAATGTGGCGTTAATGGCGGTCGAGCCTCAGAACCTGTCGGACACGAATATGGCCTCTCGGCCTGATCAAACTACTGGGGAACCTTCGCCGTGGCACGGCGAAGGTGTGGAGCTGTGCGGCAAGCCGCAAGGTGGTGTCTGGCGGCAGCCCTAGGTTGGACTGCAACCGGAGAAATGGGTTTGTTTGGGGGAGCGTTACGGAGGTGTGGAGTGGCAGTGGAGGGGTGGGGGGTGCTCAGTGTGATGAGGCGGAGGTTCGGTGAGGGTCGGCGAGGCGTGTGAGGCTGTGGAGCAATGGGAGCATCTCGCCGGAGGGTGGCCGGAGACGAAGGGGGTGACGATGGTCAGGGTCGGTCGAGGGCTTAATTGAACAAATTGAAACCGGGGAAAGAAAGAGGAGAGGAAGGGAAGTAGTTCTAACTTACTTGCAGGGACGAAGGGGGAGCAGTAGGGCGACAGTCGTATCGACTGTCGCCGGAGAAGAAGATGCCCAGGGGAAGGGGCGGCGGCGAGCAGAGAGCCAGAGAGGCGCCAGCTGGGTGCGGCGTGGCGCGGGAAGAGCAGGGGAAGAAGTCTCTGCTGCTGGTATTGTGGCAGAGCGAAGAGGAGGAGGAGGAGGAACCGCCGGAGCTGGTGGGCGTCTGCCGGAGTGAGAGGAGAGGAAAGTTGGGGGTTTTCTCCGTCAGATCCGAGCTGGAAGAACGGTGGAGCGACGGGGGTATTTATAGGGACCGAATCAGGGAGGAAGGCGGAGGGAGACGTCGTGTCTCCCTCGCCGGAGGACGCCGGAGATGGAAACCCATACCGTCCGTGCGTTCGCACGGCCGGTATGGGGGGTTACAGCGACCAGGGGGGTGTCCCTGCGACGGCTGACGACGCAGGGCACCCCCGGTTTACTTGCCAGGCTCTCCCCCTCACCCTGCGCGGCGCCATGCTCCGCGCAAGGTCGCCGGAGCATGGTGCTGGCAGGTTTTGCAGGGTGGACCTGAACGCAAAGAACGAAGGAGAGTTAGGGGCTGAAATGCGAGGGTTCAAAAGTTGAGGGCCAAAAAGTAAATATATGAGGACCAAAGTGTAAAGTCGGTCAAGGAGGTTTCTTCTTAGGCTCAAGTTTTTATACATGATTAATTAGGACCTAAGGAATGTGATGGTGAATTTCATTTCTATATTAAATCTTGTTTGATCGGTCAATTTATGCGAAAACCCAGATTAAGTTATTAATTGGGCATGGTTCTCAATGTAGGTCAAAATGGGTTCTGAAGGCCAAATTGAAGGTTATAAACCCTAGAGATTTTTCTATGAATTTTAGAGGGTTTATTCTATTTTTACTTTGCCTCGAACCTCGTGAATTGAAGTGGGTTGTTTTAGGGTTACAGATTATCATTTAGTTTCTTGGAATTGCTGTAGCCCTTGCTAGATCATCTCATCCCACTTTTATTCTTATTAAGTTGCTTTGACCTATGTTTGGACCCTGAATTACCCTGTATGCAGATTATACTGGTAAAATTGCATTTTTACCCCTTATGACTTGTTTTCTCCTTAAACTCAGAATTCTCTGAGTTAAGCCTTTCCTTGAGTTATGTAGGAGCTTTTATCCTTTGTATTAGGTCAAAATGAGCTAGTTATGGCTCATGATGAGGTTCTCATCATACCCCCATGCCTAGCTTTTGCTAGTCCCTTAGGAAAAACTTAAGGTTTCAACCCTTGTTCTAGACCATGAAGTTTTTAATAGCTTTAGATAAGTGCTTTTTTATTTGAGCTCAGATTAGGTTAGAATGCTGACCATAGGCCTAAAAGGTACATTAGTACCAATCAAGATCCAAATCTGTCTAGCCTTAGCCTCAGTCCTTAGCAAAGGTTTTTAAGGCCCACAAGAACTAACCTAAGGTTTATTGGACTTTGTGATTAAAGCACCCGTGCTTGAAATGATTTTAGCCCTGGCTCAGTTCGCAGTGCGTTTTGTAAGAGAGATAGAAAGTTTTTCTGTTTGGAGAGTTTTCTCTCTCTTTTTCTTTTTAGTTCTAGCCTAGGATTGGCTTTTCAACACGGTCTGTATCAGATTCCTTGCTCCCATCATCAATCCTCAAGGGTTCCTGGCGATCGATGCTTCGAGATGGCACCGCCCATGGCAACCCCCGGAACCCTGGCTATTGAGATTTCGAGATAATCCCATCCATGGTGTTCCGTGGCCGAATCCAGACCCTGGCAATTGACACTTCGAGATAATGCCATCCATGGAATCTGAACCAGCAGAGTGCTTACATGCCCCCAGTAGGATATGTAAATATCCTAAGAAACAAGCACCGAGGAGATGATATTTTGTTACGCATCTTCGAGGGGATTTCCCGCCTCTCCGCACTGGGAACTCATCCAAATCAACTTGTGTTGATCGGCCGCTCCTATTCTAGGTGTTCTTTTCAGAATTTTGCGACGCTTCTGCGTGATTCTGATTTTTACGCTTACTGAACCAGGCTGTGTGTGAGGTTAGGGTGCTTAGGTTACTGAGTCCTGTAAACCAAAAATTAGTTAACGAGGCCAAATACTCCCTAAGCCTTAGACCTAATACTTCAGCTTTTCATTTTCCTCAACCTCTTGAGGAGTGTCCAGATCTTAATGGGTACTAAGAGTCTATTCAAGAATGCCTAAGGTTTGCATTCTTACTAATCTCATTGTGCACTTTTCAGTTATTTTCTTGAATGAGGTCTAGAACTTAGGTTAATTCCTTAGTTCCTTACTAATGACTATCACCTTTTCTCATAATTTTGTGCTCCTTTTTCATTTTGTTTCTTTTCTCCTTCACAAAATTTCCTTCTCCTCTTTTCCTCTTATTCTTTTTCGAAAAATTTTTAATTTTTATGGTGTTTTTGTCATATGTGAATTTTTTTGTTTGAAACCTTTTCTTACAAGTTTTGCACTTCCATACCCCCCCATGCCTAAGATTTGCAATGTCCTCATTGTAACCTAGGGGGTTTTTATTTAACTTAGTTCATTCCTTAAGACAGAAATTTGGATGAGTGGATGGGTCGGGTTGAATTTTTGCGGACGATTTCTAATCCCAGATGCAAGCATCTGAGGTGGGGTCGGCTGTCTACAAGGGTGAACTTTGAGTGCAAAAAGGTGTCAGAACAAGTTTCAGGTTTTCAAAGAGAATGACGGGCTGCCTCCCGTTAAGCGCTGAGTTTTACGCCATCGGCTGGGCACAATAAGCTCAAGGGGAAAGGAGGATATAAGATGCCTCAGCCAAATCAGTAGAAGTTACATCAATGAACGGCTTGAGTCTCTGACCGTTCACGATGAAAGGTTCAGAATCGTGGCTGAGTGGACTGATTTCGATTGCTCCATTTCCAAAAACCTGTCGGACCAAATATGGTCCGACCCACTTGGATCTCAGTTTTCCTGGGAAGAGTTTTAGTCGGGCATCAAAGAGTAGGACCTTTTGACCAGGATGAAAGATCTTTCTCGAGATGTGTTTGTCGTGGAAGGCTTTAACCCGCTCCTTGTAGATTTGCGAGTTCTCGTACGCGTCTAGGCGTAATTC
Source organism: Thalassia testudinum (assembly GCA_037157565.1). Classification (NCBI taxonomy): domain Eukaryota; kingdom Viridiplantae; phylum Streptophyta; class Magnoliopsida; order Alismatales; family Hydrocharitaceae; genus Thalassia; species Thalassia testudinum. Next base: position 116,105,252 of record JAZHRO010000014.1, read on the forward strand.
ATCGATCTCGCTGATTTGGAGTTTTCTGTGGGTCCCAGCCTTGGAAAGATCTAGATTACAGTTCCGTACTGCCCAATAGGCTTTATGCTCCAGTTCTACGGGAAGGTGGCATGCCTTTCCGTACACCATTCTAAAGGGAGACATGCCCAATTGGGTCTTGTGGGCAGTCCTATAGGCCCACAATGCTTCCGGAAGTCGGGACGACCAGTCCTTCCTGTCAGGTCGAACAGTGACTTGCAGGATTTTCTTGATCTCCCGATTAGACAGCTCAGCTAGACCATTAGTTTGGGGGTGGTAAGGAGTAGAGATTCGGTGAGACACCCCGTATTTGGTCATCAGTGACCTAAACTGAGCATTTGTGAAATGGGTCCCTCCATCAGAGATTATTGCACGAGGAATCCCGAACCTTGAGAAAATGTGTTGATGAATGAATTTGAGAACGATTTTGTGATCACAGGTTCGGGTCGGTATGGCTTCGATCCATTTGGACACGTAGTCCATAGCCAACAGAATGTATTCGAAACCATCCGAAATAGGAAAGGGGCCCATAAAATCAATCCCCCAAACATCAAAGATTTCGCATACTAGAATCGGTTGCATAGGCATCATGTCGCGATGGCTCATGTTGCCCAAAGTCTGGCAACGACTGCATGCCTTGCAGTGATTGTATGCGTCTTTGAATAGTGTGGGCCAGTAAAAGCCGCACTGGAGGACTTTTGATGCGGTTTTATGCCCGGCGAAATGGCCATCGCATGCCTGGTCATGGCAGAAAGAGAGGATATTGTTGAATTCCCCTTCCGGGACACATCTCCGGATGATCTGATCGGCACCTATGCGGAAGAGGTACGGGTCTTCCCAAATGTAATACTTGGCATCGGAGCGTAATTTGTCTTTCTTGGCCTTCGGCCAATCGGAGGGGATCTGATGAGATGCCAAGTAATTTACTACATTAGCAAACCATGGAAGGCTAGTACCAATAGTCAGCAGGTGCTCATCGGGAAAATGCTCAGTGATGGGTCCGGAAGGGTCAATTATTTCAGAAGGAAGACGGGACAAGTGATCAGCTACCACATTTTGCTTTCCCGCTTTATCGCGAATCTCAAGGTCAAATTCTTGCAACAGCAAGATCCATCGGATTAATCGAGGTTTCACGTCCTTCTTTGCAAGGAGATGCCTCACAGCTGTGTGATCCGAGTATATGATGACACGGGAACCCAGAAGGTACGATCTGAACTTTTCTAGGGCAAATACTACAGCTAGCAGCTCTTTCTCAGTAACCGTATAGTTACGCTGAGCCTCATCGAGTGTTTTGCTGGCGTAGTAAATGGCCACAGGTTTCCTGTCAATTTTCTGCCCCAAAACCGCTCCTACAGCGAAGTCGGATGCATCGCACATGATCTCAAAGGGTTGAGACCAATCAGGGGACTGTAGGATCGGGGCTTGGGTGACTCGGTCACGCAGGATTTCAAATGCTTGAGTGCATTCCTTGGAAATTTCAAAAGGAACATCCTTGGAGAGAAGAGTGGTCAGGGGGCGCGCGATTTTTGAAAAATCAGGGATAAATCGTCGATAAAAACCGACATGCCCTAAAAAGGAACGGATGTCCCTGATCGAGCTAGGCATAGGAAGGTGAGAAATCAGATTAACCTTAGCTCGATCCACTTGGATACCTTTCTCCGAAATTGAGTGTCCCAGGACAATTCCCTCAGGCACCATGAAATGGCACTTTTCCCAGGAAAGAACCAAATTCACATCGATGCACCGCCTGAGTATCTGGACCAAGTGTTGGAGGCAATCGTCGAATGATGCTCCGAAAACTGAAAAGTCATCCATGAAGACTTCCAGATAATCACCTACCATATCTGAGAATATGGCAAGCATGCATCGCTGAAAAGTAGCGGGTGCATTGCAAAGACCGAAAGGCATCCTTCGGAAAGCGTATGTTCCGAAGGGGCAGGTGAACGTGGTCTTTTCTTGGTCCTCAGGATGGATTGCCACCTGGTTATAACCGGAGTACCCGTCAAGAAAGCAGAAGAACCTATTTCCCGCAAGTTTTTCGAGAATTTGATCAATGAAGGGTAGTGGGAAATGATCCTTCTTTGTGGAGGAATTTAGTCGGCGGTAATCTATACAGACTCTCCACGAGTTGGCTAATCGGGTAGGAATGATTTCTCCGGTCTCAGTCGTTATAGTGGTGAGTCCTGCCTTCTTGGGCACGACCTGAATTGGGCTCACCCAACGACTATCGGAGATCGGGTAGATGATCCCGGCATCTAACCACTTGATGATCTCCTTTTTCACGACCTCCTGCAGATTGGGGTTTAAGCGTCTCTGCATTTCACGAGAAGGTCGTGTGCCCTCTTCTGAATAGATATGATGAGTACAATAAGAGGGAATTATTCCAGTCAATCATCGAGAGTCCATCCGATGGCTCTGCGATGTTGCTGGAGGACAACAATCAGACGGGATTCCTGTTCAGGACTGAGGTTGGAATTGATAATCACAGGAAGGGTCTGATTAGAACCCAAAAAGACGTATTTCAAGTGAGCAGGAAGGGGTTTCAGTTCGAGGATGGGGTTTTCAGCAGCAGCGGGTGGTTCAGTATAGATGTGAGGTTCAAGGGTGGGAGTTACTGGGTTGTTCATATCTGGATTCGACTCCTCTGTTTGCGGGTCAAGATCCTTCTGTGGTTGATGAGGCATAATCGAGTCATTCTGGAGGTGTGATTCATCAACCAAAGTCTTGATGTCACAAATTTGTTCGATGACGCCGCAATTAATTCCTTGTTGGGCCTTAAATATATCAATTTTCAGTGTTTGATCTCCAAACTTAAGCTCTATTTGGCCCTCCTCACAGCTGATGTTGGCTCTAGCAGTAGCCAAGAAAGGTCTCCCTAGAATGATTGGTGTATCCCTAGGGTTCTCAGGTGCATCCATATCTAAGACTATAAAGTCCACTGGAAAATAGAAATCCCGCACTCTTACAATAACATCCTCGAGAATCCCTTTTGGTGACTTTATAGATCGATCTGCTAATTGTAATGTCACCTCGGTTGGTTTTAGCTCAGATTCTTCTAGATGGTCAAGTAAGGATGTGGGTATCAGGTTTATGGATGCACCCAAGTCTAACAATGCTCTATCAAATTGGGTACCACCTATCTTACAGGAAATCAGGGGAGTCCCAGGATCTTTTGCCTTGGGTGGGAGTCTACTAAGGATTACAGAGCTGGCTTGCTCTGACAGAACAATTGGGCTCCCTCCCTTGGTTCGCGGCTTACGCTGGGGTGTACATATATTCTTTAGAAATCGTGCGTAAGCTGGTACGTGGCAGATTGCATCCATCAAGGGGATGTTTATGTGGACCTGCTCAAAGAGCTTGACCAGGTCCTCCTCAGGGGCCACGGGTTTGGTGGTCTTCTTTCCCTTAGTCAAGTCCTCGGGAAACGGGATCTTGGTTGGTTCTTCTAGGATAGGTCCAGGTTGTGGATCCGGAACAGCGGTATCTTGGATAACTATCCTAGGGTCATGGTTATCAGGCTTGGAGTGGTTTGGATAATGCGGGTCTTGAGTTGTTTTACCACTACGTGTTGTTACAGAATTTAATCCGGCCTGATTCTGGTTTGGGTTTGGTAAGAGGGGTGGCTGCTGCTGAAATCCCGCATAAGAAGTTGAGGCTTCCATCTCGTCTGGAGATGGAGCAGTAGGGGCCTGATAAATCCATTGAGCGTGGCCTAAATTTGGATTCATAACGCGCTTCTGGGTTGGCACGTTATTTGGGTTAGGAAGAGGTTGGGAAGGAGTGTGCCTGGCTGGCGAGAATTTGCCAACTGGGCCAGTTGAGTTTTAACTTCAGTAAGCTCATCCTTGTGCTGTTTTTGAATAGCCGCATTCATTTTTTGAATGTCAGCCAGAGTCTGAAGGATTAGGGACATTTGATCCTGATTTGGCCCTGATGGATAAGTAGGGTTGGACCGAGGCTGAGGCAGCTGGTAATGACGAGAGGGCTGTGGGCGGGACTGAAAAGGTGGTCTTTGGGTTTGGGAATTTCCCGCCCACTGAAAATTGGGATGGTTTCGCCATCCAGGGTTGTAAGTGTTGGAGAATGGGTCGTTCTGGATGGCGTTGAGGTCCTCGCAGGTCTGAGGAACCTCCTGAGAATCAGGGAAAGGGGGAATGGAGTTCCCCTGGCTGGTGTAGAAAGGATCGGATGATCCTCCGATCCAAGAATCAGATGGGGATGGATATGGATCCATCCCAGGGGAAGGTCGGTGGAGGATGTTTTGCACAGTTTCCTGTGTGGAAGGAGGTTGTGCAAAGGAGTTACGCGCGGAGGTGGCTCGCTGCAAGTGCTGAGTCAGCTCATCCACCTTCTTTTCAATGATTGAGACCTTGTCCAATCGACTGGCCATTAATTCCAGGTCGACTGATGCGGACAGGCCCTGCGTCTCATGTGCTCCCTTAAGATTCGTCGTTGCGCGGGTATTCGTCCTGTCGAATAATCCCATGGAGTCATTGTTGATGGAGTTCTCGCACATGTTTTCGAGAATCTCCCATACGGTGTCTTCATGTTGACCCATGATGTTTCCTCCGCAAGTTGCATTGACGAAAAGGCGGATGTCCTCACGGAGTCCCTGGTAAAAAGATTGGACTTGTTCCCATTTAGGAACTCCGTGATGGGGGCACTTTCTCATGAGATCCTGAAAGCGATCCCATGCCTCATGGAGAGGTTCTCCTGATTGTTGAGTGAAGTGTGTAATCTGATGGCGCAAGGCGTTGGTCCGACCAACGGGAAAAAACTTTTTCAAAAATTCAGATTGAAGTTCTTCCCAAGTGTTGATCGGCCGGGTCTGAGTTTGATACCAATGGGCGGCCTTGTCCATAAGAGAAAAGGAGAACATCTTCATGAGAAGAATATCCCGATTTTGCGCATCTGATCGAAAAGTGTGGGCCAGATGCTTTAGCTGTTTGATGTGCTGGAAGGGATCTTCAGAATTAAGCCCATGGAATTTAGGTATAGCATGAATCATGTTGGGCATTAATTCGGAATCAGGTCCTCCAGTCGGGATTCTGACTCGAGGCTCAATGGCCACCGCAGCAGGATTGTAGTGGTCCCGCATCATAGGACGCTGTGGTGGGTGCACGAAGTTTTGGAAGAGGTCATTGAGTCGCTAGAGCTGGTGTTCCAGATTATTTTCTTCCTCAACTGGCTGAGCCATGATGGGGGAAGAAGAAGAACTTGGTTCTGAATCAGAAGAGAGAATAATGTGAGGGTGTTGCTGCACAAACACGGGCGTCGAGGCTTGGCCTTGACGAGAGCGAATTTCTAAAGGAGGTCTTAAGGGTGGTCTTAGGGACCTCCTTCCATACATGCACTGTTGGAAGAGGTAAGTTTAGAAGGTGCTGGACCCAATCAAGACACCCAAAAATGTGTTGGGTGACTATAGAGGTGCGGGGCAGATGGACCCCTTGATCTGAAAGATCGTCCACCTGAGAATTACCTGGGCAGCCAGAGAGGGAGAGTCCCGCGAAGACCCCTACACGGTAGAGCGTCCCCACGGGTTACAGGGTTTCCCCCACCCGACCTCTCTTGTCACTGCGGTTCCAGGTAGACCAGAATGGGGATCTTGACCTCTTAAGTCTACCAATTTTAAGATCAGGGTGCTTAAGGTTTCACTTGAACTTTAGTCTTTTAAGTGCAAAGAGTGACCTAATTTAAGGTTGGTTGACCCAAGGGGTCAACTTTACCTCTTGTTTTCTTTGAGAGCTTTTAGGTCTTGTCTTTTAGGGTTCAAGTGTTTAGAGAGCCAATTGTTTTAGGTTTTCTTTTGAATAGGTATTTTCAATCAATGGTTTAGGCACACTTCTTTTGGATTTTCTCCATTCTTGATTTAAGTAGTGTGTCTCTAAAACCCTAATGTTGAATCTTATGTTGGCTCTACTTGGTCCAGTTAGTTCTTTGTTGGGTAATTAGGGCTCAAGCAAGAATGTGTTAGCCCTTAAATACCCTTAATAGTGTGCAGGACTAATGAGTTGAAAACATGCAACTCTTTATGGTTACTAAGTATGGAAGACAGGTTAGCCCTATATTGCTTGTTCTTTTCTTTTCTTCCTCTTTAGAGTTTAGGGGTTAATAGCGAGAGGAAAAATTTACCTGTCCTCGGAGTGGTTGTCGTGCGGTTGCTTGTCTTCTTGATTTCCTGTAGTTTTATACACAAAAGAGAGGAGATTATCAGAAATTAAAAAGAAACAGGAATGTTTACCTCTAGAATAGCCGTTGCTCCCCGGCAACGGCGCCAAAAATGAAACGCTGTGGGCAACCGGGTTTTATTGTTATAGCGTTGTAGTATAGCCAGTTATTGCCAACATTTCAAATATAAAATTTTTTACTCGGAAAATAAAAGAGTTCCCAAGGTCGAACTCAGGGAGCAAGTTGTATTCTAGAGATATACATGTTTCTTTTACAAAAATAAAGAAAGAGAGAGAAAGAAATTGTTGTCTTTTCTTCTTCTCTTTGCTTCTCCTCGTCTCAGATCTTCTGTTATCTTCTTCTTCTTTATCTGCAGTTGTGATGTTCTTCTTCTTCTTTCAGCTGTTCCTGCTCTTCCTTTTTCTTCTGCAGAGCGGGTCCTGTTCTTCTTTTTCCTTTCTTTCTTCTTTTTTCTTTCTTCAGATCTTCTTCTCGTGCTCTTCTTCTTTCAGTTCTTCCCTTGTTCTTTTGTGTTCTCTTCTGCCTCGCCTTCTTCTGTTGTTCTTCAGATCTCCTTCTTTCTTCTTTTCTTTTTCCTGTCAGGACGTCGTCTGATTTTTCAATCAGACGACTTAAACTGCTTGTTGCTACAGTGTCTCCCTCAGCTTCCTTCTTCTTCCGCGGTCCTTCTTCTTCACCTGTGCCTGCACACTTCAGAGTTTACGTCAGAGGACAAAACCTACTCTACCCTCCCCCCCCCGCGTCTCTCTCTCTCAGAAACCGCTCATGGGATAGCTCTCCCAGAGCTGCCGGGTAGTCGGGTACGGGTCGCGCCCGGGTCCAGGCCCACCGGCGTGCGTGGTGGGCGAGGAGTGCAGGTCAGTCTAAGTCGGGTCGGGTCAGGTCCGCGGGGCGTGAGCGCGGACGAGACCGGGTAACCGGGCGGGTGAAGGGGACCTCACCCCGTGTGCTGAGGCAGTAAGGCTTATTCACAAAATCAATTTAAACGGTGAAAGAGTTGTGAGGCTTACCGATGTGGGACTAAACGGAGGCCTCTCCTCGCGTGCGCCTGCTGGAAGACCGCGGCCTTGCTTCTGCAGCTGCAGCTTCGATTTGCGTCGGTTGCTGGCTGGCTGCCTTCGCAGGAATCCCCGTAATCCGCAGCAGCTGGAGACCTGTAGTCCTCAAGCCTGGAGCGCGGGAGAAGCTGCTTCAATGTGGCGTTAATGGCGGTCGAGCCTCAGAACCTGTCGGACACGAATATGGCCTCTCGGCCTGATCAAACTACTGGGGAACCTTCGCCGTGGCACGGCGAAGGTGTGGAGCTGTGCGGCAAGCCGCAAGGTGGTGTCTGGCGGCAGCCCTAGGTTGGACTACAACCGGAGAAATGGGTTTGTTTGGGGGAGCGTTACGGAGGTGTGGAGTGGCAGTGGAGGGGTGGGGGGTGCTCAGTGTGATGAGGCGGAGGTTCGGTGAGGGTCGGCGAGGCGTGTGAGGCTGTGGAGCGATGGGAGCATCTCGCCGGAGGGTGGCCGGAGACGAAGGGGGTGACGATGGTCAGGGTCGGTCGAGGGCTTAATTGAACAAATTGAAACCGGGGAAAGAAAGAGGAGAGGAAGGGAAGTAGTTCTAACTTACTTGCAGGGACGAAGGGGGAGCAGTAGGGCGACAGTCGTATCGACTGTCGCCGGAGAAGAAGATGCCCAGGGGAAGGGGCGGCGGCGAGCAGAGAGCCGGAGAGGCGCCAGCTGGGTGCGGCGTGGCGCGGGAAGAGCAGGGGAAGAAGTCTCTGCTGCTGGTATTGCGGCAGAGCGAAGAGGAGGAGGAGGAGGAACCGCCGGAGCTGGTGGCGTCTGCCGGAGTGAGAGGAGAAGAAAGTTGGGGGTTTTCTCCGTCAGATCCGAGCTGGGAAGAACGGTGGAGCGACGGGGGTATTTATAGGGATCGAATCAGGGAGGAAGGCGGAGGGAGATGTCGTGTCTCCCTCGCCAGAGGACGCCGGAGATGGAAACCCATACCGTCCATGCGTTCGCACGGCCGGTATGGGGGGTTACAGCGACCAGGGGGGTGTCCCTGCGACGGCTGACGACGCAAGGCACCCCCGGTTTACTTGCCATGCTCTCCCCCTCACCCTACGCGGCGCCATGCTCCGCGCAAGGTCGCCGGAGCATGGTGCTGGCAGGTTTTGCAGGGGGGACCTGAACGCAAAGAACGAAGGAGAGTTAGGGGCTGAAATGCGAGGGTTCAAAAGTTGAGGGCCAAAAAGTAAATATATGAGGACCAAAGTGTAAAGTCGGTCAAGGAGGTTTCTTCTTAGGCTCAAGTTTTTATACATGATTAATTAGGACCTAAGGAATCTGATGGTGAATTTCATTTCTATATTAAACCTTGTTTGACCGGTCAATTTATGCGAAAACCCAGATTAAGTTATTAATTGGGCATGGTTCTCAATGTAGGTCAAAATGGGTTCTGAAGGCCAAATTGAAGGTTCTAAACCCTAGAGATTTTTCTATGAATTTTAGAGGGTTTATTCTATTTTTACTTTGCCTCGAACCTCATGAATTGAAGTGGGTTGTTTTAGGGTTACAGATTATCATTTAGTTTCTTAGAATTCTGTAGCCCTTGCTAGATCATCTCATCCCACTTTTATTCTTATTAAGTTGCTTTGACCTATGTTTGGACCCTGAATTACCCTGTATGCAGATTATACTGGTAAAATTGCATTTTTACCCCTTATGACTTATTTTCTCCTTAAACTCAGAATTCTCTGAGTTAAGCCTTTCCTTGAGTTATGTAGGAGCTTTTATCCTTTGTATTAGGTCAAAATGAGCTAGTTATGGCTCATGATGAGGTTCTCATCAGTGTCCAAATGGATCAAAGTCATTCTGACTCGAACCAACGATCAAAAGGTAGTTATCAAATTCATTCATCAAAACATCTTCTCACCGTTTAGGATTCCACGTGCTATAACTTCCGATGGAGGGACCCATTTCACCAACGCTCAGTTCAGGTCACTGATGACCAAATACGGGGTGTCGCACCGAATCTCTACTCCTTACCACCCCCAAACTAGTGGTCTACCTGAGCTATCAAACCGAGAGATCAAGAAAATCCTCCAGGTTACTATTTGACCTGACAGGAAGGATTGGTCATCCTGGCTTCCAGAAGCCTTGTGGGCTTATAGGACCGCCCACAAAACCCAATTAGATATGTCTACCTTCAGATTGGTGTACGAGAAGGCATGTCACCTCCCCGTCGAGTTGGAGCACAAAGCCTATTCGACAGTACGGAATTGCAACCTAGATCTTGCTAAGGCAGGAACCAACAAAAAGCTTCAAATGCGAGAGATCGAAAGATAAAGCCACAATGCGTATGAGAACTCACGAATTTACAAAGAGCAGGTTAGGGCCTTTCACGACTAACACATATCTAGAAAGATCTTCCATCCTGGTCAAAAGGTCCTACTCTTCGATGCCAATCTTAAACTGTTCCTAGGAAAACTACGATTAAAATGGATCGGACCCTACCTAGTCCGATGAATCTTTCGAAATGGAGCCATTGAGATCAGCCCACTTAGCCACATTTTCGAACCTTTCATCGTGAACGGTCAGAGACTCAAACCGTTCATTGACTTGACCAATACAAATTTGGCTGAGACATCCTTTACCCTCCATTCTCCCTGAGCTCATTGCACCCAGCCGATGGTGTAAAACTTAGCGCTTAACGGGAGGCAACCTGTAATTTCTTAGAAAGCCCAAAACCTTTCTTGACATTCCTATGCTGAATTCATGTTGCACTTTAGGGTTCATCCATTAGAACAGCTGACCCCCCCTCAGGTACCCATACTCGAGTCTAGAAATCGTTCGAAACAGTCACCTCGACCCGTTTGCCCACCCAAAACATGTTCTAATGAATGAACTAATCTGACTTCGAACACACCTAATTTACAATGGGGACATTGCAAATCCTAGGCATGAGGGGGTATGAAAGTGCAAAACATCATGAAAACTCATCTCACAAGAAAAGGTTTCAACAAAAAAATCACATATCACAAAAAATAACTAAAAAATGAAAAAACCTTGAAAAAGAACAAAAATAATATTGAGGGGAGAGAAAATTTTGAGGCCATACAAATCATGAGGAGAAAATGAGGAGGAAAAGTGAAAAATATCAAAAAAGGAGTACAAAATGAAAAAGAAAAAAAAGAGATAGTCATTAGTAAGAAATTAAGGGACTAACTGAAGTTCTAGACCATATCAAGAAAAAGAAAAATGAAGGAAAAAGTGCTAAATGAGACACAAAAGATATTAGTAGGAACGCTAATCTTAGGCCTCTTGGGCTAGACTCTTAGGCTTAAAAATTCAAGTATCCTCTAAGATCTAGATAATCCTCAAAAAGTTGGGAAAAATGCGAAGCTTGTGTATTAGGTCTAAGGCTTAGGGAGTATTCAGCCTCATTAACTGACCATTGGTTTGCAGGACTTGGTAACCTAAGCACCCCAATCCACACATAGTCTGGTTCAGTGTGGATAACTATCGAAATCACACAAAAGCATTTAAATGTTCTGAAAAGTTGCCTAGATTAGATGCGACCGATCAACACAAGTTGATTTGGACGAGTTCTTGGCACGGAGAGGCAGGAAATTCCCCTCAAAGATGCGTAATAACATATCGTCTCCTCGGTGCTTGCCTCCTAGGATATTTACATATCCTACTGGGGGCACATAAGCACCATGCTGATTCAGATGCCATAGGCGGCATTATCATGAAATGTCGATTGCCAGGGTCTGGATTTAGCTACAGAATGCCATGGGTGAGATTATCTCGAAAGCTAGGGTTTTAGGGGTTGCCATGGGCGATGCTATCATGAAGCATCGATTGCTAGGGACCTTTCAAGGATTGATGATGGGGATGAGGAATCCGATACAGACCATGTTGAGAAGCCAATCCGAAGTTAGAAATAAAAAGAAAAGAGAGAGAAAACTCTCCAACCAAATAAATCCTCTGTCTCTCTCTTACAAAAATGCATTGCAAACTGAACCAAGGCTAAAATATGTCTCAAGCACAGGTGCATTAACCGCGGAGTCCAACGAACCTTAGGATAGCTCCTATGGGCCCTAAAAACCTTCGTAGAGGACCAAGGCTAGAGCTGGTCAGGTCCGGATCTTGGTTGTTACTTGAGTACCTCTAGGCCTACTATCGACATTCTAACTTAATCAAAAAGAAAAGAAAAAAAGCACTCATCATAATTTGAGAAAGGAATTATTGGTCTAGAACAAAAGCTAAAACCTTTAAATTTTGCTAATGGACTAGCAAAAGCTAGGTAAGGGGGTATGATGGGAACACCATCATGAGCCCTAACTAGCTTATTTTGACCTAGAAAAGGGAACAAAAGCTCCTACATAACCAATTAGAGGTCCTAACTCAAGGAAAAACCTTCTGAAAGAAAAGCAAGAAACATGGGGTAAAACTATAATTTTACCATTGCAGTGCAACAACGGGATTTCTTATGGGCTAAACATAGGTCAAATGATCTTAACAAGATAAAAAGTGGGCTGGTTCAAACAGAAAAGGGTTCATGTGAAATCTGGGAATTAAATGACTTCTTGTAACCCTAAAACAGACCCACTTAATTTAACAAGGTTATGGTCAAGATAAAATTCACCTAAACACTCCAAAAATAATGTAAAAATATCTTCTAGGGTTTAGAACCTTCAAATTGGCCCTTAGAACCTATTTTGGCCTAAATAGGGGTCTTGTCAAATGTTTGCTCAAAATTGGATTTTTGTGTAAATTGCCTAATGAAACGTGGCCAAACCTAAAATCCAACTTCACCATTGGATTCCTTAGGTCCAAATTAGTTTTTACCAAAATTTGGACCTAAGGGGAATTCACCTTGACCTACTTTGCAAATCAGTCCAGCCTAATTACATTTATACCCCTAACTTTTGAAAACTCTTGCAGACACCTCCCTAGCGTCCTCATCGTTCTTTTCAAGTATGTCCCTTTGCCATTACAGTGGAGGAAATCCTACTCCGACGAGGATTCAAGCGAAACAACTCCCTTATTCCTCAGAGAGTCCCTCTCAAATTTGCAAGCGAGATTCTCTAAGAAATCCCCATTCATGTGAACCCAATTTGGAGCTCCAATTTCTACCCAATCTCTCATGCGAACTCATGAGAGATTTGGGTCTTTTCGACCTTCCAACTTTGCCAAGGTTACTGTGCTTGGAAGCTTGGCTTCCAAGAACAAGGCCCTCTGCCATGGGTTATAAAAGGGTCCCTAGATCCTTCTGCTCCTCCTAAGGTTGATTTGGCCTGAGATACCCCCCAATTTTCCTCTCTTCCCCTCTGGCCAAACTCCCAGCAAGCTTCGACGACTCCTAATTCCTCCTCTTGTCTCTCTGCCACAATACTAGTGGTAGAGTTGCCTTTTCCTCTTTCGTCCACGTTGCATCACACTAGCACACGTGCCTCCATCCTTCTCATCGTCGCCGTCCCCCTCACTTGGCCTTCGTCTTCGGTGATGGCATATACGAGCCGTCTGCCTCCTCCTCTCCCGCCTTCGTCTATTCCCTCTTAGATAAGTTCCCTCTCTTTGCTCATCAATTTTCTCTCACTTATTTCTGCTATCACGCCTCGATACTTGCACATCACCCCTATCTTCTCCACCTCCGGCAGACCACCAGCGAGGTGCTCCCACCACTCCACGCATCCACCCACATCGCCAGCCACCTCATAAGCTCTGCCACGACTCACCGATCATAACCGCCCTTCCCATTCACTGCCGCACGCTCCCAACACGTCCCTCGAAAACACCCATCTTCACAGCCACAGGGTGACCTAGGCACGCACCCCCAGGCCACCTTGTGCCACGCCGACCACCATGACACCTTCGCTGTGCCCAAGCGAACCTCTCTGTGTGTTTTGACAAGGCCGTAAGGCCATTTGCTTGTGGACAAGGTATAGGTGCTCCGCCGCCATTGAAGAAGGCTTGAAGAAACTCGCAAGCTTGCTCCAGGACCCCAAGCTCTAGGCTTCAAGTTCCAGGATGCGTGGACTTTCTTCGTGCTTGTTTCCAACCCAGTAATTGGAGTCCAAGCCCCTATATCTGCTGCAATTGAATGCGACATTTGCTGTGGAGGCACCTGCGAGGAAGGTGGGACATTTAGTCCCACCTCGGAAGATTGAGAGTGGGAGCTGTGGAATAAAAGGAAAAAGTGTTAGGGATTTATCGCCTCCTAACACTGGGTAAGGTCCCACTCAACCCATTGCCTCATCTGCGACCAATGCCACGCGGACGTGGTTCTGACCCGACTACCCGTGCACTCCTCACCCACCACCCACACTGGTGGGCCTGGTCCCGGGCATGCTAACTTGACCAAATAACCCAAGAAATCTTTGGGAGAGCGAGCCTAAGAGAGAAGAAAGTAGAGAGATCGCGGGGAGGGTAGGGGGTAGGCTTTGTTCTCAGGGGAAAAAAAGGAAGAAAAAGCTAAGCGTGAAGCCAAGGAAGTGGAAGGACGAAGCCGCAGAGGAAGCCAAAAGAAGAAGGAGAGGGCAGAAGCTTGAGTAGCTAAGGAAGAGAAGGCTCGGCTGAAGAGAAAAGCAAGGCTGACGAAGAGCTGAAGTCAGAGATAGAAGAAGGAAGAAGAAGCTAAGGCCTGAGAAACCAAGGGCCAGAGAAGAGAGAAGAAATCAAAGAAGAAGAAAGAAACCAGAGAAGAAGAAAGAAGAAGCTGAAGATAGAGAACAAAAGAAAGAAGAAGAGAGAAATCAAAGAAGCATTGTAGCACTTACCATTTAAGACGTTTGATTATCACATCAGATGTTCATACTTTATTTTGAGCTTCTATATACAATGATATTATCTTTCTTGCTTTATAACTTTGATTCGTCATTGTGCATTATAAATTTGAATGTTGTGTTCTTGGTTTCTGAACCCCAATTTGCTCCCTGTGTTCGACCTCAAATTTACATTTTTCGCGTAATAAAATTCATTTGTTTTCAAAGCGATTTTGGCTTTACTATGACACATTATTTTAAAACCCAATTTTGCTTCGACAAACATGAACTTGATACATTATTTTAAAACCCAATTTTGCTTCGACAAACATGAACTTGATTTCCAAACTCCCTATGCCTAGCTCGATCAAGGACATCCGATCTTTTCTCGGGCACGTCGATTTTTACTGTCGATTCTTTCTTAATTTCTCGAAGATCGCACGCCCCCTGACCACTCTACTTTCTAAGGATGTACCTTTCGAAATCTCAAAGGAATGCACTCAAGCATTCGAAATCCTTTACAATTGAGTTACTCAAGCCCCGATCTTATAGTCCCCTGATTGGTCTCAACCCTTTGAGATCATGTGCGATGCATCTGATTTCGCTGTAGGAGCAGTACTTGGGTAGAAAATTGACGGGAAACCTGTGGTCATCTACTATGCTAGCAGGACACTTGACGAGGCTCAGCATAACTACACAGTTACTGAGAAAGAGCTGCTAGCCGTAGTATTTGCCTTAGAAAAATTTAGATCTTATCTCCTAGGTTCTCGTGCTATCATTTACTCGGATCACATAGCTATGAGGCATCTCCTTGTGAAGAAGGTTGTGAAACCTCGATTAATCTGCTGGATCTTGCTGTTGCAATAGTTTGACCTCGAGATTCATGACAAATTGGGAAAACAAAACATGTTAGTTGATCACTTGCCCCACCTTCCTTCTGAGATCATCGACCCTTCTGGACCCATCACGGAACATTTTCCTGATTAGCACCTTCTAACTATCAATACAAGGCTTCCATGGTTTGCTGATATAGTAAACTACCTGGTGTCACATCAGATCCTGTCTGATTGGTTGAAGGCCAAGAAGGACAAATTGCTTTCCGATGGTAAGTATTACTTATGGGAAGACCCATATCTTTTCCGCATCGGTGCTGATCAGATCATTCGACGATGTGTCACGGAAGCGGAAATTCAAGACATATTGTCTTTCTGCCATGACCAGGCATGCGGTGGACATTTTTCAGGCCATAAAATGGTAGCGAAAGTCCTCCAGTGTGGCTTCTATTAGCCTACGATTTTCAAAGACATGTACAATCACTATAGGGCATGCACGTGTTGCCAAACCTTGGGCAACATGAGCCACCATGATATGATGCCTTTACAGTCGATTCTGGTATGTGAAATCTCCGACATATGGCAGATTGATTTTAGGGGACCTTTCCTTGTTTTGGATGGCTTCGAGTACACTTTACTCGCTGTTGACTACGTGCCCAAATGGATCGAAGCCATTCCGACCTGAACCAATGATCATAAAGTGGTTATCAAATTCATTCATCATAACATCTTTTCACAGTTTGGGATTCCACGTGCTATAATTTTTGACGGAGGGACCCATTTCACTAATGCTCAGTTCAGGTCACTAATGACCAAATATGGGGTGTCGCACCGAATCTCTACTCCTTACCACCCCTAAACTAATGGTCTAGCTGAGTTATCAAATCGGGAGATCTAGAAAATCCTCCAAGTTATTGTTTGACTTGACAGGAAGGATTGGTCATCCCGACTTCCAGAAGCTTTGTGGGCTTATTGGACTGCCGACAAAACTCAATTAGGTATGTCTCCCTTCAGATTGGTGTACGGGAAGGCATGTCACCTCCCCATCGAGTTGGAGCATAAAGCCTATTGGGTAGTACGAAACTGTAACCTAGATCTTTCTAAGGTAGAAACCCATAGAAAGCTTCAAATGAGTGAGATTGATGAATTATTCCACGATGCATATGAGAACTTGCGAATTTACAAAGAGCTGGTTAAGGCCTTTTACGACAAGCACATATCCAGAAAGATCTTCCATCCTGGTAAAAAAGTCCTACTCTTTGATGCCAAGCTTAAACTATTCCCAGGAAAACTGTGGTCAAAATGTATCGGACCCTACCTCGTTCGGCGAATCTTTGGAAATGGAGCCATTGAAATCAGTCCACTCAGCCATGATTCAAAACCTTTCATTATGAACGGTCAGAGACTCAAACCGTTCATTGACTTGACCGATACAAATTTCGCTGAGATATCCTTTACCCTCCATTCTCCCTAAGCTCATTGCACCCAGTCGATGGCGTAAAACTCAGCACTTAACAGTAGGCAACCCATCATTCTTAAAAAATCTAAAACCTTTCTTGACATTCCCATGCTGAATTCATATTGCACTTTAGGGTTCATCTATTAGAACAGCCGACCCCACCTCAGGTACCCATACCCGAGTCTAGAAATTGTTCGCAACAGTCACCTCGACCCATTCGCCCGCCCAAAACCTGTTCTAATGAATGAACTAAGCTGACTTCTAACCCGCCTAATGTACAATGGGGACATTGCAAATCCTAGGCATGGGGGGGTATGAAAGTGCAAAACATCATGAAAACTCATCTCACAAGAAAAGGTTTCAGCAAAAAAATCACATATCACAAAAAACAACAAAAAAATGAAAACACCTTGAAAAAGAACAAAAAATAATACTGAGGGGAGAGAAAATTTTGAGGCCATACAAATCATGAGGAGAAAATGAGGAGGAAAAGTGAAAAATATCAAAAAAGGAGCATAAAATGAAAAAGAAAAAAAAGAGATAGTCATTAGTAAGAAATTAAGGGACTAACTGAAATTCTAGACCATATCAAGAAAAAGAAAAATGAAGGAAAAAGTGCTAAATGAGACACAAAAGATATTAGTAGGAACGCTAATCTTAGGCCTCTTGGGCTAGACTCTTAGGCTTAAAAATTCAAGTATCCGCTAAGATCTGGATAGTCCTCAAGAGGTTGGGGAAAATGCAAAGCTTAGGTATTAGGCCTATAGCTTATTGAGTATTCGGCCTCATTAACTGACCAATGGTTTATGGGACTTGGTAACCTAAGCACCCCAATCCACACACAGTCTAGTTCAGTACGCATAATTATTAAAATCACGCAAAAGTGTTTAAATGTTCTAGAAAAGTCGCTTAGATTAGGGGCAGCCGATCAACACAAGTTGATTTGGACGAGTTCCCGACGTGGAGAGGTGGGAAATTTCCCTCGAAGATGCGCAATAACATATCGTCTCCTCAGTGCTTGTCTCCTAGGATATTTACATATCCTATTAGGGGCACGTAATCACCCTGTGCTGGTTCAGATGCCATGGGTGGCATTATCATGAAATTTCGATTGCCAGGGTCTGGTTTAGCTACAGAACACCATGGATGGGATTATCTTGAAATCTCGAAAGCTAGGGTTCTAAAGGTTGCCATGGGCGGTGCTATCACGAAGCATCGATTTCCAGGGACCTTTTGAGGATTGATGGTGGGGATGAGGAATCCGATATAGACCATGTTGAGAAGCCAATCCTAAGCTAGAAATAAAAAGAAATGAGAGAGAAAACTCTCCAAACAAAAGAATTCCTCTGTCTCTCTCTTACAAAAAAAATGCACTGCAAACTGAACCGAGGCTAAAATACGTTGCAAGCACGGGTGCTTTAACCGCGGAGTCCAACAAACCTTAAGATAGTTCCTGTGGGCCTTAAAAACCTTCGCAGAGGATCGAGGCTAGAGCTAATCAGGTCTGGATCTTGGTTGGTACTTGAGTACCTCTAGGCCCACTGTTGGCATTCTAACCTATTCAAAAAGGAAAAAGCACTCATCATAATTTTCGAACATCAAGGAATTCATTATCTAGAACATAAGTTAAAACCTTAAAATTTTGCTACGAGATTAGCAAAATCTAGGCATGGGGGTATGATGGAAGCACCATCATAAGCCCTAACTAGCTCATTTTGACCCAAAAAAGAGAACAAAAGCTCCTACATAACCAACTGGAGGCCTTAACTCAATGAATAACCATTATGAGAGAAAAATAAGAAAAAAGGGGTAAAACTACAATTTTACCATTACAGTACAACAACAGATTTTCTCATTGGCTAAGCACAGGTCAAATGGTCTTAACAAGATAAAACGTGGGTTGGTTCAAACAGAAAAAGGTTCATGTGAATTCTGGGAATTAAATGACTTCTTGTAACCCTAAAACAGACCCACTTAATTTGACAAGGTTCTGGTTAGGATAAAATTCACCTAAACCCCCTAAAAATCATGAAAAAATATTCTCTAGGGTTTAGAATCTTCAATTTGGCCCTTGAAACCTATTTTGACCTAAATTGGGGTCTCAATCAAATATTTACCCTAAATTGGTTTTTTTGCGTAAATTGCCCAATCAAACATGGTCAAACCAATAATCCAACTTCTCCTTTAGATTCCTTAGGTTCAAATTAGGTTTGTACCAAAATTTGGACCTAAGGGGAATTCACCTTGACCTACTTTGCAAACAAGTCTAGCCCAATTACAATTCTACCCCTACCTAACTTTTGGAGACTTCTGTAGAGACCCCCATATCTTTGTCTTCTTTCTTTGCAATTAGGTCCCTCTGACATTATAGCATAGGGAATCCTACTCTGGCGATGAATCTAAGGAAAGACTTCTATGATTTCTCAGAGAATCCCCTTCAAATTTGAAAAGGAGATTCTCCGAGAAATCTCCTCCAATTTGAACACAATCAGAGGCCCAATTTGGCACCCAATCTCTCATGCGAATGCAAGAGAGATTTGGGTCTCATCAACCTTCCATCTCCAGTGAGGTTGCCGTTCTTGGAAGCTTGCCTTCCAAGCATAAAGCCTTCTGCCAGGGCCTATAAAAGCATGCCTAGATCAACCCGCAACCTCCAAGCTTGAAATTGGCCTGAGAAACCTCTATTTCTTCTCTTCCCCCTCTGGTTAGTAACTCAGCAAGCTCCAGTGACTCCTCTCTCTCTCCCTTGTCGCTCTACCACAATACTAGTGGCAGGGTTCTCTTCCTCCTCTTAGTTTGCGTCACATCACACCAGCTGACGTCCTTGTAGACCCTTCATCGTCGCCGCCCTCCTCCACTGAGTACTTTGTCTTCGGCGACGGCAACACGAAGCCATCTGCCATCCTTGCCTCCCCGTCCTTAGGTTAGGTTAGTTTCACTTCTCTCTCCCTCCTCTTCCCATTCCCCCTCTTTATTTCTTGAAACCATCCCTCGATGCCACAAGTCACCACCACCTTCTCCACCTCCAGCCAGACCTCCGGCGAGGGGTTCCTGCAACTCCAAGCCTCCATCTGCCTCGCCAACTACCCCATAAGCATTGCCACACTTCGCTAACCACAAACCCTCACTCCACTCAACGCGCCAAGCCCCCAGAACTCCCCCTAAACACACCCACTTCCGCACACACAAGTTTCCCTAGGCATGCATGCTCCGGCCACCCTACGCCACGCTGACCCTCTCACTACCTTCACGGTGTCTAGGCGAAGCTGTCTGAGCCTTCTGACGAGGCTGCAAGGCCGTTTTCATGGTTGACAGGTTTAGATGCTCGCCGCCATTATCACAGCAAGGAGCTTGCTTGGAAGCTTCACCCAAGTCTCCTCTCTCTAGGCTATAGGTCCCAGGTTGCGCAAACTCCCTTCATGCACACCACCAGCCAAGCGATTGGCACTAAAGACCCTGCAGCTGCTGCAATCAAAGGAGGACTCCTACTCCGAGCGAAGGTGGGACAACATAGTCCAACCTTAGAAGCTGACAAGCGGCTGCAGTGGGATAAATTGCAAAAGTGTAATAGGCTTATCGCCTATTGAACATTGGGTGATGTCCCCTTCACCTATCACTGCCTTGTCTGTGACCCACTGCCCGCAAATCTAGCCTAGCCCGTATACCTAACCTGCAATCCTCGCCCATCACCGCACGCCAGTGTGCCTGGTCCTGGGTGCGTGTACCCGACTTGATTACTTGAGAAGGCTCTGGGAGAGCGAGCCTAAGAGAGAAAGAGGAAGAGAGATCGTGGGGGTGGGTAGGGGTAGGTTTTGCTCTCTCGCAAGGAAAGAGAAGAAGAAAATCCAAGGAAG
Organism: Thalassia testudinum; assembly: GCA_037157565.1. NCBI lineage: Eukaryota > Viridiplantae > Streptophyta > Magnoliopsida > Alismatales > Hydrocharitaceae > Thalassia > Thalassia testudinum. The sequence goes on from JAZHRO010000014.1 coordinate 116,125,367, forward strand.
AAGAGGGCTGAAGCCAACGAACACTAAGGAAGGAGAAGACAAGGACTGAAGAGGAGGAGCTGAAGGTTGAAGGGCTAAAGAAAGAGAAGGAGAAGGAACTGAAGGAGGAGTCGTAGAGATAGAAGGAAAGGAAAAAGAAGAAGATGACAAGGGCTAAAGCAACTAAAGGCAAAAGAAGGTTAAGGCATGAAGAAATCAGAGAAGAAAAGAAGAAAGAAGTTAGACTGATATCAGAGATAGAGAAGAGAAGAGAAATAGCACTGTAGCAATCACTAGTTTAAGACATCTGATTCACAAAATCAGACATCCATTCTTCTTTGTGTTCTTCATATACATTGATATTTTGTGGCTATATTTACATTTTTCATTAACTCTGATTTTCATTGCTTATTATATTCAATTTCTCAAAGTTGTGTTCTTGATTTTTAAACCCCAATTTGCACCTTGTGTTCGACCTCAGATTTACAATTTCGAGTAATAAAATTTATTTGTTTTTGAGCGATTTCAACTACACTATGATGCATTAATTTTAAACATTGATCTCACCTCCTTAAACATTCATCTTGAGAAACATCCTAAGATTTGACTAGGGCAACCACAAATTTCATCCTCAACCTCGATAATTTCCCAAGAAGAAACTTACCCAGGTCCCTATCCCTAACACTTTGGAGCAAATCCAATAAAGAACTATTCAACTCATCAATCATTTTTATCATAGGCTCCAATGCTTCAGTGCATGGTGTTGGTTGAGCTCCTAACGATTGCATAGCATTCCTCAAATTAGCCAACACCCTATCCTGGATCTGGTCCACCTGAACCGACTGGCTCGATTCAGGTTGGGGCGGGTTTGGGTTAAATCTAGGGGAGTCAAGATGTCGAGGTTCTCGGGTCCCTCCCTGATAGTAGGCCATCTTGGGTTGTTCAAAGAATGGTGGTGACCTATATTCAACATAATTCTCGGGAGGGTAAGTGTTATAATCAGCATATCCTTTATGGTTGTAGATCTGGTTAGGTTGATCATCAAAGGGTGGAGATCTATAATCATTGTAGCTTTAAGAAGGATGGTAATCATAGACTTGTTGTCCAGGGTCTGAGGTCCGGATTCGTATCCCCAACTAAAGTTATCTCGACTAGTGGATGGGTAATTACAAGTCAAGTCGGGATAGTAATCATCTTGGGGATAAGTGGTGGTAGGATGATAGGATTGGAAATGTGTGTAAGATGTGGAAGGATACATGGTGAAGTAAGGAGGGAAATCAGAAGAGAAAGGAGCCCTGCAATACAAAAATACAAGCTTGCCCTTAAGTTGGGTAGCCTAAAGGTCTACAAACTCTCACATTCCATCCTAAGATTATGGATGATTTACTCTACTTATATCTAGGCAATCAAACCAGTTAGAAGGTGTGTCTCTTTTAGAAAATCCCACAAACAGATAATACTTTTTTTATTTTTTATTTATATTTATGTGGACGACGAGGTGAGTGGAGGTGGCAAACAAACAACCAAATCTATCCTAGGATTTATAAAAAGCACCTAAGTTGATTTGGCTTTGAGTTATTAGGTTATGGAATGAAAACTAAGGTGGGGGTGGTGTGGGGGACACTTACAAAAAACTCTACCCGCACTTTACTCCTGTCTATCGCACTTGGTTCTCCATGTTAGGGTACCTGCAAGACAATAGATCAGAGATAAGCGGGGTTAGTGTTATGTAAATGCAAAGAGGCACAATAAATAATAAAGTAAATTCCATTGCCTCCCCAGCAACAGTGCCAAGATGGTTGCACGTGTTTTGCGAGTTTGAAATCAGTGTAGCAAGTAACCCATCATCATAGTTGCAAAACATGTGGTCAAATAAAATTTATACCGAAACTCGAAAAGTGAGTCCTGGGTCAAACATAGGGAGGCAAAATTTGGCTTTATGAAATCCATGCCTCACTTTTATTTCTTTTTGGTCGTTTTTATCTTTTCTAATCTTTTTTGGTATTTTTAACATGCAAGAGATTAGGTCGATGAAAACTTTATCTACTTACAAAAATATAAGAGAGAGAGAGAGAGAAACAATCATCTATTTATCAAGAATTGTTTGTTACAACTACGAAAGTAGAAAATCTACACTACGAAAGCGTAAAAAGATAGAAAGAGGTGAGAGCCCCCTCGATAGTTGCTCAGAGGATGACTCACCCTGAAATCAGTCGAAGGAAGGTGGTGAGGAGCGGGATGAAGGAGGACGAAGCCGGAGGACGGAGGATGGGGCAGGATGGCGTTGTGGCAAGGATCTTCTTCCCGAAGGGTGGTGAGAGGATGGCCATGGGATGCTCCATGAATGGGGGTGAGGGGAGGGAAAACTATTTGGTTTTCTACTCTAAAGGAGCATCCCGAACTTGGGACAAGCTCTCTCTAGAGCCTTGGAGGTGGTGAGAGGAAGAAAGGAAGAGATGGTTTGGAATGGTGGTGGGTAGGTCCTTTTATAGTGGAGGATGAAGAATAAATTTGCATCTGGGTCATTACTGACGTCCATAAATGTCACTGCAGCTATCGCTGAAGATCTGCCCTTCAAATCCTCTTGTCGATACACGCAGACCATTAATGACAGCTGTATGTATCACTAATGGCGCGCATCGCAGAAGATTTGCACCCACCCCACGTTGCGTGCCTCATGCGCCCATGCTCCCGCGCCGTGAACACGCGCGCGCTGCTACTGCATGCGGCTGTTGGCCGACATTGGGTGGCCTGATGGTGACACGTGGTGCCATCTGGGCCATCCATTCTTCTTTGCTTTGTAGAGGGTGCCACGGTGCTCAGATCGAGATGATTCCAGTGCTGCTGGATTGTGATCGTCGCTCTAAATCCATCCACCGTATTAGAAACCCGTATGGATGTCGCATTGCCCCCTAGCCATTGATCTTCCTCGGACTTCGTACAATGCTACGGTTCTCCAATATAGACGATTTCAGAGGCGTTAGACTCCGATCGTCATCTTAATCAGATCTGTATGGTCCGATCATCCATCGAAGGCCCTGAAATAAGTCTTCTTCTCTCCTGACCATAAAAATGACCTATAAACCTAAAATATATACAACTACTCTAAATGCAAAATTATGCATGCTATGCAATATTTATAACATGAAATGCAAATCTAAGCCTAGGAACATGGATGAATAGGTACTTTAACCTAAATAGGTGTGTCTATATCACCCATCTAAGTCTATCAAGTATGGATGAATCAAAATTGACATGGGTTTAGTGAACTCAAGAATAAAATCATCATTATGCCCAACGGGGTGTGGTTGAGGAATGGGGCTACTGATTAAATCTTCTAGTAAATCTGGATTTAGATCCTCCAAGTTAGCCTCAACTGAGTCAAATTCCTCAATTAAAGGGCCATCAAATGATTGATCAAATTCCTGTGGCCCGTTTGTCTCAATAAAATCATTTTCCTTAAGCTAAAGCGAGACTTCGTTAAGAGATTCTTCACCCTCAGAATCAAAGAATTCATGATCTTCATTTATATATGTCTCAAAATTGTATGTCATTTCTTGGTCCATGGAGACATATTTTTCCTCATTCCCAGGCTCGAGGATCTCTGGTGAGAAAATCTGTTCATCCTTAATTGGTTGCTCTAAACCAACCTGGTCATCCCTGATATCAGAAACTGTGACGCCCTGACAAGCTCCTGAGTGGGTTCAGACATTGGCTCTCCTGAAGGGGGTTCATCCTGGGAATCATTCCAAGATTGAACTAAGGCAACCACGAATTTCATCCTCAATCTTGATAATTTCCCAAGTAAGAACTCACCCGAGCCCTTTCCTTAACAACTTGGAGCCAATCCAATAAAGAACTATTAAGCTCAACAATCATTTTGATTATAGGCTCCAATGCTTCAGTGCATGGTGTTGGTTGAGCTTCTAAAGATTGTATAGTGGTCCTCATGTTAGCCAACACCCTATCTTGGACTTGGTTCACCTGAACTGAATGGTTCGGTTTAGGGTTGGGTAGGTTTGGGTTAAAACTAGGGGAGTCAAGAAATTGAGGTTCTTGGGGTCCTCCTTGATAGTAGGTCATTTCAGATTATTCAAAGAATGGTGGTGACCTATATTCAATATAATCTTAGGGAGGGTAGGTGTTATATCCTTCTTGGTAGATCAGGTTGGTTTGTTCATAAGATGGTGGTGATCTATAATCAGTGTAGCTCTGGGAAGGATAATAATCATGATTACAGTGTCCAGGGTTAGGTCCTAGACATTGAGGTTCGGAATCATATCCCCAATCAAAGTTATCCCGACTAGTGGATGGGTAATCATAAGTTGAGTCAGGATAATCATCTTGAGGATAAAGTAGTGGTAGGAGGGTGGGATTGGAAATGTGTGTAGGATGTGGAAGGATACATGGTGAAATAGGAGGGAAAATAGAGGAGAGAAAGGTACCCTACAGTACAATCAACTAAACCTATCCTTAGGTGGGTAGCTTAGAGACATATAAACTCCTAGGACCCTTCTTGAGATGAAAGAAATGATTGGATCTACTTCTATCTAGTTAATCCAAATAGTTAGAGGGAGGGGTTGGGGAGAAGGTTCTTTCCTTAGCTTTCTCCTCAGGTTCTGATGTAAACACATTTACACTACTTAAAATGTCTATTTATGCATGTTCTTAAGCATAAGATTGCATTTCATGATATAAATATTGCATTACATGCATCATCTTGCATTTAGAGTAGTTTGAATAAAATGGAGGTTAATTGTCTCCTTTTATGTGCTTGGACAGGGCAAATATTTTATCGGGGCCTCGGATCAAAGATCCAACCGTATGGATATGATCAGGGCGACGATTGGAGTTCAACGACTCCAAGATCGCCCTAATCAGGCATCCGTAGCATCAGATAGAGACCGGGGAACCCTAGAAGATCAAGGGCCAGGATGGTGTAAATCCGCACTTCAGATGGAAAATCCGACCACACGGATGAATTCGGATCGACGATCGCAGCCGAACGACACAAAAATCAAGTCAATCCGACATCCGTGGCACCATCTACAACTTCCAGAAGATGGACGGCCAAGATAGCGCCACGTGGCGCCATCCCAGCCGCCCAATCGGCCGCAGGAGTCCTGTGAAGACCACGCAACGTCTCCTCTCCGCCGTTGGATCTCGATCCAACGGCTGCGGTCGCGCGCGTTTAAAAACGTCCGCGCGACCATTTCGCCGCGTAGCGCAGCGGCTACGCAGCTGCGGGCGAAGCGGAGGTCGCGGGTTCGAGCCGCGGGGAGGGGGGCGAAGGCGCGGGCGAGCAGGCGCGCACGAGCGTCGGATGAAGATCCAACGGCCGCGCGCGCCTGATAGCGCCGACGCGCAATTGGACGCCCTGGTGGGCGTGCGATCGCACGCGGGCGGCGCGCTACGCAGCGGGCGCGGGCGCGATCTAAGCCGTCCGATCTCGCGATCGGACGGCTGAGACGACGCGGACGTGCGTCTGCGTTACGCGCGCAGGTAGCCGAGCGGGCGCGCGTGGCGCGGCGGCGACGGCGACGGCGGGGCTTTAGCGACGGTTTTATCCGTCACTGAAGACCCCTTATTTATTATTTTGAAGATGTAATGTCCATTTTGCCCCCACTCCTTGCAACTATAAAAGGAGACCCCCTCCATACGAAATTTTCATCCCTTCCTTCTCCTCTCTACCTCTCCAAAGCTCAAGAGAAGCTTGTCCCACACCCGGGATGCCTCTCGCGAGATAAAGTCCAAATTTTCGTCCCCCTTCGGAAGTGGATCCCGCGACGACGACGGCGTGCTGCTTCGTTCCCGTTCTTCTGCTTCGTCCTCCTTCGTCCCGCCTCGTTCTCCTTCGTCCAGGCGTCGTTCCGTTCGGCTCGTCCTCCAAGCGACCGTCGAGGAGGATAACTTCTCTCTCCCATTCTTATTTACAGCTTTTCTAGTGTAGAATTTTCCTGCTTTATAGTGTAATTGATTTCCCGCTTTCTAGTGTAACTTTAATTTCGTTTGCTTGTATAAACAATTGAAATATTGAATGCATGTTCTCTTTCTCTCTCTCTCTCTCAATTTGATAGCTCCATTGTAATTATTTCGCCTTGTTTATCAAAAATCCTAAAAAAAAATAATTGCGAATATAGATCAACGTAGCCTCCCTGAGTTCGACCCGGAATTCTTATTTCGGTATAAATTTTATTTGTTGAACACGAATCCTTCGCTTTCGAACTACAACGACGGGTTTTTCCAAAAACCAAACACGTTAGCGTAGATTCTTGCGCTCAACATTTTGGCGCCGTTGCCGGGGAGGCAACGATCTTTGATTTCTCTTCACGTTTTGTAACTTACAAATCATTTACCTCACTTTTCTCCTTTCTTATTGTAATTGCAGGTACTCTTTTGAGGCAAGCAAAAGCGGTAGATTGGAGTAAAGTGCTGTGAAGGGTTTTGTAAGTTATCACCCATTCTTTCCCCCTCCATAGATTTCATTCGCCACATTGAATCCAAATTTCAATTAACCTAGGTGTTTGCATAAATCCTAGGAATAGTTTGGTTGTTTGGATTCTCACTCACATTCATTCCACCTTCATTTATAAAAAAAAAAAAAAAAAAAAAAAAAAGTAAAAAGATAATTTTGTGGGGTAATTTTCAACAAATACACAATGTACACCCACATTTAAAGGCACTTAACCAAATTGATTTGTTTCTACTCAACTGGGTTCTGATCTGTGGGACCAGTACACATAAAGCAACACATAAAAGAGTAGAAATCATTCTAAGTTAACCATCTTTGTGTGCCTAACTTAGTGGTGCATTTGAGGCCAATTGTTTGAGTTGATTGGGCCGCACCACTTCAAATAAAATCAACTCATCAAGTAGCTGCCAATTAGGTTCAACTCTTAGGGATCTACCAGGCACTCCACATTCTTTTTAAACTTTAAAGGAAAATATCTTCACCTGTGCTTGCAAAACCTGGTGTGCCAATGAAACTTGATTGAAAACACTTAAAGTTGAATCCTAAAAGCTACTAAGCAAGATTTGAACCTTAAAATTCACCACATTAAAAATAATCTTGCTTGAAAACCACTGGTTGTGCACGCACACACAAAGCAATCAATCATTAAGGGCACAACCCATTTAAAGGGCCCATCACATTCCAAAGCACATTCAAACCTAGCCCTAAATAAAACAGAGTAGACGTTGGCCTTAAGGATTGAACTCGCTCTTCAGAACTCAGAACGAGATTATTTTCGATTAGTCTGTTTCTACTGTTCAATCTGATGTCTAGCTAGGGGAGCAGAGTCAAACGATCGCGGCTGGGGGGTACACTAGGAACCGGAGGCGCAAGCCGAAGGAAGAACCTTCTCCCCAGTCCCTCCTTCTAACTGGTTGGATTGAACAGACAGAAGTAGATCAAATCGTTCCTTTATCTCAAGACGGGTTTTGAGAGTCTGTAGGTCTGTAGGCTAACCCATTTAAGGACAGGTTTGATTGTTTGTATTGCAGGGCACCTTTCTTCCTCCCGTATCTCATGAATCCTTCCACATATTTCACGCATTCCCGCTCTTTCCCTCCTGTTGTAAATTATCCTCAACATGACGATTATCCCAATTCGTATTGTAATAGACTATCAGTTAGTTGGGATAATTCGGATTGGGGATACAATTCCGGACCCCCGTGTTTAGGGTCTAACCCTGAACACTTTGATTCTCAATTCTATCCTTCTCAGAGTTGCATCGATTATAGATCGTCCTCCTTTCATGAACAACCTAATGCGATCTACAATCAAGAAGGATACACTGATCCTTACCCATCCTCTGATTTCACTGCCTTTAGGTCATCTCCATCTTATGAACAATCTGAAATGATCTATTATCAGGATGGGTATAACGAATCTCAATTCGTTAATTCCTCTACATTGATGTCAAACCCGCCCAACCCTGAACCAACTCATTTGGTTCAGGTTAATCAGGTTCAAGATAAGGTTCTGGCTAACTTGAGGAATATCATTCAATCTTTAGAAGTTCAGCCAATACCTTGCATTGAGAGATTGGAGCCCCTGATTGAAATGATTGATGATTTAAACAAGTCTTTGTTGGATTGGCTCCAGGATGTTAAGGATAAGAACCCGGGTGAGTTTTTACTTGGGAAATTAGCGAAATTGAGGATGAGATTCGTGGTTGCTTTGATTCAATCTTGGAATAATTCCCAGGATGAACTCTCTTCAGGAAAGCCAATGACAGAACCCGCTCAGGCACCTGTTGGGGGGAACACGTGTTACGAAGCTGACCAGATTGAATTAAAGCAACCAATTAAGGATGATCTGATTTCTTCACCTGAGATCCCTGAGCCGGGTTACGAGAAAACGTATGTCTCCTGGGAACACAAAGTGACAACTGATTTTGGGACATACATTGATACGGATCCTGATTTCTTTGATGGTGAAGATTCAAGTTGCGAAGTCTCACACGAGTTTTCAAATCACGATTTTTGTGAGACGATTGGGCCTGAGGAATCTGATAGATCATTTGATAGCCCAATAACTGAGGAAACTGATCTTATTAGGGCACACGATACAGATCCAGAATCGCATTTTCTGGAGGAATCAATTCAATGCCCTGATTATCAGTTACACCCTGTTGAGCTTATTGATGATTTTAATTCTGAGATAATTAGACCCAAGTCAATTTTGATTCTGCCACATCATTTACACTTGGAGATTCCAGACGGGGTGATGAATATACAAGATGTCCTGGAATTTGATACACTTAATGAGGAGGATAGGAGCGGGGAAGTTCTAATTTGGGAAGTTAATTTTGGAGGAAATGGAAGATTGAGTCGAAGGGTTCCTTTTAAGCTGAAACCATCAAATCAGAACCCTTACGACATTTGTTTCGAGGATGTCAAACTCAAGCACACATTTAACAATTATCCTTTTGAGCTTCAATTCTCTGTAACCCGACATTTTGGCCTTGGGTTGCATCCTCACAAATCGCAGGCCCGACCCCGCTTGCATTCTGATTTTAGGTTTTGGGTAATTTTTATCCAGAACCTAAGATATTCTCGATTATGGGGTGTGGGTCTGCACCACAATTTGGTCCACATCTGTGGACCTCTGCTGACAGGTCAGAGGATTCTTCTGTTTATTCTAATTCTGACCTGCACATGTGAATTCTTCATTTCTTTTCTTTGTATAGTGTGCCTAGCTGAAGGCACTAAACTCAGCACATATACAGTTCTTTTTCATTTTCATCTCGGAGCGGACCCGATATCCACGCAATTCAGGTGCTTTCTACGCTTTTCCACTATATTTTATGTCTTTTTAATACAATGAGGACATTGCATTAGATAGGCATGGGGGGGGTGGATATTTATCTTTGAATTCATTCGTCAGCTCCGTAGATTTGTTTTATTTTAAGAAAAAAAAAAAAAAAAAAAAATCAAAATTAGGAAAGAGAATTTGGGTTTCAGAAAATTTTCGATCTTAAGAAATACTATATTATGTTCTGAACACAAAGACCCTTCAGGTCTTTGGACTTAATCAGCCTATGTATCCACTAAAATGTGGATTTGTTTTTCGAGTTCTCGCCAACTTGAATTTTATTTTAATTGGAGTAAATAAGTTTGGGTGATAAGTACACGACTTATCAACCCGCCCTCTGATGTGAGGGAATTTTGAGTCTTAAGCATCTACACACTTTCTTTGCACTGACTCGTTGTTTGGCGATTTTAACGGAAATTGGGTAGCTAATGAACCTTCTTGGGTGATATGGCTGGCAAGTTATCGTGGGTAACAGCCCATAGGTAGGTTGTCCAGAGCCCAGTCACTGGACCTTTCTCTTTTTGCTGCCTTTAGGTAAATCTTAGACCAGGGAAGCCACCTACTTAAAAAAAAAAAAAAAAAAAAAAAAAAAAAAAAAAAAAAAATCAAAAAGGAGAAAAGAACAAAAAGAAATAAGCCACACTTCGCCGCATGAGTATGGCTGGCAAGTTGTCGGTGGTAACAGCTCATCGACCGGTTGTCCAGAACCCAGCTCAGAGAATGCACTAAAAATTCCCAAAACACTTAGGAAGAAGCGGAGAAGTAGAATAAACCGGGGAGATATACACTGGATTCACCCTTGTGTTGACCCCGTTAAAAAAATAAAAGTAGGGAGAAAGCTACCGGTTGTAAAGATACACCTTTAGGCAGAATTCTTTTTGAGGTCACCTAGAGGCGTAGAAATCCGAAGTCCGTTTTAATTGCCGGTCAACGAGTCTATCACAATCACAATAAGATGCTTAAAACTTAGGGTTCTCATCAAATCTTGGGTGAGTTGAATGGCCGTAGAAAGCCACTCTTAAACCCTAAAATTTGAAAATCTAAAAAAAGAGAGTAAAAACAGAAAAAGAAATTTTTCTTTGAATAAGGCGAGGCTTGAGGCGGTCTGCATTTTGGCTGATACCCGGGCACTGTTGTGTCTTTGAAAGTTCAGTTCTTAAGTAGACAATTTCTTAATGATTGAAAATAACTCAGGTCCAAATAATCTAACCTAATTCTTTTATAAATAGCATATATTTTTTGCTAGGGACTAGCAAAAGATAGGCATGGGGGTATGATGTAAACACATTTACACTACTTAAAATGTCTATTTATGCATGTTCTTAAGCATAAGATTGCATTTCATGATATAAATATTGCATTACATGCATCATCTTGCATTTAGAGTAGTTTGAATAAAATGGAGGTTAATTGTCTCCTTTTATGTGCTTGGACAAGGCAAATATTTTATCGGGGCCTCGGATCAAAGATCCAACCGTATGGATATGATCAGGGCGACGATTGGAGTTCAACGACTCCAAGATCGCCCTAATCAGGCATCCGTAGCATCAGATAGAGACCGGGGAACCCTAGAAGATCAAGGGCCAGGATGGTGTAAATCCGCACTTCAGATGGAAAATCCGACCACACGGATGAATTCGGATCGACGATCGCAGCCGAACGACACAAAAATCAAGTCAATCCGACATCCGTGGCACCATCTACAACTTCCAGAAGATGGACGGCCAAGATAGCGCCACGTGGCGCCATCCCAGCCGCCCAATCGGCCGCAGGAGTCCTGTGAAGACCACGCAACGTCTCCTCTCCGCCGTTGGATCTCGATCCAACGGCTGCGGTCGCGCGCGTTTAAAAACGTCCGCGCGACCATTTCGCCGCGTAGCGCAGCGGCTACGCAGCTGCGGGCGAAGCGGAGGTCGCGGGTTCGAGCCGCGGGGAGGGGGGCGAAGGCGCGGGCGAGCAGGCGCGCACGAGCGTCGGATGAAGATCCAACGGCCGCGCGCGCCCGATAGCGCCGACGCGCAATTGGACGCCCTGGTGGGCGCGCGATCGCACGCGGGCGGCGCGCTACGCAGCGGGCGCGGGCGCGATCTAAGCCGTCCGATCTCGCGATCGGACGGCTGAGACGACGCGGACGTGCGTCTGCGTTACGCGCGCAGGTAGCCGAGCGGGCGCGCGTGGCGCGGCGGCGACGGCGACGGCGGGGCTTTAGCGACGGTTTTATCCGTCACTAAAGACCCCTTATTTATTATTTTGAAGATGTAATGTCCATTTTGCCCCCACTCCTTGCAATTATAAAAGGAGACCCCCTCCATACGAAATTTTCATCCCTTCCTTCTCCTCTCTACCTCTCCAAAGCTCAAGAGAAGCTTGTCCCACACCCGGGATGCCTCTCGCGAGATAAAGTCCAAATTTTCGTCCCCCTTCGGAAGTGGATCCCGCGACGACGACGGCGTGCTGCTTCGTTCCCGTTCTTCTGCTTCGTCCTCCTTCGTCCCGCCTCGTTCTCCTTCGTCCAGGCGTCGTTCCGTTCGGCTCGTCCTCCAAGCGACCGTCGAGGAGGATAACTTCTCTCTCCCATTCTTATTTACAGCTTTTCTAGTGTAGAATTTTCCTGCTTTATAGTGTAATTGATTTCCCGCTTTCTAGTGTAACTTTAATTTCGTTTGCTTGTATAAACAATTGAAATATTGAATGCATGTTCTCTTTCTCTCTCTCTCTCTCAATTTGATAGCTCCATTGTAATTATTTCGCCTTGTTTATCAAAAATCCTAAAAAAACATAATTGCGAATATAGATCAACGTAGCCTCCCTGAGTTCGACCCGGAATTCTTATTTCGGTATAAATTTTATTTGTTGAACACGAATCCTTCGCTTTCGAACTACAACGACGGGTTTTTCCAAAAACCAAACACGTTAGCGTAGATTCTTGCGCTCAACAGGTTCCTTTGATGCCCCCTAATTGCTGTCATTTGACACTACTTCCCTAGCTAGACTTTAGATGGACTAATAGAGGTAGATTAATCGAAAAAAATCTCAATCTAGGACTTGAAGAGCGAATCAATCCTTAAGGCCAACGTCTACTCAGTTTTAATTAGGCTTGGGATGATTGTGCTCTTGGGATGTGATGGGCCCTTTAGATGGGTTGTGCCCTTAATGATTATTTCAAATGTGTGTGTGTGCACAACAAGTGTTTTCAAAAAGGGTTATTTGATGATGTGTCTTTTAGGGTTTAACCTTGTTTAGTAGCTTTTAGGGTTTAATCCTAGGTGTATTCAATCAAGTTCAGGAGAATACTCCAAGTTTTCCAAGCACCGATGATAATATATTCCTTTAAAAATCAGAAATAATATGGAGTGCCTGGTTCAACCCTAAAAATCAACCCTAAGTGGCAAGCTACTTGATGGATCAATTTTGAATTAAGTGGTGCGGCCTAAATAGTTCAAGCAATTGTCCTGTTGTACCACTTGATTAAGGCACACAAAAATGTTTAACTTAATCAAATTTCTACTCACTTATTTGGTGTACCAGATCCATAGGTCAAATTCCGGTTAAGTTGTAGAATCAATGTAATTGTGGGCCTTAGATCAAGAAATTTGTGGGTGTTTAAGTTGTGTCAATTTTATCTTAATCCCACAAGAAGAGAAGAGTAATTTTTTTTTGTATTTTTAGTTTATACGGAAGGGTAAGGTGAGGTGAAGTGGAAATCAAACAACCAAGATCTAACCTTTGGTTTATGTAAGCACCTAAGTTGATTTAAGTTTGAGTTATTAAATGATGGAATGGAATCTAAGGTGAGGGTGGTGGATATACACTTACAAAACCTTCTAACCGCACTTTATTCCAATCTATTATGCTTTGGCTCACCTTGAAGGGTACCTATAATCATAGAAAGAAAGGAGTAAAGTGAGCTTAAAAGTTAAGTAAGACGAAAAACACTGAAAAACCAAAGAGAGTTGCCTCCCAAACAACGACGCTAAAATGGTGAGCGTATTTTCGCAAGAAAAGTTAGGGTTTTGGAGAACTCATCATCGTAGTGACAAAAATCACTACTAGATAAAATTTATACTGAAACTCCAAAGGAGCCTCAGGTCGAACACAGGGAGGCCAATGTTTGGTTTTGAAATCCATGCTTTCGATTTTATTTCTTTTTGGTGTTTTTATCTTTTGTAATTTTTTTGGAATTTTAATAGGCAAGAGATCAGGTTGACAACATATTTATCTAACTAATGTACTTACAAAGAGAGAGAGAGCGAAACAATCATATATCTCAAAGGGCTTTCTACAGATAAGAAAAAAGAAAACTACACTAGAAAACAGATAAAAGATAGAGAAAGATGAGAAGAGTCCCCCTTGACGATCACTTGTAGGGCAGAGGATGGGTTAGGATGACATCGTGGTGAGGATCTCCTTCTCAAAGTGGTGTGAGGATGGCCATGGGATGCTCCACGACGGGGAATGAGAGGTGGGAAAAATCATTGTTTTCTACTTTAGAGGAGCATCCTATGCCTGGGACAAGCTCTCTCTAAAGCCTTAGAGGTGGTGGGGGAGAGAAAGGAAGTGATGAAGAAGAATGGGAGGTGTTGGGGTTTTTTTATAGCGGAGGAAAGGGAACATTTCGTGTATTGGGCATTTAGTGACATCAAAGGCGTCACTGAAGCTCTGCCCTAAACATCGCTGAAGGGCCTACTGTCACTCGCACATGTGCGTGTGGCGCGCATGCACTGCTGGCATTGGCTACGATGGTTGGTAGCTGTTGGATCAAAAGCGGATGGCTGAGATGGCACATCAGATTGGGCGTCGGTCAGAGCATGATCGTGCGTGTGCTCATTGGGCAGGCTTGATCGTGGCATGTCGCCGCCCTCTCCGCCGCTTAATGACCATCCAATGGATGCAATCGAATCCTCAACTAGAGAACCTATGTCACATACTTCCTAAATTGCCCCATAATTTATTTTATTCTTAGCCTTAATGTCTTATCCCTGAATTTAAACTCGATTTGGCCCTCTTCACAGTTGATATTCACCCTAGCTGTATCTAGGAATGGTGTCACCAAGATGATCGGTGTGTTTCTCAAATTCTCAGAGTATCCATGTCTAACAAAATGAAATCCACTGGAAAATAGAAATCTCTCACCCTAAGTACACATCCTCGAGAATTCCTTTAGGTGACTTAATTGATCTGTCAGCCAACTTCAAAGTCACCTTAGTCAGTTTGAGGTTAGTTTCCTCAAAGTGATCTAGTAGGAAGGTAGGAATCAGGTTTATGGATGCTCCTAAGTCCAATAAAGCACGATCAAACTCTAGGTTTCCTATCTTACAAGAGATCAAAGGAGTGCTAGGATCCTTTGCCTTTATAAGGAGTTTACTCAAAATTATAGTTTACTTTCTTTAATAGTAAAATCGGACTCCCGTCTTTATTTCATGGCTTACTCTTTGGTGTAAACAAATCCTTCAAACATCGTGCGTAAGCTAATACATGGTAGATTGCATCCATCAATGGAAATGATTATTTTGACTTGCTCAAAGAGCATGACCAAGTCCTTCTTGGGTGCCTCGGGTTTGGATTTCCTAGTTCTTTTTGCCAAGGCCTCGGGAAAAGGTATATCTCTAGGCTTCTCTAGGATTTGCTCAGGCTCTAGGTTTAGGGTAGGTGCGTCCTTCAAGTCCATCCCACACTTGAGCTGTGAACTACTCAACTCGGGTTGGCTAGGATAAAGTGGGTCTTGAGTAGCCTAGCAACTACGAGTGGTAACAGAGTGTAAGCCTACCGAGTTTGGATTGGAAGTAGGAGTTGGCAGAAGAAGTGGTTGCTACTGATATCTGTTCATCGCTCGCGAGATGCTTTTAGAAAGATCAGATATTATTGTCGTAGTGCAAATCACGACGAAATAAATAAATTTTTAAAAGCCAGGAATACCAGTCGTTTGTAGGGAGGCAATCACGATTTTTGTATGGAAGCTTTTCAGAAAAATCACTTTCAACATATATATATGTATATATGTATAGAGCAGATACGTAGAACATCGAAATTTTATTGTATTCAGAAATAGTTACTCAAAATAGAATTTGTTATTCCAAATAGAGAGAGAGATAGATAGAAGGCAAATGGACGACGACGTCGCTTGTGGGATTCTTATGTGAAGCACAACAGCGCTTCAGATCTAGAGTGTAAGGACGAAGTTCAAAGAGGAGTTGTAGAGTGGAAGAAAGGCTAGAGTTGTATCTGGTGGGAGTCTGGTGGAAGATATGTCCTTCAGGGGGGCCTTGGGCCTTCTTTTATAGCTTTTATGAGGGGCAAGATGGGCATTTGAGCCCCTAAAAATATGCAAGAACCTTCTGGTGATCAGAACTTTCCATCAGGAGATCAACAGATCAGATTGCACCTCAATAGACATTCATTTGCACCTTTTATGCTCGGATTGCCTCTAGTTCCGCCACGTGGCGTGCTTTGGAGCCTTGGATCACGATTTGATAGCTCAACTTCCTCTTCACGTGCTCCCAACGCTTCTTCCTCTCTTCGCATGCGCCCACATGCCTTCATCGAGCGCCCGCATGCCTTCGTCGAGCGCTTTATCCTCAGCCATTCGATCTTACGATCGGACGATTTAGATTCGTGCCTGCGCTGCCTTTGAATTCCCACTTCACGTGTTCGCACATTGTCACGCGCGTCTTCTTCCAACGCTTGCTAGTGTGCCACGCGATCGTGCCTTAGTCGCTTGAAGTCGATTGGACGCTTGAGATTCACCCACGCATGCTATCGCTTTGATCTCCTACGGATCATGATCCAATCCCGCATCATGAATGCTATTCGAGCGTGCTCTCTACTGCGCTACTCCTTCCCTTGTGCCACATTTCCAAATCATGCGTAGCCGCTATCAGTCGTTGATGAAGATCCAACAGTTGATCTTTATTCCTCCTCGATAAAGCGTGCGCATGATGGTGACGTGGCACACTCTTGGACTTTGGGCATGGGGAAGTCTTCTTCAGGGGTGGTGTGGCGACGTTGGGCGGCTGCAATGGCACCACGTGGCACCATTGTGGCCATCCATTTCCTCTTCTTTGCAAATGGTGATGTAGACCTTCGATTGAGAAGATTTTTGCACTGTTGGATTGCGATCGTAGATTCGGATCCATCTGTGTGGTTGGATTTTCCATCTGAAACTTGGATCTCTGTCATGTGGCTCCATGGCCTCTGTTCTTCTTTGGACTGCACAAGGTGCCATAGTTGTCTGATCGAGATGATTTCAGGAGTGTTGGACTCTCATCGTCGTCCTGATCAAATTTATATGGTCTGATCTGTCATCCGTGTCTTCTATTCATCTACAATTAATTTCATTTCTCATTTAGTGCATAAGATGATAATATTATCTGTGCAACTAGCAAGCTAACTAATATGCAAATTACAACACTTATGCATGCATTGTTCCTAAGTTATGCGAGAATCTAACTTAATTCAAGTGATTTAGGTTGCATGATTGCTGTGTAATCACACCCCCATGCCTAAATCTTGCTAGTCTCTAGCAAATGCAAGGCTAAATGGAAAGTGGTCCTATATGATAGATTTTGTATCAAGGGTTTGACTAGAGATTTATTTCCAAAATTTTAGTAATCCAGACAATCGTGAATGTGTTTTGTTGCAGCCTATGCAACTGATCCAAGTGAAAAGCCAATCCTCATCTAAAGCTCATGCATGACCATTAGTAAAACTCTATTGGAATAGGCAGGCTTCTTCCCTCGGGGTTATAAAATAATCTGTAAATTCTGCCCCAATTTTTGGCTTAGGTAGAAGATAACTGAGTCAAGTAGATTTGTACTTGGTGGCTCACACTCATCTGGTGCTGCATATAAACTAGTACTTTAGAACCTAGATTTCCAGACTATTAAATAATTCAACTCAAAGAGAGGTAGAGAAACTGTGCACTTTTTAGTTTCTTTGTACTCATTCTCTCTTTCTTTTTTTTCTTTTTCTTTTTCATCTTTTTCTTTTCTTTTCTTTCTTTTAGAGCTCACAATCTCACCAGATTTATCAGTATATTTGGTGGTCTCTCCTGGTATTAACACTTTGATTAGATTTTGATAACCATATGACTAAGAATTCCTCAACTAGTATTTAGGTGGCCAGAAATACAGAAAAGTAGGTCAAGGTTGTATTTGGTGGATCGTGAGGGTGGTAGGTATTGTTGCCTCAATATACTTGAAACAAATTTTAAACTCATAAACTTTTTTTTTTTTCTAGTCTTTTCCTTTTCTAAATTTTTTCTGTGTACATATATTTTTTTTCTTTTCTTTTTTTTCATCCTCTTTTTTTCTCTATATATGTATATATGTATATATATTTTTTCTTATTTTTTCATATCCATATATATACAAACGCAGCGCAGTATAGCATATAAACTTTTATTTATGAGGCATTACGTAGGATTGGGGATGTTTAAGAGGATATCGAGTAGCTTATTTGGTGGAGTGCCTACTCTTGGCACCAGGAAAGGAATGCATAGAACAGCCTTTTTCTGACCTTAACATTAATACCCTCCTTCAACTGAGGATTCCGTAAAGGACAGTCATGAGCATCCACCTCAGTTCTAGTTTTATCAGAACTCACTCTCTGCGTATTTGCCTTATTTGGTAACTCTCAAAAGATTCACACTAAGAATTTATATGTAGAAATCGAGAGCAAAAAACTATGCCGAACTTTGAGTATCATTATCTAAGTATCCAAAAGTTAAAATTCCTCACACTAGCCTTAGAGCACCAGTAGACTTTCTACTCTCACCTCACACTTGTTTGGTGGATCTGCTAGAAGATAGTTTGCCTGACACCCTAATTACTGTCCAAGGGCTTAAGAGAAGAAGCATTGCTTTTTCTCGACAAACTAAAGATGTTTATCGATCTTCACAGAGGAGCCATTGCAAATTCTATGTGTAAGCGTGAAATTATACTGGATTCTAAACTTAAGAATCAACTTAAGAATAAATCCCTAATAAAACCTTAATAGAAATTCTTTATGTCTAAATGCAATTTTTTTTTTCTTTTCTTTTCTTTTCTTGACCTAAAAATAAAACATGCAATGTCCACCTCCTCATACGTATTCATTACAATGTCCTCATTGAAATGTATTTAGGAAAATCAAAATATAATATGCAAGAGGAGGGGATATCACCTGACTATGCTTGTTAATCTCGGTCCACATGGATGTAGAGGATACAAAACTACCTGTAATGAATACTAGGTTGCCTCCCAGCCAGCATTAAGTTTAACGTCATTAGTTGGACCTGACCCAAAAATGACTGATCAGAGTAATGAGTTGAGCTAGGATTAAAATGAAGATATGATCATGCAATGCAAGGATCAATGATCAACAAATGTAGATCAGCTGATGGTGAATACCAAGCTCAAAAGGTCGGAAAAATAAAGTGAACAAGCTTGAAACTATTTGTAGCTAGATGCTATAAAAGAGAGAAACATTAGCACAGGTGCCAGAGTGGAAAGTAGATAGTGGCAACCTTAAGAGGTGATGCATGAGGAAGGTAGATGAGGTGGATAAAGTGTGGTCCATGGGGAATAAATCATACGGGTCCTGAAAATGATGGGAAATGAAAGGTAGAACTCGAGTGGTGTAGTCTGAAATGGTATAAGAACCACTTCGTATGTTAAGTCAGGTGTAGATGGATGTAGAGTAGTTGAGTCAAATAGGATCTAGTGGTCCATCTCACTAGTTTCGGACTTACACACATCATGCTGGATATTCGGATCAAAAACCTCAATCTCATCCCTAGGGTGATAAAAAAACTCATTTGAGTTGCCCAAATCTTGTTTTAATTCATGATGCAAGTCTTCAAATGTAAAGGATGGAAATTCATTATTCTTTTGAATCACTGCCCTAGGGGGAGTAAGATCAGAATCTAGATTAGTTAAAATCTCAAATTCTTTTAGTTCTGTGGACTTCTGAATTTGATTCCAATTGTCTTTCTCTTGAATTATATCTTCTAAGGGAATGCTTTTCTATTCCTCATCAGTCAAATCAAACTCTTCAGGATTCCATGATTCAACTAAATTCTTTGATTCCTCAGATAAATCCTCAAAAGTCATCCCCAATAATTCTGCATTTTCTTGAACCACTTTTCAATAAGGGGATTGTCTGTTTTGTTCAATCTCAAGATGTTGGGGGTAAGGGTCAGATTATTCCTCAGGACTCTAGTGGATGGGAAGAGAAGGGTGTGAATTAGCTAAAACAGAAGTCAAAGTAGATTCGGCTTCTATATGGGATATCTTAGAATGATTAGTATCACCAAATCCAGATATCGAATCTTTTAAGCACATTTGATCATGGTAGTCCTCAAACAAGATCACATTCACATTAGAGCCATTCGACCGTGCTTGATTGGGAGTGTCACTGTCCCCAATCTTTCTATCTTCTTGATCTTGCTTTGATCCTACCAAATCATCCATGTAGTCCAATTGTGTGTCTTTAAACATAAAGACTCATCCTCCAGCCGACCATGGATTGGATCCTCAAAATAGAATGGTTGCAATTTAGGGCCTAAATCAAGATATAATTCCTCAAGTGAGCCTTCCTCCTCAAAGTTAGTTTTTGGGATATCAAGATTACTTATTACGTCAGTTGTAGGCCTAAGTAGGATACGTTCTACGTAATCATAGGAATGCTGGGTGGGCTCGGTGTATGTAGAGGTTGGGATTGGACAAGATGTCATACTTAAGGTTGGATCCTCAACCTTGAGTGGCTTACCATTCGAATGGTAGATCACGTGGTTTTAGGAAAAGCAATGTCGTTATGTCATAGTATAGTGCAAAATCTGATCAAAACATAAATAGTTGTAAAATAACGAGACTTGGAGTCCCAGTCTGATGTGCATATATTTGATTAACCGAAAATGTCTATTAATGCATGTTCTTAGTGTCACATTAGCATTATACATTGTAAATAGTGCATAACATGCATAATCATGCATTTAGGTCAAGTTGTACAAATTGTATAGTAATTGTCTCCTTTTTATGGCTAGGGACAGGGCAACTTGTTAATTGGGGCCTCGGATCGAAGATCCAACCATACAGATCTTATTAGGGCGACGACTGGAGTTCAACGACTCCAAGATCGCCCTGATCGGACATCCGTAGCACCAGATAGAGATCGAGGAACCCTAAAGATAAAGGGCCAAAGTGGTGTTAATCAGCACCTCAGACGACAAATCCGACCGCATGGATGGTTTCGGATCGACGATCGCTGTTTAATGGTGCGAAAATTGGTCCAATCCAACACCTGTGGCACCGTTTACAACACTCATAAGATGGATGGCCAAGATGGCACCACGTGGTGCCATCCTACTCGCCCAACTGGCATTCAGGACCACTGCTGCCTCTCCAAAGAGCCTCCAATGCGTGATCTGGGTCGTTGGATCAAGATCCAACGGCCGCAAGCACGCATGTGCAAATTCATCCTTGCTACACAAGCCCACGCTCAGTGCAGCGGTCGAGTGCGTTGCACGAGTGCGCGACGTGCGTTCGATCCCGCATCTGCTGCGCATGGGCGTGCAATTGGAGCCATGCAATGGGAATCTAGTAGTGCAGATCAATCGATAGCACCCATGCACGATCAAACGCGCAGTGCAAATGCCCGATTGAACGTGGGCACGCAGCACTGGCGAGGGCAGTTTAAGCCATCCGATCTCTTGATCGGATGACTGAGCACATGCGGTCGTGCGTATGCATTGAAAGCACGAAGGCGAGGGGGCGCGGACGTGACGCATGCATGTTAGCCACTTTCAGGCCTTTTGTGACGGATAAATCCATTACTAAAGGCCCTGAATTAATGTTTTTAATGTTGTAATGTCCAAAATTCCCCCACTCCTTGCAATTATAAAAGGAGACCCCTACCATACGAATTTCTCATCCCTTCCTTCTCCTTTCTCCCTTTCCAAAGCTTAAGAGAAGCTTGTCCCACGCCCGGGATGCTCCTTAAGAGATAAAACCAAGTTTTCACCATCGTTCTGGAAGCAGATCCTGCAACGACGACAATGTGCTGCTTCGTTCCCATTCCTCCTACTTCATCCTCCTTTACGCTCCATTCCTCGTCTTCTAGGCATTGTCCCATCTGGCTCGTCCTCCAAGCGATCGTCGAGGAGGATAACTTCTCTCTCGCATTCTTTTTACTGCTTTCTAGAGTAGAATTTTCCTGCTTTCTAGTTGTAATAATTTCTCGTTTACTAGTGTAATCATTTCTCACTTTCTTGGTAGTAGAACCATTATGCAATATCAAGTGATTGTTCTTTCTGTCTCTCTCTTATTGTCTATATTACTTCTATTGTGATTATTTTTCCCTTTAAACAAAAACACAAAAATATAATTACAAATTTTGATTGACGTAGCCTCCCTGTGTTCGACCTGGAATTTCTTTACAGACTTTTCGGTATAAATTTTATTTGTTGAACGGATTTCTTCATGACTCGAACTACAACAACAGGTTTACAAATCCAATTATGAATGCGTAGTCATCCACCAGTCAACATTTTGGTACCGTTGCCGGGGAGGCAACGATTTTTTGGTCTTCTTTTCACATTTCGCGCACTTTTCTATTTTCTAACTTGCTTTACCTCATGTCTATTATTTTGCAGATACCTCTATCAAGGAATCGTAAAGCGGTAGATCAAAGTAAAGTGAAATTGAAGACGACTGTAAGTGCTCCCATTCTTCCCCCTCCATAGATTTCATTTCATCACATTAATTCACACTCCAATTAAACTAGGTGTTTGCATAAATCCTAGGATTAGTTTGGTTGTTTGATTTCCACCCACATTCATTTCACCCTCACATATATAAAAAAAAACAAAAAGATAATTTCTTGTGGGGTAATTCAACCTACACACAACATACACTTACATTCAAGGCACTTAACCTAATTAATTTTCTTCTACTCAACCGAATTCTGATATGTGGAACTGGTACACATAAATCAACACATAAAAGAGTAGAAATCAGTCTAGGTTAATCATTTTGTGTGCCTAACTCAGTGGTGCAATTGTGGCTAATTGTTTGAGTTGTTTGGGCTGCACCACTCAACATAACATCAACACACCAAGTAGTTCATCTTAGGGTTTTCAATCTACGTTCATACCAGGCACTCCACTTTATTTCTGATCTCAAAATAAAAGCGATCTTTACCGATGCATGAAAACATAGTTTGCCTTAAACTTGATTGAATTAAACCTAATTCTAAACCCTAAAACTACGTAAGCAAGTTTTGAACTCTAAAATCTACTCATCGCAAATAATCTTGCTTGAAAACCCTTGCTGTGCACGCACTTACACATACTTAATTGATCATTAAGGGAATAACCCATTGTAAGGGCCCACCACATTCCATAAGCACTACAATCGCAGGCCAAAATAAAATCAAGTAGACGTTGGCATTAAGAACTGATTCACTCTTTAGAGCCTAGTCTGATATTATTTATGATTAACTTGCTTGTACTGATTAATCTGATGTCTAGCTAGGGGAGTAGTGTCAAACAACCGCGGCTAGGGAATACACTAGGAACCGGAGGTGCAAGCTGAAGGAAGAACCTTCTCCCTAGTCCCTCCTTCTAACTGGTTGGATTGAGCAGACACAAGTAGAGTAAATCATTTATAATCTTAAGGCGGGTTCTGAAAGTCTATAGATCCGTAGGCTACCCCACTTAAGGACAGACTGGTTTTGTTGTGCTACAGGGTTCTTATCCCCAGTCCTTTCGACCTTTTCCTAGTTTATGCTAGGAATAAGGTCATTGAATCCCCGATTAGAAGGACCACTAAAGGATTTAGGAGGCATAAATTGGATTTTGGCCAAATTGATCCCATGGCCGATCAATAGCCTCCTCTGCCTCAGGATCCATAGGAGGTATTTCGAAGGCAGCTACAACAAATGCAGAGAATGCAAGAATGGTTCCAGAAAATGCAGGGCTCTCAACCCTTGAAGGATTTTTATGATCCTTCAAATTTTGGGGAATGTCCCGATGTCCAAATTCCAGCCGGAGACGTAGAAATCAAGCCCCAGGTGTTAAGCCTAATAAAAAATTTCCATGGGCTTGACCCTGAAGACCCATTTAAGCACTTGGAGGACTTGACCACTTTGGTCTAAACTACCATGGCACGAAACGAGAATGAGGAGCAAATGATCATGAGGCTCTTCCCCCACTCTCTTAGGGATAAATCCACTCATTGGTATAGGATAACACTACACAAGGGGGTGATAATTATGTTGAATATGGCCCATCTTAAGAATAAAAGGCACAACATAATTAGAATGGGAGCATTGCATGCATCATGTACCAAGATTGCTTATAAAACTGTATTAATGGCCATTTGTGTAAGAACTTGTCAAAGCAAGCTTCAGATGAGCAATTGCATAGCACGGATGGATTGAGAATGACGAACGGAGTCCAATGGACTCAAGATCAGCCAAATCCGACATCCGGAGCTCCTACAATGGGCCCAAGAAGTTCTGACCGTTGATCTGGAGATCAACGGCCCTCATTGCGCCACGTCACCCATGCTCCACCGCATGCCACCTCTTCATCCAGCCAAGATCAGATCTCGACAATCGATCTTCGATCAAATGGCCGAGACTTGCGCGTCCGCCCGCAGTCGCCGCGACAAAGCGCGAGCGTGGCGCAACGGTTAGCGCACATGCCCGCATGCACGCGACGTGGGTTCGAGCTGCGCGAAGCGTGAAATCGAAGATGAAGGTTTTGTGCGGCGAAATTGGGCCGCCCGATCAGCAGTGGGCGGCTGAGATTTCGCCACGTGGCATGCCCACAGCTCGCGAGCGCCCATGCGCGCATGCATGCCGCGTGATGATGCCCGCGCACACGCACGCCTGAGGCGCTATCCAAGCACAGTCGAGGAGAGATCTCAGCCATCCGATCTTCGATCGGACGGCTCTCACGTAGCGGCCGTGAATCGAGCGTGAAGAAGAAACAGCGCGCGTGGTTGACTGGCAATCTGGAGGGCTTCACCAATGCTTTTGGAGTGGTTTTAGCAATGTTCTGGACATCGCTAAAGCCCCTTCTTCGTTTAGAAAGCCCTTAACCCTATTTAAACCCCCTCCAACCACTCATTCAAGGCATTCACTTCCCTTGCAACTACTCCACCTCTCTCCTAGCTAGCTTTAGGCCCTCTTGTAATCGTCGGAGATGATGAGCCGCCGACAGAGCCTCCTTCACCGCCGTGGCTACGTCGTTGCTCTCCACCCTCTATCTCTCTCTCTCTTAAGCTTTCCATTACTTTTGTTTGAGCATGTATTTGTTGTTGTAAGCTATGAACTAAAAGTGCATGATTAATGAAGTTATTTTCCGCTCAGTTGTCACTTTAATTTCCGTTTAAGTTGCATGATCAAACAAGGAACATTCTAACCCCAATCTCTCTCTCTCTATCTCTCTCTCACTTTTCAAAATCGCACCTTTTGCAAGCAAAACTCTGCACTTTCCGTGACAACAAGTGGTAAACAAAATCCGATTTTCATGCTTCCTTGAGATCGACACTCGGACTCACCTCCGTTTACTTATTTTAAAATCGACGTTGGAAGTGTGACTATAACGACACTTCTTAACACACACGCACAACCGCACGTCAGTTTTTGGCGCCATTGCCGGGGAGACAACGGATTTGTTTTGTCACCTCCATTCCACATTCATTCTCACATCGTCTAATGCCCTATTTTCTTTTTTACTTGATGGTTGCAGGAATTCGGTGCGTGGACGGCGAAGCGACGCATCCCACGAAGATAGCAAGGAAGTAGGCACTACGAGGACCGATAGTGAGTAATTCTTCTCTCATGATTGTTTGCTTGCGTGAAAAAAAAAACTAAAAAAAATTGTAAAAATTGAAAAAAATTGGCGTGGTGTATGATTGCTTGACCCACATCCTTAACACATCACTCCACAAAAAAAATGTACACTCTAACATTCTGAATAAATTCTTGGAGTGTTCTTTTCTTTTTCTTGAGTGGTGTTTGCGAAGCCACCGTGAGTTGACCTGAGCCACACCACTCAACCCTAAAATTGACTCATCTAATAGAAGCTGCATGATCATTAGGATGAGTACATTAGGATTTTAGAGCCTCTACAGAATAAAAGGAAATCTACTTTCACTGAGTTGTGTGCAGAACTTGACGTACCCACTGAAACTTGTTTGAAAACATTAATACACGTCAACTCTAAAAAAAATACTAAAGTAAGGATGAAACATTAAAAGACACCATATCTTAAAGAAGTCCTTGCTTGAAAATCATGTTTTGCTAGAAGCACACACCATGAAAGTGGAAAATTAAGAGGCACCACCCCAATCAACGCCTCATCACATAACCCTAAGCACAAGCACTATCCTAACCCTTTAAAACTGAGTAGACGTGCCCTAGGCAGGACTGAGTTAAGTCTCGAAAGGCGAGGTTTTTTTCGCTGGGCACTTGGCTTTCATTCCCTTGGTAGAATCTGGTGACTAGGCTGTGGGGCAGTGTCAAACGGCCATGGTTGTGGGTTCTACGGAACCGGAGGCGAAGCCAAAGGAAGAACCTTCCCTGCAATCCCCTCGTAATCAACCTGGCCAGATTAGCCTTGGGAAGGGGAGTCCAGTGCTTACGGACTTAATCAACTTTTGTGAGATTTCTAGTTCTCCTCAGGAATACACCATAAGGACTAGGCTTGTGTGCTTGATTGAAACACATTTCTCGCATCTGTTGCCCTCCGCATCCCCTCCTGTTCTTCTCTAGTGTATGCACGAGAGACGCTCACTGCATCCCAAGTTGTGTGTTTTGGGGCAGGAATCTAGGCGACGTAATTCTGTTGGAAACATGGCTGAACCTAGGGTAGATGAGGCTGATGATCAACCCCCACCAGATGCTATGGCCATCATCCAAGCCCAAATTAATGCTAACCACCGGCTTCAGCAACAACAAATCCACACCATCATGCAAGCCATACAACGGTTACAGAACCCACAAGAACAACCACCACCACCTTTCCAAGACATACTAGGGTAGCCACCACTTGATTTACCGCCATTTCAGGATCAGCCGAGGCACCTCCATGATTTCTATAATTCCTCTGCTATTAGAGTCGAGCCACACATTAGGATCCCCGAGGGGGGAGATGATTTTGAGCTGAAACCGAATGTCTTAAGTCTGATCCAGAGCCACTTTCATGGAAGCTCAAATGAGGACCCCTTTCAGCACCAAGAGGATCTCAACCGCATAGCACGAACTGTGAAACCTAGGAACATTAGCCTTGACATTGTTCTAATCAAGATGTTTCCCTTCTCGTTAAGAGACAAGGCTTCTCAGTGGCTTAAAATCCTAGGTAGACCCATCACCACTTGGGAAGAACTGAGGCATGCATTTTTAAAGAAATTCTTCCCCTTAGGAATGATCAATGCCCTCAGAAGAGCTATCATTACCTTTACACTCTAGGGTGGGGAACAATTTCATGAGGCATGGGAAAGATTTAATGAACTTTTGAGGAAATGCTCACACCACGAAGTATCAAGGTGGCAATTGGCCCAGATCTTCTACCACGGTCTGGATAGCAACCTACGAAACTTTGTCGATGCCTCATGCGAGGGAAACTTCCTGAACAAAGATGAGGAGAGCGCATTTGAGCTCCTTGAGTCTATGAGAGAGAATTCGCTCAACAATGCCTCCATGAACCAGTTTAACAGGTCCAGTCAACCCCGTGGTGGGATTTATGAGGTACAAGCAAATTCTGGAATGGTTGACATGGACATCATTTCTAAGAAATTGGATCGAGTGGAATTGGTGGACAAAAAGATTGATGAGTTACTGAACCAAACTAGGAACCCCTTACAGACTTTCTACCTAGCAAAGGGAGCACATAATGATCTGGTCCAGCCCTTTACCCAACTGAACCTGGAACAACCCCTAACCACATTTCAGGGAGGGACCTTTGCTCCCTCAACCCTTGATTACTCCCTTCCCTCTCCATCAACATCGGCTATCCTTGAAGATGTGCAAGCTGTCCAAGGTTACCCAATACTAGACCCTTTCTCCAACACTTACAACAATGGCTGGCGTAACATCCCCAACTTTGGTTGGACAAACCAGAAACCACCACAATTCCAGAACCAGCCCAGGCCAAACCAGCAGCCACACTTGCCCCCCTATCGGCAAGGACCACCAGCTAGACCCCAATATAATCAGAATAGGGCGGCCCCTCCCCCACAAAACCAAATGGATGCCCTAATAAAGATGATGGCTGACATGAACCAGAAACATCAGGAGGAAATGGCCTTGGTAAAGGGACAGTTAAGCCAACTCTTGGACTGTAAACAACAAGGATCCCTACCTTCCCAACCACAACCGAACCCGCGAAACATAATTAACAGAGGCCCCAATTTGCAAGGGTTCCAAAGCAACCTTGGGCAGGCTCACATGATCCAGCCAGCCCCGCAAACACCTCCTGGGTTTGGTGCTTCTTCGTCCTCATCTTCTCAAGGATCAACTCATGGCCCCAATGCCACTACGAATGCGATGACCTTGAGAAGCGGCACCAAAACCCAAGATCCCAAATGGCCGACTCTCCCCGAGACTTCACCCGCTAAAATACTCGACTCAGAAAAGGCACCAACCAAGGACCCAGAAATAGAACCAACCCACATTCAGACACCCTACCCTGAGGCCTTGGAAACAATCAAGAAAAAGAAGAATGCTGTGGAAATTGAGCTGTTGGAAATCTTTAAGCAAGTACAGATTAATATTCTGCTCCTTGAAGCTGTCAAACACATCTCTGCTTACGTCAAGTTTTTAAAGGATGCCTGTACACCCAAGCATAAGCCGAGACCTCAAGCACCTAGGAAGGTTGTACTCTCTGAGCAAGCAAGTTCCGTAATATCATGCAACCTTCCACTCAAGCGAACTGACCCAGGAGCACCCTTGATTTCCTGCAATATCGGGGACATGACGTTTGATAGAGCGCTCTTGGACCTAGGTGCTTCTATCAATCTGATTCCAACAACCCTGTACCACCAATTTGGTTTTGGGGAGCTGACACCAACCCCTGTCACCATCCAGCTGGCTGATAGATCAGTGAAAATCCCAAAGGGGGTTGTCGAGGACGCGCTTGTACGGGTCAAGGACTTCTATTTCCCGGTCGACTTTTTTGGTGCTCGACATGGAAGTCCCTGAAAGATTACAGAACACACCCATAATCTTAGGTAGACCTTTCTTAGCTACGGCTAAAGCAAACATTGATTGCAACACGGGATGTATGGAAATCGCCTTCGGGGACAGGAAAATGCAATTGGATATCTTCCGGGTGACAAAGTCTTTTGATTGCGATTGCATTGAGGAACATGATCCCGTGGAAACTCGAGGAATGCCTCACCCTCAGTTCTGTATCAGACCACCAAACCCGTAGTGACTATTCTGACCCATCACCATCATTACCCGTGGACCTCTGTAAGGCTGAGTACCATCACACGACACCATTTGAAGAGATCGATGTTGATCAACTCCCGCCCTTTCCCTTCCCATCAACTGTGGTCCCACCGGCACCCGAACTTAAGCCATTGCCTGAGAATCTCAAGTATGTCTTCCTGGGACCTGACCAGACCTTCCCAGTGATTATTAATTCTCATTTAACTAAAGATCAGGAACTCAGGTTGACTGCGACCCTTTCAGAACATCAGGTTGCCATTGGATGGACCATTTCAGACTTAAGTGGAATTAGCCCCACCTATTGCACCCATAAGATTTACCTGGAAGATGGGGCTCGACCTTCCTGCCAGATGCAGAGACGTTTAAACCCAAACATACGGGAGGTCGTTAAAAAAGAAATTATCAAGTGGCTTGATACCAACATCATCTACCCTATCTCTGATAGCCCTTGGGTGAGCCCCACTCAAGTGGTTCCCAAAAAAGTTGGGCTCACCATTGTCACCAATGATCATGGCGAATCCATCCCCACCCGCACCACCACTGCATCTCGGGTTTGTATTGATTATAGGAAGCTCAATGAAGCCACTAAGAAGGATCATTTCCCCTTTCCATTCATTGACCAAATCCTTGAAAGATTGGTAGGGCAGAAGTATTTTTGCTTCCTGGATGGATATTCAGGATATAACCAAGTTGCAATTGCTCCGGAAGATCAGGAAAAGACCACATTTACTTGCCCGTATGGCACATTTGCATTCCGTCGAATGCCGTTCGGGTTATGCAACGCACCTGCGACCTTCCAGCATTGCATGCTAGCCATTTTTCCAGAAATGGTGGGTGAATACTTAGAGGTCTTTATGGATGATTTCTCTGTATTCGGGAATTCATTCGACCATTGTCTGAGCAACTTAGAGAAAATCCCGAAACGATGTATCGAGGTTAACCTAGTGTTAAATTGGGAAAAGAGCCATTTTATGGTTCAAGAAGGAATTGTCCTCGGTCACATCATATCGCATAGGGGCATCGAGGTAGATCGGGCTAAGGTTGATTTAATTTCCAAACTTCCTCCACCTAGCTTGGTCCGACATATTCGCTCCTTCCTAGGACATGTTGGCTTCTACCGAAGGTTCATTAAAGACTTTTCCAAGCTTTCCAAACCCTTGCCTGACCTTCTAGCCAACGACACCATCTTCCACATGTCTTCTGATTGCATCCAGGCTTATCACACCCTCCGGGACCTAGTCTCCACCGCACCTGTACTTCAATCCCCAGACTGGTCCCAAGACTTTGAGATTATGTGTGATGCATCAGATTTTGCCACAGGCGCTGTCCTGGGACAAAGGCAAGACAAGAAGCCCGTGGTGATCTACTACGTGAGCAAAATGGTGGATGAGGCCCAACGTAATTATACGGTCACGGAGAAAGAGTTGCTCGCAGTAGTCTTTGGACTTGAAAAGTTCCGATCGTACTTGTTGGGATCCCACGTGACTGTTTACACTGACCATTCAACCATCCGGCACCTGTTGACCAAGAAGGACGCAAAGGCCAGGCTCATCAGATGGATCTTGCTTTTGCAGGAATTTGACCTGGAAATCCGAGACAAGGCTGGATCAAAGAATGTGGTGGCTGACCACTTGTCTAGACTTCATCCAGACCACATTGGACCCTCCCTACCTCTGTCTGTCGCCTTCCCTGATGAACACATCTTGGCTGTGCAAGACAAGAAAATGCCATGGTATGCGGACTACGTCAACTACCTGGTTGTAGGACAAACCCCATACAGCTGGTCCAGACAGCAACGGGACAGGTTCTTGGCTGAGGCCAAGCACTATTTCTGGGATGATCCCATGCTGTTTCGCCTCTATGCTGACCAAATCATCAGGAGGTGTATCCCCGAAGACGAAGTTCAGAGTGTGCTTTCCTTTTGTCATGACCAGGCTTGTGGTGGGCACTTCTCTGGAAGGAAAACAACTACAAAAGTTTTGCAGTCTGGATTTTACCGGTCGTCCCTATTTAAGGATGCACACAACTTTGCCAAGACTTGCTCACGCTGCCAAATGCTGGGGACCATGACCAAGAAAGATATGATGCCCCTCCAGCCCATTTTGATTGTCGAAATCTTCTACGTTTGGGGTATCGATTTTATGGGCCCCTTTGCAGCATACAACGGCTTCGAGTACATCCTGGTCTCGGTAGACTATGTTTCCAAATGGATTGAAGCCGTCGCCACCCGCCGATGCGATCACAGGACTATCGTGGACTTTGTTAGGAAGAACATCTTTTCTCAGTTTGGAATACCCAAGGCCATGATCAGTGATGGTGGAAGCCATTTTATTCATTCCCAATTCCGTGCCCTAATTAGAAAATATGGGGTGAACCACCGCATTGCTACCCCGTATCATCCGCAAACAAATGGTTAGACCAAGGTTTCAAATAGACAAATCAAGAACATTTTACAGAAGACTATGAGACCTGACAGGAAAGACTGGTCCACACGACTTGATGATGCCTTGTGGGCATACAGGACCGCTTTCATGACCTCGATAGGCATGTCGCCTTATCGCCTGGTCTTTGGCAAAGCCTGCCATCTCCCTGTCAAATTGGAACACCGGGCTTACTGGGCTGTCAAGCAAATGTAACATGGATCCCCAGTTAGCCGGTGCGCAGAGGACACTCAAATTATCTAAGCTCAAAGAAATTTGTAGGGACACCTTTGACAATAGTCAACTATATAAGGAGAAAATGAAAGCCGTCCACAATCGACTCATTCATAGAAAAACCTTTGAGCCTAACTAGCAAGTCTGGCTATTTGACGCTCGCCTAAAACTCTTCCTGGGGAAACTCAGGTCCAAATGGACTGGACCATTTCAGGTGGTTAAGCCCTACTCTAATGGGGTAGTTGAAATCGCTGATCTTAACACTGGGCACACTTTTACAGTTAATGGTCAAAGATTGAAGCATTTCCTGGACCAGGTTCCCCCAAAGGAGAGTGTCACCCTCGTTGAGGGATGTCACAGAGCACCACCCAGCTGGAGGTGTTAAACTCAGCACTTCCTGGGAGGCAACCTAGGGGATTTAGATTGATCCAGTATTTCACGTCACTTAGGCACTATCTGTTTGAACTCTTATGCATCCATGTACTTGCCAATGAGGACATTGTCCAACTTAAGCATGGGGGGGTGGTAAATTGCATAATCTTGAGCTCATTTAATCAGTCTGAATAAATAAAAAAAAAATTAAATTTAGGAAGAAAACTTAGGCATTAGAAACATGTCAATAGTGAGAAATAATACAAAAAGAACTTAAACACTTAGACTTTTCAGGACTTCAGGCTTAACCAGCCCTGGTGTCCATTAAAATATGGATTTAGCTTTGAATCCTTACAACCTTAATCTATTCTAATCTACCTAGTAAATAAGGTGATAAGTATACGACTTATCAACTCACCCTCTAACTCAGAAAAACTTTGAGTCTAAGCATCTGCACACATTTTTGCACAGACTCACTTCTCGGAGATTTTGACAGAAATTGGGTAGCTAATGAACTCTCTAGGGTGGTATGGCTGGCAAGTTGTCGTGGGTAACAGCCCATTGGCAGGTTGTCCAGAACCCAGCCACAGGCCATTTCTTCTTCATTACCTCTAGGTACATTTGAGATCAGGGAAGCCACCTACGAAAAAACAAAAAAAGAGAAGAAAAGAAAATAAACCACACTTCACCGCACAAGTATGGCTGGCAAGTGATCGTGGGTAACAGCCCATTGGTCGGTTGTCCAGAGCCCAGCTCAATAACTGCACAAAAAGACCAAAACACTTAAGGAAGAAGCGGGGAAGTAGTACAAGCTGGGGAGATATACACTGGAAAAATCCTTGTGTTGACCCCAATTTAAACAAACGTAGGGAGAAAGCTACCAATCGAACAAATACACCTTCAGGCAAATTTATTTCCTTTTCCCGTCACCTAGAGGCAAAGAAACCTGAAGTCTGTCTCAATTACCATTAAGTGAGTCTATCACAACATTCACACCAAGATGCTTAGCACTTAGGTTTTGACCGAGTTTTGGGTGGGTTGGGTAGCCGTAAAAAGTTACCAACCCACACTGAATTCCGAAAAAATTTTAAAAAATATATATATACATATACATATGCATAGTTATATACATTAAAGCAAGGATTCGGGCGATTCGTATTTTGGTAGACACTCGGGTGCTGCTTAGTCTTTGTAGATTAAGGTCTTCGTATATTTCCTCCTATTGACAAGTGACGAAGTGTCTAAGCAATTACTTCTTAAATTCTGAAAGGAAATAAAGGCTAGAATAAACCTTGATAGGGACAAGTAAGGAGTAAGCATTGGGTATGATAACACTGCACAAGGGGGTGAAAATTATGTTGAATATGGCCCATCTTAACAATAAAAGGCACAACATAAGTAGAATGGGAGCATTGCATGCATCATGTACCAAGATTGCTTAAAAACTGTATTAATGGCCATTTGTGTAAGCACTTGTCAAAGCAGGCCTCAGATAAGCAATCGGACCACATGGATGGATTTAGAATGATGAACGGAGTCCAACGGACTCAAGATCGGCCAAATCTGACATCCGGAGCTCCTACAATGGGCCCAAGAAGTTCTGACCGTTGATTTGGAGATCAACGGCCCTCATTGCACCACGTCACCCCTGCTCCACCGCACCTCTTCATCCAGCCGAGACTAGCGCACCCGCCCACAGTCGCCACGACAAAGCGCGGGCTTGGCGCAACGGTTAGCGCGCACGCCCGCACTCATGCGACGCGGGTTCGAGCCGTGCGGAGCGTGAAATCAAAGACGAAGGTTGCGCGGGGCGAAATTGGGCCACCTGATCAGCAACGGGCGGTCGAGATTTCGCCACGCAACGTGGTCACAGCTCGCGAGCGCCCACGCATGCACGTACACCGGGCGATGACGCCTGCACACACGCGCGCCGAGGCGCAATCCTTGTGCAGCCAAGGAGAGATCTCAGCCGTCCAATCTTCGATCGGACGGCTCTCACGTAGCGGTCGTGGATCGAGTGCGAAGAAGAAACACAGCGCGTGGTTGACCGGCAGGCTGGAGGGCTTCACCGACGCTTTTGGAGTGATTTTAGCAACGTTCTGGACGTCGCTAAAGCCCCTTCTTCTTTTAGAAAGCTCTTAACCCTATTTAAACCCCCTCCAACCACTCATTCAACGCATTCACTTCCCTTGCAACTACTCCACCCCTCTCCTAGCTAGCTTTAGGCCCTCTTGTAATCGTCAAAGAGGACGAGCTGCCGACGGAGCCTCCTCCACAGCTGTGGCTGCCTCGTCGCTCTCCACCCTCACTCTCTCTCTTTTAAGCTTTCCATTACTTTTGTTTGAGCATGTATTTATTGTTGTAAGCTATGAACTAAAAGTGCATGATTAATGAAGTTATTTTCCATTTAAGTTGCATGATTAAACAAGGAACATTCTAACCCTAATCTCTCTCTCTCTATCTCTTTCTTTTCAAAACTGCACCTTTTGCAAGCAAAACTCTGCACTTTTCGTGACCAGTGGTAAGCAAAATCTGATTTTCACGCCTCCCTGAGACCGACACTCTGACTCACCTCCGTTTACTTATTTTAAAACCAACATTGCAAGTGCGACTATAATGACACTTCTTAACACACACGCACAACCGCACGTCAAGACCAATTGCAACTTGGAATGAGTTGAAATCGGCCTTTCTGAAAAAATTCTTCCCTGTCGGACATACCGATGCTTTGAGATGGGCAATTACTACCTTTACCCAGTGGCTGGGGGAGTAGTTTCGTGTTGCCTAAGAGTGATTCCAGGACCTATTGTGGAGGTGTCCACACCACAAGGTGCCGAAATGGCAACTCGTGCAGATTTTCTACCACGGGTTGATTGAGCAACTCAGAAATCACGTGGATGCTTTTTTCGGAGGCAATTTCCTCAACAAAGATGCAGATAGCACGCATGATTTGTTTGAGGAGATGAGCAAGAATTCGATCAATCATGCCTCCATGGATACTTTTAACCGGTCCCAGCAGCCCAGATTGAATGTTAGTGAAGTCCACGACTCTCATTCATTCGATATGGAATTGCTTTGTAATAATTTTGATAAGGTGGACTTGGTTGCTAAGAGAATGGAGCAGTGGATGGCTGGAAACTCAATGAACAACTCTTGATCCACTCAATCCCAAAATTCAGGATTCCATTCATCGCGAGCTCCTTCTGGACGGGAGTTCGTGAATCAACTTGATGCGGCTCAACCTGCGAGCCAGTGTTTGTTATGCATAAAGCACATTCTTGCTAGGAAAATGTCGTAGTATAGTGCGTAATACGATCAAATAAAGATATTCAATAAAAGATAACAAGACTTGAGTCCCGATCATTCATCTCTGGGAGGCATTTGTTTTACTTTTGAATTCAATCTTTTACCACTCTACTCTATTTAAAATCACATGTCGATTTATGATTATTACGTATTGAAGTACGACATGCTTAGTTGCAAATATATCAGGAATTGAAAAGAGGCAACATTAATCACACAAAAGATATTGCAATGAGGTCATGGTGATTCTCAACACATAGACATATATATATAGAAAATATATTTTTCATTCATTCATTTGGAGAGTGTTTGCAACATGAACTTGTAGAGGGAAGCTTGCACATGAATGATTAAAAATGTAAAGCTAGCTATTAGAAAATGATCGCATACAAGAATCTACAGGGGATTTTCCATGCATCATTGGGGGAGAATAAGGGCTACACTACTAAGCAGTAAATAAAAGAAGTAAATGTAAAGAGCCAGCTACTAATCTATCAGAAGTGAGGGCATTCGGAGGTGGGCTCCGATGGCCATGGAGTGGTGGAGAGGAGGAAGAGGGGTGGCCAATGGATCTTAGGCCAGCCCTTCGAGAGAGGTTGGAGGAGTGATCCAACATCCTCGCATGGTGTCCTTCATGGTGGTGCTCAACTTGTGGAGATGGAGTGGAGATGGTGCTGGCTAGCCTAAGTGGAGGTGGATGGAGCCAAGCAAGTATGGCCAAAAAGTTGATGGGTGCAAATGGCCACCACTTAGGCCTTTTTATAGACCTAAGGGAAGCTCTCTAGAGAACTATGGAATTCTCTAGAGAGGCCTATGGTGGGAGATCGTGGGAGAGTGAGAGAGAGAGGATGGATGGTGGTTTTTAGATCCACCAAAAGTGGATCTACAAATTGAATAGCTCTTGGTTGCTAATTTTAGCAACCAAGGCAACCACACATGGTAGGGAGTTCTAGAGAACTCTAGGCTAGGTATTTTCGTGTGGATGGTGTTTGTGGGTGTGTGTGGGTGTGTGTGGGTCGAAACTTAGGTGGCTAGGTTGATTAGGTTATGTTCTAGTGGGTTTAGGTCAAGGTATGTCTCAAATTAGGGTTATAAACCCTAATTCACTAAGGTAAAGTGCAATTAAACTTAATACAAGTTTAATTGGGTGTGTGGAAACTTAATTGAGAGTAAAAAAACTCAATTAATTTAGGTCTAGGTCAATTGGACTCTCACTGAGTCCAATTGGATAGTGTGTGATGAGATCAGGGCTCAATTGGACTCAATGAGTCCAATTGAATAGGATGATGGAATTGACTAAGATCCAAGTCAATTAGGGTTAGTGAGGACCTACTTAGGACCTTAGGGAGGTCTAGAGGTGATGTACTAAGGTTAGAGCACCTTAATTTAGGTTCCTATGGGGTTGGAATTGGGTTTAGGGACCTGAAGATATAAGATCGAGGCTTGAATCTCAAAATAGGAAGTGGAGAGCAGTATCAGACGTGTAATAATAGTGTTAGACATCTTATGCTCAAAAATTAGAAGTCTAGACTTATTTTCTGGACGTCCAATCAAAGTCAGGAAGGATTCAAGGTTCTGTCTTGGGTATTCTGCAGAAATTGGACGTCTGACCAAGTGTCTGGACATCCAATAACACTGCAGAAGTGGGTTTAAGGTGTGCGGGAGTTGGCTAAGGGTTCTGGACATCCTATAATTCATCTGGACATCTAGATAAGGGCTGGAGCAAGGGTTTTGGGCCTTCCTAGCGTGTTGTGACCTAATCTATGGGGGGATAAATCTTGGGGAAGTCTCTAGGCTATCCTAAAGCTAGGATGGACCTAAGCCCTTCACATTTTACTGCTTTATTCCTACTTAATAGAATAACAAACCTTAACTCCCTTACATCATTATTCCTACATCTAATCTAAGTCTTCTGCTCCAGCTCTGCTACAGCACCCGTTATTCCTGCTCCAGCTTCAGATCCTGGTCCAGATCCAGCTGCAGATCTTGCTCTTGATCAGTTTATTGCCTATAATCGACATAATGCACTTAATCAGCACATTATAACATTATTTTATGCACAGGTAAAGTAAAGCAGTAAAGATGCAGATAATGCTTATACA
Organism: Thalassia testudinum; assembly: GCA_037157565.1. Classification (NCBI taxonomy): domain Eukaryota; kingdom Viridiplantae; phylum Streptophyta; class Magnoliopsida; order Alismatales; family Hydrocharitaceae; genus Thalassia; species Thalassia testudinum. The sequence goes on from JAZHRO010000014.1 coordinate 116,162,533, forward strand.
TGCATAAATTACCCTAACTTATGCTTTGTCCTAGCGTAATTTAGGTCAATTATGACCTATGATTGCTGTGCAATCATACACCCATACCTAAATCTTGCTAGTCCCTAGCAAATGCAAGACTAAATTATTTACAGCAAGGGTCCCTAAGGGACTGATTATTTTATCAAGTGTATGCCTAGATATTTTTCTCCTTTTTGTTTTCATCCTATGCTCTAGAAATCCAGACAATAGTGAAAGTGTAGCTATGTAGCTTTTGCAATGGATTAGAGTGAAAAACTAATACACCTCTGAAGCTTGTACTTGACCCCTAGTAAAAATTCTAGTAGGATAGGCGGACTTCTTCCGTTAGGGTATTCAAAATATTCTATGAATTCCACCCTGGATTTAGGCTTAGGTAGAGAATCTCTGAGGGAAAAGATTATATATTTGGTGGCTCATTCTAACTTGGTGCTACATAGAGAGTAGTACTACAGAATCTAGATTCCCAGACTACTAAGTAACTCAACTCAGAGAAAGATGAGAAAACCTATGCTCCCTTCTGGTTCCTTTGTATTCATTCTCTCTTTGTCTTTTTCTTTTTCTTTTCTTTCTTTTCCTTAGAGCTCACAACCTCACCAGATTCACATATACGACTTGTATTTGGTGGTTTCACTAGGCATTAACACTTTAATTGAGTTCTCATAACCCTAACACTAAGTCGAAATTCCTCATCTAGTATTCGAGCGGTAAGAAACACAGAAAAATAGGTTAAGGCCATATTTGGTGGATCTCAAATTTATTTGGTGGTATTGCCTCAATGCAACTGAAGTAAATATTCACTCTTTTTTTTTTGCTTTTTCTTCTTTTTATAATTTTTTCAATTTTTCTTTCTTTTCTCTTTTTTTTTCATCATTCTTTTTTCAACATAACACATGCATGAACTTTATTGAGGAGGATTATTAGGGATTGGTGGTACTCAAGAGACATTAGGTGGCTTATTTGGTGGAAGTGTCTACTCACGACATCGGAAGAGATGGATAGGATGGTGTATTTCTGACCTTGGCATCAATACCCTCCTTCAGCCAAGGATTCTGTAAAGAATGGTCGTAACCATCCACCTTAGCCCTGGTTTTATGAAAACTCGCTCTCCACGTATTTGCCTTATTTAGTGGCTCTCAATATTTTGCACAAAAATGTATATGCAGGAACCGAGAGCGAAAACTATGCCTTATCTCAGAGTATCATTACCTAATTATCTAGGATTCCAGAGTCCTTGTACTAATCTTAGAGCACCAGTACACCCTACTCTCATCTCACACTATTTGGTGGATTTTTTGAAGAAAATCTACCTGACTACCAAAACACAGTCCAGGGATTCAGGAAAAGAAGCATTGCTTCTTCTTAACAAACTAAAGATGTTTATCAGCCTTCACCGTGAATCCATTGCAAATTCTACGTGTGTGTGAAAAGTTGTACTAGATTCTAGATTACAGGAATCAATTAGAGGGTAAAATCCCTATTGCATTCTCTTAATAAAATAATCTTATTCATGAATGCAATATGTATATATGCTATGAATAGGTAACCTCATATAATTTGTACTCCATAAAATTTCCCTTTCACGTTACATTCAACTTGACCCTAAATTTAGAACAAGAGGTGAGCGGGTGAGTCGGAAGTGGCTGTTGCGGATGATTTCTAGCTCTAATGAGAGCATTGGAGGTGGAGTCGGTTGTTCTTTTATTTAGGATCCTAAAGTACGTTTTACATGCAGCTCCAAGGTTTTCATAAATGATGGCATAAAATTTTTCAGTTTTGTTGTATCTACCCCCTATGCCTAAGTTCTTGCATGTCCTCATGCATGAATATAAAAGAAAATGAGTACAACAGGGAGAGAATGGGTAGAAATCACCTGTAATTGCTTCTGAAATTATACATTAAGCATCGGCCAACCTGTCAGTATGCAATACACAGAAAGGAAATATGTGAAAAGAGAAATATGATATGTATAAAAATGGTTATGTATAAGATGATGGTAGAATGTGAGGTAGATGCTGAGTTTAACACCTCCAACTGGGTGAAAACTCAATCAAATGTATCCGTTCTAGAATAGGAGCTAGTCAAGATTAAGAGAAAGATGTGCTCGTATGCTCCCAGAATCAGTGGTCCAGAGATGCGAACCAATTGATTATGCACCCCTACTCCAAAAATTCTAGCTACAAGAAAGTGTGGAGTGGTGGTGGAAAAAAGAGGATAATCAGAGGGGGGATCATGATGTTGATTGAGCTGATTTATCATGTCCCACAATTCAGTAGGAAGTTGCTGAGGGAGTAGATCAACATGTATCTCAGAACCAGAGTCTGAGTCATAGGGGTCTTCATAACAATAGTTGACATTAAAGATAATGTCTTCTCCAGGATCTGGATCATATGGGGGTATCCGTGAAAGTAGAAGATTTGTGGGGAGGTTACTGAAATCCTCGTTAGAAATTACTTCGTCCTCATCAGTACTCATCTCTGATTCATCGAAGGCTGACTCTTCAGGCTCGGGGTCGAGCCATTGACTAGGATGATAGGTGCATCCCCAGCTCATTGTACACAAAACTTCACCCTCATATGCATTGGGTTCCTCAGTAATTCCTACCTCATGTAGCATATTTATTTCTTAGGTCAAAACATCTATAGCTACTTCTGGTCTTCGGATGATAGCATCAGGGATAGAAAGTGTCATCTTAGAATCTCTAACATTCGAATTTGGTATGTAGGTGAAAGAAGAGTGTAGATCAGAAGATGTTGGCTCTAGCATAGGTTCACCTGCAATGGGAAGTGGCCTAGATTGATTAGTAGTGTCACATGTAATGTTTGCCTCAAGATCCATATCCTCAACTGGATCTACTTCCCTTATCTCAGTTGGGTTTTCTAACCCATGAGGTTTCTGCCAGGATTTAGGATAAACCGATTGTGGCTCGGTCCTGGAGATATCAATCCTTTCCTCAGTTTCCTGAATGGAGTTCTCAGACGAACCCATTCGGCATACTTTCTGCTCCTATCTCATATCCAAGCTAGATTCTTCTTCCCCTGAGTGATCTTTCAGCATTTGCTCCCGAGAATCTTCTGTGTGTTCTTCTGGTGTAGTCATTTCAGATTCTTTGAGGTCTTCAAGGCTATTTTCCAATTGATATCTCAAAAGTAGTAGTTCTTGAGTTTCCTGATTTTGTCCAATTAGCCTTGTTGTCTCTATTGTTTCCCGAAGGAGCTCCATCACAGCTTGTTGATGTAGAATCCAGCTTTGTCTTTGGTTCGGCTCAGTGATATCTTGGATTTCGTATAGATAAGATGCAACCTTTTCCTTAACGCTAGCTATAGCTCTCTGTATTATGTAATGCGATAGCATATGCACCTGTAGCTCTTCTGGGGTTCCAGGGGGTGAATCAGGTCTGCCCATATTGCATTGGTGAGAAGCAGGAGTATGAAACCCATTTCCTAGGTTATAAGATGTGGTTCTTTGACGGACCGACTGGTATGGGTCATAATATCCAGGGTTAGGATATGGGTTAACCATTTCAGTAACCCGAGGAGAAGGATTAGGCGAAGTGAAAAGTCATCTTCACCACCGTGGGTTTTGATCCCAACGTTGAGTTGATTCAGTGACCCGAGCTCTTAGATAAGCTCATGGGTCCAGCTCTTTTGGATCCTGATTAAGTCCAGATCCAGGGTTAGCCATTGTGGCTATGGGAGATAAAAGTAGGGGGAGAAGATGGTCCTAGCGAGGTGACTCACCTCCTTGGGAGTGGCTCCCAAGGTCCAACCAATTGAGGTCTAAGTGATCTCCTTCCTTGCATACACTACCCAACCCTTGGGTTGGTGTAGCCAAGCCAGACAAGGCTAAGGCCTATCAATCAGATGGTCTTTATGAATCAGATGACCAGATTTTTCATTTTACGTTCTAATTTATGAAGAAAATTCATCATACAACCGACTGAAAGCGATTCCCACCTCTCGGCTAACCCAGCCAAGCAGTTGAAAGCACTCAGTAGTATGACAACAAATTCGAGTTTAATTCATGTTTTAAAATTGATTTTAGCCCATTTTCTTCAGCTGGAGTTTTCTTTCGGTGAGTGGCCCAAAAGGTGACAAAACACACCGACTAAGTCTTAGACTTGATTAAGTCTAGGTTAGCCCAGATGTGGTCTCTAAGTTGTAACCCTAAAGGTGTAACCTAGGGTTCATGCAATTCTAGGATTTTGTTCTTTTGTTTTCAGCATACCACAAAAATTACAATCAGTACTCTGGTAAAATTTCGGAATCCAATTAACTTGAAATTTAGTAAGTAGATTCCTTTTTCAATTGTATTTTCAAAGAATATTTTTTTAGAAGTTTTAATGTTTCAACTAAATTTTTAGGGATTTTTGAATGTCAGGGGGTCAGATCTGGAATTTTTACCCCTGGTCGATTTTTCACTTTGAAATAGTACCAAATGACTTTTGAAAATTTGGGAAAAATATGGAAAATAAACCCAATGAGATCAGCTTTTACACCCCACCATTTTTAGTCCAAAAAGATTCGTAGATTGATTTGAATTGCTTTCAGAATTTTGAAAAATCTTGAATCTGGGTCAGTCTAACCCCTATGCATTTCGCAAATTTTTAAAAATTTTATCTTGAAACTTTTTCGAAAGAATGGTGGAAACTGAAAGATGGTTTGAAAATGAAAGTTTGGCTCGAATTTCAGAATTGTTTGCTTGCTAATTTTTCGGCAATCAAATTTTTAAATCAGACTTGAAATCTGGCCGAAAATCAGAAGATGGTGGAAAAGCTTTTCAAAGGGTTTGGGTTTGAAATCCAAGATTTCCACCAAAAATGTTTTTTTTCTTTTTTTTTCAAAAACTTTTGCACTTCTTTTTTTTTCAAAAAGAATTTTTCAAAGGGTTCAAAGAAAATATCTCTTTTTTCTTTTTGCTTTTTCACACTAACCTAAGATTAGAAAAGAAACCTAATCTATATTTTTTTCAATTTTTTTTTGACTTTTTTTTCTTTTTCACTGAAATGAGTAAAATCTCTTTTTTTTCATTCTTTTTTTTTTTCAAAAGAAATTGCAGGACGTAGATCTAGTCCTAGAGTTTAGAAGAAACCTAATCTAAGAGAATGTGATGTGCACCTAATTCATTTTCCACGCTCGTTGTGTATGTAGATCTTGTTCTTCTTCTATTTTTCTTGCACATCCAGAAACAAAGTAAAGACAAATTTGTCAGGATGGTTTCAAAGATCAAAATCAAAGAAAATGATGTTTCCTCCCCACCAACGGTGCCATTTGTAGTAGAATGCGTAGAGCACGTATTTGATAGGGAAAGCGTTGTAGTATAGTGCGCAATACGACGAAACAAAGATATTCAATAAAAGATAACGAGACTTGAGTCCCAGTCGTTCATCTCTGGGAGTCGTTTGCTTTACTTTTGAATTCGATCTTTTACCGCTCTACTCTATTTAAAATCACATGCCGATTTACGATTATTACGTATTGAAGTATGACATGCTTAGTTGCAAGTATATTGATGAGACACTCATCATGATCTCTAATTACCCCTAATTAACTAGTCTTCCCAGTTAATTAGCTAAGGTTATGAACATATAAGGGTTAATTATAGAATAAGGGATATTTAGTAAAGGACCTTAAAATAAGTTTAAAATGACATTTTATCATTCAATTAACATTATTAACAATTTAATTAATAATTGGACTCGAAATCCTATTAATCATTTCCTTAATTAATAAGATAAGTAACTTAAACTTAATATAAACCTAAGCATATAATAACTTAAGTAATTTTACTTAATCTAATAAATTAATATAAAAAGGTCAAAAATGTAAATTCAAGGTGAAAACATAATATTTACCTTATTTACTAACAAATATAAAATGTTGAAAAAGATAAGTTAAAATAAACCTTGAAAACTTGGGTTTACATTTTGGTCCTTAATATTCATTACAATCGGGCCCTTATTTCTCACACAGGTCCTTAAGATTTATTACATTTAAGTCCCTTTTCTTCCTTTTTCTTCTTCTTCTTCAGCCGAATGAACAACTGGCGGCAGAGAGTCACGTCACCGCATGATCACCTCCCTCCGACATCAACCTTCTTTGTCCAAGCTCTTGCAACTTGCACTCACCACCTCCTCTTGATCCACCGATCTGGATTAACTGGAAATCCTATTTTTCAGTGGGTGATAACCTCACCGTCGTCGAAGATGATGCCGGAGGTTAAGCTCCTCAAGCTCCTTCTTCGGCCAAACCCTGCCATTCTCCTCGCCGCCAACTACTATAAATACCCCCTCACCCCTCGGATTTTATTCAAGTTGGCTCCCTTCCCTCTTCTAACACTGTAGATGACTTCGATAGGCTATTCGTCCAAAACTCCGGTGACTCCATCTCATTTTCTGACTTCCTCCATCCATTCTGATTAGTCGAGAAGATCCACCATGGTCTTCCGCGTCTCTGACACAGGCACCGGCCAAAGGAATCCTCTGCTCCACCTCAAATCCTCCCATCGGAGATCTTTCTTCCACCCTCTGATTTCGTCGTCTGCTATGAACCTTCTACGGAACCATATTGACCCCTTCGTCTAGGTAACAGTAGATTAGGAGTAGGAGTAAGAGTAGGTTAGCTTTGTTAGTTAGGTAGGTAGTTTAGGTAGGTAGATTAGATGTAATTTTAGAATTTCAGTGTTCATCTTCTCCGACTTCGACGAACTCCTTGAGCTCGCCAGAGCCTTAATTTCATCTTTTGAAATCGGTGTCCACCTTCCTTTAACTTCCATGATCATTTCTAAATCACTTAATCGCTTAATTGATCACCTAATCACCTAATTCACATTCCACCTCCACTGACTCCTATCACTGTCCATGGTGACAGTAGTGGGCTTAGATCACCTCCACTGGGTTCTTCATCATCTATCCATCACTTATGGACCCTAATCGACACTATAATACATATAAATGTCACATATAAATTAAATGCCCAATCTTAATTTAAGTTCCTGAGCTCGCTGTCAATGGCAGCTCAGGAGCAGTTCAAACTATTAATTAACTATATATTTATGACTACTATTATCTATTGACTTGTTTTAACCGCCTAATTGAGTGGTTAAACAAGTCCTGAGCTTAATTCAAATCAGATTTTTAAACAAACAATTTCACTATCAAATCTTACATTTAAAGAAATAATGAGGAATTAAATGTGATACTGAGGATCCTTGCAACCTCAGGATCCTTTTTAGATTAAAAATGGCAAGCTTTAATAATTTGAACACAATTTTGCCTTTTTCTGGACTCACCGGAGCTCCAGTGAGCCATTCTTGAGTTTCAGCCTCTAGAATTTGTTGAAAAGCTCTAGAATGATTCAAATCTAATCAATGATTAACTTGAGGATATTTGTTTGAAGATTTAGTGTCTGGAGCCAAAGATTGAACTTCATCTTCTCCAACTCCGGCGGAGTTGGAGAAGTCTGATAAAGAGATATAAGAAGAATTTAAGGAACTCAGAAGCTTAAGTGTAATGCACTGAAGCTGTTTAAACCCTTAGAATACTGTAACAACATCTGATTTCCTCTAACGAACAAAGTCATTTTGAACCTCAGGCAGTGAGCCTGAAACCCTAAGAATATGAGTTAGAACACTTATCTGAAGATCTGAATAAGTTCCTGAGGTTGAGAAGACTTTATTTGAGGCTTTCATTTCCTGTGGAGAAGCTTTTAACAGAAAGTCAAATTTTTGTGCCTTCACAGTCAAACTAAGTTTGATTATGTAGTTCTGAGCTCAATCTGAGGAATTGATGAGATTAAATGGATTCTGAGATCTTTTTGAATGATTTGAAAGAGAATAAAGTGAGCCAAAGTGAATAATTGTGTGAGAATTTGAACTCTATTAATTTGGGTTACTTTTGAACCCAAGCTAACAACAGTGATATTTTGATGAGATATGAACTTGAATCCTGCCCAGATAAGTCAATTACAACCCTTAATACTAGTTTAATTAAATAAGAGATGTTTCTCTGTGTCTGTTCATCCATTTCAGTCTGAAAATTCTGATCTCTGAAGCTTTTAGAGAAGTGGAAAGCTTCCCTGCTGATCCTGAAGGTCTTGTGAGCTTCATAACTACACTAGTAGATGCGGAATAATATTTAGAACCTGTACATACCTTTAAATAAGAGAGAAAAGTCTATCTAAGGACTTTGTGAATTTAAAACCAATTCCAGGCATTAAATAACCCGTAAGAACCCCTGATTTTATCTCTTCAAATTGAAGAGGAAAACATCCTCTAATCCTTAAATTGACCCTACAATTGTGTAGATCAACCTTAGAGCTTTCTAACAAACTTTAAATCGCTCGATTTGGAGCTTTGAGTTGAAAGATATGATCATTTGAATTTGGGTCTAGAAGGGGTTACGATAGTCCCACATCGTCAGTTTCTGAGCACGTGCATGGGGATAAAATGATTTTGTTACATGGGCTCTTCAGTCGTCAGTGCTCAACGCATCGGTTACCGATTTGAGCATTCTGAACCTATCTGAGCATGTGCATGTGTGTGTGCGGGCTTGTGTGCTTGCAGGTGTGCACTCGAGTGGGTGTGAGCGAGTGTTGTGCCCTGGGAGGGCGAGGCCTGGAAGGCCAGTTGAGTCGGATGGGCTCGAGACTATGAACCGAAATGAAATAAACCAAAATCGAACCTAATTGAGATTAAGCGAGGATCAAGTAGGGTCTGGTCCCACCCTGGTCTCAGGGTGTTGTGTATCCTCGAAAGGACCTCGCCACAAATAAAATAAATTTTTGGTTAAAAAGGAAAATAAACCTGGTACAATTGATGGTTCAAAAGAAAGCTTATGGAAAGAGGAGCCACTGAAGGTTAAGGTTAAGCTAAGTGTTGAAAGCTAAGGTTAAGTGAAGAGATGAAGCAAAGGAACTAAGAGAACAGGCACTAAGGGAAGAGAAGAAGGCAGGAGAAGACTAAGGGAAGAGAAAAAGGCAGGAACAGAAGAAGAGAGGTAAGAAAGAGCTTGAGATAGAGATAAAAAGAAAGAGAATGAGGAAGAAAGGAGAAGAAAAGAGAGGCTGAAAACTATAAAAAGGAATTTGTTTTACTTGCATTTCTTTTTAATAACTGTAATAAGGCATATTTTAATAGAATAATTCTTATTGCCTTAATTTCTTTTGAAATAAAATTGGAAAACTAACATGTTTACTTGTTAATAAAGTACATCATCTGAGTAAATATGTTTTTCATATGGAATTTTGTATATTCTTTATAGTTTAAATATTTTGGCAAAATTCATGTTTTAAAATCAACCTAGTTATACCTCCTAAACTAAAAAAGGGAAACAAAAGATAATTGGTGAATTTGGAAAAAAAATTATTATACCTCCCAGTGGACGACCTAGACTCAACCAGTAAAAATTTCAAAAATGTTAGGTTAATTCGACCCTATACTACACAACTAACACAATTTCAAGTTAACCTAAGTGACTTTTTCTACTCTTAATTAAGTGAAATTAACTTAATTACTGAGTTGAGTAAGTCGCATGATCATATATCAGGAATTGAAAAGAGGCAACATTTATCACACAAAAGATATTGCAATGCGGTCATGGTGATTCTCAACACATAGACATATATATATAGAAAATATATTTTTCATTCATTCATTTGGAGAGTGTTTGCAACATGAACTTGTAGAGGAAAGCTTATACATGAATGCTTAAAAATGTAAAGCTAGCTATCAGAAAATGATCGCATAAAAGAATCTACAGGGGAATTTTGCTTTAATCATTGGGGGAGAATAAGGGCTACACTACTAAGCAGTAAATAAAAGCAGTAAATGTAAAGAGCTAGCTACAAATCTATCAAAAGTGAGGGCATTCGGAGGTGGGCTCCAATTGCCATGGAATGGTGGAGAGGAGAAAGAGGGGCGGCCAATGGAGCTTAGGCCGGCATTTGGGGAGAGGTTGGAGGAGTGATCCATCACCCTGGCTTGGTGTCCTTCATGGTGGTGCTCAGCTCGTGGAGATGGAGTGGAGGTGGATGGAGCCAAGCAAGTATGGCCAAAAAAGTGGATGGGTGCAAATGGCCACCCCTTAGGTCTTTTTATAGACCTAAGGGAAGCTCTATAGAGAATTATGAAATTCTCTAGAGAGGCCTATGGTGGGAGCTCATGGGAGAGTAAGAGAGAGAGGATGGATGGTGGTTTTTAGATCCACCAAATGTGGATCTACAAATTGAATGGCTCTTGGTTGCTAATTTTAGCAACCAAGGCAACCGCACATGGTAGAGAGTTCTAAAGAACTCTAGGCTAAGAATTTTCATGTGGATGGTGTGTGTGGGTGTGTGTGGGTTGAAACTTAGCTGGCTAGGTTGATTAGGTCAGGTTCTAGTGGGTTTAGCTCAAGGTATGTCTCAAATTAGGGTTATAAACACTAATTCACTAAGGTAAAGTGCAATTAAACTTAATACAAGTTTAATTGGCTGTGTGGAAACTTAATTGAGAGTAAAACAACTCAATTAATTTAGGTCTAGGTCAATTGAACTCTCACTGAGTCAAATTGGACAGTGTGTGCTGAGATCAGGGCTCAATTGGACTCAATGAGTCCAATTGAATAGGCTGACGGAATTGACTAAGATCCAAGTCAATTAGGTTTAGTGAGGAACTAATTAGGTCCTTAAAGAGGTCTAGAGGTGATGTAATAGGGTTAGGGCACCTTAATTTAGGTTCCTATGGGGTTGGAATTGGGTTTAGGGACCTAGAGATCAAAGATCAAGGCTTGAATCTCAAAACAGGAACTGGAGAGCAGTATCAGACATGTAATAATAGTGTCAGATGTCTTATACTCAAAAATTAGAAGTCCAGACTTGTTGTCTAGACATCCAATCAGAGTCAGGAAGGATTCAAGGTTTTGTCTTGGGTATTCTGCAGAAATTGGACGTCTGACCAAGTGTTTGGACGTCCAATAACACAGCAGAAGTAGGTTTAAGGTGTGCAGGAGTTGGCTAAGGGTCTTGGACATCCTATAATTCATTTGGATGTCCAGATAAGGGTTGGAACTAGGGTTTTGGGCCTTCCTAGGGTGTTGTGACCTAATTTAAGGGTGGCTAAGGCTTGGGGAAGTCTCTAGGCTATCCTAGGGCTAGGATGGACCTAAGCTCTTCACATTTTACTGCTTTATTCCTACTTAATAGAATAACAATCCTTAACTCCCTTACATCATTATTCCTACACCTAATCTAAGTCTACTGTCCAGCTCTGCTGCAACACGTGTTATTCCTGATCCAGCTCCTGATCTAGCTCTTGATCAGCTTATTGCTTGCAATCAACATAATGCACTTAATCAGCACATTACAACATTATTTTATGCATAGCTAAAGTAAAGTAGTAAAGATGCAAATAATGCTTATGCATGCATGAATTACCCTAACTTATGCTAAGTCCTAGCCTAATTTAGGTCAATTAAGACCTATGATTGCTGTGCAATCAGCCAGCATTATTCGGAACCCCACAGGTTCCAAATTGGGGCCTTTCATCCTTGTTTCTCTGATCCTTCCCTTTCTTTCTCTCCATCCTCACCCAATGAGGATGTTTGTAATGTACAGGAGAATGTTAGATCCAACCCTTACTCCAATGCTTATAATCCAAGTTGGAGAAACCACCCTAACTTCTCCTGGAAAAACCCGGGGCAGCAGACCCAATTCTGACCCAGCAACTATGCTCCGCAACAACCAATGTGTCAGGGTCATGTTTATACTCTGTTGCCCCCGAATCAAGTCAATCAGACAACTTAGAACGTCCGTCAACCCATAGGGCAAGCTGATTTGAACCGAAAAATGGTAGAGATGCAAGGATCTATGCTCCAGCTCATGCAGCAAATGAAAACCTCACTGGACAACTTGCAAACTGAGCTCATGGCTAATTCTCATCAACCCGGATCTCTACCATCTCAACCCGTACCCAACTCACTTAATATCCTGAATCCGGGTAATCAAGCCCATGGGTACAGGAATCAGAGGGACCCAAACGCACATGCTCAGGTGATTGAGCAGGGTCCTTCCTCTTCTTCTTCTTTTGCAAATCAATGGTTCTTGCCTAATGAAGCCCCTCCAATCTTTCCTAACCCTCCCCAAGACCCAAACCCGTATGCATCTACTAATTTTGTTACCTTAAGGAGTGGTAAACAAACTCTGGATCCACAACCACACTATTTTGATTTACCGAATCCTGAAGATCCTAAGGAGAGAAAAGAGAACTTTGGAGAAGAAATCAAGGCTCAGGAACCTGATTCCGAAGATCTGACTCACGTTCCTTTTCCTGAGGCCTTGATTAGATCAAGGAAGAAGAATTCTATTGATAGTAATGAGGAGCTTCTGAATATTTTCAAGAATGTCGAGATCAATATCCCACTCCTCGACTCTATCAAGCATATATCGGCTTACATGAAATCTTTAAAGGATTTATGTACACAGAAGCGTAAGTCGAGAGAATCTATTCCAAGGAAGGTGGTACTCTTCGAGCAGGCTAGTTCTGTTATCCTGCACCACCTCGCTCAGAAAAAGAGAGATCTAGGTGCTCCTTTGATTTCTTGTGTCATCGAAGATTGCACTTTTGATAGAGCACTGTTGGATCTGGGTGCATCCACCAACCTAAATTTGACTTCTCTTTATGAGAAGTTCGGATTAGGTGAACTTCATCCGACTTCAGTAACGCTGCAATTAGTAGACTGTTTGGTCACAAATCCGCGAGACGTTATTGAAGATGCTGTTGTTAAGGTTAAGGATTCCTATTTTCCTGTAGATTTCCTTGCCCTTGACATGGATGTACCTGAAAATTTGAGGAGCACGTCCATCATTCTGGGGCGTCCATTCCTGGTTACCGCCAAGGCCAACATTAACTGTGAAAGCGGTAGCATGGAAATCGGCCTTGGGGATCAAAGAATGAAATTGGATATTTTTAAGGAGATTAATAAATTCAAGGATTGTGGATTTATTGAGGAAGTTGAGGATGATAATGTGAATATTGAGACTTGTATGATGGATTTTGCATTTGAAAGTTCCTCCTTTGATGTTGAATTGGAACCGGAACCCTCTATGGCAGACCTGCCATCTTCTGAAGAGGTTATTGATTTTGTTCACTCTCAATCTCTTCCTCTTAATGAGTCTTCATCAGCATCTTCCTTACCTTCAATCATCAACCCACCCCAGCTTGAACTGAAACCAATGCCTGAGAATTTGAAATATCAATTTTTAGGACCATGTAAGATTCTCCCTATGATTATCAGTGCTAAATTAACAAAGGAGCTGGAGATTAAACTGATTAAAGTCCTAAAGGAACACAAGGAGACAATTAGTTAGACCATTCATGACCTTAGGGGGATTGAGCCATCTTATTGCAATCACAGAATATTTTTGGAAGACGAATCCCGCCCTTCTCGTCAGATGTAGAGGAGATTAAATCCAAATATGTGAGAAGTTGTCATGAAGGAGATTATTAAGTGGCTCAATGCAGGAATCATTTATCCGATCTCTGATAGTCCTTGGGTAAGTCCCATGCAGATTATTCCCAAGAAAGCTAGGATTACCGTTGTGACTAATGAGAAAGGAGAATCTACCGTTGTGACTAACGAGAAAGGAGAATCTATCACAACTCGTTCAACTTCGTCATGGAGGGTCTGTATCGATTATAGAAGCTGAACACAGCAATGGAAAGGGTTCATTTTCCTTTTCCCTTCATTGATCAAACCTTGGAAAGATTAGCCGGGCAGAAGTACTTCTATTTCCTTGATGGTTACTCGGGATACAACCAAGTTTCTATCCATCATGAGGATCAGGAAAAAATGACTTTCAACTATCCCTATGGAACCTTTGCTTTCCATAGGATGCATTCAGCTTATGCAATGCACCTGCGACTTTTCAAAGGTGTATGCTGGCCATATTCTTTGACACGGTGGGAGAGTTTATGGAAGTCTTCATGGATGATTTCTCTATTTTTGAAGAATCGTTTGACTCTTGTCTATCTAATCTTGAAATGATTCTTAAATGATGCATCAAAACAAGACTGGTCCTTAGCTGGGAAAAGAGTCATTCCATGACACAAGAAGGCATCATCTTGGGTCATGTAATCTCTGAACAAGGAATCAAAGTGGATAAAGCTAAGGTTGATGCTATCGCTAAGCTTCCTCCTCCCACATCTATCAAACAAATTCGATCATTTCTTGGTCATGTGCGATTCTACAAGAGATTCATCAAGGACTTTTCGAAGGTTGCTCGTCTTCTGAGCAATCTTCTTGCCAAAGAAATGTTGTTTGATTTCAACGAATCATGCTGTATGGCATTTGATTTTCTTAAAATGACAGTCACTTGTGCTCTGATGTTGCAACCATCAATTTGGACAGCCCCTTTCGAGATCATGACCGATGCTTTTGATTATGCAGTCGGGATTGTTTTCGGTTAGAAAGTTGATAGGAAGCCCTCTATCATCAACTATGCTAGTAAAACTCTAGACGAGGCCCAGAGGAATTACACTGTTACTGGGAAGGAAATACTAGCCGTAGTATTTGCTTTGGAGAAATTCAGAGCTTATCTCTTAGGGTCTCACATCATCATATATACCGACCACTCGATCTTGAGACATCTCTTGGCTAAAAAGGGTGCCAAACCTTGGCTTATTCATTGGATTCTTCTGCTTCAAGAATTTGATCTTGAAATCAAGGATAAATCTGGGGTACAGAATGTGGTGGCAAATCATCTGTTGAGACTTCTGAGTGATTCTTCCCGTTCGAACATTCCGATTGCTGATACTTTTCCGGATGAAACCACCCTTACAGTTTCAAGTGTCCAAACCCCATGGTTTGCTGACATCGTTGATTATTTGGCCGTTGGTCAAATCCCTCAGGATTGGACAGAGCAACAAAGGGATAGACTTAAATCTGAGGCCAAATATTACTTCTGGGAGGACCCTGAATTGTACCACATCTGCTCTGATCAAATTATTCACCGATGCATTCCGTTGAACAAATTCAAGAGTATACTCGAGTTCTACCATGCATCTACATGTGGTGGACACTTCTCCGGGAAAAAGACGGCTGCAAAAACTTTGCAATTTGGATTCTATTGGCCGTCTTTATTCAAGGATGCCCAAGATTTCTCGAGGTTGTGTTCCCGATGCCAGACACTTGGGAGCATAACCAAGAGAGATATGATGCCTCTAAACCCAATTCTTCCTATCGAAATCTTCGACGTTTGGGGCATCGCTTTCATGGGACCCTTCCTCCCTTCATTTGGACATCAGTACATTCTCGTCACTATTGATTACATGTCCAAATGGATCGAGACGATTCCCACCCGAACCAATGACCACAACGTTGTCATCGATTTTGTCAAGAAGAACATCTTCAGCAGGTTTGAGATGTTCGAGGGCCATCATCAGTGATGGTGGCACTCATTTCACTAATGCCCAGTTCCGTAATTTGCTAGCAGAATACAAGGTTAATCATAGAATCTCAACACCTTTCCATCCTTAGACGAATGGATAGGCCGAAATCTCCAATCGGGAGATCAAGAATATTCTGCAAAAAACGGTTAGGCCTGATCGCAAAGACTGGATTCGAAGGCTTGAGGATGCTCTTTGGGCCTACTGTATGGCATATAAAACACCCATCGGCATGTCTCCGTTTCATCTGGTATATGGAAAGGCATGCCATTTACCTATAGAAATTGAACATAGGGCATTCTGGGCAATCAAGCAGTATAATTTAGATTTGAGTTTAGCCGGGAAGACTAGGAAACTCCAACTATCTGAGTTGGAGGAGCTTAGAAATGATGCGTATGAGAATGCCAACATCTATAGGGCTTAGGCCAAAGCTCTTCATGACCAATTGATTTCCCGTAAGAGCTTTGAGCTGAACTAGAAGGTCTGGCTATTTGATTCTCGACTTAAGCTCTTTCTTGGCAAACTTAGGTTAAACTGGAATGGCCCATTCATTATCGATCAGATATTTCCAAATGGAGCTGTTCATTTCTCTAACCCGAAGACCTGTAATTCATTCAAAGTCAACGGTCAATGTCTGAAACCTATTATTGACCGAACTATTTCAGAACCCGTCTCAGACACGGTTGCTCTAGCCATGTTGTGACTTCTTTGGCTAGACTTCGCCTAGCTGACAGCATTAAACTTAGTAGCTATACAGCCTGACTCAGAGCTGACCCGAGCTTCATATTCAAGTGATATCCTCTGCACTCTATCCTTCCTTTCATGTCGTTTATTCTCAATGTGGACATTGCATCAGCTAGGCATGGGGGGGTGGATTCATTTCTGAATCATTTTGGTAGCTCTGTGGAATT
This sequence comes from Thalassia testudinum, assembly GCA_037157565.1. NCBI lineage: Eukaryota > Viridiplantae > Streptophyta > Magnoliopsida > Alismatales > Hydrocharitaceae > Thalassia > Thalassia testudinum. The sequence goes on from JAZHRO010000014.1 coordinate 116,178,882, forward strand.
TTTGTTCATTCTATTTATTTTCTTATATATATATTAAAAAAAAAAATTTAGGAAGGAATACTTGGACATTAGGACCTTTCAATTTTAGGAAATATTACAGTAGGATCTGAACACTAAGTCCCTTCAGGTCTTTGGGCGAAATCAGCCTGGGTATCTACTAAAATGTGGATTTGTTATCAAGTCCTTGCCATCCTGAATTCTATTTTAATTTGATTAAATAAGTTTGGGTGATAAGTACATGACTTATCAACCCACCCTCTGATTTGAGGGAACTTTAAGTCTAAGCATCTACACACTATTCATCACTGACTCGTTGTTCAGTGGTTTTAGCGGAAATTGGGTGGCTAATGAACCTTCTAGGGTGATATGGCTGGCAAGTTATTATGGGTAACAGCCCATAGGTAGGTTGTCCAGAGCCCAGTCACTGGACCACTCTCCTCTTTCTACCTTTAGGTAAATCTTACACCAATAAAGCCACCTACTTAAAAAGAAAAAAAAGGCAAAAAGAAAAAGAAAAAGAAAAAGGAGAAAAGAAACAAAAAGAAATAAGCCACACTACGTCGCACGAGTATGGTTGGCAAGTTGTCAACGGTAATAGCTCATCGACCGATTGTCCAGAACCCAACTCAAGAAATGCACTAAAAATTCCAAAATACTTAGGAAGAAGCAGAGAAGTAGAATAAGCCAGGGAGATATACACTGGATTCACCCTTGTGTTGATCCCATTAAAAAATAAAAGTAGGGAGAAAGCTACCAGTCGTAAAGATACACCTTTAGGCAGAACACTCTTTTTAAGGTCACCTAGGGGTGTAGAAACCTGAAGTCTATTCTGATTGTCGATCAACGAGTCTATCACATTCACAAAAAGATGCTTAGAACTTAGGGTTCTCATCAAAACCTGGGTGGGTTGAGTGGCCATAGAAAGCCACTCTGTAACCCTAAACTCAAAAATCCAAAAAAATTATAAAAGAAGAAAAAGTGAAAAAGAGATCTTTGAATAAGGTGAGAGCTTGAGGCAGACTGCATTTTGGCAGATAGCCGGGCACTATTGTGTGTTTGAAAGTCCAGGTCCTAAGTAAAAACTTCTTAATGTTGAAAATGATTTGTGCCCTAGTAATTCAACCTAATTCTTTTATAAATAACATGTAGTTTTTGCTAGGGACTAGCAAAAGATAGGCATGGGGGTGTGATGTGCATACATCTGATTAACCTAAAATGTCTATTAATGCATGTTTTTAGTGTCACATTAGCATTATACATTGTAAATAGTGCATAACATGCATAATCACGCATTTAGGTCAAGTTGTACAAATTGTATAGTAATTATCTCCTTTTTACGGCTAGGGATAGGGCAACTTGTTAATCAGGGCCTTGGATTGAAGATCAAACCATACGGATCTGATTACGGCGACAATTGGAGTTCAACGACTCCAAGATCGCCTTGATCGGACATTTGTAGCACAAGATAGAGAATGAGGAACCCTAAAGATCAAGGGCCAAGATGGTGTTAATCTGCACCTCAGACAACAAATCCAACTGCACAATGGGTTCGGATCGACGATCGCAGCCTAACTGTGTGAAAATCGATCCATTCTAACACTCGTGGCACCGTTTACAACACTCAGAAGATGGACAGCCAAGATGGTGACACATGGTGCCATGGTAGCTACCCAACCGATCCTCAGAACCACTGCTGCCTCTCCAAAGAGTCTCCAACGTGAGATTTGGGCCGTTGGATCAAGATCTGATGGCCACAAGCACGTGCACGTAAATTCATCCGTGCGACACAAGCCCATGCGCAATGCAGTGGTCGAGCGCGTTGCGCTAGCACACGACGTGCGTTCGATCCCGCATCTACTATGCGAGGGTGTGAAATTGGAGCCATGCAATGGGCATCCAGCGGCGCGGATCAACTAATAAACCCCATGAGTGATCAAACGCGTATTGCAAATGCCCGATTGAACACTGGTGTGCAACGTTGGCGAGGGTAGTTTAAGCCGTTCGATCTCTTGATTGGACGACTGAGCGCGTGCGGTCATGCATATGCATTGAGAGCACGAAGGCGAGGGCGCGCACGTGCGGTGCATGCATGTCAGCCACGTTCAGGCCTTTAGTGATGGATAAATCCATAACTAAAGGTCCTGAATTAATATTTTTAATGTTGTAATGTCCAAAATGCCCCCACTCCTTGCAACTATAAAAGGAGACCCCTACCATATGAATTTCTCATCCCTTCCTTCTCCTCTCTCCCTTTCCAAAGCTTAAGAGAAGCTTGTCCCACATCCGGGATGCTCCTTAAGAGCTAAAACCAAGTTTTCAGCTCCATTCCGGAAGCGGATCCCACAACGACGATGACATGCTGCTTCGTTCCCATTCCTCCTGCTTTTTCCTCCTTCCCACTCCATTCCGCGCCTTCTAGGCATTATCCCGTCCGGTTCGTCCACCAAGCGATCGTCGAGGAGGATAACTTCTCTCTCCCATTCTTTTTACTACTTTCTAGAGTAGAATTTTCCTACTTTCTAGTTGTAATAATTTCTCGCTTTCTAGTGTAATTATTTCTCACTTTCTTAGTTGTAAAAATATTATGCAATATCAAGTGATTGTTCTTTCTCTCTCTTATTGTCTATATTGCTTCCATTGTGATTATTTCGCCCTTTAAACAAAAACACAAAAATATAATTACGAATTTTGATTGACGTAGCCTCCCTATGTTCAACCCAAAATTTCTTTACAGTTTTTTCGGTATAAATTTTATTTGTTGAACGGATTTCTTCGCGACTCTAACTACAACGATGGATTTTCAAATCCAATTGCGAATGCATAGTCATCCACAAGTCAACACGGTTGTTTGTCACTGGGAGGCGTTTAGGAAATGAAAATTAATTTCGATCTTGCTCGCTCTACTTGCTTAAGATCACATGTCGATTTACAATAAGTACGTATTCATGCACGACATGCTGTTGCAATAGAAATATTAAATGAGCGCAAGCAACTGATTATCATGAGAAAGAAATTGCAATCAAGCACATGGTAATTTTCACGCATAGATATATAGATATATAAAAATGATTTCATTGATTGCATCAGAGTTCAAAGCATAGTTAGAGGAAGGCTTGTAGAGGAATGCTTGAAAACATAAAACTAGCTAGCAGAAAATGACTACACACATGAATCTATGGGGGGATTATGCGTGCATCATTGGGGGAGAAATATGGAGCTACACTAATAAGCAGTAATAAAGTAGTAAATCTACGAAGGACTATCTACTTATGTAATAGAAATAATGGCATTTAGAGGTGGGCTCCGATGGCCTTTGACTTGGTTGAGAGGAGAAAGAGGGGCGACCAGGGGCGCTTAGGCCGGCCCTTGGAGAGGTGAGGAGGAGGTGATCCAAGCTTGGTGTGGAGGTGGTGGAGTCGTGGTGGAGCTCGTGGAGATTGAGGTGTGAAGGTGGAGTTATGCTATGGAATGAAGCCAAAAGTGAATGGGTGCAAATGGCCACCCCTTAGATCTTTTTATAGACCTAAGGGAAGCTCTCTAGAGAAGTGTGGAACTCTCTAGAGAAAGCACCAAGTGTGGCCATCTAAGGGAGATAGAGGGTGGTTTTTAGATCCACCAAAAGTGGATCTACAATTTGAATGTCTCTTGGTTGCTAAGTCTCTTGGTTGCTAATTTTAGCAACCAAGAGTGAAGCCACCTTTAGAAGGACCTAGAATACTCTAGGTGGTGTGAGAGTGCGTGAATGGGTGTGTGTGTGTGGTCGTGCCCAATGTGGCTAAGTGGTCTATGTTAGGTTGTAATAGGTTTAGGTTAGGTAGGTCTCAAATTAGAGTTGCAAACCCTAATTTGCTAAGGAGAAAATGCAATTAAACTTAACACAAGTTTAATTGAATGAGTGTAACCCTAATTGAGAGTAAAATAACTCAATTAGGTCAGGCTTAGGTCAATTAGACTCTCACTAAGTCTAATTGGACTTGTATGGGTTGAGATCTAAGCTTAATTGGACTCTATGAGTTCAATTGGCTAGGCAATGGTAACTGACTATGATCTAAGTCAATTAGGCTTAATGAGAACCTAATTAGGTTCTTAGAAAGGTCTAGAGGTGGTGTACTAGGATTAGGGTACCTTAATTTAGGTTCCTATGGGGTTAGAATTGGGCTTAAGGACCTAGGAACTCAAGATCAAGGCTTAAATTCCAAGACAGGAACTAGAGAACAGTTCTAGATGTCCAATAATAGTATTAGACGACTTATACTAAAAAATCAGAAGTCCAAACTTGTTGCTTGGATGTCCAATCAGAGTCAGGAGGGATTCAAGGTTCTGTCTTGGGTATTTTGCAGAACTTGGATGTCTGACCAAGTGTCTGGACATCCAATAACACCGCAGACATGGGTTTAAGGAGTGCGGGTTGTGGCTAAGGGTCCTGGACTCCCAATAACTTGTCTGGACATCCAGATAAGGGTTGGAACTAGGGTTTTGAGGTTTCCTAGGCTATGGTGACCTAATCTAAGGGTGGTTAAGGCTTGGGAAGGCTTCTAGGGCTATCCTAGGTGATGGGATAATAAACGCCAGTTTATCATCATTCTTATGCATTAAAACAAACCTAGCTCTTAGGATTTTGCTCCGTAAACGCATTTTTTGTGTTGCATTTAGGCATTAATTAGGCTAGACATGCATTTCACTTTTTGTTGTCTTTTTAATGTGTTTTTTTGAGTGTTAGGGATATACAGATTGCCAGATCCCTAGAACCCTAGCACTCAGGAAGGCAACTGGTGAAGGAGAAGCTCTCACCAGCTGGAACTCAGCTTGATCCAGCTCACCATAATTGAAATTCAGTGCACCTAAACTAGGGTTAGCTCATCCTAGCTCCATTAAGCTCATCTCAGCAGAATGGCAGGCCAAGAGAGCTCATCTTAGCTCACCCTAGCTCAGGTCAGCTCAGATCCAGCTCAACTTAGCTGAGTCTGTCTCATCTCAACTCCCATTAGTCCATAGGGAGCCCTAGCTAGCTCAGCTGAGTTGACTGGAGTTCACCCCAGCAAAAGTCAGCTACATCGAGCTCCACTCAACTCCAGCTAGCAAAAGATGACTTCATTTCAGCTCAGGAAGCTCAAGTCCAGCTCCTAGGAACTTAGCTTAGCTCAACTTAGTTGAGTTAAGCTACCTTACTTACCTCAACCAGCTTGATCCACCCCAAGAGAACCAGACCCAGCTCACCTCAGCTCTTTGTTGTAGAAGCCAGCTTACCTTATCTTGGATTAGTAGCTAGCAAAGAACTAGAAAGCTAAGCCAGCTAAAGTAGATCCATGCCATCCTCTTTAGCAGCTGCCAACTCTAGTTCAGCTCCAGACTTCCTCTGTCCAGCTCCTCTTCACAAACTCTAGCTCCCATTGCCTCCACCTCTACTCCATTACTAGTTAAGCTAGCTTAGCTTAGCTAGGTTCTAGCTCCCTTGGCATTTAAAACACTAAAACTCTACCAAACTAGCTCCACCAACTATGCCCTACCTAAGCTCACTTAAGCTAGCTCCATCCACTCCAAGTTGGCGCCACCACTGTCACCACCTTCACCCCGCAACCATCACCAAAGGGCACCAAGAAGTTGGTGCCAAAACCACCCTAACTAACCCCCTTTCTTGGCACTAACTTTTCCCTCCAAAAATGCGCTAATGTCCACCCTACACCTAAGCTTGAAGCCCATCTCCACCTTCCATTTTCCCTCCAAAATTGCCCCCCTTCTAGAACACCATTTTGGCGCCAAAATGGAGGTACCCCCGCCACCATGGACGTCCACCAAGGGGTGGATTCAACCTATAACTACACCCCCCTTGCACCGTTTAAGGTATCGCCAAGTGATCTCCACCTTAGGATTCCTAACCACCATCCCAAACTCCATCCTAGCCACCCATTACCTCCATGCCAACTACCCATTACCCACCACTATATATTCCCACCTAATTACCCACATTTTTCCATGCTCCCTTTAGTTAAATCTACCCCATGCCCACCTCATACTTGCAGCCAAGAAGAAGGAGTAGAGAAGAAGATTAAGGGGGCACATCACCCGCCCCTTTGGTGCCTTCTCCCCATTCCTTCACCTTGTGCCACACTAAGAAGGAGAAGCATTCCACATCAAGGAGGATGGCCAGGCAATGGAGGAGAAAGGGTGGTGCACGCCCACCCTTGGATGAAAGAATTGAGGTGGAGAGCAACCACCTTGGAGGAGCATTCAAGGAAGGAGAAGGTGACCTTCTTTTCAAGCCAAGGAGCAACTAGGCTTGGAGCAAGAAGACTCCCTTCTTCACCATATTTTGCAAGAGGATTTCTGTTTTTATTGCTTCTATATTTTCCATTGTAAGTAGAAGCATTCCTCTACATGTTTTTTGCAAAACACAAATTATATTAAATCAATTTGCTTTTTTTTCATTTTCTGTTGCATTTGCTTTATCTTTGTTCTAGCACTTTTTCACTTCCACCTCATAATTACTCTAGGCCTCCACATGCCTAGAGTGAGCTTAGGGAGGGGTCATATTTGTCACTTAGGTTTTAGCATAGTGATTATAGGTGTTAGTTGCTTTTCCATCAACAATTCGCATTTCTCCTTCATTACTTGAAGACATAAAAATTATAAATTGAAAAAGATTAAAAAGAAAGTTGATTTCCATTTCCAAGCAAGGGATTTGATTTGAAAACAATTTGGCCTCCTTGGTTGACCCTAGATACCCCACTATCTAGGTTATAAATTTAGGAGTTGATTGATTTTACGCGTTACAACGACGTATTTTTACAAACCGCGTAAAATTCACTATCACTTTTTGGCACCGTTTCCAGGGAGGCACGGCTTTGCATTTGTCACTTTTCTCTTGTTTGAAGTGGATCTCATACCCTTCTCTCTTTTCATTTCATGTGTGCATGCATTGCTGGAAGAAAGTGGGATTCTGAGACGATTGCAATATCTTGTCTTCCCGTGGATTTTCAGGTTGGTTCCCTTTTCTGGTCATATAATTCGCTAAAAAACTACCAACAACACACTAAACTTGGCTTTTAGGACCTTAAACAACTTAATTAAATGAAGTGGTGAAATTTAAAATTCATTATTTGCTTGTATGCTTCATTAAACACCACTCCAATTCAAGTGTTAGTGTTTTGTTTTTCAGGTCCAGATTTCTATCTGGAAATAAAAAATCAATGTCTGACACCACAAGCCACCTAAAATCATAAAATTTCACTCAGTGATTCCAAATCAAGTAAGGAACATCTTCTCCAAATTTCAGTGTAATTGGATTTGAATTAATTTTTAAAAATTCATCGACTGCATAGGGGTCACACCCTCTAATCTTCCTATTTTGCTACAGCCCATGAATTTTTGGAATTTTTATAGTCATCCAATCTTTGCTAAATATAGCTTTTTGGAATCCTTGTGCAATTATACACATCATATAAAATCACCAAAATTTTGTGAGGCTGGTGATGATACAGAAAGTCCAAATTACCCACAGGTATCATTTCTAGGCTTTGACACCAGCACAAATAAAAATTCAAGAAAAATATCAAACAAATTCCAAAAATCTTAAAAAAAGCTTTTCTGGAATTCTTGATTAATTTTCTTCAAAGTAGTAGTGTTGTTTGACTTGTTTAGACCACTACTTAATACAGAAAGCCTAAAAACAATTCATTGGTAGTAATTTTCCATCTTGGGGACAATTGGATTAGGGTTTCTTTCTTTCTTTTTAGAGACCAACATTAAAGGAAATTAACCATCACCAATACAACTTGTTTTTCCTCTGATTGTGGAGTTTCGAACTTGTTTGAAAATGTGAAAAGAGAAACCCTAAAACACATTGAATTAAATCAAATCCTAAAAGACAAAAATACAAGAAATTGTGTGACAACTTGCTTTTTAATTGGAACCACTTTCCAATTCCTACACACACACAAAAAAGTTGAAATAATATGGCAATAACCAAATCAATGCCCTCCAAATTTCGTGTGCACTTTAGTATCCTAGACCTAACTAAAATTTATAGCAACTTGAGCCCTAAGGTTTCATCAACGTAGGATTGCTATCTAGGTCTTAAGTTCTCTTTAGTTGACATCAATTCTGTTATCTATATCTGGTGTTCATGCTGAAGGGCCGTGTCAAATGACCATGCACAGGTTTGTACAAGCACCTGGGATTTTCCTGGGAAATGCTTGGGCCCAAACCTCCCCTTAAACAACTTGGCTAGATTTGTTGACAGAATGGGTATTCACTAGTGATTACTTATTTCATAGGTAGACCAAGTCTTAGGTTATTTTTAGGGAGTCACAATTAAGTTAGGTCTAGAATTTGTTGTTTGAATTGCACACTTTCTCTCATCTCCATCTCTTCTCCTCTCCTCCCGTTCTTCCATTTTAGGCATGAGCGACGATCTCAAAATCCGCACTTGGAGGGACCATTTGATTTCACCCCACGTGCAAAATGATTGCTTTTCCTTTTTCTTCTTCTTCTAAAATGGAAAATCAACAAAATAGGTCCACTAACCCTTCCACTTCCACCTCTAATCCTACCTCTAACCCCACTACTAACCCTAATTCTGACCCTTCCACCGAAAACCCGCCCACCTTTAACTTCCCGCACTTGGAGCTCCCCAATGTTGATTTGTCTCAATCACACCATCAAGCTCCCCCACCTGATCTCTTGACAATGATGACTGAGTAGATTTCTCAACTGAATGCCAATCAACAAACATTGACTAGGAATATCCAAAACCTAGCCAACCAAAGGTCCAACCCACCACCCTGTTAGTAGCCCATAATTCCTCTAAAAGATTTTTATGATCCTTCTTATTATGAGGAACGACCAGGGGTGGTCATACTAGAAGGGGACTTCAAAATCAAGCTGGCAGTTCTGAACTTGATTAAACACTTCCATGGCCTTCCTAGGGAAAACCCATTCAGCCACCTTGAAGAGCTAACTCTTCTTGCACAAACAACCCATTCCTGAAATGTGCAAGAAGTCCTTTGGCTGATGTGGCTATTTCCATTATCTCTAAAAGATAAGGCTACTTACTGGTTCAATACCATTGGCCGACCCATCACAACTTGACCTCAACTCAAGAGCACCTTCCTCAAGAAATTCTTTCCCATAGGTCATACTAATTCCCTACGAAGATCTATTACGACCTTTCAACAAAAATCTGGTGAGAGTTTTCATGATTCTTGAGAAAGATTTCAAGATCTCCTAAGAAGTTGTCCGCACCATGAGATTCCTTTATGGCAGCTTGTGTAGATCTTCTATCATGGATTAGAAGATCAAATTTGATGTTTTGTCGATGCCTCGTGTGGCGACAACTTCTTAAATAAGGATTGTGAGAGTGCCTATGACCTTTTTGAAGAAATTGGTGAAAACTCATTTAATCAAGCTTCCATGGACACATTTTGCAAAACTCCAAACCTACAGTTCAGTGTTCATGAAGTAGGCACCCAAGCTATCCCTATCACCCAAGATGATCTTCAAATGATCGCCAAAACTCGACCAGATGCACATTAACCAAAAGAAGATTGATGAAAGACTTGCCACATCAACCCAAGATCCATATAGTCCACATCTAACCCAACCTAACTTTCCACGAAGAGAAAATTTGCACAATCTCAACACTACTTCTACTGATTATTACCAGTATTCTGAGGTTGCCCATGATTCACTGGGGAATTACAACTATCCAGATGTTAACCCCACTCAAAATATTTCTACCATCTATGAGCCATTTAAAAATTCTTCAAATTGGAAGAATTACTTGAACAACTCCTGGAATAATCAGTTTCCTCCCCAACCAAATCAACTTAATGGGTATGGATCTAATTTGACCTTTCATCCTAGGCCATCCCAACAAGACATCAATGCCTAGATGATGAGAACCCTGTAGGACATGCAGACAAAGATGACGAAAGTAACTCGCACCATCACAAATCTGAATAATCAGATCGGGGTTACTCCTACTCAAAGACCTGAAGGACATCTTCCCTCCCAACCCATGCCCAATCCTAATCACCAAAGGAACCAATATCTGGGTAGAAATCCACACTACCTGAATCAGCCTCCTACCAATCCACCACCTCAGTAGCCTCCCAGGCTTCCACAACCACAACTACCACCACCTCCTCAAAATAATAATCTGACTACACATGCAGTTACATTGAGGAGTGGGAAAACCACCATTGATCCTGGGCCTTCAAAAAATCTGGTGAAATCCCCATCTCTGTACAAATTGACTTTCCACCTCCCCATCAGGAAGAAAAAGACAAAAATCTCAAGACACGACTCCTATCCTTTTCCCACAAGCTCTCCACCCCACCAACAATAGAAAAAAGAAATCTAAGCCCACCATAGAAGAACTCATAGATCTATTTGGGCAAGTTTAAATCAATATTCCTCTCCTAGATGCCATTAAATATATACCTGCCTACGCTAAATTTTCAAAGGAGATCTATATTCCAAAAAGGCAGGCAAAAAATCTAGGACAGGTACATCTTTCAGAGACAGTAAGCTCCGTCATACAGAGTAAGCTGCCTCCTAAGATGAAAGATCAGGGGGTGCGATTAATTTCAGTTATTATTGATGATACTACCTTTGATCGCGCCCTCGTTGATCTTGGTGCCTCAGTTAATATCATTCCCACAATTTTATTTGAAGAGTTTCAGATTGGTGAATTAAAATTCGTCGAGGTTACCCTGCAATTAGCCAACTGATCTACAATTAAACCTCATGGGATTGTTGAAGATGTTTTGGTCAAGGTCCAAAATTGTGTCTTCCCTACGGACTTTCTAGTCCTTGACATTGAGGTACCCGAATCTTAATTGAATGCCCCAATAATCCTTGGACACCCTTTTGGCCACTGCAAAGCCAAATATCAATTGTCACACAAGCAAAATGGATATCACCTGCGCAAACCAAACTATCACTCTAGATATTTTTAAATCCTCCAAGAGATTCCATGATGATAACTTTTTTAAGGACTCAGATAGTGAAATTTCAAATATGGTGGAGGAGACAATGTTGATAGATACCCTTACCGACCACAATATTTTTGAGGAATCAGATTCAGAATCAGTGGTCGGCGAAATCTGTTATTTGGAGACTTATCTTGAACAAAAAATCCATTCCTAATGAACCCTCTAATCACCTTGACTTGCCCACTCTTCCCTCACCCCACCTTTCCACACTAACTTCACCAAATCCTCACCATCCCTTCCCCAACCCCTTTCCTATGGACCTGCCACCAAACCTGCCCAAGTTTGGCATTCAGCCTGATTTAAAATCGTGGCCAGACTCAGGCTACACTTATAATTTTCCATCCAACTTTGATCCCTACATTTCCTCTCATCCATTTTCTAGGGATCCAGAAGAAGACACATTTTATGCGAGCATCCAAGTGTCCAATTATTTACATGATTTTCCGTCTTCCGTGCATACCTTCACGCCCGGCTGAATGGCGTAAAAGATAGCACTGGATGGGAGGTAACCCATCATTTTTCTTGCTTTCCTTTTTCCTTTCTCTTTCCAGTTTTTGACCATCCTAAACCTGACCGCCCTTCACTAAGGTGATCCCTTTTCCCTCCTAATGTGTGAGGACATTGTATATCATAAGCATGGGGGTATGTTTTTAAAATTTTGATGATCGATTTAGGATTCTTAAAACCTAAAAACAAGCATTTTTCTTTAGCCATTTTTATCTTCTTACATGCATATCCAAAAAAAATAAAAATACTGAAAAAAAAAATTTTTAAGGAAAATTTAAAAATCCGGACTAAGGTTGACAACTCACTTTTGGTACAATGGGATTTTATCTTTAACAAACAAGGGATGAGGATACAGATCTGATCACTAGAATTTCAGGGTCTATTTTTAGACTAGATCAGATATCCTTCTCTAAAATTCCACTTGAACTCATGATAATTCAGGTGACTTGATCCTCTTTTGTAATATGGAAAGCATCTGGCTTAGTTTTTGATTCAAAAACTTGCTTTTCTTGCGGAACTTCCTATGTAAAATTTCACACACAAGACAACACTTAAAAAACTACTAAAAATTAGAAAAACCCCTTGTTTGTCCTTAGCAAAAGTTTGAAGCAGATCATTGGTTTGAGTTCCCACTGCCGAGGAGGAAAATGCCTCCTTTAAGGATGCAATGTGAACATGTTACCACCTCAGCACTGCTCCATATCTATATTTCATATCTTTAAACAGAGCATTAAAGTGCATTTTAGCAGCACAAGTGTCTTGGATGGTGCTCTACCTATAGTGTCAGAGCAAAAGCTTGAGTTTACTTGGAGTGCCCCTTTACATCGCATTGTGTTTTGGGGTTGTGAGCTCCTGGGTGGTGTCATGGACAGTGCTATCTCGAAGTATTGGGGCCAGAGCCCCCTCGAGGATTGACAACTGGTGAAGGAGAAGCTCTCACCAGCTGGAACTCAGCTTGATCCAGCTCACCATTGTTGGAATTCAGCCCACCTAAACTAGGGTTAGCTCATTCTAGCTCCATTAAGCTCATCTCAGCTGAATGGCAGGTAAGGAGAGCTCATCTTAGCTCACCCTAGCTCAGGTTAACTCAGATCCAGCCCAACTTAGTTGAGTCTAGCTCATCTTAGCTCCTATTAGTCCACAGGGAGCTCTAACTAGCTCAGTTGAGTTGACTAGAGTTCACCCCATCTTAGGTCCAGCTACATCTAGCTCCACTCAACTCCAGCCAGTTGAAGATGACTTCATTTCAGCTCAAGAAGCTCAAGTCCAGCTCCCGGGGACTCTGCTTAGCTCAACTCAGTTGAGCTAAGCTACCTTAGCTACCTCAACCAGCTTAACCCTCCTCGGGAGCACCAGACCCAACTCACCTCAACTCTTTTTGGGAGAAGCCAGCTTACTTTAGCATGGCTTAGTAGCTAGAAAAGAACTAGCAAGCTAAGCCAGCTAAAGTAGCTCCATGCCATCCTCTTCAGCAACTGCCAGCTGCAGTTCAGCTCCAGACTTCTTCTGTCCATCTCCTCTTCACAAACCCCAGCTCCCAATGCCTCCTCCTCTACTCCATTACTAGCTAAGCTAGCTTAGCATACCTTAGCTTAGCTAGGTTCCAGCTCCCTTGGCATTTACCACCCTAAAACTCTACCTAACTAGCTCCACCAACTAAGCCCTACCTAAGCTCCCTAAAGCTATCTCCATCCACTCCATGTTGGCACCACCACCAAAGGGCACCAAGAAGTTGGTGCCAAAACCACCCTAACTACCCCACTTTTTGGCAACAACTTTTCCCTCCAAAAATGCCTTAATCTGCACCCTACACCTAAGCCTAAAGCCCATCTCCACCTTCCATTTTCCCTCCAAAATTACCCCCCTTCTAGAACACCATTTTGGCGCCAAAATGGAGGCACCCCCGCCACCATGGACGTCCACCAAGGGGTGGATTCAACCTATAACTACACCCCCCCTTGCATCGGTTAAGGTATCGCCAAGTGATCTCCACCTTAGGATTCCTAACCACCATCCCAAACTCCATCCTAGCCACCCTTCCCCACCATGATATATGCCCACCTAATTACCCACTTTTTCCCATGCTCCCTTTAGTTAAATCTACCCTATACCCACCTCATAGCTACGGCCAAGAAGAAGGAGTAGAGAAGAAGATTAAAGGGGCACATCACCCGCCCCTTTGGTGTCTTCTCCCCATTCCTTCACCTTGTGCCACACCAAGAAGGAGGAGCACTCCACATCAAGGAGGATGGCCAGGCATTGGAGGAGAAGTGGTGGTGCACACCCTCCCTTGGAGGAAAGAATTGAGGTGGAGAGCATCCACCTTATAGGAGCATTGAAGGAAGGAGAAGGAGACCTTCTTTCAAGCCAAGGAGCAGCTAGGCTTGGAGCAAGTAGACTCCCTTCTTCACCAGATTTTGCAAGAGGATTTATGTTTTTATTGCTTTTATATTTTCCATTTTAAGTAGGAGCATTATGACTGGTCGATCTTTCGCTTTTAAGTCAGTTGCAGTTTATTGTGGTGGAAAAATCGACTGATCAATATTTAAGAAGAAATAACCACTCGCAGAGCAGCGGGTCGTATCCACAGGGAGGCAATGACGTATTAAAATTCACACCAATTAAAAACGTTCGTTCCTAGTTAGTTTGGACAAGAATCAAGCCAAGATTGCCTTTAGATTAAGGTTTAAGCAAGAAACAAAGCTGAAATGGCAATTATGAGAAACTAGAGGATATTTTCCGCAATGCAAAATCAATAAAATATCATCAGAAAGTGACAATGGCAGAAAATGTAATTTCTAATTGACGGTTTACTGTAGCAAAACAGGGGAATTTTTCCCCTTTGTCTTGCGCGACGAGGAGCGGATGGCCGGGCGCGGGAAGCTCGGAGGAGGTCCCTTGGACCGAGGGCTTCGAATCGGTGGTGGCGGCGAGTCGCGCGGCGGCCGGAGGTGGCCGGACGAGCTCCGGCGGAGGTGCTGCAGCCGGTGAGCTTGCGCGGCTGTTGGCGTGAGATCTGCTCGCGCGCTGCTGCTGCGGGGGTGGCTGCTGCTGCTGGCGTGGGCGCTGCTGCGGCTGGCGTGGGCATGGGAGTGCAGGCGTGGTGAGCGCTGGACTGCAGGCGCGGGGAAGAGGGCGCTGCTGGTGGCAGTTCTGCAGGCGTGTGTGCGGTCTGGAGGTTCGGCAGGCATGTGTGCGGTTGCGATTTGAGTTCTGCAGGCGCGGTTGCTACTGCAGGCGCGGGAGGTGGGCGCTGCAGGCTGAGGAGGGCGTGCGCGATCTGGAGGGCGTGGAGATGGCGAAGGCTGATGGTGGGCGCGGTTGCGCTGGAGGCTGGTGGGTGGCGCTGTAGGCGTGGGCGCGCACGGATGAAGGCGCAGGCGCGGGGGTCGTGGTGCGGGCGTGAACGGTGAGATGGGCAGATGTGGTTGTGCGGGTGCGGGTGGACTTCAGACGGGTACGCAGGTGGGTGATCGCAGGTGAGCGGATAGCTTCAGACGTCCGGGAAATTTCCCAGACGTCTTAAGTGAATGAGAAGGTGATTGCGGTGACGGTGGTTGTGGCGGTGGTGGTTGGTGACGACGGCGAGGGAAATGCCCGCTAAGGTGCTCACGGTAATGCGGGCGAGCTTCGGATGGCGGTGTGGCCTGTCACACCACATGCCCATGGTGGTGGAGACTCGCCGCCACGGTAGAGGCCGGCAGTATGGAGCGGAAGAGAGAAGTTCTCTCTGCACAGTGGTGGGTTGGTGGTGGAGGCCTGCCTCACTCAGCATCCTCTCTCCTTTTTTAGTGGCCTGCACAAATTTGAATGGAGAGGCTGGAGCAGATCCACCTTCTCCGCCGATCCATGAATGCGCTTTTAGTGAGGCCGGAGGCGTTGTAGCGGCAGCCGAGCCGTTGCTGAGAAGAAGAAGAATAAAGGATATTATTAAAATATTATGGTTATTTATATACAAACCCTCAAGTTTTATGTTAACTAAAACAATGTACTTAATTAGTTAACTAATTAGATGAATGGCATTCTAAGCTAATTCTAAATGCATTTAAAATATGAATGCAATGTATGGATTATGTAATTAAATTAAAAATATGAATTAATCTATTTACATCCTAATTTATGCTAATTAAATGTTAGAATTATCCTAATGTTTAGGCATTTAAATACTTAAATAGCCCACAACTATGGGCTAATCAAATACCCCCATGCCTAATTTTTGCTAGTCCCTAGCAAAATTAAGCGAAACCTAGCACTCTAAGTAGACTAGTCAACTCACTTAGTCTTCCTTCAGAAGCATATTAAGTTCAGGCTCTAGACCCAAGGTTCCTAAGTAGTTGCTAAGTTACAGACTAGGTCGGCTAAAGACAAGTTGCAGGCATAAGTTTTTCTGATTTCTGACTCTACCCTAAAGTTTATTGATCCCTGAGATTAAAGCATCCGTGCCTGTGTATTGGTCTGAGTTATTTGAGTTAAAGGATTTTTTTATATATATATATATATACTTTTTTTTTTTTTGATTCTTCTAAGTCTAACCTCAGATCAGCTATCAACACGGTTTGTGTCGGATTCATTGTCCCCATTACCATACCTTGAAGGGTGCCTGGCTTTCGATGCTTCGAGATAGCACCGCCCATAATGACCCCAAGAACTCCTAGCAATCGACACTTCGAGATAGTATCGCCCATGGATTTCTTAAGCGAATTCAGGCCTATGGCAATCGGCACTTCGAGATAGGGCCGCCCATGGTACCTGAACTGCGCAATGCACTTACATGCCCCCAGTAGGATGGATATGCTAAGAGACAAGTGCCGAGGAGGTAATATGTTATCATCGCATCCTCAAGGTGAGTATATACTCCACCTCTCCTGCGGCGGGAACTCTTCCAATCAAATGCGTTTTCAAGCCTCTCTTAAGTCAAAACTAAGAGAACCAAATCTCTTTTCAGAAAGACAGAAATTAAGTTGATTACTAGACCAAGTGTGTGAAATTTGGATGCCTAGGTTACAAGGACCCGTAAACCAAAAGGTAGAATAAGACTCCAGGTACTACCCCACCCTTTAACTCAAACCCTAGTTTTCCTTCCTCAACCTCTTGAGGAATGGTCCGCAACTTAACTCCTACTTAAGTTTTTAAGTCCACGAAGGACCCTAAAGGTCTAAAGCTAGTAGCTCATTTAGCTTCTAAAGTTTGACCCTAGAATTAACTTAGTCTAACCTAGAGTTTTGATTTGCTTAAGACTGCAAGATCTAGCCAGTTAAGCTCAAAACCTTTTTTTTTTCTCTTTTTTTTTTTATATATGTACAAATGTATGCAATTATGCTATGTATATCCCCAAGTACACCCCCCCATGCCTAAAATTTGCAATGTCCTCATTGCATAGAAGGATATTACCTGGGTTAGAGCTAGGCTGAATAGCCAAAGAACCTGCAAATCAGGTTCAAGAATTGCAGAAATAGGCCCTAAAAATGAGCAAAGCAATGTTGGCCTAGAAAATAGGTAACCTAGGATGTTGGCAAGCTGATGATGAATCCCGATAGCAAATGCTCGCCCAACTAAAATGGGAATGAAATCTTCCCAGGTCACCAGAAGAGGTTCTAAAGGATAAACAGGTAAAACAACCTCCAAAGGGGTAGGGGGAGGATGACAAGGATCCTCCAAAAAGAATGGGGAAGGAATGGTACAGAGATAAACCCCCAGGGTAATGGACTGACTAAATAAATCATCAATCCATACCCGATACTCCATTACAGGAAATATTGGTCTATTATGCCCCCTGGTTAGAACAAAAGTGAGCAATTCTCTAAGGCAAGGATCGTCTAGGGTGTCCAAGTTACGATGTTGTGGGATGGCCATAAGATGTAGGTTGGGTTTAATCAGCTTGGTGTCCATCCCAAACACTCTTTCTAAATCCTCAATTTCATCCCTAGCATTCCTTGCACCATCACATGGATCTTCCTGCTCTTCATCAGGAGTCACAATTTCGCTTTCAGATATAAGCGAATCAGAGGGTGACTTCGAAGTGAATGAAGGCAGGTTGGAAGCAACAGATCTAGGGATTATCCTATCAATGTCATCCCCGGGTTTTTGTTCTTTACTCAAATCTTCCCCGGAGTCTATATGTGAATCCACATAAATATTAGAAATTGCTTCCAAATTTTCCATCATTTTATCATGAGGAGAAATATCATCAATGGGTGTGCTAAGGAAACCTAATTTGGTAAAATTTGTGACATCCTCAGGGGCTAACTCTTCAAATAAGACATAATCACCCTTAGTGTCACTCCAAATCTTGAATGTAGGTTCCTCATATAATTCGTCTTCCTCCTCATCACACAATTCATCATGTACCCGAGGTCTAGAATCATTTAATATCTCAGCAGATCCCCTAGGGTGCTCTATCTGAGGTAAATGGTTTACACTAGTAACATCAGACTCCTCAGATATGTCAATTTCTTTAGGGTTAGGTTCCCTAAGGGTGGGTTTGAGTTCCATATCGTGATCAGAAGGGAGGGTAGGATTAACAACTTGACTTTGACCCACTTCATCAAATGTCACGAAAATACTATCATCTGGGTCGAGGTCTTCCAATGGTACCACCATTCCCTTCTTTTGACTCCAATATAAATCAGGTGGATACTCAACCTTATCATCATCTTCCTCGGGTTGCCACCTTTCTTCATCCAATGCATAGCTACTGTCATGTGTATTTTCCTCACACCTAAAGTGTAGATCTCTCAAGGAAGTGTCATCTAATCGGGAGGTTTCAAAATCGATCCTCGAAAAGTAGCTATTCTCCCCAGAATTTCCCTCCAACTTAAGGTGTAGCTCTCCCACGGGAGATGCATTTATTGTAGAGGGGTGTACGTCATCGTCAATGGGGTAGATTGGGTGGCTAATTTCATCTCTTTCTTGTTGGCCTGCTCTCAAAGATTCTCCTAACAATTCACTCATTTCATTTTGCATTTTTTGTATTTCCATCTTCAAAGAAGAGAGGTCATTTCTATCATGAGAGAAGTCAGGCTCAGGCTTATAGTACCCAGGAGTGCTTGTCCAACCATTATAATTTTTCAGGGAGGGTGGGTTGGGTATTTCTTTGTTATGTGGGATATTGGGCAAAGCAAATCCCGCTCCTGAGTTCTGCTCACTAATTTGGGGTTTAACTAGGCCAATACTCCTATAATAGGAGTAAAACGGATCCCAATGATTGTCATTATGTCCATCAAGGAATGGACCATCTCTGCGTCTGGGATCAAAGGATGCAAAGTGGGGGTGAGGGTGTGGGCAAGATGTGAAAGGATAAAAATCAATGTGGTCCATTCTAACTCACACTTCAATCAGAATTCCCCAAGCAAGACACAATTCAAAAAGGACCTTTTAGGTCTTTCCCAATTTAGGCTTTTGATTTTAAGTCAGATTGCAGGTGATAATACAATTTATTCAATCAATTTACGCGCCTATTGTCGACCTACGGTTCGCCTAAGAAGACCTAGTTTGAGCTTCGTTGTTCTTCCCTAAATCTCAAATGGTCAAGTAAATCCAAAGACGAAAGATCGAGGGATGCAAGTAGGCCTAAGCCTTCCTTTGAAGCTGTGCTTTCGCGGTGCTCCTCAACTACCCCCAAAAATCCGTGATAGGGTATCCCCCTCTTTGGACTTGCAAAACCTTTGATCTCAAGTTCCGAACACTTCAGAATCCAACGAAAGGAGGGCTCTTGTACTAGTATTTCCAATCCTAAGGAGTGTCTAGAAGCGTGCCATGGTGCAAGTGAAATAAGTGTGCATACACCGTAAAAGATTTTGAACTTTGAATCGCACGCCAAGTTTGCAAATCAAATCCTTGGTTTCTAAAATGTCCTTCCTTTAATTAGTCCTTTTTCTAAAAAAATGTGACCACTTGTTAGATTTATTCAGTACAGATTAGGTGGTCTTCGCATTAAATCCCAAATGCAATGCATGATCAAAAATAGGATGCAAAGTAAGTGAATGCGTACCTTGCCTCCAGTGATCTACGATGCAAGAATGCACGCAATGCAGAAAAGTAAATTTAGAGGCTGCTCATATAGACCTAAATGGTTCATCCTAGGGCAGGCAGCTTCTAGCAGGCAGCTCGATTTTTTTTTTTCTATTTTTTTTAGAACTACTTATGCACAAGCAAATAAAAGTAATAATAAAAAAAAATAAAACTAAATCTAAAGAAAAGGGAACGGGCTCCCAAAAGTTACCCAACACGGGCCCAAAACAAAATCGGGGAACAGAACCGTCAAAATATGCCCCAGAACAAGGGTTTCAAACTATCTGCAATGAAAAATTAAGTCTACAGTCATAATTCTAGTCTAATTAAACTAGCGACTAAATACAATGGTGTTCGTCGCGTCCTCGTCCTTCTCCTCCTTTCAAAATTGCTCGTCCACTTCTCGTCTGGCAACGTCAAGGGTCGCCTCTCACACTGGCTGATTCTTGCACAATTTTTCTCGCATAGAAAAGAAAATAATAAATGGTCAAATCTCTGTGCAATTGACAAATAATCCAAATAAAATTAGGTGAAATTATTGCATCTGTCGCCTCCCCGGCAACGGTGCCATTTGACTGGTCGATCTTTCGCTTTTAAGTCGGTTGCAGTTTAATGTGGTGGAAAAATCGACTGATCAATATTTAAGAAGAAATAACCACTCGCAGAGGAGCGGGTCGTATCCACAGGGAGGCAATGACATATTAAAATTCGCACCAATTAAAAACGTTCGTTCCTAGTTAGTTTGGACAAGAATCAAGCCAAGATTGCCTTTAGATTAAGGTTTAAGCAAGAAACAAAGCTGAAATGGCAATTATGAGAAACTAGAGGATATTTTCCGCAATGCAAAATCAATAAAATATCATTAAAAAGTGACAATGGCAGAAAATGTAATTTCTAATTGACGGTTTACTGTAGCAAAATAGGGGAATTTTTCCCCTTTGTCTTGCGCGACAAGGAGCGGATGGCCGGGCGTGGGAAGCTCGGAGGAGGTCCCTTGGACCGAGGGCTTCGAATCGGTGGTGGCGGCGAGTCGCGTGGCGGCCAAAGGTGGCCGGATGAGCTCCGGTGGAGGTGTTGCAGCCGGTGAGCTTGCGCGGCTGTTGGCGTGAGATTTGCTCGCGTGCTGCTGCTGGCGTGGGCGCTGCTGCGGCGGGCGTGGGCACGGGAGCGCAGGCGTGGTGAGCGTTGGACTGCAGGCGCGGGGAAGAGGGCGCTGCTGGTGGCGGTTCTGTAGGTGCAGGAAAAGGGCGCTGCAGGATGGTGGGTGCGGTCTGGATGTTCGGCAGGCGCGTGTGTGGTTGCGGTTTGAGTTCTGCAGGCGCGGTTGCTGCTGCAGGCGCGGGAGGTGGGAACTGTAGGCTGAGGAGGGCGTGCGCGATTTGGAGGGTGTGGAGATGGCGAAGGATGATGGTGGGCGCGGTTGCGCTGGAGGCTGGTGGGTGGCGCTGTAGGCGTGGGCACACACGGATGATGGCACAGGCGCAGGGGTGGTGGTGCGGGCGTGAACGGTGAGATGGGCGGATGTGGTTGTGCGAGTGCGGGTGGACTTCAGACGGGTACGCAGGCGGGTGATTGCAAGTGAGCGGGTAGCTTCAGACGTCCGGGAAATTTCCCAGACGTCTTAAGTGAATGAGAAGGTGATTGCAGTGATGGTGGTTGCGGCAGTGGTGGTTGGTGACGACGGCGAGGGAAATGCACGCTAAGGTGCTCACGGTAATGTGGGCGAGCTCAGAATGGCGATGTGGCCTGTCACACCACATGCCCACGGTGGTGGAGACTCGCCGCCACGGTAGAGGCCGGCAGTATGGAGTGGAAGAGAGAAGTTCTCTCTGCACAGTGGTGGGTTGGTGGTGGAGGCCTACCTCGCTCAGCATCCTCTCTCCTCCTTTTGTAGCGGCCTGCACAAATTTGAATGGAGAGGCGGGAGCAGATCCACCTTCTCCGCCGATCCATGAATGCACCTTTAGTGAGGCCGGAGGCGTTGCAGCGGCAGCCGAGCCGTTGCTGAGAAGAAGAAGAATAAAGGATATTATTAAAATATTATGGTTATTTATATACAAACCCTCAAGTTTTATGTTAACTAAAACAATGTACTTAATTAGTTAACTAATTAGATGAATGGCATTCTAAGCTAATTCTAAATGCACTTAAAATATGAATGCAATGTATGGATTATGTAATTAAATTAAAAATATGAATTAATCTATTTACATCGTAATTTATGCTAAATAAATGTTAGAATTATCCTAATGTTTAGGCATTTAAATACTTAAATAGCCCACAACTATGGGCTAATCACATTCCTCTACATGTTTTTTGCAAAACATAAATTCAATTAAATCAATTTCCTTTCTTTTCATTTTCTATTGCAATTGCTTTATCCCTGTTCTAGAACTTTTTCACTTCCACTTCCTAATTACTCTAGGCCTCCACATACGTAGAGTGAGCTTTGGGAGGGGTCATATTTGTCACTTAGGTTTTAGCTTAGTGATTACAAGTGTTAGTTGCTTTTCTATCAACAATTCGCATTTCACCTTCATTACCTCAAGACATAAAAATTATATATTGAAAAAGATTAAAAAGGAAGTTGATTTCAATTTTCAAGCAAGGGATTTGATTTGCAAACAATTTGGCCTCCTTGGCTAACCCTAGATACCCCACATCTAGGTTACAAATTTAAGAGTTGATCGGTTTTACGCATTACAACGACATATTTTTACAATTCGCATAAAATTCACGATCATGGGAACACCATCATGTGCCATAACTAGCTTAATTTAGTCAGTATCAGGGAATAAATGCTGCTACATAGCCACCAGAGAGCCTTACTTCATTGCATAATCATTTTGAGAGAATAACAGTAAAATAGGGGTAAAACTACAGTTTTAATAGTATATCTCAATTGCAGTACAATCATGTGTTTTCTTAAGGGGTAATTAAGGGTCACATGGCCTTAAATATCCAACAACTAGGTTAGAACAGTTAGAAATGGGTTCTCACGTATTTTGAGAATTAAGTGACTTTTAAAATCCTAAAAACAAACCCACTTAATTAAATGAGGTTTTGTATAAGGATAAAATTCACCTAAACCCTCTAAAATTCATAGAAAAATATTCTCTAGGGTTTGGTATCCTCAATTTGACAATCAGAATCCATCTTGACCCAAAATAGAGTCTAAGATTGACTTTTGCCTTAATTTAGGTTTTTGCATAAATTACCCAGTCAAACCTAGTCAAAACCTAAATCTAACTTCACCATTGGATTCCTTGGGTCCAGATTAGGTTTGTACCAAAATTTGGGCCCAATCTGATATCATCTTGACCTAGTTTACAATTTTGTCCAGTCTAAGTCTTTTCTCTCACACACATGCCCCTAACTTTTAAAATCCTTACAAAAAGTCCCCTATCTTTGTCGTCACTCTTTTCAAATAGGTCCCTCCACCATTATTTCGAAGGAATCCTTCTCTGGCAACCTTTAATTGAAGAGAACTCCTTCTCTGTTCAATAAATCCCTTCCAAAATTGGAAGGGAGATTCTTTGAGGAGTCCTCTTCCCTCCAAATCCGTCCATGACATCCATAACCTTCTCAATCTCTCATGAGAACGCATGAGAGATTTGGATTTCCTACTCCGGTGAGAACTTCTAGTTTGGAAGCATGGCTTCCAAGCTCAAACCCCCTCCTAAGCCCTATAAAGAGATTTCCAGGGCACGGCTGTGCTCTTAAGCTCAATTCTGGCCATGAAACCCACTTTTCCTCCTTCCTCTTCCGGCCTCGAAGCTCCACAAGCTCCGACTCCTCCTCCTAACCTTCTTCATCATCCGTCTACAAAATTAGTCGCTAGATTCTCTTTCTCTCTTTCATCCGCTCTTGATCATACTAGAAGGAGCCCCTCTATCTTCGTTGTCGTCGCCATTCCCATCATCGAAGTACCTTCTTCCCCAGCGCCAACCTACCAACGATGGTGCTATTCTCCCCCATTCGCCCATTTAGATTAGATTAGATTAGTTAGCTTAGCTCCTAGGTTTAGTTTTATACCCAAAAACTTCAAAAATAGCCCTCGACACCGCTGGTCACCTTCGTCTTCCCCATCTCCGGCCGCACCTTCGGCGAGGTCCTCCGCATACTACACTCATCCACACGCCTCGCCACAACTCCCAAAAGCATCGCCGTCTCTCCACGCACAAAACCCCTATCTCTGTTCGCATTTCCGTCCACCCGAACTCCCCACTAAACAAACTCATCATCTACGACCTATTTCATCTTCACCAGTCACCTATACATATCTTCGCAACACGCCACTGCCACCCACACCTTCGTCACATCCCTGTGAAGCTCCTGAACCTCTTTAACTTGGCCGCAAGGCCGTATTCTTATTTTCAGGTCTTCACTGCCTCGACCACCATTAGCGAAGCTTCAGGCAAAGCTTTAACTACTCCAGCACCTACAGGCCCTAGGCGCAGCGGATCATCTCCAGGAGTGCAACCAAGGAGCCAATTTGACTCTTTGACTGAGCCTTTGACCACAATCACATGAAGAAGCAGCTGTAGTCGCACGCAGAGGAAGGGAGGTGGGATTAGTCCCACCTCGGAAGCTAAGAAGCACCCACACCCGCATAAGTTGTTTTTCTGTTCTGGGCTTATTGCCTCAGAACACGGGGTGAGGTCACATTAGCCTCACTTACCTGACCCGCCTAAGCCCTCACTCCTTGCTCACCACCCATTGCCAGTGAGCCTAGACCCGGGTGTGCGCTTGACCCAAATACCTACTTACCTGTATTGTGGAAGGCTTTGGGAGAGTGGATCCTAGAGAGATTAAGAGAGAGAGTATGTAGGGACAGGGGGTTTTGCTCTGAAAGGGGTTGGATAACACTTAGTCAATTTTGTAAGTCTCCCCCTATGCATCAGAAAACCTGGATAGAAGAAAGAAAATAAGAAGAAGAGACAGAAAATAAAGGAAGGAAGAAGAAGAGCAAAAGAAAAAGAAAAGGAGCACTGTAGCAATGCATTTTAGGTCATTTGATTGTAAAATCAAAAGTCTGATCATCAGTTCCTTCATTTGATTAGGATTTGAGTAATTATTCTATGTTAGGGTTATAATTGGTGATCCAAATCACCATTATTTTGTCAAGAATTCTTTTTACTCTTCATATACTCATGCCATACATTGTAAATTAGATTTTGAGTAATATATTATGCTCATTTACATTAATCGTTGAGATTAGTGTGTGAATTCCTGTTTGCTCCTTGTGTTCGACCACTGACTTCAAATTTGAGTAATTAATATTATTTGTTTTCAAAGCGATTTCAGCTATACTACAACACAAAATTTATAAATATCGATCTTGCTCTGTCAACACTAGGGCTAGGATTGAACCTAAGTTCTTCATAATTTAACTGCCTTACTTCTACTTAATAGAATAGCATACCTCAACCCTTTACATTATTTCTCTACTACACTTTATTCTAATCTTCCGCTCCAGCTCTAATGCAGCACTAGCTCAGGTCCAACTTTAGATCCAACTTCAAATCCAGCTTCAAATCCACTTCTAAGCTTCTTATTTCCTACAATTTATGTAGTGCACTTAATTAGTACATTATATCATTATTTCATGTATAGCTAAAGGAAAGTAGTAAGGATGCAAATAATGCTTATTCATGCATGAATTACACTAGCTTATGATAGGTTCTAGCCTTATTTAGGTCAATTAAGACCTATGATTGCTGTGTAATCATACCCACATGCCTAAATCTTACTAGTCCCTAGCAAATGCAAGACTAAGTTATTTACAGAAGGGTCCCTAAGGGATTGATTATTTATATCAGGTGTATTCCTACAGATTCTTTTCCTTTTTGTGTTCATCCTAAAATCTAGAAATCCAGACAATCGTGAAAGTGCAGCTATGTAGCTTTTGCAACGGATTCGAGTGAAAAACCTGATTTACCTCTAAAGCCTATACTTGACCCTTAGTAAATTCTAGTGGGATAGGAAAACTTCTTCCCACAGGGTATTCAAGATATTCCATAAATTCCACCCGAGCTTTAAGCTTGGGTAGAGAATGTCAGAGGAAAATTATTGTTTATTTGGTGGCTCACTCTCATTTGGTGCTACATAGAGATTAATAGTACAGAATCAAGATTCCCAATTATTAGGTAACTCAACTCAGAGGAAGACAAGAAAACCTATGCTCTCTTTTGGTTCCTTTGTATTCATTCTCTCTTTCTCTTTTCTTTTTCTTTTCTTGAGCTTGCAATCTCACCAGATTCACACATATATTCCATATTTGGTGGTCTTACATGGCATTAACACTTTAATAGAGTTCCAATAACCCTAACACTAAGTCAAAGTTCCTCAGCCAATATTTGAGCAGTCAAAAACCCAGAAAAGTGGGTTAAGGCCAAATTTGGTGGGTCTCAATTTTATTTGGTGGTATTGGCTCAATACAAATGAGATAAACACTAGATGCTCATAACTCTCTCTTTTTTTTATTTTTTATTTTTCTATTTTTTTCATTTTTTCTCTCTCATTTTTTTTCATTTCTTTCTTTTTTTCATTTTTTCATTTTTTTCATTTTTTTTCGTATAATTTTTCTAACGTAACACAATCAACAACGCATTCATGAATTTTTTTGAGGAGGCATTATTTGGGATTGGTGGTACTCAAGAGACATTGGGTGGCTTATTTGGTGGAAGTGCCTACTCACGGCACTAGGAAAGATGGATAGGACGGTGTATTTCTGACCTTGACATCAATACCCTCCTTCAGCGAAGGATTCTGTAAAGAATGGTCGCAACCATCCACCTTAGCCCTAGTTTTATGAGAACTCACTCTCTGCATATTTGCCTTGATTGGTGACTCTCAATGTTTCACACAAAATGTATATGTTGGATCCGAGAGTTGAAACTATACCTATTCTCTGAGTATCATTAACTAATTATCTAGAATTCCAGATTCCTTACACTAATCTTAGAGCACTAGTACACTCTACTCTCATCTTACACTATTTGGTAGATTTTAGAAGAAAATCTACCTGACTCCCAAAACACTATTTAGGGTTTCAGGAACAGACTAAAGACAAATATTAATCTTCACTGTGAATCCATTGCAAATTGTACCTGTGGGTGTGAAAATTGTACTAGATTCCAGATTACTGGAATCAACTAGAGGATAAAATCTCTAATGCATTCTCTTAATAAAAATAATCTTATTCATGAATGCACTATGTATATATGCTATAAACAAGTAACCTCTTTCATTTGTACTTCATAAATTACCTTATCGGGTTACATTTGGCTTAATCCTAATTTAGAAGAAAAGGGTGAGTGGGTGTGTTAGAAATGGCTGTTGCGGATGATTTCTAGCTCTAATGCGAGCATTGGAAGTGGAGTCAGTTGTTGTTATATTTAGGATTCTAAAGTACGTTTGGCATGCTGCTCTGAGGTTTTCTAATTAGCATAAAAAAATTTTCAATTTTGCTATATATCTACCCCCCATGCCTAAGTTCTTTCATGTCCTTATGCATGAATATAAAAGAAAATAATTACAACAGGGAGTAAGTGGATAGAGATCACCTGGAATTGCTCCTGAATTTTAACATTCAGCACTGGGCAACCTGATAGTAGGCAATATGCGAAAAGGAAATTTGCTAATAGAAAAATATGCTATGTATAAATAGAGTATGTATAGGGTGATGAAAAATGTTGATAGATGCTAAGTTTAACGCCTCTAGCTGGGCAAAAACTCAATCACACGTCCTCGATAAGATGAATGACTTTGTCTGCTGGAGGAGGTTCCTGGGCCATTAATGGCTTGAGGTGCTGGCCATTTACTATAGAAACATGCCCAGATTTTGGGTCCATGATTTGGACCGCCCCATTAGGATAGGGGTGAATAACAATGAATGGGCCAATCCACTTGGACTTGAGTTTCCCTGCAAAGAGTTTCATACGTGAATCAAACAACTAGACCTGCTGGTTGGGCGTGAATGCTTTCCTCCAAACGTGGTGGTCATGAAAGCCCATGGTCTTATCCTTATATATCGCTGCATTCTCGTAACCCTCCCATCAGATTTCGTCTAATTCGCTAAGCTGGAGCATTCTTTCATGACCTCCTACAGCGAGGTCAAGGTTACATTTTCACACTGCCCAAAAGGCATGGTGTTCCAGCTCGATAGGAAGGTGACAGGCCTTACCATATACCATGCGATATGGGGACATTTTGAGTGGGGCCTTGTAGGCGGTCCGATATGCCCAAAGTACATTAACTAATTTATCAGACCAGTCCTTCCTGTTTGAACTAACCATCTTCTAGAGAATTAGCTTGATTTTATGGTTAGACACTTTAGCCTGCCCATTAGTCTGCGGATGATACGAGGTGGCTATATAGTGATGTACTCCGTATTTCTTTAGTAATGACCTGAAGTGGGCATGGATGAAGTGGCTTCCCCCGTCGCTAATCAGAGTGTGGGGTGTTCCGAATCTTGCAAAGATGTATTCCCATACGAAAGCAATGACGGTTTTATGATCAGCCCGTCTTGTTGGGATAGCTTCGACCCACTTCGAGACATAGTCAACAGCAACCAATATCTACTCGAAGCCTTGCGAATTTGGAAAAGGGCCCATAAAATTGATGCCCCAAACATCAAACACTTCTGCAACCAAGATGGGTTGGAGAGGCATCATCTCTCTCCTGGTCATAGAATCGACTGACTGGCATCGTTTACAACACTGGCCATACTCATGTGTATCTCTAAAAATAGTTGGCCAGAAAAATCCCGACTGTAGAATTTTTGCAGCGGTTTTCCATCCCAATAAATGACCACCACAAGCATCGCTGTGCCAAAAAGATAACACACTAGGGATCTCAGAATCCGGGACGCATCTTTTGATGATCTAATCAGCTCCAATGCGAAAGAGCAGTGGATCATCCCAGAGGTAGAATTTAGCCTCTACTGTGAATTTGAGTTTCTGGTCCTTAGATAGGTTCGCGAGAATCTTACCTATGATAAGATAGTTTGCAAAATCCACGTACTAGGCGAACTCAACAGAGTGAATTGCCAAAAGAGAGTCATCTGGAAATTTATCTGAAATAGGAAGGGAGTAAGGGATGTAGGCTGGGTCTAGTCTGGATAAGTGATCCGCCACAATATTTTATTTTCTGGATTTGTCACGTATTTCAATATCAAACTTTTGCAATAAAAGGATCCATCTGATAAGATGGTGTTTGGTATCCTTCTTTGCCAACAAATGCCGGAGGGCAAAGTGGTCTGTGAAGATGATGACCTTAGACCCTAACAGATATGATAGAAACTTCTCCAACCCAAATACTATTGCTAGCAATTCCTTTTTAGTGACGGTATATTTACGCTGAGTTTCATTCAGCATCTTGCTAGCATAGTATATGATGAAGGGTTGTTCCTCCCGACGTTGGGCTAAAATAGCTCCGACGGCGAAATCAAAGGCTTCGCACATCATGTCAAAATCAAGAGACCAGTTGAGTGGTTGGAGAATCGGGGAATCAGAGACAGTGCTTCATAAATTCTCGAAGGCGCTGAGACAGAAGGTGTTAAATTCAAATGGGGTATTAGTGACCAGGAGATTCGCCAAAGGTCGTGCAATTTTTGAGAAATCACATATAAATCTCTGGTAAAATCCGACGTGACCCAAGAATGATCTTATCTTCTTGATCAAGCTAGGTGGGGGTAATTGGGATATGACTTTAGATTTAGCTCGGTCAACCTCGAGTCCATTGGTAGAGATCCTGTGCCCTAATACAATGCCGTCCCTCAAAATGAAATGGCTCTTCTCCCAAGATAGTACTAGTTTTACCTCAATACATCATTTTAGGATCTTTGTGAGGTTATCAAGACAAGATGTGAAGTCATCTCCAAAGACAGAGAAGTCATCCAAGAATACTTCCACATATTCCCCTATCATGTCAGAGAAGATGGCCATCATACAACTCAAAAATGTCACTGGTGCATTGCAAAGGTCGAAGGGCATCTGCTTGAAGGTGAATGTTCCAAAGGGACATGTGAAAGTGGTCTTGTCTTGATCATCCAGGCCAATTGCTACTTGATTATACCCAGAGTACCCTCCAAGAAACAAAAGAAACTGCGTCTGTCTAACTGCTCCAAGATCTGATCAATGAATGGTAAAGGAAAGTGATCCTTATGGGTAGCCATGTTCAGTTTTCCGTAATCTATACAAACCCGCCATGACGTCCCGATGCGGGTTGGGATGGATTCACCCTTATCATTTTTTACAATGGTGAGTCCTACTTTCTTGGGCACTATCAGGACTCACCCATTGGCTGTCAGAGATTGGGTATATAATACCCGCATTCAGCCATTTGATGATCTTCTTCTTAACAACCTCTAGCATGTTCGGGTTCAGCCATCATTGAGGTTGTCTCAAAGGTTTCACCCTCTCATCTGTGTAAATGTGATGAGTGCAATACGAGGGTTGAATATCATGGAGATCAGTAATACTCCACCCTAGGGTAGCCCTATGGTCATGTAGCATAGAAATCAGCTGGTGTTCCTGCTCTTAGGTCAAGTAAGCATTGATAATGACTAGGTATGTCTCACTTTTGCCCAAGAACACATATTTGAGTGAGTCAGGTAAGGGATTCAATTCAATCAGGGGTGGATCAGACTCAGAAGTGGGGGTGGGAGTTGGAATGGGAGGAGCAGAATCAGCGGTGGAAGTCTAATGATCCAGATACATGGGAATTCCTGTTGATTCACCACCTGTAAAGTGGTCGATTGTGACTGTGTTAACAGAAAACCTATCTACTATCATCACATCTTCCTACGTCAATAAGGGTGATTTAGTATTGTGTGGATCAGGATACCGGAGTCAGGGATGTTGTGGTAAGATATACACCCTAGACAATCGGATCCTCGAGGAGATATGTGCATTGCAGTAGTCCCAGTCCCATGTGGATTGAGGTCCAGGAACCCTGAAGTGTAGACGAATGACACAATGGGTCGTCACAAAGGAGCCCAATGTTACCACAATCTTCTAATTCTTTGTCTTCACTATCCTCCTCGATACGATCACAGTTGAAGTTCCTTGATGCCCTAAATATGTCAAGTCTAAGTCACTCATTACCTAGGGGTATCTCCATACACCCAGAAGCACAATCAATGTTTGCTCGGGCTGTAACCAGAAATGGGCAACCCAAAATAATTGGTCCATCACGGAGATTAGGAGGAACCTCCATATCAAGAATGAAAAAGTCTGCAGGAAAGAAAAATCCATGGACTTTCATGATCATGTTCTCAACCACACCCCTTGATCTTTTCACTGATCTATCGGCTAGCTGAATCATGACCAAGGTTGGTTTTAACTCCCCAAATTGAAATCGATCATATATGGCAGTGGGAGTCAAGTTGATGGATGAACCCAGATCTAGAGGAGCCTGAACAAATGGAGAATCCTACAATAAGCAAGAAATGAGTGAGGTACTAGGGTCTTTCTTTTTCAGCTATAAGTTGGCTAGAATCACAGGGCTAGCCTCCTTCGACAGTACTGCCTGTCATCCTATTCTCGATTGTCACTTCGAGGTACAATAGTCCTTGAAGAACCTCGCGACAGCAGGAATGTGATTAATGGCCTCGAGGATAGGGACCTGAATATTCACTTCCTTGAACATCGACTTCAGGTTTTCAGAATTCCGCATGTCCTTTTTCCATACTACATTTTGTGTTAGAGCCCCGGGAAAAGGAATAGGAATCTCAGGGTCAAGTGGCCTCTTGCCCTTATCTATCGTAGGTTGCTCCTGAGATGGAGTCGAACCACTTTGTGGTGAAGGGCACGAAAAATCAAGACCCACCTGCCTAAATGGTGGGTCGTGTGTCTTCTTTCCGCTCCTTAATGAAATAGCATTTGCATCAGCTTGTTGTCCATGAGGTGGTGGAGGAACAAAAGGGGCAGAGTATGTAGTGTTCTGTATCAGAGGTGGTTGGCCTTGAACATAACCAAGTGGTGTAAAAGGTGTCTATAATATGGCGTATGCCAATCCCTGTGGTGCCTCAAACCTGGGTAGGGTGCCCTGGTTCTATGCATATCGTGGGTTTGGGACAGGTTGGGAGGGCAAGGCTCCCTGGGTCCTATGCTCCTGTAGCAACTGGTTTTGCGTGTTTTGTATGTTCTGTATCTGGTCGGCCATTTCCTTTATGATTTGCAAGCTATCCTGTGTAGACTTTCGCATTGATTCTTGCATCTCCTCTTTCAGTGCCTCCAAATCAGCTTGCATTGGAGGGTCACTGGTAGCTTGATGCAGCGGCTAAAAGATAGAGCATGAATGTTGCTGCTAAGACAGGAATGGCTGCTGCCTAGGGTATGTGTCCTGTGCATTCCCGTACTTCCTAGTCTGGTTGTGTGGATCTTGATGTTGTCTCTATGAGTTACCTGACTAGGAGAAGATCGGATGTTGGTGCCAACTAGGGTTATACATCTCTATGTACAGGTTATTTCACCCGTGTCGC
Organism: Thalassia testudinum; assembly: GCA_037157565.1. Classification (NCBI taxonomy): domain Eukaryota; kingdom Viridiplantae; phylum Streptophyta; class Magnoliopsida; order Alismatales; family Hydrocharitaceae; genus Thalassia; species Thalassia testudinum. The sequence goes on from JAZHRO010000014.1 coordinate 116,210,883, forward strand.
TAAATAGCATTGACGTATTCGTAGGCTAAAGACGTCTAATGCGTATATTCATCAAGGGAATACATATTACAATTATCATGTGGTGCGTAACCTTGATCATATGGTGCCAGATTGAGATTGTTCGCAAGATCTTGATACGTGGGATCCTGTGAATATGGAGGTGGTGCATCCCGAGTGACCAAATTAACTCAAGCAAGAGGGGCTCGAAATGCATAAGAGAGTCTCAGGGCAATAGAAGTTCCGACCAAATCTTGTTGACCTCGAGCTATGTCATCGATTTTCTTTCCTAGCAAATCCATCTTTCCCAGCTGCTTGGCGATAATTTCCATATTAGCTCGAACAGACTCTGCTTGGGCCTCATGGACACTAACTCGCTACTGTCCAGGCCGCTGGAATTGGTTCATTGATGCAGCATTCACTGAATTCTCCACTAGGGACTTAAACAACTCAAATGCCCTATTTTCATCTTTTGTGAGGAAATTCCCACCACTGGATGCATCGGCCAGCTACCGATGTGTATCATCCAGCCCATGGTAAAAAATCTGAGCTAAGTGCCATTTGGGCACACCAAGGTGTGGGCATTTTCTCAGGAGATTATGAAATCAGTCCCAGGCATAATGCAACTTCTCAGGTCTCTGGGAGAAAGTTGTGATCACTCACCTCATCGCATTCGTTCGACCAATCGGGAAGAACTTTTGCAGGAATTCATGCTGTAATTTCGGCCATGTTCCAATTGGCTTCCTAATTATCTTGAACCAGTATGAAGCTTTATCCCAGAGGGAAAATAGAAAAAGCTTCAGCAAAACAATTCCAACATCTACGTCCCTAGGTCAAGCCATTTTCACAATGTGACTCAGGTCCACTAAATGTTGGAATGGATCCTCGTTCGAGTTTCCATAAAAGTATTTTTGGATTAGCCCAATTAGATTGGGCTTAAGCTCGAACACATCTCCACCTGCGGGAATCCGAACTGGAGGTTCAACAATTAGCACTGCCGGATCGTAGAATCCTGAAGCTGTTCTCCTCACGGTGGATGCTGCATTGCGTCCAAAGTGTTTAGGATACGGCCTGACGTGGGCTCGTGCATGTGTGTTAAGAAGTGTCATTATAGTCGCACTTGCAATGTCAGTTTTAAAGTAAAGAGACGGTGGTGAGTCCGAGTGTCGGTCTCAGGGAGGCGTGAAAATCAGATTTTGCTTATCACTTGTTGTCACGAAAATTGCGAAGTTTTGCTTGTGAAAAGGTGTGGTGGAAAAGTGAGATAGAGAGATAGAGAGAGAGATTAGGGTTAGAGTCGTTTCTTTCTTTAACATGCAACTTGGATAGGAAATAAAGTAAACAACTGAGTGGAAAATAACTTCATTAATCATGCAGCTTTGGCTCACAGATTACAACATTAGATACATGCTTAAACATAAGTAAAGGAAAGGTTAAAAGAGTGGAAGAGAGAGAGAGAGTGGCAAGGCAGGCGTGGTGGTGGAAAAGGCTCCGTCAATGGCTCGTCGTCTCCGACGATTACATGAGGCCCTAAAGCTAGCTAAGAGAGGGGTAGAGTAGTTGCAAGGGAAGTGAATGCCTTAAATGAGTGGTTGGAGGGGGTGTAAATAGGATGAAGGCTTTCTAAAAGAAGAAGGTGTTTTAGCGACGTCCGAGACTTCGCTAAAACCCTTCCAAAAGCGTCGGTGAAGCCCCCAGCCAACCGGTAGCTCACCCGCGCCATTCTTCCTCGTGCTCAATCCATGGCCGCGGCATGAGAGCCGTCCGATCGCCTAGGTGCACTTGGATCGCGCCTTGGGCACACGTGCGCGCGGGCGTCGTCGCCCAGCATGCACGTACGCACAGGAGATCGCTACCTGAGGGCGTGCCGCGTGGCGCTATCTCAGCTGCCCGCTACTGATCGGGCGGCCCAATTTTGCCGCGCGCCTCACCGTCTTCAATTTTTCGCACCGTGCGGCTTAATCCCGCATCGCGTGGTTGTAGGCGTGCGCATTAACCGCTACGCCACGTTCGCTGCTTTGTCGCGGCGACCATTGGCGTGCACGCAGTTCTCGGCCGTCCGATCAGAGATCGACAGCTGAGATTTGATCTCCGGCTGAAGGTGGAAGCAATGCACAGTGAGCGGGCGCCACGTGGCAGAACGAGGATCGTTGATCATTAGATCATGGGTCAGAACTTCTTGGGCCCATTGTGGGAGCTCCAAATGTCAGATTTAGCCGATTTTGAGTTCGTTCAACTCCGTTCGTCATTCTGAATCCGTCCGTGCGGTCCGATTGCTCATCTGAGGCCTACTTTGACAAGTGCTTACACAAATGGCCATTAATATAGTTTTATAGGCAATCTTGGTATATGATGCATGCAATGCTCCCATTCTACTTATGTTGTGCCTTTTATTCTTAAGATGGGCCCTATTTTACAAAATTGTCACCCCCATATGCAGTGTTATCATACCCCCATGCTTACTCCTTGCTAGTCCCTAGCAAGGTTTATTCTGGCCTTTATTTTCTGTCAGAATTTAAGAAGTAATTGCTTAGACAGTTCTTCACTTGTCAGTAGGAGGAAATATACTAAGATCTTAATCTACAATGACTAAGCAGTGCCCGGGTGTCTGCCAAAATACGAATAGCCCGAATCCTTACTTTAATGTGTATAACTATACATATGTATATGTATATATATGTATATATTTTCGATTTTTTTTGGAATTCAAAGTGGGTTGGTAACTTTTTACGGCTACCCAACCCACCCAAAACTCAGTCAGAATCGTAAGTGCTAAGGATCCTGGTGTGAAGATTGTGATAAACTCACTCAAAGGTAATTCAGACAAACTTCGGGTTTCTATGACCGTAGGTGACCGGAAGAGGAAATATATTTTCCTGAAGGTGTATTTGTTCGATTAGTAGCTTTCTCCCTACGTTTGTTTTAATTGGGGTCAACACAAGGATTTTTCCAGTGTATATCTCCCCGGCTTGGACTACTTCCCCGCTTCTTCCTTAAGTGTTTTGGTTCTTTTTGTGCAATTATTGAGCTATTCTCTGGACAACCAACCAATGGGCTGTTACCCACGATCACTTGCCAACCATACTCGTGCGGTGAAGTGTGGTTTATTTTGTTTTCTTTTCTTCTCCTTTTTTCTTTCGTAGGTGGCTTCCCTGATCTCAAATGTACCTAGAGGCAATGAAGAAGAAGTGGTCCCGTGGTTGGGTTCTGGACAACCTGCCAATGGGCTGTTACCCACGACAACTTGCCAGCCATACCACCTGAGAGAGTTCATTAGCTACCCAATTTCTGTCAAAATCTTCGAGGAGTGAGTCTAAGAAAAAAAGTGTGCAGATGCTTAGACTCAAAGTTTTTCTGAGTTAGATAGTGAGTTGATAAGTCATATACTTATCACCTTATTTAGTAGGTGGATTAGAATAGCTTAAGGTTGCAAGGATTCGAAGCTAAATCCATATTTTAATGGACACCAGCGCTGATTAAGCCTGAAGGCCTGAAAAGTCTAAGTGTTTAAATTCTTTCTTTATTATTTCCCACTATTGACAAGTTTCTAATGCATAAGTTTCTTCCTAAATGCAATTTTTTTTTTAATTTTATTTTATGCAGACTGATTAAATTAGCTCAGGATCGTGCAATTTACCACCCCCCCATGCTTAAGTTGGACAATGTCCTCATTGGCAAATACATGGATGCATAAGGGTTCAAAAAGATAGTACCTGAGTGACGTAAAATACTAGATCAGTCTGAATCCCCTGGGTTGCCTCCTAGGAAGCGCAGAGTTTAACGCCTCCAGCTGGGCGGTGCTTCGTGTCATCCCTCAATGAGGGTGACACTCTCCTTTGAGGGAACCTGGGCAAGGAAGTGTTTCAATCTTTGACCATTAACTGTAAAAGTGTGCCTAGTGTTTGGATTAGCGATTTCAATCGCCCCATTAGAGTAAGGCTTAAGCACCAGAAATGGTCCTATTCATTTGGACCTGAGTTTCCCCGGAAAGAGTTTTAGGCGGGCGTTGAACAGCCAGACTTGCTGGTTAGGCTCAAAGGTCTTTCTATGGATAAGTCGGTTGTGGATGGCTTTCATTTTCTCCTTATACAGTCGACTACTCTCAAAAGCATCTCGACGAATTTCTTCGAGCTCAGATAATTAGAGCGTCCTCTGCGCACCGGCTAACTGGGAATCCATGTTACATTGCTTGACATCCTAGTAAGCTCGGTGTTCCAATTCGACAGGAAGATGGCAGTCTTTGCCAAAGACCAGGTGATAAGGCGACATGCCTATCGAGGTCTTGAAAGCGGTCCTGTATGCCCATAGGGCATCATTTAGTCATGTGGACCAGTCTTTCCTGTCAGGTCTCACAGTCTTCTGTAAAATGTTCTTGATTTGTCTATTTGAGACCTCGGTCTGCCCATTTGTTTGCGGATGATACAGGGTAGCAATGCGGTAGTTCACCCCATATTTTCTAAGTAGGGCATGGAATTGGGAATGGATAAAATAACTTCCACCATCACTGATCATGGCCTTTGGTATTCCAAACCGGGAAAAGATGTTCTGCTTAATAAAGTCCATGATAGTCCTGTGATCGCATCGGCGGGTGGTGACAGCTTCAATCCATTTAGAAATATAGTCTACTGAGACTAGGATGTACTCGAAGCATTTGGATGGTGGAAAGGGGCCCATAAAATCGATACCCCAAACGTCAAAGATTTCGACAATCAAAATGGGCTGGAGGGGCATCATATCTTTCTTGGTCATGGTCCCTAGCGTTTGGCAGCGTGAGCAAGTCTTGGCAAAGTTGTGTGCATCCTTAAATAGGGACCGTCAGTAAAATCCAGACTACAGAACCTTTGCAGCCGTTTTCTTTCCAGAGAAGTGGCCACCACAAGCCTGGTCATGACAGAAGGAAAGCACACTCTGAACTTTGTTCTCAGAGTGGGATCTGGTCAACATAGAGGCGAAACAGCATGGGATCATCTCAGAAATAGTGCTTGGCCTCAGCCAAGAACCTGTCCCGTTGCTGTCTGGACCAACTGTGCGAAGTTTGTCCTACAACTAGGTAGTTGACGTAGTCAGCAGACCATGGCAGTCTCTTGTCCTGCACAGCCAGAATGTGTTCATCGGGGAAGGCGTCAGATAGAGGTAGGGAGGGTCCAATGTGGTCTGGATGAAGTCTAGACAAGTGGTCAGCCACCACATTCTTCGATCTGGCCTTGTCGCGGATTTCCAAGTCAAATTCCTGCAAAAGCAGGATCCATCTGATGAGCCTGGGCTTTGCGTCCTTCTTGGCCAACAGGTGTCGGATGGCTGAATGGTCAGTGTAAATAGTCACATGGGATCCCAGCAAGTACGGTCGGAACGTTTCAAGTCCAAAGACTACAGTGAGCAACTCTTTCTCTGTGACCATATAATTTCGTTGGGCCTTGTCCAATGTTTTGCCCTTATAGTAGATCACCACGGGCTTCTTGTCTTGCCTTTGTCCTAGGACAGCGCCTATGGAAAAATCTGATGCATCACACATAATCTTAAAGTCCTAGGACCAGTCCGGGGGCTGAAGTACAGGTGTTGTGGAGACTAAGTCTCGGAGGGTATGAAAAGCCTAGATGCAATTAGAAGACATGTGGAATATGGCATCATTGGCTAGAAGGTCGGTTAAGGGTTTGGAAAGCTTGGAAAATTCTGTAATGAACCTTCGGTGGAAGCCAACGTGTCCTAGAAATGAGCGAATCTGTCGGACCAAGCTAGGTGGAGGAAGTTTGGAAATCAAATCAAGCTTAGCCCGATCTACCTCGATGCCCCTATGCGATATGATGTGATCGAGGACAATTCCTTCTTGAACCATAAAATGGCTCTTTTCCCAACTTAACACCAGATTAACCTCGATACATCGTTTTAGGATTTTCTCCAAGTTGCTCAGACAATGGTCGAATGAATTCCCAAATACAGAGAAATCATTCATAAAGACCTCTAAGTATTCACCCACCATTTCTGAAAAAATGGCTAGCATGCAACGTTGGAAGGTAGCAGGTGCGTTGCATAATCCGAACGGCATTCGACGGAATGCAAATGTACCGTACGGGCAAGTGAATGTGGTCTTTTCTTGATCCTCCGGAGCAATTACGACTTGGTTATATCCTGAATATCCATCCAGGAAGAAAAAAAACTTATGCCCTGCTAATCTTTCAAGGATTTAGTCAATGAATGGCAAGGGAAGTGATCCTTCTTAGTGGCTTCATTGAGCTTCCTATAATCAATACACACCCGCCATGCGATGGTGGTGCAGGTGGGGATGGATTCGCCATGATCATTGGTGACAACGGTGAGCCCAGCTTTCTTTGGAACCACTTGAGTGGGGCTCACCCAGAGGCTATCGGAGATAGGATAGATAATGACCTCCCGCATGTTTGGGTTTAAATGTCTCTGCATTTGGCAGGAGGGTCGTGCCCCGTATTCCAGGTAAATCTTATGGGTGCAATAGGTGGGGCTAATTCCTCTTAAGTCAGAAATGGTCCAACCAATGGCGGCCTGATGTTCTGAAAGGGTCGCGGTCAACCTGAGCTCCTGATCCTTGGTTAGATGAGAATTAATAATCACCGGGAAGGTCTGGTCAGGTTCCAGGAAGACATACTTGAGATTCTTGGGTAGTGGCTTGAGCTCGGGTGTGGGTGGAACCACAGTTGATGGAAAGCGAAAAGGCGGGAGTTGATCAACATCGATCTCCTCATATGGTTTTGTGTGATGGTAATCAGCCTTACAGAGGTCCACGGGTAGTGACGGGGACAGGTCAGAGTAGTCATTATGGGTTTGGTGGTCTGAGACAGAACTAAGGGTGAGGCATTCCTCGACTAGAGTTTCCACGGGATCATGTTCTCAACGCACTCGCAATCAAAAGACTTTGTCGCCCGAAAGATATCCAATTGCATTTTCCTATCTCCAAAGGTGATTTCCATACATCCCGTGTCACAATCAATGTTTGCCTTAGCTGTAGCTAAGAAAGGTCTACCTAAGATTATGGGTGCATTCTGTAATTTTTCAGGGACTTCCATGTCGAGCACCAAGAAGTCGACCGGAAAATAGAAGTCCTTGACCCGTACAATCACGTCCTCGACAACCCCCTTCGGGGTTTTCACTGATCTATCAACCAGCTGGATGGTGATAGGTGTTGGTGTCAACTCTCTGAAACCAAATTGGTGGTACAAGGTTGTTGGAATCAGATTGATAGAAGCACCTAAGTCCAGGAGTGCTCTATCAAATGTCATGTCCCTGATATTGTAGGAAATCAGGGGTGCTCCTGGGTCAGTTCGCTTGAGCGGAAGGTTGCCTGATATTACAGAACTTGCTTGTTTGGAGAGCACAACCTTCCTAGGTGCTTGAGGTCTTGGCTTACGCTTGGGTGTACAGGCATTCTTTAAAAACTTGGCGTAAGTCGGGATGTGCTTTGACAGCTTCGAGGAGCGGAATATTAATCTGTACTTGCTTAAAGATCTCCAAAAGCTCCTCAGTTTCCACAACAATCTTCTTTTTCTTGATTGTTTCCAAGGCCTCAGGGTAGGGTGTCTGAATGTGGATCGGATCTATTTTTGGGTCCTTGGGTTTTTCTGGTGCCTCTTATGAGTTGGGTATTTCAGTGGTTGAAGTCTCAGGGAGAGTCAGCCATTTGGGATCCTAGGTTTTGGTGCCGCTTCTCAAGGTCACCTCATCCGCTGAGGCATTGGGGCCATGGGTTGATCCTTGAGAAGACAAGGACGAAGAAGCACCAAACCCAGGGGGTGTTTGCGAGGCTGGCTGGACCTTGTGAGCCTGCTTGGGATTTCCTTGGAATCCTTGCGAATTGGGGCCTCTGTTAATTATGTTTTGCGGGTTCGGTTGTGGCTGGGAAGGTAGGGATCCTTGTTGTTTACAGTCCAAGAGTTGGCTTAACTATCCCTTCACTAAGGCCATTTCCTTCTGATGTTTCTGGTTCATGTCAGCCATCATCTTTATTAGGGTGTCTATTTGATTTTGTGGGGGAGGGGCCACCCTATTCTGATTATATTGGGGTTTAACTGGTGGTCCTTGTTGATAGGGGGCAAGTGTGGCTGCTGGTTTGGCCTGGGCAGGTTTTGGAATTGCGGTGGTTTCTGGATTGTCCAACCAAAGTTGGGGTGGTTACGCCAGCCAGTGTTGTAAGTGTTGGAGAAAGGGTCAGGTTTCGCATAACCTTGGATAGCTTGCACATCTTAAAGGATAGCCGATGTCGATGGAGAGGGAAGAGAGTAATCAAGGGTTGAGGGAGCAAAGGTCCCTCCTTGGAGCATGGTCAGAGGTTGTTCCAGGTTTAGTTGGGTTAAGGGCTAGACCAAGTCAACATTATGTACTCCCTTTGCTATGGAGAAGGTCTGTAAGGGGTTCCTGGTCTGGTTCAGTAGCTCATCAATCCTTTTGTCCACCAATTCCACTTGATCTAGTTTCTTGCAATGATGTCCATGTCAACCATTCCAGAATTTGCTTGTACCTCATAAATCCCACCACAGGGTTGATTGGACTTGTTAAACTTGGTCATGGAGGCATTGTTGAGTGAATTCTCACTCATAGACTCAAAGAGCTCAAACGCGTTCTCCTCGTCCTTGTTCAGGAAGTTCCCCCCGCATGAGGCATCGATGAAGTTCCATAGGTTGCTGTCCAGACCGTGGTAGAAAATCTGGGCCAATTGCCACCTTGGTACTTCGTGGTGTGGGCATTTCCTCAAGAGTTCATTGAATCTCTCCCACGCCTCATGGAACTGTTCCCCACCCTGGAGTGTAAAGGTAGTAATAGCTCTTCTGAGGGCATTGGTCTTTCCTATGGGGAAGAATTTCTTTAAAAATGCATGCCTCAGTTCTTCCCAGGTGGTGATGGGTCTACCTAGGGTTCTAAGCCAGTGAGAAGCCTTGTCTCTTAATGAGAAGGGAAACATCTTGATTAGAACAATGTCAAGGCTAATGTTCCTAGGTTTCACAGTTCGTGCTATGCAGTCAAGATCCTCTAGATGCTGGAAGGGGTCCTCATTTGAGCTTCCATGGAAGTGGCTCTGGATCAGACTTAAGACATTCGATTTCAGCTCAAAATCATGTCCCCCTTCGGGGATCCTAAGGTGTGGCTCGACTCTAATAGCGGAAGGATTATAGAAATCGTGGAGGGGCCTCGGTTGATCCTAAAATGGTGTTACATCGAGTGGTGGTTGCCCTTGTGGGCCTTGGAAAGGTGGTGGTGGTTGTTCTTGTTGGTTCTGTAACCGGTGTATGGCTTGCATGATGGTGTGGATTTGTTGTTGCTGAAGCCGGTGGTTTACATTAATTTGGGCCTGGATGATGGCCATTGTGTCTGGTGGGGGTTGATCCTCATCTTCATCTACCCTAGGTTCAGCCATGTTCCTAATAGAATCACATCGCCTAGATTCCTGTCCCAAAACAAACAACTCGGGATGCAATGAGTGTCTCTCGTGCATACACTAAAGAAGAATAGGAGGGGATGCGGAGAGCGACAGATGCGAGAAATGTGTTCAATCAAGCAAACAAGCCTAGTTCTTATGTTGTATCCCTTAGGAGATCTAGAAATCTCAAAAAGGGTGATTAAGTCCGTAAGCACTGGACTCCCCTTCTCAAGGCTAATCTGGCTAGGTTGATTATGAGGGGATTGCATGGAAGGTTCTTCCTTTGGCTTGCACCTCTGGTTTCGTATACCCCACAACCGTGGTCGTTTGACACTGCCCCGCAGCCTAGTCACCAGATTCTACCAAGGGAATGAAAGCCAAGTGGCCAACGAACAAAACCTCACCTTTCGAGACTTAACTCAGTCCTGCCTAGGGCACGTCTACTCAGTTTTAAAAGGGTTAGGATAGTGCTTGTGCTAGGGTTATGTGATGAGGCATTGATTCAGGTGGTGCCTCTTAATTTTCCACTTTCAATGTGTGTTCTTCTATCAAAACATGGTTTTCAAGCAAGGATTTTTAAGATGTGGTGTTTTTTAGTGTTTCATCCTTACTTTAGTGTGTTTTAGGGTTGACGTGTCATAATGTTTTCAGACAAGTTTTAGTGGGCACGTCAAGTTTTGCACACAATTTGGTGAAAGTAGATTTCTGTTTATTCTGTAGAGGCTCTAAAACCCTAATGTGCTCATCCTAATGATCATGCAGCTTCTATTAGATGATTCGATTTTAGGGTTGAGTGGTGCGGCCCAAGTCAATACACGGTGGCTTCGCAAACACCACTCAAAAAGAGAAAAGAACACTCTAAGAATTTATTCAGAATGTTAGAGTGTACATTTTTTGTTGGGTGATGTGTTAAAGATGTGGGTCAAGTAATCATACACCACGCCATTTTTTTTTATTTTTACAATTTTTAAAATTTTTCACATAAGCAAATAGCCATGAGTGGAGAATTACTCACTACTGGTCCTTGTTGCACCTACTCCCTTGTTACCGTCATGGGATGCATCGCTTCACCGTCCAAGCGTCGAAATCCAGCAACCATCAAGTAAAAAGGAAACAAGGCATTAGATGATGAGAGAATGGATGTGGAATGGAGTGACAAAACAAATCTGTTGCCTCCCCTGCAATGGCCACAAAAACTGACGTGGGCTCATGCGTGTGTGTTAAGAAGTGCCGTTATAGTCGCACTTGCAATGCCAATTTTAAAGTAAAGAAGCGGAGGTGAGTCCGAGTGTCGATCTCAGGGAGGTGTGAAAACTGGATTTTGCTTATCACTTGTTGTCACGGAATTTGCGGAGTTTTGCTTGCGAAAAGGTGTGGTTGAAAAGCGAGAGAGAGAGAGATAGAGAGAGAGATTAGGGTTAGAGTCATTTCTTTCTTTAACATGTAACTTGGATAGGAAATAAAGTAAACAACTAAGTTGAAAATAACTTCATTAATCATGCACCTTTAGTTCACAGATTACAACATTAGATACATGCTTAAACATAAGTAAAGGAAAGCTTAAAAGAGAGGAAGAGAGAGAGAGAGAGGGAGAGCGGCGAGGCAGCCACGGTGGTGGAGAAGGCTCCATCGGTGGCTCGTCGTCTCCGACAGTTACAAGAGGGCCTAAAGCTAGCTAAGGGAGGGGTAGAGTAGTTGCAAGGGAAGTGAATACCTTGAATGAGTGGTTGGAGGGGGTTTAAATAGGGAGAAGGGCTTTCTAAAAGAAGAAGTGGTTTTAGGGACGTCCGAGACATCACTAAAACCCTTCCAAAAGCCTCAGTGAAGCCCCCAACCTGCCGGTCGCTTGCCCATGCCGTTCTTCCTCGTGCTCGATCCACGATCAGACGGCTGAGATCTTCGCCCGGGTGCGCTTGGATCACAACTTAGGCACGTGTGCGCATGGGCGTCGTCGCTCGGCGTGCGCACGTGCGTGGGAGATCACTTCCTGAGGGTGCGCCACGTGGCACTATCTTAGCCGCCCGCTGCTGATCGGGTGGCCCAATTTTGCCACGCGCTTCGCCGTCTTCAATTTTCCGCACCGCGCGGCTAGATCCCGCATCGCGTGGTTGCGGGCGTGCGCGTTAACAGCTACGTCATGCTCGCTGCTTTGTTGCGGCGACCGTGGGAGTGCACGCGATTCTTGGCTATCCGATTAGAGATCGACGGCTGAGATTTGATCTCCAGCTGAAGGTGGAAGCGACGCGTGGTGAGCGGGCGCCACGTGGTGCAACGAGGGCCGTTGATCATCAGATCAATGGTCAGAACTTCTTGGGCCCATTGTGGGAGCTCCAATGTCAGATTTGGACAATTTTGAGGTCATTGGACTCCGTTCGTCGTTCTGAATGCATCCGTGTGGTCCGATTGCTCATCTGAGGCCTGCTTTGACAAGTGCTTACACAAATGGCCATTAATACGGTTTTATAAGAAATCTTGGTATATGATGCATGCAATGCTCCCATTCTACTTATGTTGTGCCTTTTATTCTTAAGATGGATCCTATTTAACAGAATTATCACCACCATATGCAGTGTTATCACGGTCCATGTTCTGTTTCTACCGTTCCTCAGATTCAACGACTCGGGCTTCCAGACGAGCCATCAGGTCCAGATTTGCTAGATCCTGAGTAGGTCGGGGTCCAAGGTTAGCCATCTCTACTGGGAGGATAGAAGAAGAAGAGGGTAGGGAAGAAGATGGTCTGGGCGAGGTGACTCGCTTCCTTGGGAGTGGCTACTAAGGTCCAACCAGTTGAGGTGTTAGTGCCCTCCTTCCTTACATAGATTAGCCAATCCCTGGGTTGGTGTAGCTAGCCAGATAAGGCTAAGGCCTTGTCAATCAGATCGTCCTTATAATTAGAAAATCGGATTTTTCATTTTGGGTTCGAATTCATGAAGAAAAATTCATTGAGAACCAACTGAAAGTGATTCCCGCCTCTCAAGCTAATCCAGCTAGTCTGGTTACGGGGGACTAAGGGGAAGGTTCTTCCTTTGGCTCGTGCCTCTAGTCCCGTTGACCCCTGAGCCACGGTCGTTTGACACTACCTCGCAGACTTAGTCACCAGGTTTGGCCGTAGAGGTTGAAAACACTCAGTAGTATGACAATGAATTCGGGTTGATTTTGTGTTTTAGAATTTATTTTAACCCTTTTTTCTTCACTAGGGTCTGGGGTGAGTGGCCCATAAGGTGACCAGGCTCACCGGCTAAACACTAAACTTAGCTAAGTCTAGGTTAGCTCAAGTGTGGTCTCTAGAGTGTAACCCTAAAGGTATAACCTAGGGTTCATGCAATTCTAGGGTTTTTTCTCTTTCTTTTTAGCAAACCTCAAGAATAAAAATAATTCTCTGAGGAATATTAGAATCTGAATAAATTGAAATTTGGTAAGTAGATTCTATTTTCAATTATATTTTTAGAGAATATTTTTTTATAATTTTTACTCTTCCAACTAAATTTATAGGGATTTTTAATTGTCAAGGGGTCAAATATGGAATTTTGACCCCTGAACGATTTTTTACTTTGAAACAGTATCAAATGATTTTCAAAATTTTGGAAAAAATATGGAAATTAAAGCTAATGACATCAGTTTTCAAACCACACTATTTTAGTCAAAATAGATTCATGGATTGCTCAGAATTGATTTTTGAATTTTGAAAATTTTCAAATCTAGGCTAGTTTAACCTTCTTGAGCTTCAAAAGTTTTTAAAAATTTTGTACTTGGAATTTTTTAAAATAAATGGTGTTGTTTGAAAGATGGTTCGAAAATGAAGTACTTACCTGAATTTCAGAATTTTTTGCTCATTAATGTTTTGGAAAATGAATTTTTAATTCAGAAATTAAAGTCTGGCCAAATTTCAACAAGTGTTGGAAAAGCTTTTAAAAAGTGTTTGAACTTCAAATTCAAATTCCACCAAAAAGTTTTTTTTTAATTTTTTAAAATATTTTCGGAGGGAAAAACTTTTTCAAATTATTTTCTCCTTTTTTTTTCAAACTAACCAAAGATTCAAACGGAAACCTAATCTAGCAACATAAAAAAATATATTTTTTTGTTGTTTTCTTTTCTCAAAATATGCAGATTCTTTCTTTTTTTTTCACAAAGAAATTTCTAGATAAGAAAATAATCAAACCTAAAGTTCAAACAAAAATCCTAAGCTAAGGGAGAGATGTGCACTTATATTTTTTCTCCGCACTCGATGTGTACGTAGATCCTATTTTTCCTGATTTCTTGCACATCTAAAGAAACAAGCAGAGGAGGATTTGTCACTAAAAACTTTAGATCGAAAATCAATTGCATTGCCTTCCTGGCAACGACACCATTTGTTAGAATAGTAGATCACATGGTTTTATGAAAAGCAATGGCATTATGTCATAGTATAGTGCGAAATCCGATCAAAACAAAAATACTTGTAAAATAACGAGACTTGGAGTCCCGATCGTTCGTCTCGAGGAGGCGTTTAGGAAATGCAAATTCATTTCGATCTCGCTCGCTCTACTTGCTTAAGATCGCATGTCGATATATAATAAGTACGTATTCATGCACGACATGCTGTTGCAATAGAATTATAAAATGAGTGTAGGCAATTGATTATCACTAGAAAGATATTGCAATCAAGCACATGGTGATTTTCACACATAGATATATAGATAAATAAAAATGATTTCATTGATTGCATCAGAGTTCAGAGCACAGCTAAAGGAAGGCTTGTAGAGGAATGCTTGAAAACTTACAACTAGCTAACAGAAAACGACTACATACATGAATCTATGCGGGGATTATGCATGCACCATTTGGGGAGAAATTTGGAGCTACACTACTAAGCAATAATAAAGTAGTAAATCTAGGAAGAACTATCTACTTAGCTAACAGAAATAAGGGCATTCAGAGGTGGGCTCCGATGGCCTTTGACTTGGTTGAGAAGAGAAAGAGGGGCAGCCAGGGGTGGTTAGGACTGCCATTGGAGAGGTGAGGAGGAGGTGATCCAAGCTTGGCACGGAGCTGGTGGACTCATGGTGGAGCTCGTGGAGATTAAGGAGTGAAGGTGGAGTTATGCTATGGAATGAAGCCAAGAGTGAATGGGTGCAAATGGCCACTCCTTAGGTCTTTTTATAGAATTAACGGAAGCTCTCTAGGGAAGTGTGGAACTCTCTAGACAAAGCTCCAAGTGTGGCCATCAAAGGGAGAGAGAGGGTAGTTTTTACGTCCACCAAAAGTGGAACTACAATTTGAATGTCTCTTCATTGCTAATTTTAGCAAGCAAGAGTGACGCCACCTTTGGAAGGACCTAGAATATTCCAGGTGGTGTGGGAGTGCATGAATGGGTGTGTGTGTGTGTGTGTTCATGCCCAATGTGGCTAAGTGGTCTAGGTTAGGTCCTAATAGATTTAGGTTAGGGTAGGTCTTAAATTAGGGTTGCAAGCGAATGCAAAGAAGACGGGAAGAAGAAGAAGAGAGAGAGGTTGAAGGAGGAAGAAGAAGAAAAATGAGAAGTGCCTCCAAAGGGGGGCCCTTTGCCCTCCTTTTATAGCTTTTATGGAGGGCAAAGAAGGTATTTGGCCCCTTAAATCCATGCAAATGCCTTGGATTAATTAGATCCACTGATCAGGAGATCAACGACCCTGATTAAGCCTTCCAAATCCTTTTTTGATCCCCGATTGAATTTGGTGTTGCCACATGGCAGCCTGTGCACCCTCGGATGAAGATTGCACGGCTGCAGATCGCCCGTGCTCTCGCCTTCACTTCCTCTCCTTTGCCTCTCACCTCTTCTGAGCACCCAATCCTCAGCCGTCCAATCATAAGATCGGACGGCTTAAACATGTGCTCAATTGCACCTATAAATCCTAAAGCACTCTCTCTCACGTTTCCGCATGCGTCATATGGAATACATTTCCTTATAGTATCTTATAAGTCCAATTTATTGGACATTTATTTGGCTTAAGTACATATGGAATACATTTCCTTATAGTTTAATGGCCTAATCTAAGTAGTAATTAATGCTAGCTTACGAATATTTTTGTATCTGCTTTGCATTCTAATACATACATTTATACTTCTTACTTGATATGTGCATGCAGAGAGAAAAAAATAAAAGTATAATAGGTGGCTTGAAATGAATTAGCATTTGACGGAGGGTATGCCATAATTGACCCTCACCGCCGTCCCTCCACCAGTGCTCAAATCTAGCGGTTGCGCATGCGAAGGAGGAGGCGAGCATTGTGGATCTAGAAAAGGTTAAAGAATCTCTTTGGGAGTTTGAAGGGCAGGCTCCCTTCCTCTGCACCGTGAAGAGAGCATGCACTGCTGCCAGTCACGTGCATTGTGACTCCCTCACCGACCGCAGCCAGCCACGCACCATCTCACCGCTCCCACTGCAGCCAGACCACGCATGCGCCCACTCACCATGTGCAGCCATGCCCATGCGCGAGGCAGCTACTCCTCGCACAGCAGCCCCACCGCGCACACCCTCCTAGCGTACGCGTGCACCCACCTAGCGGCAGCCTATGTGCGTGCTCCCTCAAGGCCAGAACCCGCATGCCCTTGTGCACGCATGTCCAGCCAGCGTGCGGTTGGCCTCTTTGTCTTCCTCTTCTTTTCTACTTCTCTACTTTTTCCACAAGAGACCCAAACTTGCAGCCACCTACCCCCTCACGACCACGCCTCTCGCCAGCCACACCTGCACATAGCTACGCCCTCTCACGAAGCAGCAACTCCACACATAAACGCGCCCTCATGTGCACGCAACACCTCCGCGTGCAGCAACCACCCACGTGCAACTGTAGTCCTTGCCACCCATCTCCGCTGCCACCTGCCATCTGGTCGGCCGCCACCGGCCATCTTCTGCCTCGCCTTCATCATCTACGAGGTACTTTTTTCCAGTGGAACTCCACCTAAGCAAGCTGCCGGTGATGCCTCCTCCAATGTGTGGCGAAGAGAGAGGAAATTTCCCCTATTTTTGCACCTATTAAAATTTACATTTGCATTCCATTCGAAATTGTGGGATTTTAATTGTTTGATTATTATATTCTAGTGAATTTGCAAGCGTGCACTTATATTTCCACATTTTTGATTGGTTCTTGTTATACATATCATTTCACATTGAAATTGATTCATATTTGCATGCAATAAAGAAGTATCTCCTCTGCCACTACACCTGCGTCATTTGCAGATTTTGGAAGCTTGAGCTCTTATGCAAAACTTACATAAATAGTCCATAACTTTTCATAAAATCGCAAGTACATTCAGAGCAACATATCCATTGATTCATTTGACGAGTATTTCTGCAAACATGATTGTTGCTTATCTATGTTTTATTGTTGTTGTTCCACCCTGTGGATTCGACCTAACTTTTCGTCGTTGGCTTTACTGATAAATACTTTTGATCTGGGATTTTTTCCACCACGTGATTTTACTGTGACGATATATTTTTCTGACATCATTATTCTGCAAGCGAAACAAATCCCGATCAAATGGTGCTGTTGCCAAGGAGGCAATGGTGTCAGACCCGAATAGGTTGTTAATATGGTGATTTTACCGTTGAAGTGTGTATAGTGGTTAACCTAAATCGGACCTAACCATCTCTTTACAATTTTTTTTTTTACTTAGCCTACTTGATTTTATCTTGGTCACTTTTAGGCCTAGGGTCGAACTGAGGAAAGTGGGGTTACAAGTCAAGTTTCTACGCCTTTCCTACAATGAATCTCTTCCGTTCGTTTATTGTGTTTTTGGTGTTTTTTCTATTTATATTTTTTTCTGGTAATCTTTGTCCTTGAGACACACCCTCAAAATTGGGTTCTTGGCTTTGAGCCAAAGTAGGGTTCCAAAATGGGTCTTGCTATTCGCAAGACGGGGTACCTGCAAGTCAAGGATTATCTTTTCTCTTTTATATATATATATATATTTTATCTTTTTACTAACAGAAAAGCGAAACAGAAATAAAGTAAATATAGTGTATATATATATGCATATATTATATATGTATAAAGGGGTGGGGGTGGAGGCGAAGATGGAGTGCAGCACAGTGTCGAGTCAGCCGTCGTCTAGAAAGACTCAACCAACAGGACGAGGTGCCGCATGTAAGGTGTAGGATGGATGGTGGAAGATGAATGTGAACACGCTTTTTGTACGCGTGTATCGGGGAATATCAGCAACTGGTGCAGATTTTCCCGCGATACCACGTATGGTAAATAATGTGAAAATATATATATATGTATGTATGTAAATATATCTATATATATATATGGTTATAAATATATAGGTATATATATGTAGTTATATATGTATATATGTATATGTATATATATATATAGGTATGTAAATATATATTTAAGTATATGTATAGATAGATATATGTATAGCTCTATATATATATATGTGTGTGTGTATATTTATATGTGTATGTATGTATACGATACTATATTGATGTATATATATATGTGTAAGTATATAGTAATATATGTATATATAGATATATGTAGATAAGTACATATATATATATATATGCATGTATGTATGTATGTATATAATACTTTATAGATGTATATATATATATATATATAAAATAATATATGTATATATAGGTATATGTAGCTAGATATGTATATATATGTATATATGTATATATAGTTATATAGATATATATGTATATATGTATGTATAAGTATATGTGTATATATATGTATATATATATATATATGTATATAGATGTATATATATTTATATATATCTGTGTGTATGTATATAGACTAATACATATTTATATAAGTACTAATATATATACAGATATATGTATAAGTATATGTATATATGTATATGTATATATATATATGTCTGTCTGTATGTATGTATACTAATAGATAAGTATATATGTACTACTATATGTATAAATATAAGCATATATATATGTATATATATATGTATATAAATATATGTATATATGTATCAATATATATATGTATACGTATATATATATATGTATATAATAGTGTATAGGTGTGTGTGTGTGTATGGAAGTGTGAGTGTGTGTGTGTGAGCATCGATAAAGAGAGAGTGAGAGAGTGTTGTGAGAGAGAGTGAGAGAGAGAGGGCATTGCTATGAAGAAGAGGCGGGATAAGTCATCCGCGAGCCCATTGCGTCGTCTAATGATTCATGCTCGCACGCAGGCACGCATACATGTACACAAGCACACGCTGGAGGGCGATGGGCGCGGAGAGAAGACTGCAGTGCACAGCGCTGTGTGAAGGCTGGAGCGAGTGCTCACTGGCACGCGTAGACAAAGAGAGGGGGAGACACAGATCGGTGCGGGTGAGGCAAACGTGAGGGCGGGTGCGCGTGACGCAGGCAGAGATGCTCGCGCAGGTTGCGGCCGGTTGCGGCGCGCCTGGTGACCGGTTAAGTGAGAAGCTCACCGGTCACCCCACTGTAGCCATAGTGTCGCACAAACTGGCGTGAACAGTGGCTACAGTGTAAGGCGACGCCGTGTGACCAGGTACAGGCGGTTTTGTGAGTGCGGATGGCTCGGCGTTCGCGGTGGAGTGGCTCCGGCTGCTTGCTTCCTGGAGTGACCTTGCGATGGAGCACGCGGAGGGGGGTTGGGTCGCCAGCGAAGGGGAGCGATAGGGTGTGCAGAGGGCTATGGGTGCTGCTGGGGTGCTTAGCCGGCCACTGTAGTGACGCGCGGTGGCCGGCTACGGGCGAAAGAGAGGGCGCAATAGGGCGGAGAAGCGAGAGATGATGGTGCCTGTAAGCATGCGCTGGGTGCGAGGGCGCCTGTAGGCACGCGCGGAAGGGGCTGGGGTTGCTGCTATGCTATTGCTGCCGCTGAGATGCTGCTGCCACCGAGCTTCGAGCTTCAGACATTGTAGTCTGCGGTAGTGGCTGAAGTGGTGTGGAAGGTGAAAATTGTGAAGAAGGCCACTACGCCCACTGGCTCTTTGAAGAGCTGAGCGGTGGTGGTTTCACGGTGGTGGGTGCTCACCACAGTGAAGACTCCTGTCCGCTGGGTGTCTCCTAGGAGGGCCGCCATATGGAGGGAGAGGGAGGAGAGGACGGTTGCCTGGAAGGAGAAGTGGATGGGCTTTTTTTTTTGTGAGGACCAGGCTGCTAATGAAGAAGTCATGGCCTTTTTATAGATGGAGAAAGCCATGCACAGCCATGCCCTGGCTGTGCATGGCTCATGCATGGCCTTGGCAGGGAGAGGCAGCCACAGGGAAGGGCAAGAGTAGGGAATGGCGCGTGAGGAAGAAAGGTGCTGTCCCATGCTGCCGCGGGAAGAGATTTCCAAATAAAATGGAAATAAAAATAAAGATGGGAATATTGCGAAGCAGCACTTGAAGAAAATGTGAATTGCGAGGCCATTTATTTCATTCTCCTCCCCTCTCAATTAAATGCATGCATGCATCTATATTTACAAATGCGACAATGGAACCCTATTATGCATTGGTAATGCTAGGAAATAAGATATCACAATTGCAGGCGTATTTTTGTGCTGCAATCATACCCCCATGCCTATCTTTTGGTAGTCTCTAGCAAAATAGTATTTAGAAATGATCTTAAGCTGAAGATTTTCTTCTGAGGCAACATAGGTGTGTTTTTTTTGGATATTGTGAGAACCAATTGTAGAGAAGACTACCAATACTTTAAGTCTCACATGACAAAGATCATCTCTCGACTAACTAGGACTCTTGATATTTAAACCATAAGTACGATTTCCAGGACCCAGGAGGTCTTTGCCGTACTCGAGAGCTCAAGAGATTATGGCTTGTGCTTATTGAAGGATCAAGACTGACCAGATGAACATTAAGACTCAAGCCCAGGGTTTCACGAATCTTTAAGTACAGGTTGGTCCCAGATTCAGCTCATGTTTTCGGATTGACTCTTAAGAAGATGACGGAAAACTCAACACCCATTCTCTGATTTTTGTGGCTCAAAGGAAAATAGGGTATTTGCGACTTGCCCTGAAGAACTTTTTTAGGGTAGAGACTTTACAGACATTTGCGAGATACACTGACTTATTTGCATCTTTTTTTTTTTTTTTTCTGAAACACGTGTCAGTATATCTCTTACAACTTTATTTGGAGGAACACTCTTTTCTTTTTGGTGGGAGAGTTTCTTTTTGGTAGAAAGAGTTTCTCCTAAACACAAGACTAAAACCTGGGATAAAAAGTCTACCTGCACGCACAGGTAAGGACTCCACCTTCTCTAATGAACACTAGGGTTGGATCTTATGTTCACCTGGTCTTTCCTGATATGTGTAGTGTGAACCAAGTTTACTTAAGCTCTCAAGTAGAAGCAAACCAACGGATCCTGTACTGGTGTCTCAGATACAAGAATACGTCCTTAGTTAGGAGAGATTCTGATCTATCTTGTCAATGCTCAAGTGAATTAGGCCTGAGCCTGAGCGAATCAAGCTTCTGTGGCCTGGAAAGTCTTCAAAACAGAGATTGAATATCCGTAAACACTTATTGTATTTTCGTTTCAGCTTTCAGATCATTACTAAACACCATTTATTATTATTATATATATATTATATATATATTTTTTTCTTTTCTTTTTCTTTTTCTTGCATATTTATAAATAGGTGGGAACTACATGATACCATCAAATACCCAGATCCTATGGATGCCTATCCACCCCCCCATGCCAAACAATGCTATGTCCTCATATACATGCAGGGAGAGGTAGAGAAAGGACGAAAGATTGGGTAACGAGAGTTGAGGTGCAGGGTATACAGCAGGGTGGTAGGGTGGGTGGATGGTGGGTGGTGAAGTGAAAAGTGAAGAGATCGTGATAGTGGCGTGAAAAGTGATGGTGGATGGTGAAAGGTCTAGCATTTCATGGGATGAGAGTGTCCCAGGCTGATCGGAGAACAAGTCGGGAAGAAGAAGTTGGCCCTCAAATTGGCCAAGAAGAGGGGCTTCTTGGATAGATGGATACAAAAAGGAATAGCCCCAGTGAGTAAGATGTGGGCTCAAGGTCCCAGTGTGGAATTGCAAATCCGCCTGATTTGGCGATAAAGAAAGGGCAATCCGATCTTCAAGAGTGTGGACCGGCGATGAGCAACCCAGATATGACTCAGACCACGAGGTATGGGAAGTGGAGAAAACCTCGTCAGAAGTCTACCCAGGAGAAGGTATGGGACAAGGGCGAGATGGGGGAACGTCACAATATGTGTTGGTCAGGTAGTCAACAGTGTTTATAGGCAATCCGCAGCAGTCAGAATAGGTCCCAATTAGTTCGATACATGCACTGACGATCATGTCCTCGTCAGACGTGTCATCCTTGATGCAATCGCAATCAAAGTTCTTTTCTGCCTTGAAGATGTTAAGCTTGATCTTTTCAGATCCAACGGCAATCTCAATACAGCCCGACTCGCAGTCGATAATGGCATGGGCTGTGGCCAAGAAAGGTCGACCGAGGATGATCGGACAATTAGAAATTGAACTAGGAACTTCCGTATCTAAAACAAGAAAGTCAACTGGAAAACAGAGACTGTTGACCCTAACCACCACGTCTTCCACCACACCCTTTGGGATTTTGACAGAAGGATCTGCCAACTATAACGTGACAGGGGTGGGTTTCAGATTTCCCAAAGAAAATTTTTCGAGCATGATGGTCGGTATAAGATTTATGGAAGATCTTAGATCAAGCAGGGCACAGTTAAAACTGCAGTCTTGGATGCTATAGGAAATAAGCGCTGTGCCCGGATCTTTCTGCTTCGATGGTAATTTTGACAGTATAGCACAACTCTCATGAGGCGAGAGAATCATTGGATTTTTAGTTTTCTTTGACTATCTCCTGGGTGTTGTGTAGCCTTTGAAAAATCGGGCGACAGTAGGTATGTGGTCGATAGCCTCGAGCACGGTATGTTGATTTCTACATCCCTAAACAAATTACGTAGGTTATCAAAGAACTGCGTGTGTTTCTTCTTGCCTTTTGGCTCCCTTAGTAGAGCCTCAGGGAATGGGACTGATTCTGGCACCAATTTGGGTGTATCATCCTCTCGCGAATGCAGAGCGCATCCCGAATGAGAGGGCAATGAAGAAGAAGACTGGCCAGGATCAGGTCGAGGCGGATCGACGGTTTGCTTACCACTCCTTGTAGTGATAGCATTGGACGATGCGGGTCTAGTGGGATCATACGACGGAGGAGGGTTCGCAATGGGGACATAAGAGTACGGTGCTGCAGCGGGATTAGCGTGAAATCCCGATGGAATGCTCGAAGCTTGCAGAATTTGATGAACCTGCCCCTGAGAAGGTCGTACCTGTGCTTGAGGACCATGGGGTACGAAGTTTCGTAGGTTTGGAATAGGTTGGGAGGGAAGAGTGCCATGAGATCGAGTCGCCATGCGTAGTTGACCGATCTCAGCATTCTGCTGCACCAATTGGTGCTGAAGAGAGGTCATGTTCTCTTCATGGCGCTTTGACATTTCCGTCATCATTCGCATCAATTTGTCAAGAGGACTTGATGCGTGTTCAGTTTGCAGTACGCAAGGGCCTGATGGCGGATTCGCCATAGGATTAGACTGGGCCCTTGGGATGATGGGTGCGGACGATCGCATTAGTCCACCTGCAGGGTTTTGGCGCTGCGGGTTATTGGACCATGCGAAATTCGGATGATTTCTCAATCCTAGGTTGTAAGTGGTAGAAAATGGGTTGTTCCCCAGGGCACAGGAGTCTTCTATGCCAGAAGACTCGTCCGCATGTAAGTATGCGTCCGAGCACACGTAGACTTGGTCCTCCATGTCAAAATACTGGCTTGCAGAAGCCAGTTCCACATGACTTACCGAGTCGCTTGGCACGACACTCGGTAAGGAAGGTCTTTCAGGGTTTCTCGGGGTAAGCCTGGTGTTGGAAGAATTTGGATTGTGATGAAGTGGTGAAGAGGTGGTTTTGCCAGAGATCAGGCAGGGTTGGCCAGAAGCTTGTCCAGCTTCTTGTGCACGACAGAGACTTCATCCAGTTTTTGAGCAATAAGGCTTAGATCACTGGATGAATGGGAGGGTCTCGTGTCAACTTCATGGACATTTCGGAGCTGGCTGGTATGATTAAAGGCGACAATGGAACATTGTTCATCGAGTTTTCACTCATATTTTCAAACAATTCAAATGCTCCATTCTTGTCTTTATTCATAAAGTTCCCTCCACAGGAAGCGTCTGCAATTTTCTTTAAAGTCTCATTTAGCCCATAGTAGAAAATTTGGGCTATATGCCACTTAGGCAGACCGTGGTGCGGACACTTCCTGAGGAGGCCATTATAGCTCTCCCATGCCTCATGAAATTGTTTGCCGTTTTGTTGCGTAAAAGACGTGATAGCACGGTGAAGCGCATTGGTTCACCCAATTGGGAAGAACTTCTTGAGAAACGTTGTTTGCATCTCTTCCCAAGAGTGGATGGTTCTCCTAAGGGTGCGTAACCACTGCGACGCTTTATCCCATAATAAAAACAAGAACATTTTCATGAGGGCTATAGGTAACCCGACATTTCTTGGTTTAACAGTTTCAGCTAATCAGGTTAAGTCTTCCAAGTGGAGAAACGGATCTTCACTTGCAAGACCATGAAAGTGAAAATTTATTAGGCTAATTATGTTTGGTTTCAATTCAAAGTCATCCCCGCCCATGGGGACCCAAATTTGTCCTATGGTCTCTGTAGTAGCGGGATTCTGATAGGAGCTAAGAGACCTAGGCTCCTCCCATTTGGGAGGGTTCTGCATTTCCTCCAATGTTTCCCAAATGGCTTCCATTTGCTCATTATACATTTCCATTTGGGCTTGGAGGCAGGTTATGGGATCTAAGGCTCCACCACCTGGTGGGTTCTGAGGGTGGTTTCCTTCCTCGGGATTTGGGGGTGGGCGTGTAGCCATGTTTGTGGAGGAGGATGATTCGGCTTCTTTTCTAAATTTATCAGTCAAGTCAAACAGTTTAGGGTTTTGTGACCTCCCAAACATGCATTACCACAGGAAGAATTGGGGAGATGAGAAGGGAAAAGAGACGAGAGAAATGTCACCGCAAAGGTACACTTGATGACAAATCAGTACAATCAAATTCCTAACCTCTACAGTGTACCCTTAGACCTAAAGATCTAAGTTACCTACTATCACGAACTATGGAACTGAATGTGAGCACCGCGGAACCACAGGGCCAGATTGAAAGGCCGTTTGCCCCAGTCTTAGACACCCAATAGCACGCGGTACCCTCACCAACACGTAGATGCTACACGTAGGTAGTTAGACCTCCAATCCTTAAGAAGGGTCAAGTTACTACTAGTTTTAGTTAGAGGCTTAGGGTCAAGTGCTTCTGGAATGTGAAGGGCGTTGTTTACGGGTAATGCCCAAGTGATTGATTTTTCAAGTGTGTAAAACAAGCATGCAACGGGGAAATCTCCCCGAATTGAAGTTTTATTGGTGAATGATTTTTAGAGCTCAGCCTTAAGTAGTATTGATTTTAGGGTTTCGCTGAAATACCAATTCAACCAATCTCCGGGTTTTGTGAGAATACAAGTTTTCTTTCTAAGCCCAACAAACCCTTCTTCAATATCAATTAGTTAATGCATGCTAAAATGCAATGGGCTACCCTAAATGGAGATTTCTATGTGTGGATGCACGAATCAGTTTTAGATTAGTGTGAAAGGGAGCTAAAGCACTTCAATTCTAGTGCTCCCAATCACCAAAAAGATGTCCACACAAGGCTCAACCAAAAGATAAAGAAAATCAAATTGTTGGGGTTGAATGATTCGGGATCGAATCTTAGGCAAGTTGAAAAGTCGTGGTGGGGTTGGAATCAACTCAATTCCAAGTCTCCCCACCAAAAAGGTGATCCCGAATTGTAGATAAGTGAGGCAAAAGAGGGATGCAATCAATCTTTTTGTGTTTGCCTCAAGGAATACTTCGCACGGCGAAAAATTCAAGAATCAAGATTCTTGGATTTTCGCTATGCGAAGTAAGGCGGAACATCCCAGGGCGGTGGGAGTAAAGGCAATCAATCAAACAAGTAAATTTTCGTCCACTTGCCCCAAGAGATCCCAAGAAGTTTTTCTAGTTTTTTAGTTTTAATGTTTTTTTATTTTTATTTTATTAAGGTTACAAGTTAACCTAGGTTGCTAAGAAAAGAAAACCTACTTGTTCGGCAATGTGTGCGAAGCTCTAATGCGGTGTCGGCATCTTCACGCTCTCGTTCCCACTTTGGATCTGCTCACATCTTCGACATCATTTGCCTGCCTTTTCCTTGCAACAGGTGCACCTGCACAACAAAAACAGAGACACCCGTGAAGAGAGAAGGGAAAAATTGAAAGGAATTGAATAGAAACTCACTTGAAGGTGCACTTCCCTAGCAACGGCGCCAGAAAAGGTGTGGTGTCGAACCTGAATAGGTTGTTAATATGGTGATTTTATTGTTGAAGTATGTATAGTGGTTAACCTAAATTGGACCTAACCATCTCTTTACAAATTTTTTTTTTTACCTGGCCTACTTGATTTTATCTTGGTCACTTTTATGCCTAGGGTCGAACTCAGGGAAGTGGAGTTACAAGTCAAGCTTCTACGCCTTTCCCACAGTGAATATCTTCCGTTCGTTTATTGTGTTTTTGGTGTTTTTTCTGTTTAGATTTTTTCTAGTAATCTTTGTCCTTGAGACACACCTCAAAATTGGATTCTTGGCTTTGAGCCAAAACAGGGTTCCAAAACGGGTCTTGCTATTCGGAAGACGGGGTACCTGTAAGTCAAGGATTATCTTTTCTCTTATATATATATCTTTTTATCTTTTTATTAACAGGAAAGCGAAATAGAAATAAAGTAAATATAGTGTATATATATGTATATATTATATATGTATAAAGGGGTGGGGGTGGAGGCGGAGATGGAGTATAGAACGGTGTCGAGTCGGTCGTCGTCTAGAAAGACGCAACCAACAGGATGAGGTGCCGCTTGTAAGGTGTAGGATGGATGGTGGAAGATGAATGTGAACACGCTTTTTGTACGTGTGTATCGGGGAATATCAGCAACTGGTGCAGATATTCCCGTGATACCACGTTTGGTAAATAATGTGAAAATATATATATATGTATGTAAATATATCTATATATATATATGGTTGTAAATATATAGGTATATATATGTAGTTATATATGTATATGCATATATATATAGGTATGTAAATATATATATAAGTATATGTATAGATAGCTATATGTATAGCACTATATATATATCTGTGTGTATATTTATATGTGTATGTATGTATATGATACTATATAGATGTATATATATATGTGTATGTATATAGTAATATATGTATATATAGATATATGTAGATAAGTATATATATATATATATGTATGTATGTATATAACAGTATATAGATGTACATATATATATGTATATATATATAATAATATATGTATATGTGGGTATATGTAGCTAGATATGTATATATATGTATATATAGTTATATAGATATATATGTATAAGTATATGTTTATATGTGTATATATATATATGTATATATATAAGTATATTGATATATATATATATATGTGTGTGTATGTATGTATACTAATACATAAGTATATAGGTACTACTATATGTATATATGTGTATATATGTATATAAATATATGTATATATATATCAATATATATATGTATACGTATATATATATATATATATATGTATACGTATATATATATATGTATATAATAGTGTATAGGTGTGTGTGTGTGTGTGTGGAAGTGTGAGTGTATGTGTGTGTGAGCATCGGTAAAGAGAGAGTGAGAGAGTGTTGTGAGAGAGTGAGAGAGAGAGAGAGAGAGCTGGAGAGAGAGGGCACTGCTGTGAAGAAGAGGTGGGATAAGTCGTCCGCGAGCCCAGTGAGTCGTCTGAGGATTCATGCTCGTGCGCAGGTGCGCATGCACACAGACAAGCGTGTGGTGGAGGGCGATGGGAGAGGAGAGAAGACCGCAGCGCACAACGTTGCGTGAAGGCTGGAGCGAGTGCTTGCTGGCGTGCGTAGGCGAAGAGAGCGGGTGACGCAGACAAGTGCGGGCGAGGTAGACGCGTGGGAGGGTGCGGGCGATGTGGGCGAAGACGCACACACGGGCTGCGGCCGGTTGCGGCGTGCCAGGTGACCGGTTAAGTGAGATGCTCACCTGTCACCCCACTGTTGCCATAGTGCCGTGTAGACTGGAGTGAACAGTGGCTACAGTGTAAGGCCGCACCGCACGACCGGGTACAGGCGGTTTTGTGAGTGCGGACGGCTCAGCATGCACGGTGGAGTGGCTCCGGCGGCTGGCTTGCAAGCATGACCTTGCGACAGAGTGCGCGGAGGGGGGTTGGGTCACGAGCAAAGGGGCGTGACAGGGCGTGTGGAGGCCTGCAGGTGCTGCTGGGGAGCTTGGCCGGCCGCTGCAGTGACGCGCGGTGGCTGGCTGTGGGTGGAAGAGAGGGCGCGACAGGGCGGAGAAGCGGGAGACGATGGTGCATGCAGGCATGCGCTGGGTGAGAGGGCGCCTACAGGCACACGCAAAAGGGGTTGGGGTTGCTGCTGCTGCTGTGCTACTGCTGCCACCGAACTGCTGCTGCCGTCGAGCTTCGAGCTTCAGACCTTGAAGCCTGCGACAGTGGCTGAAGTGGCGTGGAAGGTGAAAACAGTGAAGAAGGCCACCACTCCCACCGGCTCTTTGAAGAGCTGAGCGGTGGTGGTTTCACGGTGGTGGGTGCTCACCACAGTGAAGACTCCTATCTGCCGGATGTCTCCTAGGAGGGCTAGCATATAGAGGGAGAGGGAGGAGAGGACGGTGGCCTGGAAGGAGAAGTGGATGGGTTTTTTTCTTGTGAGGACCAGGCTGCTGATGAGGAAGTCGTGGCCTTTTTATAGAAGAAGAAAGCCATGCACAACCATGCCCTGGCTATGCATGGCTCATGCATGGCCTTGGCAAGGAGAGGCAGCTGCACGGGAGGGCAGGAGTAGGGATTGGCGCGCGAGGAAGAAAGGTGTTTTCCCATGCAGCCATGGGAAGATATTTCCAAATCAAATGAAAATAAAAATAAAGATGGGAATATTGTGACGCAGCACTTGAAGAAAATGTGAATTGCGAGGCCATTTATTTCATTCTCCTCCCCTCTCAATTAAATGCATGCATTCATCTATATTTACAAATGCGACAATGGAACCCTAATATGCATTGGTAATGCTAGGAAATAGCACAAGACGGTACAATTGCAGTCGTATTTTTGCTGTGCAATCAGGCAGCAGACAATAATTTCACTTGATTTTTATTTTTGATTATTTCTCATTACACAGTGATCTGACCAGTTGTTATCTTTTCTGTGCGGGGAATCTGTGGAGGTAAGAGGCGCAGCTGGGAGACGACGTCAACCTTGAGTGATGCCCACATGCGGGGAAGACGCAGGAGACTTGGATCCCGCTTCCATAGGGGATTCTCCTTTGTCACAAGTTTTATTCTTGTTTTCTCGCCCTTGTAGTAATTGGGGTTGATTTTTGGGGTTCTGTCCCCACATCCTTTAGAGGCTAGGGGATATATTTTTGCTGCTCGTGTGATTCATTTTTCTACATGTTTACCTCTAAAACAAACATAATAAAATGCCAAGCTTCTTATTAGGAGTTGCATGCCCCTAAGCGTGCGCATTTAGGAGTGATTGAGTAGCACGTTAGATCTCATTGTTGCATTGCGGGCATAGTTGCACGAAGATTGCTGGAGGCAGGTACACCTTTCTAACTTTTTGCATCCATCTCCTATTCATGCATTTGCATTGGGGTTAAAATTCAAGACCACAAGGCTGAGTGAAATTACTTAATCCAGTGGTTGCTGTAATTGGGACTGATAATCAGATTTGACCTTGAAACCAAATCACACTTGATATGATTCAAAGGGACTTGTCTGCATTTTCAAAATAAAAATGATTTGCGGTGTAATGTACACATCTGGCACTGAGCACACACATTAGGCACCACACTAAGGCTCGATCGCTGAAGGCTATAGGCATCGATCTCTTTATCTGTGCAAACCCTCCTATCGTGCTTTGTGGTGGTGGTACTATCTTTTGGCCAAGTGTTTTGATACTTCACGGAGGGGGACACCCCTTAAAGGAACAAAAGGGTAGTTAAGAGGCACCGCATACACATCACCTCAGAGGAAGGGTTTTCCCTACTTGCATCCTTTTGTTTGTCCTTGGAGTAACTTCTGACTTGATCACCTGGGAGTATCATCTAAGCAAAGTATAGGTCCTAGGGCACTCGAAGGTTGAATTAGGTCACCTAATTGCAGTGAATAACTTGTTTGGCCATCTATATCAACCAATTCTACCTCTGCAACAAAGAAGGTTAAGATCTTAAGTCATCACCCCTCTTATACCACTTACGTGGGAACGGAGGGATAAGCCTTGACCTTTTGACCTATCTTTGGAGTGGAGGTTTCACTTACTCAATCAACAAGAACTATAATTGTGATTGATATTGTATGCTTGGTAGATGCTCTCTTGAGGGTAGTCTAGGGTTTGATCCTGAGCCTGTGAGAATTCTTAGGAGAGCCCACCAAGGAGAGAAAAGAGAAGACATGGCTGATCAAGGAGCAAATCAACAAAGGACCCTGAGGGACTATTTCATTCCAACCAACCAACCCGCTCAAGCACTGAGACAACCGACAGGGGATAATCCATATGAGATCAAGAGCAGTACCATATCTTTGTTGCCCTCCTTTTATGGTACTACTATGGTGGACCCCTATCGACATTTGGAGGAATTCACCGAGGTCTGTTTCACGGTTAAGCTCCGGGGCTTTACTGATGAATCCCTGATGAGGACTCTATTTCCATTTTCCGTAAAGGATAAGGCCAAGCACTGGTATCATACACTCAATGCAAGGGTAAATGATTGGGCCACCCTTAAGGGAGAATTCTTGAAAAAGTATTTTCCTATGAGTAAGACCAACCATTACAGAAGAGAGATTATGGGCTTTACTCAACAGGAAGGGGAGCAATTTCATGAGACTTGGGAGCACTTTAATGACCTTCTTAGGTTATGCCCCCACCATCAGGTGCCAAGATGGCAGTTGGTCGAAAGGTTCTATAACGGATTATCTGAAAGGCATAGGCAAACCATCGATGTAGCCTGTGTAGGAACCTTCATGACCAAAACTGAGGATGAAGCCTGGGCATTATTTGAAACATTAAGTGACAACTCCATACATATGTCTTCTGCCTATCAAGAAAGAAAACCATCAATCTTGCAGAGGAAGATAGAGGCCCATGAAGTCGGGGTTAATCAGGATTTGGCTTATCAGGTTCAATTATTGAATAAAAACGTTGATAGGCTTTTAGCAAACCCTGACATGAACCTGCAAGCAGCCTCTATCCTTCAGGCTTCAAGTGAATTCTCCATTTGCCAAAGCACAATGCACGCCACTGCAGAGTGCCACTAGGCAAATTAATTCCCTGAGTTGATTCAGGCTGACCTGAACGTGGCCCAAGGTTTCTGCCACCTCCTCACAATAACCCTTATTCCAATACCTATAATCTAGGGTGGTGGAACCATCGAAACTTCTCTTGGAAGCAAGGTGATGCTTCTAACTCAGGGAATACAAGATCCCTACCGCCCCAACCCATATACCAACCATCCTATGAAAACCCTCCTCAGAATAAGCCCTCTGAGATGGATGAACTTAAAGCCATGATGAAAGTGATGCAAGAGCATCAGAATATGGTCATCCAATCTCAGAATAAGATGATTACTGATATGCAATCCAAAATTGGTCATCTTACTGAGGCAGTTAGGCAATGTGATCTGGGGAAGCTGCCTAGCTCTTCTGAGGAGAACCCAAAGGGCAAGGGGGTCGTATTCAGGGAGCACGCCCAAGTTGTGATCGTGCTGAGTGGAAAGAAAATTGACAAGCCTGATAACACTCCTACGGTTACGTCTCAGAATTCCCCTCCTACACCCAACCCGACTTCCATCTCCATTGAGGAAGAGCCACACTGCTATCCCTCGCTTGAAACCACCCACAATGAGGATGTCATCATTCCATCACCCCTCTCCCACCATGACGACCCCTTTACCCAAAAGCTGAGGGTGCCCTATCTAGAGTGCCTATCTGCTCCTGGGGAATCTTCTGTTGGCTTGCTTCTAGCCAACGATAGGACAGAGGAGATTATGGACACTTTTAGGCAAGTCTAGATCAATTTGACTCTATTGGAAGCTATCAAACAGATCCTGTCCTATGCCAAGTTTCCAAAGGACCTGTGCACCAAGAAGCGCCAATCTAGGAGATAGGTCCAAGCCAAGATCATCCTACCTGACCATGTTAGCTCGATTTTCCAGCATGGAACACCCCCGAAAATGAAAGACCCAGGGGCCCCATATATCTCAGTGGTTATAGGTAGCCAACACATTGATGAGGCTCTGCCCAATCTGGGGGTGGGGGTGAACATTTTACCACGCTCTGTCTATGACCTTTTGGGAGGAGGTGAGTTAAAACCTAGTCTAGTCATCCTCCAGGTCGTAGACAAATCACTTAAGACACCTCGAGAATTACTGGAAGATGTCCTAGTGAGAGTGGAGGACTTCTTCCCTGTTGACTTTCTTGTGTTAGATGCTGATCATTCTAATAAGCCCACCAAGCCATCCATTATTTTGGGATGCCCCTTCTTAGCCACAGCCAACGCCTCTATCAATTGTAGATCAGGGGCACTTAAAATGGGCTTTGGGAACAAGAAGATCCAGTTCAATGTTTTTGATACCTACAAGCAATCTGGATTCGAAGATTATTCTCAGATTGAGGTTGTTGATGAAATATTGAGGATACTACTCCAGAACTCTTATGTAGAGATCCCCTTCAAAAGGTCATATCTAAGGACCTTCCTCCGACTATTGAAGAAACTAAAGGGGAAATACTTGAATTAGAAGAGTTGCTGGGGTTACACACAGAGTCTCTGTCCCCACCCTAGATCGTGAAGGTAGACCCGCTACCTAATGTGAGGACATATCAACTTAAACCCTCAATCCAAAAGGCTCCTGAGTTGGAGTTGAAACCCTTCCCGAGCACATTGAAGTATGCTTTCCTTGGCCCTAACGACACGCTCCCCGTTATTATCTCGTCTACATTATCTAAATCAAAAGAGGGAGGTTTACTTGAGTGTTTACAAAGGCACAAGGAAGCAATTGCTTGGTCAATTACTGATATTAAGGGTGTTGATCCCTCCCTTTGCATGCATCATATATACACGAACGAGTCCATAAAAACTTTTCGAGACATGTAGAGAAGGCTCAATCCCAATATGCGGGAGGTTGTTAAAAAGGAGATTCTGAAATGGTTGGATGCAAGGATTACCTATCCCATTTCAGATCGTAAATGGGTCAGTCCTATACATGTGGTGCCCAAGAAGGCAGGAATCACTGTGGAAGAGAACAAACAAGGAGAGTTGGTGACCACTTGACCCTCAACTGGTTGGAGGGTCTACATTGATTACTATCGTTTGAACACGGTTACCCAGAAAGACCATTTGCCCTTACCGTTTATCAATCAGATTTTGGAATGACTGGCGGGGAACAAGTACTTCTATTTTCTTAATGGGTACTCTGGGTATAAGCAGATAGCCATTTTTCCTGATGATCAGGAGTGTACCACCTTCACGAGTCTATATGGCACATTTGCGTTCCGCCGAATGCCATTCGGGTTATGTAATGCTCCTGCTACTTTCCAACCATGTATGATGGCTATCTTTTCTGATATGATCGATGAGTTTGTTGAAATTTTCATGGATGACTTCTCTATTTACGGCCTGTCATTTGACCTATGCCTTTCTCACCATGATAAAGTCTTAACCCATTGCGAAGAGGCAAAGCTGGTGCTTAGCTGGGAGAAAAGCCACTTTATGGTCTAGCAGGGCATTGTGTTAGGGCATGTAGTTTCCGAGAGAGCATTAGAGGTGGACACCACAAAAATGATTCCATCTCTAAGCCCCCATCGCCCGCCAATGTTCATCAGGTTAGATCTTTCCTTGGCCATGCTGAATTGTATAGGAGCTTCATTAAAGATTTCTGTAAAATCTCTAAGCCACTCTGCAACATGTTAGCGAAGGATGTCTCCTTCAATTTTGATGATAGATGTGGCAAGGCTTTCCAAGTCTTAAAGAAAGCCCTTATTACTCCGTCGATTCTCCAAGCACTAGATTAGACCCTCCCATTTGAGCTAATGAGCGATGCTTCTGATTTTGTAGTGGGAGTGGTCTTAGGTTAAAGGGTTCATGGCAAACCTCATGTGCTGCATTATGCTAGCAAGACCCTTACGGATCCTCAGCAAAACTGCACGGTCACTGAAAAGGAACTTCTTGCTGTAGTATTTGCTTTGGAAAAGTTTTGATCTTATCTTTTGGGATCCAAGGTTGTGGTGTTCATTGATCATTTTGCCTTAAAGCATCTTCTTGCTAAAAAGGACACCAAACCTCGCCTAATTCGTTGGATTTGACTACTCCAGGAGTTTGACCTGGAAATTAAAGATAAGAAAGGAGTTGAGAATGTGGTAGCAGATCATCTGTCTAGGATCCCTATTGAAACATCAAACCCTACTGGCAGTATCCAGGAGACTTTCCCTGATGAGTCTCTGATGGCCGTGGAGGCCAAAACTCCTTAGTTCGCTAACATAGTGAACTATCTGGTCCCAGGCATTACCACCAATACTTGGGACAAGTAGAACCAAGACAGGTTTCTTGATGACGCTAAATTTTATCACTAGGAGGAACCCAAGCATTTTAGAATAGGCCCTGACTAGCTTTTCTACCATTGCGTCCTTGACGAAGAACAAAGAAGTGTTCTGAGTTTCTACCAAGACCTCCAATGTGGGGGACATTTTTGTGGGAAAAAGATTGCCCATAAGGTTCTTCAGTCTAGCTTTTGGTGGCCCACATTATTCCGAGATGCACATACATATGTGGATGTATGTCTACGTTGCCAGCAGACAGGAACCATCAAAAAAAGGGATGAGATGCCCTAGCAACCTATCCTCCTTGTTGAGATCTTTGATATTTGGGGCATCGACTTCATGGGTCCCTTTCCTGTGTCCTTCGGATATGTGTACATCCTTTTGGCTGTGGACTATGTATCGAAGTGGATAGAAGCCATACCCACGTGAACCAATGACCATTCTATGATCTTGGGTTTTGTTAAGGCTAATATCATTTCTCTGTACGGGTGCCCAAGGATGATCATAAGTGATGGAGGACCTTACTTCAAGAACGTACTTCACAAGACTACTCCAAAATTTGGGAGTTAACCACATGATAGCCACATCTTACCATCCTCAAATGAGTGGACAAGTTGAAGTGTCTAATAGGGAGATTAAACGAATTTTAGAAAAAACTGTCAGGCTCGACCATAAGGATTGTTCTAAAAAACTAAATGATGCTCTTTAGGCCAACAGAACCACGTATAAAACTCCCTTGGGCATGTCTCCTTTCCATCTTGTCTAGGGAATGGCGTGCCATTTTCCTATTGAAATCTAACATAAAGCCTATTGGGCTATTAAAAACATTAACTTGAATCTGGATAAAGTGGGAAAGGCACGTATGTTAGAGTTAAGTGAGGTTGAGGAGCTTCGTAATGAAGCCTATGAAACTTCTCAAGCTTACAAGCAACGTACAAAGGTCTTCCGTGATAAGCACATCATTAGAAAGACTTTTGAGCTCAATCATTGGGTCTGGATTTTCAATCCCAGACTTAAATTATTTCCAGGAAAGCTTAAGTCCCGCTGGGATGGGTCGTATGTTGTTATCAATACTTTCCCTCATGGAGATGTAGAAATTCAGAACCCTACTTCTGGTGCGAGCTTTAAGGTAAATGGCCAGCGACTTAAACCTTATATTACTCTTTCAGATTGCCAGGTTTTGGATGCACTTCAGCTTGAGGAAACTTAGCTCCTCCCACTCTCCTCCACAGGTGATATTCTTCTATGTCCACATTTTTCGAATAAGAACATTGTCAATCTTCGTGATGTAAACACGTTTACACTACTTAAGATGCCTATTTATGCATGTTCTTAAGCATAGGATTGCATTGCATGCTATAAATATTGCATAACATGCATCATCTTGCATTTAGAGTTTTTTGAATAAAATAGAGGTTAATTGTCTCCTTTTATGTTCATGGACAGGGCAAACTTTTTATCAGGGCCTCGGATCGAAGATCCAACCGTATAGATGTGATCAGGGTGACAATTGGAGTTTAACGACTCCAAGATCGCCCTAACCAGACATCTGTCGCATCAGATAAAGATCAAGGAATCCTAGAAGATCAAGGGCCAAGATTGTGTGAATCCACACTTCAAAGGACAAATCCAACCGAACGGAAGGATTCAAATCGACAATCGCAGCCTAATGACGCAAAAATCGAGTCAATCCGACACCCGTGTCACCATCTACATCATCCAGAAGATGGACGGCTAAGATGGCCCCACGTGGTGCCATCTCGGCTGCCCAATTGTCCGCACGCACCCGCTGAAGGCCTCTGCATCCACCCTTCCCCGCCGTTGGATCAAGATAGAATGGCTGCCCGTGCTTAAGTTAAGTGCTCGATGCAAACGCGTCCCCAATGCGTTGGTCAAGCGCTCTAACACGAAGTGCAGGCGCGCGTTTGAGCCTCGCCACGTAGCAATTGGAGCGGAGGTGCACGCCCAATCAACCGCACGATTGCGATCCAACGGCCACACGTGCTCAATCAAGATGATGCGCCCATGCACGCCCGCGCGTAATGCGGGATCGCACGCGATGGGGTGCGCAACGCAAGCGGGCGAAGGTGCAATCTAAGCCGTCCTATCTCGCAATCGGACGGTTGAGATCGGTTGGACGTGCGCGAGCGTTGAACGCGTGGACAAGCGAGTAGGCGCGCACGCGGTGCCCACTACGCCCACGTTCAGATCTTTAGCGATGGTTTTATCCGTCACTAAAGGTCCTGAATTAATGTTTTAAGAGTTGTAATGACCAAATTGCCCCCACTCCTTGCAACTATAAAAGGAGACCCTCTCCATATGAAATTCTCATCCCTTCCTTCTCTTCTCTACCTCTCCAAAGCTCAAGAGAAGCTTGTCCCACACCCAGGATTCTCCTCGCGAGATAAAGTCAAATTTCCGTCCCCCTTTCGGAAGCAGATCCTGCGATGACAACGACGTGCTACTCCATTCTCGTTCCTCCTGCCTCGCCCTCCTTCATCCTGCTCTGTCCTTCGTCCAGGCGTCGTTCCGTCCGACTCGTCCTCCAAGCGACCGTCGAGGAGGATAACTTCTCTCTCCCATTCTTCTTTACAGCTTTTTTGTGTAGAATTTTCTTGCTTTCTAGTGTAGCTGATTTCCCGCTTTCTAGTGTAATTCTTATTTGGTTTTATTGTATAAACATTTTGAATTATTGAATGCTTGTTTTTCTCTCTCTCTCCCTTTTGTTTAGTCTGATTTTTGTTATGGGTTCATTGTAATTACATCACCTCACTTTTCAAGAAAAATTCTAAAAAAATATAATTGCGAGTATAGATCGACGTAGCCTCCCTATGTTTGACTCGGGATTTTCATTCCGGTATAAATTTTATTTGTTGAACACGAGTTCTTCGCTTTCATACTACAACGACAGGTTTTCAAAACCAAACATGTTAGCGTAGCAACCTGACGTTCAACATTTTGGCACCGTTGCCAGGGAGGCAACGATTTCCGATCTTCTTTTCGCATTTCTTGCACTTTATTGTTTTCTAACTTGCTTTCTCTTGTGCCTATTGTTTTGCAGAGACCTCCATCAGGGAATCGTCAAGTGGTAGACTGGAGTAAAGTGCAGCTGAAGACAACTGTAAATGCTCCCCATTTTTCCCCCCTACATAGATTTCATTCACCACATTAAATCCAAATTCCAATTAACCTAGGTGTTTGCATAAATCCTAGGAATACTTTGGTTGTTTGGATTCTCACTTACATTCATTCCACCCTCATTTATATAAAAAGAAAGAAAAAACAAAAAATAATCTTGTGGGGCAATTTTCAAAAAACACACAACATACACCTACATTCAAGGCATTTAACTGAATTGATTTGTTTCTACTCAACTGGGCTCTGATCTGTGGAACCGGTACACACAAAGCAACACATAAAAGAGTAGAAATCATTCTAGGTTAACCATCTTTGAGTGCCTAACTTAGTGGTGCATTTGTGGTTAGTTGTTTGAGTTGTTTGGGCTGCACCACTCTACTTAAAATCAACTCATCAAGTAGCTCCTCCTTAGGGTTTTCAATCTAGGTCTATTCCAGGCACTCCACTTTCTTTCTGGTTTTAAAGGAAAACAATCTTTACCCGTGTTTGACAACTTGGTTTGCCTAGAAACTTGATTGCAATCTACCTAATTTGAAACCCTAAAATCTACTTAAGCAAGATTTGAACATTAAAATCCACGCATCACAAGCAATCTTGCTTGAAAACCCTGGTTGTGCACGCACTTACAAAAATCTCAATCAATCATTAAGGGCACAACCCATTTTAAGGGCCCATCACATTCCATAAGCACCACAATCCCAGGCCTTAATAAAATTGAGTAGACGTTGGCCTTAAGGTCTGATTCGCTCTTCAGGGGCTAGTCTGAGATTGTCTTTGATTAACCTACTTGTACTGATTAATCTGATGTCTAGCTACGGGAGTAGCGTCAAACGACTGCGGCTGGGGGGTACACTAGGAACCGGAGGCGAAAGCCGAAGGAAGAACCTTCTCCCTAGCCCCTCCTTCTAACTGGTTAGATTGAACAAATGGAAGTAGAGTAAATCATTTACAGTCTTAAGGTAGGTTTTGGGAGTCAGTAGATCCTTAGGCTACCCCACTTAAGGACAACCTTGTTTTATTGTGCTATAGGGTCCCTATCCCCAGTGCTTCTGACCTACTCCTAGTTTATGCTAGGAAGACGGTCATTGAATCCCCGATTGGAAGGACCATTAGAGTATTCTAGGAGGCGCAAATTAGATTTTGGTCAAATTGATCCCATGGCTGACTAACAGCCTCCTCTGCTTGGAAATCCACAGGAAGAATTTCGAAGGTAGCTGGAACAAATGCAGAGAATGCAGGGCGCTCAGCCCTTTAAGGATTTTTATTATCCTTCAAATTACGGGGAATGTCTCGGCATCCAGATTCCAGCCGGTGATGTAGAAATCAAGCCCCAAGTGTTAAGCCAGATCAAACATTATCATGGGCTTGGCTCCGAAGATCCATTTCAGCACTTGGAGGACTTGACCACTTTGGTCCAGACCACCAAGGCATGAAACGTAAATGAGGAGCAAATGATCATGAGGCTCTTCCCCCACTCTCTTATGGATAAGGCCGCTCATTGGTATAGGACAATAGGAAGACGAATTGCAACTTGGAATGAGTTGAAATCGGGCTTTCTGAAGAAATTCTTCCCAGTCGAACGTACCAATGCTTTGAGACAGGCAATCACTACCTTTACCCAGCGGCCGAGGGAACAGTTTCATGTGGCCTGGGAGCGATTCCAGGACCTATTGCGGAGGTGTCCACACCACGAGGTGCCGAAATGGCAACTCGTGCAAATCTTCTATCATGGGTTGACTGAGCAACTCAGAAATCATGTGGATGCTTCTTGCGGAGGTAATTTTCTCAATAAAGATGCAGATAGTGCAAAAGATTTATTTGAGGAAATGAGTGAGAATTCAATCAATCATGCCTCCATGGATACATTTAACTGGTCTTAACAGCCTAGATCAAATGTCAATGAAGTCCATGACTCTCATTCATTTGATATGGAATTGATTTGTAACAGACTTCATAAGGTGGACTTGGTTGCTAAGAGAATGGAAAAGTGGATGGCTGGCAATTCTATGAACAACTCTCGATCCACTCAATCCCAAAATTCGAGATTCCATTCTTCATGAGCTCCTTCTGCATGAGAGTTCGTGAATCAACTCGATGCGGCTCAACCTGTGAGTCAGCATTTTTCGGAACCCCACGGGTTCCTAACTGGGGCCTTTGATCCCAGTTTCTCTGATCCTTCCTTTTATTTCTCTCCATCCTCACCCTATGAGGATATCTATCCTGTACAAGAGAATGTTAGATCAAATCCCTACTCTAATGCCTATAATCCAGGTTGGAGAAACCACCCTAACTTCTCTTGGAAAAACCCAGGGTAGCAGACCTAATTTTGACCCAGCAACTATCCTCCGCAATGACCAATGGGTCGGGGTCAAGTATATATTCAGTTGCCTCCAAATCAGGTCAATCAACCAGCTTGGAATGCCCGTCAACCTGCAGGGCAGGCTGATTTGAACCGACAAATGGTAGAGATGCAAGGATCCATGCTCCAACTCATGCAGCAAATGAAAACCTCGCTGGACAACTTACAGTCTGGGCTAATTGCTAACTCTCGTCAACCCAGATCCCTACCATCCCAACCCGTACCCAACCCCCGAAATATTATAAATTCAGGCAATCAAGCCCATGGGTACAGAAATCAGAGGGACCCACATGCACATGCTCAGGTGGTTGAGCAGGGTTCCTCATCCTCTTCTTCTTCTTTTGCAAATCAACAATTCATGGCTAATCAAGCCCCTCCAATCTTTCCTAACCCTCCCCAAGACCCAAATTCTTATGCATCTGCAAATTCAATCACTTTGAGGAGTGGTAAGCAGACTCAGGATCCACAACCACACTATTCTGATCTTTTGAATCCTGAAGAACCTGAGGAGAAAGTGGAGAATTCTGGAGGAGAAATCAAGGCTCAGGAACCTGATTCCAAAGATCTAACTCATGTTCCTTTTCCTGAAGCCTTGACCAAATCAAAGAAGAAGTCTGTTGATAGCAATGAGGAGCTTCTGAATCTATTTAAGAATGTTGAGATCAATATCCCACTCCTTGATGCTATCAAGCACATACCAGCTTGCGCAAGATTTTTAAAGGAATTATGTACACAAAAGCGTAAGTCAAGAGAATCTGTTCCGAGGAAGGTGGTACTCTCCGAGCAGGCTAGTTCTATTATCCTACACCACCTCCCTCAGAAAAAGAGAGATCCAGGTGCTCCATTGATTTCTTGCATCATCGGAGATTACACATTTGATAGAGCACTTTTGGATCTGGGTGCATCCATCAACCTAATTTCGACTTCACTTTATGAGAAGTTTGGATTAGGTGAACTTTGGCCAATTTCAGTAACGCTACAGTTAGCAGACCGCTCGGTCACAAATCCACGAGGCGTTATTGAAGATGTTATAGTTAAGGTTAAAGATTTCTATTTTCCTGTAGATTTCCTTGTCCTTGACATGGATGTACCTGATAATCTGAGTAACACGGCTATCACTCTGGGGCGTCCGTTCCTGGCTACCGCTAAGGCCAACATTAATTGTGAAAGCGGTAGCATGGAAATCGCCTTTGGGGATCAACGAATGAAATTGGATATTTTTAAGGCGATCAATAAATTTGAGGATTGTGGATTTATTGAGGAACTTGATGATGATAATGAAAACATTGAAACTTGTTTGATGGTTTCTTCAATCGAAAGTTCCTCCATTGATGAAGAATTCGACCCGCAACCCTCTATGGCTGACGTGCCATCTTCTGAAGAGGTTATTGATTTTGTTCACTCACAACCTTTTCCTCTTGTTGAATCTTCAGCATCTACCCTACAATCAATCATCAACCCGCCCAGCTTGAACTGGAACCATTGCCTGAGAATTTGAAATATCAATTATTAGGACCGCAGAAAACACTCCCTGTGATTATCAGTGCTAAATTGACAAAGGAGCAAGAAATTAAATTGATTAAGGTCCTGAAGGAACATAAGGGGGCAATTGGTTGGACCATTCATGACCTTAGAGGGATCAAGCCATCTTACTGTAATCATAGAATATTCTTGAAGATGGATCCCGCTCTTCTCGCCAGATGCAGAGGAGATTGAATCCAAATATGTGAGAAGTGGTCAAAAAGGAAATCATCAAGTGGCTTGATGTAGGAATTATTTATCCAATCTCTGATAGTCCGTGGGTAAGTCCCGTACAAATTGTTCCGAAGAAAGTCAGGATTACCGTTGTACTAACGAGAGAGGAGAATCTGTAACAACTCATTCAGCTTCCTGTTGGAGGGTTTGTATTGATTATAGGAAGCTGAACGCAGCCACTAAAAAGGGTCATTTTCCC
Source organism: Thalassia testudinum (assembly GCA_037157565.1). Lineage (NCBI taxonomy): Eukaryota > Viridiplantae > Streptophyta > Magnoliopsida > Alismatales > Hydrocharitaceae > Thalassia > Thalassia testudinum. Next base: position 116,252,443 of record JAZHRO010000014.1, read on the forward strand.
CTACCTTTCATCGATCAAATCTTGGAAAGATTAGCCGGGCAGAAGTACTTCTGTTTTCTTCATGGCTATTGGAGATACAACCAAGTTCCTATCCATCCCGAGGATCAAGAAAAAACTACTTTCACCTGTCCCTACGGAACCTTTTCTTTTTGTAGGATGCCTTCTGGGTTATGCAATGCACCTGCAACTTTTCAAAGGTGTATGCTAGCCATATTTTCTGACATGGTGGGAGAGTTTACGGAAGTCTTCATGGAAGATTTCTCTATTTTCGGAGAATCATTTGACACTTGTTTGGCTAATCTAGAAATGACTCTTAAGCGATGTATCAAAACATGATTGGTACTTAGTTGGGAAAAGAGTCATTTCATGACCTAAGGAGGCATTGTTTTGGGTCATGTAATCTCTGATCGACGAATTGAAGTGGATAAAGCTAAGGTTGATGCTATTGGTAAACTTCCCCTCCTACATCTGTTAAACAAATCCGATCATTTCTTGGCCATGTGGGATTCTATCGAAGATTCATCAAGGATTTCTCGAAAGTTGCTCGTCCCCTGAGCAATCTTCTTGCCAAAGAAACGCTGTTTGTTTTTTATGAATCATGCCGAAAGGCATTTGATTTCCTAAAAATGGCAGTCACCTGTGCACCAGTTTTGCAACCACCAATTTGGACAACCCTTTTGAGATCATGACCGACGCTTCTGACTACGCGGTTGGGGCTATCTTGGGTCTGAAAATTGATAGAAAGCCCTCTGTCATCAACTACACTAGTAAAACTCTGGATGAAGCCCAGAGGAATTACACTGTTACTGAAAAGGAATTACTAGCTGTAGTGTTCGCTTTGGAAAAGTTCAAGGCTTATCTCTTTAGGTCTCATGTTATCATCTATACTGACCACTCGGCCTTGAGACATCTCTTGGCCAAAAAAAATGCTAAACCCCGACTTATTCGTTGGATTCTTTTGCTTCAATAATTTGATCTTGAAATCAAGGATAAAATCGGGTACAAAATGTGGTAGCGGATCATTTGTCGAGACTCCTAGGTGATTCCTCTCGTCCGGACATTCCGATTGCTGACACTTTTCCGAATGAAACTATTCTTACAGTTTTAGGTGTCCACACCCCATGGTTTGCTGACATTGTTAACTATTTAGCCGTTGGTCAAATCCCCCAGGATTGGACAAAGCAACAATGGGATAGACTCAAATCTGAGGCTAAATACTACTTCTGGGAGGACCCTGAGCTGTACCGCATCGGCTCTGATCAGATTATTAGCCAATGTATACCGGAGAATGAATTCAACAGTATTCTCAAGTTCTGCCATGCATCTGGGTGTGGTGGACATTTCTTCGAGAAAAGGACAGCTGAAAAAATCTTGCAATCTGGCTTCTATTGGCCATCTTTATTCAAGGATGCCCAGGATTTCTCAAGGTCATGTTCTAGATGTCAGGCACTCGGGAGCATAACTAAGAGAGATATATGCCCCTAAACCCAATTCTTCCTGCTGAAATTTTTGATGTTTGGGGCATTGATTTCATGGGACCCTTTATCCCTTCATTTGGACATCAGTACATTCTTGTTGCTGTTGATTATGTGTCCAAGTGGATTGAGGTGATTCCCACCCAAACCAATGACCACAAGGTGGTCATCGATTTTGTCAAGGAAAATATCTCTAGTAGGTTCGAGATTCTGAGGGCTATCATTAGTGATGGTGGCACTCATTTTACTAATGCCCAATTCCAGAATTTGTTGGCCAAATACAGGGTTAATCACCGAATTTCAACACCTTACCATCCCCAGACGAATGGACATGCCGAAATCTCCAATCGAGAGATCAAGAACATTCTGTAGAAAATGGTTAGGCCTGATCACAAGGACTGGACTCAAAAGCTTGAGGATGATCTTTGGGCCTATCGTATGGCGTTTAAAATGCCCATCGACATGTCTCCATTCCGTTTGGTGTATGGAAAGGCATGCCATCTATCCGTAGAGATTGAACACAGGCCATTCTGGGTGATCAAACAATGCAATTTAGATCTGAATTTTGCTGGGAAGACCAGGAAACTCCAACTATCTGAGTTGGAGGAGCTTAGAAATGATGCATATGAGAATGCCAAGATCTACAAGGCTCGGACCAAAGCTCTACATGATCAAATGATTTCCCACAAGAGCTTTGAGCTGAACCAGAAGGTCTGGTTATTCGATTCCAAACTTAAGCTCTTTCCTGGAAAACTTAGATCTAGATGGAATGGCCCATTCATAATTGACCAGATTTTTCCAAATGGAGCCGTTCAGATTTCTGACCCAAAGACAGGTAACACATTTAAAGTCAACGGTCAACGTCTGAAGCCTGTTATTGACCGTATTCTTCCAGAACCCATCTCGGACACGGTTGCCCTAGCCATTTTGTGACTTCTTTGGCTGGACCTCGCCTAGCTGATGGCATTAAACTCAGCAGTTGTACATATGGCACAAAGCTGATACGAGCTTCATATTGAAGTGACATCTTTCATATTCTGTCGTTTCTTTCATGTCTCTTTTTCAATGGGGACATTGCATCAGCTTGGCATGGGGGGGTGGATTTATTTTTGAATCATTTTGTCAACTTTGTGAAATTCATGTAAATTATTTTTCTCTTCTTATTTATAAAATAAAAAAAAATAGGAAGGATTAGTTGGACATTAGGACTCTTCAATCTTGGAAAATTTTACATTAGGATCTGAACACAAAGACCCTTCAGGTCTTTGGACTTAATCAGCCTGTGTATCCCCTAAAATGTGGATTTATCTTTCGAGTCCTTGCCATCTTAATTCTATCATAATTGGAGTAAATAACTTTGGGTGATAAGTACACGACTTATCAACCACCCTCTGATTTGAGGGGATTTTGAGTTTAAAGCATCTACACACTTTCTTTGCACCAACTCGTTGTTCAGCGATTTTAATGGAAATTGGGTAGCTAATGAACCTTCTAGGGTGATATGGCTAGCAAGTTATCATGGGTAACAACCCATAGGTAGGTTGTCCAGAGCCCAGTCAATGGATACTTCTCTTTTTGCTGCCTTTAGGTAAATCTTAGACCAGGGAAGCCACCTACTTAAAAAAAAAAAATAGTCAAAAAGAAAAGGAGAAAAAAAAACAAAAAGAAATAAGCCACACTTCCCTGCACAAGTATGGCTGGTAAGTTGTCGGTGGTAATAGCTCATCGACCGGTTGTCCAGAACCCAGCTCAATAAATGCACTGAAAATTCCCAAAACACTTAGCAAGAAGCGGAGAAGTAGAATAAATCAGGGAGATATACACTGGATTCACCCTTGTGTTGACTCTGTAAGAAAAATAAAAGTACGGAGAAAGCTACCAGTTGTAAAGATACACCTTTAGGCAGAATTCTCTTTTAGGTCACCTAGAGGCATAGAAATCCGAAGTCCATTTTAACTACCAGTTAACGAGTCTATCACATTCACAATAAGATGCTTAGAACTTAGGGTTCTCATCAAATATTAGGTGAGTTGAATGGCCGTAGAAAGCCACTCTTAAACCTTAAAACTTGAAAATCCAAAAAAAAATTAGAAAAGAGGAAAAAGAGAAAAAGAAAATTTTCTTTGAATAAGGCGAGGGCTTGAGGCGGTCTGCATTTTGGCAGATACTCAGGCACTTTTATGTCTTTGAAAGTTCAGATCCTAAGTAGACATTTTCTTAATGATTGAAAATAACTCATGCCCAAATAATCCAACCTGATTCTTTTATAAATAGCATATAGTTTTTGCTAGGGACTAGCAAAAGATAGGCATGGGGGTATGATGTAAACACGTTTACACTACTTAAGATGTCTATTTATGCATCTTCTTAAGCATAGGATTGCATTGCATGCTATAAATATTGCATAACATGCATCATCTTGCATTTAGAGTAGTTTGAATAAAATGGAGATTAATTGCCTCCTTTTATGTTCATGGACAGGGCAAACGTTTTATCAGGGCCTCGGATCAAAGATCCAACCATACAGATGTGATCAGGAAGACGATTGGAGTTTAACGACTCCAAGATCGCCCTAATAAGACATCTGTAGCATCAAATAAGGACTGGGGAACCCTAGAAGATCTGTGGTCAAGATGGTGTGAATCCATACTTCAAATGACAAATTCGACCGCACGGATGGATTCAGATCGATGATCGTAGCCTAACGACGCAAAAATCGAGTCAATCCGACACCCGTGGCACCATCTACATCATCCAGAAGATGGACGGCCAAGATAGCGCCATGTGGCACCATCTCGACCGCCCAATCGTCCGCACGCACCCACTGAAGGCCTCCGCATCTGCCCTTCCCCGCCGTTTGATCAAGATCCAATGGCTGCGACACAGCCGCACTTAAGTTAAGCTCTCGACACAAATGTGCCCCCAGTGCATTGGTCGAGTGCTCTAACGTGAAGCACAGGCGCGCGTTCGAGCCTCGCCGTGCAACAATTGGAGCGGAGGCGCATACCCGATCGACCGCATGATCGTGATCCAACCACCACGCACGCTAAATCAAGATGACGTACCCAAGCACGCCCGTGCATAACGTGGGATCGCACGCGATGGGGTGCGCAACACAGGCAGGTGAAGGCACGATCTAAGACGTCCGATCTCACGATCGGACGGCTGAGATCGGCTGGACGTGCGTGAGCGTTGAACGTGGGGGCAAGCGAGCGAGTGCGCACGCGTCGTCCACTACACCTACGTTCAGACCTTTAGCAACGGTTTTATCCGTCACTAAAGGTCCTGAATTAATGTTTTAAGAGTTGTAATGACCAAATTCCCCTCATTCCTTGCAACTATAAAAGGAGACACCCTCCATACGAAATTGTCATCCCTTCCTTCTCTTCTCTACCTCTCCAAAGCTCAAGAGAAGCTTATCCCACACCCGAGATGCTCCTCACGAGATAAAGTCAAATTTTCGTCCCCCTTTCGGAAGCGGATCCCACGATGACAATGACGTGCTGCTCCGTTCTCCTTCCTCCTGCTTCGCCCTCCTTCGTCCTGCTCCGTCCTCCTTCATCCAGGTGTCGTTCCGTCTGACTCATCCTCCGAGCGACTGTCGAGGAGGATAACTTCTCTCTCCCATTCTTCTTTACAGCTTTTTAGTGTAGAATTTTCCTGCTTTCTAGTGTAATTCTTATTTGGTTTTATTGTATAAACATTTTGAATTATTGAATGCATGTTTTTTCTCTCCCTCTCTCTCTCCTTTTTGTTTAGTCTGATTTTTGTTATGGCTTCATTGTAATTGCATCGCCTCACTTTTCAGGAAAAATTCTAAAAAAATATAATTCTGAATATAGATCGATGTAGCCTCCCTGTGTTCGACTCGGGATTTCCATTCTGGTATAAATTTTATTTGTTGAACACGAGTTCTTTGCTTTCATACTACAACAGGTTTTCAAAACCAAACACGTTAGCATAGCAACCCGACATTCAACACTTAAGTTCAATTTATTGGACATTTATTTGGCGTAAGTACATATGGAATACATTTCCTTGTAGTTTAATGACCAATGCTAAGTAGTAATTAATCTTAGCTTACGAATATTTTTGTATCTGCTTTGCTTTCTAATACATACATTTATACTTCTTAATTGATATGTGCATGCAGAGAGAAAAAAATAAAAGTATAATAGGTGGTTGGACATGAATTAGCACTTAAAGGAGGGCATGCCCATAATTGTCCCTCACCGCTGCTCCCCCCGCTAGCTTTCAAATCCAGTGGTTGCACATGTGAAGGAGGAGGCAGGCATTGTTGATTTGGAAAAGGTTAAAGAATCTCTTCGCGGGTTTGAAGGGTAGGCTCCCTTCCTCTCCATCGTGAAGAAAGCAAGCATCGTAGCCAGTTGGGCGCACTGTGACCCCCTCACCAACTGCAGCCAACCGTGTGCCCTCTCATCGCACTCACTGCAGCAAGACCGCGCAGGCGCCCACTCATCGCATGCAGCCACGCCCGTGCATGAGGCAGCCGCTTCTTGCATAGTAGCCCCACCGTGTGCACCCTCCTAGCGTGCACGTGCACCCACCCAGCAACAGCCTGTGCATGCACTCCCTCAAGGCCAAAAGCCATGTGCCCTTGTGCGTGCACGTCCAGCCAGCGCACGGTCGGCCACTTCGTCTTCCTCTTCTTGTACACTTCTCCGTTCCTATTTTGGCAAGAGACCCAAACTTGCAGCCACCAACCCCATCACGGCCATGCCTCTTGCCAGCCACGCCCGCGCGCAGCTATGCCCTCACCCGAAGTAGCAGCTCCACACGCAACTACGCCCTCGTGCGTGTGCAACACCTCCGCTCACAGCAACCACCCACGTGCGGCTGCAGTCCCTGTTGCCCCTCTCTACTGCCACCTGCCATCCAGTCGACCACCACCGGCCATCTTCCGCCTCACCACCATCGTCTACAAGATCCTCTCCTCCTGTGGAACTCCTCCACCCAAGCAAGCTGCTGGCGATGCCTCCTCCAATGTGTGGCAAAGAGAGAGGAAATTTCCCCTATATTTGCACCTATTAAAATTTACATTTGCATGCCATTGGAAGTTGTGGGATTTTAATTGTTTGATTGTTATATTTTGGTGAATTTGCAAGCATGCACTTGTATTTCCACATATTTGACTGGTTCCTGTTATACATATCATTTCACATTGAAATTTGATTCATATTTGCATGCAATTAAGAAGTACCTCCTCTGCCACTACACCTGCGTCAATTAAAGATTTTGGAAGCTTGAGCTCTGATGCGAAATTTACATAAATAGTCCATAACTTTCATAAAATCGCAAGTACATTCAGAGCATCATATCCATTGATTCATTTGACGAATATTTCTGCAAACATGATTTTTGCTTATCTGTGATTTATTGCAGTTGTTCCTCCCTATGGATTTGACCTGACTTTTCATGGTTAGCTTTACTGATAAATACTTCTGATATGGGATTTTTTCCACCACGTGATTTCACTGCGACGATATATTTTTCGGACATCATTATTCTGTAAGCAAAAAAAATCCAGATTAATGCCTCCATGCCTGCCACGTGTCTACTACCGAGCCGGCCGATGGAAATCTGATGGTTGAATTCCATCTGCGAGCGCACCCCTCCTGATTTCACACACGGCATCGCTCGAACGTGCAATGAATGTCCTGCAGAGAGAGTGCTAACCAACGCACTACTCCCACATGTTTGTTGCATTTACGTTTTATTGGCATGTGTTCTTGGCCGTTGGATTGGAATCCAACAGTTGAGATCTCGTGTCATCTGATGATGCGGCTAAGGCCAGGCATGTGAGTGCAATTGCGACCATTGGATGACGATCCAATGGCTTGTAGTTCTCTTCCAAATTGGGGCATAGTGAGGGGTAGTTGTGATGGCACCACATGGAGCCATCGTGGTCGTCCATCTTCCTCTTCTTATATCTGATGACGTAGGCCCTCGATTAAGTTGATTTCTGCACCGCTGGATTGTGAACATCGATTCGGATCCATCCGCGTGGTTGGATTTGTCATCTAAGGTCCGGGTATTCTTCAATTTCCCCTTGGCTTCTGCTTCTTCTACAGACTCCCTAGGGTGTTATGGGAGTCTGATTGATGCACTCTTTGAAGCGTTGGACTCCGATCATTATTTTGAATAGATCCATAAGGTTGGATCGATCATCCGCAACCCTGGATTACCTGCAATTAATAATACCTCTCAAATAACTCATTATTATGTATAAAACATATAAATCATCTAAGATGCAAAGTACAATGTGTATGCATGCAGAATGCCTGTGTTAAGCTCGGTTCTACCTTAGTTTAGGCGAATGAGGGTATATGATTGCTGCACAATCATACCCCCATGCCTAAATCTTTCTAGTCCCTAGCAAGTGCAAGACTAAATGCATTGTATCAAGAGTTTACTAAAGGTTTATTTTTGTTTGTTTCATCCAAAAACTCAGAATCCAGATAACCATGAATATAGAATGTTGTAGCTTCTACAACGGATCCAAGCGAAGAGTCGATACACATTTAAAGTTTGTACTTGACCCCTAGTAAGAGTATATTGGGATAGGCAAACCTCTTCTCTTGGGGATATAAACGATTCTCTGATTTTAGCCTTGACTTTTGGCTTAGGTAGCAGATGTCTAAGTTAACTAGATTTGTATGTGGTGGCTCACTCTCTTCTGGTGCTACATGGAGACTAGTATTTCAGAATCTAGATTATTAGATTATTAAATAGCTTACCGTAGAGAAGGGCTAGAAAACTATGCTCTCTTTAATCTTTTATACTTTTTCTTCTCTCTTTCTCTCTCTCTTTCTTTTTCTTTCTAAGCTAACATCTTACCTAAATTGCAACTGTATTTGGTGGTCTTACATGGCATTACAGTTTAATTAGTTTTAAATAACCCTACGACTAAGTCAGACTCCTCAGCCTGTATTCAGGCGGTCAAAAATACAGAAAAATAGGTTAAGGCTATATTTGGTAGTTTGTTGGGGATGGTAGGTGTTTTGCCTCAAAACATTTTGACTTACATAGCTCGAACTTCTTTACATAACACTTTTTTTTTTATCAATATATATATCTACTGGCACAATGTCGTTACCAACATAACATAACGCAAAAATTCAACATGACATACAATCTTTTATTCATGAGGCATCATTTGGGATTTTTCTTTGTTGGGATGACCAAGAGGATCTTGGGTGGCTTATTTGGTGGAAGTGCCTACTCTCGACACCATTTAGGAAGTGGATAGGATGACGTATTTCTGACCTTGATATTAATACCCTCCTTCAGCCGAGGATTCCGTAGAGGACGATCGTGACCATCCACCTTAGTCTTAGTTTTATCAGAACCCACTCTCTATGCTTTCAAATTATTTGGTGGCTCTCATATGGAATTTCTCACATATTTAGTATGCAAGAACTGAGAGCGAAAACTATGCCCATCTCCAAGTATCATTATTCAATTTTTAAAGATTAAAGATTCCTTACACTAGCCTTAGAGCATCAGTAAACTCTCTACTCTCCTCTCACGTATGTTTTGGTGGATCTACTAGAAGATGGTTCACTTGACTCCCTGATTGCTGTATAAGGGTTCAGGAGAAGAAGCAAAGCTTCTTCTTGACAAATTAGTGATGTCTATCAGTTTTCACAGTGGATCCATTGCAAATTCTACATGCAGATGTGAGGTTATATTGGATTTTAAGCTTATAAATCTACTAAAGAATAAATCTTTAATAAATCTTCTTGGTAAAGCAATCTAATCCCCTACTTGTTGGCAGAAAATTTTTAATTTTTTCTTATGGACTACCCCTCCCCATGCCTAAATGTTTGCATGTCCTCATGCATGAATAAAAGAAATAAGGCAGGGTGTATGTGGATAGAAATCACTTGAACTACTTCTGAGTTGTCATTCAGCTCATGCTATCGCTGCAATGCCATACACAATATGCAAAACAATATGCAAAACATTATGCGGAAATGAAATATGCTATGTATATATGGTCTGTATATATGAATACGTGCTGAGTTTAACACCTCCAGATGGCCAACTCATCAGTCACACGTCCTCAAGAAGATGTATTGTTTCGTTAGCAGGAGGAGGTTCCTGAGCAAAGAATGGTTTGAGGCGTTGGCCATTAACTGTAAAAACATGGCCAAATTTCGGGTATCTAATTTGGACAGCCCCGTTAGGATACGGGTGGACCACCAGAAACGACCCAATCTACTTAGACTTGAGCTCTCCTGCAAAGAATTTGAGCCAGGAGTCAACCACCCAAACTTGCTATTTAGGTGCGAACTCCTTCCTCCAGATGTGTCGATCATGGTAAGCTTTTGTCTTGTCCTTGTATATTTTTGCATTCTCATATGCTTCCCTCCTAATCTCCTCTAATTGACTGAGCTGGAGCTTTCTTTCATAACCTCTATCCTCAAGGTTAAAATTACACTTCTTCAACGCCCAAAAGGCACGATGCTCCAGCTCCACAGGAAGGTGACAAGCCTTTCCATTCACCATGTAGTATGGCGACATTCTAAGCGAGGCCTTGTACACTATCTGATATGCCCATAGTGCATCAATCAACTGATTGGACAATCCTTCCTATCAGGTCTTACAGTCTTTTGAAGGAAAAGCTTGATTTGACGGTTTGATACTTCAGCCTACCCATTGGTCTATGGGTGATATGGGGTTGCAATACAGTGTTGTACCCCATATTTCTTCAATAATGACCTAAAATGGGCACGGATGAAGTGGCTTCCCCATCGCTTATCAAGGCTCAGGGAATGCCAAATCTCGCAAAAATAAATTCCCGGACGAAGGATATAACAGTCTTATGATCAACTCGTCTTGTCAGGATAGCTTCTACCCACTTTGAGACATAGTCTACTACGAGGAGTATGTATTCAAAGCCATGAGAGCTTAGGAAGGGGCCCATAAAGTCGATGCCCCATACGTCGAACACTTCTACAATCATAATGGATTGGAGAGGCATCATATCTCTCTGGGTCATAGAACCGACTGCCTGGCATCTCTTACAACACTTGGCAAACTTGTGTGTATCTTTGAAAATGGTCGACCAGAAAAATCCCGACTGCAAAATCTTTGCAGCGATTTTTTGGCCTGAGAAATGACCCCTTCAAGCATCATTGTGGCAAAAGGATAGCACACTAGAGATTTCTGAATTAGGAACACATCTACAGATGATCTGATTAGCCCCAATGTGAAAGAGCCATGGGTCATTCGAGAAATAGAATTTAGCCTCTGATATGAATTTGAGCTTTTGATCCTTGGATAATCCCGCAGGTAGCCTACCTGTGACAAGATAGTTTGCTATATCAGCATACCAAGGAAACTTAACAGAGTTGATAGATAACAGAGACTCATCTGGAAATCAATCTGATATCGGCGAGGAGTATAGAATGTAGTCTGGGTCTAGCCGAGATAAGTGATCCTCCACAACATTATGTGCTCCGACTTTGTCACGGATTTCAACATCAAACTCCTACAAAAGAAGGATCCATCTAATAAGGCAGGGTTTGGCATCCTTCTTTGCCAACAAATGCGAGAGGCCGAAATGATTAGTGTATATGAGAACTTTGGACCCTAGTAAGTATGACCTAAATTTATCCAACCAAAATATCACGGCTAGCAATTCTTTCTCAGTGACTGTATAGTTATGCTAAGCCTTATTCAACATTTTGCTAGCATAGTATATTACGAATGGATGGCACTCCCAACGCTAGCCAAGAATGGCTCTGACAACAAAGTCAAAGGTGTCACACATCATCTCGAAGTCGAGAGACCAGTCAGGAGGTTACAGAATAGGTGCACTTGAGACAGTGCTTCGCAAGGTCTCGAAAGCGCTGAGCCACGAGGAGTCAAAATCAAAGGGCTTGTCGGTTACCAAAAGTTTCGTTAATGGACGAGCAATTTTTGAGAAATTTCGAATGAATCTTCGATAAAATCTGACATACCCAAAGAATGATCTGATTTGCCTAATCAAGTTAGGTGGAGGTAATCATGAAATGATTTCAGACTTAGCTCGGTCGACCACGAATCCATTAGCAGAGATTCTGTAACCTAGTACGATGCCATCCCTCACCATAAAATGGCTTTTCTCCCATGAAAGTACTAGGTTAACCTCTATACATCTCCTCAGAATCATTGTGAGGCTATCAAGACAAGATGAGAAATCATCTCCAAACATGGAGAAGTCATCCATGAACACTTCTACATAGTCCCTGATCATGTCTGAAAAGATAGCCATCATGCATCGCTGAAAAGTAGTTGGTGCGTTACAGAAGCCGAAAGGCATCCGCTTAAAAGCGAATGTTCCAAAGGGACACGTAAAAGTCGTCTTATCTTGGTCTTCCGGGTTGACTGCAACTTGATTGTACCCGGAGTATCCATCCAAAAAGCAGAAGAAACTATGCCTGGCTAGCCGTTCTAGAATCTGATCAATAAAGGGCAAAGGAAAATGATCCTTTTTGGTAGCTGAGTTTAGCTTCCTGTAGTCAATGCAGACCCGCCAAGAAGTTGTGGTGTGGGTTGGGATGGATTCACCCAATTCATTTCTGATTACGGTGAGTCCCACCTTTTTGGGCACTATCTGAATGGGACTCACCCACTAGCTGTCGAAAATAGGATAGATAATGGCCATGTCTAGCCATTTAATGATCTCCTTCTTGACAACCTCCAACATATTTGGATTTAGGCACCTCTGAGGTTGTGTTGCTGGTCTCACCCTTTCATCAGTGTAGATATGGTGAGTGCAATATGAGGGGCGAATTTCGTGGAGATCAGCAATGCCCCACCCGATAGCAGCCCTATGTGCTTGCAGAATGGATATCAACCGGTGTTCCTGATCCGGAGTTAACTAAGCATTGATAATCACAGGATATGTCTCACTTTCTCCCAAAAACATGTACTTGAGCGAATCAGGTAAGGGCTGTAACTCTAGTAGCGGAGGGTGGGGAGGGGGTTTATGTAGGGGAGGAAAGGAAGCAACAACGGAAATATGCTGATCCTGACTACTGGAGAATCCGCCTACAGTGGTCATGTAATCTTGCCTTAAGATATCCGTGCTAGATAGGACAGGATAGTGAAGATCAAGGGTGTTAAGAGCAGATGAACACCCATGACAACCAGATCCATGGGGCAAAATGTGTATGTCATTAGTCTTAGTCCCGTGTGGATCGTGATCAAAGACCCTTGATAGTAACGATGAATGTGCCAATGGGTCGCTGCAGAGGAGCCCAATGTTCCCACAAAAAGCTGAATCTTCGTCTTCATTATCCTCCTCGATCAAATCGCAATCAAAGTTCATTGATGCCCTGAAAATGTCCAATCTAAGCTTTTCATTTCCTAGGGCAATCTCTATGCACCCTGATGCACAGTCAATGTTTGCACGGGTAGTTGCAAAAAATAGGTGACCTAGAATAATCGGTGCATCATGGGGATTAGGAGGAACCTCCATATCCAGAAAAAAAAATTCCGCTAGAAAGCAGAATCCTTGGAATTTTACGATCACATTTTCAACCACCCCCTCGGTGTTTTTACAAATTGGGCAGCCAGCTGTCTGGTAACCGAGGTGGGATTTAACTCCCAAAATCAAAATCAATCAAATACTACGGTGGGAGTTAGGTTGATGGATGACCCCTAATCAAGAAGGGCCCTATCAAAAGGGGAATCCTACAAAAAGTAGGAAATCAGTGGTGTACCCTAGTCCTTCTTTTTGGGTGGTAAGTTAGCTAAAATAACTACATTGGCTTCCTCAGATAATACCGCTTGTCATCTGATCCTTTGCTACCGCTTCGGAGTAAAGTAGTCCTTAAAGAACCTAGCAATAGCTGGGATGTGATCTATTGCTTCGAGGAGAGGGACCTGAATGTGAACTTCCTTGAACATAGATTTGAGGTACTCCAAATTCTGCGTGTCCTTTTTCCATGCTGAATCTCACATTAGGATAGTGGGAAAAGGGATGAAAATTTCAAGGTCTAGGGGCATCTTTCCTTTATCTAATGAAGATGTCTTGTGAGAGGAAGAGGGTTGTGAGCCATCTCGTGGTAGAGCGTAGGAAAAATCGTTACTCACTTGCCTAGGTAGTAGGTCCTGTGTAGTCTTCCCGCTCCTTAAGGTGACAGCTTTTGCATTGGCGTGCTGTCCATGCTGGGGCAAAGGATCGAGTTGGTTTAGATACACAAGGTTTGGCAACTGAGGTGGCTGATTGAGCCCATAACCACGAGGTGTGGGAGGTGCTTGCATAACAGCGTGTGCTTGCCCTAGTGGTGCTTGGAATTTAGGTGGGGCACCCTAATTCTGCACATATCTCGAGTTTAGGACAGGTTTGGAGGGAAAAGCTCCCTGTGTTCTATGCTTCATCATCATCTGGTTTTGCGTGTTCTATATGCTCTGTATTTGGTCAACCATTGCCTTCATTATTTACAGGTTGTCATGAGTAGATTTTCGAATTGATGATTGCAAGTCCTCCTTTAGCGACTCCAAAGGGTCGGCCCACTTTTTAGGGTAGTTGGCAGCTTGGTGCAGCAGCTGATAGATAGAGTGTGTCTATTGCTGTTGAGATGGAAATGTCTGCTGCCTAGGATATGTGTTCTATGCATTCCCATATTATCTGGTCTGGTAGTGTGGAGCTTGACTCGATCTCTATGAGTTACCAGACCAGTATAAATTGGGATGCTGGTGCTAACTAGGGTTATATGTTTTAGAATATGGGTTGTTACGCCCGTATCCCTGAATGGCATTGACATATTCGTAAGCCGAAGACGTCTCAAATGTGAATTCATCAAAAGAATACACACTTGCATCGTCATGTGGTGCATAACCTTGATTGTACGGTGCCAGATCCCTATTGTTCATAGGTTCCTGATATGCAGGATCCTGCAAAGATGAAGAGAAAACATCCCGAGTAAACGGATATTTACGAGCAAAGGGGGCTCGGGATGCTTGAGTGGAGTAAGATGGCGCAGTGCTGCTAGAAGATCCAGATCTCGCTCGCATTAATTCATCAAGCTTCTAATCAAGCAGATCCACCTTATCCAGCTTTTTGGTGATAATGTCCATGTCGACTCGAGCAAACTCAGCTTGAGGTTCGTGGACGTTAACTCATTGCTGTTCAGGCTGCTAGAACAGGTTCATTGAGGCAGCGTTCATCGAGTTCTCTGCTAAGGACTCAAACAGTTCAAATGCGTTTTTCTCGTCCTTCACGAGAAAATTCCCACCTCTAGATGCATTGGCTAGGTACTAATGCGTGTCATCCAGCCCATGGCAAAATACTTGAGAAAGGTGCCATTTTGATACACCATGGTGTGAGCACTTCCTGAGAAAATCATGGAATCTATCCCAAGCGACATGCAGCTTCTCTCCAGGGCCTTGAGCGAAGGTCATGATTGCGTACCTCATAGCATTTGTTCGTCTGGTCGGGAAGAACTTTTGGAGAAATTCGAGACATAATTCCTCCCAAGTTCCAATTGGCCTCCCGATGATCTTGAACTAATAAGCAGCTTTATCCTTGAGAGAAAAAGGAAAAAGCTTCATGAGAACAATTCTAATATCTATATTCCTGTGTCGAATTGACTATGCAATCCGACTCAGGTCTTCGAGGTGCTGGAAGGCATCCTCATTCGAGTTTCCATGGAAATGAGTCTGAATCAGACTTATGATATTTGGCTTTAACTCTAATGTTTTTCCGCCTGCGAGAATCTAGACCTGAGGTGCTATGATTGTTGTCGACGAATCATAGAAGTCTCGCAATTGTTCTCCGCATGGTGGATGCTGCATCTTGTCGAGTGTCGTGAGAATCCAATCGATGCTCTACTCATATTTCTGTTATGTTTCCTCGACCCTGACTTCTAGACGAGCCATTGGGTCCTAATTCTTAGGGTCCTGACGAACTCTAGGATTGGGATTAGCCATCTCAGTTAATCGGGTGGAAGAAGGTTGAGAAGAGAGGTTGGGTGAAAATCGCCTTTGTCGCCTTGGGATTGGCTCCTAAGGTCCCGCAAGTTCAAGTTTTAATGACCTTCTTCCTTGCATACACCAACTCAAAGGGTTGGTGTAGTCAAGTAGAACAAGGCTAAGGCCTTGTTAATCAAAGTGGTCCTTTAGATCAGATGACTAGATTTTTCGTTTAAGTTTGTGTTATTAAAAGTTTGGCAAGAGACTGACTATAAGGAATTCCCGCCTCTCTGGCTATCCCAGCTAGTTTGGTTACGAGGGGACTATGAGGAAGGTTCTTCCTTCGACTTTTGCCTCTAGTTCTATTAACTTGAAGCCACAGTCGTTTGACACTACCCCGCAGACCTAGTCACCAGGTTTTGTAAGAGAGGTTGGAACTACCTAGTATTTCAAGCCAAATGTAGGTTATTTTATGTATTTTCGTGAATTGTTAACCCGTTTCTCCAATGTAGTAGATGGTGGGTAGTCCACAAGGTGACTCATCTCACCGACTAACTTTTGGGCTCATTGGAGTCCAAGTTAGTTTATGTGGTCCTATTGGCTCATGCACTTCTAAGTTCTTTTTCAAATTGAAGACCACAATTCAAAAGTATACTCTAAGGCAAGATGGAATCCAAATGATATGAAACTTGGTAAGAAGATTCCTTTTTCAGTAAGCTTTTCAGAGAGTATTTTGCAAAAATTTTTTTTTTCCAACAATTAGTTATGAATTTTTAGCTAAGCAGATGTCAAATCTAGGATTTGGATCCCGTGTTGGTTTTTCTATTGGAAACTATACAAATATGCTCCAAAAATTTTGTAAAAATATTATATTGAAAGCTAATTTGATTATCTTTCACATCCCATAAATTTTGAAGAAATCTAATTTGCATGCTAGTCAAAATTGATTTCTAAAGTTCATAAAAGTTCTATTTTCAATCAATCTGACCAGTATGTACTCCATGAATTTTTAAGAATTCCACAGAAGGAAATTCTTTTTGAAGAAGGTGGTGTTGGAATGATGGTTTGAAGACCTAGTTCCAGTCCAAATTTTTCGAGCATTAGGAACATGGCTATCGAATTTTAAAAATGACACTTACTTTCTAGCCAAATTTTAATAGGAATGTTTGCACCTAATTTCCGTAGCACCTAGTTTTCCTTGTTTGCCGCTTTGGGTCACTGTTCCTACACACAAAAATACTATATTAGGGATGAAATCAAAAGTCTCCTTGCCTTCCGGACAATGATGCCAATTTATTCGCGGCGTAGATTGCGTAGAGAATTAGCACATTGTAGTATAGCACGAAATACATCTTGAGCAAATAAATCAACGAAACTTGGCAAGTCTCGGTCAATCACAGGGATGCAAAAAGTACTTTTGATTCCATACATTATTCCATGTATAAATGATATAACAATCAAAAGAGTTTAAACATGAATTGTATACATAGAACTGAATAAATTCTAACATAATGTAACTACTTATGTAATGGAACGAGGGCACCACGGGTGGTTCATGGTGGCCTTTTGGAGAGGTTGGGAAGAGGAGCAACAATCCATCGGGGTGGCCCAATGGATGCTTTAGATGGAGGTGCAGAGACGAATGTAGAGAAGACAGGAAGAAGAAGAACAGAGAGAGGTTGAAGGAGGAAGAAGAAAAATGAGAAGTGCCTCCAAAGGGGGGCCCTTTGGCCTCGTTTTATAGCTTTTGTGGAGGGCAAATATGGTATTTGGCCCCTTAAATCCATGCAAATGCCTTGGATTAATCAGATCCATTGATCAGGAGATCAACAACCTTGATTAAGCCTTCCAAATCCTTCTTTTATCCTCGATTGAATCTGGTGCTGCCATGTGGCAGCCTGTGTGCCCTTGGATGAAGATCGCCTGCCCTCGCACCTTCACTTCCTCTCCTTCATCGCTCAACTCTTCTGAGCACCCAATCCTCAGCCGTAAAATCGTAAGATCGAACGGCTTAAACATGGGCTCAATCACGCCTTTAAATCCTAAAGTGCGCTCTCACACGTTTCCACATGCGTCATTGCGTGCATTTTTGATCGAGCGCCTTTGCGCCTGCCACGCGTCTGCTACCGTGCCACTCAATGGAAATCTGACGGTTGAATTCCATCTACGAGCACGCCCCTCCTGATTTCATGCACGACACCACTCGAACATGCACCCAATGTCTCACGGAGAGAGCGCTAACCAATGTGCTACTCCCACACATTTGTTGCATTTATGTTTTGTTGGCATGCATTCTCAGCCGTTGGATGGGAATCCAATGGTTGAGATCTCATCTCATCTGATGATGCGGCTGAGGGTGAGCCCGTGGCTGCAATCACAGCTGTTGGATAATGATCCAACAACCAGCGGTTCTCCTTCCAAATTGGGGTGCGGCAAGGGTGGCTACGATGGCCCCACGTGGTGTCATCGTGGCCATCTTTCTTCTTCTTGTATCTGATGACATAGGCCTCCGATTAAGTTAATTTCAACACCGTTGGACTACGAACATCGGTCCAGATCCGTCTGCATGGTTGGATTGGTCATCAGAGGTTTGGATATTCTTCAATTTCCCCTTGGTTCCTGCTTCTTCTACGGACTCCCTAGGGTGCTACGGGAGTCTGATTGATGCACTCTTTGAAGCGTTGGACTCCCGTCGCTATTTCGAACAGATCCATAAGGTTGTATCGATCATCTGTAGCCTTGGATTACCTGTAATTAATAATACCTCTCAAATAGTATATTATTATGTATAAAACATATAAATCATCTAAGATGTAAAGTACGATGTGTATGCATGCAGGATGCTTGTGTTAAGCTAGGTTCTACCTTAATTGAAGTGAATTAGGGTTTATGATTGTTGTGTAATTAGTGAACAGTTCAAGGCATCTAATAATATTATCAGACAACTTATACTAAAAAATTAGAAGTACAAACTTGTTGTCTGGATGTCCAATCAGAGTCAAGAGGGATTCAAGGTTCTGTCTTGGGTATTCTACAGAAATTGGGCATCTGACCAAGTGTCCGGATGTCTAATAACACTGCAAACATGGGTTTAAGGTGTGAGGGTTGTGGCTAAGGGTCTTGGACATCCAATAACTTTTCTGGACATCCAGTTAAGGGTTGGAACTAGGTTTTTGAGGTTTCTGAGGCTATGGTGACTTAATCTAAGGGTGGTTAGGGCTTGGGAAGGCTTCTAGGGCTATCCTAGGGCTAGGATTGAACCTAAGTTCTTTATAATTTAACTGCTTTACTTCTACTTAATAGAATAGCATACCTCAATCCTTTAAATTATTTCTCTACTACATTTTATTCTAATCTTCCACTCCAGCTCTAATGCAACACTAGCTTCAAGTCCAGCTCCAGATCCAACTTCAGATCCACTTATAAGCTTCTTATTTCCTGTAATTTATATAATGCACTTAATTAGTACATTATATCATTATTTCATATATAGCTAAAGGAAAGCAGTAAGGATGCAAATAATGCTTATGCACGCATGAATTACACTAGCTTATGCTAAGTTATAGCACTATTTAGTTCAGTTAAAACCTATGATTACTATGCAATCACTTACCACCAACTTGTGGCATACTCGGACTAGGTTTATCACCTTATGCTTTATGGATTCTATTGAGCTTTTTTGTCAGGTTATCTGTATTTCTTTTATTTGCTTCTCTCATCTCTTTGACTACTTGGAGTAATTAGGTGATCTCAGGATCACCACCATGGTTAGGGATTTGAGCGGGTAGAGGATAATAATTTTCAGAATTTCTAACCTCAGTCAAATTAGAATATCTATCATTTGAATACCTAGCATAAGAATCATATCCTTGGTTGGGTGGTGTAGGGTTATCCCAATAAGAAGGTGAAGTTGTTTGGGTGGAATTCGGATAATTTGCAAAGTGATTTCGAGGATAGGATTGATATTCTAGGCATTGGGATTTTGAGGTATATCCTTGATCTGGGGAGAGATGAGTCTGGTTGAACCAGTTAAGATAGTTGGTCATGCCAATCAGGTGCTGGTCCTGCATGGAGAGTGTCTCTTGAGATTGTAGACATCCCTGATATCTAGAGATTCATGTTGGATTTTAGGTAGGCCTAGCTATACCCAAAAAATATGAGGTGTAGGTAAGGGAATCAAGTCCCAGATGTTGAGGAGAGTTCTCCCATCTTGAAGAAGTTGAAGGGAAGGGTTGCGATAGGGAGAAAAGGAGGAATAGTGTGAGGCAAAAGAGTATAGATCCATGATTTCCTCCTCAATCAGTTCTTCCTTATGGAAATTGGCCATTGGAACGTATTTAGAAAAATTGGGTCTTCTCCTTAGTTTACTCTCTAAAGGTGGTACCAAATCAGGGTTTAGAGACCTTTTAGCATTCATGTACCAAAAGAAAGTTAATAGATGAGATAGAGAAGATAGATGAGAGAATGCCCACCTTCACAATACAAGCAATCAAACTAGACCTTAGAGTGTAAACCCTAGATAGACCTAATCCTGGTTCCACAAAACACGACTGGGATAGATCAACCCTTGAATTAGTTGGCCGGGCAGAATGGTGGGACCCCCTAGGACACCTCACACAATGAGACACCATTAACGATTGACGTAATTATCGTACCGACCTTTCTTGTCACCAGTGAGTCCAAGTAGACAAGGCCTTAACCTTAGCCCAATCTAATTTCAAGTCCCCAGGACTATTAGTCTTGTCTAGGGCATGTCTACTTAGTTTTTGGCTTGGGTTTAGGGTGCTTTTGAAAAATGATGGCCGTTAGAGGCTGTTTGCCCTTAAAATTCATTCAAATGTGTGAAGTGTGAAGGAAAAAGGGGTTTGCAAGCAATTTTTCTTGATAAAGTATGTTTTAAGGTCCACTTGCTTCTATTAGTGAATTTTAGGGTTCACTTGATTTAATATCTTCAATCAAGGTTCTGATGAGACACACAAGAGTTTTGCAAACCCTAGTTTGTTTGATAGATTTCCCTTAAGTATGGAAATGTAGGTTTGCTCTATCCTAAATGTGAAACCCTAAGCATAGATATTTCTAGATGGTTCTTTTAAGTTCAAACTTGGATGTGTGGTGCGACCCAAGCAATGCAATCAATTGGTCCTATTGCACCACTAACTGGGCACAAAGAAATATTTCTTCAAGAAATTTAATGCATGTTTTCTATTTTTTTCAGATTTAAAGTGTACTAGGGTTTTTGCAGTCTATTTTGACCCCTAGTTTGTGATTGAATAATTCGTGTAATCAAACGTGCAAGAAATATTTCTTTCATATTTTTCCTAAATTCTTGACTTTCTCAAAAATTCATTGCCACAAACTTCACATCAATTGAAGTCGTATAAAAAATCCTATGATATTTTGAACTCCAAAAAATCAGGAACAATAATGTTTTGATAACAGATCAGTGCACAAATTTTTAAGATTTTTCTATACGTTCAATTTGTGTGAAATTTGGATATGTTGTTCCTGACTTTAAAACTCTCGTTCATTGAAAATTGGAGAATTTCTTGGGCGAGTGGATCTTCACGAATTGAATTTTTAAGATAGGACTTTATTTCAGCCGAAAAATCAAGAGATTTTTTTTTTAATAATCAAGCTAATTCTAACTAATCCTAATGTTCAAGCAAACACCTATTTTTTTTGGATTTTTTTTTGAAATCTAACTAATCTAACTATGAGTACTTAGCTGAGATTCAAACCCATAATTTTTTCGTTGTCGGGTCTGGATCAAATTTCATCGTTTCCTACGCAAGAAAAAATAGCAAGTCAGAGATCTTGAATAAGCATCGAAAAGCTTCAAAAATTTTCGTTGCCTCCCCGGCAATGGTGCCAACTTATTCGTTGCCTGCGAGATGCATTTAGAAAGATCAGATATTATCATTGTAGTGTGAATCGCGATGGAACAAATAAATTTATAAAAGGCAGGAGTACCGGGTCGTTCGTAGGGAGGCAATCACGATTTTTGTATGGAAGCTTTTGAAAAAACTCGCTTTAAATAGATATATATATGTATATATGTATAGAGCAGATATGTAGAAGATCCAAATTTTATTGTATTCAGAAATAGTTTCTCATAATTCAAACCCTAATTAACCTAGGTGTTCTCATAAACCCTAGGATTAGTTTAGATTATTTGATTTCTGCCTCCACCTATCTCACCCTCAGCATATAAAGAAAAAAAATCTAAAAAAAACATAGAGGTACACAACCTCTTCTGATTTTCATATTCAACTAGTCAACTGATCTTTGGAACTGGTGCACACATATCCAAACACATATTTGAGTAGACATCAGATTAGGTAACCATTTTTGTGCCTAACTCAGTGATGCATCAAGGTTAGTTGTTTTAGTTGTTTGGGTCGTACCACTTCATTTAAAAATAACTCATTAAGTAGCTTCCTTTTAGGGTTTACAATTTAGGTCAATACCACGCACTATACTTTATTCTTGATTTTAAAAGGAAAACATCTTCACCCATGATTGAAACATCTAGTTTGACTCTGTTTGAACTCACCTAATTCTAAACCCTAAAAGCTACTTAAGCAAGATTTCAATGTTAAAATCTACTCATCCGAATAATCTTGCTTGAAAGCCTTGGTTGTGCATGCACTCACACGTGTTTAAATGATCTTTAAGCGGCACAACCCAATCTAAGGGCCCACCATATTCCATAACCACTATAATCCTAAGCCTAATATAAAATCAAGTAAATGTTGGCCTTAGGACTCAACTGCCTATTTTAGGATATCTTCCAAACTATGGTGTGAATTTGTGACATTTTCTTTCTTCAGAAGGTGCTAAGTTGGGTGGCCAGACTGTCAAATGAATTAAGTAGGCAGGGATTTGGCATAATTGTCCGCCTTTGGGACATGCTTCCCCTATCTCGCCTTCCCAACTTAACCATCTTTTGGATTAAAGACAACATGAAATTCATACTGTAGCATGAATCTATCTTGGAGCTTAGGTCCTTAGGCTACCCAACTTAAGGACAGGCGTGTTTCGTTGTGGTGCAGGTTCTTATCCCCAATCCTTCCGACCTCTTCCTAGTTTATGCTTGGAAGGAGGTCATTAAATCCCTGATTGGAAGGACCATTAGTTCATTCTAGGAGGCGTAAGTTGGATTTTGGTCAAATCGATCCCAATGGCCGACCAACAATCTCCTCTACCTCAGAAATCGTAAGAGATGCTATAAAGGCAGCTGGAAGAAACGTATCAAATGCAGGAATGGTTCCAGAGAATGCTGGGTGCTCAACCCTTAAAAGATTTTTATGATCCTTCAAATTACGGGGAACGTCTCGGCATCCAGATTCCAGCTAGAGACGTAGAAATCAAGCCCCAGGTGTTAAGCTTGATCAAACATTTCCATGGGCTTGGCTCTGAAGACCCATTTCAACATTTGGAGGACTTGACCACTTTGGTCCAAACCATCAAAGCACGAAATGTGGACGAGGAGCAAATGATCGTGAGCCTTTTCCCCTACTCTCTTAAGGATAAGGCCACACATTGATACCAAACAATTGGAAGGCCGATTGCAACTTGGAATGGTCTTAAATCAACCTTTTTAAAGAAATTCTTTCCAGTCGGGTGTACCAATGCACTAAAGCAGGTGATTATTACTTTCGTCCAGCGATTGGGGGAGCAGTTTCATGGTGCCTGGGAGCAATTCTAGGATCCATTGCGGAGCTGTCCACACCATGAGGTGCCAAAATGGCAACTCGTGCAAATCGTTTACCACGGGTTGACTGAGCAACTCAGAAATGACGTGGACGCTTCTTGTTGAGGCAATTTCCTCAACAAAGATGCGAATAGTGTGCATGATTTGTTTAAGGAAATGAGTGAAAATTCAATAAATCATACCTCCATGGATACGTTTAACCGATCCCAACAACCCAGATCGAATGTTAATGAGGTCCATGACTATCATTCACTCGATATGGGGCTGATTTGTAATAAACTAGATAAAGTGGACCTGGTTACCAAAATGATGGTAGAGTGGATGGCTGAAAATGTTGTGAACAATTCTCGATCCACTCACTCCTAGAATTCAGGATTCCATTCTTTGCGAGCTCCTTCTAGATGGTAGTTCGTGAATTAACTGGATGTAGCTCAACCTGTGAGCAAACATTAATCAGAACCCCATGGGTTCTTAACTGGGGCCTTTGATCCCATTTTTTTTTATCCTTCACTTTCTTTCTCCCCATCCTCGCCCTATGAGGATGTCTATCCTGTACTAGGGAACATTAGGTCCAACCCATATTCCAATGCTTATAATCTAGGTTGGAGGAACCATACTAACTTCTCCTGGAAAAATTCGAGGCAACAGACCCAATTCTGACCCAGCAACTATGCTCCACAAAGGCCAATGGGTCAGGGTCATGTTTATACTCAACTACCCCTGAATCAGGTCAATCAGCCAGTTTGGAATGCCTGTCAACCTGTAGGGTAAGCTAATTTGAACCGTCAGATGGTAGTGATGCAAGGATCTATGTTCCGGCTCATGCAACAAATGAAAATCTCGCTGGACAACTTGCAAATCGACCTCATTGTTAATACTTGTCAACCTAGATCTCTGCCATCTCAACCTATACCCAACCTGCGCAACATACAGAATCTGGGCAATCAAGCCCAAGGGTACGGGAATCAGAGGGACCCACACACACAAGCTCAGGTGGTAGAGCAGGGTCCTTCCTCATCTGCTTCTTCATCAAATCCAGGGTTTCTAGTTAATTAAGCCCCTCTGATCTTTCCTAACCCTCCCTAAGACCCAAACCAGTACGCACTTGCTAACTCTATTACTTTGAGGTGTGGAAGGCAAACCGAGGACCCACACCTACCCTGCTATTGAAGCTACGAGTTGCTACGCTAACGTATTTGGTTTTGAAAAACCTGTTGTCGTAGTGTGAAAGCAATCAACTCATGTTCAACAAATAAAATTTATACCGGAATAGAAATCTCGGGTCAAACTCAAGGAGGCTACATCGATCTATATTCACAATTATATTTTTTTTTAGAAGTTTTTGTTGAAAAGTGAACCGATGTAATTACAATGAAGCCATATTAACAATCAGAATAAATGAGAGAGAGAGAGAGAGAACATGCATTGAATAATTCAAAATGTTTATACAATAAAACCAGAAAATAATTACACTAGAAAGAGAGAAATCAGCTACACTAGAAAGCAGGAAAATTCTACTCTAGAAAGCTGTAAAGAGAATGGGAAGAGAGAAGTTATCCTCCTTGATGATTGCTTGGAGGATGAGCCGGACGAGACTTCGCCTGGAGGAAGGAGGACGGAGTGGGAAGAAGGAGGTTGAAGCAAGAGGAACGAGAATGGGGCAACACATCGTCGTCATCGTGGGATCTGCTTCCGAAATGAGAGAAAATTTGACTTTATCTTGCGAGGAGCATCCCGGGTGTGGGATAAGCTTCTCCTGAGCTTTCGAGAGGTAGAGGAGAGAAGGAAGGGATGAGAATTTCCTGTGGAAGGGATCTCCTTTTATAGTTGCAAGGAGAGAGGGAAATTTGGTGATTTAAATCTCAAAAAATTAAATAAGGGGCCTTCAGTGATGGATAAAACTATCGCTAAAGCCTCATCGTGGGCGACGTGTGCCGGTCGCCCATCTTCTGCACGCTCAACGACTTTCCACGTTCATCAAATCTCAACCATTTGATTGTGAGATCGAACGGTTGAGAGTGCTCCTCACGCCAGCTCCTCAGCACGCACTCGTGCATGTGATCCAGAATCTTCACCATGCATCTAATTGCACATGAGATCTATCGAGTGCACGCAGCCGCACGATCGCGATCGAGCGCTCCTCATGCCCGCGCGCCCCTCACCTTCACCTTGCGGCTCGAACCTGCACCCAACTGTAAGCGAGCGCTCTATCCACTATGCTACACATGTGGATGGGCGGGTGGGCATATCTCTGAGCACGCGATCAAGACTATTGGATTGAGATCCAATGGTTGTGATAGCTCCTTCCAGCGATTCTTCAGGGTCTTCAAGCATCGGTTGAGCTCCTCTCTTAGCCATTGGATCTTGATCCAACGGCGGAGATGCATGGGCGCTAGAAGCTTTAGTGGTTGAGGGTGGCTGGTTGGGCGGCAGAGAGGGTGCCACGTGGCACCATCTTGGCTGTCCATCTTCTGGTTGATGTAGATGGTGCCACAGTTGTCGGATTGAGTCGATTTTCACACTGTTAGGCTGCGATCGTCGATCCGAATCCATCCGTGTGATCAGATTTGTCGTTTGAAGTGCGGATTTACACCATCTTGGCCCTTCATCTTCTAGGGTTCCCCGCTCTCTATCTAATGTTACAGATGTCAGATTAGGGCGATCTTGGAGTCGTTGAACTCCAATCATCGCCCTGATCACATCTGTACAGTTGGATCTTCGATCCGAGGCCCTAATAAAAAGTTTGCCCTATCCCTGAACATAAAAGGAGATAATTAACCTCCATTTTATTCAAATTAATCTAAATGTAAGATGATGCATGTTATGCAATATTTATAATATGCAATGCAATTCTATGCTTAAGAACATGCATAAATAGACATCTTATGCAATGTAAACATGTTTACATCACACCCCATGCCTATCTTTTGCTAGTCCTTAGCAAAAACTATATGCTATTTATAAAAGAATCAGGTTGGATTATTTGGGCATGAGTTATTTTCAATCATTAAGAAAATATTTACTTAGGATCTAAACTTTCAAAGATACAACAGTACCCGGGTATCTACCAAAATGCAGACCACCTCAAGCCCTCGCCTTATTCAAAGAAAAATTTCTTTTTCTCTTTTTCTTCTTTTCTAATTTTTTTGGATTTTCGAGTTTTAGGGTTTAAGAGTGGCTTTCTACGGTCATTTCACTCACCCAAGATTTGATGAAAACCCTAAGTTCTAAGCATCTTATTGTGAATGTGATAGACTCTTTGACCGGCAGTAAAAATGGACTTCGGATTTCTACGCTCTAGGTGACCTTAAAAAGAGAATTCTGCTTAAAGGTGTATATTTACAATCAGTAGCTTTCTCCCTACTTTTATTTTTACGGGGTCAACACAAGGGTGAATCCAGTGTATATCTCCTTGGTTTATTCTACTTCTCCGCTTCTTTCGAAGTGTTTTGGGATTTTTTAGTTCATTTATTGAGCTAGGTTCTGGACAACTAGTTAATGAGCTGTTACCACCGACAACTTGCCATCCATACTAGTGCGGTGAAGTGTGGCTTATTTCTTTTGTTTTCTTTTGTTTTCTCCTTTTCTTTTTCTTTTCTTTTTGACTTTCTTTTTCTCTATTTTTTTTTTTTAAGTAGGTGGCTTCCCTGGTCTAAGATTTACCTAAAGGCAACAAAAAAAGAAAGGTCCAGTGACTAGGCTCTGGACAACCTACCTATGGGCTATTACCCACGAGAACTTGCCAGCCATATCACCTTAGAAGGTTCATTAGCTATCCAATTTCCATTAGAACCGCCGGTTAACGAGTCAGTGACAAGATAGTGTGTAGATGCTTTAGGCTTAAAGTTCCCTTAATTTAGAGGGCGGGTTGATAAATCGTGTACTTATCACCCAATCTTATTTACTCCAATTACGATAGAATTAAGATGGCGAGAACTCGAAAAATAAATCCACATTTTAGTGGATACACGGGCTGATTAAGTCCAAAGACCTGAAGGGTCTTTGTGTTCAGATCATAATGTAGTATTTCCTAAGATTGAAAATTTTCTTAAACCCAAGTTCTCTTTCCTAATTTCATAATTTTTTTAATATAAATAAAGAAAATAAAACAAATCTACGGAGCTGACGAATAAATTCAAAGATGAATATCCATGCCCCCATGCCTATCTAATGTAATGTCCTCATTGTATTAAAAAGACATAAAATAGAGTGGAATAGAGTAGAAAGCACCTGAATTGCGTGAATGTCGGGTCCGCTCTGACATAAAAACTAAAAAGAACTCTATACAAGCTAAATTTAGTGCCTTCAGCTAGGCACATTATACAAAGAAGAGAAATAAAGAATTCACAAGTGCAGGTCAGAATTAGAATAAAAAGATGAAACCTTGGACCTGCCAGCAGATGTCCACAGATGTGGACCAAATTGTGGTGGAGGCCCATACCCCATAATTGATAATATCTCAAGTTCTGGATAAAAATTACCCAAAACCTAAAGTCAGTATGCAAGCGGGGTCAAGCCTATGATTTATGAGGATGTAACCCAAGACTAAAAAGTCAAGTCACAGATAATTCAATATCGAAAGGATAATCAATGAATGTATGCTTAGGTTGAACATCCTCAGAACAAATGTCATAAGGGTTTTGGTTTGATGGTTTCAGATGAAATGGAACCCTTAGAAGCAGTCTTCTACTTCCTTCGCAGTTAGCTTCCCAAATCAAAACTTCCCAGCTTCTGTTTTCCTCATTCAGAATGTCAAATTCCAGGACCTCTTGCATATTAATCACCCCATCTAAAATTTCCAAGTTTAAAAGATGTTGCTGAATCAGAATTGACTTGGGTCTAGTTATCCCAAAAACAGAATCATCAATAAGCTCAATGGGGTGTAACTGACAATCTGGGCATTTGATTGAATCCTCCAGAAAATGAGATTCTGGATCCGTAATGTGAGTCCTAATAAGATCATTTTCCTCAGTTATTAGGCTATCACATGATCTATTAGATTCCTCAAGCCCAATCGTCTCACAGAAATCATATTATGTAAATTCGCGTGAGACTTTGCAAATTGAATCTTCACCATCAAAATCAAAGAAATCAAGATCCATATTAATGTATGTCCCAAAATCATCTGTCACTTTCTGATCCATGGAGACATACATTCCCTCGTACCCTGGCTCAAGGATCTCAGGTGAAGAAAGCAGATCATCTTTAATTGGTTGCTCTAATTCAATTTGGTCAGCCTCGTAACACGTGTTCCCCCCAACAGGTGCCTGAGCAGGTTCTGACATTGGCTTGCTTGAAGGGGGTTCATCCGAGGAATTATCCCAAGATTGAACTAATGCAACCACAAATCTCATCCTCAATTTCGCTAACTTCCCAAGTAGAAACTCACCCAGGTTCTTATCCTTAACATCCTGGAGCCAATCCAACAAATACTTGTTCAAATCATCAATCATTTCAATTAGGGGCTCCAATCTTTCAATGCAAGGTATTGGTTGAACTTCTAAAGATTGTATGATATTCCTCAAGTTAGCCAGAACCTTGTTACCCTGAACCAAATGAGTTGGTTCAGGGTTGGGCAGGTTTGGGATCAGTGCAGAGGAGTTAACGAATTGAGATTTGTTATACCCTTCCTGATAATAGGTCATTTCGGATTGTTCAGAAGGTGGTGATGACCTAAAGGCAGTGTAATCAGAGGATGAGTAAGAATCAGTGTATCCTTCTTGATTGTAGATCGTATTTGGTTGTCCATGAAAGGTTGACAATCTATAATCGATGTGGCTCTGAGATGGATAGAAATCACAATCATAGTGTTCAGGGTTAGACCCTAAACACGAAGGTCCGGGACTGTATCACTAATCTGAGTTATCCCAACTAACTGATGGTTGATTACAGTAAGAGTCAGGATAATCGTCATGTTGAGGATAATTCAAAATAGGAGGGAAAGAGCGGGAATGCATGCAATATGTGGAAGGATTCATGAGAGACGGGAGAAAGAAAGGCACCCTGCAATACAAGCAATCAAACCTGTCCTTAAGTGGGCCAGCCTAAAGACCTATAGACTCCCAGAACCCATCTTGAGATAAAGAAACGATTTGATCTACTTTTGTCTATTCAATCCAACCAGTTAGAAGGAGGGACTGGGGAGAAGGTTCTTCCTTCGGCTTGCGCCTCTAGTTCCTAGTGTACCCTCCAGCCGCGATCATTTGATTCTGCTCCCCTAGCTAGACATCAGATTGAATAGTAGAAATAGACTAATCGAAAATAATATCGTTCTGGGCTCTAAAGAGTGAGTCAAATCCTTAAGGCCAATGTCTACTCTATTTTATTTAGGGCTAGGTTTGAATGTGCTTTGGAAAGTGATGGGCCCTTTATATGAGTTGTGCCCTTAATAATTGATTGATGTGTGTGTGCATGCACAACCAGTGATTTTCAAGTAAGATTATTTTTTATGCGGTGAATTTTAGGATTCAAATCTTGCTTAGTAGCCTTTTAGGATTCAACTTTAGGTGTTTTCAAACAGGTTTTGTTGGCACACCAGGTTTTGAAGGCACAGGTGAAGACGTTTTCCTTTAAAACTTAAAAGAATGTGGATTGCCTGGTAAATCCCTAAGAGTTGAACCGAATCGGCAGCTACTTGATGAGTTGATTTTAATTGAAGTGGTGTGGCCCAATCAACTCAAACAATTGGCCTATTGCACCTCTTAATTAGGAACACAAGTGATTACCTAATCTGATTTCTTCTCAATTATGTGTTTGGTTGTGTATCGGCTCCAAAGATTGATTTACTGGCTGAGTTTGAAAATTAGATGAGGTCGTGTACCTCTGTGAGATTTTTTTTTATTTTTCTTTCTAAATGTGGAGGCTGAGGAGGGTGTGGGTGTCAAACAAACAAACAAAACTAACCGTAGAGTTTATTAGAACACCTAGGTTGATTGATGTTTGTGTTATTATGTGGTGAAATGAAAACTAATGGGTGGGAGGTGGGGGATAAATTACAGAACCTTCAACAGCACTTTACTCCAATCTGCTGCTTTTGCTCATCTCGAAAGAGTACCAGCAATCACAATACGAAAGGAGAGAAGTTAGGTAAATTATTCGTAAGTTGGGAAACTTGAAAAAAATCAAAGAGCATCACCTCCCCGGCAACGGCGCCAAAATGTTGAAGCTATGAGTTGCTACAATAACGTATTTAGTTTTGAAAAACCTATTGTCATAGTGTGAAAGTGAAGAACTCGTGTTCAACAAATAAAATTTATACTGGAATAGAAATCCTGGGTCGAACTTAGGGAGGCTACGTCGATCTATATTCGCAATTATATTTTTTTTAGAATTTTTTGTTGAAAAGTGAAGCGATGTAATTATAATGAAGCCATATTAACAATTAGAATAAATGAGAGAGAGAGAGAGAACATGCATTCAATAATTCAAAATGTTTATACAATAAAACCAGAAAAGAATTACACTAGAAAGCGAGAAATTAGCTACACTAGAAAGCAAGAAAATTCTACTCTAGAAAGTTGTAAAGAAGAATGGGAAGAGAGAAGTTATCCTCCTCGATGATTGCTTGGAGGATGAGCTGAACGAGAAGCCACTTGGACAAAGGAGGACGGAGCGAGAAGAAGGCAGTTGAAGTAGGAGGAACGAGAACGGGGCAGCATGTCATCGTTGTCGTAGGATCCGCTTCCGAAGTGAGAGCAAAAATTTGACTTTATCTCACGAGGAGCATCCCAGGTGTGGGACAAGCTTCTCTTGAGCTTTGGAGAGGTAGATGAGAGAAGGAAAGGATGAGAATTTCGTGTGGAGGGGGTCTCCTTTTATAGTTGCAAGGAGTGAGGGCAATTCGGTCTTTTAAATATCAAAACATTAAATAAGGAGTCTTTAGTGATGGATAAAACCGTTGCTAAAGCCCCATCATGGGTGACGTGTGTAGCCTACCCATCTTGTGCACGCTCAACGCCTTTCCATGTTCATCAAATCTCGGCTGTTCGATCGTGAGATCGAACGGCTGAGAGCGCTCCTCACACCTGCTCCTCAGCGCGCGCTCGTGTGTGTGATCCAGCGTCTTCACCGCGCATCTAATTATGCATGAGATCTATCGAGCACATGCAGCCACTCGATCGCGATCGAGTGCTCGTCACTCCCACGCACCCCTCGCCTTCTACTTACGGCTTGAACCCGCACCCAACCGCGAGCGAGCGCTCTATCCACTGCGCTACGCGCATGGATGGGTGGGCGGGCCAATCTCTGAGCACATGATCAGGACCGTTGGATTGAGATCCAACAGTCGAGATAGCTCCTTCTAGCGATTCTTCAGGGTCTTCAAGTGTCGGTTGAGCTCCTCTCTCGGCCGTTGGATCTTGATCCAACAGCGGAGATGCTTGGGCGCTAGAAGCTTCAATGGTTGAGGGTGGCTAGTTGGGCGGTCCAGATGGTGCCACATGGCACAATCTTGGCCATCCATCTTCTGGTTGATGTAGATGGTGCCACGGTTATCGGATTGAGTCGATTTTTGCACCGTTAGGCTGCGATTGTCGATCCGAATCAATCTGTGCAGTCGGATTTGTCGTTTGAAGTGCAAATTCACACCATCTTGGCCCTTGATCTTCTTGGGTTCCCCGCTCTCTATCTGATGCTACAGATGTTAGATTAGGGAGATCTTGGAGTTGTTGAACTCCAATCGTCGCCCTGATCACATCTGTACGGTTGGATCTTCAATCCAAGGCCCTAATAAAATGTTTGCCCTGCCCCTGAACATAAAAGGAGATAATTAACCTCCATTTTATTCAAATTAATCTAAATACAAGATGATGCATGTTGTGCAATATTTATAGTATGTAATGCAATTCTATGCTTAAGAACATGCGTAAATAGACGTCTTATGCAGTGTAAAAATGTTTACATCACCTACTCTATTCAAGAAAACCTTGGTGAGCTTGAGGAAAGAAAGGAGAACTCTGAAGAAGAAATCTAGGCTCAGGAACCTGATTCTGAGGATCTGACTCATGTTCCTTTTCCTAAGGCCTTAATTAAATCCAGGAAGAAGAAGCCTGTTGATAGTGACGAGCAGATCTTGAATATATTCAAGAATGTTGAAATCAATATCCCACTCCTCGATGCTTTCAAACACATACCAACTTATGCTAAATTCTTAAAGGATTTATGCACCCAGAAGCGTAAGCCGAGAGAATCTGTTCCGAGGAAGGTGATGCTCTCCAGGCTAGTTCTATTTTCCTACATCACCTTCCTCCAAAAAAGAGAGATCCAGGTGCCCCTTTGATTTCATGTGTTATTAGAGATTACACTTTTGACTCGGCACTCTTGGATCTAGGTGCATCCATTAACCTAATTCCAACTTCTCTTTACAAGAAGTTCGGATTAGGTAAACTTCAACCGACCTCAGTAATGTTGTAGTTAGCAGACAGTTTGGTCACAAATCCATGAGGCATTATTGAGGATGTTATTGTCAAGGTTAAGGACTTCTTTTTTCCTTTAGATTTCCTTGTTCTTGATGTGGATGTACCTAAGAATTTGAGGAACATGCCCATCATTCTGGGGTGTTCATTCTTGGCTACCGATAAGGCCAATATCAACTATGAGAGCGGTAGCATGAAAATTGCCTTTGGGGATCGGATACTGAAACTGGATATTTTTAAGGTGAATAATAAATTTGAGGATTGTGGATTTATAGAGGAACTCAAGGAAGATAATTTGAATATTGAGACCTGTATGGCTATATCTACTATTGAGAGTTCCTCTCACACTGATGAACCCAACCCACAACCCTCCATGGCAAACCCACCACATTATGAAGGGGTTGCTGATTTTATTCACTTTCAACCTCTTCCTCTCGATTGTCCTGATGAATCTTCATTAGCATCCTCCTTACCTTCCATCATAGACCTGGCCCATCTCGAACTGAAACCATTTCCTGAGAGTTTGAAATATCAATTTTTAGGACCTAAGAAGATGCTCCCTGTGATTATCAGTTCTAGATTGACTAAGGAGTAGGAGATAAAACTGATTGAGGTCTTAAAAGAACATAAAGAGGCAATTGGTTGGACCATACATGACCTTAGGGGGACTGAGCCATCTTAATGTAATCACAGAATTTTCATGGAAGATGGATCCTGCCCTTCTCGCCTAATGTAGAGGAGATTAAACCCTAATATGTGAGAAGTGGTCAAAAGGGAAACTATTAAGTGGCTTGACGTAGGAATCATCTATCCGATCTCGGGTAGTCTGTGGGTAAGTCCTGTGCAAATTATTCCCAAGAAAGTAGGGATTACCGTTGTGACTAATGAGAAGGGAGAATCTGTCACAACTCATTCAGCTTCCTCCTGGAGGGTCTGTATTAATTACAGCAAGCTAAACACAGCCACCAAAAAGGTTCATTTCCCTTTGCCCTTCATCGATCAGATCCTTGAAAGATTAGCTGGGCAAAAGTACTTTTGTTTCCTAGATGGTTACTCGGGATACAATCAAGTCCCTATCCATCTCGAGGATCAGGAAAAGACAACTTTCACCTGTCCCTACAGAACCTTTGCTTTTCGTAGAATGCCATTCAGGCTTTGTAATGCACCTGCGACTTTTCAAAGGTGCATGCTAGCAATTTTTCTGACATGGTGGAAGAATTTATGGAAGTTTTCATGGACAATTTCTCCATTTTCAATGATTCATTTGAATCTTGCTTGGCTAATCTCGAATTGATCCTTAAAAGATGCATCAAAACAAGATTGGTCCTTAGCTAGGAAAGGAGTCATTTCATGACACAAGAAGGTATCGTCTTGGGTCCTGTAATCTCGGAATGGGGAATTGAGGTCGACAAAGCTAAGGTCGATGCTATTTCCAAACTCCCTCCTCCCACATCTGTTAAACAAATTAGCAAATTTCTCAGTTATGTGTGATTCTATAGGAGGTTCATCAAGGATTTCTCCAAGGTTACTTGACCTTTGAGCAACCTTCTCGCCAAAGATATGCCATTTGATTTCAATGAATCATGCTGCAAGGCATTCGATTTTCTTAAAATAGCAGTCACTTGTGCTCCAGTGTTGCAACCACCGATTTCGACAACCCCACTTGAGATCATGACCGACACTTCTGATTATGCGGTTGGGGTTGTTTTTGGTCAAAAGATTGACGGAAAGCCCTCTATCATCTAGTACACTAGCAAAAGTCTGGACGAGGCCTAGAGGAATTACATTGTTACTGAGAAGGAATTGCTATCTGTAGTATTTGCTTTAAGAAAATTTAGGGCTTATCACTTAGGGTCTCACATCATAATTTTCACCGACCACTCGGCCTTGAGACATCTCTTGGCCAAAAAGGATGCAAAACCCAAGCTCATTCAATGGATTCTTCTGCTTCAAGAATTCAATCTTGAAATCAAAGATAAATTTGAGGCATAGAATGTGGTGGTGGATCATCTTTTGAGAATTCTAAGTGATTCTTCTCATCCAGATATTCCGATTACTGATACATTTCTGGACAAGACTATTCTTGCAGTTTCAGGTGTCCAAACCCATTGGCTTGCAGACTTAGTAAATTATTTGGCTGTTGGTCAAATCCCCTAGGATTGGACCAAGTAACAATGGGATAGACTCAAATCTGAGGCCTAATATTACTTCTGGGATGACCTTGAACTATATCACGTTGACTCTGATCAGATTATTTGCCGATGTATTCCTGAGAATAAGTTTCAAAGCATACTTGAGTTCTACCATGCATATGCGTGTGGTGAACATTTCTCTGGGAAAAAGATGGGTATAAAAATACTTCAATCTGGACTCTATTGGCCGTCTTTATTCAAGGACACCCAAGAATTCTCGAGGTCGTGTTCCCGATGCCAGGCACTCAGGAGCATAACCAAGAGAGATGTGATTCCTCTAAACCCAATCCTTCCCATCAAAATCTTCGACGTTTGGGGCATCAATTTCATGGGACCCTTCCTCCCTTCATTTGGAGACTAGAACATTCTTGTTGCTGTTGACTACGTGTTTAAGTAAATCGAGGTTATCCCTACCAGAAATAATGACCACAAGGTGGTCATCGATTTCATCAAAAAGAATATCTTCAGTCAGTTCGGGATTCCAAGGGCCATCATCAGCGATGGTAGCACTCACTTCACAAATGGCCAGTTCCATAATTTACTAGCAAAATATGGGGTAAATCATAGAATCTCCACACCTTACAACCCTTAGATGAATGGATAGGTCAAGATCTACAATCGGGAGATCAAGAGCATCTTGCGAAAGACGGTTAGGCCTGATCGAAAAAATTGGACCCAAAAGCTTGAGGATGCTCTTTGGGCCTACCGTACGGCGTACAAGACACCTATCGGCATGTCACCATTTTGTCTGGTGTATGGAAAGGCATGCCATTTACCCATAGAGATTGAACATCGGGCATTCTGGGCGATCAAGAAATGCAACTTTGATTTAACTTTACCCCAAAAGACCAGGAAGCTCCAACTATCTGAGTTGAAGCAGCTTAGAAATGATGCGTACGAGAATGGCAAGATCTATAAGGCTTAGACCAAAGCTCTTCATGACCAATTGATTTCCTACAAGAGCTTTGAGTCGAACCAGAAAGTTTGGCTCTTTGATTCTTGACTTAAGCTCTTTCCCAGCAAGCTTTGGTCAAAGTGGAACGGCCCGTTCATCATTGATCGGATATTCCCAAACGGAGCCATTGAGATTTCTAACCCAAAGACAGGTAATTCTTTTAAGGTCAACAGATAACGTCTGAAACCTTATGTTGACCATGTTATTTTATAACCCGTCTTCAACAACGTTGGTTTAACCTTAATGTGACTTCTTTAGTTGGAGTTTGCTTAGCTGATGGCATTAAACTCAACACTTGTATAATATGACTCAGAGTTGACCCGAACATCATGAAATATAGGTGATATTTTCTTCATTCTACCCTGCTTCTCATGCTTTTTATTTTCAATGAGGACAATGCATTAGCTAGGAATGGGGGGGTGGATTCATTTCTAAATCATTTTGTCAACTATGTGGATTCTTGTAAATTCTACTTATTTTTCACTTTATTTATTAAAATAATAAAAAAAATTGAATTATGAAAAGAATACATGAGGGGATTTTAAGTATAAGCATCTACACACTTTTCGCATTGACTCATTTTTCAACAGTTTTAATGGAAATTGGGTAGCAAATAAACCTTCTAGGGTGCTATGGGTGGCAAGTTATCGTGGCTAACTGCCCATTGGTCGGTTGTCAAGAGTCCAGTCACACGACCATTCTCTTCTTGTTGCCTTTAGATAAATCATAGATCAGGGAAGCCACCTACTTAAAAAAAAAAGAAAAGAAAAGAAAAAAAAATTATCCAAAAAGAAAAGGAAAAGAAATAGAAAAGAAGAAAGGAAGAAAAAGAAGTAAGCCACACTTCACCACACGAGTGTGGCTAGCAAGTTATCGTAGGTAATAGCCCATTGGTCGGTTGTCCATATCCCAGCTTGAAAATGCACGTTTAATTCCAAACACTTAGGAAGAAGGGGAGAAGTAGAATAAGCCGAGGAGATATACACTGGGTTCGCTCTTATGTTGAGCCCATAAAAATAAAAGTAGGGAGAAGGCTATCGGTCAGATAGATACACATTTAGGCAGAAATTCTTTTAAGGTCACCTAGGGGTGTAGAAATCTAAAGTCTGTTCTGATTGCTGATAAATGAGTCTAGCACTTTACATAAAAAGATGCTTAGAACTTAGAGTTCTCATCAAGTCTTGGGTGGGTTGAGTGGCTGTAGAAAGCTGCTCCAAAATCCCAAACTCAAAAAAAAATCAAAAAAAAAAAAAGAAAAGAAGAAAGAGAAAAAGATCCTTCTTTGAATAAGGTGAAGGGTTGAGGCTGTCTGCATTTTGGCAAACACCCGGGCACTGTTGTGTTTCTGTAGTTCAGGTTTTAGTTGAAATTCCTAAGAGTTAAAAAATAACTTTTGCCCAAGAAATCCGATCTTAATACTCTTATAAATAACAAGTAGTTTTGCTAGGGACTAGCAAAAGATAGGCATGGGAGTGTGATGTAAACATGCTTACATCACATAAACAATCTACTTTTGGATGTTCTTAGGTGTATGGTTGCATCATACATTATAAATATTGCATAACATGCATCATCTTACATTTATGTTAGATTGTATAATGTTTAGGTTAATTTTCTCTTTTTGTGGTCAACGTACAAGGCAATATTTAATCGGGGCCTCGGATTTAAGATCCAACCATACGGATATGATCAGGGCAATGATCGGAGTTCAACGACTCCAAGATTGCCCCAATCAGACTTCCGTAGCATCAGATGTAGTCCGAGAAAGATCTGAGATCAAGGGGCCAGGTGATGTAAATCCGTACTTCAGATGACAAATTCGACCGCACGGATGGGTTCAGATCGATAATCATAGCTCAACAACATAAAAATCAACCCAATCCAACTTCCGTGGCACTACCTACGAGCATATGATGATGGACGCCTACGATGGTGCCACGTGGCACCATCCAAACCGCCCAAAACAACCCAAGAACACCCGCTCCCTCTCTCTCCTCAACTGCACGAGTAGATCTGGGTCGTTAGATCTTAATCCAACGACCATGAGCATCCATGTCTCAGTTAGAAACTCGACAAAGCAGTGAGATGGTGCGTTGGTCATGACCTCGCACACAAGGGAGAGGTCGTGGGTTTGAGCCCCACACACCTCAAATCAAGAGTGCAGGTGTAGCACGGCCAAATTTGGTCATCGGATGGAGCATGAATGGTAGATCAAGCGATGATGTGGCAGTGCTGGGTGCGTGGATCGTGCACGCTTATGATGACGTGCAATCACACGCGCCATCGCATCTGCAGGTGCACATTGAAGTAAAAGTGACACTCGTTCATCTTAAGTCATCCGATCTCACGATCGGACGGCTGAGATGAAGTGAACGAGATGTGTGGGGTTGCAGCAGAGGAAGGAGAGGAGGCAGGGGTGCACACGTCTTCAGTGACATGGGGTCTTTAGTAATGCTTAAATCCATTACTAAAGACCCCTTATTAAATGTTTTAAGATGAAATGAGCTTTTTGCCCCTTCAAACCTCACCTATAAATAGCCCTATGACCCCCACACTTTCTTCATCCCTTCCTTCACCTTTCTCCCTCTCCAAAGCTCTAAAGAAGCTTGTCCCAAATCCGAGATGCTCCTCTAAAGTTAAAATCAAAATTTTGTTCACTTCTCACCCCGTTCGTGGAGCTCCCATGGTCTTCTCGCCCTTATTCCTGAAGTGGATCCCACGACGACAATGTCCTACCTTTCCCCCGGTCCTTCCTACTTCGTTCTCTATCTTCCATCTCCGCTCTCCATCTTCCAAGCATCGCCCGTTCCGGCTCATCGTCCAAGCAGCCGACGAGGAGGATAATTTCTCACCTACCTTCTCTTTACTGCTTTCTAATTGTAATACTTCTAGCTTTCTATTTGTAAAAGCTATATGTCTCCTATAAAAGTATTTTGTTCTCTCTCTCTCTAGTATAGTATCGATTCGTTATGATTATCCCATCTTAAAACTAAAATTACACCAAAAAAAATATAAATGTTGATTGCGAATCAACATATCCTCCCTATGTTCGACCCAAAATTCCCTTTGAGTTTACGTAAATTTATTTGTTGATGGATTTTCTCGTAAATTGCGCTAGAACGACGGGTTTTCTAAACTCAATCCTTTTGTGAAGATTTTTTGCTACAACACTCACTCTCGATGTCTACATATCAATTGCGTCTACAACTGCATATTCTACCGTGACTACGTCTTGGTTTCTACTCTCAAGTTTGATTTGATTTACCTATCATGTTTTTTCTTGACAAAAAGAAAGGACTGCTACCATTCACAGTAGCAATCCATTTTTATTAATAAACTGAATAAAAATGGGCTACAACTTCTTATGCCACAATCGGGCACTCAATGCTACATCACCACATTATTTTCCACCCACATGTTGCCCCCATTATAAGTACATCATTTCTGACATTCCATATAGCCCACATAACAACAGCCACAATCACATGTGGTTTATCACTCTTCGCAAAGTGTGTCCATATTGTTTCCCAATCTAGAAGGGGAGACGAATAAAATCTGTGCCATACCTCGTTGCTCACAAGGCATGTACTAAAGTGGTGTTTGGCATCATCCTCTTCAAACCCATAGAGAGGGCACATCAGCATGTTAGCTCCAAGTACTCATCTCTTGAGCACCCCTGTGATCAACCCTCCATGCCTTGCCAGCTAGAGGAAAATCTAGACTTTTAGCATGATCTTCAATCTTCAAAATTGGGTGCACACAGCCAAGAGCATTCCTTTCTTGCATCTTTGATAAGACCTCATAAGCACTACTAGGGGTATATACTCCCTTTTTCCAGCCAAAACTATCTAGCCCATCCCTTGGCTTGAAGGTAGCCAAGGGAAGCCACATGGAATCTGCTTCCTCTCTAGTTTTAGTAGTAAGGCTGCCACCCATAGAAGGTATCCTCCATGCTTCATCTTGTTGTTGCCACATGTTAGCCACCAACTCTCACTTCCTCTCTGAACCATCATATACATGTGGGTAGATGTCTGCAAGATGGCACAATCCACTCCAATCATCCTCCCAGAAAAGTAATTTTCCTCTATTATCCAAGACTTGTTTCAAGAGGTCCCAATGAGCCCCAAAACGGAGATGTTGACTTCTATCAAACTACATCCGACATCATTCCATCCATATTTGATTTAGTTCTCTTATTATTATTGGAATTACTACTTGTCATTACATTTGAATATTGAACCAATTTGCATTCATATGCCTCCCTGTGGAGACAATAGTATATTTTCATGGTTCATTTTGATTAATGCATGTTTTAAGCTTATTACATCTTGGATCCAGGCATATTTGATTATATTTGTTGATCTGGGATTTTTCTACCATGCTTGATACAACAATACATGATTACTATGATTACTATTATTCTTATTATTATTATCACCAGTATTATTGTTATTTTGCAAAAGCAAAACATTCCCTTTTCAAGGACCAACCCTTTCTGTCAGGACTTACTATCTTCTGCAAGATATTCTTGATCTCTCGATTGGAGGCTTCAGCTTGCCCATTTGGTTAGGGGTGATAAGGCATAACAATTTTGTGTTGCATCCCATACTTATTCAATAAGGCTCCTAATTGGGCAATAGTAAAGTGATTCCACTGATGTGGACAAATCTAATTGACCTAAAATGCCTATTTATGCATGTTTCTAGTGTCATAGAATCATTCAGCATTATAAAATTGCATAACATGCATCATCATGTATTTAGGCTAGATTGTATAAATTTTATGCTAATTTTCTCTTTTTGTGGTCAGGGAACAAGGCAACATTTTTGGGGCCTCGGATTTGAGATCCAACCATATAGATCTAATCAGGGCGATGATTGGAGTTCAACGACTCTGAGATCACCTTAATCAGACCTCCATAGCATCGGCTATAGTCCAAGAAAGATCAAAGGTCAAGGGGCTAGCTGGTCTTAAATTCGGACATTAGATGAAAAATCCAACCATACTGATGGGTTTGAATTGATGAACGTAGCCCAATGGTAAGAAAATCGATGTAATCTAACATCTGTGGCACCATCTACAAGTCAAAGAAGATGGACGGCTAGGATGGCACCATGTGGCTCCATCCCATCTGCCCAACGCTAGCCCAAGCCCCCGCTCCACCTTTGAAGGCATGTTTGAGATGAGATCTCAGTTGTTGGATCGAGATCTACCGACTGAGGATGCTTGTGCATTAAAACCAAAACACACCTCATACAACCGTGTAGCATGTTGGTAGCATGCCTTCACGTAGAGAAGAGGGCATCAGTTTGAGCCTCTATCTGCTTCAAATCTAGCGACCGAGCGGGCGTAGATGGAATAGTGTGGTTGGATGAAGCGCGGACAGCTAATGCAGGCGATACGTTGCAGCATGGATGAAGGTGCACATAAACATGCTTGATGATGCGTCGATGCACGCTTGATTGCACGTGAGCACGCTTAAGCAGCGAAGAAGAAGTGACGCTGAGGGCCTTTAAGCCATCTGATCTCTCAATCGGACGACTAAGGATGCACGATCGTGGATGAGCGCTCAATGGCTGAAGGCAGAGAGGCGGGCATGGGCACACGTATTTAGTGACGTGGGGGCATTAGTGAAGGTTATATCCATAACTAAAGACCCTAACGTTTTAAGAATGAAATGACCTATTTGCCCCCCTATTCTTTACCTATGAAAGGACCTATGCCTTCAACATTTTCATCATCTCTTCCTCTCTTCTCTCACCCCCTCCAAAGCTCTAAGAGCTTGTCCCAAACCCGAGATGCCCCATTAGAGTTAAAAATACAAATTTTTCACCTTCTCACCCCATTCGTGGAGCATTCCACGGTTGTCCTCTCACCGCCATTCGGGAAGCAAATCCCACTGCGATGTTGCCCTGCTTCGTCCACCTTCCTCCATCTTCATTCTTCCTCGTCTAGCATCTCACCACCTTCGTCCAGGCACTTTGTCAACGCGGCTCATCCTCCAAGTAGCCATCAGGGAGGATAAGTTCTCTCCCTCTTCTTATGAAACATTTGTCTATTCTCACTCTATGTTCTCTTTATTTGTATTATTCTTTGTCTTCTGTTGTTTATTCTTTAAGTAGATAGCTAGGGTAGATTTTATTTGACTAATTATTCTACTTCATGACAATAAATATAATCACGATTTTTGATCAAAGGTATGCCTCCCTGTGTTCGACCTAGGACTCATTAGAGTTTTAGCTAAATTATCTATTTGACGGATTTTTATGTGACTACGATGACAATGTTTTCAAAACTTAAATTTTCAACGTATAAATCACGTTCAACATTTTGGAGCCATTGCCGGGGAGGAGATGCCCTTTGATTTCTCGCATTTTCCACCTCGCCTAACTTTTATCTCACTTTTTCTCTGATCTTTCTATGATTGCAGGTACTCTTCTGAGGCAAGCCAGAGAGGTTAGATTGGAGAAAAGTGCAGATGAAGGTTTTGTAAGAATACCCCACCTCCCAACCCCTAGTTTTCACTCCATCACCTAATAACACAAACCCTAATTAACCTAGGAGCTCTCATAAACCCTAGGCTTAGTTTGGTTGTTTGTTTGTCACCTCCACCCACCTCACCCTCCATTTTTAAAAAAAAGAAAATCTAAAAAAAATCTTATAGAGGTACACAGCCTCTTTTGATTCTTCTTACTGAACCGGTAACCCGATCTTTGGAATCGATACACTCATCAACAGATAATTAAATAGAAATTAGATTAGGTAATCACTTGTGTGCCTAATTCAGTGCTACATCAGGCCAATTGGTTGAGTTGCTCGAGCCACACCACTTCATATAAAAGCAACTCATTGAGTAGCTGCCTCTTAGGGTTCAATTTTTAGGAATTAACTAGGCACTCCACATTCTTTTAAGTTTTAAAGGAAGACATCATTACCATGCTTTCAAAACATGGTGTGCCAACTGAACCTGGACTGAATATTCCTAAAGCTGAACCTTAAAAGCAACTAAACAAAGTTGAACCCTAAAAGACAAATCATCAATAAACCTTGTTTGAAAACCATTGGTTGTGCATTCACACACATTGAAATTGGTCTTTAAGGGCACAACCTAGATAAAGGGCCCACTGATCACGTTTTTGCATGGTTTGTTAATTTAGGGTTTTAAGTCGTTGCAACGCACAAAATAGATTCGCTTTTAAATTTATAGTACTAGATAAGGGAGTATCTAGGGTCATCCAAGGAGGCCAAATGTTTGCAAAATTAAATCCCTTGCTTGGAAATCGAGCTCAACTTTCTTTTTGGTTTTATATATAAGATTTTTATAGGTTTTGAAATAACGGCAAAACAAATTTTGTTGATAGCAGGAAAACAACTACTACCTATTTCAATAAAGCTAACCATAAGGTGACAGGTAGAGCCTCACCCTAAGCTAACCCTAGGCACATGGAGGCCTAGAATAATTAGGGAGAGGGAGTGAAACAAATGCTAGGCAAAAATTGTAAAAAGCTATGCAACAAAAATTGAAAGAAGGCAACTTGAATTAAAATGAACTTGTTCTACACAATACATATAGAGGAAAGCTTCTAATCTACTTGAAATGCAGAAAATAAAAACACAAATCCTCCAAACAAAATGGTGAAGAAGATGATGGCTTCTTGCTCCAAGCCTAGTAGTTCCCAAGCTTGAAAAGAGTCCTCCAACTCCTTCTTGAGATGCTTCTCCCAGTGATGTCCTTCAAGGTGATAGCGACCACCTTCAATTCTCCTCCTTAAGGGTGGACATCCACCCTAGGTCTTTCTACTTTGTCTGGCCATCCTCCTTGAAGTGGAATAGCCCTCCTCCATGCCGTGCCCGAAGTTGAAGAGAGTGGGGAGAAAAGGCACCAAAGGGGCTGGTGATGTGCCCCCTTAATCTTCTTCTCTACTCCTTCTTCTTAGCCGTAGGTGTAGGTGGGTATAGGTAGAATAATACACTAATGTAGGATGCTCTAAAATGGTGGTAAGTGGTGGGTTTATATAGAGTAGGAAAGGGGCATAGGTGGCTCTTGGAATGGATGGCTAGGATAGGATATGGGGGGTAGTTGGGGATCCTATGGCTAAGGGTAATTGGTTCCAACCCAAGGGGCATCTAGGAGGTGGTTATGGGTGGTGGCACCCCTTGAAGTTGGCGGTAAAATGGTTTCTAGAAGGGGGGCTTAGGTGGCGCCAAGTAGGGTTCTAGAAGGAGGGGTAGGTGGGTGGCTAGGATGGGTTGTAGGGTTATGTGTATGGTGGATATGGGGGTGGATGTTGGCACCAAAAAGGGGGATAGTTAGGGTTAGGTTTTGGCACCGAAATTGGTGCCTTTTGGTGGTGATGATGGGGTGAAGAGGTGGCTAGGTGGTGGCGCCAACTTGAAGTAGGATAGCTAGCTTTGGTAGGTCTTAAGTTGGTGGAGCTAGCTAGGGTTGTGTTGAAGGTGGTGGATGGCCAAGGAGCTGGTTGCTAGCTAAGCTAAGCTAAGCTAGCTTAGCTAACTATGGAGTAGAGGAGGAGGTATTGGAGTTAGGGTTTGGAGAGAGGAGCTGAGGAGGAGAAGCCTAGAGCTTGAACTGGAGCAGGCAGCTGCTGAAGAGGGTGGCATGGAGCTACTCTAGCTGGCTTAGCTTGCTAGTTCTTTGCTAGCTGCTAAGCCAAACTAACGTAAGCTAGCTTCTACCATATCGAGCTAAGGTGAGCTAGGTCTGGTGCTAGCAGGGAGGATTAAGCTGGTTGAGGTAGCTAAGGTAGCTTAGCTCAACTAGGCTGAGCTAAGCTGAGTCCCGAGAGCT
Organism: Thalassia testudinum; assembly: GCA_037157565.1. Classification (NCBI taxonomy): domain Eukaryota; kingdom Viridiplantae; phylum Streptophyta; class Magnoliopsida; order Alismatales; family Hydrocharitaceae; genus Thalassia; species Thalassia testudinum. The sequence continues at coordinate 116,296,930 of JAZHRO010000014.1, forward strand.
GGACTTGAGCTTCCTGAGCTGGGATGAATTCATCCTCAGCTGGCTGGAGTTGAGTGGAGCTGGATGTAGTTGTACCTGAGCTTGGCTAAACTCCAATCAACTCAGTTGAGCTAGCTAGAGCTCCCTGTGGACTAATGGGAGCTGAGATGAGCTAGACTAAGCTAAGTTGAGCTGGATCTGAGCTGACCTGAGCAAGGGTGAGCTAAGATGAGCTCTCTTGAGTTGTCATTCAGCTAAGATGAGCTAAATGGAGCTAGGATGAGCTGACCCTATTCCAAGTGAGCTGGATTCTAGCTATGGTGAGCAGGATCAAGTTGAGTTCCAGCTGGTTTGTGCTTCTCCTTCACCTGTTGCCTTCCTGAGTGCTAGGGTTCTAAGGATCTATTAATCTGTTTATCCCTAACACTTACAAAATCACATTAAAGGCACAATAAAAAATGCATTGCATGCCTAACCTAATTAATGCCTAAATGCAGCCCAAAAACTGATTTGCGGAGTAAAATCCTAAGAGCTAGGTTTGTTTTAATGCATAAGAATGATGATAAACTGGCGTTTATCACACCCCCATGCTTATCTTTTGCTAGTCTCTTAGCAAAACTTTAATTTTTTTGGAAAATGGAATTTTTTGGAAATCCAATTTTTTCGACTTTTGAGGAGAAAAAGATTACTGAACCTTGGTTGATCTAAACACAAGAGGCACGGGATTTGTTAAGAATAAACATCGGGATTTGTTTTTGGATCCAAAAATTAGACAAAATGGGATCAATATATCCTCCAGAAAATTCCCAAATTAACCCCTTGTTAATTCAGATGACTTGAAATTTTCATTTGTAGGATTTTTCTGGCTCTTGAATCTGATTCGTAACTTGCAATATCCTTTAAAACCATGTGTCCGTGCTTGTGAAAAGCCAACATTTATAGGGATGTGCTTTTGGTTAAATTCTTTTTTTTCTCCCCTATGCTTATTTTTAGCTTAGTCTTACAATAGATGTGTTGGGATCATCATTCCCGTTACCAATCCTCGAGGGGGCTCTGGCACCAGTACTTCGAGATAGCACTGTCCATGACACGACCCAAGAGCTCACAACCCCAAAACACAGTGCGATGTAAAGGGGCGCTCCAAGCAAACTCAACCTCTTGCTCCGACACTATAGGTAGAGCACCATCCAAGGTACTTGAGCTACTAAAATGCACTTTAATGCTTCGTCTAAAGATATGAAATATAGATATAGAGCAGTGCCGAGGCAGTAACATGTTGACATCATGTCCTCAAAGGAGGCATGTTCCTCCTTTTCGATGGTGGGAACTCAAACCAATGATCTACTTCAAACTTTTACTAAGTCCAAACAAGGGGATTTTTCTAATTTTTAGTTGTTTTTAAGTGTTGGCTTGTGTGTGAAAATTGACACAAGAAGTTCGTCAAGTCATGCAAGTTTTTGAATCAGAAACTAAGTCAAATACTTTCCACATTACAAAATAGGATCAAGTCACCTGAGCTATCATGAGTTCAGTTGGAATTTTAGAGAAGGATATCTGATCTAGTCTAAAAATAGACCCTGAAATTTTAATGATCAGATCCACATCCTCATCCCTAGTTTTTAAAGATTAAATCACATTGTACCCAAAGGTGAATTTTTCGACCTTAGTCCCAATTTCCAAATTTATCCTCAAAAAGCTTTCAACATTTTTATATTTTTGGGTATGCAAGTAGGAAAATAAAATAACTAAAGAAAATGCATGTTTTTAGGTTTTGAAAATCCTAAATCAATCGTCAAATTTTAAAAACACCCCCCCATGCTTAAGATATGCAATGTTCTCATGCATTAGGAGGAAAAAGGGATCACCTTAATGAAGAATGGTGAGGTTTAGGATGGGCAAAACCTGGAAAAAGAAGAAAAAACGAAAGCAAGAAAAAAAGAAAAAAATGATGGGTTACCTCCCATCCATTGCTATCTTTTATGCCATTCAGCCAGGCGTGAAGGTATGCACGGAAGACGGAAAATCATGTAAATAGTTGGACACTTGGATGCTCACAAAAAATGTGTCATCTTCTAGATCCCTAGAAAATTGATTAGAAGCAATATTGGGATCAAAGTTGGATGGAAAATGATAAGTGTAGCCCAAGTCTAGCCATGGTTTTAAATCAGGTTGGATGTCAAACTCGGGCGAGGTTGGTGGTAGGTCAATAAGGAAGGAGTTGGGGAAGGGATGGGGAGGATTAGGTGAAGTTAGTGTGGAAAAGTGGGGTGTGGGAAGAGTGGGTGGGTTAGGTTGATCGGGGGTTTCATCAGGAATGGATTTTGGGTCAAGATAAGTCTCCAGATCACAGATTTCGTCGACCACTAATTCTGAATCAGAGTCCTCAAAAAAATTATGGTCAGTAAGGGTATCCATCAACATTGTCTCCACCATATTAGAAAATTCCGTATCTGAGTCATCAAAAGGTTATCATTATGGAATCTCCTGGAGGATTTGAAAATATCTAAAAGGATAGTTTGGCTGGCGCAAGTGATATCCATTTTTCCTGTGTGGCAATTGATATTTGCCTTTGCAGTGGCCAAAAAAGGACGTCCAAGGATTATTGGGGAGTTCAGTAATGATTCAGGTACCTCAATGTCAAGGACCAGAAAGTCTGTAGGGAAGACACAATTCTGGACCTTGATCAAAACATCCTCGACAATCCCATGAGGTTGGATTATAGATCAGTCGGCTAATTATAGGGTAACCTCGACGGGTTTTAATTCACCGATCTGAAATTCTTCAAATAAAATAATGGGAATAATATTAACTGAGGCACCAAGATCAAGGAGGGCACGATTAAAGGTAGTATCGTCAATAATTACTGAAATTAAAGGCGCCCCCGGATCTTTCTTCTTAGGTGGCAGCTTGCTCTGTATCACAGAGCTTACTGTCTCCGAAAGATGCACCTATCCTAGATTTTTGTCCTGCCGTTTAGGAGTACAGATCTCCTTCAAAAATTTGGCATAGGCAGGTATATATTTGATGGCATCTAGGAGAGGAATATTGATTTGAACTTGCCCAAATAGATCCATGAGTTCTTCTGTGGTGGGCTCAGATTTCTTTTTCCTGTTGGTGGTGGGGTGGAGAGCTTGTGGGAAAGTGATAGGAATCGTGTCTTGAGATTTCTGTATTTCTTTTTCTTCCTGATGGGGAGGTGGGGAGTCAATTTACACAGTGATGGGGATTTCACCAGGTTTGTGTGAAGGCCCATGATCAATGGTGGTTTTCCCACTCCTTAATGTAACTGCATGTGCAGTCGGATTATTATTTGGAGGAGGTGGGGGGCCTACGGTTGGGGAAACCCAGGAGGCTGCTGAGGTGGTGGATTAGTAGGAGGCTGATTTGGGTAGTGTGAATTTCTGCCCGGATATTGGTTCCTTTGGTGATTAGGGTTGGTCATGGGTTGGGACGGAAGATGTCCTGTAGGTCTTTGCGTGGGAGTAAGCCCAATCTAATTATTTAGATTTGTGATGGTGCGGATTACTTCCGTCATTTTTGTTTGCATTTCTTGTATGGTTCACATCATCTGGGCATTGATGACTTGTTGGGATGACCTAGGATGAAAGGTTGGATTTGACCCATACCCATTAAAATGATCTGGTTGGGAAGGAACCTGATTATTCCAGGAGTAGTTCAGGTAATTTTTCCAATTGGAAGAATTTTTAAAGGGCTCTTGGATGGCAAAAATATTCCCCAGTGAATCATGGGCAACCTCAGAATACTGGTAATAATCAGCAGGAGTAGTGTTGAGATTGTGCAAAGTTTCTCTTCGTGGAAAGTTAGGTTAGGTTAGATGTGGACTGTGTGGAGCTTGGGTTGATGTGGCCAATCTTTCCTCAATTTTCTTTTGATTAATATGCATCTGGTCGAGTTTTTGAGCGATCATTTGAAGATCATCTTGGGTGACAAGGATAGATTGAGTGCCTAATTCATGAACACCGAACTGCAAGTTTTGAGTTCTACAAAATGTGTTCATGGAATCTTGAATAAATGAGTTTTCACTCATTTCTTCAAAAAGGTCATAGGCACTTTCGGCATCCTTATTTAAGAAGTTGCCACCACACGAGGCATCGAAGAAATGTCGGATTTGATCTTCTAATCCATGATAGAAGATTTGCACGAGCTGCCATAAAGGAATCTCATGGTGCAGGCAACTTCTTAAGAGGTCTTGAAATCTTTCCCAAGAATCGTGGAAAGTCTCACCAGATTTTTGGTGAAAGGTCATAATAGATCTTCGCAGGGAATTAGTATGACCTATGGGAAAGAATTTCTTGATGAAGGCTCTTTTGAGCTGAGGCCAAGTTGTGATGGGTCGGCCAATGGTCCTGAACCAATAAGCGGCCTTATCTTTAAGAGATAATGGAAATAGCCGCATCAGCCATAGGTCTTCTTGGACATTCCGGGAATGGGTCGTTTGTGCAAGAAGAGTTAGCTCTTCAAGGTGGCTGAAAGGGTCTTCCCTAGGAAGGGCATCGAAGTGTTTAATCAGGTTCAGGACTGTTGGCTTGATCTCGAAGTCCCCCTCTGGTATGACCACCCCTGGTCGTTCCTCATAATAAGATGGATCATAAAAATCTTTTAGAGGAATAACAGGCTACAGACAGGGTGGTGGGTTTGGCCTTTGATTGGCTAAGTTTTGGATGTTCCTAGTCAATGTTTGTTGATTGGAATTTAATTTAGAAATCTGCTCAGCCATCAATGTTCAAAGATCAGGCAGGGGGTCTTGATGTTGTGATTGAGGCAATTCAAGATAAGGGAGCTCCAAGTGTGGGAAGTTAAAGGTGGGTGGGTTTTGGGTGGAAGGGTTAGAATTAGGGTTAGTAGTGGGGTTAGAGGTCAGATTAGAGGTGGAAGTGGAAGGGTTAGTGGACCCATTTTGTTAATTTTCCACTTTTTTAGAAGAAGACAGAAAAAGTGGTCTTTTTGCGTAGGGGGCGAAATCAAATGGTCCCTCTAGGTGTGGATTTTGAGACCGTCGCCAATGCATAAAATGGAAGAACGGGAGGGGAGGAGAAGAGATGGAGATGAGAGAAGTGTGCACACAAGCAATGAAATTCTAAACCTAACTTAAGTGTGACTCCCTAAAAATAAACCTAAGACTTGGTCTACGTAGGAGATAAGTAATCAATAGTGAATACCCATTCTGTCAACAAATCTAGCCAAGTTACTAAAGGGGAGGTTTGGGCCCAAATGTTTCCCAGGAAAATTCTCAGGTGCTTGTACAAACCTGCGCCTGGTCGTTTGACACGACCCCTTAGCCTGAACACCAGATATAGATGATAGAATTGGTAATAACTATAGAAAACTTAGGACCTATATAGCAAGTCTAAATTGATGAAAACCTTAGGGGTCAAATTGCTACCAATTTTAATTAGATCTAGGATACTAGTGTGCACACGGAATGTAAAGGGTGTTAATTGGGTTGTTGTCCAATTATTTCAATTTTTTAGTGTGTGTGCAAGAATTGGAAAGTGCTTCCAATGAAAAGCAAGTTGTCACACAATTATTGTATTTCTGTCTTTTAGGATTGGATTTAACTTAGTGTATTTTTAAGGTCTTCTTTTTATGTTTTCAAACAAGTTTGAGATTACACAAACAAGAGGAAATCACATTGTATGGGTGAAGATATGTTTCCTTTTATTGTCTGTTTTTAAAAATGAAAAAAGAAACCCAAATGCAATTGGTCCTAGGATAGAAATTTAACTACCAATGAGTTGTTTTTAGGCTTTCTGTATTAAGTAGTGGTTCAAACAATTCAAACAACACCACTACTTTGAATAGAATCAAACAAGGATTTAAGAAAATATTTTTGTAAGATTTTAGGAATTTGTTTGATAATTATTTTAAATTTTTATTTGTACTGGTGTCAAAGTCCAAAAATGATACTCGTGGGTATTTTGGACTTTTCAGTATTACCACCGACCTCTGAAAATTTTGGTGATTTTATATGATGTGTAAAATCTCACAAGGATTCTAGAAATTTAAATTTAAAAAAAATTGGATGAGTATAAAAATTCTAAAAATTCGCGAACTGTAGCAAAAGAGGAAGATTAGAGGGTGTGACCCCTCTGCAGTCTATGAATGTTTAAAAATTAAATACAAAACCAATTGATCTAAAATTTGGAACAGATGTTCCTAACATATTTTAGAATCACTGTATGAAATTTTATGATTTTAAGAGACCTGTGGTGTTGGGAATTGATTTTTCAAGTCCAGCCAGAAATCTGGACCCAAAAAATAGAACACGAATACTTGAAATGGATTGGTGTTAATGAAACATTCAAGCAAACAATGAATTTTAATGGATACCACTCCACTTAATTAAGATGTTTGGGATCTTGAAAGCCAAGTTTAATATTTTTTTCGTAGTTTTAATTAACTATGTGACCAGTAAAGAGAACCAACCTGAAAATTCCTGGGAAGAAAAGGAACTTTGAGCTTTTGCTTCCTAATTCCTACTTTCCTGCTGTAGTTCCTGCACACACTAGGGAAAAGAAAGAGAAGGGGATGAGATCCACTTCAAGTAAGAGAAAATAAAATTAAGCAAAGCCATGCTTCCCCGGCAACAGTGCCAAAAAGTGATCGCGTTTTTGCACGATTTGTTAATTTAGGGTTTTAAGTCGTTGCAACACACAAAAATGGATTCACTTTTAAATTTATAGTCCTAGATAGGGGAGTATCTAGGGTTATCCAAGGAGGTCAAATGTTTGCAAAATTAAATCCCTTGCTTGGAAATCGAGCTCAACATTCTTTTTGGTGTTTTATATATATGATTTTTATAGGTTTTGAAATAACGGCAATACTAATTTTGTTGATAGAGGGAAAACAACTACTACCTATTTCAGTAAAGCTAACCCTAAGGTGATAGGTAGAGCCTCTCCCGAAGCTCATCCTAGGCATGTGGAGGATTGGAATAATTAGGGAGAGGGAGTGTAACAAATGCTAGGCAAAAATTGTAAAAAGCTATGCAACAAAAATTGAAAGAAGGCAACTTGAATTAAAATGAACTTCTTCTACACAAAACATATAGAGGAAAGCTTCTAATCTACTTGAAATGTAGAAGATAAAAACACAAATCCTATAAATGAAATGGTGAATAAGATAATGCCTTCTTGCTCCAAGCCTAGTAGCTCCTAGGCTTGAAAAGCATCCTCCAACTCCTTCTTGAGATGCTTCTCCAAATGATGTCCTTCAAGGTCGTAGCTACCGCCTTCAATTCTCCTCCTTAAGGGTGGACGTCCACCCTAGGTCTTTCTCCTTTTCCTGGCCATCCTCCTTGAATTTTAATAGCCCTCCTCCTTGACGTGGTCCAAGTTGAAGAGAGTGGGGAGAAGAAGGAATCAAAGGGGCTAGTTGTTAGTTCAACCACTCGTATATAATATTTTGATGATTTTACAAAATGAAGAAAATGAAATAAAAAAATAAAGCGTAGCATATTATTTTCTCTCTGTAATAACATATTTGCAGGATTTCAAAAAGCTTTCCAAGACGGGAGATTAAAAGCGTAAAGACGAGTAGCATAAGTATTAGGTCTTAGGCTTTTTCATGTAAACTTTCAAAGGTTGTAATTTTCATTTTATTTGAGTCTAGAAATATTGTAAAGAGCCCCCGAACAAAACCTATAAATAGCTAACTTAGGCTCTCTACACTTAGGATAAATAAGAAACAAAAACCAAACACTTATACTTTTATCAGACGTCCATAACAGTGGTCAGACGTCTGATTTTCCACTTTAAGACGTCTGACAAGTGTATCAGACGTCTAATTTCAAAGATTTCTGCCTTCATTTGTCTCCTCATAAACATCAGTCGAAGGACTTTACTTTTAGACGTCAATAATCTTTAACAGACGTCTGATTGTTTACCCAGACGTCGTCATACTAACCGTTAGACTTTGCCTATGCAAAAACAATTTCCAGACGTCTTGACACACTTACAGACGTCTGCCTTTGAACCGTTGGCCATGATTTTCTATGCGTATCTCTTCACGGCCACAAAATCTTTTTGGCAGAAGAAGTAGGGAACAGTATTTAGGTTTCCAGACGTCTGGTAATGTTATCAGACGTCCATAACAACGTCTGATCCTCTATACCTAGAACCCTGTTTGGATCTGATGACAACAGGAACGAATCCACCATTCATTAGACGTCCAATGAAATAATCGGACGTCTTATGAGATAATATCAGACGTCCCTCTTTTGATCCAATAGAGTCTGTTGAGATGTCCTGCAATATTAGACGACCAGAGGTAAAATAAGACGTCCTATTAGATGTCTGATACTATAATTAGACGTCTGATGTTGCTGTCAGACTCATCTTGCCCTGATTTGTGTGGATTTCGTCCTAAACTCTTGGGATTTGTTTCCAACGGCTAGAAGAGCTCTCCCAAGTGTTCCTGAAGGTTCCAAACTTGCCTATAAATAGACTACAACTCCTCTTAGGCAACACACACCTCTTGAGATACAAATCCATTAGAAAAATCTCTTGCTCACTACTTGAAGCTCCATTTTGCCCTCGTGCTGTGCTAATACTCTGATCAAAGGGCAAATCTATACTCCCGGCTCACTCCGTTCTGCAAGTCATCAGGGAGTTCTTTTCATGCTTAGTAGATAAGAAAGCAACTAAATTATTGGGGTGCTCTATAGGTGTTATTTTACTTCATAATTTCTGTACTTTGGGTATCCGGTCTGTCGGGTCCCCGTCTCTTCATTTTGAAGAGAGAAATCTCCGTTTAGGGATCGGAGGTGGGATTTGTAATTGAGGTACACTACCCTCATTTAAGTAGTGTGGTTAGTGGATTGATCACCTTGTGATCGAAAATCCTAAGTCCAGAGATTAGCTTAGGTGGTGGTTTTCACCCATCTTGGGTTTCCACCTAAAAATAATTGAGTATATTGTGTGATTGAATTTTTTGTATTACAATACTCTATAATTTCACTATTCACCCCCCCTCTAGTGCAATTTCATTTGGTATCAGAGCCAGGTTTTCCGCCTACAGGAGTAACATCCGCGAAAAGATCACATGGAGGGGAAGGCCATTTCCACAAGCAGATTAGAGGGGCAATCCACCACTCGACCACCACTCTTTGAAGGAACCAACTACACTTACTGGAAGCTGAGAATGAAGATGTGGCTTCAAGCCAACGATTTCTCCATTTGGGAGAAATGCGAATCCGCATACGTCATTCCCGAGAAACCAGAAACTGGTTACACAGTGGAGCAAATCCATCACCTTGGACTGAATGCCAAGGCAATGAACTCACTCTACTGTGCTCTCAGCTCGGAGGAATTCAACCGCATCAGCCAATGCGAAACCGCCCACGAGATCTGGAGAACCTTGGAGGTTACTCACGAAGGTACATCTAAAGTTAAATCCTCAAAGATAAACTTGTTATCGCAGGAATTCGAAGCTTTCTCTATGAAGGAGAATGAAAGACTTGGGGACATGTACACCCGATTCACGTTAATCGTGAATAACCTCAAGTCTTTAGGAAAGACATTTATAAAGGGGGAGCTTCAAGGGAAGCTCCTTCGCTCCCTTGGACCTGAGTGGGAGCAAAAGGTAACGGCAATAGAAGAAGCCAACCAAGTAGAGGATCTAGACATGGAAAATCTACTTGGGAATCTCATGGCTTACGAATCAAAAATGGAGCAAAAGAAGAAATCAATCTCATCGGAGCCAAAGAAGAAGACCTTAGCCTTCAAAGCTACTTCGGATGATGAGGTAAGTACCGATGACGAAGAATTTGTTTTATTAGCTAAAAAGTTTAAAAAGTTTCTCAGAAATAGAAGAGAGATCAAGGGAAGGAAAAGAGAAGAAGATCCTCTAATTTGCTATAATTGCAAAAAGAGAGGTCACATAAGGAAAGATTGTCCCTTACTCAAAAGGGATGATGAGAAGAAACCCAAGAAGTCTTCTGACTACAAGAAGATCTCCAAACCGAAAGGATTCAAGAAGAAGGCGTTTCAAGCAACGTGGGATGACTCCACCTCCGAAGAAGAAGAGGAGGAGGAAACAAATGAAGAAATGGCATGCTTGGGATTAATGGCAACAAAGGATGGTTCTGAGTCTGAATCTGAGGAACCTGAGGAGGAAGAAGGTCTACAAGGAGGAAGACAAGGAGACCACCACCACCAAGGAGGCCGATGGGTGATGGACTCCGGATGCTCCAAACATATGACAGGAAACAAGCACCTATTTTTGGACCTCCAACCTACGGATGGAGGAACAGTTACATTTGGCAACAACCACAAGGGCCATATTATTGGCCTTGGTAAAATAGGTAACCCTCTCTCTCCCATCTCAAATGTTTCTCTAGTTAAAGGACTAAAACATAATCTTTTAAGTGTAAGTCAAATATGTGATAAGGGCTTTAAAGTAGTGTTTACTTCTAAAATGTTTGAAATTATGCATGCATTAACCAATGAAACCCTTCTTAAGGGAACTAGATTTAAAGACATTTATGTCATAGAATTTTATGAAAATGGCACTTATGAATGTCTTGTAGCAAATGATGAGTTAAGTATATGACATAAAAGACTAGGACATGTTCATATGAAGCTGGTTCAAAAATTAGCTAAACATGAACTAGTCCGAGGTCTTCCTAAAAGAAAATTTTTAAATGAGCTTATTTGTGATTCATGTAAATTAGGTAAGATTATAAAACCTAGTTTTAAAAGCAAAGAAGTTATATCCACATCAAGACCTTTAGAACTACTTCACCTAGATCTATTTGGACCAACAAAATATGAGAGCCTCAGTGGATGCAAATATTGCCTTGTAATTGTAGATGATTTTTCGAGGTTTTCATGGGTCTCCTTCTTGAGATCTAAAGGAGTGTTTTCCGTCTTTTCTATTTTTTGTAGGAAAATTCAAACTGAAAAAGGCTACCAAATCACTCGTATCCGTAGTAATCATGGGGGCGAGTTTGAAAATTCCTTGTTTGATGATTTTTGTCAAGAGCATGGTATTGCTCATGAGTTTTCTTTTCCTCGAACACCTCAACAAAATGGGGTGGTTGAGAGAAAGAACCGTACTCTTCAAGAGTGTGCTCTAACATTGCTCATAGACTCGGGGTTACCGAAGTACTTTTGGGCTGAGGCGGTTAACACGGCTTGTTACGTGTTAAATCGCACCTTAATTCGATCCAGATTGCGAAAAACTTGTTTTGAACTATACTATGGGAAAATACCCAAAATTAGTTATTTTAAAGTTTTTGGATGTCGATGTTTTGTCTTGAATACCCGCTCTAATTTAGATAAATTTGATGCCAAAGGTGAACAAGCCATCTTTATTGGTTATTCCTCATGTAGTAAGGCATATCGGGTTTTTAACAAGACCACATTAATAGTGGAGGAAACCCTTCATGTCTCCTTCGATGAATCTCCTCATTCCTTCATTGACCGAGTCAATATGGATGATGAAGATGATTCTACTATTGATGTGTCTAACATTCCAAACTCCAATATCCATAATCTTCCAAAAGATTGGATATATCAAAGGGATCATCCCGAAAGTCAAGTCATTGGAAGTGTTTCTGATGGCGTTAAAACCCGATCTCGCTTTAGTTGCTCCTTTGGTCTCTCCGCCTTTGTATCTCAAGTTGAACCGAAGAGTGTCGAGGAAGCGTGCTCCGAAGAAACTTGGATGATGGCCATGCAGGAGGAACTCAACCAATTCCAAAGGAATGAAGTTTGGGATCTAGTACCTAAGCCTGAAGGGCAAACGGTAATAGGTACCAAATGTGTATTGTGGAACAAGTTGAATGAATCCAGTATAGTTATTCGAAATAAGGCTCGGTTGGTAGCACAAGGGTACAACCAAGAAGAAGGAATTGATTTTGATGAGACCTACGCTCCCGTAGCTCGACTCGAATCAATTCGCATGCTTCTTGCTTATGCCACCTTTCTTGGCTTTAGACTCTTTCAAATGGACGTTAAGAGCGCATTTCTTAACGGATTCATTAAGGAGGAAGTTTTTGTAAAACAACCTCCTGGTTTTGAGTCTCATGATAAGCCTCATTTTGTCTACAAATTAAACAAGGCACTATATGGTCTAAAGCAAGCTCTTAGAGCTTGGTATGAAAGGCTCAAAGACTACTTGTTAAATGCAAAATTCTCAATAGGGGAAGCTGATTCCACATTATTCATTAAAAGAAAAGGAAAAGATATTTTATTAGTTCAAATATATGTAGATGATATTATATTTGGTGCTACTAATGAATCTATGTGTAGAAAGTTTTCAGAAATTATGCAGGAAGAATTCGAAATGAGTTTGATGGGTGAGCTCAAGTTTTTCTTGGGCTTGCAAATCACTCAGCTCGAAATTGGAACCTTTGTGTGTCAATTAAAATACACAAAGGAGATGCTGAAGAGATTTGATATGAACAAAAGTAAAGGGAAGAACACTCCTATGAGTGTCACAACCTCCTTAGACTTGGACGAATCAGGTACGCCCATAGATCAAAAGCTCTATTGTAGCATGATTGGATCTTTACTGTATTTAACTTCCAGTAGACCTGATATTTTGTTTAGTACCTACTTATGCGCTAGGTTTCAATCAAACCCTAAACAATCACACCTAAATGCTGTAAAACGAATATTTAGATATCTAGTTGACACATCTGATTATGGCTTATTCTACCCTAGGAGTCCACAATTCAACTTAGTTACATATAGCGATGCGAACTACGCAGGTAGCCGCACCGATAGGAAGAGTACTAGTGGGACGTGCCAATTCCTAGGCAAATCACTAGTCTCTTGGTTCTCAAAGAAACAATCTAGTGTAGCTTTATCAACTACAGAAGCTGAATACATAGCCGCCGCACTAGCATGTTCCCAAGTGCTTTGGATGAAAAATACTTTGAAGGATTTTAACTTGATATTTAATAAGATAAAAATATTATGTGACAATACCAGTGTTATCAACCTCTCGAAAAACCCCGTACATCACTCTCGTACAAAACATATTGATGTTCGACATCACTTCTTGAGAGATAATGTACTTAAGGGAGAAATCGAAGTTGAATTTATTTGTACTGAACTGCAATTAGCTGATATTTTCACTAAACCTTTGAATTATGATCGCTTTAATTATATACGTAGGAAACTAGGCATATGTAAGCTAAGTGATATTTGAAGAATTTAGTGATTTAATGGAACCTCTTTTGTCATGAGCATAGATAGAACCTTGATTTCACTAAGTTAGAAGCCTTCATTCTCAGTTCAAACATCTAAATGCACATTCTGTCCAATAGCAGACATCTGATTAAATCATCAGACGTCTTATACATTAAAATTCGTCGTCTAAACATCTGGGATAGACGACGATTTTATATAACAAAATAGTCATATCAGACGTCTGGTACACTACACAGACGTCTGAAGTGTCGTCCAAATGTGTTGACAGACGTCTATCTCGAAGACAGAACATGTACTACCTGTCGGACGTCTGAATCTGTGGTTAGACGTCATAGAGGTCGTCTGACAGGAGAAGCGGACGACTCTGTAACTTTAGACGAAAATCCAGGAAGGTCTGTCTGCAGAAATCGGACGTCTAATATTAGATTTAGACGTCTTCCTTGTCGTCTGAGGAAGAAATCAGATGACAACCTGGAGAATAAATCATTTTCCTGGGGAGGATTCCTGCAGAAATCAGACGTCTATTTATATAATTAGTCGTCTGAGTTGTCATCTGATGAATAAAACAGACGTCTCCCTAAAATGGGCTAAAGTCCCTCTGGCAAATCCCGACGTCTGACGTCGTTTCCAGACGTCTGATCTGGGAAAAATCTGCACGTCGCGGCTTTTCTCTGGACGGTTTGAAATGCAAATCTCCCCAACTTCAGGGGGAGGCTTGCTACGTGACCTTGGGATATAAGACCCCCTTCGCAAAGGTCCCACTCTCCTGTCCAAAATCCCTACCCCACACAAAATCCGTGCGCCGCTCTCCCTCACACCCGACGGCCCACACTAGCAGTTTGCGAAGTTCTGCTCGTCGCTAGACGACCGTCGTGCCTCTTCGACGACTGACGGAACTGCTGCTCCTCTGCGCGCGTCCTCCCTACCTCTCGACCGCGCATTTGGAGGCTTCCCTCCTCCCGTGGGTATATCCTCTCCACTCCTAGGGCGTCTCCATGCTCTTTTACCCACGACCTTGTAGCATCTTGTAGCATCTAGTTCTCCTTCTTGATTCACTTGACCTACATGTGCATTTCATATCATTATCAGCCTTAGAACCCTAACCCTCAGTCAGGAAAACCCTGTTAGCCCTAGCTGCATCTTCCATGGCAAGGGTATTACCTCATGAGGTTCAAGCCGACATTTTAGTGGCTTGCATCCAAAGGTATATTGCCACAACTACATGGCAGGTTGTATTGCCTCAAGGCATACTGCCACATATTTTTTCAATGATGATTGCATTGTTTGAAACTATGTTTTGGGTGAATGTTGTTTGGTTGGTTGAATGTTCTTGTATGGTTGTTTCTTTTTTTGCAGGTATTCTATCCTCAAAACACCACTCATTTTATTTCCTAAACCTAACCGCCCATTCCACCAAATATGCCTCCCCGTAGGAAGCAAGTTGAGGGATCTTCCAGTTCCTCTTCCACTTATTTGGCAGATCAATTGCAGGGTGACATCGCTAGGCAGCGATTTCGTCGTTTCGCGAATGCCAAAGTTAAATGCCCTCGTTTTATTGTTTGGAATGATTTTGCCCATTTGAACCTTCGGGAACACTTCCAAACTCTCCATCTTTTCCAATATTTTGACCGTCAATTCCACTCCGGCATTGGAACTCTTGGTGTGTTCCCTGATCTTTGCCGTCTCTTTTATGCCAACATCGTTGAGGACTACAGCAACGATGAATTTGAACTCCATACCCGCCTATTTGGTCACAAAATACACATCACATCCGAAACTATCTCCGACCTTCTAGCCATCCCCAATGAGGGAAATGATTTCAATGACATTCTGAGGCAATACGACCCAGAAATCATCAATCAAGAGTTAGTTCTCCCGGAAAAATATGTTGAAAACCTTGGTGCTCTACCGTGCAAAAATCTCAAACCCCTTCCACGTCTACTCTCTCGCATTTTTGGGTGGGACCTCCTAAACAAATCGGAAGGTTTTGATTACATCTCGCGCCAACACAAGGCTCTCCTTTTTGCGGCCGTTCGTCATATTCCTTTCAATTATTGCCGCCTCATTGTTCGCGTCATGAATGAGGACCATGGGGCATCACTTCCGTTTGGGTCTATTCTATCCAAAATCTTTTCATCCCATCGGATTTCCATAACTGACCAAGCAGTTGACAAGAAAATTGAGCCTTACAACCGGGCCACAGCCGCCAAGATGCATATACTTAGAGAACATCTTGAGCCCGCCGACGAACCCATGGAAGAAGAGCCCCTTCCACCCTTTCCAGACTTCCATGAACCACGGCCCCTTCAAATAGAAGCTCCCCGCTCGAGCTTTGATGAAGCATGGGATCCAGCCACAGATTCCCTCTCCTCCGGCATCTCCCTCCTGCTGCTACGAACCGGCGAGATGTACACCTATATGGGAAGCATGCGCCGCGACATCGACGAACTTAGATCAGATGTTCAAAATTTGCAGAGAGGACAAGGACCCGCTCGTCGCCGCCGCCGCCAAGATCAAGAAGAATAGTTTTAATGCTTCTATTTTTCTGTCTTTTATTCTAAGTTTGTATTAAGGGGCCTTGACCCCGTACTTAATATTTTTGGGAACAAATAGCTAGTCCATGCTTAAATATTTCTATTCCTAATCAATTTTCCTTAATGCCTTGTCATCTTTTAAACATGCAATTTTACTCATGCACTCTACTTTGTAGATATTACTCTTGTAGTTTAGATTTCAACTCCCTTTAACAACCCTTCATGATGATATTCAAAAAGGGGGAGAAGAATGTAGGTAAGACCTTAAGGAATAATATAAAAACTTCCTAAATAGATAAAGACTACCAAGTACAACCTTTAGGGGGAGGAAATAGGAACCTACAGCTATATTTTGAAAATCATCAAAAAGGGGAAGATTGTTAGTTCAACCACTCGTATATAATATTTTGATGATTTTACAAAATGAAGAAACTGAAATAAAAAAATAAAGCGTAGCATATTATTTTCTCTCTGTAATAACATATTTGCAGGATTTCAAAAAGCTTTCCAAGATGGGAGATTAAAAGCGTAAAGATGAGTAGCATAAGTATTAGGTCTTAGGCTTTTTCATGTAAACTTTCAAAGGTTGTAATTTTCATTTTATTTGAGTCTAGAAATATTGTAAAGAGCCCTCGAACAAAACCTATAAATAGCTAACTTAGGCTCTCTACACTTAGGATAAATAAGAAACAAAAACCAAACACTTATACTTTTATCAGACGTCCATAACAGTGGTCAGACGTCTGATTTTCCACTTTAAGACGTCTGACAAGTGTATCAGACGTCTAATTTCAAAGATTTCTGCCTTCATTTGTCTCCTCATAAACATCAGTCGAAGGACTTCACTTTCAGACGTCAATAATCTTTAACAGACGTCTGATTGTTTACCCAGACGTCCTCATACTAACCGTTAGACTTCGCCTATACAAAAACAATTTCCAGACGTCTTGACACACTTACAGACGTCTGCCTTTGAACCGTTGGCCATGATTTTCTATGCGTATCTCTTCACGGCCACAAAATCTTTTTGGCAGAAGAAGTAGGGAACAGTATTTAGGTTTCCAGACGTCTGGTAATGTTATCAGACGTCCACAACAACGTCTGATCCTCTATACCTAGAACCCTGTTTGGATCTGATGACAACAGGAACGAATCCACCATTCATTAGACGTCCAATGAAATAATCGGACGTCTTATGAGATAATATCAGACGTCCCTCTTTTGATCCAATAGAGTCTGTTGAGATGTCCTGCAATATTAGACGACCAGAGGTAAAATAAGACGTCCTATTAGACGTTTGATACTATAATTAGACGTCTGATGTTGCTGTCAGACTCATCATTGCCCTGATTTTGTGTGGATTTCGTCCTAAACTCTTGGGATTTGTTTCCAACGGCTAGAAGAGCTCTCCCAAGTGTTCTTGAAGGTTCCAAACTTGCCTATAAATAGACTACAACTCCTCTTAGGCAACACACACCTCTTTAGATACAAATCCATTAGAAAAATCTCTTGCTCACTACTTTAAGCTCCATTTTGCCCTCGTGCTGTGCTAATACTCTGATCAAAGGGCAAATCCATACTCCCAGCTCACTCCGTTCTGCAAGTCATCAGGGAGTTCTTTTCATGCTTAGTAGATAAGAAAGCAACTAAATTATTGGGGTGCTCTATAGGTGTTATTTTACTTCATAATTTCTGTACTTTGGGTATCCGATCTGTCGGGTCCCCGTCTCTTCATTTTGAAGAGAGAAACCTCCGTTTAGGGATCGGAGGTGAGATTTGTAATTGAGGTACACTACCCTCGTTTAAGTAGTGTGGTTAGTGGATTGATCACCTTGTGAACGAAAATCCTAAGTCAAGAGATTGGCTTAGGTGGTGGTTTTCACCCATCTTGGGTTTCCACCTAAAAATAATTGAGTATTTTGTGTGATTGAATTTTTTGTATTACAATACTCTATAATTTCACTATTCACCCCCCCCTCTAGTGCAATTTCACTAGTGATGTGCCCCCTTAATCTTCTTCTCTACTCCTTCTTGGCCGAAGGTGTAGGTGGGTATAGGTAGAATAATATGCTAGTGGAGAATGCTCTAAAATGGTGGTAAGTGGTGGGTTTATATAGAGTAGGAAGGGGGCATAGGTGGCTCTTGGAATGGATGGCTATTATAGGATATGGGGGGTAGTTGGGGATCCTATGGCTAAGGGTAATTGGTGCCAACCCAAGGGGCATCTAGGTGGTGGTTATGGGTGGTGGCACCCCTTGAAGTTGGTGCCAAAATGGTTTCTAGAAGGGGGGCTTAGGTGGTGCCAAGTAGGGTTCTAGAAGGAGGGGTAGGTGGGTGGCTAGGATGGGTTGTAGGGTTATGTGTATGGTGGATATGGGGGTGGATGTTGGAGCCAAAAAGTGGGGTAGTTAGGGTAAGGTTTTGGCGCCAAAATTGGTGCCTTTTTGTGGTGATGATGGGGTGAAGAGGTGGCTAGGTGGTGGCGCCAACTTGAAGTAGGATAGCTAGCTTAGGTAGGGCTTAAGTTGGTGGAGCTAGCTAGGGTTGAGTTGAAGGTGGTGGATGGCCAAGGAGCTGGTTGCTAGCTAAGCTAAGCTAGCTTAGCTAGCTATGGAGTAGAAGAGGAGGTATTGGAATTAGGGTTTGAATAGAGGAGCTGAGGAGGAGAAGCCTAGAGATTGAACTGGAGCTGGCAGCTGTTGAAGAGGGTGGCATGGAGCTACTCTACCTATCTTAGCTTGCTAGTTCTTTGCTAGCTACTAAGCCAAGCTAAAGTAAGTTGGCTTCTACCATAATGAGCTGTGGTGAGCTAGGTCTGGTGCTCCCGAGGAGGATCAAGCTGGTTGAGGCAGCTAAGGTAGATTAGCTCAACGAGGATCAAGCTGGTTGAGGCAGCTAAGGTAGCTTAGCTCAACTAAGTTGAGCTAAGCTGAGTCCCCGGGAGCTGGACTTGAGCTTCCTGAGCTAGGATGAATTCATCTTCAGCTGGCTGGAGTTAAGTAGAGCTGGATGTAGCTTGACTTGAGCTGGGGTGAACTCTAGTCAACTCAACTGAGCTAGCTAGAGCTCCTTGTGGACAAATGGGAGCTGAGATGAGCTAGACTCAGCTAAGTTGAGCTGGATCTGAGCTGACCTAAGTTAGGGTGAGCTAAGATGAGCTCTCTTCAGCTGTCATTTAACTGAGATGAGCTGAATGGAGCTAGGATGAGCTGACCCTAATCCAAGTGAGCTGGATTCCAGCTATGGTGAGCTGGATCAAGCCGAGTTCCAGCTGGTTTGTGCTTCTTCTTCACCTGTTGCCTTCCTGAGTGCTAGGGTTCTAAGGATCTATTAATCTATTTATTCCTAATACTCACAAAAACACATTAAAACACAATAAAAATTGCAATGCATGCCTAACCTATTTAATGCCTAAATGCAGCTCAAAAGCCCATTTGCGGAGTACAATCCTAAGAGTTAGGTTTGTTTTAATGCATAAGAATGATGATAAACTAGCATTTATCACCCATCACATTCCAAAGAACATTCTAACCCAAGCCTAATTAAAACAGAGTAGACATTGGCCTTAAGGATTGAACTCGCTCTTCAAGACCCAGATCGAGATTATTTTTAATTAATCTGCTTCTACCATTCGATTTGATGTCTAGTTAAGGGAGTAGAGTCAAACAAATATGTTTGGGGGGTATCAAGGAACCTGAGGCGAAATCCAAGGGAAGAACCTTCTCCCTAGTCCCTCCCTCTAATAGGTTGGATTGATCAGAAAAAGTAGATCAAATCGTTCTTTTCATCTCAAGACGGGTTCTGGGAGTCTGTAGATCTTTAGGCTACCCTACCTAAGGATAGGTTTGATTGCTTGTACTACAGGGCACCTTTTTTCCTCCCTCTTTGCCATGGATGCTTCCACATCCTACTCATATTTCCACTCTTATCCTCCTACAATAACTTATTCCCAAGATGATTATTGTCCCAACCAAACTTATTCTCACCCATCTACTAGTTGGGATATTCCTGATTGGGGATGCAATTCCAGAACTCTATGTTCTGGGTCTAACCCTAAACAACATGATTGTGATTTCTATCCTTCTTTAAGTTCTAATGATTATAGATTTCCACTTGTTGGTGATCAATTTAACTCAATCTACAATCAAGAAGGTTATCCTAATTACAACTCCTATCCTTCCCCAGATTACACTGCATATGGGTCACCACCCCTTTTTGAACAATACGAAATGACCTATTATCAGGGAGGGTATCAAGAACCTTAATTTGGTGACTCCTTGGATTGAACCCAAACCCACCCAACCCTGAACCAAACCATTTGGTTCAAGTGAACTAGCTCCAAGATAGGGTGTTGGGTAACTTAAGGAATACGATTCATTAGAAGCTTAGCCAATACCCTTCACTGAGGAATTGGAGCCTTTGATTCAAATGATTGATGATCTTAACAAGTATTTGTTGGATTGGCTCAAAGATATTAAGGATAAGGACCCAGATGGGTTTTTACTTGGGAGGTTATCTAAATTGAGGAAGAAATTTTTGGTTTCTTTAGTTCAATCCTGAGATGATTCCCAGGATGAATCCCTTCAGGGGAGCCAATGTCAGAATCTGCTCAGGCACCTATAGGGGGACACATTTTACAAGACCAGGGTTGACCAAGTTGTTCTAGAGAACCTATTGTGGATGAATTGATTACTTCACCTAAGATCCATGAGCCAGGGTACGAAGAAGTGTATGTCTCCATGCACCGAGAAATGATCAATGATTTTGAGACATATATAATGCAGATTCAGAATTCTTTGATTTTGAAGGTGAAGAATTGTTGTGTGAAGTCTCACCTGAATTTGTGGAAGATGATTTTAGTGAGACAACTAGGCCTGAGGAATTCGATCAATCTTTTGATGGCCCTATAATTGAGAAATTTGATCCTGTTGGGGCTCCAATGATAGCTTCAGATTCTAATTTCTTGAAAGATTTAATTTATAGCCCCATTCCTCAATTACACCCCATTGAGCATATTGACGATTTTGATTTTGAGATCACTAGACCCAAGTCAAGTGTGATTCAGCCACAAATCTTGGACTTGGAAATTTTAAATGGTGTGATTAACAAGTAGGAGTTCCCGGAATCTCAAATCTTGATTGTGGAGGATAGGAATTTGGAAATGAAGATATGGGAAACTATTCTGAGGGAAGTAAAAATTTGAGTCTAAGGGTTCCTATAGACTTGAAACCATTAACCTTCTATCGAGACCCTTATGACATTTTTTGTTCGAACGATGTGCAACCCAATGACAAATTCGTTGAATATCTTTTTGATCTTGATTTTCCTATTATCCAACTTTTTGCACTTGGGTTGCATACTCACAAACCACAGCCCTGGGGCATGGGTCCGAACCTTAGATACTAATCTAAGGTTCTAGGTAATTTTTTACCTATTATTCTGACCCAGCGTACATACTGATCTTAGGTTCTAGGTAATTTTTATCCAGAACCTTAGATACACTCAACCATGGGGCATGGGTCTGCACCACAACCTCGTCCACATCTGTGGACATCTTCTCTTAGCAGGTCCAAAAATATATTTTCTTATCTAGATCCTGACCTACATCTATGAATTCTTTATTTCCTCTTTATATAGTGTACCTAGCTGAAGGTACTAAATTCAGCACATATACAGTCTGTTTTCTTCTTGGGGCTGACCAGGTAATCACGGAATTCAGGTGCTTTCTACTCTACTCCACTCTGTTTCATGTCTTTTTAATACAATGAGGATATTGCATTAGATAGGCATGGGGGGGTGGATATCATTATCTAAATCATCTTGTTAGCTCCATAAATTATTTTTATTTTCTCTTTATTTTTGAAAAAAAAATTGAATTAGGAAAAGAGAGCTTGGGCATTAGAAATTTTCAACCTTAAAAAATAATACGATATGATCTGAACACTTAGACCCTTCAGGTCTTAGGCTTAATTAGCCTAGGTGTCCACTAAAATGTGAATTTATTTATTGAGTCCTCGCCATTCTGAATTCAATTTTTAATTGGTTAATAAGTTGCGGTGATAAGTACACGACTTATCAACCTGCTTTTTGATTTGAGGGGACTTTAAGTCTAAGCATCTACATTCTATTTTCACTGATTCACTTTTCGACGGTTTTAACTGAAATTGGGTAGCTAATGAACTTTCTAGGGTTGCATGGTTGGCAAGTTGTCAGTGGTAATATCTCATCGGTTGGTTGTCCAGAGCTCAGCCACATGACATTTCTATTCCCACTGCCTTTAGGTAAATCTCAGATCAGGGAAGCCACCTACTTAAAAAAGAAAAAGGTGTCCAAAAACAAAAGAAAAAGAAATAGAAAAGAAGAAAAAGAAATAAACCACACTTCACCGCATGAGTATGGCTGGCAAGTTGTTGGTGGTAACAGCTCATCGGCCAGTTGTCTAGAACCTAGCTCACAAAAATGCATGTGTAAATTCCAAACACTTAGGAAGAAGTGGAGAAGTAGAATAAGCTAGGATGATATACATTGGGTTCGCCACTGTGTTGACCCTATAAAAATAAAGGTAGGGAGAAGGCTACTGATCGTGCTACTCCTCAACACAATTAATTAAGTTAATTGAGCTTAATTATGTGTAGAAGAAAGCAACTTAGGTTAACTCGAATTTGTATTGGTTGAGTAGTATAGGGTCAAGTTAACCTAACATTTTAGATTTTATTACTTTTAACTGGTTGAGTCTAGGTCGTTCGCTAGGAAGTATATATTATTTAGAATTCAACAATCAATTTAAAACAACTCATAGGAGGTATAATTAAGTTAATTTTAATAACATGAAATTTGCCTAATGATTTAAATTTAAGAAATATGCAAAATTCCATAAGGAAACATATTTACTCAAATGATCTACTTTAATAGCAAGTAAACATGTTAATTTTCAATTTATTTCAAAGAAATTAAGGTAATAGAAAGTTCTTCTAATTAAATCATGCCTTATTACATCATTAAAAGCAAAAAGAAATTTAAAATAATGCAAGAAAGTAAAACATTTATTCTCTTTCCTTCAGCCTCTCTCACTTTCTTCTTCTTCCATTCTCTTATTTTCTCTCTTTCTCCTTTTACTTATCTTTTATTCTTTTCTTATTTTCTGGACCTCTTCTCTTCTTCCTCTTTTCTTTCTTCTTAGTGTTTGTTCAGCCTTTTGCCTTCTACAAATTCTACTATCTTCCCTTTCCTTTCTCTTTTCTTTCCTTTGCTTTGCTCCTTAGCCTTTTTTCTTTCCTTCTTCCCTTAGCATTTAACCTTAGCTTCCTTCTAAGCCTTTCTTCCTTAACCTTTTGAACCTTAACACTTAACCTTCGCACTTCTTTCTTCTGAGCCAAACTGGGTTTTCTCTCTTCAACCAAAAATTAGTTATTTATTTGCGACTTAGACTTTTCAGGGATGAGCAGCACCTTTTGCAAGGTGGGACCAGACCCTACTAGCTTCAAGCCTGATTCATTTATAGTTCAATTTATTTTTGGTTCAGAGTTTCGAGCCAAACTAGCTCACGCCTCCCAAGCTTCACACATGCACTCCCAGGGCCACACGTTCGCACGCCACACAGGCGCACACTCACAGGCACATACACTCCACACACACACACACACATGCTCAGATCAATGTTCATTCGGTAACTATGTGCCGAGCGCTGAAACTGAAGAGCGTAGTTAACAAATTCATTTTATACTAAGGTGCCCACTCATGAATTCTCAACGTGGGACTATCCTAACCCCTCCCAGAGCAAACTTCAAGTGATGATTTCTCTTAGCTCAAAGCTCCATTTCCAGCAAACAAAAGCTTGTTGGAAAGCTCTTGAGTTGCTCTACAAGATTGTGATATCAATTTAATGTGAAGGGGAAGTTTTGCTCTTCGATTTGAAGGGTGAATCTACAGGTCTGTCTACGGTGAATAATGGCCTGGATAGTGGTTTTCCTTATTCTAAGTCCTCAGACTGGACTTTCTCTCTCAGTTAATATTCTAAATAGGTTATACAGGGAATTTCGCAGCTTCAGGATTGGATTTCATGCTCTC
This sequence comes from Thalassia testudinum, assembly GCA_037157565.1. Classification (NCBI taxonomy): domain Eukaryota; kingdom Viridiplantae; phylum Streptophyta; class Magnoliopsida; order Alismatales; family Hydrocharitaceae; genus Thalassia; species Thalassia testudinum. The sequence goes on from JAZHRO010000014.1 coordinate 116,320,691, forward strand.
AAGAGCTTCAAGTAGTGCACAGAAGCTCAAAGCTTCTCTAAAAGCTTCAGGAAGTTGAAATCAGACTTGAAAAAGAAATAAAAGACATCTAAAGTTATGATTAATCGATCAAAATAGATTCTAGAGGTTGTTATCAACTCATCTAGGTAGAATTCGCAATCAAATCTCGTCCAAAATCTACTGCCAATAGTTTGGGTTCAAAAACAACCTAAACTCGTAGTAATTGAAATCCAATCAAATTAACCATCTGAGCTCACTTAAATCACTTTAAAATCATTCACATATATCTCAGAATCAACTTAAACTCATCAACTAGTCATATTAAATCCATAATTAGAGAATCAAACTCATGTTTGACTAAAAAGCCTCAAATTTTGACTTTTTGTTTTGAATCTTTTCTTAAGAAATTAAAGCCTCAAATATCTTCTCCTCAATCCCAAGGACAGGCTCAGACCCTTCAATAGGTGTTTGAACTTAGGATTCTAGGGTTTCAGGCTCATCACCTGAGAGTCTAAAGTGGTTTGTTCATCAGAGCAACTAAGAGGTTATTACAGTGATCTAAGCACAGAAATGACTTTAGTGCACTACACTGAAGCTTTCAGATCCTTTAAATGAGACTTAAGTCTTTCTGTCAGACTTCTCCAACTCTGCCGGAGTTGGGGAAGATGAAATCCTATCTGCAACTCTAGTCATTCAAAATCTCAAATAAACAAACTCAACATGATCAATGAACCTCAATTTGTCAATCTAGAGATTCTTGTCAAGTTGTACAGGCTGAAAAACACTTTTGACTCGTCGGAGCTCACCGAAGCTTCGGTGAATCCAGAAAAAGTGAATTGTGTGCACAGAAAGAAAAATTGCACCACTAATGACTTGAAAAGGTTCCTGAGGTCACAAGGAACCTCAGGATCAAATTAATTTCTTCATTTGCTCATTAAAATTAAGATTTATCAGTGAATTCGATTTATATGAAGTCTGAGTTGGTTGAAGCTCAGGACTTACTTTCACACTTAATTGAGTGGTCAAAACAAGTCAACAAGTGATTGTGATCATAAATATATAGTTAATTGAAGATTTCAACTACTCCTGAACCACCATTGATAGCGAGCTTAGGAGCTTAAATTAGATTTAGGTGTTTAAGTTATATATGATATTTACTCTAATTATAGTGATGATTAGGATCCTTTAGTGATGAATAAGTGATGGAGAAGCCAATGAAGGTGAAGACAAGGTCAACTAGTGCTGCCATGGACAATAGAAGTAGTCGGTGGAGGTGGAAATGATCTAGGTGAATTAGTGATCAAATAAGTAATTAAATGTGATAGAAGTAATCATGAAAGATAGAGGAAGATGAACAATGGTTTAAAAAGACAAAATTAATGCTTTGACAAGCTCAAGGAGCTCGCCGGAGTTGAGGAAGACGAAATCTAAATTTAACATTATGGCTATCTAACCTACCTAACTAACTAACTAAACTATCCTACTCCTACTCTACTCCTAGTCTTATGTTACCTGGATGAAGGGGTCAAAGGATCTCCGTCGACGGCTCATGACGGAGGAGGAAATCAGAGGGTTGTCGAAAGATCTCCGGCGGCGATTATGAGGTGAAGCAGAGGAGGCTCCTTAGTCAGCACTTGAGCCAAGAGACGCGGCTGACCTCGGCGGAGTTCCAGAGCTGATAAAAGTGGATGGAGGAAGTCGGATGGTGTGGTGGAAGATTGCCAAAGTTGCAGAGTGAATAGCCTATTGGGTTGGCTTAGTGATAGAAGAGGGAAGGGAGCCAACTTGGTGGAAATCAGGGGGGTCAAGGGGTATTTATAGTCGACGGCGACTAAGAAAGAGGTGGAATTTGGACGTATTTGCAGCTAGGAGGAGGATAATCACCGGCATCTTCTCCGACGCTGATGAGGTTATCTCTAACCCTAAATTAGGATAAAGGCGTCATCCAGACTAGTGGATGAAAATGGGATGGTGAGCGTAAGCTCCAGGAGCTTGGAGGAGAGATGACGTCGGATTGGTGGTGATCATGCGGTGGCTGCACCTTCAGTCATCAGCCATTCAGTTGGGTGAAAAAGAGAAGAAGAAGAAGAAGTCCAGGGACTTGTTCGTGATGAAACTTAAGGACCTAAATGGAAAATAAGGGCCTGATTTGGAATAAAATGTAGGGACCAAAATGTTAACTTAGGTTTTCAAGGTTTATTTTAATTTAGATCCTTTCCAACCTTTTATATATGATTATAAATAAGACAATTATTATATTTAGACCTTGAATTTACATTTTTAACCTTTTTAGATTAATTATTTAATGTTACTTAAGTTATTACATACTTAGGCATATATTATGCTTAAGTTAGTTAACATATTATTTAGATGAATGATTGATAATATTTCGAGTACAATTATTAATTAGATTATTAATAATACTAATTGGATGATAAAATATCATTTTTAACTTATTTTAAGGTCCTTTACTATTTATCCCTTATTTAATAATTAACCCATATATTCATATAATCCTAGCTAATTAGGTAGGAAGACTAGTTAATTAAGGGTAATTAGAGACCATGATGAGCTTCTCATCAACTACCGGTCGTATAGATACACCTTTAGGTAGAATTCCTTTCCAAGGTCACCTACGAGCATAGAAACCCGAAGTTCATTTTGACTGCCAATTAGTGAGTCTATCATATATACACAAAAGTATGCTTAGTACTTAGAGTTCTCTTTGAGTCTTGGGTGGGTTGAGTAGCCGTAGAAAGCTGCCTCAAAACTCTAAACTTGAAATTCCAAAAAAGAAAAAGAAAAGAAAGAAAAAGAAAAAGATCTTGCTTTTAAGTAAGGCGAGGGCTTGGGCTATCTGCATTTTGGTAGACACCCAGGCACTGTTGTGTCTCTGTAGTTTAGGTCTTAGTAGAAATTTTCTTGTGTTGAAAAATAACTTTTGCCTAAGAAATTTATTCCTAATTCTTTAATAAATAACATGTAGTTTTGCTACGGACTAGTAAAAGATAGGCATGGGGGAGTGATGTGCACACATCTAAATGACCTAAAGTGCCTACTTATGCATGTTTCTGGCATCATAGAAGCATTCATAATTATAAATATTGCATAACGTGCATCATCGTGCATTTAGGTTAGATTGTATAAATTTTAGGTTAATTTTCTATTTTTATAGTCAGGGAACAAGGCAACATTTACCAAGGCCTCTGATTTGAGATCCACCCATACAGATCTAATCAGGGTGACGATCGGAGTTCAACGACTCTGAGATCACCTCAATCGGACATTCATAGCAACAGTTGTAGTCCGAGAAGGATCAGAGGTCAAGAGGCCAGATGATGTTAAATTCGAACTTCAGCTGACAAATACAACCACACAGGTGGATTCGAATCAATGATCACAACCCAACGATGTGAAAATCGATCCAGTCTAACGTCTGTGGCACCATCTAGAAGTCAAAGAAGATGGATGGTCAGGATGGAGCCACGTGGCACCATCCCAGCAACCCAACGCCAGCCTAAGCCCCCGCTCCACCGTTGAAGGTGCATTCGAGCTGCGATCTCAGCCGTTGGATAGAGATCCAATGATTGAGGGCATGTGTGCATTAAAACCAAAACGCACCTCATACGGCCATGCAACGCGTTGGTGGCGTGCCTTCACGGAAAGAAGAGGGCACTGGTTCGAGACTCCATCTGCTTCAAATCGAGTGGGCGTAGATGGAATAGAGTCGTTGGATGAAGTACGGATGGCTAACGCAGGCATGACGTGATGACATAGATGAAGGCACATGAAAATGCGCTTGATGAGTCGATGCATGCCTGATCACACGTGTGCACCCTTAAGCAACGAAGAAGAAGCGATGTTGAGAGCTTTTAAGCTATCCGATCTCTCGATCGGACGACTGAGGATGCGCACTCAATGGCTGAAGGTAGAGAGGCAGGCTCACGTGCATGTATTCAACGGCATGGGGGCTTTGGAGACGGCTATATCCGTCACTAAAGACTCTTAAATTAATGTTTTAAGAATGAAATGTCCTATTTGCCCCTATATTCTTCACCTATAAAAGGACCTATGCTCTCCACATTTTCATCATCTCTTCCTCTCTTCTTTCACCACCTCCAAAACTCTAAGAGCTTCTCCCAAACTTGGGATGCTCCATTAGAGTTAAAAATATAATTTTTTCACCTTCTCACCCTATTCGTGGAGCATTCTGTAGTTGTCCTCTCACCACCGTTTAGGATGTGGATCCCACTACAATATCAACCTGCTTTATCCACCTTCCTCCATCATCATTCTCCCTCGTCCAGCGTCTCACCACCTTTGTCTGGGTGCTCCATCAACATAGCTCATCCTCTAAGCAGCCATCTAGGAGGATAACTTCTCTTCCTCTTCTTTTTATCGCTTTCTATATTAGATTTCTCGCTTTCTAGTGCAGTGAGTAATTGTAATGAACATGAATCTGTGATTATGAAACATTTGTCTATTCTCTCTCTATGTTCTCTTTATTTGTATTATTCTTTCTCTATCTTCTATTATTTATTCTTTAAGTAGAATAGCTAGGGTAGATTTTATTGCACTAGTTAATCTACTTCGTGACAACAAATATAAACACAATTTTTGATCAAATGTACACCTCCCCGTGTTCGACATGGGACTCACTAGAGTTTCGGTTAAATTATCTGTTTGATGGATTTTTACCCGATTATGATGACAGGGTTTTCAAAATTCAAATTTTTAGCATACAAATTGCGTTCGACATCCACCATCATTGATTATGGCCCAAGGGATCTTGAATCTAGAAAAGATATTCCATTTTACAAAATTAATCTTGATCTTATGGTCATTAGTGTCAGTTGGGATTGCCTTAATCCACTTAGAAATAAAATCCATGACCACTAAGGTTTATTCAAATCCTACAGATGGTGGGAAAGTACCCATGAAGTCTATCTGCCAATCCTCAAATATTTTATCAGTCAAGATTGAATGGATGTGCATCATTGTTGACATGTGAAAATAAGGTTTTATAAAATATGTGTCGTAGTACAACCATAATAGCACGAAAGCAAATAATATTTATAACTCGAAAGATCGTTAGGAAAGTCCAAGGTCAAATATAGGGAGCAAGTATTGCAATTAATCATAAGATCACAATATAACCAAAAAGATGAGCAATTTATAATGAAGAATCCATGCGAGAATGATATATATATGAATGCCAATGTAAAGGTGCAAAAAGATTAGGGTAAAATTGAAATTTAAATCACCAATTACCCATTATACAATAATATCAAATAAGTGCATAGCATCAATCAAGTATTTCCCACATAAAATAATAAGCAATGAGTCCACAGTGGCCTCTGCCAAAGATATCAGATGTCAAGGTTCTGAATCAGATGACTTAAATAGCAGCCAACTACAGTGCCCTTAAGAAGCTAAAGGGTGTATTCTCTTCTTTCCTCTTTTCGAGCCTCAACGGCTACGCATAGAGGCAAAGGCCTCTTTTTTCTCTTTAAGACCTCAAGGAGAGGCATAGCACAGAGGCACGAAGGGCCTCCCAGCAACCAAGTGTAGAGAGGGCACGGCTGAGGGCAAAAACCCTCCCTCTCTCTTTCTCTTTCTTTCTCTTCTTTCTCTCAAAGACCTGGGGTTAGCTGGGTTATCGCACCTGGGCTTGCTGGAGCAAGAGCACAGCTTTGAACATGCTCAAAGTAGCTCTGTCAATGGCAGCCGGAGGATGACACCTGAAATAGAAAGTACGGCCTTGCAACCTCGTTAGAGAAAGCTCAGGAGAAGAGCAATGATGCAGCGAAGGCGGTGGTGGTGGTGGCATGCCGTGAATGTAGTCGGAGGTGGCTAGCGGAGATGAAAAATGAGGGTGAAAAGGGTTACGTTCAGTTGAGCACTTGAGTGGTCAATCCACTTAATTTCTTGAGGGGTTATGGTCACTAGGATGTGACAATGGTGTAGGGAGCGACGACGACATGTTTGGTGGAGAGTAGTGGTTGTGCAAGCTCACTAGAGGTATGCCGGTGAGGTGGAAGATGGAGGACGTGCGGGCGAGTCGGTGGTCAAAATGGAGTTGTAGCAGCACGGTGATGATGCGTAGATGGAGTAGAGTCGATGAGGCTAGCTAATGGACGATGAGGGGCGGAGGAGGAGTTGGGTTTGGTATGGCCAACACCGGAGGAGATGAAAGCTCTGGTGAGGTAGAGCGGCGATGACGGAGGGTTAGGAGCCACCTCACTGGTATTGCTAGGTACGGAAAGATGAGTGGAGTTGGAATCGACAACCTATGTTATGTGGTGGCCGACGAAGAAGCTGAGGGAAGAAGTTCGCCAGAGACGAACATGGAGTGGGCCAGAGGTAGGGAAGAGAGAATATATTTGGCCCAAAAGTTTGCTAAGGAGGTGAGGAAGGACTTAGGCAGGTTTTATAGGCCATCAGGCGAGCCTTCAAGCTTGGAAGCAAGCTTGAACTGCTTGAAATCTTCAGGTTAGGTTTAGGAGTCTTCCAAGAGTTCACATGAGCTCTTGGCTTAATTTGGAAGGCCATGAATGAGATCAAATGGAAGAGGATCTCATTAGGATTCCTTCCATTTTTGGGAGAGATCTACCAAGGAATCAGAAAGAAATCTCTAATTGAAGGTAGCCAGAGTAAGAGTTCTCCATGATAATGGTGGAGTGACCAATCTGCGAAGTAGATGAAGAAGTTGGGGGGCATTTTGTAAGAATTTCAAAAGTTGAGGAGCTTTTTGTAAGAAAAAGTCAGAATAAGATTAAAATGCAAACTAAGTCAAGTTGATCTCAAATTTGGCCTAAATTTTGGTACAAACCTAATTTGGATCCAACAAATCTAGTTATGAAGTTGAATTTTGGTTTTGACCAAGCTTGATTGGGTAATTTGCGTAAAAAGTTAAATTAGGGTAATTGTCTATCTGTGACTGTTTTAAGTCAAAATGGGTTCCAATGGTCAAATCAAAGGTACAAAACCTTATAGAATATTTTTCTATGATTTTTAGAAGGTTTAGGTGAATTTTATCCTGATCAAAATCTCAGTTAATTAAGCGGGTTTGTTTTTAGGGTTTCAGATGTCCATTAATTCTTGAAATGTGTGAAAACCTATTTCATTCTGCATGGACACTCTTATTGGACACTAATGACCATTTGACCTTTAATTACCCCCTGGAATATCCCGTGGTTATTCTATATTTGTGGAATGCTGTTAATTTTGAAGAAATAACCTTGTATTCTTCTCTTCTTTCCAAAATAGGATAATGTGACCTTAGGACCTTCTGATGGATATGTAGGAGCTTTTATAAACCTTATCAGACCAAATTTAGCAAGTTATGGCTCATGATAGTGTCCCCATCATACCCTCATGCCTAGCTTTTGCAAGTCCTTAAGAAAAACCTTATGGATCAAACCAGTTATCTAGGTCAAATGTAACTATCAGGGTGCCCCACTAAGCTGCATCTCTAGGAATTAGATCTTAATACCAAAATAGGCCTAGAGGTACTCAAGTACTAGCTCAGATCCAGACCTGACTAGCTCTCGCTTTTGTCTACCGTGAAGGTTTCTAAAGCCTACAGGAGCTATCCTAAGGTTCTTTGGAACTAGTGGTTAAAGCACCCATGCTTGTAACATGGTTAGCCCAGGTTCAGTTTACTAGTGAATTGTTCCGTAAGAGTGAGGGGGATAGAAAGAGATTTTCATTTGTGGAGAGCTTTCTCCCTCTTTTTCTTTTCATTATAGTTTTCCTTAAATCCAACCTCGGATTGGCCCTAAGCACATTTTGTATCGGATTCATTGTCCCCACCATCAATCCTCGCAGGGTCCTCAGCAATTGATGCTTTAGGATAGCACCACCCATGGCAACCCCTAGAACCTTGGCTTTTGACACTTCGGGATAGTGCTGCCCATGGCATTCTATAGCTAAATCTAGACCCTGGCAATCGACATTTTGTGATAATGCCGCCCATGTCATTTAAACCAGCACAAGGTGCTTACGTGCCCCTGATTTGATATTTAGATTTCCTAGGAGACAAGCAACGAGGAGACGATATGTTATTGTGCATTTTCGACGGGAATTTCCCGCCTCTCCATGCTGGGAACTCCAAATCAACTTGTGTTTTCGAGCAGCTCCTAATCTAGATCTTAGGACCATTTTCAGAATAGTATAAATGCTTTTTGGCATGATTTCATATCTAAGTGTATAGAACTAGATAGTGTGTGATTTAGGGTGCTTAAGTTACCGAATCTCGCAAACCAGAAGTCAGTTAGTGGGGTCGAATAATTCCTAAGCTTTAGACATAATACATAAGCTTTGCATTTTCCTCAACCTGCAGAAGATTAATCTGGATCTTGACAAGTACTTGAGTGCTTAAATCTCAAACCAAATCCAAGAGGCCTATGGTCAGTATTCGCCACTAATCCCTTAAGTTTTACCCTTCCAGGTCTTAATTCTTCATTCAATCTAACTTAGAAGCTAAGTTCAATATTATTTTGAAGGGACTCAATTTTTTTCTTTGTCTTTTTGCTCCTTTCTTTCTTTTCTTTTTGTTTATTTCCCTTCTTCTTTTCATTTTTCTCTCAAATGGATCTTCTTTTGCCTCAACCTCCATTTTTTCTTTTAATGAAATCCTTTCTTAGTGAATTGATTTCACAACATTTTGCACTTTAATACCCCTATGCCTAAGATTTGTAATGTCCTCATTGTAAATTAGGTGGATTCGCGTTTAGAGTGGTTCGTACATTAGAACTAGGTCAAAAGGTGTATGGACAGGTCGAGATGACTTGTTATGGATGATTTCTATCTCTGGTATGAATACCAGAGGTCGAGTCAGCTGTTCTAATGGATGAACCCTAAAGTGCAATAGGAATTCAGTAAATAAGTATGTAAAAAAGGATTTCGGGGTTTTCAAGAGATGACGGGTTGCCTCTCATTAAGCGCTAAGTTTAATGCCATCTGCTGGGCGCAATAAGCTCAGGGATATATAAGTGATCTGATAGAATATATGATCGTGATGGATGAGAATCGAATGGTTATAGATAAGTATCAAAGCATGGTGAAGAGTCATTCTAGAATGTCTCTGATATGGGTCAAGTTGGTTCATTTTTGGATGATCTTCCTTGAAATCTTGCGGAGGAATCATTTAGAAGGTGTAATAGTCATGAGATTTTCAAATAGGCTTGTCATGAGTCCAGGGTTCAATAGAGAATGATCTTATAATTGAATCCCAGATGTGTGGTTGGTCTCATGCAATGTGGCCTATCAAATCGATACTCAATGAGTCATCTTGATTCTCTTCTATTGGATGTGAGATTGTCTCCTCAAGAAATGACTTGAAGATTGGTTCTTCTAATGATTCTTCTCTATAATTTTCATCCCAATCAAAAGTGAATGCTTGGAGAGTGCCTCTTGAATCATAAAACTTGAATTCTGTAAAGCATTCATATTCTGGGTGGAGGTCACTCTCAATATCTGCCAACCCTAATTTCTGGAGATCCTCAAAATGAAATGTCTCTATGTCCATAGGATCTAAATTTGGTATGTCACCATGTTTCTCCAATTCCTAGGGTACGTCTTTAAGGTCAAAGCTGAAAGCCTCCACAGTGCTCATGTCAATATACTCGATCTAATCAGGTTCATCTATCATGTGAAAAGTTTCTAATTCTGGCACTAGGTTTTCTACTGATGATGTGGTCATGAGATCCTGGATAAAACCTAGTTGTTTTGCCGAGCATTTTCCTTTTGTTGCCTCAAAAATGTTAATCTTAGCATGTTGATCTCCTAAGGCAATGATCATATGCTCTGATTCACAATTGATTATGGCTCCTGCAGTAGCCAAGAGTGGTCTTCCCAAAATCACGGGCATATCCTATATTCGCTGAGGCATATTCATGTTAAGAATTAGGAAGCTAGGTAGCTGAAATCCTTAACACTAATTACGACATCCTCTACCAGCCCAATCGGTGTGATTAGGGTTCATTTAGCTAGTTGCGAAGTTACATTGGCAGGTTTTAGCTGTCTGATCCGTAACTTTTCAAATAGGGTGATGAGTAGGTTGATTGAAGTGCCAAGATCCAATATGGCCCGCTAGAAAGTTATATCACCGATCTTGCAGGGGAATAGTGGGTGATGGGAACACCATCATGAGCCCTAACTAGCTCATTTTGACCTAGAAAAGAGAATAAAAGATCCTACATAACCAGCTGGAGGTTCTAACTCAAGGAAAAACCCTTCTGAAAGAGAAGTAAGAAACAAGGGGTAAAACTGCAATTTTACCATTGCAATACAACAACGGGATTTCTCATGGGCCAAACATAGGTCAATTGGTCTTAACAAGATAAAAAGTCGGTTGGTTCAAACAGAAAAGGGTTCATGTGAAATCTGGGAATTAAATGACTTCTTGTAACCCTAAAATAGACCCACTTAATTTAACAAGGTTTTGATCAGGATAAAATTCAACTAAACCCTCTACAGTTCATGAAAAAATATCTTCCAGGGTTTAGAATCTTAATTTGTCCTTTAGAACCTATTTTAACCTAAATAGGGGTCCCAGTCAAATGTTTGCCTTAAATTGATTTTTTGTGTAAATTGCCCAGTCAAACATGGTCAAACCAAAACTTCAACTTCACCATTGGATTACTTAGGTCAAAATTAGGTTTATACCAAAATTTGGACCTAAGGGGAGTTCACCTTGACCTACTTTGCAAAATAGTCCAACCTAATTACATTTATAACCCTAGCTTTTGAAAGCTCTTGCAGACACCCCCTAACTTCCTCGTCATTCTTTGCAATTAGGTCCCTCCACCATTACAGCATAGGAATCCTACTCCGGCGAGGATTCAAGGGAAACATCTCCTTGATTCCTCAGAGAATCCCTCTCAAATTTGAATGGGAGATTCTCTGAGGAATTTTCGTTCATGTGAACCCAATCTTAAACTCCAATTTCCACCCAATCTCTCATGCGAATGCATGAGAGATTTGGGTATTTCCCGACCTTCCAAGTCCGACGAGGTTTCTGTGCTTGGAAGCTTGCCTTCCAAGCACAAGGCCCTCTGCCAAGGGCTATATAAAGGCCCCCAAATCCTCCCTTTCCTCTCAAGCTTGTTTTGGCTTGAGGAAACCCCCAATCTTCTTCTCTTCCCCTTCAGCCAAAAATCCCAGCAAGCTCCGGCGACTCCTATTTCCTATTCTTGTCGCTCTGCCATAATAATAGTGGCAGAGTTGCCTCTGTCTCCTTCGTTTGCATTGCACCACACCTACGCCTACGCCTGCCTCCCTCTTGTCGTCACCATCCCTCTCTCACTGGGTCTTCGTCTATGGTGACGGCACATACGAGCTGCCCGCCTCCTCCACTCCCCCTTCGTCTATCCCCTCGTAGATAAGTCCTCTCCCTCTGCCCTTTATTTTCCCCTCATCCATTTCTATTATCATGCCCTGACGATTACACATCACCGCCATCTTCTCCACCTCTGGAAGACAACTGGCGAGTTGCTTCCACCATTCCACGCAACCACCAACCTTGCCAGCCACCTCAAAAGCTTTGCCACATCCCATTGTTCATCATCCCTCTTTCCATTTACCACCACACACTCCACACGTTTCCCCCAAACACACCCATCTCCACAGCCACAAAGCGACCTAGGCATGCATGTCCAGCCCGCCCCGCGGCACTCCAACCATCGGGCCACCTTCACCATGTCACGGTGAAGCTTTCTGTGTGATTTGATGAGAGCATAAGGCCATTTTTCTTGTAGATAGGTACAGGTGCTTTGACGCCATTGGAGCGAGCTCGAAGAAGCTTGCAAGTTTCATCCAAGGCCCCAGGCATCAGAATCCAGGTTCCCAAGAACGTGGGCTCCCTTCACGAACAACTCCAGCCCAGCGATTAGAGACCAAAGCCCCTACAGCATCTGCAATTGAGCGACCACCTATTGCGGGCACATGTGAGAAGAAGGTGGGACATTTAGACCCACCTCGAAAGTTTTCGAGCGGACGAAGCAATATAAGTGGAAAAAGTGCCAGGGGCTTAGCACCTCCTTACACTAGGTGAGGTCCCACTCATCCCATAAGCCTCATCCGCGACCCACACCTTCACGGACCTGGTTCTCGACTCGACTACCCACGCACTCCTCGCCCACCACCCATGCCGGTGGGCCTAGTCCCGGGCACGTTGACCCAACTTGATAACCTGAGAAGGCTCTGGGAGAGAGAGCCTAAGAGAGAAGAAAGAAGAGAGAATTTGCAAGGAGTGTAGGGGGTAGGTTTTGCTCTCAAAGGAAAAAGAGGGTGAAGCCAAAGAAGAGAAAGGAGGAAGCCACAGTAGAAGCTAAGGGTGAAGCTGCAGGAGAAGAAGAAGGCTAAAGAAGAAGCTAAGGAAAGAGAACCTCAGCAGAAGCCAAAGGAAGAAGAAGGAGAAGGGCAGAAGTCGAAGAAGGCTTGGCTGAAGAGAAGGGAAAGGCTAAAGTTAGAAGCAAAGGAGAAAGAAGAGAGAAGAAATAAGAAATGGAAGAAGGAAGAAGAAGAAGAGCTAGAGAAAGCAAAAGACAGAGAACAAGAAGAGAGATTGAAGAAGCACTGTACCATTGAGCACTTAAGACATCTGATTTTTACATCAGACGTCCTTATTTCATTTTGAGCTTTCTACATACATTGATATCATTTTCTTACTTCATAACTTTGATTAGTCATTGCATATTTTGTCAAATTTGAAAGTTGCATTCTTGGTTTATAAATCCCAATTTGTTCACTGTGTTCGACCTTGGATTTATATTTTTCAAGTAATAAACTTTATTTATTTTCGAAGCGATTTTGTCTATACTACGACGCATTTATTTTAAACATGATTTTGCCTTGTAAACAGTGAAGTTCCTGGATCTAATTTCTTAAGAGGTAGACTGTGTTGGATTATGGCACACACACTTTCAAACAGTTCTACCTTCCTTTATGCTAGCCCTTCCACCTCTTTCTTGGATAAGTAAGGTGAGGTGGGGTTGCGATCGAGGATATCAAGTAATGGGATAGTGACTTGGGCATTCCTTAATGGTCCCATTATATCAGATTCTAATAAATCTCTAATATGGAGGTGGGAGAAGGCTTAAGATAAGGTGGTGAGATGGTGGTTTTGAGGAGCGAGTTTCTGCTTCCACTTTTTCATTTTACCCTTAACCTTGGTGTGCTGATCAAAGGCCAGGTGAGATTTAGAAGATGAGCCATGGGTCCTTTTTCTTGTGCCTACCACATTGATCCTGGCACAATCATGATGTGGAGGTGGAGGGGAGAAAGTTGTCCCTTGTTGCTGAGTAGTAAGGTGGGTCATGGTGTGTTGTGGCTTAACTATGGTGGATGGGGAAAAAATGCAGGTATGAGTCACCAGGCTAGGTTGGGTATAGCATGCTTAACCCTAGATTTGATTTACAACATGTTTGTGGGTCAACACATTGTTCGGATTAAGCAAAGGTTAGGAAGGAAGTGAACCAGGCTGGCAAGAATTTGTCATTTTTGCAAGCTAATTACGAACCTCTGCAATCTCGTCTTTGTGCTATTTTTGAATGTTAGCTAGGGTTTGAAGAATCTGGGCCATTTGACCTTCCTTGTTAGGCCCTGATTGGTAATTTGGGTTGGGCCTAGGTGTTATTCGCTCGAGATCAGATTTTAAATCATTGTGTTGCAGTATAGTTAAAATCTCGTGAAAAACGGATAAAATTTATACTTGAAAAAGTTTGAGGTCATTCGCTGGGAGCAAGTAGGAATTCAATTCTTAAGATTGCAATCTAAACAATAGAGATAAGAAATTATGATCAGAAATTGATTCAAAATAATGTAGCAATAATATCAAGTGTTAGACTGCAAAAAGAATGGAGTAAAATGGTGATTTGAATCACCAATTCCTCCCTACAATAATATCTAATGGAACTCACTAGCTATGAATGAAATAAACTCAAGTCAGCTGTCTGATTAAATGATCAAATAACTTAAACGTCTGATGAACAGTGCTCTCCTTTCCCTGATTTCTTCTTCCTCTCTTCTTTTCATGTGCATCTCTTCTTCTTTTCTTCTTCTTTCTTCCTCTGCTTCTCTTTCTCTGCACTTCTTCTCTTCCTCTTCTTTCTTTCTCTACTCTTCTTCTACACCCAGAGAGGGAAGGATCATCAATTTTGGCTAAGTGTCAGCCAACTTCTCCAGAGTAAAACCCTCCCCTACCCCACGCAAGCTCTCCTCTCTTTCTCTCCTTGGGTCACTCACTCCTAGAGCCCTCAACTATATCGGGTATTCGGGTAATCGGACCTAGAGCACACCCGAGTCCAGGGCTGCGAGCATGGGTAGCAGCTGAGGAGTATACAGGGCTTAGGAGGGTAATCGGATTTGCACCAAGTTCGCGAGGAGCATGTCGCGAACGAGCATGAAGGTTGTGAGGGAGCTCACTCCTCAAGTGTTGAGGCAATAAGCCCTGAACACTTTTTCAATTTAGGCGATAGCACCGCTTCCAAATCTTTCGAGGTGGGACTAAATGTCTTACTTTTCTTTGTGCAAAGCTGTTAGTGGATTGCTCTCTCAATTGAAGCAACTGCTAGAGTGTATGCCTTCAATCAAGGACCTGGGAGTGGTCTTGTATCTTGTTCGTGTGTCCTAGGATGAAAACCTGGGTCTCATGTGGCTAGAACACCATGAATGCAGCTGGAGAAGATAATGTGGTGGTGGGGCTCTGACATAAGACCTGGAACAAGAAAAATGGCCTCTCAACCTTGTTAAAACACTTCAGGAGAGTCGCCGTGAGTCGTGGAATGTGGTGGCGGTGATCTCATGGTGGATGGACATATGTGGTGGCCAGACTGACGCGGATATGGTCGGAGGGAGTGGGTTTGTTTGGTAGGGCGTTTGGAGGGGCAATCATCCTAACAAAGTTAGGGCTTTTGCTCTTGAGGTAGAGGTGGAGGTGTGGAGTGTGGGAGCGGCTGTTTTGGCGGTGTGTGGAAGCTGCTAGGGCTCGCTGGAGGTCTGCTGGAGAGATGGAAGATGGAATCGTGCATGGCTGTGCGGCGGTCAAAGTGGAGTATTGGGGTTGCTGTCGTGATGAGGGGAGGCTGAGAAATTAGTTGAGAGCAATAGCAGACAAAGGGGAGAGGAGATGGTGCAAGTTGTGGTATGGCCAACGTCGGAGAAGGAAGCTACTCCAGTGGGTAGCAAACGATGAGGAAGACGACGATAGGGGCGTCGGCGGGTATGGCTCAACGTGGAAGAAGATGGGGGAGATAGCTCTGCCGCCTGTATTGTGAACGGATGAAGAGCGGAGGTAGGGAGGGTCTCTGGACGTCACGGAGCAATTCAGCCAAGAAAGCGGAGAGGAATTGGAGGTGTTCAAGGCCAAATTTGAGAGTGGGAAGAATGGTTTGATCTGGAGGTCTTTTTATAGGCGTTTAGAGGTAGTTTTGAGCTTGTGAAGCAAGCTTTTCAAGCTTGGAAAGCTTCACCAGAGATGGGAATTTTAGGATACCCTAATCTCTCATGCATTCACATGAGAGATTGGGAAGGTTTTGGGGCGTGGGAATTGGCTCAAAAGGAAGGGAATTCCTTGACGAACTTCCCTTTAAAATTTGAAAGGGATTTGCCAAGAATCAAGGAGAGCTTGCCAATTTTAGGTCACTGGAGTTTGTAGGAATAGGATTAATGGTGGAAGGGACCAATTTGTTAAAATGATGACAAGGTTAGGGGCCTTTTTATAAAAATTTTGAAAGTTAAGGGCATAAATGTGATCAGACAGGACCAAGTTGTAAACTAGGTCAACATAATCTCAGATTGGGTCCAAATTTTGGTGCAAACTTAATTTTGACCTAAGGAATCCAATGGTGAAGTTGGATTTTAGTTTTTATTACATTTGGCTAGGTAATTTATGTAAAAACCTAAATTAGGGAAAATATCTGTTTGAGACACTATTTTGGGTTAAGATGGATTCTGATGGTCAAATTGAAGATACCAAACCCTAGAGAATATTTTTTTATGAATTTTAGAGGGTTTAAGTGAATTTTATCTTGACTAGACACTCAGTTAATTAAGAGGTCTATTTTTAGGATTTCAGAAGGGATTTAATTCTCAAAACATGTGAAAACCCCTTTCTGTTTGTTCTAACCCACTTGTTAGCCTTTTAGGATCATTTGACCCTTAATTAACCCTCGAGAAAACACATGCTTTTACTGCATTCAAGATATTATGGTAAAATTATAGTTTTAACCCTGGTTTCTTATCTTTCCCTTAGAATGATTATGCAATGAATTACAGTCCTCTAGCAGTTATGTAGGAGCATTTAATGACTTAATCAAATCAAATTGAGCTAGTTATGGCTCATGATGGTGTTCCCATCATACCCCCATGCCAAGCTTTTGCTAGTCCCTTAGCAAAATCTCAAGGAATTTAACTCAAATTCTAGACCACATGCCTTTTTAAGCTCAGAACTTTGATGTGTGCTTTCTTTTGTAGATTAGGTCAAAACATCAATATTAAGCCTAGAGGTACTAGAGTACCAACCAAGATCTGGACCTGACCAACTCTAGTCTTTGCCTACCGTGAAAGTTTCTAAGGCCCATAGGAGCTAACCTAAGGTTCGTTGAACTCCACGGTTAAAGCACCCGTGCTTGTAACATGTTTTAGCCCAAGTTTAGTTTGCAGTACATTTTTGTAAGAAAGAGACAGAGGAATTTTTTTCTTTATTTTTGGAGAGTTTTCTCTCTCTTTTCCTTTTATTTCTAGCTTCGGATTGGCTTTACAACACGGTCTGTATCAGATTCCTAGTCCCCATCATCAGTCCTTGCAAGGTCCCTAGCAATCGATGCTTCAAGATAGCACCGCCCATAGCAACCCCCAGAACCCTAGCTTTCGAGATAATCTCACCCATGGCTTTCTATAGCTAAATCCAGACTCTGACAATCAACATTTTGTGATAATGCTGCCCATGGCATCTGAACCAGCACAAGGTGCTTACATGCCCCCTGAAGGATATATAGATATCCTAGGAGACAAGCACCGAGGAGACAATATGTTATTGCACATCTTCAAGGGGAATTTCCTGCCTCTTCGTGTTGGAAACTCTTCTAAATCATCTTGTGTTGATCAGTCGCTCCTAATCTTGGTAGCTTTTCCTCAAAACAGATTTAATGCATTTGCGTGATTTTTATAATTAAGCGCACTGAACCAGACTATGTGTAGATTGGGGTGCTTAGGTTATCGAGTCCCACAAACCAAAGGTCAGTTAATGAGGCTGAATAATCCCTAAGCCTTAAACCTAATACTTAAGCTTCACATTTTCCCCAACCTCTTGAGGACTATCCAGATCTTAACGGATACTTGAAATTTTAAGCCTAAAATCACAGCCCAAGAGGCCTAAGATCAGCATTTATACTAATCTCTTTCTGCCTCTTAACACTTTTTGTCTTTCATTTCCTTTCCTTTTGATTTGGTCTAGAACTAAGTTGAATCCTTAATCTTTTTTACTGATGACTATCTCTTTTTTTTCTTTTCAAATTGTGCTCCTTTTTAGGATTTATATCACCTCCCCTTTTCCTCCTCAAAAATGATATGCAATTAATCTTTAAAAATTTCCTCCCTTCTCCATTTTTTTGTTCTTTTTCAAATTTTTTATTTTTTTGGTTTTTGGAATATGTAATTTTTTTGATGAAACCCTTTCTTGTAAAGTGATTCACAGCATTTTGCACCCCTCCATGCCTACAATTTGCAATGCCCTCATTGTAAATTAGGTGGGTTCGAGTTCAGCTAAGATCGTACATTAGAATAGGTTTTGGGTGGGTGGACGGGTCGGGGTGACTGTTGCGGATAATTTCAAGCTCGAGTAAGAGTACTAGAGGTGGAGTCGACTGTTCTAATGGACGAACCCTAAACTGCAATATGAGTTCAGCATAAGAAGGGTTCTGGGTTTTTCAAAAAGATGATGGGTTGCCTCCCGTTAACTGCTGAGTTTAACGCCATCAGTCGGGCGTAATGAGCTCAGGGAGAATGGAGATCAAAAGATACCTCACCCAAGTTCGTTTCGGTGAGTTCAATGAACAGCTTAAGTCACTAGCCATTAATGATAAAGGGTTCGGAATCAAGACTAGGTTGGTTGATTTCAACAGCTCCTTTTCCAAAAATTCATCTGATAAGATATGGTCCAATCTATTTTGAATTGAGTTTTCCTGGGAACAGTTTGAGTTTGGCATCAAAGAGTAAGACTTTCTGACCAGGGTGAAAGATTTTTCTGGATATGTGCTTATCGTGAAAGGCCTTAACCCGCTCTTTGTAAATTCGTGAGTTCTCATACACATCATTGCGTAATTCATCGATCTCGTTCATTTGAAGCTTTCTGTGGGTTCCTGCCTTAGAAAGATCTAGATTACACTTCCGTATAGCCCAATAGGCTTTGTGCTCCAACTCGACGAGGAGGTGACATGCCTTCCTGTAAACCAATCTGAAAGGAGACATTCCCGATTGGATTTTGTGGGTGGTCCTATAAGCCAACAAGGCTTCCGGAAGTCAGGACGACCAATCTTTCATGTCAGGTCATACAGTGACCTGAAGGATTTTCTTGATCTCTCGATTTGATAGCTTAGCTAGACCGTTGTTTTGGGGGTGATAAGGAGTAGAGATTCAGTGTGACACCTCGTATTTGGTCATCAGTGATCTGAACTGAGAATTTGTGAAATGGGTCCCTCCATCGGAGATAATGGCATGTGGAATCCTGAACCAAGAAAAGATGTTCTGATGAATGAATTTGATTACCACCTTATGATCATTAGTTCAAGTCATAATGGCTTCGATCCATTTGGACACATAGTCAATATCGAGAAGAATGTATTCGAAGTTGTCCAAAACAAGGAAGGGTCCCATGAAATCAATCCCCCAGATGTCGAGGATTTCACATACGAGAATCAGCTGTAAAGGCATCATATTGCGGTATCTCATGTTGCCCAAGATTTAGCAACGAGTGCATGCCTTACTGTGATCGTAAGCGTCTTTGAAAATTGTGGGCCAATAAAAGCCACACTGGAGGACTTTTGTTGTGGTTTTATGTTCGAAAAAATGTCCACCTCAAGCCTAGTCATGGCAGAAGGACAAAATGCCCAGGATTTCTACTTATGGAACACACCATCTGATGATCTGATCAGCACCAATGGGGAAGAGGTACAGGTCTTCCCAGAGGTAGTACCTGGCATCCGAAAGTAATTTTTCTTTCTTGGATTTCGGCCAATCGGATGGGATCTGATGTGATGCTAAGTAGTTCACTATATCAGCAAACCAAGGGAGTCCCATACTAATAGTCAGGAGGTACTCATTGGGAAAGTGTTTTGTGGTGGGTTCGGAAGGGTTGATACTGTCAAAAGGAAGACGGGATAAGTGGTCAGCTACCACGTTCTGTTTTCCCGCTTTATCCCGAATCTCGAGATCAAATTCTTGCAATACCAAGATCCAGTGGATTAGTTGAGGTTTCACGTCCTTCTTCGCAAGGAGGTGCCTCACTGTAGTGTGCTCTGAGTATATGATAACACAAGAACCCAAAAGATATGATCTGAATTTTTCCAGGGCAAATACTACAGCTAGCAACTCTTTCTCAGTAACTGTGTAGTTATGCTGAGCCTCGTCAAGTGTCTTGCTAGCGTAGTAGATGACCATGGGTTTCCTGTCTATTTTCTGCCCAAGTACCACACCTACAGCATAATCGGATGCATCACACATGATTTCAAAGGGTTGAGACCAATCAGGGGACTGTAGGATAGGTGCTTGGGTAACTCGATCACGCAGGATCTCAAATGCCTGAGTGCACTCCTTGGAGATTTCAAAGGGAACATCCTTAGATAGAAGATTAGTCAGGGGGAACACGATTTTCAAAAAATAGAGAATGAATCGATGGTAAAATTCAATGTGCCCCAAAAAGGATCTGATGTCTTTGACCAAGCTAGGCATAGGGAGTTTGGAAATTAGATTCACCTTAGCTCCATCAACCTAGATGCCATTTTCAGAGATGAGATGCCCCAAGACAATTCTCTCAGGTACCATGAAGTGGCTCTTTCCCCAGAAAAGAACCAAGTTCACGTCGATGCCCCGCTTGAGGATTTGGACCAAGTGCAGGAGGCAATCATGAAATGATTCACCAAACACCGTGAAGTCATCCATGAAGACTTCATGGTATTCACCTACCATATCTGAGAATATGGCAAGCATGCACCGCTAAAAAGTAGTGGGTGCATTGCAGAGACCAAACGGCATCCTTTGGAATGCGTATGTTCCAAAGGGGCAAGTGAAGGTGGTCTTCTCTTGGTCTTGCAACCTAGTTATAATCGGAGTACCCGTCCAGAAAGTAGAAGAATCGATTTCCCACTAGTTTCTCGAGGATCTGATCAATGAACGGCAGTGAGAAATGATCCTTCTTCATGGAGGAATTGAGCCTTTTGTAATCAATGTAGACTCTCCACGAGTTCGCTATACGGGTCGGTATGTGTTGAACGTGTTTTGCGAATCGCTACGCTTACGAGATTGGTTTTGGAAAACCTGTCATTGTAGTTCAAAAAGTGAAGAATTCATGTTCAACAAATAAAATTTATACTGAAAATAATTTCGGGTCGAACACAGGAAGGCTACGTTGATCTATATTCGTAATTATATTTTTTAGGATTTTTGTTAAGCAAGGCGATATAATTACAATGGAGCTATCAGACTAAAAGAGAGAGAGAGAGAGAGAAAGAGAGAGAGAGAGAAAGAGAACATTCATTCAATATTTCAACTGTTTATAAAAGTTACACTAGAAAGCGGAAAATCAATTACACTATAAAGCAGGAAAATTCTACAGTAGAAAAGCTGTAAATAAGAATGGGAGAGAGAAGTTATCCTCCTCGACGATTGCTTGGAGGACGAGCCGGACAGAACGACGCCTGGATGAAGGAGAACGAAGCAGGACGAAGGAGGACGAAGCAGAAGAATGGGAACGGAGCAGCATGCCATCGTCGTCGCGGGATCCACTTCCGAAGGGGAACGAAAATTGGACTTTATCTTGCAAGAAGCATCCCGGGTGTGGGACAAGCTTCTTTTGAGCTTTGGAGGGGTAGAGAGGAGAAAGAAGGGATGAGAATTTTGTATGGAGGGGGTCTCCTTCTATAGTTGCAAGGAGTGGGGGCAAAATGGACATTACAACTTCAAAATAATAAAAGAGGGGTCTTTAGTGACGGATAAATCCATCACTAAAGCCCCGACGTGGCCGTCGCCTCTGCGCCCACGCGCGCCTCCTCGGCTGCCTGCTCCTCAACGCCCACGCACGTCCAGTGAGATCGGACGGCTTAGATAGCGTCTGCGCCCACTGCGTTGCGCACCCCCACGCGTCTGATTGCGCATTCAATTGTGCGTCCAATCGCGCGTCGACGCTATCGGGCGCGCGCGGCCATCCGATCTCCATCCGACGCTCCACCCACGCCCAATCACTTGTGCCCTCCAGCGCCTCACCGCAGATCGAACCCGCGCCCCGCGCTCGTGATAGCACGCTCGACCACTGTGCTATGGGGCGCGGATGGTCGAGCAGGCGCTTTTAATTGCGAGCGCCCATAGCCGTTGGATTAAGATCCAATGGTGGAGAGCGATCGGGCACGGGGCTTTCACAAGACGCAAGCGGCCGTTTGGGCGGCTGAGATGGCGCCATGTGGCGCTATCTTGGCCATCCATCTTCTGGAAGTTGTAGATGGTGCCACTAATGTCAGATTGACTCGATTTTTGTGTCGTTGGAATGCGATCGTCGATCCGAATTCATTCATACGGTCGAATTTATCATCTGAAGTGCAGATTTACACCATCCTGGCCCTTGATCTTCTAGGTTTCCCAGGTCACTATCTGATGCTACGGATGACTGATTAGGGCGATCTTGGATTCGTTCAACTCCAATTGTCGCCCTGATCACATCCATACGGTTGAATCTTTGATCCGAGGCCCTGATAAAATATTTGCCCTGTCCAATCACATAAAAGGAGATAATTAACCTCCATTTTATTCAAAGTATTCTAAATGCAAGATGATGCATGTAATGCAATATTGATATCATGAAATGCAATCCTATGCTTAAGAACATGCATAAATAGACATCATACCCCCGTGCCTATCTTTTGCTAGTCCCTAGCAAAAACTATATGCTATTTATAAAAGAACTAGGTTAGATTATTTGGACTTGAGTTACTTTTCAATTATTAAGAAATTGTCTACATAGGAACTGAACCTTCAAAGACACAACAGTGCCCGGGTATCAGCCAAAATGTAGACCGCTTCAAGCCCTCGCCTTATTAAAAGAAAAATTTCTTTTTCTCTTTTTCTCTTTTCTAATTTTTTTGATTTTCAAATTTTTGGGTTTAAGAGTGGCTTTCTACGGCCATTCAACTCACCCAAAATTTGATGAGAACCCTAAGCTTTAAGCATCTTATTATGATTGTGATAGACTCGTTGACCGGCAATTCGAACGGACTTCGGATTTCTATGCCTCTAGGTGACCTAACCAGAATTCTACCTAAAAGTGTATCTTTACAACCGGTAGCTTTCTCCCTACTTTCTTTTTTTTTTTTTTTACGGGGTCAACACAAGGGTGAATCCAGTGTATATCTCCTCAGTTTATTCTACTTCTACGCTTCTTCCTAAGTGTTTTGGGAATTTTTGGTGCATTTCTGAGCTAGGTTCTGGACAACCGGTCGATGAGCTGTTACCACCGACAACTTGCCAGCCATACTCGTGCGGCGAAGTGTGGCTTATTTCTTTTTGTTCTTTTCTCCCTTTTCTTTTTTTTTTTTTAAGTAGGTGGCTTCCCTAGTCTAAGATTTACCTAAAGGCAGCAAACTAAGAAAGGTCCAGTGACTGGGCTCTGGACAACCTACCTATGGGCTGTTACCCATGATAACTTGCCAGCCATATCACCGTAGAAGATTCATTAGCTACCCAATTTCCGTTAAAATCGCCAAACAACGAGTCAGTGCGAAGAAAGTGTGTAGATGCTTAAGACTTAAAATTCCCTCAATTCAGAGGGCAAGTTGATAAGTCATGTACTTATCACCCAAACTTATTTAATCCAATTACGAAAGAATTAAGATGGCGAGGACTCAAAAACAAATCCACATTTTAGTGGATACACAGGCTAATTAAGTCCAAAGACCTGAGGGGTCTTTGTGTTCAGATCTTAATGTAAAATTTCTTAGGATTGAAAAGTCCTAATGTCCAACTAATCCTTCCTAATTTTTTTTTTAATTAATTTTTTTAAATAAGAAGAGAGACAATTTACATGGATTTCACAAGGCTGACCAAATAATTCAAGAATGAATCCACCCCCCCATGCCTAGCTGATGCAATGTCCTCATTGAAAAAGAGACATGAAAGAAAGGGTAGAATATGAAAGATGTCACCTGGATATGAAGCTCATATCAGCCTTGTGTCATATGTACAATTGCTGAGTTTAATGCCGTCAGCTAGGCGAAGTCCAGCCAAAGAAGTCACAGAATGGCTAGAGCAACAGAGTCTGAGAGGGGTTCTGGAAGATTACGGTCAACAACAGGTTTTAAACGTTGACCGTTGACTTTAAAGGTGTTACCCATCTTTGGGTCAGAAATCTGAACGACACCATTAGGAAAAATCTGATCAATTATGAATGGGCCATTCCATTTAGATCTAAGTTTACCAGGAAAGAGCTTAAGTTTAGAATCAAATAACCAGACCTTCTGGTTTGGCTCAAAGCTCTTGCGGGAAATCAATTGATAATGTAGAGCTTTGGTACGAGCCTTGTAGATCTTGGCATTCTCATAAGCATCATTTCTAAGCTCCTCCAACTCAGATAGTTGGAGTTTCCTGGTCTTTCCAGCTAGATTCAGATCTAAATTACATTGTTTGATTGCCCAGAATGCCCTGTGTTCAATCTCTACAGGTAGATGGCATGCCTTTCCATACACCAAACGTAATGGAGACATGCCGATGGGCATTTTATATGCCGTACAGTAGGCCCAAAGAGCATCCTCAAGCTTTTGAGTCCAATCCTTACAATCAGGCCTAACCATTTTTTGCAGAATGTTCTTGATCTCTCTATTGGAGATCTCGGCTTGTCCATTCGTTTGGGGATGGTAAGGTGTGGAAATTCGATGATTAACCCCATATTTGGCCAATAAATTCCAGAATTGGGCATTAGTAAAATGAGTGCCACCATCACTGATGATAGCCCTCGGAATCCCAAACCTACTGAAGATATTTTTCTTGACAAAATTGATGACCACCTTGTGGTCATTGGTTCGGGTGGGAATTGCCTCAATCCATTTGGACACATAATCAACAGCAACAAGAATGTACTGATGTCCAAATGAAGGGATAGAGGGTCCCATGAAATCGATGCCCCAAACATCGAAAATTTCTACAGGAAGAATAGGGTTTAAGGGCATCATATCTCTCTTAGTTATGTTCCCGAGTGACTGACATCGAGAACATGACCTTGAGAAGTCCTAGGCATCCTTGAATAAAGATGGCCAATAGAAGCCAGATTGCAAGATTTTTGCAGCCGTCTTTCTTCCGGAGAAATGTCCACCACACCCAGATGCATGGCAGAACTCGAGTATACTGTTGAATTCATTCTCCGATATGCATCGGCGAATAATATGATCAGAGCCGATGCGATACAGTTCAGGGTCCTCCCAAAAGTAGTATTTGGCCTCAGATTTGAGTCTACCCATTGTTGCTTGGTCCAATCCTAGCGGATTTGACCAACGGCCAAATAGTTAACAATGTCAGCAAACCATGGGGAGTGGACACCTAAAACTGTAAGAATGGTTTCGTTCGGAAAAGTGTCAGCAATCGGAATGTCCGAACAAGAAGAATCACCTAGGAGTCTCGACAAATGATCCGCTACCACATTTTGCACCCTGGCTTTATCCTTGATTTCAAGATCAAATTCTTGAAGAAGAAGAATCCAACGAATAAGCTGGGGTTTAGCATCCTTTTTAGCCAAGAGATGTCTCAAGGCCGAGTGGTCGGTATAAACAATAACATGAGACCCCAAGAGATAAGCCCTGAATTTTTCCAAAGCAAATACTACAGCTAGTAATTCCTTTTCAGTAATAGTGTAATTCCTCTGGGCTTCATCCAGAGTTTTACTAGCGTAGTAAATGACAGAGGGCTTTCGATCAATTTTCTGACCCAGGACATCCCCGACCGCGTAATCAGAAGCGTCGGTCATGATCTCAAAAGGGGCTGTCCAAATTGGTGGTTACAAAATTGGAGCACAGGTGACTGCCGTTTTCAGAAAATCAAATGCCTTTCGGCATGATTTGTCAAAAACAAACGGTGTTTCTTTGGCAAGAAGATTGCTCAAAGGACGAGCAACCTTCGAGAAATCCTTGATGAATCTTCGATAAAATCCCACATGGCCAAGAAATGATCTGATTTGTTTAACAGATGTGGGATGAGGAAGTTTAGCGATAGCATCAACCTTAGCTTTGTCCACTTCAATTCCCCGTTCAGAGATTACATGACCCAAAATGATGCCCTCTTGGGTCATGAAATGACTCTTTTCCCAGCTAAGGACCAGTCATGTCTTGATACATCGCTTAAGAATCATTTCCAAATTAGCTAAACATGAGTCAAATGATTCTCTGAAAACAGAGAAATCATCCATGAAGACTTCCATAAACTCTCCCACCATGTCAGAAAATATGGCTAGCATACACCTTCGAAAAGTCGCTGGTGCATTGCATAACCCGAAAGGCATCCTACGAAAAGCAAAGGTTCCGTAGGGACAGCTGAAAGTAGTTTTTTCCTGATCCTCGAGATGGATAGGAACTTGATTATATCCCGAGTAGCCATCAAGAAAACAGAAGTACTTCTGCCCAGCTAATTTTTCCAAGATTTGATCAATGAAGGGCAAGGGAAAATGATCCTTTTTAGTGGCTGTGTTCAGCTTCCTGTAATCAATACAAACTCTCCAAGAGGAAGCTGAACGAGTTGTGATAGATTCACCTCTCTCATTAGTCACAACAGTAATCCCAACTTTCTTTGGAACAATCTAAACGGGACTTACCCAGGGACTGTCAGAGATTGGATAAATAATTTCTGCATCGAGCCACTTGATGATTTCCTTTTTGACCACTTCTCGCATATTTGGATTCAATCTCCTCTGCATCTGGCGAGAAGGGCGGGATCCATCTTCCAAAAATATTCTATGATTACAGTAAGATGGCTAAATCCCCCTAAGGTCATGAATGGTCCAACCAATTGCCTCCTTATTTTCCTTTAGAACCTTAATCAATTTAATCTCTTGCTCCTTTGTCAATTTAGCACTAATAATCACAGGGAGCATATTCTGCGGTCCCAAGAATTGATATTTTAAATTCCCAGGCAATGGTTTCAATTCAAGCTGGGGTGGGGTAATGATTGATGGTAGGGTAGATGCTGAAGATTCAACAAGAGGAAGAGGTTTTGAGTGAACAAAATCAGTAACCTCTTCCGAAGATGTCAGGTCAGAGGGTTGCGGGTCAAATTCATCAACCAAAGAGGAACTTTCAATTGAAGAAACTGTCAAACAAGTTTCAATATTAACATAATCCTCATCAAGTTCCTCAATAAATCCACAATCCTCAAATTTGTTGATCGCCTTAAAAATATCCAATTTCATTCGTTGGTCCCCAAAGGCGATTTCCATGTTACCTCTTTCACAATTAATGTTGGCCTTTGCGGTAGCCAGGAACGGACGCCCTAGAATGATGGGCGTGTTCCTCAGATTATCTGGTACATCCATGTCAAGGACAAGGAAATCTATAGGAAAATAGAAATCCTTGACCTTAACTATAACATCTTCAATAACGCCTTGCGGGTTTGTGACCGAACGATCCGTTAACTGTAGCGTTACTGAAGTTGGCCAAAGTTCACCTAACCCAAACTTCTCGTAGAGAGAAGTCAGAATTAGGTTGATGGATGCACCGAGATCCAAAAGTGCTCTATCAAATGTGTAATCTCCTATAACGCAAGAAATCAAAGGAGCACTAGGATCTCTCTTTTTCTGAGGGACGTAGTGCAGGATAACAGAGCTAGCCTGCTCGGAGAGTACCACCTTCCTCGGAACAGATTCTCTCGACTTACGCTTTTGTGTACATAATTCCTTTAAAAATTTTACGTAAGCCGGTATGTGCTTGATAGCATCAAGGAGCAGAATATTAATCGCAACATTCTTAAATAAATTCAGAAGCTCCTCATTGCTATCAACAGACTTCTTCTTTGTTTTGGCTAAGGCTTCAGGAAAAGGGACATGAGTCAGATCTTTGGAATCAGGTTCCTGAGCCTTGATTTCTCCTCTAGAATTCTCCTCTCTCTCCTCAGATTCTTCAGGATTCAAAAGATCAGAATAGTGTGGTTGTGGATCCTGAGTCTTCTTACCACTCTTCAAAGTGACAGAATTTGCAGAAGCGTAAGAATTTGGGTCTTGGGGAGGGTTAGGAAAGATTGGAGGGGCTTGATTGACCATGAATTGTTGATTAACAGAAGAAGACAAGGAACCCTGCTCAACCACCTGAGCATGTGCGTGCGGGTCCCTCTGATTTCCGTACCCTTGGGCTTGATTGCCCGAATTTATAATGTTTCGCGGGTTGGGTATGGGTTGGGATGGTAGAGATCCGGGTTGACGAGAGTTAGCAATGAGCCCGGATTGCAAGTTGTCCAGCGAGTTTTTCATTTGCTGCATAAGCTGGAGCATAGATCCTTGCATCTCTACCATTTGACGGTTCAAATCAGCCTGCCTTGCGGGTTGACGGGCATTCCAAGTTGGCTGATTGACCTGATTCGGAGGCAACTGAGTATATACTTGACCTTGACCCATTGGACGTTGTGGAGCATAGTTGCTGGGTCGGAATTGGGTCTGTTGCCCCGGATTTTTCCAAGAGAAGTTAGGGTGGTTTCTCCAACCTGGATTATAGGCATTCGAGTAGGGGTTGGATCTAACATTCTCTTGTACAACACAGACATCCTCATAGGGTGAGGATGGAGAGAAAGAGAGGGAAGGATCAGAAAAATTGGGATCAAAGGCCCCAGTTGGGAACCCATGGGGTTTCGAGAAATGCTGACTCATAGATTGAGTCGCATCGAGTTGATTCACGAACTCCCGTCCAGAAGGAGCTCGTGAGGAATGGAATCCCGAATTTTAGGATTGAGTGGATTGAGAGTTGTTCATAGAATTTCCAGCCATCCACTCTTCCATTCTTTTAGCAACCAAGTCCACCTTATCAAGTTTATTACAAATCAATTCCATATCAAATGAATGAGAGTCATGGACCTCATTGACATTTGATCTGGGTTGCTGGGACCGGTTAAAAGTATCCATGGAGGCATGATTAATTAAATTCTCACTCATTTCCTCAAATAAATCAGGTGCACTATCTGCATCTTTATTGAGGAAATTGCCTCCGCAAGAAGCATCCACATGGTTTCTGAGTTGCTCATTCAACCCATGATAGAAGATCTGCACGAGTTGCCATTTCGGCACCTCATGGTGTGGACACCTCCGCAATAAGTCCTGGAATCGCTCCCAGGCCACATGAAACTGCTCCCCCGGCCGCTAGGTAAAGGTAGTGATTGCCCGTCTCAAAGCATTGCTACGACCGACTGGGAAGAATTTCTTCAGAAAGGCCGATTTCAACTCATTCCAAGTTGTAATTGGTCTTCCTATTGTCCTATACCAATGCGCGGCTTTATCCCTAAGAGAGTAGGGGAAGAGCCTCATGATCATTTGCTCCTCGTTAACGTTTCGAGCCCTGGTGGTCTGGACCAAAGTGGTCAAATCCTCCAAGTGCTGAAACGGATCTTCGGAGCCAAGCCCATGATAATGTTTAATCAGGCTTAACACCTGGGGCTTGATTTCTACGTCACCGACTGGAATCTGGACGCCGGGACGTTCCCCGTAATTCGATGGATCATAAAAATCCTTCAAGGGCTGAGTGCCCTGCATTCTCTGGAACCATTCTTGCATTCTCTACATTTATTCCAGCTGCCTTCTAAATTCTTCCTGTGGATTTTCAAGCAGAGGAGGCTGTTGTTCGGCCATGGGATCAAATTGACCAAAATCTAACTTGCACCTCCTAGAATGTTCTAACGGTCCTTCCAATCGGTGATTTAATGACCGTCTTCCCAGCATAAACTAGGAGAAGGTCGGAAGGACTGGGGATAGGGACCCTGCAGCACAACAAAACAAGGCTGTCCTTAAGTGGTGTAGCCTAAGGATCTACTGACTCCCAAAACCAGCCTTAAGACTGTAAGTGATTTATTCTACTTGCGTCTGTTTAATCCAACCAGTTAGAAGGAGGGACTGGGGAGAAGGTTCTTCCTTTGGCTTTCGCCTTCAGTTCCTAGTGTACCCCCCAGCCGCGATCGTTTGACTCTGCTCCCCTAGCTAGACATCAGATTAATCAGTACAAGTAGGTTAATCAAAAATAATCTCAGACTAGGCCCTGAAGAGCGAATCAAACATTAAGGCCAATGTCTACTCAATTTTATTAAGGCCTGGGATTGTGGTGCTTATGGAATGTGATGGGCCCTTACAATGGGTTGTGCCCTTAATGATTGATTGAGATTTGTGTAAGTGCGTGCACATCCAAGGTTTTCAAGCAAGATTATTGATAATGCGTGAATTTTAATGTTCAAATCTTGCTTAAGTAGCTTTTAGGGTTTCAAATTAGGTGAATTGCAATCAAGTTTCTAGGCAAACCAAGTTGTAAAACACAGGTGAAGATTGTTTTCCTTTAAAATCAGAAAGAAAGTGGAGTGCCTGGAATATACCTAGATTGAAAACCCTAAGGAGGAGCTACTTGACGAGTTGGTTTTAAAATAAAGTGGTGCGGCCCAAATAACTCAAACAACTGGCCACAAATGCACCACTAAGTTAAGCACTCAAAGATTATTAACCTAGAATGATTTCTACTCTGTTATGTGTTGCTTTGTGTGTACCGGTTCCACAGATCAGAACCCGGTTGAGTAGAAAACAAATCAAGTTGATCAAGTGCCTTGAATGTGGGTGTGTGTTGTGTGTTTGTTGAATATTACCCCACAAGATTATCTTTTTGTTATTTTTTTTTTTTATGGATGAGGGTGGAATGAATGTGAGTGAAAATCCAAACAACCACACTATTCATAGGATTTATGCAAACACCTAGGTTAATTGGGATTTAGATTTAATGTGGCGAATGAAATCTATGGAGGGGGAAAGAATGGGGGAGCACTTACAGTTATCTTCAACTGCACTTTACTCCAGTCTACCGCTTGTTGATTCCTTGAAGGAGGTCTCTACAAAATAATAGACACAAGAGAAAGCTAGTTAGAAAACAAATAAATTGCATGAAATGCGAAGAAAAGATCGGAAATCATTGCCTCCTCGGCAACGGCGCCAAAATGTTGAACGTGTTTTACGAATCGCTACGCTTACGAGATTGGTTTTGGAAAACCTGTCGTTGTAGTTCAAAAAGCGAAGAATTCGTGTTCAACAAATAAAATTTATACTGAAAATAATTCCGGGTCGAACACACGGAGGCTACGTTGATCTATATTCGCAATTATATTTTTTAGGATTTTTGTTAAGCAAGGCGATATAATTACAATGGAGCTATCGGACTAAAAGAGAGAGAGAGAGAGAGAAATAGAACATTCATTCAATATTTCAATTGTTTATAAAAGTTATACTAGAAAGCGGAAAATCAATTACACTATAAAGTAGGAAAATTCTACACTAGAAAAACTGTAAATAAGAATGGGAGAGAGAAGTTATCCTCATCGACGATTGCTTGGAGGACGAGCCGGATGGGACGACGCCTGGACAAAGGGGAACGAAGCAGGATGAAGGAGGACGAAGCAGAAGAATGGGAATGGAGCAGCACGCCGTCGTCGTCGCGGGATCCACTTCTGAAGGGGAACGAAAATTGGACTTTATCTCGCAAGAAGCATCCCGGGTCTGGGACAAGCTTCTTTTGAGCTTTGGAGGGGTAGAGAGGAGAAAGTAGGGATGATAATTTCGTATGGAGGGGGTCTCCTTCTATAGTTGCAAGGAGTGGGGGCAAAATGGACATTACAACTTCAAAATAATAAAAGAGATGCCTTTAGTGACGGATAAATCCGTCACTAAAGCCCCGACGTGGTCGTCGCCTCCACGCCCACACGTGCCTCCTCGGCTGCCCGCTCCTCAATGCCGCGCACGTCCAGTGCTTTTCAGCCGTCCGATCGCGAGATCGGACGGCTTAGATCGCGTCCGCGCCCGCTACGTTGCGCGCCCCTGCGCGTCTGATTACGCGTTCGATTGCACGTCCAATCGCGCGTCGACGCTATGGGGCATGCGCGGCCATCCGATCTCCATCCGACGCTCCACCCGCGCCCAATCGCTCGCGTCCTCCAGCACCTCGCCGCGGATTGGACCCGCACCCCGCGCTTGCGATAGCACGCTCGACCACTGCGCTATGGGGCGTGGATGGTCGAGCGGGCGCTTTTAATTGCGAGCACCCATAGCCGTTGGATTAAGATCCAATGGCGGAGGGAAATCGGGCGTGGGGCTTTCACAAGATGCAAGCGGCCGTTTGGGCGGCTGAGATGGCGCCACGTGGCTCTATCTTCGCCGTCCATCTTCTGGAAGTTGTAGATGGTGCAACGGATGTCAGATTGACTCATTTTTTGTGTCGTTGGGCTACGATCGATGATCCAAATTCATCCGTGCGGTCAGATTTATCATCTGAAGTGCGGATTTACACCATCTTGGCCCTTGATCTTGTAGGGTTCCCGGGTCACTATCTGATGCTACGGATGCCTGATTAGGGCGATATTGGATTCGTTGAACTCCAATCGTCGCCCTGATCACATCCATACGGTTGGATCTTTCATTCGAGGCCCTGATAAAATATTTGTCCTGTCCAAGCACATAAAAGGAGACAATTAACCTCCATTTTATTCAAAGTATTCTAAATGCAAGATGATGCATGTAATGCAATATTTATATCATGAAATGCAATCCTATGCTTAAGAACATGCATAAATAGACATCTTAAGTAGTGTAAATGTGTTTACATCAATATGGTTTCTCCAATTTCAATCGTAATGACGGTGAGCCATGCCATTTTAGGAACAACTTGAATTGGACTCACCCATCGACTGTCGAAGAGCGGGTAGATGATCCCTGCATCTAACCACTTGATGATCTCATTTTTCACGACATCATGCAGATTTGGATTTAGGCATCTCTACATTTCATGGGATGGTCATGAGCCCTCATCAGTGTAGATGTGATGTGTGCAGTATGAAGGGCTGATAGCAGTTAGATCATCAAGAGTCCATCCAATGTCTCTCCGATGCTGCTGGAGAATAGAAATCAGGCGTGTTTCCTGATCAGGTGTGAGTCAGGAGTTGATAATCACAAGAAACGTCTGATTGGAACCCAAAATGACGTATTTGAGATGATCCGGAAGTGGCTTTAATTCCATATCTAGGTTGTCAGCAGCAACAGGTGGTTCAGGGTGGATATCAGGAGCAAAGGAAGCAGTTATGGGTTTGTCTAGGTTGGGTTCAGACTCCTCTAATTGCGGGTTTTGATCTTCTTATGGTTGATCAAACATAGTCAGGTTTTCCTCGATACATAGGTCATCAACCACAACCTCGATATCGCAAAGTTGTTCTATAACTCCGCAATTAATTCCTTGTTGGGCCTTAAAGAGGTCGATCTTTAGTGTCTTGCTCCCAAATTTTAATTCAATTTAGCCCTCCTCACAATTGATATTGGCCTTAGCAGTGGCCAGAAAGGGTCTCCCTAGTATGATCGGTGTATTATTCACATTCTCAGGAGCATCCATGTCTAAGATAATGAAATCTACTAGAACATAGAAATCATGTACCGTAACTATGACATCCTCAAGAATTACTTTTGGTGACTTAATAGATCAGTCAACTAGCTGCAAAGTCATTTTTGTCGGTTTAAGTTCAGATTCCTCAAAGTAGTCTAGTAGGGATTTAGGTATCAAATTTATGGAAGCTCCAAGGTTCAATAAAGCTTAGTTAAATTGTATATCACCGATTGCACAGGAGATCAGAGGGGTGCTTGGGTCTTTTGCCTTAGGCGAGAGTTTGCTTAAAATGATGGAGCTAACTTGCTCTGACAGTACGATCGGGTTCCTACCTTTAGTTCGTGGCTTAGCTTAAGTGTACACACGTCTTTCAGAAATCATGTGTAAGCTGGTACGTGGCGTATCACATCCATCAAGGGGATGTTTATATGGACCTACTCAAAGAGCTTAACCAGGTCCTCCTCAGGTGCCACAGGTTTGGCTGTCCTTTTTCCCTTGGTTAAGGCCCCGTGAAATGGAACCTTAGATGGTTCCTCTAGAATTGGCTCAGGCTCTTGATCTGGGATGGGTGTATCCTATTTGACCAATCTAGGGTCAGGGTTTCTATTACCAGGCTGGGAGTGGCTTGGATAAGGTGGGTCCTATGTTGCTTTGCCACTACAGGTGGTGACAAAATTTAATCCTACCTGGTTCTGGTTTGGGTTGGGCAAAATAGGCATTTGCAACTAAAATCCCGAGTATGAAGTTGAAGCATCCATCTCATCAGGTGATGGGGCAGAAGGGGCTTGATAAACAAAGTGAGCTTGGCCTTGATTTGGGTTCATAACTCACCTCTGGTTCGATACATTATTCAGGTTTGGAAGAGGCTGAGAAGGAAGTGCACTAGGCTGGCGAGCACTTGCCAACTGGGCCAGTTGATTTTGTAACTCAGAGATCTCCTCTTTGTGTTGTTTTTGCATGTCAACCAAGGTCTGGAGAATTAGAGATGTATGATCTTCTTTAGATGGTCCAGGTTGGAAGTTTTGAGTGGTCCTTAGTTTGGTGGGCTAATAAGGTCACGGAGCCTGTGGTTGGGGTTGGAATTGAGGTCTTAGATTCAGGTTATTACTCGACTAAGAAAAGTTAGGATGATTATGCAAACCAGAGTTGTAAGTGTTGGAGAAAGGATTATTCTAGAAGGTGTGAAGATCCTTACAGGTCTGAGGAGCACCGAGATAATCAAGGTACAGGGGTTCAAAGTTACCCCAACTAAGGTGGGTTGACACGTAGTTGCCTCCGAAGCCATAATTAGACGGAGGTGGATATGCATCAATCCCCGGGGAGTGGTAGATGTTGTGTGCAGCCTCCCTTCCCATGGGCAGGTGCACGTATGTGCTTTGAGGTGTAGAGGTGGATTTGTGTAGATGACAAGTGATGTCGTCCACCTTTTTCTCGATAATGGAGACCTTGTCCAATTGACTGGCTACCAATTCCATATCAACGGATGAGGAAAGGCCTTGGGATTCGTGTACCCCTCGATTATTTGCCAATGCGTGGGTGGACGTCCAGTCGTATGCACCAAATGACTCATTGTTCAGGGAGTTCTCGCACATGTTTTTGAGAATTTCCCAAATCATGCCTTCATATTGACCCATGATGCTACCACCAGAGGTTGCATTGACAAAGAGCTTGATATCTTCACGGAGTCCGTGGTAAAGGGATTAGACTTGTTCCCACTTCGAAACTCCATGATGGAGGCACTTACGCATGAGATCCAGAAAGCGATCCCATCTTCATGTAGAGATTCTCCCGCTCCTTGGGAGAATTGCATGATTTGGTGTCGCATTGTGTTAGTACGACCAATGGGGTAGAATTTTTACAGGAAGGCAATTTGAAGTTTTCCCCATGTGTTGATCATGTGTGGTTGAGTTTGAAACTAGTGAGCAGCTTTGTCAGCCAGAGAGAATGAGAAGAGCTTTAGAAGTAATCCATCCTGATTTTGTACATCTGCCCCAAAGGTGTAGGCTAGATGTTTTAGGTTTTTCATGTGCTGGAAAGGATCCTTGGAGTTCAAGCCATGAAATTTTGGGGTCATATGAAGCATGCTAGGCTTGAGATCTACCTCAGGTTCTCCCACGAGAATGTTGATTCGGAGTTTGATCTCCACTGCTGCAGGATTATAGTGATCTCTCATTTGAGGACACGGCAGTGGGTTGATGATGGCATTGATTTGATTTTGGAAATCATGGAATTGTTGCAAAAGATTAGGTTGTTCTTCTTGGTGATCCATAGCTACTAAAGGGGAAATAGGTTTTGAATCAGATGATATGTCAATGTGATCAGGTTGTTGCACAAACACGGAAGTCGAGGCTCAACCTCGACGAGAGTGAATATCTAGTGGAGGCCTCAAGGATGGTCTTAAGGACCTCCTCCCAAACATGCACCAATGGATTAGACGAGAGATATAATGTGATGGACCTAATCAAGACACCCAAAAGAAATTTGGATGACTATAGAGGTTCGGGGCGGATGATACCCCTTAGTCAGAAAGCCATCCACCTGAGAATTACCTAGGCAGCTAGAGAGGGAGAGTCCTGTAAAGACCCTTACACGGTTGAGCACCCCCATGAGTTACAGGGTTTTCCCCACCCAACCTCTCTTGTCACTGATGATCCGGTAGACCAGAATGGGAACTTGACCTCTTAAGTCTACCAGTTTTAATTAAGAGCAAGGGTGCTTATTATTTCACTTGAACTTTTAAGATGTTTTTGCTTAAAGTGACCTAATTTGAAGATTGGTTAACCCAACAAGGTGGGTCAACTTCATCTATATTGGCCTCTTGAGAAATTTAGGTCCCTCTTTTAGTGTGAAAATGAATTTAAGTACCTGATTTTAGGGTTTTGCTTGAATAGATCAGTTCAATCAAGACTTAGGCACACATTGTTTGGAAAGATCAATTCTTGATTAAGCAAGTGTGCCTCTAAAACCTTTAAACTGGAATCCTTAATTGGCTCTGATTTGGTCCAATTTAATTTGTCCAAATGTGGTATCTAGGGCTCAGACAAGAAGGTGATAGCCCTAAATACCATAATCTTCAAGTAGGTGCACAAATTATGGTTTGAATGTTGTCTAAATAGAATGTATCAAATTAGGCAACTTGATTATTAATCTAAGAATATAATGCAAGTAGCCCTAATTGATTTTTTCCTTTTTTAGCTTTTTCAGAATTAGGGCTTAGAAGAAGGTAGATGGAGTTTACCTACCCCTGGAGTGGTTGATGTGCAGTTGATCTTCTTTCAGTGATTCCTTGAAATAGATCATAATCAAAAGAGATGTAGCAAGTTAGTACCAAGTCTGATATTGCAATCAAGAGATCTGACTTGCGTGTTGCTCCTCAGCAACAGTGCCAAATGTTATTCCCTCGAGATCAGGTTTTAAATCATTGCGTTGTAGTATAGTCGAAATCTCTCAAAAAACAAATAAAATTTATACTCAAAAATATCCGAGGTCATTCATTAGGAGCAAGTAGGAATTTAATTATCAAGATTGCATTCTAAACAATAGGGATAAGAAATTATGATCAGAAATTGATTCAAAATAATATAGCAATAGTACAAAGTATTAGACTGCAAAAAGAATGGAGTAAAATGGTGATTTGAATCACCAATTACTCCCTACAATAATCTCTAATGAAACCCAATAGCTATGAATGAAATAAACTCAAGTCAGTCGTCTGATTGAATGATCAGAC
The DNA here is from genome assembly GCA_037157565.1 of Thalassia testudinum. Classification (NCBI taxonomy): domain Eukaryota; kingdom Viridiplantae; phylum Streptophyta; class Magnoliopsida; order Alismatales; family Hydrocharitaceae; genus Thalassia; species Thalassia testudinum. The sequence goes on from JAZHRO010000014.1 coordinate 116,357,261, forward strand.
ATCTTAAACATCTGATGAACAGTGCTCTCCTTCTTCTTTCTCTGATTTCTTCTTCTTCTCTTCTTCTCTTGTGCAACTCTTCTTTCCTTCTTTCTTCCTATGCTTCTGTTCGTCTTCTGCTTCTCTTTCTCCGCTCTTTTTCTTCACTTCCTCTTCTTTCTTTCTCTACTCTTCATCCTCACGCAGAGGGGGAAGGATCCTCAATTTTGGCTAAGTGTCAGCCAACTTCTCCAGAGCAAAACCCTCCACTACCCCGCACAAGCTCTCCTCTCTTTCTCTCCTTGGGTCACGCTCTCCTAGAGCCTTCAACAATACCGGGCATACGAGTAATCGGACCTAGAGCACACCCAGGTCCAGAGTTGAGGGGATGGGTCACAGCTGAGGAGTGTATAGGGCTTAGGCGGGTAACTGAATCTGCACCAAGTCCATGGGGAGCGTGTCGTGGACGAGGAGCATAAAGGGTGTGAGGGACCTCACCCCTCAAGTGTTGAGGCAATAAGCCCTCAACACTTTTTCAGTTTATGCAGTAGCATTGCTTCCAAATCATCCGAGGTGGGACTAAACGTCGCACTTTTCTTCACGCACAGCTGTTAGTGGATTTCTCTCTCAATTGAAGCTGCAGCTGCAGTGTATGCCTTCAATCAAGGACTTGGGAGTAGTCTTGGGTCTTGTCCACCTATACTGGGATGAAAATTTGGGGCTTGCGTGGCTTAGACACCACGAATGCAACTTGAGAAGATAACGCGGTGGCGGAGCTCTGATGTAAGACCTGAAATAAGTAAAATGGCCTCTCAGCCCTATTAAAACACTTCAGGAGAGTCGCCGTGAGTCATGGAACGTAGTGGTGGTGATCTCATGGTCGATGGACGTATGTGGTGGCCGGACAAACGTGGATATGGCCGGAGGGAGTGGGTCTGTTTGGCAGGGCGTTTGAAAAGGCAATCATCCTAACAAAGTTAGGGTTTTTGCTCCTGAGGTCGTGGCGGAGGTGTGGAGTGTGGGAGCAGCTACTTTGGTGGGTGTGGAAGCCATTAGGGCTCGCCGGAGGTCTGCCGGAGAGATGGAAGGAGTCGCAAACGGCTATGCGGAGGCTGAAGTAGAGTATTGAGGTTGCTATTGTGATGAGGGGAGGATGAGGAATTGGTTGAGAGTGGTAGCGAACGAAGGGGAGAGGAGATTGTGCTAGTTGTGGTATGGTTGACGTCAAAGAAGGAAGCTACTCCAGTGGGTAGGAAACGGCGACGAAGATGACGAAAGGGTTATCGGCGGGTACGACTCGACGCGAAAGAAGATGGGGGAGATAGCTCGGGCCGCCAGTATTGCGAATGGAAGAAGGACAGAGGAAGGGAGGGTCGCCAGATGTCGAGGAGTAATTTGGCCAAGAAAGTGGAGAGGAATTGGAAGTGTTCAAAGCCGAATTCGAGCGTGGGAAGAATGGCCTAATCTGGAGGTATTTTTATAGGCCTTTATAGGTAGTTTTGAGCTTGGGAAGCAAGATTCCCAATCTTGGAAAGCTTCCTAGAGATGGGACTTTTAGGATACGCTAATCTCTCATGCATTCGCATGAGAGATTGGGAAGGTTTTGGGGCGTGGGAATTGACTCAAAAGGAAGGGAATTCCTTGACGAACTTCCCTTTCAAATTTGAAAGGGATTCATCAAGGAATCAAGAATAACTTGCCAATTTTAGGTCACCGGAGTTTATAGGAATATGATTAATGGTGGTAGGGGCCTATTTGTGAAAATGATGACAAATTTAAGGGCCTTCTTGTAACGTTTTTAGAAGTTAAGGGCATAAATGTGATCAAACAGGACCAAGTTGCAAACTAGGTCAACACAATATCAGATTGGGTCCAAATTTTGGTGTAAACCTAATTTGAACATAAGGAATCCAATGGTGAAGTTGCATTTTGGTTTTAACCACGTTTGTCTAGGTAATTTATGCAAAAACCCAAATTAGGGTAAATGTTTGTCTAAGACTCTGTTTTAGGTCAAGATGGGTTTTGATGGTCAAATTGAAGATGCCAAACCCTAGAGAATATTCTTTTATGAATTTCAGAGTGTTTAGGTGAATTTTATCCTAACCAGAACCTCAGTTAATTAAGCAGGTCTATTTTTAGGGTTTCAAAAGCCATTTAATTCTCGAAACATGCGAAAACCCTTTTCTGTCTGTTCTAACCAACTTGTTAGCCTTTTAGGACCATTTAACCCTTAATTAACCCCTGAGAAAACCTGTGGTATATGATGGTAAAATTACAGTTTTAACCCTGGTTTCTTGTCTTTCCCTTAGAATGATTACGCAATGGATTACAGTCATCTAGCAGTTATGTAGGAGCATTTAATGACTTAATCAAATCAAATTGAGCTAGTTATGGCTCATGATGGTGTTCCCATTACTAGGCTGATTGGGCTGATATGGGTTGATTTGGGTTATTTCCCAACCATGTAAAATTGGGATGATTTTTCCATCTAGGGTTATAGGTGTTGGAGAAAGGGTTGTTCTGGATGGTGTGGAGGTCCTCGCAGGTCTGAGGGACTCCAGAGAAATCATGGTAAGAGGGTTCAAAGTTCCCCCAACTAGAGTAGGTTGGTACAGAGTTTCCTCCTAGATCGAAATCAGATGAGGGTGGATAGGCATCCATGCCCTGAGAATGGTAGATGTGTGCAACCTCCCTACCTGAGGGCGAGTGCACGTATGGATTTTTTGGTGTAGTGGTGGTCATGTGTAGATGTCGATTGATGTTGTCCACCTTCTTCTCAATAATGGAGACCTTATCCAATCGACTGGCTACCAACTCCAAGTCAACGGATGCGGAAAGGCCTTGGGTTTCGTGTACCCCCTATTGTTTATCATTGCGTGGGTGGTCGTCCAGTCATACACACCCAATGACTCATTGTTTAGGGAGTTCTTGCACATATTTTTGAGAACTTCCTAAATCTTATCTTCATGCTGGTCCATGATGTTGCCACCACAGATTGCATTGACAAATAGCTTGTTGTCGTCACGGAGCCCATGGTAAAATGATTGGACTTGTTCCCACTTCAGGACTTCGTGATGGGGGCATTTGTACATGAGATCTAGAAAATGATCCCATGCCTCATGTAGAGATTCTCCCACTCCTTACGAGAAGTGTGTGATTTGATGTCGCATAGCATTCATCCAACCAATGGGAGAGAATTTTTGCAAGAAAGCGGTCTGAAGTTCTTCCATGTGTTGATCGGGTGAAGATATATCTGAAACCAATAAGTGACTTTGTCAACTAGAGAGGAGAAGATTTTAAAGAGTATGCCATCTCGATTCTACATATTTCCCCTGAAAGTGTGGGCCAGATGTTTAAAAATTTTGATGTGTTGGAAAGGATCCTTGGAGTTCAAGCCATGAAATTTTGGGGTCATGTGAAGCATACTTGGCTTGAGCTCCACCTCGGGTCCTCTCACAGGAATGTGGATTCGAGGTTCGATCTCTACCCCTACGGGATTGTAGTGATCTTGCATTTGAGGATGCAGTGATGGGTTGAAACGTTCATGGAGCATATCTCAAAGGTCATAGAATTCTTGTGGTTCAATGTTAGGCTGTTCTTATCGATGATCCATGAATGTGGCTAGAGATTCAGGTTCAAAGGTGGAAGAATTGGAAGAGATATCAATGTGATCGAGTGGTTGCACAAACAAAGAACTCAATGCTTGGCCTTGATGAGAGTGGAAAGCTAGTGGAGGCCTCAAGGATGGTATTAAGGATGTCCTTCCGAGCATACACCGATGGAGTAGATGTGGGATAGAAAGTGTGATGGACCCAATCAAGACACCTAAATATCTTTGGATGACTATAGATGTTCAAGGTTGATGATGCCTCTGGATCAAAAAGTCATCCACCTGAGAAATACCTGTGTAGCCAAGAAGGGAGAGTCTCGCAAAGACCCCTACACGGTAGAGCATCCCCACAGGTTATAGGCCCCACCCGACCATCCTTGTCACCGTGGATCTAGGTAGACCAGAATGGATAACTTGACCTCTTAAGTCTACCAATTTTAAGTTAAGATGAGGTGCTTTAGATTCCACTTGAACTTTAGAATGACTTTGTGAGTGGTGACCTAATTTGAAGATTGGTTGATCCAACAAGGTGGGTCAATTTCACCTAATTGTCCTTGACATTATTAGGTCCCAATTCTAGGATTCAAGTGATGGTTAGAGTTTTCTTTTAGGGTTTGCTTGATTAGGTAATTTCAATCAACGTTTATGACACACAATTTGGGAGAGTAGATTCGTCTTTAAGCAAGTGTGGTCCTCAACCCTAAAGTGGAAACCTTAATTTTTGCTCTAATTGGTCCAATCAATTTTGTCCAATTTTGGTACCTAGGGCTCAATCAAGAAGGTGAGTAGCCCTAGATACTTTAAATCCCTAATAGGTACAACAATCAGGATCAGGATTTTTTTAGAATGAATTGAATTAGGCAACTTGAGGTGATTAATTCTATGTATGAAACGCAAGTTGATCCTAATTGCTTTCTTCTTTTTAGCTTTTCTCAGAATCAGGGGTTTAAGACAAAGGAGATGAGATTACCATCCCCTGGATTGTTTGATGTGCGGCTGATCTTCCTTGAATGACTCCCTGCATAGATCACAGCCAAATAGATAGAGTAAGTTAGCAGCCAATCTAAAATTGCAATCAAAGAGATCAACTTACGCGTTGCTCCCCGGCAACGGCACCAAAATGTTAATGTGCGAAAATGGGGTTTTACAAAATATGCATCGTAGTACAGCTGTAATAGCATGAAAACAAATAATATTTATAACTCGAAAGTTCGTTAGGAAAGTCCGAGGTCGAACGTAGCGAGCAAGTATTGCAATTAATCTCAAGATCATAATATAACCACAAAGATGAGCAATTTATAATGAAGAATCCATGCAAGAATGATATATATATGAATGCCAGTGTCAAGGTGCAAAAAGATTAGGGTAAAATGGTGATTTAAATCACCAATTACCCCTTACACAATAATATGAAATAAGTGCACAGTATCAATCAAGTATTTTCCACGTAATATAAATAAGAAATGAGTCCACAGTGACCTCTGCCAGAGACATCAGATGTCGAAGTTTTGGATTAGACGACTTAAATAGCACCCAACTACAGTTCCCTTAAGAAGCTTAAGGGCATCTTCTCTTCTTTTCTCTTTTTAGGCCTCAACAGCTACGCACAGAGGCAAAGGCCTCTCTTTTGCTCTTCAAGCCTCAAGGAGAAGCACAGCACAGAGGCACGAAGGGCCTCCCAGCGACTAAGTGTAGAGAGGGCACGGCTAAAGGCAAAAACCCCCCCTCTCTCTTTCTCTTTCCTTCTCTTCTTTCTCTCAAAGTCCTAGGGTTAGCTGGGTTATCAGGCGAGTAACTGGATCCTGAATGGGGCCAGACCCATGTGCGTGACTGCGGGTGAGGAGGCACATGAAGTGGGGATCCGACCCTCGATGTTCTTGGGTGAAGGGGTAGATTAACAAAATCACTTTATGCGCCTGTTGAAGCCCTCCCACTTCTGATGTGGACCTAAAGTGTTCTCCTTACTTCGCGCGAGTAGCAGCTGGGTGATGTGACCAATTAGATTAGAGGGAGTTCTTCAATGCTCCCAATTGAGAGCCTGGATAGCTTCCTGGAAGTCTTTCGCGTCGCCTAGAGATGGCACCTAGGCCTGCTGGAGCAAGAGCACAGGTTTGAGCTTGCTTGAAGTAGCTCTGTCAATGGTGGCTAGAGGATGACACCTAAAATAGAAAGTATGACCTTGTGGCCTCATCAGAGAAAGCTCATGAGAAGTGCAATGATGCTGCAAAGGCAGTGGTGGTGGTGGCGTGCTTTGAATGTGGTTGGAGGTGGTTGGCGGAGATGAAAAACGAGGTGAAAAGGGTTGCATTCTGTGGATCAACTGAGTGGCCAATCCCCTAAATTTCTTTAAAGGTTTTGGTCACTAGGATGTGGCAATGGTTAGGGAGCGGTGGCAGCTAGTTTGGTGGAGTGTAGCGGTCGTGCAAGCTTGCCAGAGGTATGCCGGCGAGGTGGAAGATGAAGGATGTGCAGGCGAGTCGGTGGTTGAAGCGAAGTTGTAGAATCACGACGATGATGCGTAGATGGAGTAGAGTCGATGAGGCTAGCTAACGGATGATGAAGGGCAGTGGAGGCACCGAGTCTGGTAAGGTCGGCTTTGGAGGAGGTGAAAGCTTTGGTGAGGTAGTGTGGTGACGACAGAGGGTTAGGAGGCATCTTGCTGGTATTGAGAGGTGCGGAAAGATGATGGAAGTTGGAACCAACAGCCTATGGTATGTGGCGGCCGGCGAAGAAGCTGAGGGAAGTAGGTCATCGGAGACGAACGTGGAGTGGGCCAGAGGAAGGGAAGAGAGGATATTTTTGGCCCAAAAGTTCACTTAAGAGGTGAGGAAGGACTTAGGCTGGTTTTATAGGCCATCAGGCGAGCCTTCAAGCTTAGAAATAAGCTTGAAGAGGTCAAATCCTCAGGTTAGGTTTAGGAGTCTTCCAAGAGTTAACATGAGCTCTTGGCTTAATTTGGAAGGCCATGAATGAGCTCAAATGGAAGAGGGTCTCGTGAGGAGTCCTCCATCCATTTTTGGGAGAGATCTACCAAGGAATCAGAGAGAAGTCTCTGGTTGAAGGTAGCCAGAGTAGCAGTCCCTCCACGATAATTGCGGAGGGACCAATCTATGAAGAAGATGAAGTCAGGGAGCTTTTTGTAAGAATTTCAAAAGTTGAGGAACTTTTTGTAAGAAAGAGTCAGAACACGATTAAAATGCAAACTAGGTCACGATGATCTCAAATTTGGCCCAAAATTTAGTACAAACCTAATTTGGACCCAAGGAATCTAATGGTGATGTTGGATTTTGATTGTGACCGAGTTTGATTGGGTAATTTTCTCAAAAACCCAAATTAGGGCAACTATTTGTCTAAGACTTTGTTTTTGGTCAAAATGGGTTCCAATGGTCAAATTAAAGGTACCAAACCTTATAGATGTCCATTAATTCTTAAAATGCGTGAAAACCAATTTTGTTCTGCATGGATCCTCTTATTGGACATTAATAACCATTTGACTTTTAATTATCCCCATGGTTATTCTGTATTTATGGAATGCAGTTAATTTTATAGAAATAACCTTATATTCTTCTCTTCTTTTCAAAATGAGATAATGTGCCCTTAGGACCTTCTGATGGATATGTAGGAGCTTTTATCAACCTTATCAAACCAAATTGAGCTAGTTATGGCTCATGATGGTGTTCCCATCAATCATGTACCTTTTAGCCATACTTCCCAAAGACTGACATCTCATGCTAGCTTTAGAAAAATTATGTGTACCCTTGAATAAAGTGAGCCAATAAAAATTACTCTGCAAAATCTTTGCAGCAGTCTTCCCAAAAAAGTGGCCTCCACAATCAAGAGGGTGGAAAAAGGTCAAGATACTAGTAAATTCAGATTCAGGCACACTTCTTCTATTGATCTAGTCTACACAAAGCCTGAATAGTAAAGGATCCTCCCAGAAGTAGTACTTAAGCTCAGATAAGAATTTAGCTCTTTGTTGATTAGTCCAATCATATGGTATTTGTCCTATGGCTAAGTAATTGCTATATCAACATACTAAGGGAGTCCTTTATGAGTAATTACCAAAATTTGCTCATCAGAAAAGCGGTCTTTGATTGCAGGCATGGTCCAACATTATCCAAGGGTAATCTTCAAAGGTGGTAAGTGATTGCACAACAATCATATGTCTTAAAATTGATAAATTAGGCTAGGCACCTAGCTTATATTATGAATATGCCATGCATCTCATGCATAACATGCATTTTCATCTTTGTACGTTCTTCTCAAATTTTTGTTTTATATAAGGGCATGAAGTAACAATTGACAGTTCATGTGTGTAGTCCTATGATAGAGAAAGGGAGCTGTACTACGAAGGAAATGCAGGAAGACACGTAAAGTAGACATCAAAAAATTCTTGCAATAGAGTGAAAGAGCCATCAATTCAAGAGGGGAAGAGATAAGACAAACCTGACTCAAAACAAGCCATGCAATCCCATAAATGCATGTTCATGCATGCGCATCCATTGAATACACCCCAATGTAAAGCAGTGCAAGCACATGTAAATGCACCACAATGTATACCTACACTTACCTGCACACATGGGGGCACATATCAAAACATTACTCCATATACATTTCCTACTTGGGCCATAAATTTACAATGAAAACCTCCCCTAGGTGCACCTATTGACCATTTATTCTTGGTCCAAGAACAATAAACCACCTCTGCGTCAGAACCAAAATCATTTCCTACCTATTAAAACCCTTGAATCCTCACCTAGAGCCCAAGCCAAAAACTCAACTCAAGCACTCATACACCTCACGCAACAACTCCTTGGACATCTAGAACAATCTCTAGATGTCCGGAACACTCTCTGGATGTCCAGATTGGACAAATCCCAACTTCTAGAATTGTGCTTGGAAAGCCAAGGCACTCCTTGGATGTATAAGATTGTCCCAAGAAGTCCAACTATGCTACTCAGGATGTCTATGAATCGATTCAGGCATCTAATGTTCTACTCCAATGTGCAAACTTATCCAAACATCACCCTTTTCACCTACTCTTGAGTGGAAACTGCTTGCACCTCAAAACACGCCTATAAGAACGCCTTCTTATGCTATTTTCTAGCATTAACTATGTATATTATAATCCTATAGTCGCATTTGTAAAAACGGTTGCATGCATACATTTAATCATGAGAGGAGGAGAAATGAATAAATGGCTTGCATAATTATTTTTTTTCTCAAGTGTTTCTTTGCAAAAGTCCCTTCTCTATTTTTATTTTCATCTTTCTTTCTTCTCTTCCCGCGGCTGCAACTCAAACCCGCAGCCGCATGCAACGCCATGCGCCTCTCCCTACTGTCCTTCCCGCGCCTCTCCCTGCAGCTGCCACTCTCCAATGCCTCTCCCTGCTGCTGCCATGCCTCCCCGCCATGCTCTCCTCCTCTATAAAGCCGCAGCTCTTCCTCGCGACGAAGAACAGGGACGTTGCTGCAATACGCAGCTGCGGCAGCAATTCAAACCCGCAGCCACCTTCGCACCCGCTCTCCCCTCCCATGCGTCGGCCCTCCGTCGAGGAGGTACCCGACGAGCAGAAGTACCCACTGTGGTGCACACCACCACAGTGGGAGCACCACCGCCCAGCTCTTCGACGAGCCGGTGGGCGTGGTGCCTTCCCTCGTTGCGTTTTTCTCTTTAACGCCATTGCTGCCGCTTCAAGCTCCGAAGCTTGAAGCAGCAGCAGCAGCAGCTAAACCGCGGCAACAGCAGCAGCAGCAGCACCCCCCGCCTCCTCCGCGACCTTCCCCGCAGGCGCGCAACCCTCCGCGCGCACCTGCAGGCCCGTTCCCCGCCTCCGTCTCTGTTCTATCCACCCCGCAATTGCACCCGCAGCCGGCCGCCGCGCGCACTGCAGCGGCCGGCTACGGCCTCGCATCGCCCCCTGCCCTCCTCCGCGACCCTACGCGACCACTGCAGAACCTCCCCTCGCTCCTCTGCGACCTTCCCCGCAGGCGCTCAGCTCTCCTCGCGCGCCTGCAGGGCACTTCTCTGCTCAGTCCTCTGCTCTGTCGCCTCTGCCATTGCACCCGCGACCGGCCGCTGCGCGCACTGCAGCGGCCGGCCAGGCCCTCTCGCCGCCCCCTGCCAACCTCTGCAACCCTCCGCGACCGACTGCAGACTCCCCGCTGCCCTCTCCGAGCATGCCATCGCCCGCTCTCCTTCCTCGCACCCGGCCTGCAGACGCCTCACCTTCTCCACGCGAAGACGCGCCTGCATCCGCGACCATCAGACGTCGGCAGCCATCTGCAGATGACTCGACCTCCAGACGTCGGGCGCCGCCTGCAAACGACGCGGCTCCAGACGTCTGCCGCCTCCGGCAGACGTCTTAACTCGCGCGTCCGCGATCACTCCTTCGCCTGCTCTCTCTCTCTGCCGATCTCTCCGCCCGCTCCTGCTCTCTCTCACGTACTCTCTCTCTCTCTCTCTCTTTTATTTAACTTACAGCAACACACACACACACCCATTCACCGACACACACACACACACACTCATAGTAACATATATACATATATATATATATATACATATATCTATATATATATACTTATATATACATAGTATATCTATATAGTTATGTATACATACATATAATATAATATATATATACATATACATATATAATATATATATATATATACACATACTCATATACAAATATATATATACATATCTATATACTTATACATATACACATATATATATACATATATATCTAGATACATATATACTTATATACATATATATATATATATCTATATAGTATTATATATATATATACTTATATACAAATATCCATAGCTATATACATATATACATACATATATATACATATACACCTATATATATATACATATATATCTATATATATCTATACATATATACTTATACATTTATATATATATATATAGATATATTTACTTATATACATACATATGTACATATATTTTTACGTTATATACTATACGTTGTATCGTGGGAATATTTGCACCAGTTGCTGATATTCCCTGATACACGCGTACAAAAAAAGCTTGGTCCCATACATCATCCATCCTCCATCCACACTCCACGCGGCACCTAGTCGTGTTGGTTGCGTCTCTCTAGACGTCGACTGACTCGACATAGTGCTACACTCCATCGTCACCTCCACCCCCACCCCTTTATATATATACTACATATAGATATATATCTATAGCTACTATATTTACTTTCTATCTGTTAGCTTCCTTCTTAGTAAAAAGATAAAAAAAAAAGGTATAAAAGTGAAAAGATAATCTTTGATTTGCAGGTACCCCGTCTTGCAAGTAGCAAGGCGTGTTTTGAAACTCTGTTTTGGCTAAAAGCCAAGGACACAATTTTGAGGGTGTGCCTCAAGAACAAGGATTACCAGAAAAAAACCTAAATAAGAAAAATACCAAAAACACAATAAACGAACGAAAGAGACGCGTTTTAAGGAAAACGTAGAAACTCGACTTGAACCCCACTTCCCTGAGTTCGACCCTGGGCCTAAAAGTGACAAGATAAAATCAATTAGGCCAGGTTAAAAATTTTGTAAAGAGATGGTTAGGTCTGAATTAGGTTAACCACTATACACATTTCAACGATAAAAATATCATATTAACAACCTATTTGGGCCGACCCATCAGAAACACACAAGGAGCTTCTACCATGTTCTAATACCCTTTTTTCGCATCTTTAACCTAAGCTCCCCATCATTCCTCTATGCCAATTAATCCTCATTAGCCTAAACCTAAGCTCCACCTAATCACAACTACACCATGATTATATGCACAACTTTTTGGACCAAGCTTGACTACACCTTCCTTAAGTTGTGCACTCATTTAGACCAACTAGAACCTTCCAAAATGGTAGGAGTGCAACTCCTTATCTTAGGCCACACATTGCTTCTCACCAGAACCACACCTTGGTCCAAGCTCTATAAGAAGACCCCCTCCTATAGGTGTCACACCCTACTCTCCCATCCTATACTCTCCATGCAACACTACACTCAAGTTCTCTCCCATGCTTAATGGCCAAAGGCTATTAGCACCCTTGGTCTCTTGGTGCTCTTAGGTGAAGAGGATTAGACTGACAACACGGATATCCTCTCCCTCTCATTAGGCTCTAGTAGTCCCCATTAGGAGGACACCATCCTTCTCAAGCTTGTTTTCTTTTGTAGTAGCTAGCTTTTCATTTCAAGCAAATAATGTAATGTTTACATGATCTTTGAATGCAAGCAATTCCTATTCAACCTCTTTTTGTTATTGCTTTTGGTGTTTCTAGCATTTTGTTGCTTTTTTTCACAAATACTTATACACATCCTTCGTTCCATAGTCCACACACCATCACCATCACCATCACCATCACCCATGCCAAAACCACCTCCGCTACACATGCACCAACATCTACCATAACCATCACTTATCCTCCCCACATCCACCCCACCATCCTAAACATAACCCTCTTCATTAGACTCTAACATGGCCGTTTCATCACCCTACCATATAGGCCACCAAGAAGATACCTTTAAGAACCATACTATCAAATATTTTGTTACCATTCCGAACCAAAGCCCTAGCTACTAAGACACCCACACTACCCTAACCACCACATACCTCAACACAAACATCTAGATATGCTTATGATTGCATAGCATTCATGGGGCCTAATTTGACTAAATTAATGATACAATCTGTAAATAGTGCATTCATTACACGCATAACTGCATTGGTACATTCTTAACCCTAATTCTATCATTTTATGGTCTATTGAGTAATATTACCAATTTATCCATGTACAGTCATAAGTTGGGAGCAACATTGGGATTAAAGTGATGCAGTGAAGTCATTTATGCATTCTGAAGACAAGGAGAAGCAGCCAAAAATTAAAGGGAGGAAGAAGGAGACAAGAACATGTAATTTCAGGACAAACCCTGATCCTTCAAGACAACCCCATGTAGATCATTACCGATGTCCAAATATTTCCATTTACATATCCATTCACACTCCCATGCACCTTACACACACATGCACATGTTCACGCTCACATAAGTTATTTCATCTATACACATCTCAATTTATACAAATTACAAACATGACTATTAATGGTGCACATTTATATTACCTATATATATTTTTAACCTATTTTAAGCCTACGTGGACCGAGTAGTAGCTATTATATGATATTATTTTCTATTCCTACTTAGGCCCACACACACATACAACTCACCCATCTACACAAGCCCAAACACCATCCCAATCACCCACAGCTTAACCTAACCACACTTAACCCCCACGCCACCTTAAGCAACCACCTAAACTGACCTAAACCCATCCTTAATACCCCTCACCCCCTACACCAGCTCCCTTCCTTATCCACACTTTTGACCCACCTTGACATACACCCTCACCTTAGTGTGCACCTTAGGCTAGAATGTTCTATCATTAGGATGTACCCTAAAATAGGCCTCCTAACCTATTCCTATAGAGCACCACATCTTGGACCCCTCTCTATTAAAAGAGATAGGGACCTATACGCGTCCCTCCCTCCCCCCCATTTTCTCTCCATCCACTACCATCTTCTTCACCATAGCCTCCATGAGCTTCTACCTTGAGAGCTCCTTAACCAAGACCAATGGCTTCCCATGTGCGTACTTGGTCTTGGTTGTCTAGGAGAAGAGGAGATAGGCCTAGTGCCAAGGATTATCCTCCCCTCCCAATAGGTAATCTTGCCCACAATGGAGAGGACACCAATCTTCTTCCTCCATTCATTTTTTAATTTTGTTGCTAGTTTAGTTATTTAAATTACTTGCTCTTTACTTCCTTAGTAGATTAGATTTTCTTTCCAAGCATTTCAGTAATTGTGTTTTACCATATTTATTTGATTTCTAGTTTCTACATACTTTCACTTACTCTCTAATCTATCACACACACACGCCACCACCATCTTGGTCACTACTACCACCACCACTTTACATACTCACTCTCTACATCACTCACACTCCATGCCACCCTTTTTCACTTGAGCACACACACATACTCACTCACTACCACTAGCTCACACAATGCCCATTGACACAGCCACCTATTAGGACCACTTCCCAATCCCATTATCACCAACACACCATTAGAACCTTAGGTCCATGGCCGTACCCTCTCCCTAACATAGAGCTCACCAAGTAGACTACATAGAAAACACAACCCTAGAATAAACTCTACTCACTCCTAAATATAGGATCTTCATTTCCATATCATTAACCTTCACGATAGTGATCACCACCAACATAAGAACCAATGAGCACATTATCACCAACATAATTGAGCTTCTCAACCTAAATCACATCAGGGAGTTTGAGCACTTCATCCTACACTAAATGGCCTTTTACCTAATCATCATCACTGCCAACATCACCACCATCACTAGAGCTCTCCCATTTCCCGACTTCATCTCACACCTTTTCAAGGGTTATTGTCAATGCACTCATCGCATCAACCTTGTCATCTTTATTTATCTTTTGCTTGAGTGAGTAGAGTGTGTGCATGTAGATATTTATCTTCCAAGTTTTGTATAAGTGGCTCAATCCTCCACTAGTGTAATGGAGCTTGCTTTGATTCCAAGTTGTATTTTTTTATTTTTGTTGGAAGAAAAATATAGTTTAGCTCTCTTCACTTTTGCAAATTTATTCTTATTCAAAAAGCCAAAAAAATCACAAAATGGAAACCATAAAAATACTTCTCTCTATTTAGTTGGCATTTGTAAATACGTTTCTCACTCACTTTCGCAACTCAAAAAGCAAAACAAATATATAAACAAGAAAAGATAAAAACAATGGTAGTTAGTTAATCTCCCACTTTGATATTAAAAAAAAATCTTAAAAAAAAGGTAAGCACGTAATTAGTCTTAGGTTAGTTTCATTTTTGCTAAGAAAAGAAGTGAAGAAAAAAGAAAAAGTAAAAATTTCAGAAATAAAATAAATGAACTCAATTAGGCCCAACTTCATTTAGCCTCCAAGTGGGATCAACAAGGACTTATTTAACTTAATAAAACTCAAGTTCCATAATAAAAATAAATGACCTAGTGCTTAAGGGCGAAACATGCTACAACGACTTGTTTAAATTCAAATCTCGTAGCTTAATGCACTAGTTAGCTTAGCTAGTCCATCATTTTTGGCACCGTTGGCAAGGAGGCAATGGGCCTTGGTTTGTTCTTAGCCACTTTGTAAATATTAGTGCCTAATCATCTTTGCCTTGTTTCATTTTTGTTTTGTGTAGGTAATCGCAAAGGGAAACCCTCACACACATCTAAACGAGGTGAAGGCGAAAAGGTAAGTCCCCTTCCATCCTTATCTAAAATTTTTTCAAAAATAATTCAAATATTCAAACATAAAAAAATTTTAAAAAATATAATTTTTTTTAAAAAATTGACCTAAATTGGGCTACTCTACCTCATTTGGATTTCTATCAACATTTCTAGCCCACTCTTGCTTGTTTTGAGTTCAGACAAACTTCAAACCCTAACTTTGAAAATCACCCTAGGTTTGACCAAACTCCAAAAACTTCTAAAATCACATCATGAGATAGTTACAGTAATCAAATTTCATTTCCCACTATTTTTACCCAAAAATCCACATTGTAAAATTTTTAAACATTCCTACAGTAGGGGCCTCTCAGCACTGAAACAGAGATAGACTTAGTCTGCCTTTGTGAATTTACTATAGTTAGCACACTTATCCAAATCCTTTGAAATTAGTGGCATTGGAAAGATCTTGCAATCTACTATCTCTAATAAGTTTTGGAAAATTTTTGAAGGAGTGTAGCTAGATTGCTTGTCGAAAATTATTTGCAGGTGTCTGTTTGCTTATTCTTGACCCATCAAAACTGAAAAATCATTATAAAATCTTAAACCACTCTAAAATTTAGACAAAAATTGTTTTTGAGATCCTGATTGATAAAGGATTTAGTACCCCTTATCGAGACTTCATCTGATACTTATTCCACCTCACCCAAACAAGAACACACATTCAATCTGTTAGAAGCAGCAAAACACGAAGGTGCTCCAACAATAGGTTTTCATTTTTAGAGACCCTACCTTGCTTGTGCTTAAGCCCTTGGTTGAGACATTTCTAATAGGCATGAGTTTGAGAAGCCACCCTTGCATTGCTTGGGCTGCCTTGCTTATTTAAGTTAAAAGTGATTCACCTTCGCACCTACTAGCAACAACCTTTAGGGCCATTAGAATATTAGGAGTGTTCTAATTAAAAGCAATAACACAAACATTAGTGTTTGCATCCCTTAAGCTCCTTTCAAGGGACTAACAAGTGCAAGCAAACGAAAATGCATTAACTTTGGTCAAATCTATAAAACCCTAAGGTTAGTCTTTTGACTATCATCCTTTAGATTTAATCTCTTGACTTAAATTTCCTAAATCAAATCAGTTGTCTAAGACTGGGGAGTAGCGCCAAGTAGCTGTGATAAGAGAGTTTGAAGGAACCATATCTGTTTGGGGAAGAACCTTCCCTCTTATCCTTCCTTAATTAATCTGACCTAATTAGTTTGGAAAAGATAAGTTAAGACCTTAAGTCTCGTGGGTGATTAGTTGGAACCCTAATCTTGAACCATTGACTCCAAGGTTAACTAGTGTTGCACTCAACACTCTTTGATTGCCTTGCCCTTTGTATGCAAGGTAGGAGATCATTAAGACCTCAGTAATCTGGTCCCCTACAACAACATCGTAGGAGGCCACATCTGCTCCCCCAACCATTTCTATCTCTTTGTCTTCATCCTCCTCACCAATCATGGAGGAAGAAAAGCCTCAGATCGAAAATGATCCCGTCGCTCTAATTAGAGCACAACTTGCCGCATTTGAGCAGCATCACAAGGAATAAATGGACAAAATCTTAATAACCCTAGAGGATATGCAGAACCTGTGAGTACCTCTATTTTGATGCAGCAAAACATGCTATCTGCAAAGACTAATCTTTCAGGCCTCTCTCATGGATTAAAGCTAGAAGATTGCTGACTTCGTCTCATTGTCTTTTTATTTTTATTGAGTCTAGATTATCTTGTAAAGAACCTCAAAATAAGTTTCAAAAGATTTTTCGCATTTTACATTAAAAAATAAGTTTTTAGGGTAATTGATCGACCAAATAATAAAATTGATTGCCCAAATAGATTGATCGACCAACCAACTTAGTCAATCGATCAAAACAACCCATTTTAGCAAGTTGATAAATACACCTTTTATCAACCTTTTTGATCGATCATGGTAACGTCCAAAACTCATTTTAAATCTATTTTGTGTGGATTTTTCGTAGGTTTAGATGTTATATGTGTTGATCCTATTGATCTTGTGGACGCTTGAACTATTAGTAGTATTTGTGAGCAAATCAACCTGTGAAACTCTCATTTTTTTTCCAATCTATTCATGTTTGGTCGACCAAATTCCTTGGTTGATCGACCAAAAGTTGATTTTTCAAAACCTCGTCTGGTTTGTTTTTGATCGACCAATGACCATTTCAAGAACTTCAATGCACGTGCTTCCTCCTTGGGTTCTCACAATGATACTTTTGATAGATTTTTCATTATCGAGGCCACCCGTGAGCATTTCTCCATACTTGCCAAGCTTTCCCCCCACGTCGGTCGACCAATCGGTTTCTCATATTTTGAGACTATCTTTCTCGGAATCCATGAGAAGTTTGCTTATTACTAGATTCTTCACCTTTTTGAGTGGAGCTTTTATGCGGGTTCCAAGAGTAGTCGCATTCTTGGTGTTGAGTCCATGCCTTGTCACCTATTTTATGTCAATTTGAAGAATATAGGTAAGGGGTTCAACATTAAGCTTACCTCTAATGTCTACGGCATTGACGTTTTGATCAATGTGGATGTTATTTCTAAGATTCTTGGTTGTCCTTCTATTGGGCCTACTTTTCTTGAGCTCCACCAGTAGATACAGACTAAGTCAATTTGGGAGACCTTGCTCACTCCCACTCATTATGAGTTGGGTCATCCTACCAAGTCACCTTATTTTCATTGTCTTCCACATTTCCTGGATTAAGTCTTTTTGTGAAACTTTATGTCTAGATCTACCTACTTTGAGAACTGCCCTAGTATTATGCTCATCACTCTCTATGCCTTTCTCAAGAACAAGCGGTTCAACTAGAACCACTTGATTCTTTATTTGATGAGCAAGCACCCACCAGCTCCTTCTAGTTTGGGACAATCCTTTCTTACATCTTCCTACATTTTAATGTCCTAACGGATATTAACCATAAATAATTCATTACGAGAGTCTCCATTTTTAATAAGCTTACTTATACCAAGATGGAGCAAGCTCAGGGAGCCTATAGTGAGGATGCAAACCAACAGTAGCAGCAACCTCAAGAGCCAGATAGACCCTTTTCTACAGTATGTCCTCCTTTCTCACTGTATGAGCATTTCACCGTGACCTATCCTCCTCCATTGCGACATGCTTCGTCCTTCTACAATGAGGAGTGGGGCCTTCTCAACAGACCGCTTATAGGCAGGGACTACGTCAATATTCAGGACTTACTAATGGCATTTCTTTGATGATGCATCGACAGCGTGAGACAGACTTGGTGATGATGAGACATGGGCATCAGGTATCCAAATACCTGAATGCTTAAGGCCAGTTCTTGGATAGACTTGGAGAGTCTATTCATAGGATTCCACAACAGCTTCATAGGCCTCCTCGTTCTCGCCGATCTACTATAGTGCCTCCATCCTCAGTAGCACCCCCTCATCCTACTACAGCAGACACAAACTAGCAGGGTACACATCCTCGACGAACATCTAAGCAGCCGACGCCCACTTCATCAGCTCAGAGATGCCATTGCCTTGGCCGCCTGACTTCATCAGAGAGATCTAACTCGCTGGACCTAAAGTTGATACAGATCTTCAGAGCACAATGGACTCCTTTAAGGATTCTTTAAAGTAGTTATATTATTTTTTTGTTGCTACTTTTTGGCCTAGCATTATGGCTTGTTGTACTCTATTTTGGATAGATTTATCTTGCTCTGTTTATCTAGACTCATTTATATTGCTTTCTAGTTGTATGCATGGTTATATCTCTCTCAGCTGAATATTTCTCTCTTTAAATTGTATATTATAACTATTACTGCTTCAATTACATGTTTAAGAGGGAGATAATTAAAATTAATAGCTGCATGTTTACTTTTTGCTGAAACAAAAAGGAGGAGATATTATGCGTAACTCCTTATATTTCTATCTCTCTACATAATTATAAATTTGTTGTCATCAAAAAGGGAGAGAATGTAAGTGCCTCTATTTTGATGCACCAAAATTATGCTATCTTCAAGACTAAGTTTTCAAGACTCTCTCATTGATTAAAGCTAGAAGATTGTTTACTTCATCTCAGTATATTTTTATTTTTATTGAGTCTAGATTATCTTGTAAGGAACCACAAAAGAAGTTTCAAATGACTTTTCATATTTTGCATAAAAAAAATGTTTTTAGGGTAATTGATCGACCAAATGGATTGATCGACCAACCAGCTTAGTTAATTGATCAAAACAACCAATTTTAGGAATTTGATAATTGTACCTTTGATAGACTGATGAGAACCTCATCATGAACCCTAACTAGCACATTTTAACCTAATAAAGTGAACAAAAGCTCCTTCATAACCTAAGGGAAGGCCTAATTCAGGGAATTGTTAATCTGAGAATAGAACATGACACTAGGAGCAAAACCGTAATTTTACCATTGTAGTGCATCAACAGGATTTCTAAGGGCTATACATAGGTCAAGTGAACTTAATAAGAGAAAAAGTGGGATGGTTTGATCAGAAAACGGTTATGGCAAAATCTAGGAATTAAATGATATTCTGTAACCCTAAAACAAACCCATTTTAATTCACAAAGTTTCAGGCAAGATGAAAATCAACTAAACCCTATAAAATTCATGGAAAATTATCCCCTAGGGTTTAGCACCTTCAATTTGGCCTTTGGAACCTGTTTTGACCTAGATTGGGGTCCATACCCAATTTTTGACCAAATTTAGGTTTTTATGCAAAATGTCCAGTCAAACATGGTAAAACCTAAAATACGACTTCACCATTGGATTCCTTAGGTCAAAGTTAGGGTTGTACCAAAATTTAGACCTAAGGGAAGGTCGTCTTGACCTACTTTGCAATTTGGTCCCCAAAAATTACTTTCTGACCCTTAGCTTTTTGAAACCCTTGCAATTACCCCCTCAGCTTTCTCATCTTTTTCTTCACTTCGATCCCTCTACCATCCGCAACTGATGCCATACCTCCGGCAACTTCACGCAGAGGTTTGCGCCTCACCTGCATGTGGAGCTACCCCCAGACTTGAAAGGGGAGCTCCCTGCGGAGCCCCCTACCGCATGGGTGGCTCCCCATGCCCTGAAACCCACCATACCTCTCGTGCGAATGTGCGAGAGGTATGGGTGTCCGATGAACATCCCTCCGGCGTGACTTTCCCACCGCTCTCGCACGCCTCCCGACCGGCCTTTGCCTATTTAAGGAGCAGCACACCACGCCGCATCATTCAAGCTCGATTTGGCCTGAGATCCCCCTCCAATTTGTCTCGTCCCAACTCCGACGGACAGCCAGAGCTTCTGGCAACTCCTCCTCCCCTCTCTCGTCGCTTTGCCACCATACCAGTGGCAAATCTTGTTCCACCATCCTCTGCCGTGCCTCGCCGTAGCAGCGGGCACCCTCCAACCCCTCTTCCTCGTAGCCATTCTCTCCCCCTGGCACCTTCGTCTTCGGCGACGACAGTAGCAGCTACTCGCCATCAGCCGTCCCCCTTCACTCTGGACTCGATTAGATGAGCTTCCCTCACTCTCCTTTTTATTTCACCTCTATTAATTCGTTGTTTTGACCCCTCGACACCATAGTCCACCATCACCCTCTCCACCTCCGACCACTAACTCTAGCGAGGCCATTCCACGACCACAGACTGTTCCACCCCTCGCCAACCAGTCCCTAAGCTTTTCCACCTCCAACTGATAATCTCTCGCCCTTCCACTCACAGCGCCACCCACTATTTCCTTCCCTCGAACACACCCACCTACTTGCACACAATGTGCCCTAGGCACACACACACAGCAGCCCTCACACCACACTGACCCCCAGGCCACCTTTGCCACTCCTTGGTGAAGCTCCCCAAAGTATCTGACAGGGCTACAAGGCCGTGATCGTGATTTCCGGGTTACGATCACCTCCGCCATTGACGTCGAGCTTGGAGCTAGCTTGCAAGCAGCTCCAGATCTTCCCAGCCCCAGGTCACGAGCCCAAGTTGTGCAGAATCCCCTCGTGCATTTGACCAGGTCCTCAATTGGCATCAGGGGCCTCAGTTGTAGTTGGAATTGAACACGCCATCTGCTGTGGACATGCAGGCAGAAGCGGGTGGGACTTTAGTCCCACCTCATCATTTTTCGAGCGAGCGCAGGCACTTAAATTGAAAAACTGTATAGGCCTATCGCCTTGAAACCACGGGATGAGGTCCCACTCACCTTCTCCCGCCTCATCCGTGACCCGACCTCCGTGGACCTGGCGTGACCTATTTACCTCACCCTGCACTCCTCTCCCACCATCGTGGTCCCAGAGGACATTAACAGACTCTGGGAGAGCGAACCTGAGAGAGAAATAGAGAGAGAAATGCGGGAAGGATAAGGGTTGGTTTTGCTTAACCGTGTACCAGTGTAGGGAAGAATAAGAAGAAGAGGAAGAGGAGAAGAAGAGGCCAACTACGAGAGAAGAAGAGGTTGAGGACTTAGCCGTAGGAGCAGGAAGCTGAAGAAGAAGAAGGCACTGTGTAGAAGGAAAGGAAGAAAAAGAAGAAGGCAGAAGAAGGAGGGAGCTGCCGCAAAGAGAAAGGCCAAGCAGAAAGAAAAAGAAGAGAAGAAGAAGAAGCCAAGGAGAAGAAGCAGCAGCAGCAGCCAAAGAGAAGAAAGGAAGAAGAAGAAAGAAGATGGGCACTGTAGTAGTTACCATTTAAGGCATCTGATTCCTAGAATCTGATGTCTGAGGATAGAAAAAAAAAGACAAGAGAGAGAGCAAAGAAGAAGGAGAGAAAAGAAGAAAAAGAGAAATTCTACTTTTAGTCTCTACATTTTTTGTAAAATATTACAGTATTGTAAATTATGATTTTTTCTGCTTCTAAAACCATATTTGCCCCCTGAGTTTGACCTCGGAACATTTTAAAAATTTTGAGTAATAAAAACAAGTTAAATTGATGAACCAATCGTCATCATCGAGCATGTAGGTTAACTAACCGACCAATCATTGATCGATCAAATAACTAGTTTGACTAACTAAAACTTATTTTGATTGACCAAACTTCCTTACTTGATCAACCAATTTAACTTTCTTTTATGGTCGATTTGTTAGTATAAACAGAGGTCATACGTAGCCTTTTTAAAACACACTTTCAAAGAAGAAATCCATCTAGAAAAAGAGCTCTCATGCTTTCCCTTTAAGTGCTTCTACACTTTTGCATTCACTCTTTCCAAAGCATGTTGATTCAAACCTCCGCTAAAATCTGGTTTGACTTTCCTTGAGATTCCATAGGATTATATTATTTTTATATTACTTGCTTTAAGTATGGATCCTAAGCTATTGGGAAAGATCCGTTGTTATTGTTGTTATGCTTCTCTTCAGTTTGTAAAGAGAAGGGACAATTGTAAGAGGTTGTGCCACCCTTGTTTCAAGTGGTGCATTAGTGGATTGACTAGTCTTGACTAGCCAGGAAAATCCTAAGCTAAGAGGATTAGGTAGTGATTTTCACCCAGGAAGAGTTTCACTATAAATCCAGGTGTCTTTTGTTCTTGAATTTTTGTGGTTTAAATTGTCTTCGCTAATATTATATTTAAGTTTATAAAAGGCGATACTATTCACCCCTCCCCTTTAGTAACCATTAAGATACGTAGGCAATCTCAGAACCTGCCTTAGGGTGAACAATAAAGACAGCTGAGAGACTTCTATAATCCAGTTGTACTCTACTTGAGACCATTAGTCAAGGTGCCTACTAAGGGAGATGTTTTTTAGCTTAAGTTTAATGTTTTAAGTCTGATCCAGACTTATTTTCATGCTAACTCCCATGAAAACTAGTTCCAACACCTAGAAGATCTTGGACATATTGCAAAAATAGTCAGTCCCCAGAATGTGGACCTTAGCATGGTAATGATGTAGCTCTTTCCCTTTTCTTTAAGGGATAAAGCTTCCTATTGGTTCAAATCCATAGGATGACAAATCAACTCATGGGAAGAGCTCTTATCTGAGTTCTTGAAAAAATTCTTTCCTATAGGATGAACAAATGCCATAGGCATTGTTTATATGAAATCGTCGATGTTTAAGATATGCGTCGTAGTATAGTTGACAAAATTGCGAAAAACAATTAAATTTATAAAACTTAGATTCAAAAAAGAGTCCGAGGTCGTTCGCAGGGAGCAATCATGCAATTTAATTCACCAATCACAATTTATCAAGAGAATATGCAATTGAAATCAATAAGATGCTCAAAATGATATTTCAATAAGAACTAGAAGAACAGTGCAAAAAGATCGGGCTAAAATGGTGATTTGAATCACCAAATTAACCCTTAAGTTTAAGCTACAAATACTCAGATAAATGAGCAGTAAATCACAACCATTAAGCCACGTCAGTCAAGTACTCAAATATTCCCATAGCAACTAGCAAAACTAATCTTAGATGATAGGGCAAGCTTCCAAATGCCTTATCAGAAGAAACTCAAGGGCCTCGCAACAGCTCAAGGCTCTCACTCTCAAGAGCCTTTGAAGTAGCATAGTAGAAATTGACCAGAGGCTCAAGGGCCTCTTCGGAAATCTCGCCTAGTATAGAGAGTTGGGGGGGAAGAATCTCAAGGTAGAGCAAAACCCACCCCCTTTTCTCTCAGAATCTCTTTTTTTTCTTTTCTTCACAGCTCAGATAGACCGAACCCAGGTAACCAGGTAAAAGGATCCACCACCCACACCTACATGGCATGAGTACAGGCAACAGCATGGACAAATGCATGTGTTCGGGTGTGCATGGGGGACATCACCCCCATGCGTTCAAGGCAAAGGGCCAAGGAGAGCATTGCATATTATACAGCTTCACCGCATCGGTCTTCTAAGATGTGGGACTAATCCCACAAAGCTTTCTTCACGTGTGAGCTATAGGAAGTGAAAGATCCAATTGTGGGCAATGGATTAGCTAGTAGCTTCAATTGGCTACCTGGAAGACTTCTTGGAGCTGGGCCGTAGCACTTGGGAGTATCAACGAGGAGGAACTTGGCTTGAAGATGTTGGATGGACCTAGAGAAGGTGTTGGCAACGACAGAGCTCCAGTGCCAACCTGAAGTAGAGAATAAGGCCTCGCGGCCACGTCAAAATCTTTCAAGAGGGTTGCTTGTGTACAACAAATGTGTTGGTGGTGGTTACATGCAGTGAGATAGCATGTGGAGTTGGGGCAAAGTCGAGGAGGGTGTGCAGATGAAATAATGTTCGGTGAGGTGATTGAGGGTGTAATCCCCTCAATTTCTTGAGTGCTTTTAGTGGGTGTGAGGTGGCAAAGGTTTTGGGAGAAGTGGTGAGTGATTTGGTGTGATGTGGAGTGCAGGTCACACCAGAGGTACATCGAACATGGGGAAGATGGTGGCGTTGAGGGCATGTCGGCAGTCGAAGTAGGAGAGAAAAGAGTTAGGAAGGCTTAGGGGAAGGAGAGGAAGAGAACAAGGGAAGCTACAAATGAAGAGGAATTGGAGGCGATGCCGGCTGTGATTGGTCAGTGCCGAAGGTGAAAGATACTCTAAGAAGAGGGACGGCGATGTCTGAAGGGGGATGGCACCTCTTGCAGGTGTGGCGAGATGCGGAGGATGGAGAGGAAGGACCTGTTGCTTATGGTATGTGGCAGCAAGTGAAGAGGTCGGAGGAAGAGGGTCACCAAAGATGAGTTTGGAGTTGATCGGAGAGAGAGCAAGAAGGGTTTTCTTGGGCCAAAAACTCGCTAAGGAGCTCGATTTCTCAAGAGGGACCTATTTAAAGGCCTCAAAAGGTGTTCCGAGTAAGGTAAGAGGCTTGGAAAATTCGTAAACTTAAGGAAAAGGATCCTTGAGATTGTGAGCGTTTGCATGAGGATTCTAGAGTGAATCAAGGTCCAAGACTTGGTCCAATTGATAGAGGATCTCTCAAGGATTCTTCCTTTTAATTTTGGGAGGATTTGGCTAAGAATCGAGTGAGAAAACCTCACTCGAATCTCAGCGGAGGAGCTCTATTCACACCAATGGCAGTATGGACCTTTTTGAAAAAATGATGATAAAGTTAGGGACCTGATCGCAAATATTTTAAAAGTTGAGGGGCTAAATGTAAGAAAAAGAGTTAAAATGGACTGAAATACAAACTAGGTGAAGATGGACTTTGAATGGGCCAAAATTTTGGTAGCATGCTAATTTGGACCCAAGGAATCTAATGGCAAAGTCGGATTTCAGTTTTTACCAAGTTTGGCTAGGTAATTTGTATAGAAACCCAAATTAGGGTAGAATTCTGTTTACAACTCTTTTCAAGGTCAAAATGGGTTCAAATGGTCAAACAAAAGATACCAAACCCTTCAGAATATTTTTATATGAATTCTAGAAGGTTTAGATTATTTTTATCCTAATCAAGACCTCTTTAATTCAAGTGGGTCTGAAATTTGGGTTTTCGGTGTTGTTTTGGTTCTTGAAATGCATAAACCCCGTTTTTGTCTACATGGATTCCTTATTAGACTTTAATGATCACGTAACCTATAACTAACCCCTGATAAAACCCGTGGTTATTCTATGTTCATGATATGCTATTAAAATTACAGAATTAATCGTAGTTTCCTGTTTCAGATGGGGAACATCATAGTGGGTTGAAGGTCCTGCGAAATTTGAATTCTCCTTTGGGTGAGAAGCTCCGGCGAGGATGGCTGGCCTCCTGAGGGGCCCTGATTCTTGCACTGATGGCTTTGATGGATGGGCAGTATGGTGCTCGTAGTCTTGGCATAGGAATACGTGTGGCACCCGGGTTTCTGATGGAGTTAGGATTGTGGATAGCAGGGTCTATCAAGGTGGTTGGGGCCGAAGTCAAAGGGAGGTGATTTGTTTCAGATGTCGGCTTTGGGGGCACCTAGTGGCGACCTGTCGGCGGCCATTGCTTTGTCTTGCTTGTGGAGGCTTTGGCCACAAGTGGGACGCCTGTCTGGCGACTTGCAGTGGTTCTGGGGGCAGGCTGTGCATTGCACCTTCGCTTCCTAGGGGGCACCGCAGATGCCTCTTCCACCCCCCCTTCAACTCTAGGGGGGCACACTATGGATGTGGAGATTCCCCTGACCGAGGATGTTAAGGCAGCAGAGCTGGTATTGCGTGGTGCTTTGATTGGGGAAGTGATGTTGGGTACTCTTTCTCTAGACAGAGTTCGGCAATTGGTGAGATCTCTTCCCTTATCAACTGATGCTTGGAAAATTACAGTTATCTCTCCGTCGTGGTTTGTGCGTTTTGATGTGGGTGCGGTAGATGTAGAGAACAACTATTTTCAAACTAGCAAATTGGGTGGGTTATCAGTGATCTGGCGGCTGGTATCCCCCTTTGATGGTTTTTTGCCTCAGCATCCTCCTCAAAGAGCAGCTTCCAAGTCTGGTTCTCTTGAGATCAGAGGTCTACCTTTGCATCTAAGGTCTAGGAAGGTGGTGGAAAATATGGTCACCGGGTTTGCATCTGTGGCTGAGGATGTTGATGTTGGTCTGACTGAAGGAGATGCCAGTGCTCTGAAAGTGAAGGTGAATGTCTTCAGGACTGGCTCCATCCTGGATAAACTGATTCTCAGATGTGGGGGCAGCTCCTGGATGCTCCTATTAAACTTTCATGTGGAAAATAGGGAGGTGGAGTCAAGTCATCGCCCCCCCTCTTATGCTGAGGTGCTGAAAACCAAAGCTCCTTCCTTGCAACCAAACTATGTTAGTTAGGTGGTGATGGCAGAACACACTAAAAGTATGGAATTCGTAGATGGGGTGGGGAGCTTGAGAGTTGAGGAGATGAGGACTGAAACGCTGGAGGATGTAGCTGGAGTACCTCTAATCTAAGAGGGAGCTACAGAGGTGGCTAAAGAAGGGGTGGAAGTAAATGTGATTAATGAAGCAATGGTTGAGGACCTGAAATCCCTTCCTAGTGATCCTACTGATTCTGTTCTGATGGATTCCTCTATGAATTCCTTTGACTTGCAGAATTGCTCTCCTGTGGCTGATGTAGTGCACTTGATGTCTAAGACTCCTTCTACTGCTAGGATTGGGAAACCCCCCTACAAGCTGAGGCTAAGAAGGCACACTCCTACACAAAAGTTGATGAATCTATCATTGCAGCTGTGATGAAGGTTGGCAAAGCATCTGCAGCTAAGAAGGGGACAGAATTGACCCCCAAATGAGGATTCTTACCTGGAATGTGCGTGGGCTGCGCGATAGAAGTAGGAGGGGGTCTTTGCATAGATATCTACGAGAATGGGAGATTGATTGTGCCATCCTCCAAGAGACACACATTGATAGTGATTTTGATAGAGCATGGGTAGAGATGAGAGCTGGTCTTGCAAATGACCTTGTGGTGATCAATTCCAGTGGCAGATCTTGGTGAATTGCCATCTGGTAAAAGAAGCATCTACTGTGTTTGCAGGAGGTTTCTGTGGCTAGGCATCTTTTGACTTGCAGATTCAAGAGAGGCCAGGGGAACAATATTTTCTTTGTGACAAGCGTGTATGGTCCAAATGACACTAGTAGGAGGCAGGAGTTGTGGGGGGATTGGAGCTTGGCTGCAGATTTTGTACATGGGGGGGTTTGGCTTGTTGGAGGGGAGTTCATTTGTACTTTGGTAGGGAGTGACAGACCCAATGGGGTGGTGGACAACTCTACCACTGGTTTCCAATTGATGGTCCAGTCCTTGGGACTATGTGAGTTCCCTTCTTCAGGTGTTGAATTCACTTGGAGGAATGGTAATGGGCTCATGTCCAAGATTGACAAGTTTTTTAGCAATGCTGAGCTAATGAATCTCTTCCAGATGTCCTTTGTTTGTGGTCTTGAACGTCCCTTCTCTGACCATACACCCTTAGTATGGGACAATGGTGAATAGGTGTTGGCTGGTTCCTATTTCAAATTTAGGAAGTCATGGCTGAGGGAGCCAGGTTTCAGAGACATGTTTGCTAGCTGGTGGAGGACACAATAAGAAGAAGGCACGGCTACCTTCAGATTGGCTTCCAAGATTGTGGCTTTGAAAGGTATGCTGAAGGAATATGGGGATATTGTCTCTATCCTTAGACATCAAAAGCATCGAGAAGCTTTGCTGAAGATTCAAGAACTAGATACCAAGGAAGCTGTGGCTCAGGTGTCTGAGCTGGACATTGCAGATAGAAAGAGGTGGTAGGAGGTGGTGATTGAAGAAGACCTGAAACTGGAGATGGATTGGAGGGAACGATCGAGGCAACTGTGGCTAAGTGAAGGGGATGCAAACACTAAATTTTTTCACTTAGCTGCCAGTTCTAGGAGAACTAATCTAATCTCTTCAATTGTTAGAGAGGGGCAGAGAATTACCTCCATCTCTGATATCAGATTTGAGGCTACAAAGTATTTCAAGGAATCTTCAAGAGCAGCAGGTAGGGGCAGTTGGAGGATGGTAGCCAGTGATTTACCCAAAATCACTGAGGCTCAGAGTTCCAGCCTGATTGAACCCATGTTTGAAGCTGATGTCTTGAAGGCCATTAAGGAACTCAATTGCGAAGGATCGCCTGGTCCTGATGGAATCCAAGTTTTCTTCTACAAAGAATTATGGGACATTGTGGGCAATGAGGTTATGGAAATGATTAGAGTTTGAGAGTGGCAATTTTTGCTTTGAAAGAATAAATAGATCCTATCTATTTCTTTTTCCAAAGACCCCGGGTGCTGAATCTTTTCAGGAGTTTAGACCTATTGCCCTCTCTAATTCTTTGTACTTGGTGATTGGCAAGGTCCTAGCCAATAGAATGAGGCCTATTTTGCAAGATTTGATCCATCCTGCTCAATCAGCCTTCCTCCCTGGCAAATCTTACAAGAATCTTTTATCATGGCCCAAGAGATGGTTTGTGGTTGGCATAAGAGAAAATGCAAGGCCTTCCTTTGGAAGGTTGACTTTCGTAAAGCTTATGACTCAATCAGCTGGCCTTATCTGTGGGAGGTGCTCAAAAGAAGGGCTTTCCTTCTACTTGGATCCATTGGGTGAAAAGATGTATCACCACTGCCTCCTTCACCCCTCTGATAAATGGAAAGCCCTGTGGTTCGTGGATTCAACCCCAATGTGGTATCAGGCAAGGATGTCCCCTAGCTCCCCTGATTTTCAATTTGGCAGTTGACATCCTGACTTGGTATGCTTGTAAGCTTGCTGAAGCTGGTCTTATTGGAGGATATTCCTTATCGTGCAGGAGTAATCTGGCTCCCATTCTTTAGTATGCAGATGATACTATCTTTTTTGTTGAAGGGTCTATGGATGAAGCATTGGCTCTACATCATATGATTAATATCTTTGGTGAGCTCTCTGGCTTGAGGTTGAATAGGGATAAGTCTAGTTTGGTCTGCTTTAGCTTACCTGAGGAGGAGCAAGGTGCGTTAGTAGCTATTTTGATGACTCCCCGCATCAGTCTTCTCATCAGATATCTAGGGCTGCCTTTGAGATGTTCTAGGATGAAGAAGAGTGATTGGAGCTGCCTTTTCGACAAGATTTCAGTGAAATTAGATGGATGGCATAGCAGTTTCCTTTCTAAAGGTGGAAGACTTATCTTACTCAACTCGGTGATCACCTCCATCCCTATTTTCTACTTTTCCATATTTAGAGCACCTAACTCCATTTGGAAAAGGTTGGATGTGATGAGGAAGAGGTTCTTTTGGAAGGGGGCTAGACATGAGGGTAGATTCTTGCAGCCACTCAATTGGGATCAGATTTGTTATCCAAAAGAGAGGGGTGGTCATGGGATTAAATCCCTGAAACACTTTAATGATGCCTTGCAACTTAAATGGGCTGTTAAACTTTTGTAAGGAGATCTGAAGCCATGGACTACCCTGATTAGAGACAGATATGGTGCATCCAACAACATGCTATCCAAACTTCAGCCCAGCTGTCCTTCTCCTTTCTGGAAGTCAGTGACAAGGGCATTGGCTGATCATTTCCATCTACTGTAGGCGTCACTTGGAGATGGCAGGTCCTTTAGTTTCTGGAAGGAGGGGTGGTCTGGACTGGGTGTCTTGAAGGAGCTCTACCAAAGAGCTTATGTTGCAGCATCTGACAAGGATGCCACTGCCGGCAGAATCTGGTCCTGCAGCAGCAGCAACTGGAATCTGACTGATGATGAATCCAGCAGGAGAGCTACTTGACTGCGGGAAGAAAGGAGAAGGCTAACTTCCGACCTTGAGAGCTTCAAACCTAGGCCTGGAGTGGAGGACAATACCTTTGGGAGGGGATTTATAATGTCCAATCTGGCTATAACAGAATTTTGAGCCTTGAAGATGGTTGGAGATGTGATTCCATTGACAAGAAGATATGGTTGTTAAAAATTCCTCTCAAGGTATAGATATTTCTTTGGTTATGTAGGAGAGATTGATTGATCACAAGTGACCTGCACCACAAAAGGTTGGGAACAGATTACCATGTCTGCTTTTTGTGTGAGATGAATACTGACATTGTAAATCACCTCTTTTCTTCTTTCCTTGTCACTGATGCTATTTGGAGAAAGACATGTCAGGAGCCATTACCAGAGTGGGATTCTATCTGGCATGGGTTTGGTGTGAGAGGGAAGCCACTATGTGGTGTATTTGGAAGGCAAGAAATGAGAGACTACTTCAGGAGAGGCCGGTATGCTATGAAGGTATTGTAAGAGAGTGTTGGTCCCTCATACACTTTTGGGGATCTCTTTTGTAATTTCTCTTACATGTTTATATAATATACTGCTCTAGACTGCTATCGTAAGATGATAGCTTTCCTTTCTGTCTCAAAAAGAAAAAAAACCCTCAGATGGTTATGTAGGAGAATTTATCTTTCAATCCTGACTAAAAGTGTCTAGTTAGGGCCCATGATGGTGTTCCCGTCATACCCCCATGCCTAGCTTTTGCTAGTCCCTTAACAAAAAATCCTATGGATCAAATCAGGTCTCTAGGTCGGATGTAACCATTAGGATGCCTTACTAAGCTGCATCTCTAGAAATAGATCAAAATACCAATAATAGGCCTAAAGGTAATTAAGTACTATCCAAGATCCAGACCTGACCAACTTTAGCCTAGGTTTGTTACAAAGGTTTCTAAGTCCCGCAAAAACTGGCTAGAGGTTCGTTGACCCCAAGATTAAAGCACCCATGCGTAAACATGTCTATGTTCAGTTTGCTAGTGCAATTTTGTAAGAGAGAGATAGTGAACAATTTTTCATTTTGAGAGTTTCTCTCTCTTTTCATTTTATATTTCCCTAAATCCAACCTTGAATTGGACCTAAACACAGTCTATATCGGATTCCTTATCTCTACCATCAATCCTTGAAGGGTCTCTGGCTTTCAATGCTTCAGGATAGCACCGCCCATGGCAACCCCCAGAACCCTAACTTTTCATACTGTGAGACAGTGTCACCCATGGTGTTTTGTAGCTAAATTTAGGCCCTGGTAATTGACATTTCAGGATAATACCGAACATGGCACCTGAACCAGCACAAGGTGCTTAGATGCACCCAGCAGGATATTTAGATATCCTATGAGACATGCACAGAGGAGACGATATGTTATTATGCATCTTCGAAGGGAATTTCCCACCTCTCTGTGTCAAGAACTTGTCCAATCAACTTGTGTTATCGAGCTGCTCCTAAGTTAGATCTTCGGAATGATTTTTCATAATAGAACACTTTTGGCATAATTTTCTTTATTTAGTGCACTGAACCAGACTTAGTGTATGATTTTGGGTGCTTAGGTTAGCAAGACTCGCAAACCAAAGGGTAGGTAATGGGGCTGAATAATCCCTAAGCCTTAGAACTACTACATCAGCCTCGCACTGTCCTCAACCTCTTGTGGACTAATTTGAATCTTAATAAATACGTGAGTGTTTAAATCCTGAAATAGATCGAAGAGGCGTAAGATCAATACTCGTCACTAATCTTTTACGTTTTAGCCTTCCAGGTGTTAATTCATCATCTGATCCAACCTAGAAGTTAGGTAAGTTCCATACTCAATTTTAAGGGACTATCTCATTTTCTTTTCTTTTTTATTACTCCATTTTCTCTTTCTTTTTCTTTTCTTCCCTTCTCTTCTTTTCATTCAGCTCGAATTGACCTCTCCTTTCCTATCTTTTTTTATTTTGCTTATGAAGCCCCTCCATGAATTGATTTTCACAGCATTTTACACTTTAATACCCCCCCATGCCTAAGATTTACAGTGTCTTAATTGTAAATTAGGTGGTTTCGAGTTCAATTCAGATCGTACATTAGAGCAGGTGGGTGGTGAATAGGTCGGAATGACTATTGCGGACAATTTCAAACTCTGATACAACTATCAAAGGTTGAGTCAGCTATTCTAATGGATAAACACTAAAGTGGAATATGATTTCAACAATGAGATAGGTTAGAAGGGTTTCTGGTTTTTCAAAGATGACGGGTTGCCTCCTGTTAAGAGCTAAGTTTAACCCATCGGCTGGGCACAAGGAGCTCAAAAGGATATGTCAACTGTTGGATTATGATGAGTGATAGGGGAAAATATGTGATCATGGTAGATGAGAATCAGATGACCACAAATGAGTATCAAATTATGATGAAGAATCATTCAGAAGGTCTATGATATGGGTCAAGTTGATTCATTTTTGTGTGGCTCTTATGGAGTTTCTATGGAGGAATCACTCGGAAGATGTAGTGATCATGGGGTTTTGAAGTAAGATCGTCATGAGTCCAGGATCCAATAGAGGTGAATCTAGCAAGCATATCCCAGATGTGTGGTTCCTTTTGTGTAATGTGACCTAATTTATCCTTTTCTCATGAGTCATCTTGATTTTTCTCTATTGGGTGTAAGATCAATTCCTCAAAAAATGACTTGAAGATTGGGTCATTTAATGATTCTTCTCTATAGTTTTCATCCCAATCAAAAGTGAATGTCTAGAGAGTGCCTTTTCGATCATCCAATTCGAAATCTGCAAAGGATTCATACTCTGGGTTGTGGTCACTCTTGGTATCTACCATACCAAATTCTTGGAGATCCTCAAAATAATCATCATAATAAAATGTCTCCAGATCCATGGAATAAAAATTGGAATCCCGTCGATTGTTATCCTATTCCCCGAATCCATGTGTATCTCCTTAAGATCAAAGGTGAAAGCCTCTACTACTCTCAATTCGCTGGAATCATGTTTGGCTAAATCGAGATCCTCCATCATGTGGAAAACATCCAGTTCTAGCTCTAGGTTTTCTACTACCTAAACGGTCATGGGATCCTAAATCAAACCTAGTTGTTCTATGGATCATTTTCCTTTTCCTTCAGATAATGCCTCGAAAATATTGATCTCAGTTTGCTTATCTCTAGAGGCAATTATCATGTGCCCTAATTTGCAATTGATTATGGGATCTCAGTTTGCTTATCTATAGAGGCAATTATCAGGTGCCCTGATTTACAATTGATTATGGCTCCTACAATAGCCAAGAAAGGTCTCCCCAAAATCAATGGCATATCTTGAAATTGTTGTGGCACATCCATGTCAAGAACAAGAAAATCAGCTAAGTAGCTAAAATCCTTGACTCTAACTAGCTACCACATCCTCTACCTACCCAATCAGGGTCATTACAGTTCGGTCAGCTAATTGCAAGGTAACATCAATGTGTTTTAGCTGTCCAATCCATAGTTTCTCAAATAGGGCGATTGGGATTAGGTTGACTGAAGCGCCAATATCCAGTATAATCCACTTGAAATTTGTACCACCGATCTTGCAGGGGAACAACAGGGTGCCTGGATCAGATTTCTTAGGAGGTAGACTGTTTTGGATTATGGCACTCACACTTTCAGACAGTACTACCTTCCCTTGTGATGATCAGATTTCTTCCACCTCTTTTTTGAATAAGCCAGGTGAGGTGGGATTAAGAGTGAGGATATCAAGTAATGCGATAGTGATTTGTGCATTCCTCAATGGTCTCGTTACCTCAGATTTCAACAGTCCTCTAGTTTGGAGGTGGGATAAGATCTAGGATAGGGGAATGGATTGGCTATTTTGGGGGACGGGTTTCTGATTCCACATCTTGGTTTTGTCCTTGACCTTGCTATTGTTTAACGGGCTATCGAGGAATTTTAAATTGTTTCATTGTATCAAGGCCTCAATCGCTAGAAAATAATTAAATTTATAACTCAGAATCAAAGGAGTCAGAGGTTGAAGACAGGGAGCAAATAATGGAATTCACAACATTAATCTTGATTGGAAATGAATGTGCATAATAAACAAAGCACAATAAAGATATTCAATGAATCAATCACTCAGAAATATATTCAATAAGAACCAATGTATGATGGAGTAAAAAGGAAAGAGAATCAAAACAATGGTGATTTGAATCACCATAGATATCCTCTTAATTTAAGTATGCATTCAATTACTCAATTATTCCAATTAGAATTTAATTGTAAACTATAGTACTAAAATCATTCAACAGTAACTCTAATCAACCATCAAATAGTGCCACAGTGTTCACAACCAAATTAGACGAAGGCTTTCTCTTTCAAACAACTTAACAGTACAAGCACAAGGCTCTTAGAAACCTTTTCTTCTTTCTCCCTTCTTCTTCTTAAGGTTTCATCTCATTCACAAGCCTTCTCTTCTTCTTTAGAACCTTCCCATCCAAAGCCTTCCTCAAGCACAGAGGCATGACCTCTCTTCAGAAGCTAAGTGTCACACAGGGCCAAGGTCAAGCCCTCAAAGAGCAAAACCCTCCCCCACTCTCTCACAAATCCTTCCCTCCTCTCTTAACCTAGAGCTATTCGAATCAAATTATGGGTAAACGGGTAATTGGATCTGACTAGGGTCACCGAGCGTGGGTGATGACCGAGGAGTGCGTGAGAGGTGAGTGTGGGACCTCACCCCATGTTCTTGAGGCAACACAACTGAAGCACAAATTCCAAATATGTGTTGTAGATGCTTCTTCACTTCATGAGGTTGGATATCTTTGTCCCCCTCCTTCATACAGCAGCAACAGGAGGAAAAACCGTCAATTGAAGTTGTTGTCGGCACTGAGGTCTTCAATTGGCAACATAGCTG
Organism: Thalassia testudinum; assembly: GCA_037157565.1. Taxonomy (NCBI): domain Eukaryota; kingdom Viridiplantae; phylum Streptophyta; class Magnoliopsida; order Alismatales; family Hydrocharitaceae; genus Thalassia; species Thalassia testudinum. The sequence goes on from JAZHRO010000014.1 coordinate 116,392,171, forward strand.
GGTTCAGGATTCACTTTTGCAGCACCTGGGAGTGGTTGCATGGTTGGAACTTGTCGAAGCACTATAGTTGGAGCTGGGGATGAGGGCAGTGGCAGTAGAGGATGGTGATGACCTAAAACACAAATATGCAAGGATTTCAAAAGCTAGGGCCGTGTATGAGAGAGAAAGAGTTAGACTGGACAAAAATGTAAACTAGATTAAGAAGATCTCTGATTGGACCCAAATTTTGGTACAAACCTAATTTGGACTCAAGGAATCTGATGGTGAAGTTGGATTTTAGTTTGACCAAGTTTGACTAGGCAATTTACATAAAATCCAAATTAGGGCAACTTTCTATCTGAGACTCTATTTTAGGTCAAAATAAGTTCCAATAGCCAAATCAACTTTACCAAACCTTACGAAATATTTTTCTATAAATTTTAGAAGGTTTAGATGGTATTTATCGTAATTAAAACCTATGTTATTTAAGCAAGTCTGAAATTAGGGTTTTAGGAGCTGTATTAGTTCTCGAGGTGTGTGAAACCCTATTTCTATCTGCACGGACCCTCTTATTCTTTAGTGAACATTTGACCTTAGATTAACCCTAGGAAGCCCTGTGATTACTCTGCATTCTTGATTTGTTATTAAAACTGCAGAATTAACCCTTATTTAATGTATTCCTCTCATAATGGATATTCAGTGAATTATGACTCTCCAGTGCTTATGCAGGAGCGTTTACCTCTTGATTATGACTAATTAAGCTAGTTATGGCTCATGATAATGTTATCATCATACCCCCATTCCTAACTTTTGCTAGTACTTTAGCAAAATCTTATGGAAAGAACTAGAGTTCTAGACCATGCATTGATGTTTAGCTTCTTGATTTTTTCTACTCCTTAGAAATTAGGTCCGAATGCCAACAATAGTCCTAGAGGTACCAAGTATCAATCAAGATCCAGACCTGACCAACTTCATCCTAAGTCTGCAACGTAGGTTTCTAAGGCCCACAAAATCTACTAAGAGGTTCGTTGAACCTAGTGGTTAGGGCACCCGTGCATAGACGTAACATGTCCGGGTTCAACTTGCCAGTGCATTTTTTATAAGAGAGAGAGATTAAAGGATTTTAAATTTGAGAGTTTTCTCCCTTTTTCTTCTTAAATTTCCCTAGATCCAGCCTTTAATTGGCCCTAAACACAGTTTATATCGGATTCCTTGTCCCCACCATCAATCCTCAAAGGGTCCCTGGCAATCAATGCTTCGAGATAGCACCACCCATGGCAAACCCCAGAACCATGGCTTTTGACACTTCGAGATAATACCGCCTATGACATTTTGTAGCTAAATTCAGGCCTTGGTAATCGACATTTCGGGATAATCCCACTCATGGCAGCTGAACTAGCATAAGGTGCTTACATGCACCTGGTAAGATATTTTGATATCCTAGGAGACAAGCACCGAGGAAACGATATGTTATTACACATCTTCGAGGGGAATTTCATACATCTCCATACCAAGAACTCATCCAATCAACTTGTATTGTCAAGCCGCTCCTAAGCTAGATCTTCGAGATGGCTTTTCAAAATAGAACACTTTTGGTAGATTTTTTCTTTATTAAGCGCACTGAATCAGACCTAGTGTGTGATTTTGGGTGCTTAGGTTAGCAACTCCTGCAAACCAAAGGGTAGCCAATGGGGCTAGATAATCCCTAACCCTTAGACCTACTACATTAGCCTCACACTTTCCTCAACCTCTTGAGGATTAATCCAAATCTTAACAGATACATGAAAGTTTAAGCCCTAAAATAAGTCCAAGAGGCCTAAGATTAGCACTCATACTAATCTCCTTATCTTTTTGTCATTTCAGGACTTGATTTTTCCTTTTCTTTTTGATTAGGTCTATAACCTAAGTAGATTCCTTGATCAAGTGCTAATGACTATCACTTTTGTTTTTTATTTTTGCTCCTTTTTGACATTTGAATTCTCCTCTTTTCCACGTCAAGAGAGATTTGCAATTATTTCTCAAAATTTCCTCCCCTTTCTCTAATTTTTTTTTATTTTCATTTTTTAAATTTTTTCAACTTTTGAATATATATTTTTGTAAGAACCCTCAGAGAATTGAATTTCCATATGTCTGCACTTTATCAACCTCCCATGCCTAAGTCTTGCAATGTCATTGTAAACTAGGAGGTACCAAATCAGTTTATTCAAGGATTAGAATAGGATCAAGGGTGGGTGAATGGGTCAAGATGATTGTTGCAGACGATTTAAAGCTTTGATACATGTACCAAAGGTGGAGTCGGCTATTTCTAACTTTGAACTCCGGAGTGCAAAAGGAGTATAGCTCAAAAGGATGGTCAGAAGGGTCTCAGGTTTTTGGCATGGCGAGTTGCCTCCAGTTAAGCTCTAAATTCAATGCCTTCAGTAGAACAGAAGGTGGTCAAGGAGAAGGGGTGGTCAAATCAGAGGAATTTTGTAGAACGAGCACCTTGATAAGTAGCCTAGTTGGTCCAAGCAGGTGCTTGGTCAAATCAACAGGCTGATGATGTAGCCCAAACCCAATCAGTCTGGTGGGTTGATAAATGTGAATCAAAAGATATGGATCCCACCAGATACTTTAAGGCTGAAATTGATATGGAAATGAGAATCTACGGTTTGGCTGAGTCAGCTCAGCCTGGTCAGAGTAGGGATCCTCAAAAGAAAACAGAGTTGTAGAGGATGTAGGAACCCTATTGGTAGGATTAGAGAAAGTTATGAAGTAATTATCGATCTGATTAATGTTTGAAACCCAATCAAAAGATGGGGGAGAATCATATGCAACCAGATCAGAGAGAGGTTAATCAGAGCAGAAGTTGATTCCAGTGGTGAATCAGTGTTGAGATTGGATTTTGGAAGGTGCAATATGTGGATCAGAAGGTGTGGCTTTGATGATAACATCATCATCAGCCATAGATATCTTTAATTAGTCATAATCCATTGATAAATGCTCCTACATAACTACCAGAAGACTATAATTTACTATATATCCTTTCTGAGAGATTAACATAAAGCTAAGGTTAAAACTGCAATTTTACCATCATATCATAAATGTACAATAACCACGGGGTTTCTTGGAGGTTTATTAAAGGTTAAATGTTCATAAATGTCTAATAAGAGGGTCCGTGCAGACAGAAATGGGTTTTCATACATCTCGAGAATTAATGGACATTAGAAGCCCTAAAAATAGACTCGCTTACAAAATTTTTTTTACCTGGCCTACTTGATTTTATCTTGGTCACTTTTAGACCCAAGGTCGAACTCAGGGAAGTGGGATTAGAGGTGAATAAGTTTCTATGCCTGTCCTACAATGAATCTCTTCATTCGCTTATTATGTTTTTGGTGTTTTTCTATTTAAGATTTTTTTCTGATAATTTTTGTCCTTGAGGTACACCCTCAAAATCAGGTTCTTGGCTTTGAGCCAAATTAGGGTTCCAAAACTGGTCTTGCTATTCGCAATACTGAGTACTTGCAAGTCAAGGATTATCTTTTCTCTTTTGTATATTTTTTATCTTTTTAATGGTAGGAAAGAGAAATAGAAATAAGATAAATATAATATATATATATTATATATGTATATAGGGATGGGGGTGGAGGTGGAAATGGCGTGTGGCACGGTGTCGAGTTGATCATCGTCTAGGAAAACGCAACGAATAGGACGAAGTGTGGCGTGGAGTGTAGGACGCATGGGTGGAAGGTGTGTGCGGAGACACTTTCTGTACTTGTGTATCGGGGAATATCAGCAACTAGAGCAGATATTCCTGGGAGACAACGTGTGGTAGGTGTTATGAAAATATATATATATGTATATATATAAATATATATTTATATGTATATATATAGATAGGGTTATAATTATATAGGTATATATGTAGTTATATATATATATATATATGTATTTGTATATATATATATATGTAAGTATAAATACATATTTATAATTAGATGTATAGGTATGTATATATAACTATATAGATATATATATATATACATATATATTAATATATGTACATAGATATATATATATGTATATATGTATATAGATATATTAGTATAAGTATCTATGTATATAGATATATGTAGATAGATATATCTATATATATATATCTATTTATATCTATAGATATATCTATATATATGTATGAATATTTGTATATATATATATATGTATAAATATATGTGTACATATATATGTATATATACTTATACTTAGTTGTATTGGTAATAATATATGTATAGATATATGTATATATATGTATACATATATAAATATATATATATATATATATATATAAATATATATATATTTATATATATATAAGTATATAGTTGTGTACAAGTGAGTGAGTATGTGTACACGTGAGTGTGTACAAGTGAGGTGTGTGTGTGTGCGTGAGGTGTGCGTTTGTGAGAGAGAGAGAGAGAGTACGTTGGAGGAAGAAGGTGCGGCGAGTTAAGCCGTCTAGAGGTAGCGACCGAAGTCTGGTGGTGCGCGCAAGAGCATGCATGCGCACGCATAGGTGTGCATTGGAGGGAGCGGTGTGAGCGCAAGCACAGCGCACCACGCTGCGTGCTGAGGGGAATGCGGGCGAAGAAGCAGGCACTGGGAGAGACGCGGGTGCAGGTGCTGGAGCAGGCACGGGGAGAGATGCGGGCGCGGGTTGGAGGCGGTTGCAACGCGAAGAGAGAGCGCGCGGTGACCGAATAAGTGAGAAACTTTCCGGTCACCGCACTGTAGCTAAGTGTCGCGCTCTCTAGCGTGAACAGTAGCTACAGTGCACGCTCGGCGCGGGCGACCGATTGCGCCCAGTTCATCGTGCGCGGGTGCTATGGAGCGGGTTGGCTCGCACGTAGAAGGAGTTGCGGCGGCTACTGGTGTGCGCGGTGGCCTGTATGTGGGCGAGAGGTGGCCGGTGCCTTGCTGTAGCTGCGGTTGAGCTTCAAAGCTCGACTCTGTGGCAATGGCGGAAATGGCAGGAACGATGAAAATAGAGAGGTGAACCACCGCACCCACCGGCTCTTTGATGAGCTGGGCAGTGGTGGGGCTCACAGTGGTAGTCGTGTACCACTGTGAGATGCTCCTGCCTGCAGTGTAGCTCTTCAGGAGGAAGAGAAGCTGCGTATGGAGGGGAGAGGGGAGGAGATAGCCTGGAGGAAGGAGATGATGTCGGTGTGTTGGACCAGGCTCCCGCAAGGAAGATAGCTGTGCCCTTTTTAAAGAGTATGGAGGCAAGCTCAGCCATGCCCTGGGTTGTGCATGGCTGAGCATGCGACTGGCAGGGCATGTTGTGTAGAGACTGGCGCGAAGAAGCTACCATGACCTGTAGCCGCGCGGAGAAATTCAAAGCCAAAAAATAAAAATAAAGATGGTGAATTTGCGAGGCAGCACTTGAAGAAAACATTAATTGCAAGGCCAATTTATTCACTCTCCTCCCCTCTCAAATAAATGCATGCATGCATTTATTTTTACAAATGCGACTATGGCTACCTAATATACACAGGCAATGCTAGGAAATAGTACAAGATGGCAAACTTATTGGTGCATTTTTGCTATGCAATCATACCCCCATGCCTATCTTTTGCTAGTCCCTAGCAAAACATTTTTTGTATTGTATTTAGAAATGATCTTTAAGCTGAGGATCTTCTTCAGAGGCGACATAGGTGTGTTTATTTGTTGGATATTGTGAGAACCAATTGCAGAGAAGACTACCAGTTCTTTAAGTCTTATGTGACATAGACCATCTCTCGACTAACTAAGACTCTTGATATTTAAACCTTAAGTATGATTTCCAGGACCCAGGAGGCTTTTGCCATACTCGAGAGCTTAGGAGATTATGGCTTGTGCATAGTGAAGGATCAAGACTGACCAGATAACATTAAGACTCAAGCCCATGGTTTCACAAATTTCTAAGTGCAGGTTGGTCCCAGTTTCAGCTTATTCCTTCGGATTGAGCCTTAAAAAGATGACGGAAAACTCAACTCCCATTTTATTACATTTGTGGCTCAAAGAAAATAGGGTATTTGTAACTTGCCCTGAAGAACTTTTGTAGGGGAAGACTTTACAGACGTTTGCGAGATATACTGACTTATTTGCAGCTCTTTTTTTTTGAAACACGCGTCAGTATATCTCTTACAACATTATTTGGAGGAGCACACTTTTCTTTTGGTGGGAGAGTTCCTTTTTGGTGAAAAGAGTCTCTCCTAAACACAAGATTAAATCCTACGATAAAAAGTCTACCTGCACGCATAGGTAAGGACTCCACCTTCCCTAATGAACACTAGGGTTGGATCTTATGTTCACCTAGTCTTTCTCGATATGTGTAGTGTGAACCAAGATTACTTAGGCTCTCGAGTAGAAGCAAACCAACGGATCCTATACTGGTGTCTCAGGTACAAGCATACATCCTAAGTTAGGAGAGATTCTGATCTATTTTGTCAATGATCAAGTGAATTAAGCCGAGCCTGAGCGAATCAAGCTTCTGTGGCCTGGAAAGTCTTCAAAACAGTGGTTGAATATCCATAAACACTTATTGTATTTTTGTTTTAGCCTTCAGATCATTACGAAACACCTTTTTTTTTTTACATATTTATAGATAAATGGAGACTGCATGATACAAAAAAATACCTAGATCCCATGGATGCCTATCCACCCCCCCATGCCAAACGATGCTATGTCCTCATATGCATGCAAGGTAGGGTAGAGGAAGGACCAAAGATCGGGTAACAAGAGTTGAGGTGCAAGGCAAACAGCGGGGTGGTAGGATGGGTGGATGGTGGGTGGTGAAGTGAAAAGTGAATGAATGTCATACTGGCGAAGTGTTGTTGGGGTGCCTCCCAACGAGTGTTGAATTTAACATCCCCAGCTGGACTCAGAATGAGGCACGACATTAGTTACCCTCTAGCAGGGCAACAGTTTCTCCAATGGGGGTAGGTTCATGAGTAAGATAGGGTTTCAAACGGTGCCCATTGATCGTAAATTTATGCCCAGATTTTGAATCTTCAATTTCAATGGCCCTGTTGGGAAATGGTCTCGAGACCAGGAAAGGACCAGTCCATTTGGACTTCAATTTCCCAGGAAAGAATTTGAGCTGGGCATTGTAGAGCCAAACTTGCTGAGATGGCTCAAATTCCTTCCACCGAATACGGCTGTCGTGAAAAGCCTTAGTGCGTTTCTTGAAAGTTAGCGTAGAATCATAGGCTTCACGATGGAGCTCTTCCAGCTCCTGGAGTTGGAGTTTCCTTTCTCGACCACACAGGTCTAGGTCGAGGTTACATTGGTGAACCGCCCAATAAGCACGGTGTTCCAACTCCACGGGCAAATGACAAGGCTTCCCGTAAACTATTCTATAAGGAGACATACCAAGGGGAGCCTTGAAGGCAGTTCGATACACCCAAAGTGCATCAATCAGCTTGTCGAACCAGTCCTTACGGTCAGGCCGAACCGTCTTCTGGAGAATTTACTTGATTTGCCGGTTCGACACCTCAGCCTGGCCATTCGTCTGAGGGTGATACAGGGATGCGATAGGATGGTGAACTCCGTATTTCATCAGAAGTGCCCAAAAAGAAGCATGGGTAAAGTGGCTTCCTCCATCCGAGATAATGGCTCAAGGGATCCCAAAGCGCGCAAAAATGTGGTCTTTGACAAATCGAGTGGATATAACATGGTCAGCACTGCACATGGGAATAGCCTCGATCCATTTCAAAACATAATCAACACCCACGAGGATAAATTCGAAGCCGTTGGAAGGAGGAAAGAGACCCATGAAATCAATTCCCTAAATGTCAAAGATTTCTGCAGCTAGGATGGGTTGCAAGGGCATCATGTCACGACGTGACATTGACACTAACGACTGGCACCCAGTGCAATGCTTGGCATAATATTGCGCATCCTAGTGAAGGGAGGGCCAAAAGAAACCGCACTGCAACACCTTGGCTGCAGTTTTCCTCCTAGAGAAATGGCCTCCGCAGGCCTGATCGAGGTAGAAGGATAGCACACTGGGGAATTCGCTATCAGGAATACAGCGACGGATGATTTAATCAACACCTATTCGAAAAAGAAGTGGATTATCCCAGAAATAATACTTCGCTTCTACCATGAGATGCTCACACTGGTTTTTAGGCTAGCCACGTGGAAGGGATCCAGAAGCAAGGTAATTAGCAATGTCAGCATACCAAGGTCCACTTGCCACATTAATTGCCAATAGGTGCTCATCGGGAAAAATCTCATTAATCGACAGAGTAAGTCCAATATGGTCAGGGTCCAGTCTAGAAAGATGATCAGCGACAACATTCTGGGCTCCGACCTTATCGCGGATCTCAATGTCAAACTCTTAGAGTAGAAGGATCCAACGAATCAGTCTAGGCTTGGCATCCTTCTTGTGCATGAGATGGCGAATGGCCACGTGATCAGTGAAAACAATAACATGTGAGCCCAGAAGGTAAGAGCGGAATTTCTCCAGCCCAAAGATGACCGCTAGTAGTTCTTTCTCAGTGGTAGTATAATTACGCTGGGCATCGTCCAACGTCATACTGGTGTAGTACACCACGAAGGGGTGTCTATCGCGTCTTTGTCCCAGGATGGCTCCGACTGCAAGGTCGGAAGCGTCACACATGAGTTCAAAGTCGAGGGACCAATCAGGTGGCTGGAGAACAGGGGCCTTGGTGATAGCATTACGTAGTTGCGTGAATGCTCGTATGCAGTCGGGGCCCATATCGAAGGGTACGTCGATCGATAGGAGATGAGTTTAAGGTCGAGAAATCTTGGAGAAATCTTTGATGAATCTCCTATAGAAACCAACGTGTCCCAGGAAGGAGAGGATTTGTTTGACAGAGCCACGCACAGGTAAATCAGCAATTACATCAAGCTTAGCTCTGTCAACCACAATACCCCTATCAGAGATGATATGCCAGAGAACAATTCCCTCGTGTACCATAAAATGACTTTTTTCCCAGGAAAGCATGAGGTTTACATCAATACATCTCCTAAGGATATGGGTTAGGTTGGCAAGACAGTCACCAAAAGATGGTCCAAAGATCGAAAAGTCATCCATGAAGACCTCGAGAAAGTCACCCACCATGTCATGGAATATCGCCAGCATGCATCTCTAGAAAGTTGCTGGTGCGTTACAAACTCCGAACGGCATCCTTCTAAATGCAAAGGTGCTGAAGGGGTAGGTAAAAGTGGTTTTCTCTTAGTATCGGGGGTCAATTATCACCTGGTTATATCCTGAGAATCCATCCAGGAAACAGAAAAATTTATTTCCCGCTAACCGCTCCAGGATTTGGTCAATGAAAGGTAGCGAAAAGTGATCTTTCTTAGTTGCAGCATTGAATTTCCTATAATCTACACACACTCTCCAAGATGTAGGAGTGCATGTAGGGATGGATTCGCCCCTGTCATTGACACGGATGGTGAGTCCCACCTTTTTGGGGCACGACGTGAATCAGACTCACCCAGGGGCTATCGATGATCGGGTAGATTATACCCGCATCCAGCCACTTCATAATTTCCTTTTTAACGACCTCCCGCATGTTGGGGTTTAGATGTTGCTGCATCTCGCAGGAAGGTCGAGCCTCCTCCTCCGTATATATACGGTGAGTGTAGTAGGAGGGGCTAATGCTAGTTAAGTTTGATAAAGACCATCCAATGGCTTCCTTGTGTTCCATAAGGACCTTCGTTAGTTTGCACTCTTGCTCCCTGGTCAATTTTGTACTAATGATAACGGGGAGCATTTCATTTGGTCCCAAGAAAACATATTTAAGTGTACTAGTGATGTAAACATATTTACACTACTTAAAATGTCTATTTATGCATGTTCATAAGCGTAGGATTGCATTTCATGATATAAATATTGCATAACATGCATCATCTTGCATTTAGAGTAGTTTGAATAAAATGGAGGTTAATTGTCTCCTTTTATGTGCTTGGACAGGGCAAACATTTTATCGGGGCCTCGGATCAAATATCCAACCGTATGGATGTGATCAGGGCGACGATTGGAGTTCAACGACTCCAAGATCGCCCTAATCAGGCATCCGTAGTATCAGATAGTGATCGGGGAACCCTAGAAGATCAAGAGCCAGGATGGTGTAAATCCACACTTCAGATGACAAATCAGACCACACAGATGAATTCGGATCGACGATCGCAGCACAATGACACAAAAATCGAGTCAATCTGACATCCATGACACCATCTACAACTTCCAGATGATGGACGACCAAGATGATGCCACGTGGTGCCATCTCGACCGCCCAAATGGCTGCTTACCTTCTATGAAGCCCTGCACCCGCTCACTCTCCGCCGTTGGATCTTGATCCAACGGCTGTGGTCAGCTGCACCTAAAAGCGTCCGCTCGATCATCTGCGCCCCGTAGCGCAGCGGTTGAGCGCGCTTACGCAAGCGGCGGGTGTGGGTTCGAGCCGCAGTAGAGGGTTGGAAGGCACGGGCGATTGAGTGCGGGCAGGTGTTGGATCTTGATCGGACGGCCGCGCGCGCTCGATAGTGTTCACGCTCGATTAAACGCGCGGCGTCACGCAGCATCGTATGCGCGGGAGGGTGCGCAGCGCAGCGGGGGAAGGCGTGACTTAAGCCATCCGATCTCGCGATCGAATGGTTGAGGCTCAGCGGACGTGCGCAAGCGTTGAGCGCATGAGCAGGCGAGCAGGTGTTGCGCGCGCGAGCAGGCACGCTAGCCACCCACGACGCCCACGAAGGAGGCTTTAGTGACGGATTTATCGATCACTAAAGACTCCTCTTTTAATATTTTGAAGTTGTAATGTCCATTTTGCCCCCACTCCTTGCAACTATAAAAGGAGACCCCCTCCATACGAAATTCTCATCCCTTCCTTCTCTTCTCTACCCCTGCAAAGCTCAAGAGAAGCTTGTCCCACACCCGGGATGCTTCTCGCGAGATAAAGTCCAAATTTTCGTTCCCCTTCGAAAGTGGATACCACGACGACGATGACGTGCTGCTCCGTTCCCATTCTTCTGCTTCATCCTCCTTAGTCCTGCTTCATTCCCCTTCGTCCAGGCGTCGTCCCGTCCGACTCGTCCTCCAAGCAACCATCGAGGAGGATTTCTGTCTCCCTATTCTTTTTACTGCTTTCTAGTATAGATTTACTGCTTTCTAGTGTAGTTTTGTTCATCCTCCAAGCGACCGTTGAGGAGGACATTTTTCCCTCCATTCTTTTAATGCTTTCTAGAGTAAATTTATCGCTTTCTAGTACAATTGTTTTATGCTTTCTAGTTGTAATGAACAAATCCCCCTAATGATAAATTCTCTGTTTATTCTACATCTCATTTTGATTTCTATGTGTACTATTCTCTCTCTCTCTCTTACCCTCTCTCTCTCTTCTATTTATTGTAAATAATTAGATAGTTTTAAATCAAATTACTTTGTGAGAAATAAAAGGAAACGCGTAGTTTTTAAATCAAACGTCCGCCTCCCTGTGTTCGACCCGGAATTTTCATTTCGGTATAAATTTTATTTGTTGAACACGAATTCTTCGCTTTCAAGCTACAACGACAGGTTTTCCAAAATCGAACACGTTAGCGTAGCGATTCGTACATTCAACAACTAGGCATCTCTTTCAGCTCGGGAGTAGATGGTGAAAGATATGGCATTTCTTGGTACGAGAGTGTCCCAGGCGGATTAGAAAAAAAGTCAGGAGGAAGAAGTTGGCCCTCAAATTGGCCAAGAACAGGGGCTTCTTGGATAGATGGATCCAAAATGGAATAGCCCCAGTGAGTAGTATATGGGCTCAAGGTCCCAGTGTGGAGTTGCAAACCTAATTTGTCGGGAAAGAAAGGGTAATCCGGTCTTCAAGAGTGTGGACCGGTGGTGAGTAGCCCGGATATGACTCAGACCACGAGTTATGGGAAGCGGAGAAAACCTCGTCAGAAGCCTGGTTAGGGGAAGGTACGGGAATAGGGAGGGATGGGGGAACGTCACAATAGGTGTCGGTCAGGCAATCGTCAGTGTTTACAGGTAATCCGCAGCAGTCAAAATATGTCCCAATTAGTCTGATACACGTGCTGACGGCCATGTCCTCATTAGACGTGTCATCCTCGATGCAATCACAATCAAAGTTCTTTGCTACCTTGAAGATGTTAAGCTTAAGCTTCTCCGATCCAACGGCAATCTCAATACAGCCCGACTTGCAGTCGATATGGGCACGGGCTGTGGCCAAGAAAGGTCAACCTAGGATGATCGGACAATCAGAAAGTGAGCTAGGAACTTCCATATCTAAAACAAGAAAGTCAACAGGAAAACAGAGACTGTTGACCCTAACCACCACGACTTCCACCACACCCTTCGGAATTTTGACAGAACGATCTGCCAACTGTAACGTGATAGGGGTGGGTTTCAGATTTCCCAAGGAAAATTTTTCGAGCATGATGGTTGGTATAAGATTGATGGAAGATCCTAGATCAAGCAGGGCACGGTTAAAATTGCAGCCTTGGATGCTACAGGAAATAAGCGGTGTGCCCGGATCTTTCTGCTTCGATGGTAGATTTGATAGTATAGCACAACTCACATGAGGCGAGAGAACCACCGGATTCTTAGTTTTCTTTGACTGTCGCCTGGGTGTTGTGCAGTCTTTGAAAAATCGGGCGACAGTAGGTATGTGGTCGATAGCCTCGAGTAGGGGTACCTTGATTTCAACATCCCTGAACAAATTATGCAGGTTATCAAAGGCATGCGTATCCTTCTTCTTGCCTTTTGGCTCCCTCAGTAGAGCCTCAAGGAATAGGACTGATTTTGGCACCAATTTGGGTGTATCGTCCTCTCGTGAATGCGGTACACATCCCGAATGAGAGGGCGATGAAGAAGGCGGGCCAGGATCAGGTCGAGGCGGATCGACGGTCTACTTACCGCTCCTCGTAGTGATCGCATTGGACGATGCAGGTCCAGTGGGATCATAAGGCAGAGGAGGGTTTGCAAAAGGAACATAAGAGTGAGGTGCAGTAACAGGATTAGCCTGAAATCCAGGTGGAATGCTCAGAGCCTGCAGAATCTAATGAACCTGCCCCTGAGAAGGTCGTACCTGTGGTTGATGACCATGGGGTACGAAATTTCGTGGGTTGGGAACAGGCTGGGCTGGGAGAGTGCCCTGAGATCGAGTCACCATACGTAGTTGATTGATCTCAGCATTCTGCTATGCCAATTGGTGCTGAAGAGAGGTCACGTTCTCTTCATGGCGCTTTGACATTTCCGTCATCATTCGCAATAATTTATCAAGAGGACTTGATGCGTGTTCTGTTTGTGGTATGCAAGGACCCGACAGCGGATTTGCCAAAGGATTAGACTGGGTCCTTGGGATGATGGGTGCGGACGGTCTCATTGGTCCACCTGCGGGGTTTTGGCACTGCAGGTTGCTGGACCATGCGAAGTTTGGATAATTTCGCCACCCTGGGTTATAAATGCCAGAGAACGGGTTGTTCCCCAGGGTGCAAGCGTCTTCTATCCCAGGAGACGTGTCCGCATGTAAATACGCATCTGAGCACACGGAGGCTTGGTCCTCCATGTCAAAATACTGGCTTGCAGAAGCCAGATCCGCATGACTTACCGAATCGCTTGGCATGACACTCGGTAAGGAAGGTCTTACGGGGTTTCTCCGGATAAGCCTAGTGTTGGAAGAATTGGGATTGTGATGAAGTGGTGAGGTGGGGGTGTTTGCCATAGAATGGGCGGGGTTGGCCAAAAGCTCGTCCAGCTTCTTGTGGACGATGGAGACTTCATCCAATTTCTGTGTGATAAGGCTGAGATCTGTGGATGAATGGGAGGGTCCCGTGTCAACTTCGTGGACATTACGGAGCAGGCTGGTACGATTAAAGGTGACAATGGAAGCATTATTCATTGAGTTTTCGCTCATATTTTCAAATAATTCGAATGCTCCATTCTCGTCTTTATTCATGAAATTCCCTCTGCAGGAAGCGTCTGCAATCTACTTCAAAGTCTCATTTAACCCATAGTAGAAAATTTGGGCTATATGCCACTTAGGCAGACCGTGGTGCAGACACTTCCTGAGGAGGTCATTATATCTCTCCCATGCCTCATGAAACTATTCACCATTTTGTTGGGTAAAGGAAGTGATAGCACGGTGAAGCGCATTGGTTCTTCCGATTGGGAAGAACTTCTTGAGAAACGCTGTTCGCATCTCTTCCCAAGAGTGGATGGTTCTCCCAAGGGTGCGTAACCACTACGACGCTTTATCCAGCAATGAAAACGGGAACATTTTCATGAGGACTATAGGTAACCTGATATTTCTTGGTTTAACTATTTCAGCCAATCGGGTTTGGTCTTCCAAATGGAGAAAACGATCTTCACTTGCAAGACTATGGAAGTGAAAATTTATCAGGCCAATTATGTTAGGTTTCAATTCAAAGTCGTCCCCGCCCATGGGGACCCGAATTTGTCCTATGGTCTCTGTAGCAGCGGGATTCTGATAGGAGCTAAGAGACCTAGGCTCCTCCCGTTCGGGAGGGTTCTGCATTTCCTCCAATGTTTCCCTAATGGCTTCAATTTGTTAATTATACATTTCCATTTGGGCTTGGAGGCGAGTTATGGGATCCGAGGGTCCACCACCTGGTGGGTTTTGAGGGTGATTTCCTCCCTCGGGATTTGGGTGTGGGCGTGTAGCCATGTTTGTGGAGGAGGATGATGATTCGGCTTCCTTTCTAAAATTATCAGACAAGTCACACAGTTCAGGGTTTTGTGACCTCCTCCCAGGCATGCACTACCACAGGAAGAATTGGGGGGATACGAAGGGAAAAGAGATGAGAGAAGTGACGCCGCAAAGGTACACTTGATGACAAATCAATACAATCAAACTCCTAACCTCTATAGTGTGCCCTTACACCTAAAGATCTAAGTTACCTACTATCACGACCTACGGAATCGAATGCGAGCACCGCGGAACCACCGGGCAAGATTGAAAGGCCGTTTGTCCTAGTCTTAGACACCCGATAGCATGCAGGAACCCTCACCACACGTAGGTGCTACACGCAGGTAGTTAGACCTCCAATCCTTAATAAGGGTCAAGTTGCTACCAGTTTTAGTTAGAGGCTTAGGATCAAGTGCTTCTGGAATGTGAAGGGCATTATTTGCGGGTAATGCCCAAGTGGTTGATTTTGTAAAGTGTGTAAACCAAGCATGCAACGGGGAAATCTCCCCGAATTGAAGTTTTAATTGGTGAATGGTTTCTAGAGTTTCAGCCTTAAGTAGTATAGATTTTAGGATTTTGCTGAATTACCAATTCAACCAATCTCCGGGTTTTCAGAGCATACAAGTTTTTTCTAAGCCCAACAAACCCTTCTTCAATGTCAGTTGGTTAATGCATGTTAAAATGCAATGGGCTTCCCTAGATGGAGATTTCTATGTGTGGATACACGAATCAATTTTAGATTAGTGTGAAAGGGAGAGAAAGCACTTCAATTCAAGTGCTCCCAATCACCAGAATGTTGTTCCACACACAAGGCTCAACCATAAGATAAAGAAAATCAAATTATTAGGGTTGAAGTATTTGGGATCGAATCTTAGGCACGTGAAAGGTCATGGTGGGGTTGGAATTATCTCAATTCCAAGTCTCCCCACCAAAAATGTGATCCCGAATTGCAGATAAATGAGGCAAAGAGGGATGGCAATCAATCTTTTTTTTATTTTTGGCTCAAAGACTACTTCACACGGTGAAAGATTCAAGAATCAAGATTCTTGGATCTTCACTGTGCGAAGTTTGGCGGGAAATCTCAGGGTGGTGGGAGTGATGGCAAACAATCAAATAAGTGATTTTTAATCCACTTACCCCAAGAGATCCCAAGAAGTGTTTTTAGTTTTTTTTTTTTTTTTACTAAGGTGACAAGTTGACCTAAGTTGCTAAGAAAGAGAGACTTACCTGTTCAGCAACGTGGGCGAAGCTCCAGTGCGGTGCCGGTGACTTCACGCTCTAGTTCCCACCTTGGATCTGCCCACGTCTCCAACTCCGTCCACCTACCTTCTCCTTGCAACTTGGTTCACCTGCACACCAACAAACAAAATCCCCCATGAAAAGAGTGTGAGAAGAGAAAAATTAAAGGAATGGAGTAGAAACTTACCTGAATGCGACTTCCCCAGCAACGACGCCAGAAAAAAGTGTGGTTGGGCTTGGATAGGTTGTCTTAATATGGTGATTTAATCGTTGAAATGAGTATAGTGGTTAACCTAAATCGAACCTAACCATCTTTTTACAAAATTTTTTTTACCTGGCCTACTTGATTTTATCTTGGCCACTTTTAGGCCCAGGGTCGAACTCAGGGAAGCGGGATTAGAGGTGAATAAGTTTCTACGACTGTCCTACAATGAATCTCTTCTGTTCGCTTATTATGTTTTTGGTGTTTTTCTATTTAAGATTTTTTTCTGATAATTTTTGTCCTTGAGGTACACCCTCAAAATTAGGTTCTTGGCCTTGAGCCAAATTAGGGTTCCAAAACTAGTCTTGCTATTCACAAGACTGAGTACCTGCAAGTCAAGGAATATCTTTTCTCTTTTGTATATTTTTTATCTTTTTAATGGAAGGAAAGAGAAATAGAAATAAGATAGATATAGTATATATATTATATATGTATATAGGGATGAGTGTGGAGGTAGAAATGGCGTGTAGCACAGTGTCGAGTTGATCGTCGTCTAGGAATACGCAACCAACAGGACAAAGTGCCGCATGGATCAAAGGGTCCCTGGCAATCGATGCTTCGGGATAGCACCACCCATGGCAACCCCCAGAACCCTGGCTTTTGACACTTCGAGATAATACCACCTATGACGTTTTGTAGCTAAATTCAAGCCCTGGTAATCGACATTTCGGGATAATCCCACTCATGGCAGCTGAACCAGCATAAGGTGCTTACATGCACCAGGTAAGATATTTTGATATCCTAGGCAACAAGCACCGAGGAAACGATATGTTATTACACATCTTCGAGGGGAATTTCGTACATCTCCATACCAAGAACTCATCCAATCAACTTGTATTGTCAAGCCGCTCCTAAGCTAGATCTTTGAGATGGCTTTTCAAAACAGAACACTTTTCGTAGATTTTTTCTTTGTTAAGTGCATTGAACCAAACCTATTGTGTGATTTTGGGTGCTTAGGTTAGCAACTCCTGCAAACCAAAGGGTAGCCAATGGGGTTAGATAATCCCTAACCCTTAGACCTACTACATTAGGCTCACACTTTCCTCAACCTCTTGAGGATTAATCCAAATCTTAACGGATACATGAAAGTTTAAGCCCTAAAATAAGTCCAAGAGGCCTAAGATTAGCACTCATACTAATCTCCTTATCTTTTTGTCATTTCAGGACTTGATTTTTCCTTTTCTTTTTGATTAGGTCTATAACTTAATTAGATTCCTTGATCAAGTGCTAATGACTATCACTTTTGTTTTTTATTTTTGCTCCTTTTTGTCATTTGAATTCTCCTCTTTTCCACATCAAGAGAGATTTGCAATTATTTCTCAAAATTTCCTCCCCTTTCTCTAATTTTTTTTTCTTTTCATTTTTTAAATTTTTTCAACTTTTGAATATATATTTTTGTAAGAACTCTCAGAGAATTGAATTTCCATATGTCAGCACTTTATTAACCTCCCATGCCTAAGTCTTGCAATGTCATTGTAAGCTAGGAGGTACCAAATCAGTTGATTCAAGGATTAGAATAGGTTCAAGGTTGGGTGAATGGGTCGAGATGATTGTTGCAGACAATTTAAAGCTTCGATAAATGTACCAAAGGTGGAGTCGGCTATTTCTAACTTTGAACTCCGGAGTGCAAAAGGAGTATAGCTCAAAAGGATGGTCAGAAGGGTCTCAGGTTTCTGGAATGGCGAGTTGCCTCCAGTTAAGCTCTAAATTCAATGCCTTCAGTAGAATAGAAGGTGGTCAAGGAGAAGGGGTGGTCAAATCAGAGGAATTTTGTAGAACGAGCACCTTGATAAGTAGCCTAGTTGGTCCAAGCAGGTGCTTGGTCAAATCAACAGGCTGATGATGTAGCCCAAACCTAATCAGTCTGGTGGGTTGATAAATGTGAATCAAAAGATACGAATCCCACCAGATACTTTGAGGCTCAAATAGATATGGAAATGAGAATCTACGGTTTGGCTGAGTCAGCTCAGCCTGGTCAGAGTAGGGATCCTCAGAAGAAAACAGAGTTGTAGAGGATGTAGGAACCCTATTGGTAGGATTAGAGAAAGTTAAGAAGTAATTATCGATCTGATTAATGTTTGAAACCCAATCAAAAGATTGGGGAGAATCATATGCAACCAGATCAGAGAGAGGTTAATCAGAGCAGAAGTTGATTCCAGTGGTGAATCGATGTTGAGATTGGACTTTGGAAGGTGCAATATGTGGATCAGAAGGTGTGGCTTTGATGATAACATCATCATCAGCCATAGATATCTTTAATTAGTCATAATCCATTGAAAAATGCTCTTACATAACTGCTAGAAGACTATAATTTACTATATATCCTTTCTGAGAGATTAACATAAAACTAAGGTTCAAACTATAATTTTACCATCATATCATAAATGTACAATAACCACGGGGTTTCTTAGAGGTTTATTAAAGGTTAAATGTTCATAAATGTCTAATAAGAGGGTCCGTGCAGACAGAAACGAGTTTTCATCCATCTCGAGAATTAATGGACATTAGAAACCCTAAAAATAGACTTAATTAATTGAGGTTCTGGTCAACATAAAATTCATCTAAACCATCTAAAAATCATATAAAAATATTCCATAAGGTTTGGTATCCTTGCTTTGACAATCTGAACCCATTTTGACCTAAAATAGAGTGTTAGACGGAAAGTTGCCCTAATTTGTGTTCCTATGTAAATTACCTAGTCAAACTTGATCGAAACCAAAATTTGACTTCACCAACAGATTCCTTTCATCCAAATTAGGTCTTTACCAAAATTTCGGACCAATCAAAGATCATCTTGACCTAGTTTACATTTTAGTCCAGTCTAACTCTTTTCTTACACACACAATCCTAGCTTTTTGAATTAATTGTGAATAGGTCCATCCATTTGTTGTTGTTGTATACAAATTGGTCCCTCCACCATTATCGCGAAGCAACTCCTACTCCAGCAACCTTCAATCAGGGATTTATCCCTAATTGCTTTACGAAGCTCTTCTAAAATATAAAGGGCAATTCCTTGTGGAATCCCCTTCGAAATGAGCCTAATCTTAGATCCTATTTCTCTCCTAAAAGATGATACGAATGATTTGATTGAAGGTATACCCGATTTTGCACAAGGATCTCGAGCTCATAAGCTTGTTTCCAAGCATGGAACCTCTTCCTTAGGCTTATAAAAGGACCTACATCGCATCGTTGACCTCCTTAGCTAGGTTTGGGGCCAAAACCCTCTTCAAATCCCTACCTCTAGCCCTCTCCAATTGAGCTATGGTGATCTTCCTCAACCCCCTTTTTTCGACCATTAGACGGATAAATCAAGTGGGCCATATTCTTCCTCATCTTTGTTCGCCTCTCGTCGGCCAAAGCGAAAGCTCCAAGATCTCCTTCCACCTCGTCGTTCGCCCACCAGAGACTTCCCCTTCTCCAGCATCGGCTAATCAAAGTTGTCTCCCCTCCATCCCTTTTCATTCTTTAGAGTAGGTTAGCTAGGTTTCTTTCTCCCTCTATTATCTTTCCCTCTATTTAAAACCTAAATTCGACCCCTCGACACGTCATTCACTGTCATCTCCTTCACCTACGGCCATACCACTGGCGATGTTTTCCCGTCACCTCACTCCTCCAAACACCTCGCCAACACCCTCACAACCTCCGCCACTCATCCCCGCACAAAACCCTTCTCCTATTCCACCCTATCGCCCACTCACAACCACCACCTAACACCCCACCTTCTCATGACTTTCCTGCCTCCATCCGGCCACCACACTCACTCGTACACCACGAGGACACCGCCATCACCTTCACCGTTCTCTAGAGACCATCTTGATGTATTCTAATGTGGCTGTGAGGCCTTATTTAGTGTTTCAGGTACTCACCATTGCTCCGCCACTGCCTTTGAGTTCTCCAACTACGCATCGTGTTCTTTGCCCATAGCTGCTACAAGCGCAATCTCCAGGTGATGCAGGAGTCTTCTAGGAAGCCGTCCAAACTCTCAATTAGTAGCTTCGACTACTCCTCTGCCTCTAATTAGACAAGCCTTCATCAACAGCTGCACGCAAAAATTACAGTGGGGATAGTCCCACATCAGTGGGAGAAAAGTGCTTGGCAATGCATAAAAGGAATTTCTGCATAGGCCACTTTCCCTAAGTCGCGGGGGTTAGGTCCCCACTACAACTACTCACCCGAACCCGCCTAAGCCTATTCACTCCTCAGGTAGTACCCATGCCAGTAGCTCTAGACCCGATACTGCATGATCCGTATACCCAATTAGACTATGTTTGAGAAGAGAAGAGGAGAGGAAGGAAGGAGAGAGAGGGGGGAGGGGGGTTTGGTCAGGCTCGGATAGGTTGTGTTAATATGGTGATTTAATCGTTGAAATGAGTATAGTGGTTAACCTAAATCGAACCTAACCATCATTTTACAAATTTTTTTTTACCTGGCCTACTTGATTTTATCTTAGTCACTTTTAGGCCCACGGTCGAACTCAAGGAGGTGGGATTAGAGGTGAATAAGTTTCTACGCCTGTCCTACAATGAACCACTTCCGTTCGCTTATTATGTTTTTGGTGTTTTTCTATTTAAGATTTTTTTCTGATAATTTTTGTCCTTGAGGTACACCCTCAAAATCAGGTTCTTGGCTTTGAGCCAAATTAGGGTTCAAAAACTGGTCTTGCTATTCGCAAGACTGAGTGCCTGCAAGTCAAGGATTATCTTTTCTCTTTTGTATATTTTTTATCTTTTTAATGGAAGGAAGGAGATATTGAAATAAGATAAATATTGTACATATATTTATATTATATATGTATATAGGGATAGGGGTGGAGGTAGAAATGGCGTGTAGCATGGTGTCGAGTTGATCGTCCTCTAGGAAGACGCAACCAATAGGACGAAGTGTCGTGTGGAGTGTAGGATGGATGGGTGGAAGGTGTGTGTGGAGATGCTTTCTGTACTCGTGTTTCGAGGAATATCAGCAACTGGTGCAGATATTCCCGTGATACAACGTGTGGTAGGTGATATGAAAATATATATATATGTATATATATTTATATGTATATATATAGATAGGGTTATAATTATATAGGTATATATATATATGTACGTATATGTATATATATATATATGTAAGTATATATATAGATAGATGTATGTATATATATATATTTATAATTAGAAGTATAGGTATGTATATATAACTATATAGATATTGATATATATATATATTCATATATATTAATATATATACATAGATATATATATATGTATATATGTATATAGATATATTAGTATAAGTATCTATGTATATAGATATATGTAGATATATATATATATATATATGTATTTATATCTATAGATATATCTGTATATATGTATGTATATTTGTATATATATATGTGTATATATATGTATATATAATTATACTTAGTTGTATAGGTAATAATATAGGTATGGATATATGTATATATATATACGTATATACATATATATATGTATATATATATAAGTATATAGTCGTGTACAAGTGAGTGAGTGTCTATACACATGAGTGTGTACAAGTGAGGTGTGTGTGTGTGTGTGAGGTGTGTGTCTGTGAGAGAGAGAGAGAGAGAGCGTATGCTGGAGGAAGAAGGCATGGCGAATTAAGCTGTCTGGAGGCAGCGGCCAACGTTTGGTGGTGCGTGCAGGAGTGTGCACGCGCACACGCAGGCGCGCACTAGAGGGAGTGGTGTGAGGGCACAGTGCAGTGCACTGCGTGGCGCATGCACCGCGATACGCACTGAGGGGAATGCGGGCGAAGAAGCGAGCGCTGGGAGAGACGTGGGTGCAGGTGCTACAGCGGGTGCAGGGAGAGATGCGAGTGCGGGCTGGAGGCGTTTGTGGCGTGGAGAGAGAGCGCGCGGTGATCGGATATATGAGAAACTTTCCAGTCACCGCACTGTAGCTACAGTGTCGCACTCTCTAGCTTGAATAGTAGCTATAGTGCGCGCTCGGTGTAGGCAACCGGCTGCGCCCGGTTCAGTGTGCACGGGCACTGCGGAGCGGGTTGGCGCTCGCACGGAAGGAGCTGCGCCGGTTGCTGGCGTGCATGGTGGCCTGTGCGCGGGCGAGAGGTGGCCGGTGCCTTGCTGCAGCTGTGGTTGAGCTTCAAAGCTCGACTCTGTGGCAATGGCAGAAATGGATGGAATGATGAAAATAGAGAGGTGAACCACCACGCCCACCGGCTCTTTGATGAGCTGGGCAGTGGTGGGACTCACAGTGGTAGTCGTGTACCATTGTGAGCTGCTCCTGCCCGCAGCGTAGCTCCTCAGGAGGAAGCGAGGCTGCGTATGGAGGGGAGAGGGGAGAAGGGAGGAGATGGCCTGGAGGAAGGAGATGCTGTCGGTGTGTTGGACCAGGCTCCCACAAGGAAGATAGCTGTGCCCTTTTTAAAGAGGATGGAGGTAAGCTCAGCCATGCCCTAGGCTGTGCATGGCTGAGCATGCGGCTGGCAGGGCATGTTGTGTAGAGAGTGGCGCGAAGAAGAAGCTGCCATGCCCTGTAGCCGTGCAAAGAAATTCAAAGCCAAAAAATAAAAATAAAGATGGTGAATTTGCGAGGCAGCACTTGAAGAATACGTTAATTGTGAGGCCAATTTATTCACTCTCCTCCCCTCTCAAATAAATGCATGCATGCATTTATTTTTACAAATGCGACTATGGGTACCTAATATACATAGGCAATGCTAGGAAATAGCACAAGATGGCACAATTGTTGGTGCATTTTTGCTATGCAATTAGGGTTTTGCTCCTGTAGGCATTGTGCGACACTTAGTCGTTGTAGAGATTTGAGCCCTTGTGCTCTCTTAAGGAAGAAGGTGAAGGCCCTGAGAAGAAGAAGGGAAGAAAGGAAGAAAAGGCTCTGTGAAGAGAAGCAGCTGAGGCAGAAGAAGGAAAGGAAGAAAAGAAGAGAGAAGGCTTTGAGAAGAGAAAGAAGAAGAAAGCTTGAAGAAGAGAAGAAAGCACTGTGGTAGGGTAGAACTTAAGTCATCTAATGATAAATGGCCGATGTCTAATTTGAGTTTATTTGACATACTGTTGTGTTATTTAAGTACTATGGTTAAGGTTGAATTGAAATATTGCATGCATGTTTAATTAAGAGGATTAGTGGTGATCTAAATCACCATTGTTTTAATTCTCTTTTCGTTTTGTCCCAAGCAATCTCTAGATACATTAAGCATCATTGAATATTTAATGTGATAGATTAGTATTCATTGAATATCATTATTATGTTTGATTTCTTATGCTCGCTTACATATTCATCTTGATTAGGCGTGAATTACAATACTTGCTCCCTGTGTTTGATCTCGGACTTCATTTTAGATTTTGAGTTATAAATTTTATTTGTTGATTGATCTATTTAGGAGATTTTGCTACAACTAAACATATTTAACCTCCTGAAAAGCCCTACCAATAGGCTTCTTTGAGGTCCAAATCATTGGCCTCAACATCTGAATCAAAGAACGGATCATGGATGCTGAGGTTGCAAACTGGTTCATAATCTTCAGGAAACAATGGTTCTCCGAAATAAGAGTAGGATTTGAAATCATTAGGGAATTTGCAAAGATCAGTGTCTGAACCTGATTCTAGACCGGGATTTCTACAATAGAATGAATCATGATGTGTAGAATCAACAACCTGACTTGAATCTAACCTAATTTCAGATTCTGAGCTCAAAGTGGTGTCCTTATTAGGCATAGGCACAGGTTCTTGGCCCCTAGTTTAGACCCAATTGAGTACTAGTTCTTCCAACTCCTCTGTTTCTGTATGATAGATCGATTTGACTTCTGAAAAATCAATTTGCATTTCCTAGGAGGTTGGAGACGTGTAATCATTAAACATAGTCCCATAATCATAGTCCAGATCCAAAATTTGATTCTCATCACATTGGGCCTCATAATCATCCCAAGTTGGTTCTGATATAGATTCTAGGTCAAAGGTAGGGATTGGGTCACTAGAATCTGGTTTAGGCTCTATTGGGATGTCAAAATCACTCTCGAGTATTACCTTAGTAGGATAAGGTCCGAGACTTATATTCTCGAAAGGTTCTAACTCAGCTTTATCATCACAGGTGTTTAGGGAATTCAGGCTTGATGGACCAGCTTCAAGGCTCTCTAAGGCTAGTTCAGAATCAGGAACACCTGTAATTGGATCCTCCCAACCCTCATTAAGATCAGGCATGTCAATTGTTGTGAAGTTTGAATCTGATTCAATTTGGATTGGGGTCCACAACAACCTCTATTCTCAAACCTGGGTTTTGGTAGATCATCAATTTCTGACTTCTGATATGGGTAAATTTGATTTATGACCTATTTCAACATAGTTATCAAGTTTTCCCTTTTCTCAAAGTCCTCTTTGTGCTTTTCACAAAGTCGTGGATTCGTTAGACATTGAAGATACTTGAAATTATGTAATCTTTAAATTTCAATGAATCCTATCATGAGAATATATACGGTTGAGTCATTTGTCGTCTGTGTTAATATCATTTGGACATGATTTGTAATGGAGGTTGGTGTTGCTGATACATTAACCTGAATCTTGTAAACTGGATTTGAGGTTGTGTCATAATCTTCATAGTGTTTAATGGCAGCCTCAATCATTTTCTCTTTTATGGCCCTTTGGGATTCAGGTTTCCTACAAATTCTTCCTAAATTGTCAGGTTGCATTCTCAAATCAAGTGGTCGATCAAGATGTAGAATCAAATTTATGTTCAGATTGAAGTGATTGGATCATATAAGAAATCCCCAAGAAGATCAATTCTAATGAAAGCCTCTAGATCAGAAAACCTAGGGACCTTTTCCTGTGCATGTGCTCTAAAGAATAGATGAGGGATTGGATGTGAATTGGACCCAATTAAGGCACCCAAAGATTTTTGGATGACTAAGGCTTGTTTCGAGGTGGATAATACCTCTGAATCAAAAATCCACACACCCGAGAAGTACCTGAGCAGCCAGGAAGGGAGAGCCCCACAAAGACACCTACATGGTAGAGCATCCCCACAACTTACAGGATTTCCCCCACCCGACCTTCTTTTTCACTACAGTTCTAAGTAGACCGGAATGTATGAATTGAGACCTTAAGTCTACCAATTTTATTCCTAATTTGTGCCTTGGATTTCACTTGATTAGAAGTTAATTCAATTTGTAACCTAGTTTGGAGGTCGATTGGCCCATAAGGTAGACCAACTTCACATGACTTGCCCTAAAAGATGAAGAATGGAATCTGAGTCAAGACCCAAAGATTACCATGAATTGACTCTCAGGTTATTAGATCCAAAGTTTTTTTTAGGGTTCAAGTGAATTTAGAGGCTAATTTTAGGGTTCTTCTGATTAGATATTTTCAACCAAGGGTTTGGGTGGCACACAAATGCGGGAGGGTTAATTTTCTTTAATCCAGTCAAGTGTGAAACTAACACTTTAAAACCCTAAAGTAGAGACCCTAATTGGCTCTATTTCAAGTCCAATTTAATCTTAAATGTACATCTTGGACTTCAACTAAGAAGGGCATACTCCAAGATGTTTAAAATTAAGTGTAAATCCTTAGTAGGTACAGGCAATTTGGGTCGGGATCTCTAAACAGAATTGCCTCAACTTCAATCAGATATCGAATTGAAATTGCAAATAAGGAAACTTGCCTTTAGAAATGATGATTACTAAGAAACTAAGGCAGATGAATCCTAATTGATTTGGTTCCTTTCTCTCTCTTGCAAAGATTAGGAGAGTGATTAGGGAAGGAGAAATTTTTTTACCTTCCCTTGAAGTGGTTGATCTGCACGAAAGATCTCTTCGTGATGCACCCTACAAAATCACAATCAAGTCAAACAGGGCAAGTTAGTGCTCAAATTACAATTAAGAAAGATAAAACTAATGTATGAATTGCACATTGCTCCCCAACAATGATGCCAAAATGCTTAATGGGCTATCGAGGAGTTTTAAATCATTTCATTGTAGCAAAGCCTCAATCGTTAGAAAAGAATTAAATTTATAACTTAGAATCAAAGAAGTGTCTGAGGTCGAACACATGAAGCAAATAATGGAAGTCATAACATTAATCTTGATTTGAAATGAATGAGCACAATAAACGGAGAACAATAAAGGCATTCAATGAATCAATCAGTAAGAAATATATTCAATGAGAACCAATGTATGATGAAGCAAAAATGCAAGAGAATCAAAACAATGGTGATTTGAATTACCATGGCTATCCTCTTAATTTAAGCATGCATTCAATTAATCAATTATTCCAATCAGAATTCAATTGTAAACTATAGCACTTAAATCATTCAGTAGTAACTCCAATCAATTATTCAAATAATTCCACAGTGTTCACAACCGAATCAGATGAAGGCTTTCTCTTTCAAACAACTTTACAGTACAAGCACAAGGCTCTCAGAAACCATTTTCTTCTTTCTCCCTTCTTATTCTTCTTAAGGCTTTCTTCTCTTTCACAAACCTTCTCTTCTTCTTCAGAACGTTCCCTTTCAAAGGCTTCCGCAAGCACAGAGGCATGGCCCCTCTTCAGAGACTAAGTGTAGCACAGGGCCAAGGTCAGGCCCTCAAAAAGAAAAACCCTCCCCCGCTCTCTCACAAATCCTTCTCTCCACTCTCAACCTAGAGCTATTTGGATCCAGTTATGGGTAAACGTGTAATATGATTTGACCAGGGTCATCAGGAGTGGGTGATGACCGGGGAGTGAGTGAGCAGCAAGTATGGGACCTCACCCTGTGTTCTTGAGGCAACACAGCTGAAGCACAAATTCCTAATATGTGCTGTAGACGCTTCTTCACTTCATGAGGTGGGACTATCTTTGTCCCCCTCCTTCGCATAGTAGCAGCAGGAGGAAAGACCATCAATTGAAGGTGTCGTGGGCACTGAGGTCTCCAATTGGCAACATAGCTAGGTTCAGGATTCACTTCCATACCTCCTGGGCGTGGTTGCATGGTTGGAACTGGTCGGAGCACTGTAGTTGGAGCTGGGGATGAGAGCGGCAACGGTGGAGGATGGCGATGACATTAAACACAAAATAAGGCCTCACCACTGCATTAAATTGCTTAGGAGAACCACTAAATGATGGCGAAGGTGGTGGTCGTGTTTACATGACGTGAGTGTGTGTTGTAGCCGGACGAAGGCAAAAGGGGTGAATGGCGATGGGTGTGTTCGGTGTAACATTCAAGTGGGTGAATCGAGGAATTAGGTGAGGGGTTTTGTGCAGTGCGGTAAGGCGGTGCTCTGGAGGTGGAGTGGGTGTATTTGGTGCGGTGTAGACGATGGTTGGCCACGCCGAAG
The DNA here is from genome assembly GCA_037157565.1 of Thalassia testudinum. Taxonomy (NCBI): domain Eukaryota; kingdom Viridiplantae; phylum Streptophyta; class Magnoliopsida; order Alismatales; family Hydrocharitaceae; genus Thalassia; species Thalassia testudinum. The sequence continues at coordinate 116,419,660 of JAZHRO010000014.1, forward strand.
GTACGCCGGACATGGGGAAGACGGAGGTGGCACAGGCATGTCGTGGGTCGAACTAAAATCTAAAGAGGGATAAGTGAATTAGAGGTAGAGAGAAGGGAAGAGGGCCTAGTGCTAATGATTGAAAGGGGTAGGAGGGCACCAGCTTTGATTGGTCGATGCTATGGAAGAGAATGCCTTCGATGGTGGAACGAAGAGGAAAGAGAGAGTTTGAGAGCTCTTCGCCAGTATTGCGAGGAGTGAATGAAGGAAAGGAAGAGGATGGGCCACTCGATTTGTCTGTCTAGTGGCCAAAATAAGGCAGTCGAGGGAGCTCATCGGAGCTGGTCGGAGGAGGCTGGAGGAAGGGAGTTTTTTGGCGAGGAAGTACGGCCAAACCAAGATAATTTGGAGCGGTTGTGTTGCTAGAGCTTATATAGAGCTCATACCAAGATCTAGAATAGGAAACAAGCTTCATTAGCCTACTTAGGATTCAAGAAAACACCCACTGATTTAGTGGGTTTGCACGACCAATCAAATGCAATTTGCGATCCAAGGATGGTCCCAAACGATTTTCCATGGTATGAACATCAATCCCACCAAATTTGGTAGGATTTGATGAAGATTTGAATAGGATTTGGCTTGGTCAAAGGTTTCATAGAGGTCGATTGACCTCCAATGGCAGTAGGGACCTGTGTGCAAAGAAGATAACAAGGTTAGGGACCAATCTGCAAGGATTTCAAAAGCTAGGGGCACGTGTGAGAGAGAGTCGGACTGGACAAAAATGCAAACTAGGTCAAGATGATCTCTAATTTGGCCTAAATTTTGGTACAAATCTAATTTGGACTCAAGAAATATGTTGTTGAAGTTGGATTTTAGTTTTGACCAGGTTTGACTAGGCAATTTATGCAAAAACCCAAATTAGGGTAATTTTCTGTCTAAAACTCTTTTTAAGGTCAAAATGAGTTCCAATGGTCAAAACAAGATTACCAAACCTTATGGAATGCTTGTATATGAATTTAAGAAGGTTTAGATAGAATTTATCCTAACCAGAACCTCTGTTATTTATGCAAATCTGAAATTAGGGTTTTAGGAGCTGTGTTAGTTCTCGAAGTGTGTTAAACCCTATTTCTATCTGCATGGACCCTCTTATTAGACTTTAATGAACATTTGACCTTATATTAACCCTTGGGGAACCTCGTGATTCCTTTGCATTCATGATATGCTGTTAAAACTGCAAAATTAACACTAATTTAATGTATTCCTCTCAGAATGGATATTCCGTGAATTACAACTCTCCAGTGATTATGTAGGAGTGTTTATCTCTTGATTATGTCTAATTAAAGCTAGTTATGGCTCATGATGATGTTATCATTAGTAATGTTGATTATAGGTTGGGTGTGATTTGGGAGATGGGCCTAGGGGCTAGGTTTCGCGATCTTTTCTCATGCCCACAACATTGATCATAACACAGTCGTGATGTGGAGGTAGAGGAGAGAGAATTGGACCATGATGCTGAATAGTAGGATAAGTCATGGTATGATTTAGATCAGCTGAGTTGGATGGGGCAAACACATAGGTATGAGTCGATGGGCCTAGCTAAGTGTAGCTTGCTTTCCCTTAAATTGATTCACCACGCATTTTTGAGTCGACAAGTTTGGATTTGGCAGAGGTTGGGAGGGAGTGCACCAGGCTAGCAAGTCCACGCCATTTGTGTGAGTTGATTTTGAACCTCTGTGACCTCGTCTATGTGATGTTTCTATGTAGCCGCATTAGTCTAAGGCTTGCAGAATAATGCTCATTTTCTCATCCTTACTAGGCCCAGATTGGTAATTCATATTAGGCCTAGGATAATCTTGCTGATGTGGGTGTGGGACCTGTGGTCGGGGTTGGAATTGAGATCTGGTATTTTGATTATTCCCTGACCACACAAAGTTGGGATGATCACTCCATCCAGAGTTATAGGTGTTTGAGAAAGGATCATTATGAATGGCATGGAGATCCTCGTAGGTCTGAGGAACTCCAGAGAAGTTAGAGTACGAGGGTTCAGAGTTCCCCCAACTAAAGTAGGTAGGCCCAGAGTTTCCTCCAAAACCAAGATCAGACAAGGGAGACATGGGTCCATCCCCTGATGAGAGAAATAGTAAATGTTATGCACAACCTCCCTATTGGAGGGCGGTTGTGCGTATGTGTTCTGTGCGGCGGTGGTTCTCTGCAAATGTCAAGCCAAATCATCCACCTTTTTCTTAATGATTGAGACCTTATCTAAGCAACTGGCCACCAACTTCAGGTTGACAGATGCGGATAGGCCTCGAGTCTCATGTGCCCCATGCATGTTTGTCAATGCATGGGTGGTTGTCTAGTTGAACACACCCAGTGATTCATTATTTATGGAGTTCTTGCAATATTTTCTAGAGAATCTCCCAATCTGTATCTTCATGTTGACCCATGATGCTTCCACCATAGGTTTCATTGACGAAGAGCTTAATATTCTCACGGAGCCCATGGTAAAAAGGCTAGACTTGTTCCCACTTAGGTACTATGTGATGTTGGCATTTCCACATGAGATCCAAAACGCGGTCCCATGCCTCATGAAGTGGTTCTCCTATATTTTTTAAGAAGTACGTGATTTGGTGATGGTTGGGTGTGATTCATGTGTTAGAAATTGGGGTTGCGAGTAACCTATCGTCATAGTTACAAAACACGTCGATCAGATAAAATTTATACTGAAACTCCAAGGGAATCCCTGGTTGAACATAGGGAGGCGATGTTTACTTTAAGTGAAAACCAAGCTTCAATTCGTTTCTCTTTGATATTTTAGGGTTTTGTTATTTTTTTTTATTTTTGTAAGAAGAAAATAAGCAAATGAATCACAAGATAGAGATGTGGAAAAAATTTGATATATATTACTTCCAATGTAAATTACATTAACTATGAAAGCATAAAAATAGAGGGAGGAGAGAGGAAATCTCCCGAATCGGCTATTCGGCAGGACGATGGTGCCTGGCAGAAGCTTGGACGAAAGAGGTGAGGAGTGGGACAACGGAGGTGAGCTGTAGGAGGATGTTGGGTTGAGGAAAGCTTCGACGTGGCTTCGGAATGGAGGTGAGAAAATGAAGATGATCTGCTACTGGAATGGAGGTGGGAGGACGGCTCCAAGGTGACCTATGAATGGGGATGGGAAGATGGATGAATATTTGGTGGGGCAGAGGTTTGCTACACTAATAGGAGCCTTGGGAGCTTGAGAATAAGCTCTAATAGAGTGTTTGTAGGCTTGCTAGAGCTTGGGAGTAGGTGGGAGTAGAGTAGGTAGAGATGGCTTGGAAGGGAGGGGGTGTAGGTCCTTTCATAGTGGAGGAGAAGAGGCAAAAAGTAGGTATGAGACCATTAGTGACATCCATACCATCGCTGGAAACGTCGCTGTAGGCAGCTCATTCCTACTGTCGCCCATAGTTGCCTTTGCTAGCATGCAATGAATTAGCGACGGCTGTAAGCGTCGCTGTAAGTCTAGCTCATGCGTCGCTATAAGTCTAGCTCGTGCGTCACTGTAGTTCCAGCCCATGCATAGCTAGTGCTGTGCTCCCCTGCCTTTGCCACACGCGCGTACACACACGTGCTGGCGCTATGCTGTGCGATGGCACGTGCATGTGCATGGGCGGCTTGGGTTGTGCCACGTGGCTACGATCATCTTCTTGTTTTAGGGGCTACTACAAAGGTCGGATTGAGTCGATTTTCGCACTGTTAAGCTACGATCGTCGACCCGAATCCATCGCGTAGTCAGATTTGTCATTTCAAGCTCTGAATTATGTCTCCTAGTCCCTTGGCTGTTGATCTTCCTCGAACTGCATATGGTGCTATGGGACTCCGATCGAGACGATTTCAGAGGTGTTGGACTCCGATCGTCGTCTTGATCAAATCCGTATGGTCGAATCGTCAATCCGAGGCTCTAAAATAAATATCTTTCTCTCCTAACCACAAAAAGGATGCAATTAGCCTAAATTATATACTACTCTAATTGCAGAATGATGCATGCTATGCAATATTTATAACATGAAATGCAAATCTAAGCCTAGGAACATCCATTAATAGCCATTTTACCCTCAATAAATGTGTTTACATCATACCCCCATGCCTATCTTTTGCTAGGCCCTAGCAAAATAAATCTATATGCTATGTATAAAAGTAGAATTAGGATTAGATCGCTTAGGCCTAAGTCATTTATTAACAATAAAAAATTTCAACTAAGGTCCTAAACTACAAAAACTCAACAGTACTCGGGTGCCTGCCAGAATGTAGTCCGCCTAGTCCTCGCCTTATTTTAAAAGGGAAGATACATTTTTTTTATTATTTTTCCTCTTTTCTAATTTGTTTATACTTTTGGAGTTTGAGATTTCCAGGATAACTTTTTATGGCTACCTGACCCGCCCAAGACTCGAAAAGAACTCTAAGTGCTAAGAATCTTATGAAAATAGTGAAAGACTCACTAGGCAGCCGTTAAAACGAATTTCGGGTTTCTACGACCCTAGGTGACCATACTTAGAGGTTTATCTTTTCGAAGGATAGCTTTCTCCCTACTTGTATTTATGGGGTCAACACAAGGACAAACCTAGTGTATATCTCCCTGGTTTATTCTACTTTCCTGCTTCTTCCCTAAGTATTTTGGGAATTATTGTGCATTTTTTTGTGAGATAGGTTCTGGACAACTGACCGATGAGCTGTTACCATCGACAACTTGCCATCCATACTCGTGTGGTGAAGTGTGGTTTTATTTATTTTTTTATTTTCTCCTTTTTCTATTTTTTTCTCTATATTTTCTCTTTTTTTTTTTAGTAGGTGGCTTTCCTCATATAAGATTTACCTAAAGGTAGTACAATGAAAATGATCTTGTGGTTGGGCTCTGGATAACCAACTGATGAGCTGTTATCACTGACAACTTGCCAGCCATACCATCCAAGTTGGTCCATTGGCTACCCAATTTCCGTGAAAACTGTCGGAAATTGAGTTAGTGCAAAAAATGTGTGTAGATGCTTAGGCTTAAAGTCCCCGCAAATCAGACGGCGGGTTGACAAGTCGCATACTTATCATCCTAAATTTTTTACCAAATTAAAATGAATTTTAATAGGTGAGGACTCGAGACTAAGTCTACATTCGAGTGGATGCCCAGCCAAATTAAGCCTGAAGACCTGAAGAGTCTCAGTGTTTACGTCCTCACGTATCATTTCCTAAAGTTAATAACTTCCAAATGCCTAAGTTCTCTTTTCGTAATTTCTTTCTTCTTTTTATCTTTTTTCAAATTTTCAATTTTTTTTTAATTTTATAAGAAACCAAAAGAAATTCTACAGAGTTAATATAATGATTTTAGAAATTGATTATCTACCCCCCAATGCCTAAATGATGCAATGTCCTCATTGTAAAAATAAAGACATGAAAAGGGCAGAGTAAATAGAACATCACCTAAGTGTCGTGAAAATCTGATCAGCTTCGCAGAGAGAAGAGTGTATGCACACGTGCTAAGTTTAATGCCTTCAACTAGGCATAACATACATACAAAGAAGAAATTGAGAATTCACAAGTGCTGGTCAGAATCAAAATAAAAATATTGATCCTCAAACTCACCAACAAAATATGTCCACAGATGTTGACCAGATTATGGTGCAGACATATGCCCTAGGGTCGAGTGGTTCTCAGGTTCTAGAAGAAAATCACCCAGAACCGAAGGTTGTTAAGCTTGCGGGGCCAGGCCTGCAGTTTAGTGGTGTGCAATGCAAGACCAAAGTGCTAAACAACGGGTAAAGATGGTTCAATAGGTGCAGTTGTCCACTTAACATCTAGCTTAGAAAAATAATTACTTATTCCAAGCGTGGGTCGCACGTGAAAGATATCATAAGGGTCTGTATAGAAGATAGGTGGTTTTAGGTCAATAGGTACCCTTATATCCAAACTTGTTTTTCCCTCAAAATTAACCTCCCAAATTTTCATTTCAACATTCCTATCCTCCAACATCAAGCGCTCAAGTTCCAGGACCTCTAGCATATCATTCACCCTATAAGATTCTCCCAAGTCTAGAAATCATGGATGACTCAAGATTGACTTGGGTACAATGATTCCCAAATCAAAATTAATCCCTTTGGGGTGTGGTTGAGGAATGGGGCTATTGAATCTTCTAGTAAATGAGGATTCGAATCCTCCAAGTTAGCCCCAATCGAATCCAAATCTTCAATAATTGGGCTATCAACTGGTTCGTCAAATTCCTCAAGCCCATTTGTGTCACTAAAATCCTCTTCCTTAAGTTCAAGTGAGACTTCACCAAAAGATTCTTCACCCTCAGAGTCAAAGAATCCATGATCCTCATTTATATATGTCTCAAAATCATATGTCATTTCATGGTCCTTGGAGACATATTTTTCCTCGCTCCCTAGCTCTAAGATCTTGGGTGAGAAACTCGATTCATCCTCAAAGGGTTACTCTAGCCCAACCTGGTCATCTCCAATCATAGAATATGTATCCCCCTCAATAGGCACCTGAGCGGGTTCAGACATTGGCACTCCTGAAGAGGGTTCATCTTGAGAATCATCCCAAGATTTGACTAGGGCAACCACAAATTTCATCCTCAACCTCGATAATTTCCCAAGAAGAAACTCACCCAGGTCCCTATCCCTAACACTTTGGAGAAAATCCAATAAAGAGCTATTCAGCTCGTCAGTCATTTTTGTCATAGGCTCCAATGCTTCAGTGCATGGTGTTGGCTGAGCTTCTAATGATTGTATAGTGTTTCTCAAATTAGCCAACACCCTATCCTGGATCTAGTCCACCTAAACCGACTGGTTTGATTCAGGTTTTGGTAGGTTTGGGTTAAATCTATGGGAGTCAAGATGTCAAGGTTCTCGGGCCCCTCCCTGAAAGTAGGTCGTTCTAGGTTGTTCAAAGGATGTTGGCGACCTATATTCTCTAGAATACTGGGGAGGGTAGCTATTACAATCATTATATCCTTCATGGTTGTAGATCTGGTTAGGTTAATCATCAAAGGTTGGAGATCTATAATCATTGTAGCTATGGGAAGGATAGTAATCATAGTCTTGTTGTCCAGGGTTAGACCCTGGACACTGAGGTCTGGATTCGTATCCCCAATCAAAGTCATCTCAGCTAGTGGATAGGTAATTGCAAGTGAAGTCGGAATAGTAATCATCTTGGGGATAAGTGGTGGTAGAAGGATAGGATGGGAAATGCATGTAAGAAGTGGAAGGATACATGGTAGAATAGAAGGGAAAACGGAAGAGAGAAAGGTGCCCTGCAGTACAATCAACTAAACCTATCCTTATATGGGTAGCCTAAAGACCTACAGGCTCCCAGGACCCGTCTTGAGATTATAAACTATTTAGTCTACTTTTATCCAATCAATCCAACCAGTTAGAAGGAGGGACGGGGGAGAAGGTTCTTCCTTTGGCTTGCACCTTCGGTTCCTAGTGTACCTGTTACGACCCGATTCCTGGGTCCCTACAGGACCCGAGACTGGCTCGCCTCGACTAATCCTAAGGCCCAGTCATCCAATAAGAATTAACCAGAAAGCAGGAAAGTAAATCACATTCACACATGCAATATAACTAAGTAGCAAAAACGTACAAAGCAGTAAAGGAAAGTAAAGCTGTTGTTCCAATACATACCACCACAACAATAGAGACAACGGAAATGAAAGTAACAGTAACAACAACAGTAGCTAAAAGTCTGAAACTCACTTCAACAGTAAGGGGGTACAACAAAGAAGTGTAGAAAAACTACGGCTGGGCTCGACTGGGCCCAGCACTTTCTGCAGCTGGAAGCTCGGGCTGTTCAACTCCTGGACCTGAACAGTGTTTTAATAAAGATAGAGTCAGCGAATGCTGAGTAGAGTGGTATCTATACTATCTAAAGTAGTAAAAGCAACAGGTTTAATTCACTTTTCTAGTTATTTTATTTTATATGCATTTCCTTTTCACCCCTTTCCCTCAAACTTTCAAATTTTCTTGATCTTGCATGTTCCTCATGGGAACGATCTTGATTGAAGTCTTTTCTGAAGAGTAGATGGTACACGTGGTGCTCCCCTGGCGGGGAGAGTCCCCCGTGGTAGTCTTACACCCAGTCAACCACCCCGAGGTCACTGTCAAGACATAGCGGTAATTACAGCACGCGTGATAAGCGTACAGGCAACTATCCTGCACTAACACGCGGTCAGTCATTTTCGCTAGCGGGTACACCCAAAATATAGCACACAACAGTATAGGGCCTAGCCCTCTAAGAAATAGGAGTCTAGCCCCTCAAAATCAAACAGAGGTCTCGCCCCTCCACAGTCCACGCACCCTCGTCTGACTACCCCAGTTTGCCGAGAGGGACTAACAAGTCGGTGTAGGGTGGCTAGTTGAACCTCGGGCCCCATGGGATGGCTATCTCCCTCCCTACATTAGTAGCTCGCCTCAGTACCGTGTACACGAGGGCCAATAGAAGTCGATGTAGAGTGGCCAATCCTAACCCCAGGTCTCAACCCAAGGGCGGCTAGCTTCGCTCTACACAAAAAGGGGACAGTCGCTCTCCTTGGTACCACATACTTAAGGGCCAGCACACTTCCTGTCTACATTCTAGATTTTCCATCTAACCATAGGAGCTCTACTTCTAATTCCTCGTAGGGTTCGTGCACATGTTTACCACATTATTCTGATCCAGATTCCACCATTCACAATTCAGTTCTTGTTTATATACAGGCAGCTCGTGTTTCCATAATTCAATACATCCAATTAATGATTTCACAGGTAATTGTTCATTTATCTCAGGCAACTCATATTTTAACAGGCAGCTCACAACTATATCGCAGGCAATTTCTAGCAGTTGAACTTAGTCATGTATACAGACACAATCATGCAGTACAATTGGTTCATTCATTTCTCTATCCTAGGGTTCATGCCACATCCTAGGGGTTCCAGTTGGCTAATTCCACAGGCACACTCTTATTTAATATGATTAACAAAAGTAGACCACTCTACCAGACAATCCGGGAGTAATGGGGGCTCGAACCGCGGACCTAGGCATCTCTGCCAGCCCCAAACAAGTAGCAGGTTGAAACCCTATACCAGGGAATACATCACAAAAGGAAGGTTCAGAATAGTGTACAAAGGTTTCTAGTATGTAGAGAAACTTGCAAGGAAACTACAGATACTTCGTTTACGTAAAACGGATCCTAATCGGACCCCAAACGGGTCAAAAACGTATCCATAGACCAAACTCAGACGTCTGGGAACAAGTCCAAACGTCTTAAAAGATACAAAATCTCACCTCAAGTTCCTGCGGTGTCCTCAGATGTCCAGGACTCCCCTACGATCATATGAAGGTGGTTCCAGATGTCGAACCACACCTCCGGTTGTCTGGAAGCACCTCCGGTCATCTAGTGAGCTGATCAGATATCCGAAAGTGTGTGGGAGGGCATTCTGGGCTCCTTCCTAAGGCTGCCCCTACTTATGACAGTGCAGCCACCCAAAATCAGGCAGACATATCTTCTGCGGTACGGCGTACATGGCCGTAAATGAAAGAGAATGTACTTTCATGATAAAGGAGCTTTCAGATGTCTGGTCTTGACTCCAGACTTCCAGATGCTCTGCCAGTCATCCGAACTTCACTCTAGACATCGAATACTAGAAAATTTCCTGTATCTGAACTTGCTCCCAGTGCTCTCCGCCATGCTTCTCCCTACTCTGCCACAGCTCCAGCTACTGTAGGTCATCGAGGACATCGCTCCGGACTCCCTCCTCCTCCCGGCACGTGCCCACGGTGGCCGTGCGAGCTCCAACGGGCTTCCACCGAAGCTCCTGACCTCGGCCTCTTCCTCCTCCTCTCGCACTTCTCTTTCTCGCCCTCATGCTCTCCCTCGCTTGCCTCCTTTCGCCACTCCTGCTCGCTCTAAAGGTAGAGATGGTGGTGTGTGGTGTGGAGAGGAGGGGAGGGTGGCTTTTATAGAGGCTATGGGTTTAGGGTTCGGCAGGGAGAGGAGGAGAAAGGAGAGAGAGAAAAGGGGTTCTGCGTGCCGCCCACGTGCAGAGTGCAGAGTGTGTACAAAAATTTCATTTTCAAATGTCCGAGAAAGTGTCTAGACATCTGGACAGACGTCTGATTGAGACTCAAGATGTCTAAAAAGGCTAAAAGTGGGATGGGTCTTTACGTCATAACAAACTTAAAGGAATTTTCGTCCCCAAAACTTGAACTAGCTAGGGTGCGGAAAAAGGAACATAAAACACATAACAAACTTAAAGAGGATAGAAGTAGGTCCGAAACGACATACCCTCAAAAGCTTTGGGTATCGCTCTCGCATCGCCGCCTCAGGCTCCCAGGTAGCCTCCTCGTATCGCTGGCTTCTCCATAGGACTTTTACCAGTGGTATTTGATTCTGTCTCAGACTCCGGACAGCTCTGTCTAGTATCTGCACTGGTCTCTCGGGGTAGGTCAGTTCATCACCCACCTCAACACTCTCGTGGCTCAGAACGTGATTGGGATCGGTGACGTACTTCCTGAGGTTGGACACATGGAACACGTCATGCACTCTAGAAAGCTGAGGAAGGGCAAGCCAGTAAGCAACGGGTCCTACCCACTCCTAGACCTTAAATGTCCCCACAAACCTCAGTGCAAGCTTCCCTTTCACCACAAAATGCTACAGGCCCTTCATAGGCGAAACATGGAGAAAGACGTGATCCCTAACCTCGAACTGCACCTCTCTGCATTTTCAGTCATCACAACTCTTCTACCTGCTCCTGACAGTGCAGAGTCGTCTGTGTATCTGCTCTATCACCTCCTAACTCTGCCGGATCAACATGGGTCCAACTTCCCATTGGTCCCTACCTCGACCCAACTCAACGGTGTAGTACACCTCCATTTGTACAGAGCCTCGTAAGGTGCCATGCCGATGCTCGAGTGGTAACTGTTATTATATGCAAACTCTACCAGGGATAAATGCCCCTCCTAGGAGCTTCTCAAGTACAATACACAGGCACGCAAAAGGTCCTCAAGTGTCTGTATGGTGCGCTCTGACAGTCCGTCCGTCTAGGGGTGGTACGCGGTACTAAACCTCAACCGTGTGCCCAAAGCCTACTGAAACTCAGCCAAGAATTGGGAAGCAAAACGGGCATCCCTGTTAGATACAATCTCACGCGAAACTCCTTGCAAGCATACCACATCGCTAATGTATCTCTCTGCCAACTGTGCTGGAACCAAGGTGAATCAGATTGGTAGGAAACGTGCTATCTTCGTCAACTTGTCCACTATCACCCAGACTTCATCGTGTCCTCGCAAGATAACGAGCAGACCCACCACCAAGTCCATGGTGATGCTCTCCCACTTCCACTCTGGCACAAGAAGTGGCTGCAACGACCCAGGAGGTTTCTGGTGCTCCGCCTTAATCTGCTGGCTGATGTAAACACATTTATTGAGGGTAAAATGCCTATTCATGTATGTTCCTAGTCTTAGATTTGCATTTAATGTTATAAATATTGCATAGCATGCATCATTTTGCATTTAGAGTAGTTGTATATAATTTAGGTTAATTGCATCCTTTTTGTGGTTAGGAGAGAAGGATATTTACTTTGGACCCTCAGATTGATGCTCTGACCATACGGATCTGATCAAGGCGACGATCAAAGTCCAACGCCTCTGAAATCTCCTCGATCGGAGTCCCGTAGCACCATATGCAGTCCAAGGAAGATCAACGGCCAAGGGACTAGGAAACATAATTTGGAGCTTCAAATGATAAATACGACTGTGCGGATGGATTCAGGTCGACTATCGTAGCCTAACGGTGCAAAAATCGACCCAATCCGACTTCTGTAGTAGCCCCTACAACAAGAAGAAGGACGGCCCAGACTGCGCCACGTGGCATAGCCTAGGCCTCCAGCACACGCACGCAGCATCGTAGGTGCACATGCGCATAGCACAGTGTAGCACAGTGCCAACACATGGGCGTGCATGCGCACGGCAAGGCAGGAGCGCAGCGCCAGCTATGCATTGGCTAGACCTACAGTGACGCATGAGCTGGACTTACACCGACGCTTACAGCCGTCGATAATTCCTTGCTTGCCTGCAAAACTAGCTGTGGGTGCCAGCGGCCATGTGCTGCCTACAGCGACGTTTCCAATGACAACCTGGATGTCACTAATAGTCCCATACCTATTTTTGCCTCTTCTCTTCTACTATAAAAGGACCTACATCACCTCCCTTCCAAGCCATCTCTACCTACTCTACTCCCACCTACTATCAAGCTCTAGGAAGCCTACCAATGCTCAATTAGAGCTTGTTCTCAAGCTCCCAAGCCACCTATTAGTGTAGCAAACCTCTACCCCACCAAATATTCCTCCAACTTCCCATCCCCATTCATAAGTCGCCTTGGAGTCGTCCTCCCACCTCCATTACAGTAGTAGATCACCTTTGTCTTCTCACCTCTATTCCGGAGCCACGTCGAAGCTTTCCTCAACCTGACGTCCTCCTGCATCTCACCTCCGTTGTCCTGCTCTTCACCTCCTTCGTCCGAGCTTCCACCAGGCACCGTCGTCTCGTCGAACAGCCAATTCGGGAGATTTCCTCTCACCTCCCTCTCTTTTTATGCTTTCATAGTTCATTGTAATCGACAGTGAATTGATATATATCATATTTGTTCCGTTTCTATCTTGTGATTCATTCTGCTTGTCTTTTATTTCAAAAAAACAAAAAAATATCAAAACCCTAAAATACCAAAAAGAAATGAATTGAAGCGTGGTTTTTACGTAAAGTAAACGTCGTCTCCCTGTGTTCGACCCAGGTCTCCCTTGGAGTTTCGGTATAAATTTTATCTGATCAACATGTTTTGCAACTACGACAATGGGTTACTTGTAACCTTGATTTCTAACACGCGAAACACGCTCGACCATTTTGGCGCCATTGCCGGGGAGGCAACGAAATTTACTTTATTGTTTATTGCGTTTATTTGCATTTACATAGCACTAACCCTACTTGTCTTTGATCTACTATCTTGCAGGTACCCTAGCATGGTGATCCAACTGCGGTAGATCGAAGTAAAGTGCAGGTAGAGTGTTTTGTAAGTGCCCCACACCACCCCCACCTTAGTTTTCATTCCATAACCTAATAACTCAAACCAAAATCAACTTAGGTGCTTTTTATAAACACTAGGATAGATTTGGTTGTTTGTTTGCCACCTCCACTCACCTCGCCATCCACATAAATAAAAAAAATAAAAGAAAAAGTGTTATCTGATTGTGGGATTTTCTGAAAGCTACACACTTAACACCCACGATTTCTTATTCTAAGGCACACAATCACTTTGATTCTACCACTTAACCGGGATCTGACCTATGGACCCGGTACACTTCAACTACATACACATAAGTGAGTAGAAATTTGAATAGGTCAAACATTTCTGTGTGTCTTAACTAAGTGGTGCAATAGGCCAATTGATTAGCTGTTTAGGCCGCACCACTCAATCTAAAACTGATTCATTAAGTAGCTTGCCATTTAGGGTTGATTTTTAGGACTGAACCAGACACACCACATTTTATTTTTGATTTTTGAAGGAACATATCATTACCTGTGCTTTCAAAACATGGAGTGTTCTACTAAACCTTGATTGAACCAACCAAAGAATTAAACCCTAAAAGCTACTAAACAAGGTTAAATCCTAAAAGACACATCATCAAATAACCTTGTTTGAGAACCCTGGTTGTGCACGCACACACATTTTAACTGATCATTAAGGGCACAACCCATCTAAAGGGCCCATCACATTCCTCAAACACCATTGTCCTAAGCCTAACTAAAATTGATTAGACATTGGCCCTAAGGACTACTTTTCTCATCGGGATCCAGATTGAGATTGTTCACAATTAACCAACTTATACTAGTCAATCTGATGTCTAGCTAGGGGTGTAGTGTGAAATGACCGCGGCTGGGGGGTACACTAGGAACCAGAGGCGCAAGCTAAAGGAAGAACCTTCTCCCCAGTCCGTCCTTCTAACTGGTTGGATTGTCTGGACAAAAGTAGAGTAAAACATCCATAATCTTAAGATGGATTCTGAGAGTTTGTAGACCTTTAGGCTACCTAACCTAAGGACAGGCTTGTATTTTTGTATTGCAGGGCTCCTTTCTCTTCTTATTTCCCTCCTTACTTCACCATGTACCCTTCCACATCCTACACACATTTCACAGCCTATCCGCCTACCACCACTTACCCCCAAGATGATTACTATCCCGACTTAACTTGTAATTATCCATCCACTAGCCGATATGACTTTGATTGGAGATATGAATCCGAACCTCAATGTGTAGGTCCTAACCCTAGACAACAAGACTATGATTATTATCCTTCCCAGAGCTACAATGATTATAGATCTCCATCCTTTGATGATCAACCTAACCAGATCTATAGCCGTGAAGGATATGCTGATTATAACACTTACCCTCCTCAGAATTATGCTGAATTTAGGTCGCCACCAACCTTTAAACAACCTAAAACGACCTACTATCAAGGAGGGACCCAAGAACCTCGACATCTTAACTCCCTTAGATTTAACCTGAACCCACCCAAACCTGAACCGAACCAGTCGGTTCAGGTGAACCTGATCCAGGATAGGGTGTTGGATAATTTGAGGAATACTATACAATCTTTAGAAGCTCAACCAACACCATGCACTGAAGCACCATAGCTTATGATCAAAATGATTGATGAACTTAATAGTTCTCTATTGGATTTGCTCCAAAGTGTTAGGGATAGGGACCTGGGTGAGTTTCTTCTTGGGAAATTGTCGAGGTTGAGGATGAAATTTGTGGTTGCACTAGTCAAATCTTGGGATGATTCTCAAGATGAACCCCCTTCAGGAGAGTTAATGTCTGAACCCGCTCAGAATCCTATTGAGAGGGATACATTTTCTGGGACTGGGGATGACCAGGTTGGGCTAGAGCAACCATCTAAGGATGAACCGATTAATTCACCCAAGATCCCCGAGCTAGGGAGCGAGGAAAAATATGTCTCCACGGGCCATGAAATGACATATGATTTTGAAACATATATAAATGAGGATCATGGATTCTTTGACTCTGAGGGTGAAGAATCTTTTGGTGAAGTCTCACTTGAACTTAAGGAAGAGGATTTTAGTGACACAATGGGCTTGAGGAATCTGACGAACCAGTTGATAGCCCAATTATTAAAGATTTGGATTCAATTGGGGCTAACTTGGAGGATTCGAATCCTCATTTACTAGAAGATTCAATCAATATCCCCATTCCTCAACCACACCCCAAAGGGATTGATTTTGATTTGGAAACCAGTGTACCCAAGTCAATCTTAAGTCAGCGACGATTTCTTGACTTGGGAGAATCTTATGGAGTGAATGATATGCTAGAGGTTCTGAAACTTGAGCACCTGTTGTTGGAGGATAGGAATGTTGAAATGAAAATTTGGGAGGTTAATTTTGAGGGAAAAATAAATTTGGATATAAGAGTACCTATTGACCTGAAACCACCTATCTTCTATGTGGACCCTTATGATATCTTTCACATGCAACCCAAGCTCGAAATAACTGATCATTTTTTTGAACTTGATGTTAAGTGGACAACCGCACCTTTTGAACCATCTTTACCAATTGTCCAATACTTTGGTCTTGGGTTGCACACCACTAAACTGCAGGCCTGGCCCCAGAAACACAACAACCTTCTATTCTGGGTGATTTTCATCCAGAACCTGAGAACCACTCGACCCTAGGGCATGGGTTTGCACCATAATCTGATCCACATCTGTGGACATCTTCTACTGGCATGTTTCAAAATCAATATTTTTATTTTCGTTCTGACCCGCACTTGTGAATTCTCGATTTCTTCCTTGTATGTATTTTATGCCTAGCTGAAGGCATTAAATTTAGCACATGTTTATATTTCACGCTCTCTGCTGAGCTAACCGGATTCCTCATGATGTTCAGGTGATATTCTGTTTACTCTGCCCTTTTCATGTCTTTACTTTTACAATGAGGACATTGCATCATTTAGGCTTGGGGGGGGGATAATCAATTCCTGAAATCATTATGTTAACTCCATAGAATTTCTTTTAGCTTCTTATAAAATTAAAAAAGAAAGAAAATATGAAAAAAGATAAGAAAAAGAGAAAGAAATTAGGAAAAGAGAACTTAGGCATTTGGAAGTTATTAACTTTAGGAAATGATACGAGAGGACCTAAACACTTAGACTCTTCAGGTTTCAGGCTTAATTAGCCCGAGTGTCCACTCGAATGTGGATTTAGTCTCGAGTCCTCACCAATTAAAATTTATTTTAATTTGGTAAATAGTTTGGGATGATAAGTATGCGACTTATCAACCTGCCCTCTGATTTGGGGGGACTTTAAGCCAAAGCATCTACACACATTTTTTGCATTAACTCAATTTTCGACAATTTGTACGAAAATTAGGTAGCTAATGGACCGACTTAGGTGGTATGGCTGGCAAGTTGTCGGTGGTACCATCTCATCGGCCGGTTGTCCAGAGCCCAGCCACAAGACCATTTTCATTATATTGCTTTTAGGAAAATCTTAAATCAGGAAAGCCACCTACTTTTAAAAAAATAAAAAATATTAAAAAATAAAGTAGAAAAAGGAGAAAATAAAAAAATAAATAAAACCACACTTCACCGCGTGAGTATGGCTGGCAAGTTGTCGGTGGTAACAGCTCATCGGCCGTTTGTCCAGAACCCAGATCACAAAAAAAAAATGCACAATAATTCCCAAAACACTTAGGGAAGAAGCGAGGAAGTGGAATAAATCGGAGAGATATACACTATGTTCGTGATGAGAGCCTCATCATGAGCCTTAACTAGCTCATTTTGACCTAGGAAAGAGAATAAGAGCTCCTACATAACCTAGAGAAGGGCTTAATTCAAGGAATAAGTGTTCTGAGAAGAAAACATGAAATAAAGGTTTAAACTGCAATTTTACCATTGCACTACATAAATGGGATTTCTCAAAGGCAAAACATAAGTAAAATGGTCTGAATAAGATAAAAAGTGGGTTGGTTCAGTCAGAAATGGGTTCATGTGTAGTCTAGGAATTAAATGACATCTTGTAACCCTAAAATAGACCTGCTTAATTCCACAAGCTTTTGGACAGGATAAAAATCAACTAAGCCCTCCAAAATTATTGGAAAAATATCCCCAAGGGTTTAGAACCTTCAATTTGACTTTTGGAACCTGTTTTGATCTAAATTGGGGTCCTAGCTCATTAATTGACCTAATTTAGGTTTTTGTGCATAATGTCAAGTCAAACATGGTCAAACCTAAAATCCAACTTCACCATTGGATTCCTTAGGTCCAAATTACGTTTGTACCAAAATTTCGACCTAAGGGGAGGTCATCTTGACCAATTTTGCAAACTAGTACACAAAATTACATTTTGGCCCCTATCTTTTGAAAATCATTGCACAGACCCCCCTAACTTCCTCGCCATTCTTACAAACAGGTCCCTCCACAATTAATGGGGAGAAATCCTACTCCAGCGAGGAATGAAGGGGGAGTACTTAATTCCTCAAAGATCTCCCAGATTTGGAAGGGAGATTCTTTGAGGAATTCCCTTCCATCTGAGCGTGGTCCTAATCTCTGATTCGCACCCAATCTCTCGTGCGAACGCACGAGAGATTTGGGTCTCCAACAGTTTCCATCTCCGGCGAGGTCTCCTATGCTTGGAAGCTTATCTTCCAAGCATAAGATCCTTGCCAACGACTATAAAAGCACTACCACCTCTGGCCGCATCTCTTTAGCTCGACTTGGCTGGAGAATCACTCTAATTTTGTCTCTTTCTCCTCCGATCAGGAGTCCAGCGAGCTTCGACGAGCCCCCCTCCTCTTTCTCGTCACTCTGCAACCATACCAATGGTAGAGCCACCCACACCATCTTCCTCCACATCACGTAACACCCGCGCGAGCACCTCTGGCCCCGTTGTCATCGTCGTCTCCCTCCCATGGACACCGTCTTCTCTAATGACAACAAGTATAGCCAGTAGCCACCTCTCCCCCTTCGTCCACCTAGTTAGGTTAGAATTACTCCTCTCTATCCCCTCTTAAATTCCCCTCTCTTTATTTTCCCTTTCAGCCCCTCATAGCCACTGTCCACTGCCATCTTCTCCACCTCCAGCAGACCACCGGCAAGGTGCTTCCATCATTCCACTCACCCATCCACCTCGCCAAATAGCTTAGAAGCTCCGCCACCTTCCACTGATCATTTTCCCCCTCTCTATCGACTGCCACACGTTCCACACTCTTCCCCCGAACAAACCCATCTGCACGGCCACAGGACGACCTCGGCATGCATGCCCAGGCCGCCCCACGGTCTGCCACCAACCGCCTTAACTTCGCCATGCCACGGTGAAGCCCCCTGTGTGATTTAACGAGGCCGCAAGGCCATTTCACTTGAGAATAGGATTAAACATCAACCGCCATTGGAGTAGGCTTGAAGCAACTCGCAACCTTCACCTACTGCCCAAGGCTTCAGGAAGCAGGGTCCCAGGTGCGTGGGCTCCCTTCACGAACCTCTCACACCTAGCAATTGAAGTTCCAACACTCTGCAGCATCAGCATTTGAGTGCAACACCCCTACGGATGTGAGCGTAGAAGCGGGTAGGACATTTAGTCCCACCTCGTGAATGCAAGAGCGTGGCACGTAGGATAAATTGATTTTGTGCTTTCTTCTCATTGCCTCAAGTAAAATAGGGGTGAGGTCCCTCGCCCTCACACCTCGTCCGCGACCTTCCCCTGCAAATCTAGCACCCGACCTGTTTACCTAAACCTATCACTCCTTGTGCATCACACCCACATTGGTGTGCCTGGACCCGAGCGTGCGATACCCAACCCGATTGCCCAGCTCTGGGAGAGCATACCGAAGAGAGAAATAGAGAGAGAGACACGGGGGAGGGTAGGGGCTAGGTTTTGCTTCTGTGTGTGCATGCGCAGGGAAGAAGCAAAGAACAAGGAAGAGGAAAGCGTAGCTAAGGCAAGGTGAAGCTAAGACACTTAGCCGCAGGAAGGAAGGTCAAAGAGAAAAAGATAAAGTCAGAGGAGAGCTAAGGTTGAAGGAAACCAAGGGAAGCCAAGGAAGGAAAAGGAAGAAGAATGGCTGAAGCCAAGGGAAGGAGCAGCACTATAGCAGAGGTGCGGCTGAGGAAGAAAAAGAAAAGCAAGGTAGAGGAAGAAGAAGGAGAAAGGTACTGTGCCAAAGGGAAGGAAGAAAGCCAAAGCTAAGAAGGGAGAAGAGTGGCTGAAGAAGAAGACAAGCAGAGACAAAAGAGAAAGGCAAAAGCAGAAGACAGAGGAGAAAGAAAGTAGAAGAAAGACAGCAGAAAAGAAAAGACTGAAGAAGGAGAAGGAAATAAAAGCTTAAAGAGAAATATCTTTTTAAGACATCTGATTCTAGAATTAGATGTCCAATTCTATTTTGCTACAATTTTGACTCTTACATTCTTGCATTTATATTCTGAATTAAGTTTCGAGTAATTCTAAGTGTTCAATTACATTATTGAGGTTAGTGAATAAATTCCATTTGCTCCCTGTGTTCGACCTTGGATATTTAGGTTTCCGAGTAATAAATTCTTATTTGTTATCAATGCATGGTCACCTATACTACAACGCGACTGACTTATACTCATCTAAAAAGCCCAACAAAGTGTTGCAACATTTTGGCACCGTTGCCGGGGAGCAATGCGCAATTTATCACTAGTCTCTACATTCTTTTTGACTATATTGAACACTAACTTGCCCTATTTATTTTATTGTGATCTTGCGAGGTGTTTCAAGAGAAGAAATCTCTCGCGCAAGTCAACCTCTCTAGGGCAGGTAACCTCTCTTCTTCTCTAAAATCCATCACCTAACCCTTGAAAGACAAAAGGAAGAAACCAACTTAGGAATCAATTGCCTTCATTTTATAGTAATTACCATATTTAAGGCAAAGGTTTCCTGATTTTGAGAAAATTTTTAAAAACTTATTGAAGTGGAAGCAATTTCTTAGAGATCCTATCCCACAAAATTCCTGTGCCTAATAAAAGTAACGCTTAATCTCTACGGACAACACACTTCTTGCTTTTGTGTCGAAAGAGAATTTTTGTGAAAAAGAGGATTGGAAATAGAACTAAATTAGGGTTTCAACAGTAGGGTTTTTGGAGTGCTAGTCACACATGCCTGTATAAAAGGAAATGAACCCTCCCACATCAGTGTGCTACCCAAGCCCTTGATTGAAGAGATCTAAACAAGACAAACCCTAAAAATTGAGCTATAACAGCACTTGAATCTTAAAAAATCTTGGACCTAACAAACTGGGAGTAAAATCAGGGTGATCTCTAGGCCCTAAGCCTAGAATCATTCTGCCATCTTTAGGACAGGTCAGGTGAAGTTGACCACTTGGGTCAACCAACCTCCAAATTAGGTTACAACATCAAAACATCTAAAGTTCAAGTGAAAACCCTGAAGCACCTTTGAAATAAAAGTTGTACGCTTAAGAGGTCAAGGTCCCCATTCTGGTCTACCTGGAATCTCAGTGAGAAGAGAAGTCGAGTGGGGGAGACCCTGTAACCTGTGGGGATGCTCTACCGTGTAGGGGTCTTTGCGGGACTCTCCCTCTCTGGCTACCCAGGTAATTCTCAGGTGGACGATCTTCTGATCCAGGGGTATCATCCACCCCGAACCTCCACAGTCATCCAACATGTTTGGGTGCCTTGATTGGGTCAAAAGCATCTCCAGTCCCTCATCTTTTCTCTTTAGAGCACACACATACATTTTTAGTGGGATTCTTTGTTCAAATTTAATTGCTTCAAAACTTGATTCTACATCTTGATTCCACCACTGATCCAAATATGCAGCCAAACCACTTAGGACTACCATTCAAGAAACCTAAATATCGGAGATCCATGAGAGATAGGATGATTGAGGATGCCCTGAAATTCTATGAAAAGGAAGACAAAACCTCAACACCAGTAGAAAAGATTCAGGTTGATGTCCCAAGAACCACAACCTTCATCATAACTTGTGCCCAAGTGCTATTGGTAGAAGCCACAAAAGGATCAACCCGAGACATGCTCATCTTAGGATACATTGAGATAGAAAAATTGCACAATCTTGAATACCTTCAATTCATGACAAATCCTATACTTTGGGAGCAACACCAAGATGATCTTGAAAAACGGGAAGAGATAATGAGATTATTAAAAAAAATTATCAACCAGAAATACCTGTATATGCCATAAATAGAGGATGAACCACAAACAGAGGATGAACCATCTTGGGACAACATCAAGGATCAATCTGATCTTGGGTTTGAGGCACAAAATGGTTGTGGACTCCAAACCCAAATGGAGTACAATGTGCCTGATATTGAAGAAGGTTGGGAAGTTCCAATTGCAGGGGAACGTAATGTTGAGCCAACTCTAGACCATGAATCACTAGGCTTAGAATCCCAAAATTCCTGCAATAATGAGAGTAGAACTGAACCTCTCAAGGGTGTAAATTCTGCCCTTTATTCAAATAAGGTGACCCTCGAAGGTTATTCAGACCTAGATTCTAGTGATTCAACCCACATTCTAAGCCCAGAATCTAGATCTAGAATCTATTGGGAAGATTTCGAGGCCCCATATGAGGAGGATCAATTTTTCAATGAAGAATATGATTTTGGGCCTCTATTTGATGAATATCCCTTGCCAACATCCTCAGAGAAACCAATCGATTTTTCGAAAGTCATGCCAATTTATGATACAGAAACTGAGGAGTTGGACGAGTGGGGTTTCAATAGGGTCTGTCCTACCAGCTTGGAACCTGAGCCTCTACCAGATAAGGACACCTTTTTAAGCTCAGAATTGACATCTAGCTAGACACCAGTTAGGTTGCTGAATCTACAGCATATGATTTATTCTATGGTGGAACTCATGATCTTGAATCTCATTCAGATTTTAATTTTCGTAAACTCTCCGACAATTTCGAATCTGACCATAACATCGGAGAAAATCTGCTTCTTGATTATAATAAGCCAATCTACGACCTCATTTCACATGACTCATTCTCTAACTCCGATTCTAAGGTCCTAGTTCCCGAGATCACTAATTTTAGTTCAGGTTCCAATAACATGGAATCATTTCTTTTCGATCCACAGGAATTAGAACCAGCAAATGTCGAGAGTGATTGCGACCCAGAATATGAATCTTTTCTTGACTCCGATTTCCAATATCCCATAGACACTCTCCAGGCATTCGCTTTTGATTTTGAAAGTTACTATGAGGACTCTCTACATGAGACCACCTGTCATTCCTTTCTAGAAGAGCCCTCATACACAATTCTCATTAAAGCCACCTCTTCCACACATACAGAACTGATCAAAACCCATTCTCTACCCTGACCCACAATTGGACTCAATTTCTATTCTGATTCACCTCTCACTGAGCCATTTGCAGATGATTCAACTCCACATCTATATCGGGCATCAAGTATCGATTAGACTGAAAAACATGATCCATCATTCTCTGATCACCCTTGTAGGGTTTCCACACCATGCATTTATTAGCTTTCGAAACCCTACTCTGACGAGGCTGATTTGACTCAGCCTAAACCCAAGTTTTCATTTCCACATCCATCAGAACTTCATTGCATATGGTGGGTTCCACATTTGTTGATCTACATCTATCAACCCACTAGACTGATTGTCTTTGGCCTGCACCATCAGCCTGTTGATCTTAACAAGAACCTGGTTGGACCAACCAAGCTCTTAATCAAGGTGCTTATTTTACAAAAATCCGCTGAGTTGACCGCTCCCTCTCCACCCCATGTTCCGCTTGGCTGAAGGTGTTGAATTTAGCGCTTAACGGGAGGCAACCCACCATTCCAAAAACATAGACCCGTCTGATTATCCGTCTGTATTGCATGTCCATTGCACCCTGAGTTCACCCTTAGACAGTTGATCCCACCTCTGGTACACGTACCAGAGCTTTAAATCGTCTGCATCAATCATTTCTGACCCATTCACCCACCCAATGTATCCTGTTCTAACTCCCTGACCTCAACACTATTTCAAACCCTCCATTTACAATGAGGACATTGCAAAACTTAGGCATGGGGGGGTGGTAAAGTGCATACATACAGAACCAAGAGAAAGTCAGAGGGATTCTGACAAAAAATTTTCACTTATGTCAAAAATACAAAAAAATAGAAAAATTATGAAAAAGAACAAAAAATGGAGGGAGGAAATTTTGTGAGCCACATAATCATAAGGAGAAGAAAAAGAGCAAAATAACAAAAAGTAGCATAAAATGAAAAAGAGATAGTCATTAGTAAAAGATTAAGGAATTAACCAAAGTTCTAGACCGTATCAAGAAAAAAATGAAAGAAAAGTGCTAATGAGACATAGAAAGAAATTAGCAGGAATGCTGATCTTAAGCCTTCTGGGCTGGACTCTTAGGCTTAAAAATTCACGTACCTGCTAAGATTTGGATAATCCTCAAGAGGTTGGGGAAAATGCGAAGCTTAAGTACTAGGTCTAAGACTTAGGAAGTATTCGGCCTAGTTAACTGACCTTCAATTTGTGAGATTCGGTAACCTAAGCACCCCAATCCACATAGTCTAGTTCAGTGCGCATAACTATCAAAATCATGCAAAAGCATTTTAATATTCTGAAAAAGTTGCCTAGATTAGGAGCGGCCGATCAACATAAGTTGATTTGGACGAGTTCCCAGCGTGGAGAGGCAGGAAATTCCCCAAGAAGATGCGTAACAGCGTATCATCTCCTCGGTGCTTATCTCTTAGGATATTTAAATATCCTACTGAGGGCATGTAAGCACTCTGCTGGTTCAGATACCATTGGTGGTATTATCTTGAAATGTCATTTGCCAAGGTCTAGATTCGACCACGGAACACCATGGGCGGGATTATCTCGAAATCTCGAAAGCCAGGGTTCTGGGGTTGCCATGGGCGATGCTATCACGAAGCATAGATTGCCAGGGACCTTTGAGGATTGATGATGGGGACGAGGAATCCGATACAGATCGTGTTGAGAAGCTAATACGAAGCTAGAAATATAAAGAAAAGAGAAAGAAAACTCTCCAAACAAATAAATCTTCTATCTCTCTCTTACAAAAATGCACTACAAATTGAACCAAGGCTAAAAATGTCTCAAGCACGGGTGCTTTAACCATGGAGTCCAACAAACCGTAGGATAGTTTCTATCAGCCTTAAAAACCTTTGCAGAGGACTGAGGATAAAGGGGGTCAAGTCCGGAGTTTGGTTGATACTTAAGTACCTCTAGGCGCATTGTCAGCATTCTTAACCTAATCAAAAGAAGAAGAAAAGCACTTATCATAACTAGTGCCAGACACTAAGGGTCTAGAACAGAAGTTAAAACCTTAAAATTTTGCTAAGGGACCAGCAAAAGCTAGGCATGGGGTTAGGATGAGAGCCTCATCATGAGCCTTAACTAGCTCATTTTTACCTAAGAAAGAGAATAAGAGCTCTTACATAACCTAGAGAAGGGCTTAATTCAAGGAATAAGTGTTCTGAGAAGAAAACATGAAATAAAGGTTTAAACTGCAATTTTACCATTGCACTACATAAATGGGATTTCTCAAAGGCAAAACATAGGTCAAATGGTCTGAATAAGATAAAAAGTGGGTTGGTTCAGTCAGAAATGGGTTCATGTGTAGTCTAGGAATTAAATGACATCTTGTAACCCTAAAATAGACCTGCTTAATTCCACAAGTTTTTGGACAGGATAAAAATCAACCAAGCCCTCCAAAATTATTGGAAAAATATCCCCAAGGGTTTAGAACCTTCAATTTGACTTTTGGAACCTGTTTTGATCTAAATTGGGATCCTAGCTCATTAATTGACCTAATTTAGGTTTTTGTGCAGAATGTCTAGTCAAACATGGTCAAACCTAAAATCCAACTTCACCATGGATTCCTTAGGTCCAAATTAGGTTTGTACCAAAATTTGGCCCAAAGGGGAGGTCATCTTGACCAACTTTACAAAATAGTACATAAAATTTTATTTTGGCCCCTATCTTTTGAAAATCATTGTACAGACCTCCCTAACTTCATTGCCACTCTTACAAATAAGTCCCTCCACCATTAATGGGGAGAAATCCTACTGCAGCGAGGAATGAAGGGGGAGTACTCCCTGATTCCTCAGAGATCTCCCAGATTTGGAAGGGAGATTCTCTGAGGAATTCCCTTCCATCTTAGCATGGTCCTAATCTCTGATTCACACCTAATCTCTCGTGCGAACGCACGAGAGATTTGGGTCTCCAACAGTTTCCATCTCTGGTGAGGTCTCTTGTGCTTGGAAGCTTGTCTTCCAAGCATAAGAGTCCCTGCCAGCAACTATAAAAGAACCACCACCTCCGGCCGCATCTCTTCAGCTCGACTTGGCCGGAGAATCACCCTAATTTCATATCTTTCTCCTCCGATTAGGAGTCCAGCGAGCTCCGGTGAGCCCCCCTCCTCTTTCTCATCACTCTGCCACCATACCAGTGGCAAAGACACCCTTACCATCTTCCTTCGCATCAGGAAACACTCGTGCGAGCACCTCTAGCCCCATCATTGTCATCGTCTCCCTCCCCTAGACACCATCTTCTCCGGCGACAGCAGGTAAAGCCAATAGCGACCTCTCCCCCTTCATCCACCTAGTTAGGTTAGAATTACTCCTCTCTATCCCCTCTTAAATTCCCCTCTCTCTATTTTCCCTTTCGACCCCTCGCAGCCACTGTCCACCGCCACCTTCTCCACCTCTGGTAGACCACCGGCAAGGTGCTTCCGTCATTTCACACACCCATCCACCTCGCCAAACAGCTTAGAAGATCCGCCACCTTCCACTGATCATTTTCCCCCTTTCTATCGATCGCCACACATTCCACACTCTTCCCCCGAACAAACCCATCTCCATGACCACATGACGACCTAGGCACGCACGCCCAGGCCACCCCACGGCCTGCTACCAACCGCCTTAACTTCGCCATGCCACGGTGAAGTCCCCTGTGTGATTTAACGAAGCTGCAAGGCTATTTTACTTGAGAATAGGATCAGACCTCAGTCACCATTGGAGTAGGCTTGAAGCAGCTCGCAACCTTCACCTATTGTCCCAGGGTTCAGGAAGCAGGGTCCCAGGTGCGTGGGCTCCCTTCGCGAACCCCTTACGCCTTGCAATTGAAGTCCCAGCACTCTGCATCATCAGCATTTGAGCGTGACACCCCTACGGATGCGAGCGCAGAAGCGGGTGGGTCATTTAGTCCCACCTCATGAACGCAAGAGCATGGCACGTAGGATAAATTGATTTTGTGCTTTCTTCTCGTTGCCTCAAGTAACACAGGGGTGAGGTCCCTCACCCTCACACCTTGTCCGCGATTTTCCCCCGCAGATCTGGCACCCGACTCGTTTACCTAAACCTATCACTCCTCGCGCATCACACCCACGCCGGTGCGCCTGGACCCGAGCACGCAATACCCTACCTGATTGCCCGATTCTGGGAGAGCATACCGAAGAGAGAAATAGGGAGAGAGACATGGGGGAGGGTAGGGGATAGGTTTTGCTTCTGTGTGTGCATGCACAGGGAAGAAGTAGAGAAGAAGGAAGAGGAAAGCCCAGCTAAGGCAAGGTGAAGCTAAGACACTTAGCCGCAGGGAGGAAGGCCAAAGAGAAAAAGAGAAAGTTAGAGGAGAGCTAAGGCTAAAGGAAAAGGAAGAAGAAGAAAGGCTGAAGCTGAGGGAAGGAGCAGCACTGTAGTAGAGGTACAGCTAAGGAAGAAAAAGAAGAGCAAGGCAAAGGAAGAAGGAGAAAGGCACTATGCCAAAGAGAAGGAAGAAAACCAAAGCTAAGAAGGAAGAAGAGTGGCTGAAGAAGAAGACAAGGAGAGATAGAAAGAGAAGGAGAAAGGCAAAAGCAGAAGACAGAGGAGAAAGAAAGAAGAAGAAACACAACAGAAAGGAGAAGACTTAAGAAGGAGAAGGAAATAAAAGCTTAAAGAGAAATATATTTTTAGGACATCTGATTCTAGAATCAGACGTCTAATTCTATTTTGCTACAATTTTGACTCTTACATTTTTGCATTTATATTCTGAATTATGTTTTGAGTAATTCTAAGTGTTCAATTACATTATTGGGATTAGTGAATAAATTCGTTTTGCTTCCTGTGTTTGACCTTGGATTTTTAGGTTTTCGAGTAATAAATTCTTATTTGTTGTCAACGCTTGGTCACCTATACTACAACGCGACTGACTTATACTCATCTAAAAAGCCCGACAAAGCGTTGCAACAGTTTGCTCTTGTGTTGACCCCATAAATAAAAGTAGGGAGTATGCTACCGATTGTAAAGATAAACCTTTAGGCAATGTCATCTAGGGTCTTAAAAACTCGAAGTCCGTCTTAACGACCGTTTTGTGAGTCACAAAATTTTTCACAAAGATGCTCAGTACTTAGAGTCCTTTTCGAGTTTTGGGCGGGTCGGGTAGTCGTAAAAAGTTTTTCTGGAACTCTCAAACTCCAAAAGTACAAAAAAATTAGAAAAGAAGAAAAAGAAATGTATCTTCCCTTTTCAAATAAGGGGACTTGGGCTGTCTGCATT
This sequence comes from Thalassia testudinum, assembly GCA_037157565.1. Classification (NCBI taxonomy): domain Eukaryota; kingdom Viridiplantae; phylum Streptophyta; class Magnoliopsida; order Alismatales; family Hydrocharitaceae; genus Thalassia; species Thalassia testudinum. The sequence continues at coordinate 116,447,243 of JAZHRO010000014.1, forward strand.
CTGGCAGGCACCCAGGTACTGTTGAGTTTTCATAGTTTAGGACCTTAGTTGAAATTTGCTATTGTTAATAAACGACTTAGGCTTAAGCAATGCAATCCTAATTTTGCTTTTATACATAGCATATAGTTTAATTTTGCTAGGGACTAGCAAAAGATAGGCATGGGGGTATGATGTAAACACTTATTGAGGGTAAAATGCCTATTCATGCATGTTCCTAGTCTTAGATTTGCATTTAATGTTATAAATATTGCATAGCATGCATCATTTTGCATTTAGTGTAGTTATATATAATTTAGATTAATTGCATCCTTTTTGTGGCTAGGAGAGAAGGATATTTATTTCTGAGCCTCGGATTGATGATCTGACTGTACGGATCTGATCAAGATGACGATCGGAGTCCAATACCTCTGAAATCGCCTAGAACGGAGTCTCGTAGCACCATATGCAGTCCAAGGAGGATCAACGGCCAAGGGACTAGGAGACATAATTTGGAGCTTCAAATGATAAATCCGACCATGCAGATGGATTTGAGTCAACGATCGTAGCCTAACAGGGGGAAAATCAACTCAATCTGACCTCTGTAGTAGTGCCTACAACAACAAGAAGATGGATGGCCTAGACTGCGCCACGTGGAGCAGCCTAGGCCGCCAGTGCACTCACGTAGCACCGCATGCACGCAGCAGTGTAGGTGCGCACGCATGCGCATGCGCACAGCGTAGCACCAGCGCGTGGGCTCAGCAAGATAGGAGCGCAGCACCAGCTGTTCATGGGTTGGACCTACAGCGACGCATGAGCTGGACTTACATCGACACTTGCAGCCGTTGGTAATTCATCGCATGCCAGCAAAGCCAGCTATGGGCGCCAGCAGGCATGAGCTACCTACGACGATGTTTCCAGCGACGGACTAGGTGTCACTAATGGTCCCATACCTATTTTTGCCTCTTCTCCTCCACTATAAAAGGACCTACACCCCCTCCCTTCCAAGCCATCTCTACCTACTCTACTTCGACCTACTCCCAAGCTCTAGTAAGCCTACCAACGCTCCATTGGAGCTTGTTCTCAAGCTCCCAAGGCACCTATTAGTGTAGCGATCCTCTGCCCCACCAAATATTCCTCCAACTTCTCATCCCCATTCATAGGTCGCCTTGGAGCCGTCCTCCCACCTCCATTCCGGTAGCAGATCACCTCCGTCTTCTCACCTCCATTCCAGAGCCACGTCGAAGCTTTGCTCAACCCGACATCCTCCTACATCTCACCTCCGTCTTCCTGCTCCTCACCTCCTTCGTCCGAGCTTCCACCAAGCATCGTCGTATTGTCGAACAATCGATTCAGGAGATTTCCTCTCACCTCCCTTTCTTTTTATGCTTTCATAGTTCATTGTAATCGACATTGACAACAACAACAACCAAGCCTTTTCCCACACTAAGTGGGGTCAGCTATATGGATTCTTTGCCTCCACACAGATCGATTTTCAGCCATTTTAGGACTTAAATTAATGTAATTGAGGTCATACTTAATAGTTTCCTTCCAACACTTGTTTGGTCTTCCTCGCCCCCTTTTAGCGGGTTCAGCCTCCAACTTATCGCATCTCCTAACTGGAGCATCTAGTGGCCTTCTTTGTAAATGTCCAAACCATCTTAGATGGGCCTCTCTCATTTTATCCTCTATCGGTGCCACCCTAACCCTGTTTCTAATAAATTCATTTGAAATACGGTCCTTTCTTGTATGACCACACATCCATCTTAACATCTTCATTTCTGCCACAGACATCTTCCGTACATGCCTATAGTTTATAGCCCAGCATTCAGAACCGTACAACATGGCTGGTCTTACCACAGCTCGATAGTATTTTCCTTTGACTTTTAAAGGAACCTTCTTATCACAGAGAACACCAGAAGCATCCTTCCATTTCAACCACCCTGCATTAATTCTATGTGTAACATCACCATCAATTCCACCATCATGTTGGAAAATGGATCCCAAGTACATAAAAATATCTTTCATTGGAATGCACTCTTCTCCAATTTTTACATCAATCCCTTCGTTGTTCCCTCTACTACTAAACTTACATTCCATATACTCAGTCTTCGTCCTACTTATGCGTAATCCTTTATCTTCCAGGGCTTCTCTCCAAAGCTCAAGTTTTCTGTTCACTCCATCTCTTGTCTCATCAACCAACACAATGTCATCAGCAAAAAGCATACACCAAGGCACCTCAACATGGATATGCTTCGTCAACTCATCCACAACCAAGGCAAAAAGATAAGGGCTTAAAGTCAAACCTTGATGCAGACCAATGGAGATATCAAAGTAGTCTGTCAAATCATCCTTAGTCTTTACACAAGCTAAAGCTCCATAGTACATATCCTTAATGAGGTTGATATATATAATTGGCACTTGTCTCTTCTCCAAAATTCTCCACAAGATATCTCTTGGGACAGAATCATAGGCCTTCTCCAAATCAATAAAAACCATATGTAAATCCTTTTTCTTCACTTTGTAAGTCTCCATCATACGTCTCAAGAGGTGTATTGCCTCAATAGTAGACCTGCCTGGCATAAAGCCAAATTGATTTTCAGTTACCATTGAGACTTGCCTCACCCTTCTTTCAATTATTCTTTTCCAAAGTTTCATCGTATGACTCATCAACTTAATACCTCTATAGTTGGAACAATCTTGTATATCACCTTTGTTCTTGTATAAAGGTACCACAAAACTTTTCCTCCATTCCTCTGGCATCTTCTTGCCTCTCCACATAGTATTAAATAAATTTGTGAGCCAAGTTATACCTCGTTCTCCCGTCATTCTCCAGACGTCTATAGGAATATCATCAGGCCAAACAACCCTCCCACTTTTTATCATCTTCAGAGCCTCCTCTACTTCTTTCTTTTGTATCCTTCGATAACAAGATCGATTCACATACTCTTCAGAGTTAACTAACTCCCCTAAGATGATATCATTCTTTTGTTTTTCATTAAAAAGCTTATGAAAATATCTTTTCCATCTTGTCTTTATATCCTCACTAGCTATAAGCACCCTTCCTTCTTCATCCTTGATGCATCTTACATGCGTAAGGTCCTTTGCTTTCCGCTCTCTTGCTTTAGCTAACTTGAAAATATCTTTTTCACCTTCTTTAGAATCAAGTTTCTTATAAAAATGCTCCCAAGCTTTTGCTTTTGCATCATTACCAATTTTCTTTGCATCTTTCTTTACTTTTTTGTAGTTTTCCATATTTTCATCGGTCTTATCTCGATATAAGGCTTTAAAACAGGCTCTTTTAATTTTAAGCTTCTCCTGCACTTCCTCACTCCACCACCAAGCCTCCTTTTGTCCTGGAACACCTCCTTTAGACACGCCTAACACCTCCTTTGCCACCTTCCTAATACAGTTTGCCATATTTAACCACATTTCATCAGCACTACCATCAAGATCCCAAGCCTTTTGTTGCATCATCTTCTCTTTAAATCTCACTTTCTCTTTCTTAAGATTCCACCATTTAATTCTCAAATTCTTAGACACTAATTTTCTCTTCTTTGCCTTCTTCAAATGAACATCCAACACCAAAAGATGATGTTGAGCAGTTAAACTTTCCCCTGGAATAATCTTACAATCCTTACAAGATAAACGATCCCTTCTTCTCAAAGCAAAGTAATCGATCTGCGTTCTCGTTAAGCCACTTTTATAGGTAATCAAATGCTCTTCCCATTTTTTGAAGAAAGTATTTGTTATGAAAAGATCATAAGCCACAGCAAAATCAAGGAACATCTTCCCTTCTTCATTCCTAACACCAAAACCATGATTTCCATGCACTCCTGCATACTCTAAAGCATCTTTTCCCACATGCCCATTTAAATCTCCACCCAAGCAAATCATTCAGTCTATGGGATTCCTTGAATTATCATATCAAGCTCTCCCCAAAATTTGTTCTTTATTCTTCCCTCTAGACCAACTTGAGGTGCATAAACTAAAATGACATTCAAGATCTCTTCTTCTAAGATTAATTTTATCAAAATAATTCGATCACCCAATCTCTTAACCTCAACCACGCTTTCCTTCAAATCCTTATGAATTATAATACCCACGCCGTTTCTACCTTTGTCCTTTCCTGAATACCAAAGTTTGAAACCTGTTCTCTCAATTTCCTTTGCTTTTTCACCAACCCACTTAGTCTCTTGAAGGTAAAGAATTTGAATCCTTCTCCTTACCATTGTATCCACAATCTCCATGAGCTTGCTGGTCAAGGTACCAATATTCCAACTACCGAATCTCAGCATACATTGTGACACACTTCGATGACGAAGTGGTGGAACTAGCTTCTTTACTCGCATGCATTCCTCATGCGAGAACCCTTGCTCATTTTGGACTACATCCGGGCGGTGATGTAGCGGAACTAACTTCTTTACTCGCATGCATTCCTCATGCAAGAACCCTTGCTCATTTTGGACTACATCCAGGCGGCGATGTAGCGGAACTAACTTCTTTACTCGCATGCGTTCCTCATGTGAGAACCCTTGCTCATTTGTCACTACACCCGAGTGTCGATGCAGCGCGTCGCAAGTAGAGAAAGCCCCAACGAAATCAGAGTGTTTGATAGAATCCATGTTTAAAGATCCGACAAATTTTACTCTGGCTGTCAGCTACCTAACGCAACCCTCCTCCTTTACCTGGGCTTGGGACCGGCAATGAAAAGGCACACGAACCTCAACATATCTTGTGATTCATTCTTCTTGTCTTTTATTTCAAAAACACAAAAAAATATCAAAACCCTAAAATGCCAAAAGGAAATGAATCGAAGCGTGGTTTTCACGTAAAGTAAACGTTGCCTCCCTGTGTTCGACTTGGGACTCCCTTGGAGTTTCGGTATAAATTTTATCTAATCAACGTGTTTTGCAACTACGACGATGGGTTACTTGTAACCTCGATTTCTAACACGCGAAACATGCCCGACCACTGGCACACTAAACACTGCTGCACAAACTCACCCACATCCCGCTTCATCCCTCTCCACCAGAAGTCTCATCTCAGATCATGATACATCTTTGTGTTGCTGGGATGTCTGGTGAACCTGGACCCATGTGCCTTCGTCAAGAGCTCTCTAAACAACTCCTCGTCCCTGGGAACACACAAGCATCCTCTCATGCGCAGCACCTCATCTATAAAAGAAAAGTCTCTTGGGTCCCCTGATAGCACTCTGTCCTGCAGTGTCTGTAAGTACGGATTTGTCATCCGCCTTGCGATGATGCGATCTATCAGCTCTAGTCGCATTTGCCGCGTCACTGTCACTACCCACAATACCCTTGTGACTCCCGAGGTTGCCAACTGCCCAACTCCTCCATAAGTCTCCAACTCAGTGCCTGTAGATTGGCCAAGTGGGCGGGCACCTTCCGGCTTAAGGTGTCAGCCACCACATTGGCCTTCCCTGGATGGTAGGAGATGCTGCAGTCGTAGTCCTTCAGGAGCTCTAACCAATGTCTCTGTCTCATGTTAAGCTCCTTCTAGTCAAACAAGTACCTGAGGCTCTTATAATCTGTGAAAATCTCAAAAGTCTCACCATAAATGTAGTGCCTCCATGTCTTCAGCGAGATGACAATAGCTGTCAGCTCTAAGTCATTGGTAGGGTAGCTATGCTCATGGGGCTTTAGTTGCTGTGAAGTGTAAGTGACAACATGACCCCGCTGCATGAGCACACCCCCTAACCCCTGCAACAAAGTGTTTGTGTAGACAACAAAACCACCACTATTGTCCGGAATGGTGAGCACAAGAGTTGAAGTCAGTCTCTCCTTCAACTCCAGAAAACATGCCTCACATGCATCTCTCCAGGCAAAGGGCATGTCCTTTCAAGTTAGCTAGGTCATAGGACGTGCAATCTGCGAGAATCCTCTGATAAACCATCGATAGTAACTTGGCAGTCCCAAAAAGCTATGTATCTTTGTCACTGTACGTGGCCTCTCCCACCTGACTATGGCCTCAACCTTGGATGGGTTCATAGCCAAACCATCCCCTGAGATCACGTGACCCAAGAAAGTCACCTGCCTCAACCAAAATGTAGTTGTTGTACTTGGCATACAGCCTGCGTCGCCTCAAAGTGTCCAGAATCATTCATAGATGTTGCCCATGCTGTGCTTGATTTCACGAGTAAATGAGTATGTCGTCGATGAATACCACCGCAAACTGATCCAAGTGCGGCCTGAAAACTCGATTCATCAAATCCATGAAAGTAGCGGTGGCGTTGGTCAGCCTAAACGGCAAGACCAAGAACTCGTAGTGCCCGTACCGGGTAAGGAAAGCTATCTTGGAGACATCGGTCTCCCTGATCCTCAACTGGTGGTAGCCTGACCTCAGATATATCTTAGAGGACACTGTGGCAACTCGCAACTGGTCAAAAAGGTCATCAATCCTCGGCAGTAGATACTTGTTCCTGATGGTGACCCTATTCAGCTGTCTGTAGTCAACACAAAGTCGTAGGGTACCATCCTTCTTCACAAACAACACAAGGGCTCCCTACAGGGACGCGTTGGGCCTCACAAAGCCCTTCTCCAGCAGGTCCTGTAGCCGTGACTTGAGCTCTCACAACTCAAGTGGTGGCAGTGCTAGCAACTGGTCCCTGTCTGGGGCGCCCAAAGGCCATTGACGGCCCTAGAAAATGAGACGGCTCTCCTGCGGGTGCCGCGTGCCTCCTCTCTCGACGGCCCTGAGAGTACTCTGGCTGGTAGGGCCTCTTCCATCCGTTGTCAGTGTCTCACGTGGTTGGGTTGGTCTCCTCGTCGGTCATGGCTGCCTCCACCACTATTGAGAAGGTGGGCAGCTTCAGGGGTTTGACATACCCTCGAATAGCAAGTCAGAGCCCCTTAGTGGACCTCCACAGGCACTACTCCTCTGTAGCCATGGCTGTCGAAGCAAAACGTGACAGCTCTAGGAAGTACAGGCGATACGTGTTGACAGTCATCGTCCCCTGGCGAAGAGTGTGGAACTCCCACCTCCTCTGGTCCTGCCAAGTCTGTGGAAAGTACTGCTCGCAAAAGAGGGTGATGAACTGGTCCCACGTCGTCTCTCTGATTAGCCCATATTTGTGGGCTATTTAAGTATCTAAATGTCTAGACATTAGGTTAATTTTAACATTTACACAGCATACATTAGGATGTAAATAAATTAATTCATATTTTTAGCTTAAGTGCATAATTTATGCATTTAGAATTAACCTAGGGTTGCATACATTTAATTAGTTAATTAATTAGGTGCACTATTTTAATTAACATAGAAGTTAAGGAGTTATGTATAAATAATCCTAATTATTTTATTCTTTTACTCTTCTTCTCCTTTGCAGGTAACTCCTCTGACTCCGCCTCCTTCTCCTGCACATCACATTGATTCCACAATGTTTTGAATTTCAAATCTTGGTAGCTGTGGCTACAAAAGAGAAGGAAGAGCTGCCGTTGAGGAGGAGGCCACCACCCCCTTATTCCTCACTGTGCTTAGAGGACCTTTCTCCACTTCCATTCCATACCACCAGCCTCTCACCATGGCAGTACGACTCAACCACCGTGGGAGTGCGGGGTGACTGCCCACACTGCCAAGAGTCTTTGCAACTCCTCCTCACCTCAGCCAGCAACCCATGCCAGCCTCTGTGCGCCCCACCTCCAGTGCATCCACCTCTAGCGCACACGCCAACACCGCGTGCCATCTGCCCACATGCACCTTCACCAGCAGCACCAGTGCCCTCACCAGTACCTACACCACCGCACGCCTTCATCTCCAGCGCACCACACCTGAGCACCTTCTTGCAGCACGCACTCGCATGCGTTGCACCCTTCATTGCAGCACACCTTGTTCCCCCCTGCTTCAGCCCCTCCTTGCGCCCCCCTGTAGCACTTGCAGCCAGCACCATCAGACCATGCCCACGCGCCTCCACCCCAGCCACTTCAGCCTGCACGCACCTCCCAACATGCATCTGCACCTCAGCCCCTGCTGCCCACAGCACCATCGCGCCTCCACCTCCAGCCGTAGCGAACGCAAGAGTATCAATAACAGCCACAGCCGCCGCCGCTTCATCCCCTCCTTCAGTCCGCCACCGACCACCAACAACCACACCACGACCTCCACGCGTAGCCCTCACCACTGACGACCTTCTTGCACGACCACGCCTCCAGCCGATCCTTCCTTTTCTCAAGCATGCCAAGGAGAGTTCTCCACAGTTTTGCTATAGGAAACTTGCAATTAGCTATTACATTTCAATGCCATTGCCAAAGTCTCCTTTTTTATTTTAATATGTGATATATTGGGTGAAATTGCGACCTCATACTCAAGCTTTCTTATAATTGTGTGGCTTTTGTGATTCACATCTTTTGACATTGGTTTTGGATTAAGATGTGCACAAATTTTTTCTAATTGGTGTCAGACCTGAATAGGTTGTTAATATGACGATTTTATCGTTGAAGTTTGTATAGTGGTTAACCTAAATCGGACCTAACCATCTCTTTACAAAATTTTTAACCTAGCCTACTTGATTTTATCTTGCCACTTTTAGGCCCAGGGTCAAACTCAGGGAAGTGGGGTTACAAGTCAAGTTTCTATGCCTTTCCTACAATGGGTTTCTTTTGCTTGTTTATTGTGTTTTTTGGTGTTTTTCTATTTAGATTTTTTTTTTTTGGTAATCTTTGTCCTTGAGGCACACCCTCAAAATTGGGTTCTTGGTTATGAGCCAAAACAGGGTTCAAAAATGGGTCTTACTCTTCGCAAGATGGAGTGCCTGTGAGTCAAAGATTATCTTTTCTCTCTTATATATTTTTTTCTATCTTTTTACTAACAGGAAAGTGAAATAGAAATAAAGTAAATACAGTAAATATATCAGTATATATTATGTATATAAAGGGGTGGGGGTGGAGGTGGAGATGGAGTGTAGCACGGTGTCGAGTCGGTCGTCGTCTAGAGAGACGCAACCAACAGGACTAGGTGCCACGTGGAGTATGGGATGGATGGTGGAAGATCAATGCGAACACACTTTTTGTACTCGTGTATCGAGAAATATCAGCAACTGGTGAAGAAATTTCCACGATACCACATACGGTAAATAGTGTGAAAATATATATATATATATGTATATAAATATATCTATATATATATATGGTTATAAATATATAGGTATATATATGTAGTTATATATGTATATATATATATGTACATATATATAGGTATGGAAACATATATATAAGTATATGTATAGATAGATATATGTATAGATCTATATATATATATATATAGGTATGTGTATGTGTATATAACTATATAGATGTAAATATATATGTATGTATATGTATATAGTAATATATGTATAAATAGATATATGTAGCTAGATATAGATATAGATGTATATACAAGTAGGTGTGTATATATGTATATATGTAAATATATCTATGTGTATATATATATATATAAGTATATGTATATATGTAAATATATGTGTATATAGATATATGTATATATATAAGTATATATATATGTATATAGATATATGTATATATATATATCAATATATATATGTATACGTATATATATATGTTTACAATAGAGTATAGGTGTGTGTGTGTGTGTGGAAGTGTTAGTGTAGGTACGTGTGAGCATCGGTGTAGAGAGAGAGTGAGAGAGTGTTGTGAGAGAGAGAGAGAGAGAGAGAGCAGCCGCGCTGCTGGAGGCGAGGAGTTAGATCGTCTGCAGCTCCCAAGTGATGTCTGGAGGCTTCCACGCACGCGCGCGTAGGTGCATCCGCACGCAGAGAGGAGCGCGCTGGGGGATTAGACGTGGAGAGGAAAGGCAGTGCACCGTGCTGCGCGAAGGCTGGAGCAGGTGCTAGCACTCGCAGGTTCACGCGGTGAAGGGAGCGGAGCGGGAGAAGCAGACGCGCAAGCTGGTAGACGCACGGGCGGGTGCGGGCGACGCAGGAGGAGACGCGCAGGTGGGCGAGCACATGGGCGAACGGCAGTAGCGACGCGCTGGGTGACCGATAAAGTGAGAAGCTTTCTGGTCGCCCCACTGTAGCCACAGTGTCGCGCAAACTCACATGAACAGTGGCTACAGTGGTCATCTACGCCGCTCAACCGAGAGCTGCAGGTGGTGTGAGTGTGGCAGGCTTGCGACTGGCTCGCGCGGGCTAGCGCGTGAGGAAGAGGGTCTGCACCGACCGGTTGCGAGCGCGGAGAAGCTCGCGACAGAGCGCACGGAGTGGGAGGCGAGGGCGCCTGTTGCTTGCACGGAGGATTGCAGGTGCAGGCAAGGGTGCAGGGAAGCGCTTGGCCGGCCGCTGCAGTGGCACGCAGAGGCTGGTTGCGGGCAGGAGAGAGCACAACAGGGCGGAGAGGGCTGCTGGCGCGTGCGGAGGGCGAGGGCGCCTACAGGCGCGCGTGGAAGGGGTTGCTGTTGCTGCCTTGCCGCTGCTGCTGTTGCTAATCTTCGAGCTTCAGACCTTGAAGCTTGCGGCCATGGCTGAAGGTGCTGGAGCAGAAAAAATGAGAGAAGAGCCACCATGCCCACCGGCTCTTTGAAGAGCTGGGCAGTGGTGGTCTCACTGTGGTGGTGTGCACCACTGTGAGGGCTCCAGCCCGCCGTGTGTCTCCTCGGAGGAGGAGGGCCGACGTATGGAGGGAGAGCGGGGAGAGGATGGCCTGGAAGAAGAAGGTGGTGCTGCCGGTTCTTTGGTTGAGAGGACCAGGCTTCCTTTGCAAGAAGGAGCCACCCACCTTATATAGAAGATGAAAGCCATGCACGGCCATGTTGTGGCCATGCATGGCTCATGCATGGCCTTGGCAGGGAGAGGTCAGCAGCGGCTGCAGGGAGAGGTGAAGCAAGACATGGTGTGAAGAGAAGAAGTCGATGCTCCATGCAGCCACGAGGAGAAAGATTTAAAAATAAAAAAGAAATAAAAATGGAGATGGAAATTTGTGAGGAAGCACTTGAGGAAAAATGTAATAGCGAGGCCATTTTATTTCATTCTGCATTTATTTTTACAATGCAACTATGGAATCCTAATATACATAGGTAATGCTAGGAAATAGCACAAGAAGGCACTATTGCAGGTGTATTTTTGCAGTGCAATCATACCCCCATGCCTATCTTTTTCTAGTCCCTAGCAAATAGTATTTAGAAATGATCTTAAGCTGAAGATTTTCTTCTGAGGCGATATAGGTGTGTTTATTGTTGGATATTGTGAGAACCAATTGTAGAGAAGACTACCAGTACTTTAAGTCTCACATGACATAGATCAACTCTTGACTAACCAGGACTCTTGATATTTATTCCTTAAGTACAATTTCCAGGACCCAAGAGGTTTTTGCTGTACTCGAGAGCTCAAGAGGTTATGGCTTGTGCATAGTGAAGGATCAAGACTGACCATATGAACATTAAGACTCAAGCCCAGGGTTTCATAAATCTTTAAGTACAGGTTGGTCCCAATTTCAGCTCGTGTTTTCAGATTGACCCTTAAGAAGATGACGAAAAACTCAACTCCCATTTTCTGATTTTTGTGGCTCAAAGGAAAATAAGGTATTTGTAACCTACCCTGAAGAACTTCTTGTAGGGCGAAGACTTTACAGACATTTGTGAGATATACTAACTTATTTGCAACTTTTTTTTTGAAATACGTGTCAGTATATCTCTTACAACTTTATTTGTTGGAGCACACTTTTCCTTTTGGTGGGAGAGTTTCTTTTTGGAAGAAAGAGTTTCTCTTAAACACAAGATTAAAATCTGGGATAAAACGTTTACCTGCACGCACAGGTAAGGACTCCACCTTCCCTAATGAACACTAGGGTTGGATCTTATGTTCACCTAGTCTTTCCTGATATGTGTAGTGTGAACCAAGTTTACTTAAGCTCTCAAGTAAAAGAAAACCAACAGATCCTGTACTGGTGTCTCAGGTACAAGAATACGTCCTTAGTTAGGAGAGATTCCAATCTATTTTGTCAATGCTCAAGTGAATTAAGTCGAGCCTGAGCGAATCAAGCTTCTGTGGCCTGGAAAGTCTTCAAACAGAGGTTGAATATCCATTAAACACTTATTGTATTTTTGTTTCAGCCATTAGATCATTACTAAACACCATTTTCTCTCTCTTTATATATATATATATATATACATATACAAACTGCATGATACCCTAAAATACCCAGATCCTAAGGATGCCTATCCACCCCCCCATGCCAAATGATGCTATGTCCTCATATGCATGTAGGGAAGGGTAGAGAAAGGACGAAAGATCGGGTAAGGAGAGCTGAAGTGCAGGGTATACAGCGGGGTGGTAGGGTGGGTGGATGGTGGGTGGTGAAGTGAAAAGTGAAGTGATCATGACAGTGAAGTGAAAAGTGATGGTGGATGGTGAGTGTTGTTGGGGTGCCTCCCAACGAGTGCTGAATTTAACGTCCCCAGCTGGACTCAAAATGAGGCAAAGAATTAGTTACCCTCCAGCAGGGTAACGGTTTCTCCAACGGGGGCAGGTTCATGAGTCAAATAGGGTTTCAAACTTTGCCCGTTGACAGTAAATTTACGCCCAGATTTGGGATCTTCAATCTCGATGGCCCCGTTGGGGAATTGTCTTGAGACTAGGAAAGGACCAGTCCATTTCGACTTCAATTTCCCAGGAAAGAATTTGAGTCGGGCATTATAGAGCCAAACTTGCTGAGATGGCTCAAATTCTTTTCGTCGAATACGGCTGTCGTGAAAAGCCTTAGTGCGTTGTTTAAAGGTTAAAGCAGAATCATAGGCTTCACGATGGATCTCTTCCAGCTCTTGGAGTTGGAGTTTCCTTTCTCGACCACACAGGTCTGGGTCGAGGTTACATTGGTGAGCCGCCCAATAAGCGCGGTGCTCCATCTCCACGGGCAAATGACAAGGCTTCCCGTAAACGATTCTATATGGAGATATACCAAGGGGAGCCTTGAAGGCCGTCCGATATGCCTAAAGTGCGTCAATCGGCTTGTCGAACCAATCCTTACAGTCAGGCCGAACCATTTTCTGGAGAATTTGCTTGATTTGCCGGTTTGACACCTCTGCCTGGCCATTCATCTGAGGATGACACAGGGATGCGATACGATGGTGGACTCCATATTTCCTCAGAAGTGCCTGAAAAGAAGCATGGGTAAAGTGGCTTCCTCCATCCGAGATAACGGCTCGAGGGATCCCAAAGCACGCAAAGATGTGGTCTTTGACAAATCGGGTGGATATAACATGGTCAGCACGGCGCGCGGGAATAGCCTCGATCCATTTCAAAACATAGTCAAGGGCGACGAGGATGAATTTGAAGCCATTGGAAGGAGGAAAGGGACCCATGAAATCAATTCCCCAGATGTCGAAGATTTCTGCAGCTAGGATGGGTTGTAAGGGCATCATGTCATGATGTGACATTGACCCTAACGACTGGCACCTAGTGCAATGTTTGGCATAATTGTGTGCATCCTGGTGAAGGGAGGGCCAAAAGAAACCGCACTGCAACACCTGGGCTACAGTTTTCCTCCCAGAGAAATGGCCTCCGCAGGCCTGATCGTGGCAGAAGGATAGCACACTAGGGAACTCGCTGTCAGGAATACAGCGACGGATGATTTGATCAGTACCTATCCGAAAAAGAAGTGGATTATCCTAGAAATAATACTTTGCTTCTGCCATGAGACGCTCGCGCTGGTTTTTAGGCCAGCCACGTGGAAGGGATCCAAAAGCAAGGTAATTGGCAATGTCGGCATACCACGGTCCACTTACCACATTTATTGCCAATAGGTGCTCATCAAGAAAAATTTCATTGATCGGCAGAGTAAGTCCAATATGGTCAGGGTCCAGTCTGGAAAGATGATCAGACACAACATTCTGGGCTCCAACCTTATCACGGATCTCAATGTCAAATTCCTGGAGCAGAAGGATCCAACGAATCAGTCCAGGCTTGCATCCTTCTTGTGCATGAGATGGCGAATGGCTGCGTGATCAGTGAAAACAATAACATGAGAGCCTAGAAGGTAAGAGCGGAATTTCTCCAGCCCAAAGACGACCGCCAGTAGTTCTTTTTCAATGGTAGTATAATTACGCTGGGCCTCGTCCAACGTCTTACTAGCGTAGTACACCACGAAGGGGTGTCTATCGCATCTTTGTCCCAGGATGGCTCGGACTGCAAGGTCGGAAGCATCACACATATGTTCAAAGTCGAGGGACCAATCAGGTGGCTGGAGAACAGGGGCCTTGGTGACAGCATTACGCAGTTTCGTGAATGCTTGTATGTAGTCGAGGCCCATATCGAAGGGTACATCGGTTGATAGGAGATGAGTTAAGGGTCAAGAAATTTTGGAGAAGTCTTTGATGAATCTCCTATAAAAATTGATGTGTCCCAGGAAGGATCGGATTTGTTTGATAGAGCCAGGCACAGGTAAATCAGCAATGACATCGAGCTTAGCTCTGTCAACCTCGATACCCCTATCAGAGATGATATGTCCGAGAACAATTCCCTCGTGCACCATAAAATGACTTTTTTCCTAGGAAAGCACGAAGTTTACATCAATACATCTCCTAAGGATACGAGTCAGGTTGGCAAGACATTCGTCTAAAGATGGTCCAAAGACCGAAAAGTCATCCATGAAGACCTCGAGAAAGTACCCACCATGTCATGAAATATCGCCAGCATGCATCTCTGGAAAGTTGGTGCATTGCAAAGTACGAACGGCATCCTTCTAAATGTGAAGGTGCCGAAAGGGTAGGTAAAAGTGGTTTTCTCTTGGTCTTGGGGGTCAATTGCCACCTAGTTATATCCTGAGAATCCATCCAGGAAACAAAAAAATTTATTTCCTGCTAACTGCTCCAGGATTTGGTCAATGAATGTAGCGGAAAGTGATCTTTCTTGGTTGCAGCATTGAGTTTCCTATAATCTACACACACTCTCCAAGATGTAGGAGTGCGTGTAGGGATGGATTCGCCCCTGTCATTGACACGGATGGTGAGTCCTGCCTTTTTGGGCACAACATGAATAGGACTCACCCAGGGGCTATCGCTGATCAGGTAGATTATACCCACATCCAGCCACTTAATGATTTCTTTCTTAATGACCTCCCGCATGTTAGGGTTGAGACGTCACTGCATCTCGCGGGAAGGTCGAGCCTCCTCCTCCGTATATATACGGTGAGTGCAGTAGGAGGGGCTAATGCCAGATAAGTCTAATAAAGACCATCCAATAGCTACCTTGTGTTCTATGAGGACCTTAGTTAGTTTGCACTCTTGCTCCCTGGTCAATTTTGAACTGATGATTACAAGGAGAGTTTCATTTGGTCCCAAGAAAACATGCTTAAGTGCACTAGGCAGCTCTTTCAACTCGAGACTGGCATTTCTTGGGACGAGAGTGTCCCAGGCGGATCGGAGAACAAGTAAGGAGGAAGAAATTGGCCTTCAGATTGGCCAAGAAGAGGGGCTTCTTGGATAGATGGATCCAAAAAGGAATAGCCCCAGTGAGAAGTATATGGGCTCAAGGTCCCAGTGTGGATTTGCAAATCTGCCTAATTTGGCGGGGAAGAAAGGGCAATCCGGTCTTCAAGAGTGTGGATCGGCGGTGAGTAGCCCGGATATGACTTAGACCACGAGGTATGGGAAGCGGAGAAAACCTCGTCAAAAGTCTGGTCAGGAGAAGGTACGGGACAAGGGAGGGATGGGGGAGCGTCACAATATGTGTTGGTCAGGCAGTCATCAGTGTTTATAGGTAATCCGCAGCAGTCCAAATAGGTCCCAATTAGTCTGATACACGTGCTGACGACCATGTCCTCATCAAACGTGTCATCCTCGATGCAATTGCAATCAAAGATCTTGGCTACCTTGAAGATGTTGAGCTTGATCTTTTCAAGTCCAATGGCAATCTCGATGCAGCCCGACTCGCAATCGATATGGGTGCGGGCGGTGGCCAAGAAAGGTCGACCAAGGATGATCGGACAATCAGAAAGCGAGCTAGGAACCTCCATATCTAAAACAAGAAAGTCAACAGGAAAACAGAGACTGTTGACCCTAACCACCACGTCTTCCACCACACCCTTCGGGATTTTGACAGAATGATCTGCCAACTGTAACGTCACAGGGGTGGGTTTCAGATTTCCCAAGGAAAATTTTTCGAGCATGATGGTCGGTATGAGATTTATGGAAGATCCTAGATCAAGCAGGGCAAGGTTAAAATTGCAACATTGGATGCTACAGGAAATAAGCGGTGTGCCCGGATCTTTCTGCTTCGATGGTAGGTTTGACAGTATAGCACAACTCGCATGAGGCGAGAGAACCACCGGATTCTTAGTTTTCTTTGACTGTCACCTGGGTGTTGTGTAGTCTTTGAAAAATCAGGCGACAGTTGGTATGTGGTCGATAGCCTCGAGCAGGGGTACCTTGATTTCTACATCCCTGAACAAATTACATAGGTTATCAAAGGCCTGTGTATCTTTCTTTTTGCCTTTTGGCTCCCTCAGTAAAGCCTTAGGGAATGAGACTGATTTTGACAATAATTTGGGTGTATCGTCCTCTCGCGAATGAGGTGCGCATCCCGAAGGAGAGGGCGATGACGAAGAAGACGGGCCAGGATCAGGTCGTAGCGATAGCATTGGACGATGCGGGTCCAGTGTGATCATATGGCAGAGGAGGGTACGCAATAGGGACATAAGAGTGCTGTGCTGCAGCGGGATTAGCCTGAAATCCCGGTGGAATGCTCAGAGCTTGCAGAATTTGATTAACCTGCCCCTGAGAAGGTTGTACCTGTGGTTGAGGACCACGAGGTACGAAGTTTCGCGGGTTTGGAACAGGTTGGGCGGGAAGAGTGCCCTGAGATTGAGTTGCCATGCGTAGTTGACTGATCTCAGCATTCTGTTGCGCCAATTGGTGCTGAAGAGAGGTCATGTTCTCTTCATGGCGCTTTGACATTTCCGTCATCATTCGCATCAATTTGTCAAGAGGACTTAATGCATGTTTTGTTGTGGTATGCAAGTGCCTGATGACGGATTAGCCATAGGATTAGATTGGGCCCTTCGGATGACGGGTGCGGACGGTTGCATTGGTCCACCAACGGGATTTTGGCGTTGCGAGTTGTTGGACCATGCGAAGTTCGGATGATTGCGCCACCCTGGGTTATACGTGGTAGAGAACGGGTTGTTCCCCAGGGCGCAAGCATCTTCCATGCTAGAGGACGCGACCGCATGTAAGTATGCGTCCGAGCACACAGAGGCTTGGTCCTATGTGTCGAAATACTGGCTCGCAGAAGCCAGTTCCACATGACTTACCGAGTCGCTCGATGCGACACTCGGTAAGGAAGGTCTTACGGGGTTTCTCGGGATAAGCCTAGTGTTGGTAGAATTTGGATTGTGACGAAGTGGTGAAGAGGTGGTGTTTGCCAGAGATCAGGCGGGGTTGGCCAAAAGCTCGTCCAGCTTCTTGTGCATGACGGAGACTTCATCCAATTTTTGTGCAATAAGGCTTAGATCAGTGGATGAATTGGAGGGTCCAGTGTCAACTTCGTGGACATTTTGGGGCTGGCTGGTACGATTAAAGGCGACAATGGAAGCATTGTTCATCGAGTTTTTACTCATATTTTCAAATAGTTCAAATGCTCCATTCTCGTCTTTATTCATAAAGTTCCCTCCGCAGGAAGCATCTGCAATCTACTTCAAAGTCTCATTTAGCCCGTAGTAGAAAATCTGGGTTATATGCCACTTAGGCAGAACATGGTGTGGACACTTCCTGAGGAGGTCATTATACCTCTCCCATGCCTCATGAAATTGTTCGCCGTTTTGTTGCGTAAAAGAGGTGATAGCACGGCGAAGTGCATTGGTTCGCCCGATTGGGAAGAACTTCTTGAGAAACGCTCTTCGCATCTCTTCCCAAGAGTGGATGGTTCTCCCAAGGGTGCATAACCAATGCGATACTTTATCCCGCAATGAAAATGGGAACATTTTCATGAGGACTATAGGTAACCCGACATTTCTTGGTTTGACAGTTTCAGCCAGTCAGGTTAGGTCTTCCAAGTAGAGAGAAGGATCTTTACTTGCAAGATCATGGAAGTGAAAATTTATTAGGCCAATTATGTTTGGTTTCAATTCAAAGTCGTCCCCACCCATGGGGACCCGAATTTTTCCTATGGTCTCTGTAGCAGCGGGATTCTGATAAGAGCTAAGAGACCTAGGCTCCTCCCGTTTGGGAGGGTTCTGCATTTCCTCCAATGTTTGCCAAATGGCTTCGATTTGCTCATTATACATTTCCATTTGGGCTTGGAGGCGGGTTATGGGATCTAAAGCTCCACCACCTAATGGGTTCTGAGGGCGGTTTCCTCCCTCAGGATTTGGGGGTGGGTGTGCAACCATGTTTGTGGAGGAGGAGGACGATTTGGCTTCTTTTCTAGATTTATCAGTCAATTCACACAGTTCAAGGTTTTGTGACCTCCCAAACATGCACTACCACAAGAAGAGTTGGGGAGATGAGAAGGGAAAAGAGATGAGAGAAATGATGCCGCAAAGGTACACTTGATGACAAATCAATTCAGTGAAATTCCTAACCTCTACAGTGTCCCCTTAGACCTAAAGATCTAAGTTACCTACTATCAAGAACTACGGAACAGAATGAGAGCACCATGGAACCACCGGGCTAGATTGAAAGGCCGTTTGCCCCAATCTTAGACACCCGGTAGCACGCAGGAACTCTCACCAGCACGTAGCCGCTACATGCAAGCAGTTAGACCTCCAATCCTTAAGAAGGGTTAAGTTACTACCAGTTTTAGTTAGAGGCTTAGGGTCAAGTGCTTTTGGAATGTGAAGGGCGTTGTTTACGGGTAATGCCCAAGTGATTGATTTTTAGAGTGTGTAAAACAAGCATGCAACGGGGAAATATCCCCAAATTGAAGTTTTAATTAGTGAATGATTTTTAGAGTTCAGCCTTAAGTAGTATGAATTTTAGGATTTCTCTAAATTACCAATTCAACCAATCTCCAAGTTTTTAAGAGAATACAGGCTTTTTCTCTAAGCCCAACAAACCCTTCTTTAATATCAATTAGTTAATGCATGCTAAAATGCAATGGGCTACCCTAAATGGAGATTTCTATGCGTGGATGCACAAGTCAATTTTAGATTTATGTGAAAGGGAGCCAAAGCACTTCAATTCAAGTGCTCCCAATCACCAGAATGATTTCCACACATAAGGCTCAACCAGAAGATAAAGAAAATCAAATTGTTGGGGTTGAAGTATTCGGGATCGAATCTTAGGCAAGTTGAAAAGTCATGGTGGGGTTGGAATTAACTCAATTCCAAGTCTCCCCACCAAAAAGGTGATCCTGAATTACAGGTAAATGAGGCAAAGAGTGGTGCAATCAATCATTTTGTGTTTGCCTCAAAGAATACTTCACATGGTGAAAAATTCAAGAATCAAGATTTTTGAATTTTTGCTATGCGAAGTACAGCGGGAAATCCTGAGGCAGTGGGAGTGAAGACAATCAATCAAACAAGTGAATTTTAGTCCACTTGCCCCAAGAGATCCCAAAAAGTTTTTCTAGTTTTTTTTTTTTATTAAGGCGACAAGTTACCCTAGTTGCTAAGAAAAGAAAACCTACTTGTTCGGCAACGCGTGTGAAGCTCCAATGCGGTGTCGACGTCTTCACGCTCTCGTTCTCGCCTTGGATTTGCCCACGTTCCCGACTTCGTCTGCTTGTCTTCTCCTTGCAACAGGTTCACCTGCACAGCAAAAAACAAAAATACTCGTGAAGAGAGAACAGAAAAATTGAAAGGAATTGAATAGAAACTTACTTGAAGGCACACTTCCCCAGCAATGGCGCCAGAAAAGATGTGGTGTCAGACCCGAATAGGTTGTTAATATGACGATTTTATCGTTGAAGTGTATATAGTGGTTAACCTAAATCGGACCTAACCATATCTTTACAAAATTTTTAACCTGGCCAACTTGATTTTATCTTGTCACTTTCAGGCCCAGGGTCGAACTCAGGGAAGTGGGGTTACAAGTCGAGTTTTTACTCCTTTCCTACAACGGGTCTCTTCTGTTTGTTTATTGTGTTTTTTGGTGTTTTTCTATTTAGATTCGTTTTTTTGGTAAGCTTTGTCTTTAAGGCACACCCTCAAAATTGGGTTCTTGGCTGTGAGCCAAAATAGGGTTCCAAAATGGGTCTTGCTCTTCGCAAGATGGAGTACCTGCAAGTCAAAGATTATCTTTTCTCTTTTATATATTTTTTTTCTATCTTTTTACTAACAGGAAAGCGAAACAGAAATAAAGTAAATACAGTATATATATAGGTATATATTATGTATATAAAGGGGTGGGGGTGGAGGCGGAGATGGAGTGTAGTACGGTGTCGAGTCGGTCGTTGTCTAGAGAGACGCAACCAACAGGACTAGGTGCCACGTGGAGTATGGGATGGATGGTGGAAGATGAATGCTAACATGCTTTTTGTACGCGTGTATTGGGAAATATCAGCAACTGGTGCAGATATTTCAGTTGCTGATATTTCCGCGATACCATGTACGGTAAGTAATGTGAAAATATATATATATATGTATGTAAATATATCTATATATATATATATATAGGTATGAGTATGTGTATATAACTATATAGATTTAAATATATATGTATGTATATGTATATAGTAATATATGTATAAATAGATATATGTAGCTAGATATAGATATAGATGTACATATAAGTAGGTGTGTATATATGTATATATGTAAGTATATATATGTATACATATACATATAAGTATATGTATATATGTAAATATATGTGTATATATATATATATATAAGTATATAGATATATGTATATATATGTATATGTATATGTATATATATAAGTATATATATATATATATATATGTATACTAATACATAAGTATATAACTACTACTATATGTATAAATATAAGTATATATATATATATATATGTATATAGATATATGTATATATATATATCAATATATATATGTATACGTATATATATATATGTTTATAATAGAGTATAGGTGTGTGAGTGTGTGTGGAAGTGTTAGTGTAGGTGTGTGTGAGCGTCGGTGTAAAGAGAGAGTGAGAGAGTGTTGTGACAGAGAGTGAGAGAGAGAGAGAGAGAGCGGGAGAGAGAGCAGCCGCACTGCTGGAGGTGAGGAGTTAGGTCGTCTGCAGCTCCTAAGCGACGTCTGGAGGATTCCACGCGTGCGTGGGCTGGCGCGTGAGGAAGAGGCTGCTACTGCTGCTGTCGTCGAGCTTCATACCTTGAAGCACGTGGCCATGGCTGAAGGTGCTGGAGCGGAAAAAAAGAGAGAAGAGCTACCATGCCCACCGGCTCTTTGAAGAGCTGGGCAGTGGTGGTCTCACTGTGGTGGTGTACACCACAGTGAGGGCTCCTACCCACCGGGTGTCTCCCCGGAAGAGGAGGGCTGGCGTATGGATGGAGAGCGAGGAGAGGATGGCCTGGAAGGAGAAGGTGGTGCTGCCGGTTCTTCGACTGAGAGGACTAGGCTTCCTTTGCAAGAAGGAGTCGCCCACTTTATATAGAAGATGAAAGCCATGCACGGCCATGCCCTGGCTGTGCATGGCTCATGCATGGCCTTGGCAGGGAGAGGTCAGCTGCGGCTGCAAGGAGAGGTGAAGCAGGACATGGCGTGAAGAGAAGTCGATGCTCCATGCAGCTGCGGGGAGAAAGATTTAAAAATCAAAAAGAAATAAAAATGGAGATGGAAATTTGTGAGGAAGCACTTGAGGAAAAATGTAATTGCGAGGCCATTTTATTTCATTATCCTCTCCTCTCAATTAAATTCATGCATGCATGTATTTTTACAATGCAACTATGGAATCCTAATATGCATAGGTAATGCTAGGAAATAACACAAGAAGTCACTATTGCAGGTGTATTTTTGCGGTGCAATCACTAATGCATGTCAATTGGAAATTACATAGATTCATCACATATTTATTGAATATTTCAGTACGAAAAAATTGCATATCTACCCTTACATTTTTTGAGTTATTGTGCATCTTCTTTTCGTCGCATTTCATGTCAGATTTGACTATGGATTTCGCACTTGATTGAATGAATACAAGAAAAATATTCATGATTTTATTGCATCATTGCCTCCCTGTGGCCACGACCCACTCTTCTGCGAATGATTTAATTTTTATTTTAATTATTTTGGTAACTGATTTTCCACCACTCTAATCCTATAAGGACAAATCATCTTAATATATTATTCGAAAGCGAAAACCATCTTATCATTTGGTGTCGTTGCCGGGGAGGCAACAGACGCAATAATTTCACATGATTTTATTTCTAATTATTTTTTATTGCACAGTGATTTGACCATTTATTATTTTTTCTGTGCAAGGAATTTGAGCGAGGAAATTGAGAGAGGTGACAGGCACGTCTGGGAGAAGACGTCGACCTTGATCGACACTTACACGCGAGGAAGACGAAGGAGGCCTGGATTCTACCTCTATAGGAGATTCTCCATTTCATAAGTTTTATTTCTATTTGCTCGCCCTTGTAGTAATTGGGGCTGATTTTTGGGAGCCAATTCCCTTTTCTTTAGATTTAGGTTTTTAATTTATTTTGTGGATTGTTTACCCTTAATTTGCTTGTGCATAAGTAGCTCAAAAAAAAAAATGAGCTACCTACTAGAAGCTGTCTGCCCTTAGGTCGAATCATTTAGGACTGAATGAGCAGCATCTAGATCTAATTTCCTGTCTTGCATATTGCATGAAGAATGCTGGAATCAGGTATGCATTTCTAACTTCGCATTTCTACATGTCATGCAAATGCAATTGAGTTAAGTTTTAGACCACATAATCTGTCTTGAAGCGATCTCACAAGTGGTCACATATATTCTTGAAAAAGGACTAATTAAAGGAGGGACATTTAAAAACCAAGGACTTGTTTTTCAAACATGGCGTGCGATTCAAAATTCATAATCTTTTTGCGATGTATGCACACTTATATCTCTTTCAGCACAGCACGCATTTAGACAATCCTAAGTCTTGGAACTACTAGGACAAGAGCCCTCCTACCGTTGGATTCTGAAGTGTTCAGAACTTAAGATCAAAGGTTTGTAAATCCAAAGAGGGGGATACCCTGACAAGGATTTTTGGGGGTATTTGAGAAGCACCGCGAAAGCACAGCTTCAAAGGAAGGCTTAGGCCTACTTGCATCCCTCGATCTTCCATCTTTGGATTTGCTCTACCATTTGAGATTTAGGGAAGAACACCTAAGCTCCAACTAGGTCTTTTTAGGCATTTTTGAAGGTTGACAATAGGCTCATAATTGATTGGGCAACTTGCTTTGACACCTACAATTTGAAATAAAGTCAAAAGCCTAAATTTGTAAAGGCCGAACAAGTCCTTCTGAATTGTGTTTGTAGTGCATGCTTGGTAGGTGTTCTCTTAGGAGACAACTTGTGTTTGATCCTGAACCTAAAAGAATCTTAAAAAGAAACCTTCCAAGGGTAGAAATGGTTGGTCAAAGGAGCCTTAAGGAATATTTCATTCCAACCAATCAAGCTGGCCCTGCACTACATAGACTTGGAGGGGAGAATCCTTATGAAATCAAAAGTAGTACCATATCTTTGTTGCCCTCCTTTTATGGTACTGCTAGGGAAGACCCTTATAGGCATATAGAGGAATTCACCGAGGTCTGTTCCACGGTGAAGCTACAGGGCATTACTGATGACGCTCAAATACGGACCTTCTTTCCCTTCTCCCTTAAGGACAAAGCCAAGTATTGATATCACACCCTTGATGATATTAACACTTGGGATGCCCTGAAGAAGGAGTTTTTGAAGAAGTACTTCCCCATGAGCAAAACCAAAAATTGAGTTTTGTTCAAAAGGATGGGGAAGCTTTCCATGATGCGTGGGAGCGCTTTAATGATTTGCTGAGACTTTGCCCACATCACCAGGTGCCTAAGTGGCAACTGGTTGAAAGGTTCTACACCGGACTTAATGAATCGCATAGGCAAACTGTGGATGGTGCCTGTGCAAGAACCTTTCTATCTAAGACCGCGGATGAAGCTTGGAACCTTTTTGATACTTTGTGTGAGAATTCTATTCACTTGAATTCTACCTACATGGATAGAAAACCCACTCTCATGCAAAGAAAGTTGGAGGTGAATGAGGCAAGGGACACCCAGAATTTAGCCTATCAGATTCAATTATTGAATCAAAACATGGAAAGGCTTATGTCAAACCTGAGTCCATTCGTATCTAACACCTCCACATCCCAAGCTTCCGAATGCTCAATTTGCCAAGGCAATGCACATGCCACTGTGGATTGCCACTTGGCCTCCCAATTCCCTGAGCTTGTACAAGCGGATCTGAATGCCGCTCAAGGGTTCCATCCTAGACCTCGTAATGACCCTTTTTCCAACACTTATAATGAGGGATGGATGAACCACCCAAACTTTTCATGGAGACAAGGCAATGTCTCAAATTCAGAGAATTATAAACCATAATCCTTTCAAAGCCATCAAATGAACCAACCTAAGACCTCTGAGATGGATGAATTGAAGGCAATGTTGAAAACTATGCAAGAAAGTAAAGTGCCATCATCCAATCTCATGACAGCACTATACATGAGATGAAATCACAAATAGGACACCTTGTTGAGGCCGTTAGGCAGAGGGAAACTGGGAAGCTCCCTAGTGCTGCTGAGGAGAATCCTAAAGGAAAAGGGATTATCTTTAGGGAGCATGCTCAGGTGGTGACTATTATGAGGAGTGGGAAAGAAATTTCCAAACTCGATGCTCCTATAGTCTCACCCCATAAAAAACCATCCACCTTGAATCATCTCCGTTTGAAATCGCCCCACCAGAAGAAGTTGCCCCCATTCCACCCCTTACTCAACATGACAACCCTTCCACCCAGAGATCGAGAGTGCCCTTTCCAGAGCGCTTATCCACCTCTGGGTAGACTTCTGCTGGCTCATCTGGAGCAAAAGATAAGATGGATGAGATCATGGAAACTTTCAAGCAAGTGAAGATTAACCTACCTTTGCTTAAAGCTATCAGGCAGATTCCGTCTTATGCCTGCTTCTTAAAGGGCTTGTGCACGAAAAAGCGGCAATCTAGGAAACAGGTCTAATCAAAAGTTGTCTTGCCTGATTCTATTAGCTCAATTGTTCAACATGGCATACCCTTGAAACTTAATGACCCAGGAGCCCCATACAACTCAGTAGTTATTGGTGACTTACAGATTGATGAGGCTCTACTTGATCTGGGTGCGGGGGTGAACATCCTTCCGAGCTACGTGTATGAACAACTTGGGGGAGGCAATCTGAAGCCTAGCCCTGTAATCCTCCAAGATGCAGATTGATCACTTAAGACACTGCGAGGAATTTTGGAAGATGTCCTTGTAAGAGTGGAGGATTTCTTCTTTCCCGTTGACTTTTTAGTTTTGGACACTAACCCTACCAACAAGCCAACCAAACCCTCCATCATTTTGGGCTACCCCTTCCTTTCAACTTCACATGCTTCAATCAATTGCAATTCTGGGGCATTGAAAGTGGGCTTTGGGAACAGGAAAGTCCGGCTTAATGTGGTTGATGCTTACAAACAAGCTGGACTTAAGGATTGTTCTCAAGTTGAGGTGATAGATGACCTGATTGAAGAGGAAACCCTGCAATGTTATGTGATGACCCCCTTCAACATGTTATGCTGAATGAACATTCCCATCTCTTGGTGGAATGTGAAGGGGATATACTTGAACTTGAGGAGTCGCTGGGTGTTTCTGCTGAGTCTCTTCCCCCATCATCTCTGCCCAAGGTAGATCTGCTACCTGAGATGGGGACATCTATTATGAAACCCTCAACCATACAAGCCCCAGACCTTGAGTTGAAACCCCTCCCTGACACTCTCAAGTACGTCTTCCTAGGTGCCAATGATACGCTCCTCGTTATCATTTCGACTTTGCCATCTGAGGCACAGGAGGGAGCCCTGATTGAATGCTTGTCTAGGCACAAGGAAGCTATTGCTTGGAGCATTGCTAACATTAAGGGTATAGACTCTACACTCTGCATGCACCACATTTATACTGATGATTCCATCAAGCCATTTAGGGACATGCAGAGACGTCTGAACCCTAATATGAGGGAGATGGTTAAAAAGGAAATCCTGAAGTGGTTGGACGTTGGGATCATATATCCCATTACAAATAGTAAATGGGTAAGTCCTATTCATGTGGTGCCAAAGAAGGCAGGCTTTACTGTGGAATTCAACGACCAAGGTGAACAAGTTGTCACTAGACCCTCAACTAGATGGAGGGTCTGTATTGATTACCGCAGGCTGAACACCGCTACCCAGAAGGATCACTTTCCCTTACCTTTTATTGATCAAATTCTCAATAAATTGGCACAGAATAAGTACTATTGCTTTCTCTATGGATATTCTAGGTACAACCAAGTTGCAGTATTCCCTGATGACCAGGAGAAGACGACATTCACAAGTCCTTATGGTACTTTTGCATTCAGGTGTATGTCGTTTGGATTATGTAATGCCCATGCAACCTTCCAGCGGTGTATGATGTCCATATTTTCAGACATGATTGACAAGTGTGTTTAAGTGTTTATGGATGACTTCTCCATTTATGGCTCATCTTTCGACCAATGTCTCCTGCACCTGGAGAATGTATTGAAGTGATGTAAGGAGACTGGTTTAGTCCTCAGCTGGGAGAAAAGTCATTTCATGGTACAGAAAGGAATTGTACTTGGGCATGTTGTGTCTGAGCGAGGTTTGGAAGTAGATAAAGCCAAGATTGATTCTATCTCCAAACTTCCATTGCCTACAAATGTCAAATAGATTAAATCCTTTCTAGGACATGCCGACTTTTATAGGCACTTTATTAAAAATTTTAGTAAAATTTCTAGGCCACTTTGTGACTTGTTGGCGAAGGAATCTTCCTTCAATTTTGATTCAATGTGTGCTGAGGCCTTTCAAACTCTGAAGGAGGCCTTGATCTCTATGCCTATTCTTCGAGCTCCTGATTGGACACTCCCATTTGAGCTGATGTGTGATGCTTCTGATTATGAAGTGGGAGTAATCCTTGGACAAAGGGTTGAGGGAAGACCTCATGTGCTGCATTATGCCAGCAAGACTTTAACCGAACCTCAGCAAAACTACACCGTCACTGAAAAAGAAATACTTGCTATAGTTTTTGCTTTGGAGAAGTTTAGGTCTTATCTGTTTGGGTCTAAGGTGGTTATTTTCGCTGATCATGTGGTAGTGAAACATCTCATTGCTAAGTAAGATTCTAAGCCACATCTGATTAGGTGGATCCTACTCCTTCAAGAATTTGACTTGGAGATATGTGAAAAGAAAGGAGTAGAAAATGTTGTGGCTGACCACCTATCTCGCCTTCCACTTAATGACTCTCTTTTCAGAGACATTCGCAAGACATTTCTCGATGAAACTCTGATGGCGGTAACACCAACTTTACCTTGGCATGCTAATACCGTAAATTACTTGGTCAATGGACAAACTCCTGGCTCTTGGGATGAGCAGAAAAAAAGAGATTCATTTCCCAAGCAAGATATTTTCATTGGGAAGAGCCTGAATTATTTAGAATTGGACAAGACCAAGTATTGAGACGTTGTGTACCTGAAGAGGAACAACAAAGTGTGCTGAGTTTTTGCCATGAACTTCATTGTGGAGGACACTTTGGTGCTAAGAAAACTGCTTTTAAGGTTCTCTAGTTCGATTTTTGGTGCCCTTCGTTATATAAGGATTCTCATAATTTTGTTAAGGCCAGTATTAGATGTCAACGTACTAGAACGATTGGGAAGAGGAATGAAATGCCTTAACACCCTATTCAATCTGTTAAAATTTTTGATGTGTGGGGAATTGACTTTATGGGCCCCTTCCCTTCGTCCCATGGTTATGAATATATCTTGGTGGCAGTTGATTATGTCTCTAAATGAATAGAGGTCATTCCTACAAGCACAAATGACCACTCTGTGGTTTTGAAATTTGTGAAGGCCAATATCATATCTCGTTTCGGCTGCCCCATGACCATTATAAGTGATGGGGAACCTTATTTCCAAAACCACCACTTCAATCGGCTAATTAGGAGTCTGGAGTGACTCATAAGGTTGCTACCCCTTACCATCCTCAGACAAGTGGCCAGGTTGAAGTGTCAAATAGGGAGATAAAAAATATTTTAGAAAAGACCGTTAGACCTGATAGGAAAGACTGGTCCCAAAAGCTCGATGATGCTTTTTGGGCGTATCGAACAGCCTATAAGGCCCCTTTAGGTACTTCTCCCTTTCGGATTGTGTATGGGAAAGTGTGCCATTTACCTGTTGAGTTGGAACATAGGGCACTTTGGGCTACTCGAAGTGCTAACATGGATTTAGAGAAGGCGAGTAAGGCACGACTTCTGGAATTAAGTGAGCTTGAGGAGCTGAGGAATGATGCTTATGACACCTCTCAAGATTATAAAGAAAGAACTAAGGTCTTACATGATAAGTATATACTTCAAAAGACCTTTAAGCCCAACCAACAAGTCAGGCTTTTCAATTCCAGACTTAAGCTTTTTCCTGGGAAGTTAAAATCTCATTGGGATGGGCCTT
Source organism: Thalassia testudinum (assembly GCA_037157565.1). Classification (NCBI taxonomy): domain Eukaryota; kingdom Viridiplantae; phylum Streptophyta; class Magnoliopsida; order Alismatales; family Hydrocharitaceae; genus Thalassia; species Thalassia testudinum. Next base: position 116,475,820 of record JAZHRO010000014.1, read on the forward strand.
ACATAATCACTAAAGTGTTTCCGCATGGAGCTGTGGAGATTAAAAGCCCTTCCTCTTCAAAAACTCCCTTTATCGTCAATGGTTAATGGTTAAAACCACACATTACTTTGGATGGCCATCTGGTTGACAAGGTCACTCTTGAGGAGCCTTAGCTCCTACCTTTCTCCGCCTCAGGTAATATCTTCCTTTAACTATTTTTGTTTCCAATGAGGACATTGTTTGAATCAGGCATGGGGGAGAGGACCTGAGGCATTTTGTTTATAGCATGTCTACATTTTGCATTCATTCATGCATATTGCATTTAAAAAAAAAAATAATAATAATAAATATAAATAAAAAAATATAAAAAAATTTTTTGAGCTTAACTGGCTAGGCCCTGCATTCTTAAGCAAATCAGAACTCTAGGTTAGACTAAGTTGATTCTAAGGTCGAACTTTAGAAGCTAAGTGAGCTACTAGCTTTAGACCTTTAGGGTCCTTTGTGGACTTAAAAACTTAAGTAGGAGTTAAGTTGCGGATCATTCCTCAAGACGTTGAGGAAGGAAAGCTAGGGATTGAGTTAAAAGGTGAGGTAGTACCTGGAGTCTTGTTCTACCTATTGGTTTACGGGTCCTTGTAACCCAAGCATCCAAATTTCACACACTTAGTCTTGTGTAAGTAAGAGATCACCTTAATTCCTTTCTTAAAAGAAATTTGGTTCTCTTAGTTTTGACTTAGGAGAGGCTTGAAAACACAATTTGATTGAAAGAGTTTCTGCCGCAGGAGAGGTGGAGTATATACTCACCTTGAGGATGCGATGATATCGGCGCTTGTCTCTCAGGATATCCATCCCACTGGAGGCATGTAAGCGCATTGTGCGGTTCAAGTACCATGGGTGGCCCTATCTCGAAGTGTCGATTGCCACAGGCCTGAATTCGCTTAAGAAATGCATGGGTGATACTATCTCGAAGTGTCGATTGCTAGGAGTGGAGTTGCTATGGGTGGTGCTATCTCGAAGCATCGAAAGCCAGGCACCCTTCGAGATACGGTGATGGGGACAATGAATCCAACACAGACCGTGTTGATAGCTGATCCGAGGTTAGACTTAGAGGAATCAAACAAAAAAAAAACAAAATATATATATATATAAACCTTTTTCCTTTCTAGGTTGGCAGTCATACCAACCTCAAATAACTCAGACCAATGCACATGCATGGATGCTTTAATCTCAGGGATCAATAAACCTTAGGGTAGAGTTAGAAATTAGGGAAACTTGAGCTTGCAACTCGTCTTTAGCCGACCAAGTCTCTAACTTAGCAACTACTTGGGAACCTTAGGTCTAAAGTCTGAACTTAATATGTTTCTAAAGGAAGACCGATTGGGTTGGCTAGTTTACTTGGAGTGCTAGGTTTTGCTTGGATTTGCTAGAGACTAGACATTAAGTTAATTTTAACATTTACATAGCATACATTAGGATGTAAATAAATTAATTCATATTTTTAGCTTAAGTGCATAATTCATGCATTTAGAAATAACCTAGGGTTGCATACATTAAATTAGTTAATTAATTAGGTGCACTATTTTAATTAACATAGAAGTTAAGGAGTTATGTATAAATAACACTAATTATTTTACTCTTTTATTCTTCTTCTCCTTCGCAGGCAACTCCTCTAACTCCGCCTCCTCCTCCTACGCATCACATTGATTCCACGGTGTTTTGAATTTCAAATCTTGGTAGTTGTGGCTACAAAAGAGAAGGAAGAGCTGTCGTTGAGGAGGAGGGCACCACCCCTTTGTTCCTCACTATGCTTAGAGGACCTTGCTCCTCTTCCATTCCATACCACCGACCTCCCACCGCGGCAATATGACTCCACCACCGTGGGCATGTGGGGTGATAGCCCACAACGCCAAGAGTCTCTGCAACTCCTCACCACAGCCAGCAACCCACTCCAGCCTCAACGCGCCCCACCTCCAACACATCCACCTCCAGCGCACACGCCAACATTGCACGCCATCTGCCTACGTGCGCCTCCACCAGCAGCAGCAGCGCCCTCACCAGCACCTGCACCACCGCATGCCTTCATCTTCAGCGCACCACGCACACGCGCCTTCCTGCAAAACGCACCCGCATGCGCTGCACCCTTCACTATAGCGCACCTTCTTCCCCCTATTTCTGCACCTCCTCATCCCTCCCTACGGCACCTGCAGCCGGCGCCATCAGACCACGCCCATGTGCCTCCACCCCAGCCACTTCAGCCCACGCACACCTCCTAGCGTGCATCTATGCCTCAACCCCTGCTGCCTGCAGCACCATCGCGCCTCCACCTCTAGCCATAGCGCGCACAAGAGCAGTAATAACAGCCACTACCGCTGCCACTTCATCTCCTCCGGCAGGCCGCCACCGACCACCAACAACCACACCACGACCTCCACGCGCAGCCCTCACCACTGACGACCTTCTTGCCTGACCACGCGTCCAGCCGATCCTTCCTCTTCTTGCTCACGCCAAGGAGAGTTCTCCCCTGTTTTGTTAGAGGAAGCTTGCAATTAGTTATTACATTTCAATGCCATTGCCAAAGTCTCATTTTTTATTTTAATATGTGATATATTGGGTGAAATTGCAACTTCATACTCAAGCTTTCTTATAATTGCATGGCTTTTGTGATTCACATCTTTTGACATTGGTTTTGGATTAAGATGTGAACAAATTTTCTCTAATGCATGTCAATTGGAAATTACATAGATTCATCACATATTTATTGAATATTTTTAGTAAGGAAAAATTGCACATCTACCCTTACATTTTTGAGTTATTGTGCATCTTCTTTTCGTCGCATTCATGTCAGATTTGACTATGGATTTCGCACATGATTGTACGAATATGAGAAAAATATTCATGATTTTATTGCATCATTGCCTCCTTGTGGACACGACCCACTCTTCTGTGAGTGGCTAGCTAAACCCTAGGCCCCGTGTGGTGGCTAGCTCCCTCCCAACACTAGTAGCTCACCTCAGTACCGTGTACACGAGGGCCAACAGAAGTCAGTGTAGAGTGGCCAATCCTAACCCCGGGTCTCAACCCATGGGTGGCTAGCTCCGCTCTACACAAAAAGAGGACAGTCGCTCTCCTTGGTACCACGTACTTAGGGACCAACACACTTCCCATCTACATTCCAGATTTTCCATCTAACCACAAGAGCTCTACTCCTAATTCCCCGTAGGGTTCATGCTCATGTTTACCACATTATTCCCATCTAGATTCCACCATTCACAATTCAGTTCTCGTTTATATACAGGCGGCTCATGTTTCCATAGTTCAATACGTGCAATTGATGATTTCACAAGTAATTATTCATTTATCTCAAGCAACTCATATTTTCACAGGCAGCTCACAACTATATCACAGACAATTTTTAGTAGTTTAACTTAGTCATGTATGCAAACACAATCATGCAGTACAATTGGTTCATTCATTTCTCTGTCCTAAGGTTCATGCCACATCCTAGGGGTTCCAGTTGGCTAATTCCACAGGCACATTCTTATTTAATACGATTAACAGAAGCATAACATGCTACCAGATAATCCGGGAGTAATGGGGGCTCTAACCATGGACCCAGGCGTCTCTGCTAGCCCCAAGCACGCAGCAGGTCAAAACCCTATACCAGGGAATACATCAAAAAAGGAAGGTCCAGATTACTGTGCAAAGGTTTCTAGTATATGGAGAAACTCGCAAGGAAACTATAGATACTTCATTTACGTAAAACGGATCCCGATCGGACCCCGAACGGGTCAAAAATGTGTCTACAGATCAAAATTAGATGTCTGGGAACAAGTCCAGTTGTCTTAAAAGATACAGAACCTCACCACAAGTTCCTGTGGTGTCCTCAGACGTCTAAGACTCCCCCACGATCGTGTGAAGGTAGTTCCAGACGTCGGACCACTCCTTTAGTCGTCTGAAAGCAACTCCAATTGTCTGGTGAGCTAATCAGACATCCGAAAGTGCATGGGAGGGCGTTCCATGCTCCTTCCCAAGGTTGCTCCTACGTACAATAGTGTAGCCACCCAAAATCAGGCAGACATATCTTCTGCGGTGCGGCCTGCATGGTCGTAACTGCAAAAAGAATGTACCTTCACGATAAAGGAGCTTTCAGACATCCAAATGCTCAGCCAGTCGTCCGGACTTCGCTCTAGAAGTCTGATACTGGAAAATTTCCAATATCAGAACTCACTTCCAATGCTCTCCGTCGTGTTTCTCCCCGCTCCACTGCAGCTCTAGCTACTACAAGTCGTCGAGGACGCCACTCCAGACTCCCTCCTCCTCCCACACGCGCCTACAGTGGCCGTGCAAGGTCTGACGAGCTTCCACCGAAGCTCTCGACCTCAGCCTCCTCCTCCTCCTCCCGCACTTCTCTTTTGTGCCCTTACGCTCCTCCTCCTCACCTCCTCTTGCCGCTCCCGCATGCTCTGAAGGTGGAGATGGTGGTGTGTGGAGTGGAGAGGAGAGCAGGGGAGGGTGGCTTTTATAGAGGTTGTGGGTTTAGGGTTCTACAGGGAGAGGAGGAGAAAAGAGAGAGAAAAGGGATTCTGCACGCTTCCTGCATGTAGAGCGTAGAGTGCATTCAAAAATTTCATTTTCAGATGTCTAGGAAAGGGTCCAGACGACTAATTGAGACTCTAGACGTCTTAAAAGGCTAAAAGTGGGATGGGTCATTACAGTAGCCCCCAGCCACGGTCATTTGATGCTACTCCCCTAGCTAGACATCAGATGGACCAGCAGAAGCATATTAATCGAAGAAAATCTCAATCTGAGCCCCGAAGAGTGAATCAATCCTTAAGGCCAACATCTATTAAGTTTTATTTAGGCTTGGGATGATCGTGCTCTTGGAATGTGATGGGCCCTTTAGATGGGTTGTGCCCTTAATGATCAGTTAAGATGTGTGTGTGTGCACAACCAGGGTTTTCGAACAAGGTTATTTGATGATGTGTCTTTTAGGGTTCAACCTTGTTTAGTAGCTTTTAGGGTTTATTCTTTAGGTATATTCAATCAAGGTTCAGTAGAACACTCCAAGTTTTGAAAGCACTGGTGTAGATGTATTCCTTTAAAAATCAAAAATAAAATGTGGAGTGCTTTGTTCAGTCCTAAAAGTCAACCCTAAGTAGCAAGCTACTTAATGAATCGCTTTTATCGTAAGTTGTGCAGCCCAAATAGTTTAATCAATTGGCCTATTGCACCACTTAGTTAAGGCACACAGAAATGTTTGACCTATTTAGATTTCTACACACTTATTCATGTGCTGAATTAAGTATGCCAGGTCCACAGGTCAAATCCAGATTAAGTGGTAGAATCGATGTGATTATGCGCCTTAGGGTGAGAAGTTGTGGGTGTTAAGGTGTGTCTCTTTTAGAAAATCCCACAATCAAAGGACACTTTTTTTATTATTTCTTTATTTATGTGGATGGCGAGGTGAGTGGAGGTGGCAAACAAACAACCAAATCTATCCTAGGGTTTATAAAAAGCACCTAAGTTGATTTGGGTTTGAGTTATTAGGTTATGGAATGAAAACTAAGGTGGGGATGGTGTGGGGGACACTTACAAAACACTCTATCCACACTTTACTCTGGTCTACCGCACTTGGATCTCCATGCTAGGGTGCCTGCAAGACATTAGATTAGAGATAAGTAGGGTTAGTGCTATGTAAATGCAAAGAAGCATAGAAAACAATAAAGTAAATTCCGTTGCCTCCTCGGCAATGGTGCCAAAATGCTCTGGCGTGATTTGCATGTTAGAAATCAGGGTTACGAGTAACCTATCATTGTAGTTGCAAAACACGTCGATCAGATAAAATTTATACCGAAACTCCAAGGGAGTCCCGGGTCGAGCATAGGGAGGAGACATTTACTTTAAGTGAAAACTGGGCTTCGATTCGTTTCTCTTTGGTATTTTAGGGTTTTATTACTTTTTTGTATTTTTGTAAGAAGAAAACAAGCAAACGAATCACAAGATAGAGATGTGGAACAAATCTGATATATATTACTTCCAATGTCAATTACAATAAGCTATGAAAGCATAAAAAGAGGGGGAGGTGAGAGGAAATCTCCCGAATTGGCTGTTCGACGAGACGACAGTGCCTAGCGGAAGGTTTGACGAAGGAGGTGAGGAGCAGGACGACTGAGGTGAGATGCAAGAGGACGTCAGGTTGAGGAAAGCTTCGACGTGGCTCCGAAATGGATGTGAGAAGACGGAGATGATCTGCTACTAGAATGGAGGTGGGAGGACGACTCCAAGGCGACCTATGAATGGGGATGGGAAGATGGATGAATATTTGGTGGGGCAGAGGTTTGATACACTAATAGGAGCCTTGGGAGCTTGAAAACAAGCTCTAATGGAGCGTTGGTAGGCTTGCTAGAGCTTGGGAGTAGGTGGGAGTAGAGTAGGTGGAGATGGCTTGGAAGGAAGGGGGTGTAGGTCCTTTTATAATGGAGGAGAAGATGCAAAAAATAGGTAGGAGACCATTAATGACATCTAGGCCGTCGCTGGAAACGTCGCTATAGGCAGCTCATGCTCGCTGGTGCCCACAGCTGGCTTTGCTGGCATGCGATGAATTAACGATGGTTGTAAGTCTAGCTCATGCGTCGCTGTAGTTCTAGCCCATGCATAGTTGGCACTACTCTCCCCTATCTTTGTCGCGCGTGTGTGCACCCATACGCTGGCGCTACGTTGCGCGCATGCGTGCCTGCGTGTTCTCGTGAGGTGGCACGTGCATGTGCATGGGCGGCCTGGGCTGCGCCACGTGGCGCAGTCTAGGCCGTCCATCATCTTCTTGTTTTAGGGGCTTCTACAAAGGTCGAATTGAATCGATTTTCATGCTGTTAGGCTGCGATCGTCTACTCGAATCCATTCGTATGGTCAGATTTGTCATTTGAAGCTCTGAATTATGTCTCCTAGTCCCTTGGCCGTTGATCTTCATCAGACTGCATATGGTGCTACGGGACTCCTATCGAGGCGATTTCAGAGGCGTTGGACTCCAATCGTCGTCTTGATCAGATCCGTACGGTGGGATCATCAATCCGAGGCTCCGAAATAAATATCCTTCTCTCCTAACCACAAAAATGATGCAATTAACCTAAATTATATACAATTACTCTAAATGCAGACTGATGCATGCTATGTAATATTTATAACATGAAATGCAAATCTAAGCCTAGGAGCATCCATGAATAGGCAATTTACCCTTAATAAATGTGTTTACATCAGGTGACTTAAAGCATTTGTCCAACCAACTTGGAAGAATTTCTATAAGAATTCAGTTTGGAGTTCCCCCAATGTGTTGATTGGACGGGTCAGGGTCTAAAACCAATCGGTAGCTTTATCGATGAGTGAGGAGAACATCTTCATGAGCAGGATGTCGCGATTTTGTATGGCAGGCTTGAAGGCCTGGGCCAAATGTTTCAGTTACTTCATGTGTTGGAAGCGATCTTCGGAGTTCAAGCCATGGAATTTCAGGATAACATGGATTATATTTGGCTTGAGTTCAACATCAGGTCCTCCAGCTGGGATTTGTGCCTTGGGCCTGATCTCCATCGCAGTGGGATTGTAGTGATCTCGCATCTGAGGACATGGTAGTGGATTGATGTGTGCATGGACTAGATATTGAGGCACTGTAGCTAAATTTGGAAATCAAGGTCTTCTTCGTGATTCTCCATAGATGTAGATGAAGGAGATCTGGGCTCAGAACTATAAGAGTTGGAAGACATATCAATCTGGTTTGATGGTAGCACAAACAAATAAGTAGAGGCTTGGCCTTGACAAGAATGAACTACTAATGGAGGCCTCAAGGGTGGCTTTAAGGACCTCCTCTCGAACATGCACTAATGAGCCAAATGAGGTGTAGAATGTGTAATGGACCCAATCGAGGCACCCAAAAAATCTTTGGATGACTAAGGAGGTTCGAGGTGGATAATACCTCTCGATCAGAAAGTCACTCACCTGAGAAGTACTTGGGTAGCCAGGAAGGGAGAGCCACGCAAAGACCCCTACACAATAGAGCATCCCCACGGGTTATAGGGTTTCCCCCACCTGACCTTCCTTGTCACTGAGAATCCAAGTAGACCAGAATGAGCAACTTGGCCCCTTAGGTCTACCAATTTTAGTCATGAATTATGGTGCTTTGAATTTCACTTGAACATTAGAATTGATTATCATTTATGACCTAATTTGAAGGTTGGTTAACCCACAAGATAGGTCAACTTCACCTAACTTGCCCAAAAGTTTAGGATGTGTTGGGTAATGAACCTAAAATCACCATGAGTGGTTTGCAAGCCGGTCATTAAGTCCCAAGTTTTAAGGATTCAAGTGAATGTTAGAGCCTTCTTTTAGAGTCTTCTTGCTTAGATCAATTTAATCAAGGCTTGGGTGACACACAATGTGGGAAGTAAATTCTCTTGTAATTCAAGCAAGTGTGTTTTCCTCGATCCTAGAATAGAAACCCTAATTTGGCTCTTTTCCAAGTCCAATTCTTTCCAACTTTGGCAACTAGGGCTCAATCAAGAAGGTGAGTAGCCCTAGGCACCTTAAGTCCTTAGTAGGTGTAGAAATCTGGAGGGGGGTATCTAAATAAATCAAATCAGGCAACTCAAGTGATTAAGTCTAAGAAAGTATGTGAGCTGATCCTAATAGATTCTTCATTTTAATTCTTTCTAGAAATAGGGGCTTAAGAAGAAGGAAATAAGATTACCTGCCCATGAAGTGGTTGTCGTGCGGCTGATCTTCTCCCTGTACCTCGCACAACCACAACAAATCTGACAGAACAAGTTAGAATCAGATTAGAATTGTAATTAGTGAAATGAAACTACGCATTGCTTTCCAACAACAGTGCCAAAATGTTTGTGCGAAATTGTCGATGTTTAAGATGTACGTTGTGCTATAGTTGACAAAATCACGCAAAACACTTAAATTTATAAAACTTAGATTCAAAAAGGAGTCTAAGGTCGTTCGCAGGGAGCAATTGTGCAATTTAATTCACCAATCGCAATTTTTCAAGAGAATATGCAAGTGAAATCAAGAAGATGCTCAAAATGATATTTCAATGAGAACTAGAAGAACAGTGCAAAAAGATCGAGTTAAAATGGTGATTCGAATCACCAAATTATCCCTTAAGTTTAAGCTACAAATACTCAAATAAATGAATAGTAAACCACAACTATTAGGCCATGTTAATCAAATACTCCAATATTCCCATAGTAACCACAAGAACCAATCTCAAATGATAGGCAAGCTTCCAGATGCCTTATCATAAGAGGCTCAAGGGCCTTGCAAGAGCTCAACCCTCTCTCTCTCTCTCAAGAACCTCAGAAGAATGTTGCATGAGAAAAGGGAGATTTAAGGATATGGTCATAGTAGTACACTCCTAAACCACACAATAACCACTAAAATTTATAAAACTCAGATACTAATTGGAGTCCGAGGTCATTCATAGGGAACAAATGTGAAATTTATTCACTAATCTCTATTTAGAATTAATGATCACAGTAAATTGAGCATAATAAAAGATATGCAATGAATGAATTGCTCAAATTGATATTCGAATATAAATCAAAAGATCATGAGACAAAAAAAAGTAGAAAGATAAAATAATGGTGATTTAAATCACCACTTAACTCCCTAATTAAACATGCATCTCATGTATTCTACTTATTAAAATAATCCATCAGTATTCTCAATCAGATAATCGAAATCAACGTAGGTACTCAAATGATGTCACAATAACCAAAATGCCTCAAATGATAGAACAAGGCATTAGATGCCTTATTAGAAGAGGCATAGCACCACAGAAGGCCCAAGGGCGCCAAAGCTTCTCAAGGCCTTCTCTTCTTCAGGCCTTCTCATGACCTCCACGAGCACAACCTTTCTCTTCACAGCATGAGAACCAACTCTCTCAGAGGTTAAGTGTCAAAGCCTCTTCCATCGACATGCACCTAAGGATCTTATAGCAAAACCCTCCCCCCACCTCTCACAAACTCTCCTCTTCTCTATCAGAACTGGGTTATGGGAAATCAAGTATATAGGTCATGAGCATGGGGGACCAGATCCATGTGGTGATGGCTACAGGTGAAGTGTGTGTGGCATGTGAGCAAGGGACCCGACCCCCCGATGTTCTTGGACGAAAGGGCTACAGCACAAATCAAACTTATGCCCTAACAACGGTTCTTCCACTTAAGAGGTGGGACTAAGTCCCACCCTCTTTTGCTTGCACACAGCCGCAACACCTTTCCTCGTAATTTGTGACTAGTGGTACTCCTATCTTCAATTGAGAACCTGGACAACTTCGTGAAGGTATTCCGCTCTAGTTGAGGTTGATGCTGGTGATGATGGCAGCCAGAGTATGGTGAATGGAGCCGGAGATGATGGTGGTGATGGATGATGATGGTGAGACCTGAAACTCATGAACGCGGGCACTAAGCCCCAATTAGGTAGTCCAAGAGGATCGTCCGAGGACAACGAAGGTGGTGGCGGTGTCCTTGTGGCATATGGGGGCATGTGGTGGCCTAACAGATTCAAGGAGGTGGTGTAGAGGAGATGAAGTTCGGTGGGAGTTTCGGATGGGTGTAACGTGAAATAGGAAGAGGGTTTTGATGGTGGAAGCACGACAAAGGTTTTAGGGGTGGTCACGTGGAGTTTGGTGGATTGTGGATTGCAGGAGGCTTCGCCAAAGAATCATCGGAGCGGAGGAAGACAGAGTTGTAATAGGTAGTTGGATGGTCAAAATAGGAGAGGAAGGAATTGAACCTATTCTAGAGAGGGAAAGGAAGAAGTTGAGCTAACTAATGGATGAAGGGGAAGGTGGTCTGTGTCGGCTTTGATTGGCTGACGTCGGATGGGATGAACTCTCCAATGGAAGAGACGATGACGAGGGGGTCTGGGAGCTCCTACTGTGTTAGCGAGAAGTGGAAGAAGGTGAGGAAGATGATCCCAATGCCTATAGTATGTGACAGCGGGTGAGGAAGTTAGAGCGAGAGGAGTCACTGGAGCTGTGGTGGAGGTGATTGGAGGGAGAAATTTTGTGAAGAGTTGAGGTCAAACCGGGCTAAAGATTACGGAATTGCAAAGGGGAAGCTTTTATAGAGCTCGAGGCAAGTTCTAAACTAGAAAGAAGCTTGATTCAGCTTCATTAGGAATCAAGAAGAACTCAAGAATTTTGTACATTCGTACGGCCATTCTAGTGCAAATCAGAACCCAAGATCCATCTCAAATGATTCCTTGTAGTGTGAACACCAATCTCACCAGTTTTGGTGAGATTTGGTGGTGATTTGAGTAGGATTTGAGGTGGTCAAAGTTGGCCTGGAGTCGGTTGACCTCCAATGGCAGCAAGGGTCATTCTGCAAAGAAGATGACAAAGTTAGGGACTGATATGCAAATTATTTCAAAAGTTAGGGGCTTAAATGAGAGGAATAGATTTTAAATGGAATATAATGCAAACTTGGTCAAGATAGAGTCTAATTGGGACCACATTTTGGTATAAACCCAATTTGGACCAAAAAAATCTAATGGTGAAGTCAGATTTCAGTTTGACCAAGTTTAACTAGGCAATTTGTGTAGAAACCCAAATTAGGGTAGAAATCTATCTATGACTATTCAAGGTCAAAATAGGTTTCGATGGTCAATCAAAGGGTATCAAACCTCTTGGAATATTTTTCTTTGAATTTTAGAAGGTTTAGGTTGATTTTATCCTAACCAGAACCTCTATAATTTAAGCAAGTTTGAAATTAGGGTTTTGTGTGTTGTATTGGTTCTTAAAGTGAGTGAAACCCCATTTCTATCTGTGTAGACCCACTTAGTAGACTTTAATGCACATTTGACCTTAGATTAACCCGTAGCAAACCTCATGGTTACTTTGCTTTCATGAGTTGGCCGGAGAGAGAGGAAGAAGGGTTTTCTTGGGCCAAAAACTCGTTAACGAGCTCAGTTTCTCAAGAGGGACCTATTAAAGGCCTCAAAAGGTGTTCTAAGAAAGGTAAGAGGCTTGGTGAATTCAAAAACCTAGGGAAAAGGATCCCTGAGATTGCAACCATTCGCATGAGGATTCTAGAGCGAATCAAGGTCTAAGACCTGGTCCAATCAATAGAGGATCTCTAAAGGATGCTCCCTATTAATTTTGGGAGGATTTAGTTAAGAATCGAGCGAGAAAACCTTGCTCAAATCTCGATGGATGAGGTTCATTCACACTATTGGCAATAGGGACCTTTTTGCAAAAATGATGATAACTTTAGGGACCTGATTGCAAATATTTTGAAGGCAGAGTTAAAATGGACTAAAATGAAAACTAGGTCAAGATTGACTCTAAATGGACCTAAATTTTGATAGCAACCTAATTTAAACCCAATGAATCTAATGGCGAAGTTGAATTTCAGTTTTGACTAAGTTTGACTAGGAAATTTGCATAGAAACCAAAATTAGGGCAAAATTCCATTTGTATCTTTGTTCAAGGTCAAAATGGGTTCAGATCGTCAAACAAAATATACCAAACCCTTCAGAATATTTTTCTATGAATTCTAGGAGGTTTAGATGACTTTTAACCTGATCAAAACCTCTTTAATTCAAGCAGGTCTGAAATTAGGGTTTTGAGTGTCGTTTTGGTTTTTGAAATGCGTGAAACCCTATTCTATCTAGATGGACCTCCTTATTAGACTTTAATGCCCACTTGACCTTTAACTAACCCTGATAAACCCCATGGTTATTCTCTATTCTTGATATGCCGTTAAAATTATAAAATTAACCCTAGTTTCCTATTCTCTTCTCAAAATAGAATGATGTGGAGTTATAACCCTCAGATGGTTATGTAGGAGCATTTATCTTTCAATCCTAACTAAAAGTGGCTAGTTAGAGCCTATGATGGTGTTCCCATCAGGTGTACCATCACAACCTTCACCCAAACACCTAGAGAGAGACTGCATGATGCTCAGGAAAGATTTCAAGATTTATTAAGGAAATGCCCATATCATGATGTGCCCAGATGGCATTTAGCTCAAATTTTTTACCATAGGTTAGATGACACCCATAGGTATCTTGTAGACACCTCAAGCGGCAAGAATTTTTTGGCCATGGATGAAGAGAGTGCATTCAAGCTCTTCGAAACTTTGGCAGAAAACTCCTTAAACGCAGCATCCATGAGTCAATTTAACAAATCCAGCCACCAGAAAGCCATTGCTCATGAGTTTCATTTAGAATATGTCAAAGCCAATATAAACCTCATCACTTCAAAATTGGACAAGGAGGATTTGTTTGATAAGAAGCTAGATGAATTAATTCAAACCTGATCTACCCCATCTAAAGGAGTCGCACCTCTACCAACATCTCTTTCTCAAGCCCCACCACCTAAAACTATAGTCTTGACATGAGATTCCTCTAGGCCATCTTCATCTACCTCTTTAAGGGCTACATCCTTTTAGGAGCCAGTAAACAATATGGAATTAGTTCCAATTGACTAGGGTTGTCCACACAACTCTGATTATGATGCCTATTCCATTGATGACACTACATCAATTACATCTTCAACCTGTGAAGATGTAAATGCTATGTTGGGATACGAGCGCAACAACCCATATTTTGAGAATATAACCCTAGATGGGCTTACCACCCCAACTTCTCATGGGGTGGGAACAACACCAAACCTACCTATGTCACTCAACCTCACTAGCAACCAAGTTTTATAGACCACAGGCTCCATCCTATCCTAGATAACCATACCAATAGTGATATAAACACATCTTTTTATGTTAAAAGGCCTATTCATGCATGTTCCCAGGCTTAGATTTGCATTTTATGTTATAAATATTACATAGCATGCATCATTCTTCATTTAGAGTAGTATATAATTTAGGTTAATTGCATCCTTTTTGTAGTCAGGAGAGAAGGATATTTATTTTGGAACCTCGAAGTGATGATCCAATCGTACGAATCTGATCGAGATGATGATCGGAGTCCAACGCCTCCGAAATCTCCTTGATTGAAGTCTCGTAGTACCATATGCAGTTCGAGGAAGATCAACAGCCAAGGGAGTAGGTGACATAATTCAAAGCTTCAAATGACAAATTTGACCATGCTGATGGATTTGGGTTGACGATCGCAGCCCAACGACATGAAAATCGACTCAATCCAACCTCTATAGCAGCACCTACAATGAAAAGAAGATGGACGGCCTAGATTGCACCACGTGGTGTAACCCAGGCTGCCCATGCGCACACACACAATGAAGAGAACGCACAGCGCAATGCTAGTGGAGCATGAGTAGCAGGTGGATCTTCAGTGACAGCCTGGCAGACATTTAGTGATGCTTACAGCCGTCGCTAATTGTTCGTGGGCACAAGTCCAGCTGCACGCACGAGCAGGCCTGAGCTGCCTACAATGACATTTCTAGCGATGGCCTGGAGGTCACTAATGGTCCCATACCTATTTTAGACTCCTCCTCCACTATAAAAGGACCTACATCCCTTCCTTCCAAGCCATCTCTACCTACTCTACTCCTACCTACCCCCAAGCTCTAGCATGCCTACCAACACACTATTAGAGTTTGCTCTCGCCTATTAGTGTAACGAGACTCTACCCCACCAAATACTCCTCCAACTTTCCATCCCCATTCATAGCTCGCCTTGGAGCCGTCCTCCCACCTCCATTCTGGTAGTAGATAATCTCCGCCTTCTCACCTCCATTCTGGTGCTACGTTGAAGCTTTCCTCTACCTGACGTCCTCTCGCTTCTCGCCTCCATTGTCTTGCTTCCCAACTCCATCTGAGCTTCCGCTAGGCGCCGTCGTCTCGCCGAACAGCCGATTCGGAACATTTCTTCTCACCCCTGTCTCTTTTTATGCTTTCATTGATTATTCTTATAGACATTCATGCAATATATCATATTTGATTCCGTCTCTCTCTTGAGATTGCTTGTCTTTTTATTTCAAAAATAAAAAAAAATAACAAAACCCTAAAACACCAAAAAGAAGCAAATCGAAGCGTCGTTTTCATACAAAGTAAACGTCACCTCCCTGTGTTCGACTCGAGACTCCCTTGGAGTTTCGATATAAATTATATCTGATCACGAGTCTTGCAACTATGATGACAGGTTACTCGTAACCCTGATTTCAAACATGCGAAACCCGTGTGATCAAGTAGCCCTTCCAACATCAGACTAGACCACCCCTTATGCAGAACTATAGGGGGAACCCTTAATACTCGCCACAAAAATCCAACCTTGTGGAAAGCCTACAAAAGACCTTGCTCCAAATGGACAATAAGGATAGGGCTATCACAGAGACTCTAGCGACAACTCAATCAATTATGTCAAGAGAATCGAGCTCAAGGAACATTACCATCTAACCAATGCCAAATCCTAGAAACATTCCTTGTGCCCAACGTAGACCTAATGGTCCCCAAGCATAGGTTCATGCCATATTGTAAGAACCTCCCTATCCACCTAGATTTCCAGCACCTCAAGGACCACCTGTACCTAACTCTTCTGCTCCTTCGTCGTATGAGCCACATGTAAATTCCAGTGCAATAACTTTGAAGAGTGGAAGAACTACCAAGGAGCCCATCCCAAGAAAAGACCTAGGTCCATCAAATCCACCAATAAAGGAATCTGAACATTTGGAGGATGAAAAAAGCAAAAAAAGAAAAGATAAGTAATTAATGGCTAACCCAGAAATTCCAATTTCCATGCTCTTCCCTAAGGGTTTAATTAAAGAAATTAAGAAAAACAAGGGCACCAAAAACATTGATGAATTTAAGGCCATGTTTAAAGATGTACACATACAAGTGCCTCTATTGGACACCATTGATTATATTCCCACCATAACTAGATTTTTCAAAGAGTACTGTGCCCGTAGGCACCAGTCCAAGAATGTTTGTAAGGTAGTCTTGTCTCAATAGGCAAGTGTAGTTATACTAAGTGATCTACCACCTAAACAAAAGGACCTGGGAACTCCATTGATTTCCTATAAATTGCATGATGCTCCATTTGATAGGCCCCTTTTAGAACTAGGATCATCAATCAATCTGACTCCCACTGTAGTGTATGATAGATTTCAATTTGGGTAATTAAAACTGACTTTTATTACAATCCAACTAGCGGATCGAACAATCAAGGTACCATAGGGAATAGTGAAAAATGTAATTGTTAGAGTCAATGGATTCTATTTCCCCACAGACTTTTTTGTGCTAGATATGGAAGTCCTGACTGATTTGAAGGAAGCTCCTATAATTCTAGGTTTTCCATTCTTGGCGATCGCCAGGGCAAACATTGATTGCATAATAGGATGTATGGAAATAGCCCTAGGAGATCAAAAATTAAGGATGGATATTTTCCGGGCAACCAAGAACTTTGATTGTGACATAATAGATGATGAATTTGAAGATGTTGATAAGGAATGTTGCGCTAATGTTAGGATAATTTACACCAATCCAATTGTCCATTCACTAGGATGCCTGATTTGATGACACTAAAAGGGATTTCAATAGAATTTTTAGGCATAACCTAGGGAAATATTTGTGATTTAGATTACCCTCCACACTTCAACCTTGATAGGCTAGTTGACCTAGACTCAACCTCTCACCTAGAAGTTCTAGCATTGACATTGGAAGATAACACTACACTATATTATGTCACAGAGGTAGATGACATGGAATCAAATATAGAACAAGGTTGTCTCGCGAGTGTAGCCTCTATGAGACCTTTAGTAACCATCAACTTAGTGATCGCACTTGATTTTAATGAGTATCAAGACAATCCCTCTGTTTGGACGGTTGAAAAATGCGATTTCAAGTATTTTAAAGTTGTAGTATAGAAGCAAAATCAACCTAAACAAAATATTTATAACGAAACTCTAGGTGAGTCCCGGTCGATCTTTGGGGGGCAATGTGATGTAAAAATGTTTCTGATTTACTTGCTTGCAAAACTAACTAAATCTAAAGATGATGGTGGATTTCATGAATAGTAAATTCACTTGTCGCTCTTTTGAATTGCATAATCATAGTATAGCACAAATAGATATAGCAGGTATAAAAATAGCACTTGTCTTAAAACTCACGGAGTATATGCGCAATATCGAGAGAGTTTTGGTCAACAATCGGGTGGTTAATACGAGTAGGAACAATCATCCATATTTTTTTTTCAATTTTCTTTTTCTCAGATTTTTTTTGTGATTTTGATTTTTGAAAGCAAATAGCAAACTAAAACTAGAGACTGCAATATGAAAACATAATCAATTCTTTATTCATCAAGTAGGGAGATAACAAATTGTGAGTAGATGTAAGCTTGGAAAAAATAGCTTGCTATTAAATAAAGATTACTAGAACTACAAGAACAACTAGAATAAATAAGAGAACTATTAGAACATCTACTAGAACTACAATAAAGAAAGAAAATGAGAAGACTATAATCTAAGGCTAGGCTACTAGAAATAAGGCACTTAGGAGGATCCCTTGGTGGCCTTAGAAGGTTGTAGGAAGTAGAGGATGGATGGCCACCAAGGTGGAAGGTGGACGGCTATCAAGCTTGGAGCAAGGAAACTATGGAGGAAGAAGAGAGGAGGAACGAGAAGGAGGGTGGCACACATGGCTAGTGGCCATGGGGTTTTATGGAGTTAGGGGTAGCTAGGGTTTCTAGGTGGGTTATGATTTAGGCTTACTAACAATAGGAATTCCTAAAAATAGGTTTTCTAAAAATAGGTGGGTCTTCCTTAGTGTGGAAGTAAGGTGTGAGTGAGTTTGTGTTTTTCTGTATGTGTGCATGACTATGTGTTTGCGTGGGTGTGTGTGTGTGTGTGTGCATGCGTGACTTTGAAGGCTTAGGTTTTGGGTCTACTTAGCTTTGGTTTGGCTCTAGTCTAAGCAGATCTAATTAAACTAAATGTGGTAGATGTGAACCTAATTGGATCTATGGTGACCTAATATAGATAGGTGTAAACACAATTAGGTGTAAACACACTCAATTAGATTTGGGGTTAGGTCCAATTAGACTTTCTGAGTCTAATTAGGTTGACCTGATTAGGTTTAGTTAGAACCTAATCAGAGTTGGTTGTATCCAATTAGGTTATACTGCATCTAATTAGATGTGTCTAGGTCTAATAGGTTTAGGTTAGCATGTTTAGACTCAATTGAGTCCAATCACTTAAGTCTAGTCCAATCAGGTCCCATGGACCAAATTAACTGCAAGTTAGCTCAATTGACTCAAACTGAGTCAATTAAGTAAGGTATGGGCCTAAATAGATATCTAAGTTGGGGATTAGGTATAGGATAGGTAAACTAGGGTTATGGATAATAGGATAGTTATAGGGATAGGTTGGATAGGGACATGGATAATGTTATCCATGCTTTGACCTTTGAGCTCAGATATCCTAGTTCTGAGCTAGTCTATGGATGGGTACTGGGATAGGGTTGTCCTAAGGTTTTGAGGATAGGGTTATCCTAAATCTTCTCATTCATTTCATCTACTCTTGCTCTAGATAGACAATCCTTTGTTCTTTCTTTCTTTCTTCTCTCTAGCCTGTGTCTTTATTCTTTATTCTCATAATCCAGCTCCAACTCTACTATAGGTTTTGCTCCTATCCAGCTTTATTCCATCCAGAACAGCTTCTAATCTACTAATGTCCTACAAACAAGAATAAACCCTAATTAGCATGGAAAAATGGTATTATAACATATGCAGTTAAGTAAAGAAATGCAATGCATGATATGCAATTTATGAATGTAGTATTCACAAGTTAAACTAGATTCTAACAGAATTTAGGTTAATTAAGTTCTATGATTGTTGTGCAATCACCCACGCAAACCTTATACCAAGAACAACTCCGTCAAGACATCATTGAACCTTCTCCACCAATGCTATAGCTCAAGCCTCTACCAGATTTATTAAAGTATGTGTTCTTAGGTGAAGAAGAAACACTTCCTTTGATCGTGAACTCATGACTCACCTAGGAATAGGAGAAACAACTTATAGCAGTCTTAAAGGAACATAAGGCTGCTATTGGGTGGAGCATTTCAATCTTAAGGGAATTTGCCCCTCATATTGCACACACCACATTTACATTGAAGAAGGGGCTCAAGCCACCACTAGTGTAATGGAGATTGCTTTAATTCCAAGTTGTATCTTTTTCATTTTGTTGCAATAAAAATATAGTTTAGCTCTCTTTACTTTTGCAAATTTAGTCTTATTCAAAAAGCCACAAAAATAAAAAATGGAAACCATAAAAACACTTCTCTTTCTCTTTAGTTGGAGTTTGTAAATACATTTCCCGCTCTCTTTCTCAACTCAAGATTCAAAAAAATATATAAATGAGAAAAGATAAAAAAGGGTAGTTAGCTAATCTCCTACTTTCATATTAAACAAAAATCCAAAACAAAATGTAAGCGTGTAATTAGTCTTAGGTTGTTTCATTTTCACAAAGAAAAGAAGATAAAAAAATGAAAAAAGTAAAAGCTTCTAAAATAAAATAAAGGAACACAATTAGGCCCAACTTCATTTAGCCTCCCCATGGGATCGGCTGGGAATCATTTAACTTAATCAAACTCGAGTTCCGTAACAAAAATAAATGACCTAGTTCTTAAGTGCGAAACACGCTACAATGACTCGTTTAAATTCAAATCTCGCAACTTGATGCGCTAGTTTGCTTAGCTACTCCATCACCTTCCACTAAATCTAACTGCAATGCTCTATTGCCTAGTAATAGTGACTCCTATCACCCTTATGATATTTCCATGATTATTCATATAATTAATGCCTAACTAATGTTAGTCTAAGGGCATTTTGGGTTAGATTGCATTTAGTTAGATCAGATTTAATGCATACTTTTGGGCTTTTATGAAATCATTCTTGCAATTGTATCTGATACCTTGATGAGTTTATTTTTATATATGCAAATACAAAATTTTAGATTAATCGGAGCAAGACTGATTGCATTTTCTGAACTGAGCTTAGTTGAAAAAGGACTAGCCTAGTACATGGACCTATTTGGAAACCCAATTAACCTGAAGCCCTAGCCTATGTAAGAACCCAATTACTTATTCCTAAACACTTGGCCTAAACCCTTGCAAACCCCCACCAATAACCCTTGTACCTAGCCCAAACCTAAGCCTAATATCCTCCACGTATATTCCCATGCCCACCTTCCCACTACAAATCCCACACTTATTTTCCTAATTTCCTAAACCTACACCACCATCTCCTAAATATCTCATGATTTTCCACCTTATACCGCACATCTATTATCCCATACACACACCACGAAATACAAAACACCCCATGTAAATCCCAAATTAAATCCCTTTGCATCCACCAAACATGCAATACCCACGTCACTCAATCCCAAACAAATTCCCAAATTACCACCATATTTCCGATGCAAACACAAACCGATACAAATACATCTTACGTAACCTACATACCCCCATATCCCATGCAACACATCATATCTACATCTCCCTCAACAAAAACAAACCCCACATCTACAACCCAACCACCTAAATTCCCCACAAAAAAATAATTAAAAAATCCCAAACGAAAACCCGTGCAACAACCTAAATAATTCCTATATCCCACTAAACCCATGTAAACCTTTCACATGCACCACTCAACACCCAACGGCCATACAATTCCATCCTTTATTTAATTCATTTTATCCACAAACAAAGCCTACCCAATCTCCCTCTACCAAACTCAACTCATCCCTTCCACCCAATTATTTAATTACATATCCCTATTATTAAATCTAGACCATCAATCACCCTACCTATCTAATTTAAACCCTTGATTTATTCCCAACAAAAAGCCTAACCCATCCTATCGCTCGCCCTTAATCCTAGCCCTTGGTTCTTAATAATTAAATCCTAGCAATCCAAATTTATGATCCTAGACACCTTAGAGTGACTAATACAAAGCCTCCTAGCATCCTATATAAACACCCTAGCTACCCCCCTTAGGATCATTCTTTTCCACTGCAAAATAGGCCACCAACTAGAATTAGTTCTTCTCCTTCTCTTAGAGTTCGTGGATGCACCTTTGCATTTGCTACTACGCCATCGCTCCAGACTTCGCCTTTGAATCCCATAGTTCCTTGTCTTTATTTTCTAGTTCTAGTTGTCACTAGATTTTATTTCAAGCATTCTTCTAGTTGTATCATCTTATTCTAACATTTGACAAAAGTTTTAATAGTTTTTCTTTGACTCGCCTTTGAGTTATTTGTCTACTTTTCATATTCGTAGTTCTAGTCAATTTTATTTGTATTCTAGTAGTAATCTCATTCTTAGTACTTAGGAAAGTGAATTAGTCCAGTAGCCTCCCTGTGGAAGACTCAGACTCCTTTTCGAAAATATTAACTTCATATTTTTTGAGTTCGATTGAAATAAATTTAAGAGCTTTTAACATGATTATACTATGACAAAAGTGTATTTTATGCAATCACATTTGTGTTCAGAACGACTTACTACCACCGCTTTGAGACCTAGCTATTTCCCCCACTTAACTCAAGACATCCACCAAGCCAATTACTTAGTCACCATCATCACCTTCCTTGATGTGGTTTCGTGAAGGTTCTTTGTAAATAGTTCTTTCCTTCTTTTTTGAGTCAAAGTATGTTAGTTACCTAGGCCACCTTTGGAGTTGTAATAGTTGGTTATTTCATGCTTTGAAGTGTAGTGTGTTAGTGCTTAGTTTTAAGTTTTTAAGTTATCAAGGAATGTACTCTTGCTTATAAGTGTTCATCTTTGTTGTTCTTATCTTCATCAAAAGGACAAAAAAAGGAAAGGGTAGTTGGTATCTCATCCATTAATCAAAAGTATAAAAAAATCGCAAAGGAAAAATGACAAAATGTTGGCCTTCATTTCTTTAGTATAGGTACATTCTCACATAATCACTAAAATGAAAAAAAAAATCAAAATGGAAAAGTAAAAAAAAATTAAAAAGGTTGAGAGAGTGACTTAAGCAAGAGAGTAGACTAAATCGCCTGATTATGGAATTGACCGAGACTCATCAAAAATCAATTTTAATTCAATTAGTGATCTCGCTATTACTTGATTAGTGGACTTAGCATGTAGTTCAAACTGCAATGAAAATTTAAATGAAACTAACATCGCGTTGGAGTTTGTTGTTAGTCAGCCACTACATTTTGAGAACCTACTTTATCTTTTATTTCTAGGTCGAATTCTTGAATAAATAAAATCCATCTGATTAACCTAGGCTAAGCATTCTTCATTAATAAATGCCAGAGGGTTGCATGATCCAAATATACAACCATGTGGGATCTCAATAAATATGATACGAACTTCGCAAGTCCAAAAACAATAGCTAGCAATTCTTTTTCTGTTGTAATATAATTTTGTTAAGCCTCATTAAGGGTCTTGCTAGCATAATAAATCACCATAGGTTTCCATCAATCTATTATTCAAGAACAGACCCTATAGCAAAATCAAAAGCATAACACATTATCTCAAAGGGTTGGGACCAACCAGGGGGTTGTAAGATGAGAATTGGGTCACCAGATCCTTTAAGGTCTCATAGGCTTGAGTGTAATTAGTAGTGAAATCAAAGGGTTTGTCTTTAGATAATAGATTGGTCAGGGGCCTTGATATTTGAGAGAAATCCTCGATAAATCTTTTGTAAAATCCAACATGCCCTAGAAATGATCAGGTTTGTCTAACTGAGCTTGGTGGTGTAAAATTGGAAATCAAATCAATCTTGGCTCGGTTAACCTCAAGTCCTTTGTCAAAAACTATATGTCCAAAGAAAATTGTTAGTTCAACCACTCGTATATAATATTTTGATGATTTTACAAAATGAAGAAAATGAAATAAAAAATAACGCGTAGCATATTATTTTCTCCCTGTAATAACATATTTGAAGGATTTCAAAAAGCTTTCCAAGATGGGAGATTAAAAGCGCGAAGACAAGTAGCATAAGTATTAGGTCTTAGGCTTTTTCATGCAAACTTTCAAAGGTTGTAATTTTCATTTTATTTAAGTCTAGAAATATTGTAAAGAGCCCCCAAACATAACCTATAAATAGCTAACTTAGGCTCTCTACACTTAGGATAAATTAGAAATAAAAACCCAACACTTATACTTTTATCAGACGTCCAGGACAATGGTCAGACGTCTGATTTTCCACTTTAAGACGTTTGACAAGTGTCTCAGACATCTAATTTCAAAGAGTTCTGCCTTTATTTGCCTCCTCATAAACATCAGTTGTAGGACTTCACTTTCAGACGTCGATAACCTTACATAGACGTTTGATTTTTTACCCAGACGTCCTCATAGTAACCGTTAGACCTGGCTTAGGAAAAATCGATTCCCAGACGTCTTGACACACCTCCAGACGACTGCCTTTGAACCGTTGGCCATGATTTTCTGTGTGTATCTCTTTACGGCCACATAATCTTTTGGCAGAAGAAGTAGGGAAGAGTATTTAGGTTTTCAGACGTC
This sequence comes from Thalassia testudinum, assembly GCA_037157565.1. Taxonomy (NCBI): domain Eukaryota; kingdom Viridiplantae; phylum Streptophyta; class Magnoliopsida; order Alismatales; family Hydrocharitaceae; genus Thalassia; species Thalassia testudinum. Next base: position 116,499,257 of record JAZHRO010000014.1, read on the forward strand.
TGGTAATGTCCTCAGACATCCATAACAATGTTTAATCCTCTAAACCTAAAACCCTGTTTGGATCTGATGATAACAGGAATGAATCCACTCTTCATTAGACGTCCAATAACATAATCAGACGTCTTATGAGAAAATATCAAACATCCTTCTTTTGATCCAATAGAGACAGTTAAGGATGTCCTACAGTATTAGATGACCAGAGGTAAAATCAGACGTCCTATAAGATGTCTGATCCTATAATTAGACGTTTGATATTGCTGTCAGACTCATCATTGCCCTGATTTTGTGTGGATTTCATCCTAAATTCTTGGGATTTGTCTCCAACGGCTAGAAGAGCTCTCCTAAGTGTACTTGAAGGTTCCAAACTTGCCTATAAATAGACTACAACTCCTCTTAGGCAACATACACCTCTTGAGATACAATTCCCTTGCTCACTACTCTAAGCTCCATCTTGCCCTTGTGCTGTGCTAATATTCTGATCAAAGGGCAAATCCATACTCCCAGCTCACTCCATTCTGCAAATCATCAGGGAGTTCTTTTCATGCTTAGTAGATAAGAAAGAAACTAAATTATTAGGGTGCTTTATAGGTGTTATTTTACTTCTTAATTTCTGTACTTTGGTATCCAGCCTGTCGGGTCCCCATCTCTTCATTTTGAAGGGAGAAACTTCCGTTTAGGGATCGGAGATAGGATTTGTAATTGAGGTACACTACTCTCATTTAAGTAGTGTGGTTAGTGGATTGATCACCTTGTGATCGAAAATCCTAAGCCAAGGGATTGGCTTAGGTGGTGGTTTTCACCCATCTTGGGTTTCCACCTAAAAATAATTGAGTACATTGTGTGATTGAATTTTTTGTATTACAATATTCTATAATTTCACTATTCACCCCCCCTCTAGTGCAATTTCAAAAATGACTTCTTGAACCATTAAATGGATCTTCTCCTAGCTTGGGACAAGATTGACCTCTATGAACTTTTTTAGTATTTTCTCCAGGTTGCTTAGACATTCTTCAAAAGAGTCACCAAATACTGAGAAATCATCCATGAAGACCTCCATAAAATCCCCCACCATGTGTGAAAAGATTGCGATCATTCACGTTTAAAAAGTCGCAGGTGCATTGCATAATCTGAAAGGCATCCTACGAAATGCAAAGGTTTCGTAGGGATAGGTGAAGGTTGTTTCCTCTTGATCATAAAGGCTAATTACAACCTGCTTGCAGCCTAAATATCCATCCAAGAAGCAAAAACACTTCCACCCTGCCAATATCTCTAGAATCTGATCAATGAAAGGTATGGGAAAATGGTCTTTCTTTGTTGAAGTGTTCAACTTCATAGACTCAATGCTGACCTACCACACAATCACAGTGCGAGTTGGGATGGATTCACCCTTGTCATTAGTAATTACAATGAATCTTGCCTTCCTTGGTAGACTTGAATTGGCCTTACCAAAGGACTATCAGAAATGGTGTAGATAATGCTTGCAAGAAGTGATCGCATGTGTTTCGCAAGTTTGAAATCAGGGTTATGAGTAACCCATCGTTGTAGTTGCAAAAAGAGTGGTCAAATAAAATTTATACTGAAACTTGAAAAGTGAGTCCCAGGTCGAACACGGGGAGGTGAACATTTGGTTTTATAGAAATCTGCTCTTCGCTTTTATTTATTTTTGGTTATTTTTATCTTTTCTAATTTTTTGGTATTTTTAACAAGCAAGAGATTTGGTCAATGAAAACTTTATCTACTTGCAAAAAATAGCAGAAAGGGAGAAAGAGAGAGAGAGAGAGAAACAATCATCTATTCATGACGAATTATTTGTTACACTATGAAAGTGGAAAATCTACACTACGAAAGCATAAAAAGATAGAAAGAGGTAAGAGAAATCTCCCTCAATGATTTCTCGGAGGACAACTCGCTCTGACATTGCCTGGAGGAAGGTGGTGAGGAGTAGAATGAAGGAGGACGGAGCTGGAAGATGGAGCATGGGGTAGGATGGTGTCACGGCAAGGATCTTCTTCCCGAAGGGCGGTGAGAGGATGGACATGGGATGCTCCACGAATAAGGATGAGGGGAAGGAAAACTATATGGTTTTCTACTCCAGAGGAGCATCCTAGGCTTGGGACAAGCTCTCTCTAGAGCCTTGGAGGTGGTGAGAGGAAGAAAGGAAGAGATGGTTTGGAATGGTGGTGGGTAGGTCCTTTTATGGTGAAGGAGGAAGAACAAATTCGCATCTGGGTCATTACTGACGTCCATAAACGTCGCTGTAGCTGTCGCTGAATATCCGCCCTTCAAATCCTCTTTTTGGCGCACGTAGACCATTAGTGATAGCTGCAAGCATCACTAAAGATGCGCGTCGCTGAAGATCTGCTCTCGCCCCATTGGCACCCTTTCCGCTAGTGCGCACATCACGCGTTGCATGCGTCATGCGCTTGTGCCCCTCGTTGCGTGCGTGCACGTGCGCTGGCATGCACTGCGCTACTGCTAGCCACGACTACACTGTGCGCGATGCACTGCTGGGACGTGCGGCTACGGCTGTGGCTGTGCATGATGTGCTACACATGACTATGGCTGTGCACGTGTGCTGCTACTGGCCCACGTTGAGCGGCCTGGATGGTGCCACATGGTGCCATCTGGGTCGTCCATTCTTCTTTCTTTTGTAGAGGGTGCCACGGTGCTCAGATCGAGATGATTCCCACACTGCTGGATTGCAATCATCACTTCGGATCCATCCAAATGGTCGAATTTTCCATCTGAAACCCGTATGAATGTCGCATTGCCCCCTGGCCATTGATTTTCCTTGGACTTCCTATGATGCTACGGTTCTCCGATCTATATGATTTCAGAGGCTTTAGACTTCGATCGTTATCCTAATCAGATCCGTATGGTTCGATCACCCATCTGAGGCCCTGAAATAAGTATTCTTCTCTCCTGACCATAAAAAGGACCTAATTAACCTAAAATATATACAACTACTCTAAATGCAGAATGATGCATGCTATGCAACATTTACAACATGAAGTGGAAATCTAAGCCTAGGAACATGCATGAATAAACATTTTAACCTAAATAGATGTGTCTATATCATACCCCCATGCCTATCTTTTGCTAGTCTGCAGCAAAATTAAACTATATGCTTTGTACAAAAGCAGAATTAGGATTAGATCGCTTAGGCCTAAGTTTATTAACAATAGAAAATTTCAACTAAGGTCCTAAACTACGAAGACTCAACAGTACCTGGATGTCTGCTAGAATGCAGATCAGCCAAGTCCTCGCCTTATTTGAAAAGGGAAGATACATCTTTTTATTTTTCTTCTTTGCTAATTTTTTTGCACTTTTGGAGTTTGAGAGTTTCGGGATAACTTTTTACGGCTACCCGACTCACCCAAGACTTGGAAAGGATTCTAAGTGCTAAGCATCTTGTGAAAATAGTGAAAGACTCACTAGACGGCCATTAAAACAGACTTCGGGTTTCTACAACCCTAGGTGACCTTGCCTAAAGGTTTATCTTTTTGATTGGTAGCTTTTTCCCTACTTTTATTTATGGGGTCAACATAAGGGCGAACCTAGTGTATATCTCCCCGATTTATTTTACTTCCCCAGTTCTTCCCTAAGTGTTTTGAGAATTATTATGCATTTTTTGTGAGCTGGGTTCTAGATAACTAGCCAATGGGCTGTTACCCACGGCAACTTAACAGCCATAGTCGTGCGGTGAAGTGTGGTTTTATTTATTTTTTATTTTTTTCTCCTTTTTCTATATTTTTTCTATTTTTCTTTTTATTTTTTTTCTTTAAGTAGGTGGCTTCCCTGATCTAAGATTTACCTAAAGGCAATACAATGAAAATCGTCTTGTGACTGGGCTCTGGACAACCGACCAATGAGCTGTTACCATTGATAACTTGCCAGCCATACCACCCTAGATAGTTCATTAGCTACCCAATTCCGAAGAAACCGCCGAAAAGTGAGTCAGTACAAAAAATGTGTGTAGATGCTTAGGCTTAAAGTCCCCCCAAATAAGAGGGCGGTTTAAGAAGTAGCATACTTATCATCCCAATTTATTAGCCAAATTAAAAATGATTTGAATTGGCGAGGACTCGAGACTAACTCCACATTTGAGTGAACAACCGAGCTAATTAAGCCCGAAGACTTGAAGATTCTAAGTGTTTAGGTCCTCTCGTATCAATTCCTAAAGTTAATAACTTCCAAATGCCTGAGTTCTCTTTTCCTAGTTTCTTTCTTTTTACATCTTTTTCAAATTTTCAAAAATTTTTTCTTTAAATTTTATAAGAAATTAAATGAAATTCTATGGAGTTAACATAGTGATTTCAGGAATTCATTATCCACACCCCCATACCTAAATGATGCAATGTCCTCAGTATAAAAACAAAGACATGAAAAGGGTAGAGTAAACAGAATATCACGTGAATTTCATGACAACCCGGTCAGCTCCACAGAGAGAATAGAGTATACACACGCGGTAAGTTTAATGCCTTAAGCTAGGCATAATATATATACACAGAAGAAATTGAGAATTAACAAGTACGGGTCAGAATCAAAATAAAAATATTGATCCTGAAACCTGCCAGTAGAAGATGTCCACAGATGTGGACTAGATTATGGTGCAGACCTATGCCCAGGGTCGAGAGATTCTCAGGTTATGGATGAAAATCACCCAGAATCGAAGGTTGTTGTGTTTGCGGGGTCGGGTCTACGGTTTAGTAGTGTGCAACCCAAGACCAAAGTGTCGGGCAGTGGGTAAAGATGGTTCAATAGGTGCGGTTGTCCACTTAACATTTAGCTCAGAAAAATAATCAGTTATTTCGAGCTTTGGTTGCACATGAAAGATATCGTAAGGGTCCTCATAGAAAGTAGGTGGTTTCAGGTCAATAGGTACCCTTAGATCCAAATTCAAAGTTCCCTCAGAATTAGCCACCCAATTTTTTATTTCAACATTCCTATCCTCCAACATCAAGTGCTCATGTTCTGGGAGCTCTAGCATACCGTTCACCCCATAAGATTTACCCAAGTCTAGAAATCATGGCTGACTTAGAATTGACTTGGGTACAATGATTTCCAAATCAAAATCAATCCCTTTGGGGTGTGGTTGAGGAATGGGGCTATTGATTGAATTTTCTAGTAAATGAGGATTCGAATCCTCCAAGTTAGCCCCAACCAAATCCAAATATTCAATAATTGGGCTATCAAACGGTTCATCAGATTCCTTAAGGCCGTTTGTCTCACTAAAATCATCTTCCTTACGCTCAAGTGAGACTTCACTAAGAGATTCTTCACCCGCGGAATCAAAGAATCCATGATCCTCATTTGTATATCTCTCAAAATCATATGTCATTTCATGGTCTGTGGAGACATATTTTTCGTCATTCCTTAGCTTTAGGATGTCAGGTGAGAAACTCGATTCATCCTTAAAGTGTTGCTCTAGACCAACCTGGTCATATCCAATCTTAGGATATGTATCCCCCCTGACAGGCACCAGAGTGGGTTCAGACATTGGCTCTCCTAAAGGGGGTTCAGCTTGAGAATCATCCCAAGATTTGACTAGGGCAACCACAAATTTCATCCTCAAACTCGACAATTTACCAAGAAGAAACTCACCCAGGTCCCTATCCCTAACACTTTGGAGCAAATCGAATAAAGAACTATTAAGTTCATCAATCATTTTGATCATAGGATCCAGTGCTTCAGTGCATGGTGTTGGCTGAGCTTCTAAAGATTGTATAGTGTTCCTCAAATTAGCTAACACCCTATCCTAGATCTGGTTCACCTGAACCGACTGGTTCGATTCAAGTTTGGGTGGGTTTGGGTTAAATCTAGGGGAGTCAAGATGTTGAGGTTCTCGGGTCCCTCCATGAAAGTAGGTCATTCTAGGTTGTTCAAAGAATGGTGGTGACCTATATTTTGCATAATTCTAGGGAGGGTAAGTGTTATAATTAGCATATCCTTCATGGTTGTAGATTTGGTTAGGTTGATCATTAAAGGATGGAGATCTATAATCATTGTAGCTCTGGGAAGGATAGTAATCATAGTTTTGTTGTCTAGGGTTGGGCCCTAGACACTGAGGTCCGGATTCATATCCCCAATCAAAGTTATCTTGGCTAGTGGATGGGTAATCATAAGTCAAGTCGGGATTGTAATCATCTTGAGGATGCGTGTTGGTAGGAGGGTAGGATTGGAAATGTGTGAAAGATGCAGAAGGATACATTGTGGAGTAGGAGGGAAAATAGAATAGAGAATGGTTCCCTACCGTACAAGCAATCAACCTCGTCCTTAAGTGGGTTAGCCTAAAGTCCTACAGACTCCCAGGACCCATCTTGAGATTATAAATGATTCGATCTACTTTTATCTGGTCAATCCAACTAGTTAGAAGGAGGGACTGGGGAGAAGGCTCTTCCTTTGGCTTGTGCCTCCAGTTCCTAGTGTACCCCCCAGCCACAATCGTTTGATGCTACTCCCCTAACTAGACATCAGATGGATTAGCAGAAGCAGATTAATCGAAAAAAATCTCAGTCTGAGCCCCGAAGAGCAAATCAATCCTTAAGGCCAACATCTACTCAGTTTTAATTAGGCTTAGGATGATTGTGCTCTTGGAATGTGATGGGCCCTTTAGATGGGTTCTACCCGTAATGATCAGTTAAAATGTGTGTGCATGCACAACCGGGTTTTGCAAACAAGGTTATTTGATGATGTGACTTTTAGGATTTAACCTTGCTTAGTAGCTTTTAGGGTTTACTCTTAAATATATTCAATAAAGTTTAGGAGAACACTCCAAGTTTTGAAAGCATGGGTGTAGATATGTTCCTTTAAAAATAAAAATTAATATGGAGTGTCTGGTTCAGCCCTAAGAATCAACCCTAAGTGGCAGGCTACTTGATGAATTGCTTTTATCTTAAGTGGTGCGGCCCAAATAGTTCAATCAATTGGCCTATTGCACCACATAGTTAAGGCACATAGAAATGTTTGACCTATTCAGATTTCTACTCACTTATTTGTGTGTTGAATTGGTTTATCGGGTTCACAGGTCAGATCCTGGTTAAGTGGTAGAATCGATGTGATTGTGCACCTCAGGGTGGGAAGTTGTGGGTGTTAAGTGTGTAGCTTTCAGAAAATCCCATAAGAGAAGAGTATTTTTTTGTTTTTTATATATGCGGGGGTGAGATGAGTGGAGGTGGCAAACAAACAACCAAATCTATCCTAAGGTTTATGAAAAGCACCTAAGTTGATTTAGGTTTGAGTTATTAGTGTGGTGAAATGAACTAGTGGGTGGGGGTGGTGGGGATAAACTTACAAAATCTTCATCTGCACTTTTCTCCAATCTAACCGCTTTGGCCCGCCTCAGATGAGTACCTGCAATCAGAGTAAGATCAGAGAAAAAGTCAGATAAAAGTTAGTTAAGGCGAAAAAACACGGAGAAAAAAATCAAAGAGCATTGCCTCCCAAGCAACGACACCAAAATGATCACACGTGTTTCGCGAGTTTGAAATCAGGGTTACGACTAACCCGTTGTCATAGGTGCAAAACGCGTGGTTAAATAAATTTATACCGAAACTCAAAAAGTGAGTCCTAGGTCAAACATAGGGAGGCGAATGTTTGGTTTTATAAAAATCCATGCTTCGCTTTTATTTGTTTTTTGTTATTTTTATCTTTTCTAAGTTTTTTGGTATTTTTAGCAAGCAAGAGATTCAGCTGATGAAAACTTTATCTAGTAAAAAATAAGAGAAAGGGAGAAAGAGAGAGAGAAACAATCATCTATTCATGAAGAATTATTTGTTACACTATGAAAGTGGAAAATCTACACTACGAAAGCATAAAAAGATAGAAAGTGGTGAGAGAAATCCCCCTCGATGATTTCTCGGAGAACGGCTCGCTCTGACATCACCTGGAGGAAGGTGGTGAGGAGCGGGACAAAGGAGGATGGAGCCGGAGGATGGAGGATGGGGCAGGATGGCATCATGGTGAGGATCTTCTTCTCGAAGGGCGGTGACGGGACGACCAAGGGATCCTCCACGGATGGGGATGAGGGGAGGGAAAACTATTTGGTTTTCTAATCTAGAGGAGCATCCCAGGCTTGGGACAAGCTCTCTCTAGAGCCTTGGAGGTGGTGAGAGGAAGAAATGAAGAGATGGTTTGGAATGGTGGTGGGTAGGTCCTTTTATAGTGGAGGAAGAACAAATTCGCATCTGGGTCACTGTTGACTTCCATAAACGTCACTGCAGCTATCGCTGAAGATTTGCTCTTCAAATCCTTTTGCTGGGGCATGCAGACTATTAGTGACAGCTGCAAGTGTCATTAAAGGCGCGCATCACTGAAGATCGACGTTCGCCCCACTGGCACCCGTTCCGCTGGCGCATGCATCGCACGCTGCACACTTCATGCACCCGTGCCCCCCACGGCATGGGCGCGTGAGCACTGGCATGCGCGACACTGCTAATGCGCGCGGCTACACTATGTGCGGGCGCTGCTGCTTCGCACGGCTGTAGCTGTGCACGTGCGTTGCTGCTGGCCGGCATTGGGCAACCTAGATGGTGCCACGTGGCACCATCTAGGCCATCCATCTTTCTTTTGTAGAGGGTGCCACAGTTCTCAGATCGAGATGATTCCCATGCTGCTCGACTGCGATCGATGCTCCGGATCCATTCGTACGGTCGAATTTTCTATTTGAAACTCGTATGGATGTCGCATTGCCCCCTAGCCGTTGATCCCCCTCGAACTTCTTATGATGCTACTATTCTAGGATATAGATGATTTCATAGGCGTTAGACTTCGATCATCGTCTTAATTAGATCGGTACGATCCGATCACCCATCCGAGACCCTGAAATAAGTCTTCTTCTCTCCTGACCATAAAAATGACCTAATTAACCTAAAATATATACTACTCTAAATGCAGAATGATGCATGCTATGAAATATTTATAACATGAAATGCAAATCTAAAGCTAGGAACATGCATGAATAGGTACTTTAACCTAAATTGATGTGTCTATATCATGAAGCCATTTAATAATCTCCTTTTTCATGACCTCTCACATATTCAGATTAAGTTGCCTCTGCAATTCGTGAGATGGTCATGCACCCTCCTCTAGGTAAATATTATGGGTGCAGTAGGAAGGAATGATTCCATGAAGACCAGATGTGGTTCTTGTTGGTTGGGCCTAGATAGGTGTGTTAATATGGTGATTTTATCGTTGAAATGTGTATAGTGGTTAACCTAAACGAGCCTAACCATCTCTTTACAAAATTTATTTTTTTTACCTGGCCTACTTGATTTTATCTTGGTCACTTTTAGGCCCAAGGTCGAACTCAGGGAAGTGGGGTTACAAGTCAAGTTTCTACGCCTTTCCTACAACGAATCTCTTCCGTTCGTTTATTATGTTTTTGGTTTTTTTTTTCTATTTAAGATTTTTTTCTGATAATCTTGGTCCTTGAGGCACACCCTCAAAATTAGGTTCTTGGCTTTGAGCCAAATCAGGGTTCCAAAACGGGTCTTACTATTCGCATGATGGAGTACCTGCAAGTCAAGGATTATCTTTTCTCTTTTATATATTTTTTTTATCGTTTTATTTGCAGGAAAGAGAAGCAGAAGTAAAGTAACTATAGTATATATATATATGTATATACTATATATGTATAAAGGGGTGGGGGTGGAGGCGGAGATGGAGTGTAGCACGGTGTTGAGTCGGTCGTCGTCTAGAAAGACGCAACCAACAGGACGAGGTGCCGCGTGGAGTGTAAGATGGATGGTGGAAGATGTGTGTGACCACGCTTTTTGTATGCGTGTATCGGGGAATATCAGCAACTGGTGCAGATATTCCCGCAATAACATGTATGGTAAGTAATGTGAAAATATATATATCTATATATGTATATATGTAAACAAATCTATATGTATATATATATGTGTGCATATATATATGCATATATATATATAAGTATATGTATAGATAGATATATGTATTGATATATATATATGTGTGTGTGTGTGTATAAGTATGTATATATAACTTTATAGATGTAAATATATATATATGTATGTATGTATGTATGTATAAGTATATGTGTATATATATACTATGTATGTATATAGACTAATACATAGTTATATAAGTACTAATATATGTATAGATATATGTATATATATATATATATATATATAAGTATATGCATATATATATATAAGTATATAGATATATGTATATATATATATGTATGTATAATAATACTTAGTTATATAAATACTACTATATATATAGATATATGTATATAAATATATATATGTACATATTTATAAGTATGTAATAGTGTATAGGTGTGTGTGTGTGTAAGTGTCGGTAAAGAGAGTGAGAGAGTGTTGTGAGAGAGAGAGAGAGAGGGCTTCCTACTAGAGTGAGGGAGTGCGGTTAAGTCATCTGAGGCTGCTAGGTGTCATCTAGAGTCCATGCGCGCACGTGCAGGCGCATATGCCCACTGAGAGGCACGCACTGGAGGGAGTTAGGCATGGGGAGAGGAGAGGCCGGAGCGCACCACACTGCGTGAAGAGCTAGAGCGGGCATACGCAGACGTACGCGCGAGAAGGGAGCAGGCAACGTGGACGATGCGGGCGCACGCAAACGAAGGGATGGGCGCTGGAGCAGGCGTGGGGTGAGACGCGCACGCGGGCAAAGGTCGGTTGCGGCGTGCAGGGTGACCAGATAGGTGAGAAACATACCGGTCACCCCACTGTAGCACAGTGTTACGCAGAAACACGTGAACAGTGGCTACAGTGGCCGGTCGAGCTGCGCAACCAAGAGCGTACGGTGCTGTGAGTGCGGGTGGCTTGCAGCTGGCTCGGTGTGTGTGGAAGAAGGTCTCCGCCGGCTGGGCTGCGGGGAGAAGCAGTGTTTGCGCGAAGAAGTGGGAGGCGAGGGCAGCCTACAGGCGCGCGCAGTGGCCTGCGTGCCTGCTGCCGCCTTGCTGCTGCTGCTGTCGCGGAGCTTCAGACCTTGAAGCCTGCGGCAATGGAGGAAGTGTTGGAAACGGAGAAGTCAGGGAAGAGCATACCACCACACTACTGGCATGCACGATGGAGTTTGGCCTGCTGTTGCAGGGGCGTGCAGTGGCCGGTTGAGCTTCAAAGCTTGACGCTTTATGGCAATGGCGGGAGTGGCTTCGATGTTGAAACAGAGAGAAGAAGACCACCACGCCCACCGGCTCCTTGATGAGCTGGGCGGTGGTGGTCTCACTGTGGTGGGTGTGCACCACAGTGATGGACTCCTGCCCGTAGAGTGGCTCCTCAGTGGAGGAGGCCCTGCTTATGGTGGGAGAGGGGGAGGAGGCTGCCTGGAGAAGATGCTGCAGTGTGTTTTTTTTGGTGGAGGACTAGGCTCTTTGCAAAGAAGGAGCCATGTTCATTTTAAAGAAGAGGAAAGCATGCACTGCCATGCCCTGGCTGTGCATGGCTCGTGCTTGGCTGGCAGGGAGATCATGCGGCTGCAGGGCTGGCAGGGAGAGGGGGAGCAGGACATGGCACAAAGAAGAAGAGGTTGTTCCATGCAGCTGCGGGAAGAGTTTCAAAGTCAAATAAAAATTAAAATAAAAAGATGGTGAATTTTGCAAAGCAGCACTTGAGGAAAAATGTAATTTTATGGCCAATTTATTCACTCTCTTCCCCTCTCAATTAAGTGCATGCATGAATGTATTTTCAGAAATGCGACTATGGAACCCTAATATGCACTGGTAATGCTACGAAATAGCACAAGACAAAACAATTGCTGGTGTATTTTTGCGGTGCAATCGTGCCCCCATGCCTATCTTTTGGTAGTCCTTAGTAAAACATTTTTTGTATTATATTTAGAAATGATCTTTAGCTGAAGATTTTCTTCTGAGGTGACATAGGTGTGTTTATTGTTGGACATTGTGAGAACCAATTGCAGAGAAGAGTACCAGTACTTTAAGTCTCACATGACATAAATCATCTCTCGACTAACCAGGACTCTTGATATTTAAACCTTAAGTACAATTTCAAGGACCCAGGAGGTTTTTGCCATACTCGAGAGCTCAAGAGGTTATGGCTTGTGCTTATTGAAGGATCAAGACTGACCAGATGAACATTAAGACTCAAGCGCAAGGTTTCACGAATTTTTAAGTATAGGTTGGTCCCAGTTTCAGCTCATGTCTTTGGATTGACCCTTCAAAAGATGATGGAAACTCAACTCCCATTTTCTGACATTTGTGGCTCAATGAAAATAAGGTATTTGTAACCTGCCCTGAAGAACTTCTTGTAGGGCGAAGACTTTATAGACATTTGTGAGATATACTGACTTATTTGCATCTTTCCTTTTTTTTTTTTTTTTTGAAACACGTGTCAGTATATCTCTTACAACATTATTTGGAGGAGCACACTATTTTCTTTTTGGTGGAAGGGTTCCTTTTTGGTGGAAAGAGTCTCTCCTAAACACAAGACTAAAGCCTGGGATAAAAAGTCTACCTGCACGCACAGGTGAGGACTCCACCTTCCCTAATGAACGCTAGGGTTGGATCTTATGTTCACCTGGTCTTTCCTGATATGTGCAGTGTGAACCAAGATTACTTAGGCTCTCAAGTAGAAGCAAACCAACGGATCCTGTACTGGTGTCTCAGGTACAAGAATACGTCCTTAGTTAGGAGAGATTCCAATCTATTTGGTCAATGCTTAAGTGAATTAAGCCAAGACTGAGCGAATCAAGCTTCTGTGGCCTGGAAAGTCTTCAAAACAGAGGTTGAATATCCATAAACACTTATTGTATTTTTGTTTCAACCTTCAAATCATTACTAAACACCATTTATTGTTATATATATATATATATATATTGTTTTCTTTTTCTTACATATTTATAAATAGGTGGAAACTACATGATACCATAAAATACCCAGATCGTAAGGATGCCTATCCAGCCCCCCATGCCAAACGATGCTATGTCCTCATTTGCATGCAGGGAAAGGTAGAGAAAGGACGAAAGATCGGGTAACGAGAGCTGAGGTGCAGGGTATATAGCAGGGTGGTAAGGTGGGTGGATGGTGGGTGGTGAAGTGAAAAGTGAAGTGATCGTGATAGTGGCATGAAAAGTGATGGTGGATGGTGAAAGGTCTGGCATTTCCTGGGACGAGAGTGTCCCAGGCGGGTTGGAGAATAGGTCAGGAGGAAGAAATTGACCCTCAGATTGGCCAAGAAGAGGGGCTTTTTGGATAGGGATTCAAAAAGGAATAGCCCCAGTGAGAAGTATGTGGGCTCAAGGTCCCAGTGTGGATTTGCAACTCCACCTGATTTGGCGGGAAAGTAAGGGCAATCCAGTTTTCAAGAGTGTGAACCAGTGGTGAGCAGCTCGGATATGACTCAAACCATGAGGTATGGGAAGTAGAGAAAACCTCGTCAGAAGTCTAGCCAGGAGAAGGTACGGGAAGGAGGAATGGGGGAACATCACAATATGTGTAGGTCAAGCAATCATCAGTGTTTACAGGTAATTCGTAGCAGTCAGAATAGGTCCCAATTAGTCCGATACACACACTGACGACCATGTCCTCATCTGACGTGTCATCCTTGATGCAATCGCAATCAAAGTTCTTGGCTACCTTGAAGATGTTAAGCTTGAGATTTTCAGATCCAACGGCAATCTCAATACAGCCCGACTCGCAGTCGATAAGGGCACGGGCTGTGGCCAAGAAAGGTCGACCAAGGATGATCGGACAATCAGAGAGTGAGCTAGGAACTTTCATATCTAAAACAAGAAACTCAACAGGAAAATAGAGACTGTTGACCCTAACCACCACGTCTTCCACCACACCCTTCGGGATTTTGACAGAACAATCTGCCAACTGTAACGTGACAGGGGTGGGTTTCAGATTTCCCAAGGAAAATTTTTCGAGCATGATGGTCGGTATAAGATTTATGAAAGATCCTAGATCAAGCAGGGCACGGTTAAAATTGCAGCCTTGGATGCTACAAGAAATAAGCAGTGTGCTCAGGTCTTTCTGCTTCGGTGGTAGGTTTGACAGTATGGCACAACTCGCATGAGGCGAGAGAACCACCGGATTCTTAGTTTTCTTTGACTGTCGCCTGGGTGTTGTGTAGTCTTTGAAAAATCGAGTGATAGTAGGTATGTGGTTGATAGCCTTGAGTAGGGGTACCTTGATTTCTACATCCCTGAACAAATTTCGCAGGTTATCAAAGGCCTGCATATCTTTCTTTTTGCCTTTTGGCTCCCTCAATAGAGCCTCAAGGAATGGAACTTATTCTAGCACCAATTTGGGTGTATCGTCCTCTCGCGAATGCAGTGCGCATCCTGAATGAGAGGGCGATGAAGAAGACGGACCATGATCAGGTCGAGGTGGATCGACAGTTTGGTTACCGCTCCTCGTAGTGATAGCATTGGACGATGCAGGTCCAGTGGGATCATATGGTGGAGGAGGGTTCGCAATAGGGACATAAGAGTGCGGTGCTGCAGCGGGATTAGCCTAAAATTCTGGTGGAATGCTCGGAGCTTGCAAAATCCGATTAACCTACCTCTGAGAAGGTCGTACCTGTGGTTGAGGACCACGGGGTACGAAGTTTCACGGGTTTGGAACAGGTTGGGCGGGAAGAGTGCCCTAAGATCGAGTCGCCATGAGTAGTTGACTGATCTCAGCATTCTGTTGCGCCAATTGGTGCTGAAGAGAGGTCATGTTCTCTTCATGGCGCTTTGACATTTCCGTCATCATTCTCATCAATTTATCAAGAGGACTTGATGCGTGTTCTGTTTGTGGTACACAAGGGCCCGATGGCGGATTCGCCATAGGATTAGACTGGGCCCTTAGGATGACGGGTGCGGACGGTCGCATTGGTCCACCCACGGGGTTTTGGCGCTGTGGGTTGTTGGACCAAGTGAAATTTGGATGATTTCGCCACCCCGGGTTATAAGTGGCAGAGAACGGGTTGCTCCCCAGGGCGCAAGCGTCTTCTATGCCAAAAGACATGTCCGCATGTAAATATGCGTCCAAGCACACGGAGGCTTGGTCCTCCATGTCAAAATACTGGCTCGCAGAAGCCAGATCCACATGACTTACCGAGTCGCTCGGCGCGACACTCAGTAAGGAAGGTCTTACGGGGTTCCTCAGGATAAGCCTGGTGTTGGAAGAATTGGAATTGTGACGAAGTGGTGAGGTGGGGGTGTTCGCCATAGAACGGGCGGGGTTGGCCAGAAGCTCGTCCAGCTTCTTGTGCACGATGGAGACTTCATCTAATTTTTGTGCTATAAGGCTGAGATCAGTGGATGAATGGGAGGGTCCTGTGTCAACTTCGTGGACATTTCGGGGCTGGCTGGTATGATTAAAGGAGACAATGGAGGCATTATTCATTGAGTTTTCGCTCATATTTTCAAATAATTCGAATGCTCCATTCTCATCCTTATTCATAAAATTCCCTCCGCAAGAAGCATCTGCAATCTACTTCAAAGTCTCATTTAGCCCATAGTAGAAAATCTGGGCTATATGCCACTTTGGCAGATCGTGGTGCGGACACTTCCTAAGGAGGTCATTATATCTCTCCCATGCCTCATGAAATTGTTCGCTATTTTGTTGCGTAAAAGAGGTGATAGCACGGCGAAGCGCATTGGTTCGCCCGATTGGGAAGAACTTCTTGAGAAGCGCTGTTCGCATCTCTTCCCAAGAGTGGATGGTTCTCCTAAGGGTGCGTAACCACTGCAACACTTTATCCCGCAATGAAAATAGGAACATTTTCATGAGGACTATAAGTAACCCAATATTTCTAGGTTTAACGGTTTCAGCTAATTGGGTTAGGTCTTCCAAGTGGAGAAAAGGATCTTCACTTGCAAGACCATGGAAGTGAAACTTAATTAGGCCAATTATGTTAGGCTTCAATTCAAAGTCGACCCCACCCATGGGGACCCGAATTTGTCCTATGCTCTCTGTAGCAGCGGGATTCTGATAGGAGCTAAGAGACCTAGGCTCCTCCCATTTGGGAGGGTTCTGCATTTCCTCTAATGTTTCCCGAATGGCTTCAATTTACTCATTATACATTTCCATTTGGGCTTGGAGGCGGGTTATGGGATCTATGGCTCCACCACCTGGTGGGTTCTGAGGGAGGTTTCCTCCCTCGGGATTTGGGGGTGGGCGTGCAGAATGTTTGTAGAGGAGGAGGACAATTCGACTTCTTTTCTAAATTTATCAGGTAATTCAAACAGTTCAAGATTTTGTGACCTCCTTCCAAACATGCACTACCATAGGAAGAATTGGGGGGATAAGAAGGGAAAAGAGAAGAGAGAAATGACGCCGCAAAGGTACACTTGATGACAAATCAATTCAATCAAATTCCTAACCTCTACAGTGTGCCCTTAGACCTAAAGATCTAAGTTACCTACTATCACGATCTACGGAACCGAATTTGAGCATTGTGGAACCACTGGGCTAGATTGAAAGGTTGTTTGCCCCAGTCTTAGACACCCGATAGCACGCAGGAACTCTCACCAGCATGTAGGGGCTACACGCAGGTAGTTAGACCTCCAATCCTTAATAAGGGTCAAGTTACTACCAATTTTAGTTAGAGGCTTAAGATCAAGTGCTTCTGGAATGTGAAGGGCATTATTTATGTGTAATGCCCAAGTGATTGATTTTTCTAGTTTGTAAAGCAAGCATGCAACGGGGAAATCTCCCCGAATTGAAGTTTTAATTGGTGTATGGTTTTTGGAATTCATCCTTAAGTAGTTTGGATTTTAGGATTTCGCTGAATTACCAATTCAACTAATCTCCAAGTTTTTGAGAGAATACAGGTTTTCTTCTAAGCTCAACAAACCCTTCTTCAATGTCAGTTGGTTAATGCATGCTACAATGCAATAGGCTACCCTAAATGGAGATTTCTATGTGTGGATGCACGAATTAGTTTTAGATTAGTGTGAAAGGGAGCCAAAGCACTTCATTTCAAGTGCTCCCAATCACCAAAAATGATTTTCACACACAAGGCTCAACCAAAAGATAAAGAAAATTAATTTGTTGGGGTTGAAGTATTCGGGATCGAATCTTAGGCAAGTTGAAAAGTCATGGTGGGGTTGGAATCAACTCAATTCCAAGTCTCCCCACCAAAAATGTGATCCCGAATTGCTGGCAAATGAGGCAAAGAGGGGTGCAATCAATCTTTTTATGTTTGCCTCACAAAATACTTCACACGGTGAAAAAAGTTCAAGAATCAAGATTCTTGGATTTTCGCTATGCGAAGTAAGGCAGGAAATCCCGAGGCAGTGGGAGTAAGGGCAAATAATCAAACAAGTGAATTTTAATCCACTTGCCCCAAGAGATCCCAAGAAGTTTTTCTAGTTTTTAGTTTTTTTTTTTTTTTAAGGTTACAAGTTAACCTAGGTTGCTAAGAAAGAAAGACCTACTTGTGCAGCAACGTGTGCGGAGCTCCAGTGCGGTGTCGGCATCTTCACGCTCTCGTTCCCGCCTTGGATCTGCCCACATCTCCGACTTCGCCTGCCTATCTTCTCCTCGCAACAGGTTTACCTGCACACCAAAAACAGAGACACCCATGAAGAGAAGGGTGTGAGAAGAGAAAAATTACAGGAATGGAGTAAAAACTTACTTGAAGGCGCACTTCCCCGGCAACGGCGCAAGAAAAGATGTTGGTCAGGCCCAGATAGGTGTGTTAATATGGTGATTTTATCATTGAAATGTGTATAGTGGTTAACCTAAATCGAGCCTAACCATCTCTTTAAAAAAAAAATTTTTTCTTTACCTGGCCTACATGATTTTATCTTGGTCACTTTTAGGCCCAGGGTCGAACTCAGGGAAGTGGGGTTACAAGTCAAGTTTCTACGCCTTTCCTACAACGAATCTCTTCTGTTCGTTTATTGTATTTTTGGTATTTTTTTTTCTATTTAAGATTTTTTTCTAATAATCTTGGTCGTTGAGGCACACCCTCAAAATTAGGTTCTTGGCTTGGAGCCAAATCAGGGTTCCAAAATGGGTCTTGCTATTCGCAAGACGGAGTACCTACAAGCAAGGATTATCTTTTCTCTTTTATATATATTTTTTTATCTTTTTATTGGGAGGAAAGAGAAGCAGAAGTAAAGTAACTATAGTATACATATATGTATATACTATATATGTATAAAGGGGTGGGGGTGGAGGCGGAGATGGAGTGTAGCACGGTGTCGAGTCGGTCGTCGTCTAGAAAGACACAACTGACAGGACGAGGTGCCGCGTGGAGTGTAAGATCGATGGTAGAAGATGTGTGTGACCACGCTTTTTGTACGCGTGTATCGGGGAATATCAGCAGCTGGTGCAGATATTCCCGCAATACAAAATATGGTAAGTAATGTGAAAAAATATATATATATGTATATATGTAAATATATCTATATGTATATATGGTTATAAATATAAAAGCATATATATGTAGTTATATATGTATATATATATGTGTATATATATATATATGTATATATATATATAAGTATATGTATAGATAGATATATGTATAGATATATATATATGTGTGTGTGTATAAGTATGTGTATATAACTATATAGATGTAAATATATATATATATAGTAATATATGTATATAGATATATGTAGATAGATATGTATATATATATTTATATATATGTATATAATTATATGTATATATGTAAATATATACGTATATATATATATATATATATATAAGTATATAGATATATGTATATATATATGTATGTATACTAATACTTAGTTATATAAATACTACTATATATATAGACATAAGTATATATATATATATATGTATATAAATATATATAGATATAAATATATATATGTATATATATATATAAGTATGTAATAGTGTATAGGTGTGTGTGTGTGTATGAGAATGTGTGTGTGTGTGTGTCGGTAAAGAGAGTGGGAGAGTGCTGTGTGTGTGAGAGAGAGAGAGAGAGAGCACAAGAGAGAGAGGGCTTCCTGCTGGAGTGAAGGAGTGCGGTTAAGTTGTTTGAGGCAGCCAGGCATCGTCTGGAGTCCACGCGCAGACGCGCAGGCGCGTATGCGCACTGAGAGGTGCACGTTGGAGTGAGATGGGCGCAGGGAGAGGAGAGGCCGCAGCGCAACGAGCTGGAGCGAGCGCATGCAGACATACGCGGGCGACACGGGCGCACGTAGACTCGCGGGCGGGCGCTGGAGTGGGCGCGGGGCGAGACGTGCACGCGGGCGAAGGTTGGTTGTGGCGCGTCGGGTGACTAGATAAGTGAGAAACTTACCGGTCACCACACTGTAGCCACAGTGTTTCGCAGAAATGCATGAACAGTGGCTACAATGGCCGGGCGAGCCGTGCAACCGGGAGCAGACGATGCTGTTAGTGCGGGTGGCTTTCTGCTGGCTTGGCACGTGCGGAAGAAGGTCAGTGCTGGCTAGGCTGCGGGGAGAAGCGGTGTTTGCGGGAAGAAGTAGGAGGCAAGGGTAGCCTACAGGCGCGCGTGGTGGCCAACGTGCAGGTGCGCGATGGCTTGCACACCTGCTGCCACCTTGCTGCTGCTGCTGCTGCGGAGCTTCAGACCTAGAAGCCTGCGGCAATGGAGGAAGTGCTGGAAACGAAGAAGTCAGGGAAGAGCAGACCACCACGCTGCTGGCATGCACGGTGGAGTTTGGCCGGCTGCTGCAGGGGCGTACGGTGGCTGGTTGAGCTTCAAAGCTTGAAGCTTTGTGGCAATGGCGGAAATGGCTTGGACGTTGAAACAGAGAGAAGAAGACCACCACGCCCACCGACTCCTTGATGAGCTGGGTGGTGGTCGTCTCACTGTGGCGGGTGCACACCACAGTGATGGACTCCTGCCCGCAGAGTGGCTCCTCAGTGGAGGAGGTCCTGCGTATGGAGGGAGAGGGGGAGGAGGCGGCCTGGAGAAGAAGCTGCAGTGTGTTTTTTTTTGGTGGAGGACCATGCTCTTTGCAAAGAAGGAGCCGTGTTCTTTTTAAAGAAGTGGAAAGCATGGACAGCCATGCCCTAGCTGTGCATGGCTCATGCATGTCTGGCAGGGAGATCATGCGGCTGCAGGGCTGGCAGGGAGAGGCGGAGCAGGACATGGCACGAAGAAGAGGTTGTTCCATGCAGCCGCGGGAAGAGTTTCAAAGTCAAATAAAAATTAAAATAAAAAGATGGTGAATTTTGCAAAGCAGCACTTGAGGAAAAATGTAATTTCACGGCCAATTTATTCACTCTCCTCCCCTCTCAATTAAATGCATGCATGCATGTATTTTCACAAATGTGACTATGGAACCTTATATGCACTGGTAATGTTAGGAAATAGCACAAGACGGCATAATTGTAAGTGTATTTTTGCGGTGCAATCAGTTCTCTCTCTAGCTTGTTTATGTTTACTTATGACTTGAATCAATTGGATTTCTTGGTCCCTAGTCAGATTGGAGTTGATAATCATAGGGAGGGCCAGATTTGGTCCTAAGTAAGCATACTACATATTAGAGGGCAAGGGCTTTAAATCAAGTTTGGGTCGAACCAAGATATATGGCAACAAGTGTTCTAAAGTTGGGTAGTTGATCCACTTGATAGGTCCATTAAGATTTCAAGTTGGGTGATGGGTCAAGTAGCTTGTTTACTTCCTTCAATTAAGGTTCCTTCTCGACTATTTGATGAGACTACATCTGTGGGCTAATTAATTAGATAAATGCCTAGATATTATGATAATGTCTACATATATAAAGCATACTTTGATACACAAATATATTTGTGCTTGCATATTTTGCTTGCATTTATATAAGATAGTATATATATCCTAGGGGCATGCATGCATTATATGCATCATTTTATTATTTTCTTGTAAATAACCCTTTTCTTTTTACCACCTGCATGACCCACTAATCGCAACAACGAGACCGCCTCCTCCACACCGGCCACAACAGATCGCCCACCCAAATTAGCAGAGTCTAGCGTAGCATCCTCCAAGCCTCAACCGCCTTGGGATCTTTGATCATCTGTTCGAGAGTTGATGATGATTTCTTCAAAAAGGAGTCTCGTGCGCAAGAGGAGGAGGATCTTCTTCCTCTCTCTCCACTGTGGCCCACACACCTGCACTGTGAGCACCAAGCGTGCACCATGGACTAAGCTCTCCACCGTCGACCCTGCAATCTACCCTCAACTTGTGGTGCTCTGTGACTGAGAGTATCACCACCACCATCATCACCTACATGCATCACCTTCTTCCTTCTTCCTCTTGTTTTTCTATGTGACCCACCACCACTACCTACAACTCAATGCACCTGCACCTATCTTCTTTCTCACCGTAGCCAACCCTCACCACCAAACCCACCATCACCACAATCGGCGCGGCCTTGCACGTGCCATCCTCGCGCGTAGCAGCCAACTCACACAAGACTTAGCACACAACTGCACAGCTCGTGCTGCAAGCCCCGCCTCCACGCACTATTGTTCTTCTCCAAGAAGAACCCAATGCTAGTCTCACACCGTCCATGTGCAGCCACCTCAGTTGGCCACCATCCTTTGCTCCGTCGACGTCATTGAACTCGCCTTGCCCAAAGGAACTCACCGATGCCCATGCCAAGTTCTCTAGCAGTTGGTGCACACTACGAACAACACCCACCATCGATGGGTTCCTCCTCGCAGTCCGGAGACCTCCGATTGGCATCGTCGATGCCACCACCGTCATCGAACTCCCCACGTGCTGGTTGACCTTCCCGCAGTGTCTCCTTAGCCGTCGTGCTTCTTCCTATGCACGATGAAGAGAGAGAATCATTCCTCTATTTTGACATGAATTAACATTTACATTATTATGGCATTACGTGAGTTTTGATTTTAAATAAAAAATTCTTATTTATTAAGTGATATTGCAACCAGACTGATGGGAACACCATCATGAGCCCTAACTAGCTCATTTTGACCCAGTAAAGAGAATAAAAGCTCTTACATAGCCAACTAGAGGTCCTAATTCAATGAATAATCGTTCTGAGATAAAAGCAAGAAACAAAAGGTAAAACCACAATTTTACCATTGTAGTACAACAACAGCTTTTCTCATGGGCTAAACATAGGTCAAATGGTCTTAAAAAGATAAACAGTGGGTTGATTCAAATAGAAAAGGGTTCATGTGAATTCTGGGAATTAAATGACTTCTTGTAACCCTAAAATAGACCCACTTGATTTAACAATGTTCTGGTCAGCATAAAATTCACCTAAACCCTCTAAAAATAATGGGCAAATATTCTCTAGGGTTTAGAACCTTCAATTAGGCCCATGGAACCTATTTTGACCTAAATTGGGGTCTCAGACAAATATTTGCCCTAAATTAAGTTTATACGTAAATTGCCCAGTCAAACGTGGTTAAACCCAAAATCCAACTTCACCATTGGATTCCTTAGGTCTAAATTAGGTTTGTACCAAAATTTCAACTTAAGGGGAAATCATCTTGACCTACTTTGCAAATAGGTCCAGCCCAATTACATTTATGCCCCTATCTTTTGAAAACCTCTATAGAAACCCCCCTTAGCCTGCTCATCGTTCTTTGCAATTACGTCCCTTCGCCATTATAGCGGAGAGAATCCTACTCCGACGAGGTTTCAAAGGTAAGAACTCTCTGATCTCTCAGAGAATCCCCTTCAAAAATGAAAGGGAGATTCTCTCAGAAATCCCCTCCAATGTGAACCCATTGATGTGCCCCAATTCCTACCCAATCTCTCATGCGAATGCATGAGAGATTTGGGTCGCTCTGAGTTTCCATCTCCGATGAGATTTCCGTGCTTGGAAGCTTGGCTTCCAAGCACAAACCCAACCTCCAAGATCTATTTAAGAAACCCTAATTCATTCCGCACCTCCTCAGCTTGGAATTGGGCTGGTCCACCCCACTTTCCTCTCTTCTCGCCGGCCACAACCTCTCCGCAAGCTCCGGCAGCTCCATCCCCTCTCTCTCGTCGCCTAACCACAATGCGAGTGGTTGGGTTGCCTTCCTCTCGTTCATCCACGTCAGCCATACCAGCTAGACGCTGCCTCTGCCCCTGTCGTCGCCGCCGCCTCACCTAAGGAGAGCTTCGTCTCCAACGACGGTAACACGAGCCGGCCACCATCTTTGCATCCTTCATCCTTAGGTTAGGTCAAATAATGTCTCTCTCTCTCGTCTTCCTATTCCCCCTCTGTATTTCTTAAAAATGCCCCTCAACGTATGCAATCACCACCACCTTCTCCACCTCCGACTAGACCTCCAACGAGGCGTCCCCACCACTCCACACCTCTATCAGCCTCGCCAACTACCCCATAAGCTCTGCTACACTCCATTGATCATAAACCCTCTCTTCACTCACCGCGCCGCACCCCTAAAGCACCACTCGAACACACCCACTCTCATGCACACAAGGTGCCCTTGGCATGCACACTCCAGCCACCCCATGCCACGCCGACCCCCGCACTACGTTCGTCGTGTCTTGGCGAAGCTCCTTGAGCTTTTTGACAAGGCCACGAGGCCATTTTCATGTTGACAAGTGTTGGAGGCCTGCTGCCAGTGACGCACGAAAGCTGCTAGCTTGCAAGATCGCTCCAGGTCTCCCTGCTCTAGATGCACTACCCCAGGTTGCACGGACTCTCTTCGCGCATAGCTCCAAGCAGGCAATTGGTTTCGAAGACCCCAGTAGCAACTGCAATCAAGGGAAGCCTCCTGCTATAGACGCACGCGAAGGAAGGTGGGACGTTTAGTCCCACCTTGGAAGCTATTGAGCAGGTGCAACAGAATAAGAGGAAAATGTGAATAAGGCTCTTCGCCTCCTGACCACGGGGTGAGGTCCCACTCACCCTCTCACAGCCTCATTCGTGACTCAATCCCCGTGGACCCAGCTTGACCCTTATACCCGACCTGCACTTCTCACCTACCACTGCATGCTGGTGGGCCTGGTCCCAGGCATGTACCCGACTCGATTACTCGAGAAGTGACTTTTGGAGAGCGAGCCTAAGAGTGAAAGAGGAAGAGAGATCATGGGGGCGGTTAGGGTAGGTTTTTCTCTTGCAGGAAAGGAGAAGAAAAAGAAGCCAAGGAAGAAGAGGGTGGAAGCCAGAGAGGCCAAGGATGGAGAAGGCAAGGACTAAAGAGGAAGAAGGAGAAGGCAAGGACTGAAGAAAGAGAAGGAGAAGGAGAAGGAACTGAAGGCAAAAGAAGCAAAGAAACAAGCATGAAGAAAAGAAAAGAAGAAGAAGAAGGAGAAGGAGCCAAAGGCAAAAGAAAAGGAAAAGAAGCTAAGGCATAGGCTGAGAGCAGAAGAAGAGAAAGAGGGAGGGAGAAGAAGGCAGCCGCAAGAGAAGAACAGAGATCAGAGAAGAGAAAAAGAGAAGAAAAGCACAACACTGTAGCAGCCACATTTAAGACGTCTGATTCACAAAATCAGACGTCCATTTTTTTTTTGTGCTCTCTTTATATACATTACATTTACATTTACATTACAACTACTGTTTTCATTGCTTATTATATTCAATTTTCCAAAGTTATGCTCATGATTTCTAAACCCCAATTTTCTCCCTATGTTTGACCTCAGACTTAAAACTTTGAGTAATAAAATCTATTTGTTTTTTAGCGATTTCAACTATACTACGATGCATCAATTTTAAAACATTGATCTCACCCATCAAACATTTTAGCACCATTGCTGGGGAGCAACGGGCAATTTCAAAATCTTGATCACAATTTCTGATTTGGTACTAATTTGATACATCTCTTTTGTTGTGATTGTTTCATGGGAGAAGATTCAAAGCAAGACGGCCGCACGGCAAACACACCTGGGGCAGGTAATATCTAATTAGCCCTTTCTCTTAATCCCCTCATTCTGAGAAGGAAAAACAAGATAAAAATCAATTAGGGCTACCTGCTTTCCATCTTTAGCTAATCCACCAAAGCTGCCAGATTTTGATTTCAACAGCAAATATTGATTTGTGCATCCATTTAAGGTAACTAGGGCTACCACCTTCTTGATTGAGTCCTAGATACCATATTTTTGGCAACTAAATTGGACCAAAATTAGAGCCAAATTAAGGATTCCAATTTAGGGTTATAGAGACACTTCTTTTTGAGCAAGAATCAACTATCCAAAAAGAGGTGTGCCCAAGCCTTGCTTGAAAAGACTTATTCAAGGGAAACCCTAAAATCCAAGCTCTTAATTTCACTTTAATCGTAAAAGAAAGGACCTAAAGCTTCTCAAAGGACAAATAGTTGAAGTTGACCTCTTGTTGGGTCAACCAACCTTGAAATTAGGTCACTTTTGCACTCAATACAACTAAAGTTCAAGTGAAATCCTAAGCACCTTTGCTCTTAAATAAAAGTGGTAGACTTAAGAGGTCAAAGTCCCCATTCTAGTCTACCTGGAATCTCAATGACAAGAGAGGTCGGGTAGGGGAAACCCTGTAACCCATGGGGGCGCTCTACCATGTAGGGGTCTTTGTAGGACTCTCCCTCTCTGGCTACCCAGGTAATTCTCAGGTGGACGACTTTCAGATCCAGAGGGTATCATCCGCCCCGAACCTCCATAGTCATCCAAACATCTTTGGGTGCTTCGATTGGGTCAAACATCCACTCCCTCATCCCTTCTCTTTAGAGCACACACATAGATTTTCTTTGGGAGTCACTAGTAAGATCAAATCACTTAGATCCAAACTTGAATTATGATTCTATGTCTTGATTCCACCATCGAATTCAAATATGCAACTTGGTTACTTAGGAGTACCATTCAAGAAACCTGAGTCACAAAGATCCATGAGAGATTGAATGATTGAGGATGCCCTTGAATTTTATGAAATTGAATACAAAACCTCAAAACCAATAGAAGACATTCAGGTTAGTGTACCAACAACAACAACCTTCATCACAAACTGTGCCCAATTGTTATTAACAGAAGCAACAAAAGGATCAACCCGAGACATTCTCATAACAGGATACATTGAGATAGAAAAATTGCATAACTTTGAATACCTCCAATGCATGACAAATCCTGTACTTTGGGAATAACACCAAGATGATCTTGAAAAATGGGAAGAGATGATAAGATAATTAAAACAAGTTATCAATCAGAAATACCTGTACATGTCCCAAACAGATAATGAACCATCTTGGAATAATATTGAGGACCAATCTAATTTCCCATATCCCAGGTTTGAGGCACAAGGTTGTTGTGGATTACCAACCCAGATGGAATATAACATGCCTGATCTTGAATTAGGTTGGGAAGTCCCAACTGTAAGAGAACATGATTTTGAGCTAGCCCCAGAAAACCAACACCTTGGTTCACCATGCATAGAATTCCAAAACTCCTATAATGATGAGATTAAAACAGAACCTGTTGAGGGTGTAAATCCCGCCCCTTATTCTGATAAGGTGACCCTCAAAGGCAACTTTGATGTAGATTCTAGTAATTCAACCCACATCCTCATCCTAGAATCTGGATCTAAAAACTAATTGGGAAGATTACAAGGCCTCGTATGATGAAGATCAAAGTTTAAATAAAGAGTATGATTGTTGGCCTTTATTTGATGAATATCCCTCGCCAACATCCTCAGAGATACAGATTGATTTTTCAGAAGTCACGCCAATCTACGATACATAAACCAAGGAGTTGGAGGAGTGGGGGTTTGATTGGGCCTCTCCTACAAGCCTAGAACATGAGCCTAGACCAGAAAAGGACACCTCTTTGAGCTCAGAATCAAAGAATAGGTTAGACCCAAGTCAGGTTGCTGAGTCTACATCATGTGATTTATTCTGTGGTGGAACCTCTGATCTCAAATTTGATTCAAAATTTGAGTCATGCAATCTCTTCAATGATTTAAAATTTTATCATGATTTCTGAGCACCTTTGTTTCCTGGCTACGACAAGCCAATCTATGACTCAGCTCACATGATTCATTCATCGACTTCGACTCTGAGGTCCCTGATCCTAAGATCACTGATTTAAATTCAGGTTCCTATGAGATGGAATCATTTCTTTTCGATCCTTAGGAATCAAAACCAGAAAATGTCGAGAGTGACTGCAACCAAGAGTTCGAATCTTTTCTTGACTCATATTTCCCTCATCCTATAAACACTCTTCAGGTATTCACTTTTGAATTTGATAGCTACTACGAGGACTCTCTAAATGAAACCACCTGTAACTCCTTTCTAGAAGAGCCCTCATACACAATTCTTATTGAATCCACCTCCTTTGCATATACAGAACCTATCCAAACCCGTTTTCAACCCCGACTCACAACTGGACTCAATTTCTATTCTGATTCCCCTCTTATTGAGTAGATTGCAGATCATTCACCTCCACATCTTTATCAGGTTTTGGACATTGATCATAACACAAATCATACTCCACCATTCTCTGATCACTCCTGTAGGGTTTTCGCATTATCCACTGATTACTTTATGAGTCCCTACTCTGACCTAGCATTCGACTTAGCCAAACCTTGAATTCAAACTTCCACATCATTCTGAGCTCCATAGTATATGGTGGTTTCCACATCTCTTGATCTACACTTATCAAACCACCAGATTGATTGGGTTTGGGCTGCATCATCAGCCTGTTGATCTGAACAAGCACCAAGTTGGACCAACCATGCTCTTGATCAAGGTGCTTGCTCTACAAAACTTGGTTGATTTGACCACTTCCTCTCAATACTATTTCCTGCTCGGCTGAAGGCGTTGAATTTAGCGCTTAATGGGAGACAACCCATCATTCCAAAAACCCAAGATCCTTCTGATTATCCATCTGTACTTCACATCTATTGCACCCTGAGTTTGATTTTAGAACAGTCGATCCTACCTCTGGTACACGTGCTAGTGCTTAAAATCATTCGCAATAGTCATTCCTGACCCATTTGCCCACCCGATAAAACCTGTTCTAAGTCCTTGAACCCAACACTATTTCGCACCTTCCATTTACAATGGGGACATTGCAAAACTTAGGCATGAGGGGGTGGTAAAGTGCAAACATATAAAAATCAAAATTTAGAAGGGTTCTCACAAAAAATCTCATATGCCAAAAAATACCAAAAAAATTGAAAATGGTGAAAAAGAATAAAAAGAAATTGGAGGAGAAAAGAAAATTTTGAGGCCATACAAAACTTCAGGAAAAGTGAAAAATGTCAAAAAAGGAGCACAAAATGAAAAGAAAAGAAAGAGATAGTCATTAGTAAGAAATTAAGGAATTAAATAAGTTCTAGACCATAGCAAGAAAATGAAAGGAAAAAAGTGCTAATGAGACACAAAAGATATTAGTAGGAATGTTGATCTTAGGCCTCTTGGACTAGACTCCTGGGCTTAAAAATTGAAGTATCCGCTAAGATCTGGATAGTCCACAAGAGGTTGGGGAAATGCGAAGCTTAAGTATTAGGTCTAAGGCTTAGGGAGTATTCGGCCTCGTTAATTGACCGTTGGTTTGCAGGACTCGGTAACCTAAGCACCCTAATCCACACACAGTCTGATTCAATGCGCATAATTATCAAAATCACGCAAAAGCTTTTAAGTTTTCTGAAAATGTCACCTAGATTAGGAGCGGCCGATCAACACAAGTTGATTTGGATGAGTTCCTGGCACAAAGAGGTGGGAAATTCCCCTCGAAGATGCGCAATAACATATCGTCTCCTCGAGCTTGTCTCCTAGGATACTTACATATCCTATTAGGGGCATGTAAGCACCCTGTGCTAGTTCAAATACCATGGGCGGCATTATCACGAAATATCGATTGCTAGGGTCTGGATTTAGCTATAGAATGCCATGGGAAGGATTATCTCAAAATCTTGAAAGCTAGGGTTTTGGGGGTTGCCATTGGTGGTGCTATCACGAAACATCGATTACTAGGGACCCTTCGAGGATTGATTATGGGGATGAGGAATCTGATACAAACTGTATTGAGAAGCCAATCCGAAGATAGAAATAAAAAGAAAAGAGAGAGAAAACTCTCAAAATAAAGAAAATCCATTGTCTCTCTCTTACAAAAAAATGCACTGCAAACTAAACCGAGGCTAAAATACGTTAAATGCATGGGTGCTTTAACCACAGAGCCCAACGAACCTTGGATAGCTCTTGTGGGCCTTAGAAACCTTCGTGGAGGACTGAGGCTCGAGTTAGTTAGGTTTGGATCTTGGTTGGTACTTGAGTATCTCTAGGCCTACTATCAGCATTCAAATCGAATCAAAAAGAAAAAAGCACTCATCATAATTTGTGAATATCAAGGAACTCATGGTCTAGAACAGAAGTTAAACCCTTAAAATTTTGCTAAGGGACTAGCAAAAGCTAGGAATGAGGGTATGAAGGGAACACCATCATGAGCCCTAAGTAGCTCATTTTGACCCAAAAAAGAGAACAAAAGCTCCTACATAGCCAACTAGAGGTTCTAATTCCATGAATAACTGTTCTAAGATAAAAGTAAGAAACAAGGGGTAAAACTGTAATTTTACCATTGCAGTACAACAATGGATTTTCTTAAGGGCTAAACACATGTTAAATGGTCATAACAAGATAAAAAGTGGGTTGGTTCAGATAGAGAAGGATTCATGTGAATTTTGGGAATTAAATAACTTCTCGTAACCCTAAAACAGACCCACTTGATTTAACAAGGTTTTCCTTAGCATAAAATTCACCTAAACCCTCTAAAAATCATGGAAAAATATTCCCTAGGGTTTATAACCATCAATTTGGCCTTTGGAACCTATTTTGACCTAAGTTGGGGTCTTAGACAAATATTTTCCCAAAATTGGGTTTTTATGTAAATTTCATAGTCAAACGTGGTCAAACCCAAAATCCAACTCACCATTGGATTCCTTAGGTTCATATTAGGTTTGTACCAAAATTTGGACTTATGGGGAACTCATCTTGACCTACTTTACAAATAGGTCCAGCCCAATTACATTTCTACCCTTATCTTTCGAAAACCTCTACAGAAACCCCCCTAGCTTCCTCGTCGTTCTTTGCAATTAGGTCCCTCCACCATTATAGTGGAGAGAATCCTACTCCGGCGAGGTTTCAAAGGCAAGAACTCTCTGATCTCTCAGAGAATCCCCTTCAAAATTGAAAGGGAGATTCTCTCAGAAATTTCGTCCAATGTGAACCCATTGATGAGTCCTAATTCCTACCCAATCTCTCATGCGAACGCATAAGAGATTTGGGTCTCTCTGAGTTTCCATCTCCGGAGAGATTTCCATTCCAAGCACAAACCCAACCTCCAGGACCTATTTAAGAAACCCTAATTCATTCTGCACCTCCTCAGCTTGGAATTGAGTCGGGCCACCCCACTTTCCTCTTTCCTCGCCAGCCACAACCTCTCCGCAAGCTCCGGTGGCTCTGTCCCCTCTTTCTCGTCACCCAACCACAATACCAGTGGTTGGGTTGCTTTCCTCTTGTTCAATTGCATCATCCATACCAGCCTGATGCTGCCTCTGCCCTTGTCGTCACCGTCGCCTCACCTACGGAGAGCTTCGTCTCCAGAATGGCAACACGAGCCGGCCACCATCCCTGCCTCCTTCATCCTTAGGTTAGGTCAGATAACGTCTCTCTCTCTCCTCTTACTATTCCCTTTCTTTATTTCTTGAAAATGCCCCTCGATGTACGCAATCACCACCACCTTCACCACCTCCGACCAGACCTCCGGTGAGGCATCCCTGCCGCTTCACACCTCCATTCGCCTCACCAACAACCCCATAAGCTCCTCTACACTCCACTGATCATAAACCCTTGCTTCACTCACCACGCTGTGCCCATAAAGCACCCCTCGAACACACCCACTCTCATGCACATAGGGTGCCCTCGGCATGCACACTCTGACCACCCCATGCTACGCTGACCCCTGCACTACATTCGTCGTGTCTTGGTGAAGCTCCCTGAGCTTTCTGACGAGGCCACAAGGTCGATTCGTGTTAACAGGTGTTGGAGGCCCGCCGCCATTGACGGATGCAAGCTGCTAGCTTGCAAGCGCTCTCCAGGTCCCTCGCTCCACGTGCACAGCCCCAGGTTGCACGGACTCTCCTCACACATAGCTCCAAGCAGGCAATTGGTTTCGAAGACCCCAATAGCAGCTGCAATCAAGGGAAGCCTCTTGCTACGGATGCACGCGAAGGAAGGTGGGATGTTTAGTCCTACCTTGGAAACTGTTGAGTGGGCACAGTAGAATAAGAGGAAAAAGTGAATAAGGATCTTCGCCTCCTGACCACAGGGTGAGGTCCCACTTACCCTCTCACTAACTCATTCGTGACCCGATCTCCGCGGACCTGGCTTGACCCGTATACCCGACCTGCACTCCTCGCCCACCACCGCATGCCGGTGGGCTTGGTCCCAGGCACGTACCCAACCCGATTATTTGAGAAGCAGCTTTGGGAGAGCGAGCCTAAGAGAGAAAGAGGAAGAGAGATCACGGGGGCGAGTAGGGGTGGGTTTTGCTCTCATAGGAAAGGAGAATAAGAAGAAGCCATGGAAGAAGAGGGCGGAAGCTAGAGAAGCCAAGGAAGGAGAAGGCAAGGACTGAAGAGGAAGAAGGAGAAGGCAAGGACTGATGAAAGAGAAAGAGAAGGAGAAGGAATTGAAGGCAAAAGAAGCAAAGGCATAGGCATGAAGAAAAGAAAAGATGAAGAAGAAGAAGAGAAGGAGCCAAAGGCAAAAGAAAAGGAAAAGAAGCTAGGGCACAAGCCGGAGAGCAGAAGAAGAGAAAGAAGGAAGAAGAAGGCAGCTTCAAGAGAAGAACAGAGATCAGAGAAGAGAAAAAGAGAAGAAGAGTACAACACTGTAGCAATCATACTTATGACGTCTGATTCACAAAATTAGACGTACA
This sequence comes from Thalassia testudinum, assembly GCA_037157565.1. Classification (NCBI taxonomy): domain Eukaryota; kingdom Viridiplantae; phylum Streptophyta; class Magnoliopsida; order Alismatales; family Hydrocharitaceae; genus Thalassia; species Thalassia testudinum. The sequence continues at coordinate 116,531,035 of JAZHRO010000014.1, forward strand.
TCTTTTTTTTCTCTCTCTTTATATACATTACATTTACATTTACATTACAACTCCAGTTTTCATTGGTTATTATATTCAATTTTCCAAAGTTGTGCTCTTGATTTTTAAACCACAATTTGCTCCCTGTATTCGACCTCGGACTTAAAACTTTGAGTAATAAAATCTATTTATTTTCGAGAGATTTCAGCTATACTACGATGCATCGATTTTAAAACATTGATCTCACCTGTCAAACATAGACCCCTTTAGTTTTCATTATTTCTCAGCACATCTAATTGCATATCTCTTTTCATATTTTGTTCAGCCTCGAATAAGTTACATGTTACATTATAATTGTGGGCAATTAATTTGGCCTGTTCCTCCCTGTGAAAATGACCTAAACCACTATGGTTGATTTAATTATTTAATTTTTGATTGAGAAATTTTTCACCACAAAAAATATAATGACATATCATTTTGTTGCTATCACTCATAAATAAGAGAATTTCTCTCCGTTAAATGGCACCATTGCTAAGGAGGAAATACGCCAATTAATTTTTTCGGGAAATTTATATTATTTTTATGTTATTTCTAAGTCTTTTCTAAATTGCTAACCTTGTTTTTGTTTGCGTGCAAAAATGAACGAATGTGATGGGAGTGCACGATAGAGACGATATTTTTGGTTGACGTTGATGCCACCTAGAGGGCAGTAACAGGAGCACGTGGGCCTTGATCCCATGCATGTGGAAAGAGGATCTCTCTCTATCCCCGCTAGCAGGGATCTCCCTCATCGCCATCATGATCTCTGCCTACATTGTGGACTCAATGTGCACCGTGGCCTCCACACACCTACCTCCGCCTTTCTTCCTCTCGTCGGTTGCACGGTGAAAGCATGCGGCTACCACAGTGCAACTGTCCTACCCTAAAGATCATCACCACCAACTCCTCACACAACCACGCCCACCCCTACACACACAAGCAGCACTACCTCCACTTCCCCTTCCCATTTTCTTCTTCCTCTTCCTTTTCTCGTCCTGCTGCACCACCACGATGAACCCAACATGCAGGCCTTCTCTAATCCACATAGCCACCTCCTCCAACCTCCAATCGAGCACTCTTGTCGACTCCAAGAGCAACCCCACGCCCTCGCTAACCTTAAGCACTATCTGAATGCCTCCACTGCAGTTGGCGACAATGCAGGACCACCGACCTCCACGCCAGCCACCTCAGGTCGAGCCTCCTATGTCAACGTGACGCCCTCGATGAGAAAGACCCCCATCGCGTGCAAGCCGATGGCTAGCCTCCTTTCTTCATGAGCGAGGAGAGAGAGGAGAAATCATTTGTTTTTCTCGCAACTAGAAATTATGGTGAATGCCATTGCCACAAGCACTATTCATTTATTTTAAGGATTTAATATGTTAAAAGGAATTTACATAGGTGTCCCTCCATTCTACTTGAATTGCATATAGTTAAATTCATCTCATGAATAATTGAGCATGGATATTTGTTATTAGGAATGAATTCTGTTTTAATTAAATTTGATGGTGCTTGTCAGTACTAAGGTCACAATTCATGTTTTTCCATGGAGGTGATTTTGTATGTGTGCACCTGTATTCTTGATTAATTATCTAGATCAAGAATTTGTGTTGGAAATGAGAGCACTAGTTGGCAAGCACATCCGTTGATATTCACGAATACTTGATGCATCATTAATCATTTTTAATAGGCTAATTTCTCCCTATGGAAATAACCTAACTATTTTTGTGGTTAGATTTTGAAAATTAAATATTTTGAAAAGCAATTTTTCTACCATACGACTAAATATAACGATGCGATATTTTATGTTAAATTTTTTATTGAAAATGAAGATTGCTCTTTCAAATGGCGTCATTGTTGGGATTGGCGACTGAAGAACTATTTGCTTCCTTTAGATTTAGATTAGGCTAGATAGACATTGGACATTTAAATTTCTATCTTGTGGACCCATGTGGGGCATATTTGGGAATGCGTTCCTAGTTCTTTTTATTGCTTATCACTCTTGTATGCGGGAGCGTCTTTTCAGGAGCGTGTTCCCATTTTATTTAGATTATAGTTTATTTGAATTGTTTGAATTGGATGTTAGTTAGTTAGTTAGCTAAATTTGATTAGATTTGTTTGCTTATTAAAAAAAAATCCGAACTGCCTACTGGAAGCTACATATCTATGGGCGACCATCTAGGATTGAATGAGCAGCATTTAGTTTATCTTAGTTACATCACATACATCCCTGCATTGAAGAGAGCTAGAGTAAGGTATGTCTTCTCTTTGGCATCAAATACTTGTCATGCATCTGCATTGGACATAAATCCTAGACCACCCAATTGCTTGAATCTAATTAATTCAGTGGTCACTTGAGGAAATTAAGACTACTAAGAGGTTGGACCTTAAAATCAGTGACTTGAAATTTTATGTAAAAGGATTTGATTGCGAGATTTCAAAATATAAAATGCATACATGTGTTGCACACCTAAGATACTCTGCACATCACACATAAGGTTACTAGATAAATTTCTACCTCTCCTCTTTGTACTACAAGGGAAGTTAGTTGGAAATCAACAAGACTATCCACCAGGTTACTTTGGTTCCACATGCGTGGGCTTGATTCGAAACTTCCATCCCTTGCGAGTAGGTTGTAGGCAGCAACGAAGGTTGGCCTAGGAAGCATAATTCTTGCAAAACTTATTTGGCCACCAACTGAACACTTAATTCTAAGACCTAGAATCTACTAAAAATATATCCCACTGTATTTGCGTTTGTTTTGATAGTGGTAGAACTCTCTAGAAAGTTTCTACTTTTATTCTGATTTCTCCTAAGTCCTATGAGAGTTAAATCTGTTTAGCTTAAAAAAATAGATCACCCTTACTCCTATCATTTAGATTATCAGAGTCAATACTTCCCATCTTTTAATCAGGATCCCATGCCCTGAGCATATCCATCCTTTGATGGGTACAATGACAATTCATGGGATTAATCATATTCCTATCCTGGGAGTATTGGCCAGATAACTCCCACTTTTGAGTAGAGCCTAGGAGAAGAATTTTCCAGTTTGCAAACACCAAACCCTCCCACCGTTCATGATTTTTCTCATCAAGGTTGGATCGATACCCCTAGGCAACCAGAGCCTGAGACTGAGTATCCTCCCGAATCTGACAGTAACCTCTCCTCTTTTATGATAGAAATGAAAAAACAACAAAAAGAAATGGAGTCTATGGAAAAGATGCTGAGGAATAGTCAACAATTAAATAAGCAAATTCATCAGCTTAGCTACTCTCTTACTATTGATTCTGATTCCTACCCATACAACTGTGATCATCAAAAAGATTCTAAGGAAACAACGGACAATAGGGATCCCACTTTGAGTAACTATCACTTAGACTCTTCCCATGAGACACGACCACTAGAGGAAAACTATCTTAATGATTATCCACTCGAGTTATATTGGAGTCAAAACAAAGGGAAGATGGTACCACTTAACGAACTTGACCCCACTGACAGTATTTTTCTTGCCCTTGATAACATGGGTCAAGGTCATATTGTTCATGCCACTTCCCCTATTATCATGTGGTGGAACCAATTCTACCCTTAGTGAGCCTAATCCCAACCCTCCACTTATGGAGCCAACACCTACCATTCATCGTTCTAAGGATTTACATGTGCCCTACGAAGGTGACCCTAAGTGAATGGAGGATGAATTGGATCAATTTTGGTCTCAACGATACAAAGAGTCTCTTTTAGAGGAGGATGATGACCCAATGGAGGAACCTAGGTTTAGAGTTTGGAGTGAATCTCAGCGGGATTATGCGTTATTCGTGGACTTACCCCCTGAGGATATAAATGATCTTGTGAAATGAGGATTCCTTCTTTTAATTTTGAAAGTCATCCTCCCCAAAATTGGGAAGATACGAAGCCTAAGTTGGAGGAGGGCCAGCATAATATTGAGAAGCCTAGGAAAGACTCTCAGGGACACTACATATCAATTAAGGATTTATGCCCCAAGGAGAACAAAGAATTGAGTGATATAGGCTTACTCCATAACATTGAGACTGATCCTCCTTCAGAAATAATTGCAGACACTGAAGCAACTCCTTCCTTTATTGGTGAATCACATATACACCCCGACAAAAACTTAAGTGAATCAAAAGAATCTGAGGATGAAATTGATGATAGTGATTCAGTTGCTTCAACCTTGCCATAAAATAAATGTGATTTGGAGTCTGCTCTAAAGGTCCGAATGTGGCCTTCGTGGGTGACACTCACGCGCCCGCTCGCCTTCCGTAGGCGAAACTCACGTTCACATTCTTGAATTCTCGGTTGTTCGATCACGAGATCGAATGATTGAGAGCACTCCTCGCCGCGCCTCCTCTGCGTGCAACACCTGCATCTGATGGCGCATCACACGCAGGCGTGTGATAGCACGTTCGGACTATTGCGTGCTCGTGGGCACTTGATCGCAATCAGACGGTTGCCACGCTCGCTCGCCCGCTCACCCACACCTGCCTCCTGCGATTCGAATGCTCGCCTGCGCTTCACTTAAGCACCCTCGCCCACTGCACTACGCGCGCAGATGGGCGGGAGCTTAACTTAAGCTTGGGTGCATCCCACCCATTGGATCCTGATCCAACGACGGGGAAACTTTGATGCAATTGCCTTCAGCAGGTGCGTACAGATGGTTGGGCGGCCGAGATGGCATCACATGGCACCATCTTGGCCGTCCATCATCTGGTTGGTGTAGATGGTGCCACGGTTGTTGGATTGAGTCAATTTTTACGTCGTTAGGCTACGATTGTCAATCTAAATCCATCTGTGCAATCGGATTTGTCATTTGAAGTGCAGATTCACACCATCTTGGCCCTTGATCTTCTAGGGTTCCCCGATCTCTATCTGATGCTACAGGTGTCTGATTAGGGAGATCTTGGAGTCGTTGAACCCCAATCGTCGCCCTGATCATATCTGTATGGTTGGATCTTCGATCCGAGGCCCTGATAAAAAGTTTGCCCTGTCCCTGAACATAAAAGGAGATAATTAACCTCCATTTTCTTCAAACTAATCTAAATGCAAGATGAAGCATGCTATGCAATATTTATAGTATGTAATGCAATCCTATGCTTAAGAACAAGCATAAATAGACATCTTAAATAGTGTAAACATGTTTACATCATACCCCCATGCCTATCTTTTGCTAGTCCCTAGTAAAAACTACAGGCTATTTATAAAAGAATCAGGTTGGATTATTTGGACATGAGTTATTTTCAATCATCAAGAAAATGTCTACTTAGGATCTGAACTTTCAAAGACACAACAGTGCCTGGGTATTTGCCAAAATATAGACCGTATCAAGCCCTCACCTTATTCAAAGAAAGAAATTTCTTTATCTCTTTTTTCTTCTTTTCTAATTTTTTTTTAGGATTTTTGAGTTTTAGGGTTTAAGAGTGGCTTTCTACGGCCATTCAACTCAACCAAGATTTGATGAGAACCCTAAGTTCTAAGCATCTTATTGTGAATGTGATAGCCTCGTTGATCGGTAGTTAAAACAGACTTCGGATTTCTACACCTCTAGGTGACTTTAAAAAGAGAATTTTGCCTAAAGATGTATCCTTACAACCGGTAGCTTTCTCCCTACTTTTATTTTTTACGGGGTCAACACAAGGGTGAATCCAGTGTATATCTCCCCAGTTTATTCTACTTCTCTGCTTCTTCCTAAGTGTTTTGGAAATTTTCTGTGCATTTATTGAGCTGGGTTCTGGAAAATCGGTTGATAAGCTATTACCACCGACAACTTGCTAGCCATACTTGTGTGGCAAAGTGTGGCTTATTTCTTTTATTTTCTTCTTCTCTCTCCATTTCTTTTTCTTTTCTTTTCTTTTTGACTTTCTTTTTCTCTTTTTTTTTGAGTAGGTGGCTTCCCTAGTCTAAGATTTACATAAAGGTAGCAAAAAGAGAAGGGTCTAGTGACTGGGCTTTGGACAACCTACCTATGGGCTGTTACCCATGATAACTTGCCAACCATATCACCCTAGAAGGTTCATTAGCTACCCAATTTCTATTAAAATCGCCGAACAACGAGTCAGTGACAAGATAGTGCGTACATGCTTAAATATCAACGTTCCCTCAAATTAGAGGGTGGGTTGATAAGTCATGTACTTATCACCTAAACTTATTTACTGCAATTACAATAGAATTAAGATGGCGAGGACTCGAAAAACAAATCCACATTTTAATGGATACACAGGCTGATTAAGTCTGAAGACCTGAAGGGTCTTTATGTTCAAATCCTAATGTAGTATTTCCTAAGATTGAAAATTTTCTTAAACCCAAGTTCTCTTTCCTAATTCAAATTTCTTTTAATATATAAATAAAAGAAAATAAAATAAATCTACGGAGTTGACAAATAAATTCAGAGATGAATATCTACCCCCCTATGCTTATCTAATGCAATGTCTCATTGTATTAAAAAGACATAAAATAGAGTGGACTGGAGTAGAAAGCACTTGAATTACATGAATGTCTGGTCCGCTCGAAGATAAAAACTAGAAAGAACTATATACATCATGAATATAGTGCCTTAAGCTAGGCACACTATACAAAGAAGAGAAATAAAGAATTCACAGATGCAGATCAGAATCAGAATGAAAAGAAGAAACCTCTGACTTGCCAGCAAATGTCCATAGATGCGGACCAGATTGTGGTGCAGACCCATAACCCACAATCGAGAATATCTAAGGTTCTGGATAAAAATTACCTAGAACCTAAAATCAGTATGCAAGCGGGGTCGGGCCTGTGATTTTTGAGGATGCAACCCAAGACCAAAGAGTCGGGTTACAAAGAATTTGATATTGAAAGGATAATCAATGAATGTATGCTTAGGTTGAACATCCTCAGAACAAATGTCATAAGGGATTTGGTTTGATGGTTTCAGATGAAATGGAACCCTTTGACTCAGTTCTCTATTTCCTCTAGAATTTGCTTCCCAAATCAAAATTTCCCAGCTTCTGTTCTCCTCATTCAAAATGTCAAGTTTCAGGACCTCCTACATATTAATCATCCCGTCTAAAATCTCCAAGTCTAAAAGATGTGGCTGAATCAGAATTGACTTGGGTCTAGTTATCTCAAAAATAGAATCATCGATAAGCTCAATGGGGTGTAATTGATAATCAGGACATTTGATAAATCCTCCATAAAATGCAATTCTGGATCAGTAATGTGAGCCCCAATAAGATCAGTTTGTTTAGTTATTGGGCTATCAAATGATCGATCAGATTCCTCAGGTCCAATCGTCTCATAGAAATCGTGTTCTGTAAACAAGCATGAGACTTCTCAACTTGAATCTTCACCATCAGAATCAAAGAAATCAAAATCTGTATTAATTTATGTCTCAAAATCAACCAGCAGTTTCTGGTCCATGGAGACATACGTTTCCTTGTACCCTAGCTCAAGGATTTCAGGTGAAGAAATCAGATCATCCTTAATTGGTTGCTTTAATTTAATCTAGTCAGCCTCGTAACATGTGTCCCACCAAACAAGTGCCTAAGCGGGTTCTGACCTTGGCTCTCCTAAAGGGGGTTCATTCTGGGAATCATCCCACAATTGAACCAAAGTAACCACAAATCTCATCCTAAATTTCGCTAACTTCCCAAGTAGAAACTCACCTGGGTTCTTATCCTTAACATCCTGGAGCCAATACAACAAGTACTTGTTCAAATCGTCAATCATCTCAATCAGGGGCTCCAATCTTTCAATGCAAGGTATTGGCTGAACTTCTAAAGATTGTATGATATTCCTCAAGTTAGCCAGAACCTTATCTTCAACCTGGTCAACCTAAACCAAATGAGTTGGTTCAGGGTTGGGCAGGTTTGGGATCAGTGCAGTGGAGTTAACGAATTGAGATTCATTATACCCTTCCTGATAATAGGTCATTTCGGATTGTTCAAAAGGTGGTGATGACCTAAAGGCAATGCAATCAAAGGATGGGTAAGAATCAGTGCATCCTTCTTGATTGTAGATCATATTAGGTTGTCCATGAAAGGTTGACGATCTATAATCGATGTGGCTCTGAGAAGGATAGAAATCACAATCATAGTATTCAGGGTTAGACCCTAAACACAAAGGGGTAGAACCGTATCCCCAATCCAAGTTATTCCAACTAACTGATGGTTGATTACAGTAATAGTCGGGATAATTGTCATGTTGAGGATAATTCAAAATAGGAGGGAAAGAGCGGGAATGCGTGTAATATGTGGAAGGATTCATGAGAGATGGGATGAAGAAAGGCACCCTGCAATACAAGCAATCAAACTTGTCCTTAAGTGGGCTAGCCTAAAGACCTACAGACTCCCAAAACTCATCTTGAGATAGAGAAACGATTTGATCTACTTCTGTCTGTTCAATCCAACCAGTTAGAAAGAGGGACTGGGGAGAAGGTTCTTCCTTCGGCTTGCGCCTCCAGTTCCTAGTGTACCCCCCAGCTGTGATCGTTTGATTCTGCTCCCCTAGCTACACATCAGATTGAACAGTAGAAACAGACTAATCGAAAATAATCTCGTTCTAGGCTCTGAAGAGCGAGTCGAATCCTTAAGGCCAACGTCTACTCTGTTTTATTTAGGGCTAGGATTGAATGTGCTTTTGGAATGTGATGGGCCCTTTATCTAGGTTATTCCCTTAATAATTGATTGATGTGTGTGTGCATGCACAACTAGTGGTTTTCAAGTAATATTATTTTTGATGCAGTGAATTTTAGGGTTCAAATCTTGCTTAGCAGCTTTTAAGATTCAACTTTAGGTGTTTTCAAACAAGTTTTGTTGGCACACAAGGTTTTGAAAGCACGGGTGAAGATGTTTTCCTTTAAAACCTAAAAGAATATGGAGTGCCTGGTAAATCCCTAAAAGTTGAACCTATGTGGTAGCTACTTGATGAGTTGATTTTAATTGAAGTGGTGCGGCCCAATCAACTCAAACAATTGGCATGTTGCATCACTTAATTAGGCACACAAGTGATTACCTAATCTGATTTCTACTCAATTATGTGTTTGGATGTGTGTACTAGCTCTAAAGATCGATTTACCGGTTGAGTTTGAAAATTAGATGAGGTTGTGTACCTCTGTGAGATTTTTTTTTATTTTTCTTTTTAAATGTGAAGGTTAAGGCAGGTGTATGCGTCAAACAAACAAACAAAACTAACCATAGGGTTTATAAGAACACCTAGGTTGATTGATGTTTGTGTTATTATGTGGTGAAATGAAAACTAATGGGTGGGAGGTAGGGGATAACTTACAGAACGTTCAACCACACTTTACTCCAATCTACCGCTTTTGCTCGTCTCAAAAGAGTACCTGCAATCACAATAAGAAAGGAGAGAAGTGAGGTAAATGATTTGTAAGTTGGAAAATGTGAAAAAAAAAAAAAGTAGCGTCGCCTCCCCGGCAACAGTGCCAAAATGTTGAGGCTACAAGTTGCTATGCTAATGTATTTGGCTTTGAAAAACCTATCGTTGTTGTTTGAAAGCAAAGAACTCGTGTTCAACAAATAAAATTTATACCATAATAGAAATCCTAGGTCGAACTCAAGGAGGTAGACGTTTGATTTACAAATACACGTTTGTTTTATTTGCCACGAAGTAGATTAATTGATTAGAAACTATCTATCTATTTACAATAAAGAGAAGAGAGAGAGAGAATGAGAAAGAGAATATTACAAACAAAAATAAAAAATAGATGTAGAATGAACATGGAATTCATTATCAAAGAAATTGTTCATTACACTAAACATTACCACTAGAAAGCAGAAAATGATTACTCTAGAAAGCAGTAAATCTACTCTAGAAAGTAGTAAAAAGAATGGGGAGAGAGATATCCTCCTCGACGATCTCTTGGAGGACGAGCCGGATGGGACGATGCTTGGAAGAAGGGGAATGGAGCAGGAAGAAGGAGGACGAAGCGGGAAGAATGGGAACGAAGTAGCACGTCGTCATCGTCGCAGGATCCGCTTCTGAAAGGGATAAGAAAATTTGAGTTTATCTCTTGAGAAGCATCCCGGGTGTGGGACAAGCTTCTCTTGAGCTTTGGAGAGGGAGAGAAGAGAATGAAGGGATGAAAATTTCCTATGGAGGGGGTCTCCTTTTATAGTTGCAAGGAGTGAGGGCAATTTGGTCTTTTTAATTTGAAAAACATTAATTTAGGACTTTTACTGATGGATAAAACTGTCTCTAAAGGTCCGAATGTGGCCTTCATCGGCGACGCTCGCGCGCCCTCTCACCTGTCACAGGTGAAACACACGTTCACGTTCTTGAATTCTCGGTCATTCGATCGCAAGATCGAACAGCTGAGAGTCTACTCGTCGCGCCTTCTCTGCACGCAACGCCCGCATCTGATGGCATGTCATGCGTGGGCATGCAATAGCATGTGGGTGCTATTGAGTGCTTGTGATCGCTCGATTGCAATCAGACCGTCGCCATGCCCGCTTGCCTGCTCGCCAGCGCCTACCTCCTGCGATTCAAACGCTCGCCTGAGCTTCACTTAAGCGCCCTCGCCCACTACGCTACGCGCGCGGATGGGTGGGCGCTTAACTTAAGCACGGGTGCATCTCAACCATTGGATCTTGATCCAACGATAGGGAAACGTTAATGTGAAGGCCTTCAGTGGGTGCGTGCGGATGGTTGGGCAGCCGAGATGGTGCCACGTGGCACCATCTTGGCCGTCCATCTTCTGGTTGATGTAGATGGTGCCACGGTTGTCGGATTGAGTTGATTTTCATGCCGTTAGGCTACGATCATCAATCCGAGTTTGTCCGTGTAGTCAGATTTGTTGTTTGAAGTGCGGATTCACACCATCTTGGCCCTCGATTTTCTAGGGTTCCTCGATCTCTATCTGATACTACAGGTGTCTGATTAGGGCGATCTTGGAGTCATTGAACTCCAATCGTCACCCTGATCACATCTGTATGGTTGGATCTTCGATCCGAGGCCTTGATAAGAAGTTTGCCCTGTCCTTGAACATAAAAGGAGACAATTAACCTCCATTTTATTCAAACTAATCTAAATGCAAGATGATGCATGCTGTGCAATATTTATAGTATGTAATGCAATCCTATGCTTAAGAACTTGCATAAATAGATATCTTAAGTAATGTAAACATGTTTACATCAGCTGTTGATTCACATATATTGAAAAGTAAAAATATGACTCCAATTCTTGAGGAAATCATTAATGATAGGCAGGGTGGTGTGAATTTTTCTGCAACAACTACTAGGGAGAATAATAGAGAATCTAAATTGTTGTTGGAGCGAGACATGACATGGACTAAGCCCTCCTTGGACTTAATCATTACCTCCCAACACCATAAACAACCCTTACACTCCCTAACCGATCCTTGGCTCAGGGTTCTGCTCACATACATTCTTTCTCGGGAACATATCAAGCCAATACATCTCCAAGTAGAATGGCTAGTGTGGATTGATGCTTGTACTTTTAGTCTCGCCATTTAATGGTTTGAAATAATTATGCATGCATCTTTTAAAACCCTTCTTGCTTTGGAGCAGCCTTGTTATCCACTACTCATGTTTCATGAGGTCCTTTCTTCTGTTACTCTTTTTCCTAGACCTCTCCAAGTAGCTTGCGAGATTGTTTGCTATCATGTCTTCTGGTCAGCATTTGGAATCACGCTGCATCTTCAACTCGCCAACATCCACGACTACCTATTTTCTAGGCCTTCACTGTTACACACATTTTTAGGGCCTAGCTCTTTCTGTTTGGAACTAGATTTACAGGTTCCCTATAAGTCTAGCTGCCGACAGAAAATGCTGCACTTGTTGGGAGGCAACCCAACGCCAGAATAATGCCTTCATCAGGTGATTTCTTTCCTTTCACCCCCTGTTTTAATTTTACAATGAGGACATTGCACGATTTAGGGATGGGGGGTGCTTTTTGTATTTTTAGGCAATATTCATGGATTTAGGTTAGTTGCATTAAAAAAAAATCTCTTTTTTTTCTTGAGCTAAATGGATTAGTCCCAAGTAGAAGTTTCTATCAAGGAGGTGTCATTGAAGATTTTCTTCTTAAATTATTTCTAAGTTTAGAATCCAGTATAGTTAGTTGACTTGCACATAAACTGGGTAGTGGATCTTTGTAGAAAATGAATAAGCATATTTAGTCTGCTAAATCCTTGGACAGATTGAAGGGAATCAGGCATGTTATCTTCTATTTCATCCACCTAATATTTGTGAGGAGAAAGTAGAGAGACTCCTGATGCGCTAAGTCTAGTGCAAGGACTCTTAAGTTCTGGATAATTAAATGATGGTACCTCATAGTTAGGCATTATTTTTCTCTTCTATTACTACGTGAAAATATTGTTTGAATTCCTGAGAGTCACCAAATAAGACAAATACACATTGATTGAGTTCTAATAAAACTATGACTATGGTGGAAGGTTACGACCATCCTTCAAAGAGTCTTTGACTGAAGGAGGGTAGTAGTGTCAAATGTCAAAAGTATGCTTGTCCTATCCATTCCTTCCCAGTGCCAAGAGTAGGCACTTCCACCAAATAGGCCACACAATATCCTCTTGACTATCATCATCCCTAATAGTGCCTCAAGAATAAAAGTCTGCATCGTGTTGTGTTGGAGTTATAAAAAAGAAATGAGAGACAAGACAAAGAAAAAAAAAGAAACATTTATATTTTGAAAAAGAAGAGAGAAAAAGAAAGAGAAAAGAGTTCAAGTTTATAGTTTTATCTTCGTATCTTTATTCATTATGCATCGATGGTTTCGAGGCAATAAAAATGCCCATTGCGATCCACCAAATATGACCCATACCAATTTTTCAGTATTTCTGATCGCCTGAATATTGGAAAGATACAATATTTCTTTTAATTTTGAAAGTCATCCTCTGAAAAATTGGGAAGATACGGAGTCTAAGTTGGAGGAGGACAGCATAAGATTGAGAAGCCTAGGAAAGACTCTCAGGGACATTACATATCAATTGAAGATTTATGCCCGAACGAGAACAAAGAATTGAGACTGATCCTCCTTCAGAAATAATTGCTGATACTGAAACGACTCCTCCCTTTACTGGTGAATCACATACACACCCTGACAAAAACTTAAGTGAATCAAAAGAATCCAAGGATGAAATTGATGATAGTGATTCAGATGCTTCAACCTTTCCAAAAAATAAATGTGATTTGGAGTCCGTTGTTGATTCACATATATTGAAAAGCAAAAATATGACTCCAATTCTTGAGGAAACCATTAATGATAGGCTGGGTGACGTGAATTTTTCTGCAAAAACTATTAGGGAGAATAATAAAGAATCTGAATTGTTGTTGGAGCGAGACATAACACAGACTAAGCCCTCCTTGGACTTAACCATTACCCCCCAAAACCATAAACAACCCTTACACTCCTTAATCGAGCCTTGGCTCAGGGTTCTGCTCACATACATTCTTTCTCGGGAACATATCAAGCCAATACATCTCCAAGTAGAATGGCTAGTGTGGATTGATGCTTGTACTTTAAGTCTCGCCATTTAAGGGTTTGAAATAATTATGCGTACATCCTTTAAAACTCTTCCTACTTTAGAGGAGCCTTGTTATCCTCTACTCATGTTTCATGAGGTCCATTCTTTTGTTACTCTTTTTCCTAGACCTCTCCAAGTGGCTTGCGAAATTGTTTGTTATCATGTCTTCTGGTGAGCATTTGGAATCACGCAACATCATCTGCTCGCCAACATCCACGACTACCTATTTTCTAGCCCTACACTGTTACACACATTTTTAGGGCCTAGGTCTTTCTGTTTGGAACCAGACTTACAGGTTCCCTATAAGTCTTGCTGCCGACAGAAAATGTCGCACTTGTTGGGAGGCAACCCAACACCAGAATAATGCCTTCATCAGGTGATTTCTTTCCTTTCTCGCCTGTTTTAATTTTACAATCAGGACATTGTAGGATTTAGGGATGGGGGGTGCTTTTTGCATTTTTAGGCAGTATTCATGCATTTGAGTTAGGATCTTTGTAGAAAACCAATAAGCATATTTAGTCTGCTAAATCCTTGAATAGATTGAAGGGAGTCAGGCATGCTATGTTCTATTAGATCCACCTAATATTTGTGAGGAGAAAGTAGAAAGACTACTGGTGTGCTAAGTCAAGTGCAAGGACTCTTAAGTTCTGGATAATTAAATGATGATACCTCAGAGTTAGGCATAGTTTTTTGCTCTTTGTTCCTACATACGAATATTGTGTGAATTCCTGAGATTCACCAAATAAGATAGATACGGAGAGATTGAGTTCAAATAAAACTATGACTATGGTGGAAGGTTACGACCAACCTTCATAGAGTCCTCGATTGAAGGAGGGTAGTAGTATCAAAGGTCAAAAATACGCTTATCCTATCTCCTGGTGCCAAGAGTAGGCACTTCCACCAAATAAGCTACACAGTATCCTCTTGACTATCAACATCCCTAATAATGCCTGATGTAAACACGTTTATATCACATAAACCATCTATTTTTGCGTGTTCTTAGACATAGAGTTGCATCATATATTATAAATATTGCATAACTGAAAAGAGGTGTGGTCGAGCCCAGATAGGTTGTGTTAATGTGGTGATTTTATCATTATAATGAGTATAGTGGTTAACCTAAATCGAGCCTAACGATCTCCTTACAAAATTTTTAACCTGGCCTACTTGATTTTATCTTGGTCACTTTTAGGCCCAGGGTCGAACTTAGGGAAGTGGGATTAGAAGTCAATGAGTTTCTACGCCTTTCCTACAATGAATCTCTTCCATTCGTTTATTATGTTTTTGGTGTTTTTTCTATTTAGATTTTTTTCTTGATAATTCTTGTCCTTGAGGCACACCCTCAAAATTAGGTTCTTGTCTTTGAGCCAAATCAGGGTTCCAAAATTGGTCTTGATATTCGTAAGATTGCAAGTCAAGGATTATCTTTTCTCTTTTGTATATATTTTTTTTATCTTTTTACTGGCAGGAAAGAGAAGTAGAAATAAAGTAAATATAGTATATATATATAGGTATATATTATATATGTATAAAGGGGTGGGGGTGGAGGTGGAGATGGCGCATAGCACGGTGTCGAGTTGGTCGTCATCTAGGAAGATACAACCAACTAGATGAAGTGCCGCGTGGAATGTAAGCTGGATGGGTGGAAGATGAGTGCGAACACGCTTTCTATGCGCGTGTATCGGGGAATATCAACAACTGGTGCAGATATTCCCGCGACACCACGTATGGTAAGTGATATGTAAATATATATATGGTTATAAATATATAGGTATATATGTAGTTATATATGTATATATATGTATATGTGTATATATGTATATATATATATAAAGATATAAATATATGTATAGATAGATATATGTATAGATATATATATATATGTATATAAATATATATATGTATGTATATATATGTATATAGTAGATTATAGGTGTGTGTACGAGAGTGTGAGTGTGTGTGTATGTGTGTGCAGAGAGTGTGAGAGAGTGCTGTGTGAGGGAGAGAGAGAGAGAGTGGGAGAGAGAGCGCCTGCTGTGTGAAGAGGCGCTTTAAGTCGTCTGCAGCAGCGGGGCGACGTCTGATGGCTCAAACATGGGCGCAGGAGTGTAGGCACGCGAAGGGACGCATGCACGCAGGGGAGTGGGCACGGAGGAAGGAACCGCAGTGCACAACGCTACGTGGAGAGGCGGGTGCAGGCGAAGGCAGGCACTGGGAGCGGGTGAAGACAAGGGCAAGTGCGGGCGTTGGCAGATGCTGGCGCATGCAGACGCGTGGGTAGGCGCTGGAGCAGGCGCAGGGCGGGACGCGGGCCTGGGCTGGGACCGGTTGCGGCACGCCGGGTGACCGGATAAGTGAGAAACTTATCGGTCACTGCACTGTAGCCATAATGTTCCGCTGAAACGCATGAACAGTGGCTACAATGTCGGGTCGAGCCGCGCGACTGGGTGTGCCTGGTTACGTGAGTGCGGGGAGCAGACGCGCGAGCTGGCGTGTGCGCGGAAGGTATGCGTCGGCTGCTGGCTTGCACGAAGAGGCGGGTGTACGCGAAGAAGCGGAAGGCGAGGGCAGCCTGCAAGCGCGCGCGGTGGCCAATTGAGCTTCAAGCTTGAAGCTCCTGTGGCAATGGCGGGGTTGGCTTGGAATGATGAAATAGTCAAGAGAACCACCACACCCACCGGCTCTTTGATGAGCTGGGTGGTGGTGGACTCACAGTGGTGGTTGAGCACCATAGTGAGGTGCTCCTGCCCGCAGAGTGGCTCTTCAGAGGAGGAGAGGCTGCGTATGGAGGGAGAGGGGAGGAGATGGCCTGGAGAAGAAGAGCTGCTGTGTTTTGGCATGGACCAGGCTCCCTTTGTAAAGAAGGAAGTCGTGCTTATTTAAAGAGGAAGAAGGCATGCACAGCCATGCCCTGGCTGTGCATGGCCAGTAGGGAGTGCTTGCTGCAGGGCAAGCTATTGTGAAGAGCATGGCGTGAGGAAGAAGAGGCCATGTCTTACTGCCGTGGGAAGAATTCCAAGTCAAAAGTAAAAAAATAAAGATGGTGAATTTTGCAAAGCAGCACTTGAGGAAAAATGTAAATTTCAAGGCCATTTATTTCACTCTCCTCCCCTCTCAATTAAATGCATGCATGCGTGTATTTTTACAAATGCGACTATGGATACCTAATATGTACTGGTAATGCTAGGAAATAGTACAAGACGACACAATTGCAGGTGTATTTTTGCGTTGCAATCATACCCCCATGCCTATCTTTTGCTAGTCCCTAGCAAAACATTTTTTTGTTTTGTATTTAGAAATTATCTTAAGCTGAAGATTTTCTTCCATGGCGACATAGGTGTGTTTATTGTTGGATATTGTGAGAACCAATTGAAGAGAAGACTACCAGTACTTTAAGTCTCACATGACATAGAATATATCTCAACTAACCAGGACTCTTGATATTTAAACCTTAAGTATGATTTCCAGGACCCAGGAGGTTTTTGCCATACTCGAGAGCTCAAGAGATTATGGTTTGTGCTTAGTGAAGGATCAAGACTGACCAGATGAACATTAAGACTAAAGCCTAGGGTTTCACAAATTTTTAAGTACAGGTTGGTCCCAGTTTTAGCTCATGTCTTCTGATTGACCCTTAAAAAGATGATTGAAACTCAACTCCCATTTTCTGACTTTTGTGGCTCAAAGAAAATAGGATATTTTCCCTGAAGAATTTTTTTGTAGGAAGATTTTACAGACATTTGTGAGATATACTGACTTATTTGAATCTTTTTTTTTTTTTGAAACACGTGTCAGCATATCTCTTACAACATTATTTGGAGGAGCACACTTTTCTTTCTCTTAGGAGAGTTCCTTTTTGGTGGAAAGAGTCTTTCCTAAACACAAGACTAAAGCCTGGGATAAAAAGTCTACCTGCGCGCACAGGTAAGGACTCCACCTTCCCTAATGAACACTAGGGTTGGATCTTATGTTCACTTGGTCTTTCTTGATATGTGTAGTGTGAACCAAGATTACTTAGGCTCTCGAGTAGAAGCAAACCAACGGATCCTGTACTGGTGTCTCAGGTACAAGAATACGTCCTTAGTTAGGAGAGATTCCAATCTATCTTGTCAATGCTCAAGTGAATTAAGCCGAGCCTGAGCGAATCATGCTTCTATGGCCTGGAAAGTCTTCAAAACAGTGGTTGGATATCCATAAACACTTATTGTATTTTTGTTTCAGCCTTCAGATCATTACTAAACACCATTTTCTATATATATATATATTGATAGATAGATGAAAACTGCATGATACCATAAAATACCCAGATCCTATGGATGCCAATCCAGCCCCCCATGCAAAACGATGCTATGTCCTCATATGCATGCAGGGTAGGGTAGAGAAAGGACGAAAGCATGGGTAAAGTGGCTTCCTCCATCCGAGATAATTGCTCGAGGGATCCCAAAGCACGTAAAGATGTGGTCTTTGACAAATCGAGTGGATATAACATGGTCAGCACGGCGCGTGGGAATAGCTTCGATCCATTTTGAAACATAATCAACAGCCACGAGGATGAATTTAAAGCTGTTGGAAGGAGGAAAGGGACCCATGAAATCAATTCCCCAAATGTCAAAGATTTCCGCAGCTAGGATGGGTTGCAAGGGCATCATGTCACGACGTGACATTGACCCTAACGACTGGCACCTAGTGCAATGCTTGGCATAATTGTGTGCATCCTGGTGAAGGGAGGGCTAAAAGAAATCACACTGCAACACCTTGGCTGCAGTTTTCCTCCCAGAGAAATGGCCTCCGTAGGCCTGATCGTGGCAGAAGGATAGCACACTAGGGAATTCGCTGTCAGGAATACAGCGACGGATGATTTGATCAGCACCTATGCGGAAAGGAAGTGGATTATCCCAGAAATAATACTTTGCTTCTGCCATGAGACGCTCGCACTGGTTTTTCGGCCAACCACGTGGAAGGGATCCAGAAGCAAGGTAATTGTCAATGTCGGCATACCACGGTCCACTTGCCACATTAATTGCCAATAGGTGCTCATCAGGAAAAATTTCTTTGGTCGGCAGAGTAAGTCCAATATGGTCAGGGTCCAGTCCGGAAAGATGGTCAACTAGAACATTCCGGGCTCTGGCCTTATCGCGGATCTCAAGGTCAAATTCTTGGAGCAGAAGGATCCAACGAATCAGTATAGGTTTGGCATCCTTCTTATGCATGAGACGGCGAATGGCCGCATGATCAGTGAAAACAATAACATGTGAGCCCAGAAGGTAAGAGTGGAATTTCTCCAGCCCAAAGACGACCGTAAGTAGTTCTTCTTCAGTGGAAGTATAATTACGTTAGGCCTCGTCCAACATCTTACTGGCGTAGTACACCACGAAGGGGTGTCTATCGCGTCTTTGTCCCAGGATGGCTCCGACTGCAAGGTCGGAAGCGTCACACATGAGTTCAAAGTCGAGGGACCAATCAAGTGGCTGGAGAACAGGGGCCTTGGTGACAGCATTACGCAGCTGCGTGAATGCTTGTATGCAGTCGGGGCCCATATCGAAGGGTACATCGGTCAATAGGAGATGAGTTAAGGGTCGAGAAATCTTAGAGAAATCTTTGATAAATCTCCTATAGAAACCAACGTGTCCCAGGAAGGAGTGGATTTGTTTGACAGAGCCAGGCACAGGTAGATCAACAATTTCATCAAGCTTAGCTCTGTCAACCTCGATACCCCTATCGGAGATGATATGTCCGAGAACAATTCCCTCGTGTACCGTAAAATGACTTTTTTCCCAGGAAAGCAGGAGGTTTACATCAATACATCTCCTAAGGATACAGGTCAGGTTGGCAAGACAATCATCGAAAGATGGTCCAAAGATCGAAAAGTAATCCATGAAGACCTCGAGAAAGTCACCCACCATGTCATGGAATATTGCCAGCATACATCTCTAGAAAGTTGCTGGCGCATTACGAAGTCCAAACGGCATCCTTCTAATTGCAAAGGTGCCGAACGAGCAGGTAAAAGTGGTTTTCTCTTGATCCTGGGGATCAATTGCCACCTGGTTATATCCTGAGAATCCATCCAGGAAACAGAAAAATTTATTTCCTACTAACCGCTCCAGGATTTGGTCAATGAAAGGTAGCGGAAAGTGATCTTTCTTAGTTGCAGCATTGAGTTTCCTATAATCTACACACACTCTCCAAGATGTAGGAGTGCATGTAGGGATGGATTCGCCCCTGTCATTGACACGGATGGTGAGTCCTGCCTTTTTGGGCACAACATGAATCAGACTCACCCAGGGGCTATTGCTGATCGGGTAGATTATACCCGCATCCAGCCACTGAATAATTTCTTTCTTAACGACCTCCCGCATGTTAGGGTTGAGACGTCGCTGCATCTCTAGGGAAGGTCGAGCCTCCTCCTCCGTATATATATGGTGAGTGCAGTAGGTGGGGCTAATGCCAGATAAGTCTGATAACGACCATCCAATGGTTGTCTTGTGTTCCATAAGGACCTCAGTTAGTTTTCACTCTTACTCCCTGGTTAATTTTGAACTAATGATTACAGGGAGCATTTCATTTGGTCCCAGGAAAACATACTTAAGTGTACTAGGCAGCTTTTTCTACTCGAGAGTGGATGGTGAAAGATCTGGCATTTCTTGAGATGAGAGTGTCCCAAGCGGATCAGAAAACAAGTCAGGAGGAAGAAGTTGGCCCTCAGATTGGCCAAGAAGAGGGGCTTCTTAGATAGATGGATCCAAAAAGGAATAGCCCCAGTGAGTAGTATGTGGGCTCAAGGTCCCAGTGTGGAGTTGCAAATTCGCCTGATTTGGCGGGAAAGAAAGGGCAATCCGGTCTTCAAGAGTGTGGATCGACGGTGAGTAGCCCAGATATGACTCAGACCGCAAGGTATGGGAAGCGGAGACAACCTCATCATAAGTCTGGTCAGGAGAAGGTACGGGAATAGGGAGGGATGGGGGAACGTCACAATATGTGTCAGTCAGGCAATCATCAGTGTTTACAGGTAATCCGCAGCAGTCAGAATAGGTCCCTATTAGTCCGATACACACACTGACGGCCATGTCCTCGTCAGACGTGTCATCCTCGATGCAATCGCAATCAAAGTTCTTGGCTGCATTGAAGATGTTAACTTGAGCTTTTCAGATCCAACGGCAATCTCAATATAGCCCGACTCGCAGTCGATATGGGCGCAGGCTGTGGCCAAGAAAGGTTGACCAAGGATGATCAGATAATTAGAAAGTGAGCTAGGAACTTCCATATCTAAAACAAGAAAGTCAACAGGAAAACAGAGACTGTTGACCCTAACCACCACGTCTTCCACCACACCCTTTGGGAATTTGACAAAACGATCTGCCAACTGTAACGTGACAGGGGTGGGTTTCAGATTTCCCAAGGAAAATTTTTCAAGCATGATGGTCGGTATAAGATTGATGGAAGATCCTAGATCAAGCAGGGTACGGTTAAAATTGCAACCTTGGATGCTACAGGAAATCAGTGGTGTGCCCGGATCTTTCTACTTCAGTGGTAGGTTTGACAGTATAGCACAACTCTCATGAGGCGAGAGAACCACCAGATTCTTGGTTTTCTTTGACTGTCGCCTGGGTGTTGTGTAGTCTTTGAAAAATCGGGCGACAGTAGGTATGTGGTCGATAGCCTCGAGTAGGGGTTCCTTGATTTCAACATCCTTGAACACATTAAGCAGGTTATCAAAGGCCTACGTATCTTTCTTTTTGCCTTTTGGCTCCCTCAGTAGAGCCTCAGGGAATGGAACTGATTCTGGCACCAATTTGGGTGTATCGTCCTCTCGCGAATGCGGTGCATATCCTGAATGAGAGGGCGATGAAGAAGATGGGCCAGGATCAGGTCGAGGCGGATCGACGGTTTGCTTACCGCTCCACGTAGTGATAGCATTAGACGATGCAGGTCCAATGGGATCATAAGGCGAAGGAAGGTTTGCAATAGGGACATAAGAGTGCTCGAAATCCTGGTGGAATGCTCGAAGCCTGCAGAATCTGATTAGCTTGACCTTGAGAAGATTGCACCTGTGGTTGAGGACCACAGGGTATGAAATTTCGCAGGTTTGGAACAGGTTGGGCTGGAAGAGTGCCCTGAGTCGAGTCGCCAAGCGTAGTTGACTGATCTCAGCATTCTGCTATGCCAATTGGTGTTGAAGAGAGGCCATGTTCTCTTCATGGTGCTTTGACATTTCCATCATTATTCGCATCCATTTATCAAGAGAACTTGATGCATGTTCAGCTTGTGGTACTCAAGGGCCTAATGACAGATTCGCCATAGGATTAGACTGGGCCCTTGGGATGACAGGTGCGAATGGTTGCATTGATCCACCCGCGGGGTTTTGGCACTGCGGGTTGTTGGACCATGCAAAATTTGGATGATTTCTCCACCCTAGGTTATAAGTAGCAAAGAACGGGTTGTTCCCCAGGGCACAAGCATCTTCTATGCCAGAAGATGCGTCCGAGCACTCGGAGGATTGGTCCTCCGTGTCAAAATACTGGCTCGCAAAAGCCAGATCCACATGACTTACCGAGTCGCTCGGTGCGACACTCGGTAAGGAAGGTCTTACGGGGTTTCTCGGGATAAGCCTGGTGTTGGAAGAATTGGACTTGTGACGAAGTGGTGAGGTGGGGGTGTTTGCCATAGAACGGGCGGGGTTGGCCAGAAGCTCATCCAGCTTCTTGTGCACGACGAAGACTTCATCCAATTTTTGTGCAATAAGGCTGAGATCTATGGATGAATGGGAGGGTCCCATGTCAACTACGTGGACATTACGGGGCAAGCTGGTATGATTAAAGGCGACATTGGAGGCATTGTTCATTGAGTTTTCACTCATATTTTCAAATAATTCGAATGCTCCATTCTCGTCTTTATTCATAAAATTCCCTCCGTAGGAAGCGTCTGCAATCTGCTTCAAAGTCTTATTTAGCCCATAGTAGAAAATCTGGGTTATATGCCTCTTAGGTAGACCGTGGTGCGGACACTTCCTGAGGAGGTCATTATATCTCTCCCATGCCTCATGAAATTGTTCGCTGTTTTGTTGCGTAAATGAAGTGATAGCATGGCGAAGCGCATTGGTTCGCCTGATTGGGAAGAACTTCTTGAGAAACGCTGTTTGCATCTCTTCCCAAGAGTGGATGGTTCTCCCAAGGGTGCGTAACCACTGCGATGCTTTATCCCGCAATGAAAACGGGAACATTTTCATAAGGACTATAGGTAACCCGATATTTCTTGGTTTAACTGCTTTAGCTAATCGGGTTAGGTCTTCCAAGTGGAGAAAAGGATCTTCACTTGCAAGACCATGGAAGTGGAAATTTATCAGGCCAATTATGTTAGGTTTCAGTTCAAAGTCATCCCCGCCTATGGGGACTCGAATTTGTCCTATGGTCTCTGTAGCAGTGGGATTCTGATAAGAGCTAAGAGACCTAGGCTCCTCTCGTTCGGGAGGGTTCTGCATTTCCTCCAATGTTTCCCATATGGCTTCAATTTGTTCATTATATATTTCCATTTGGGCTTGGAGGTGGTTTATGGGATCTAAGGCTCCACCACCTGGTGGGTTTTAAGGGCGGTTTCCTCCCTCGGGATTTGGGGGTGGGCGTGCAGCCATGTTTGTGGAGGAGGAGGATGATTCGGCTTCTTTTCTAAAATTATTAGGCAATTCACATAGTTCACGATTTTGTGACCTCCTCCAAAACATGCACTACCGCAGGAGGAATTGGGCTTATAAGAAGGGAAAAGAGATGAGAGAAATGACGCTGCAAAGGTACACTTGATGACAAATCATTACAATCAAATTCCTAACCTCTACAGTGTGCCCTTAAACCTAAAGATCTAAGTTACCTACTATCACGAACTACGGAACCGAATGCGAGCACCGCGGAACCACCAGGCCAGATTGAAAGGCCATTTGCCCTAGTCTTAGACACCTGATAGCACGCGGGATCCCTCACCCGCACGTATGCACTACATGCAGGTAGTTAGACCTTCAATCCTTTATAAGTGTCAAGTTGTTACCAATTTTAGTTAGAGGTTTAGGATCAAGTGCTTCTGGAATGTGAAGGGCATTATTTACGGGTAATGACGAAGTGATTGATTTTTAGAGTGTGTAAACCAAGCATGCAATGGGGAAATCTCCTCGAATTGAAGCTTTAATTGGTGAATGGTTTTTAGAATTCATCCTTAAGTAGTATGGATTTTAGGATTTCTCTAAATTACCAATTCAACCAATCTTCGGGTTTTAAGAGAGTACAAGTTTTCTTCTAAGCCCAACAAACTCTTCTTCAATGTCAGTTGGTTAATGCATGCTAAAATGCAATGGGCTTCCCTAGATGGAGGTTTCTATGTGTGGATGCACGAGTTAATTTTAGATTAGTGTGAAAGGGAGCCAAAGCACTTCAATTCAAGTGCTCCCAATCACCAGAATGATTTCCACACACAAGGATTCAACCAAAAGATAAAGAAAATCAAATTGTTGGGGTTGAAGTATTCGAGATCGAATCTAAGGCAAGTGAAAGGTCGAGGTGGGGTTGGAATCAACTCAATTCCAAGTCTCCCCACCAAAAATGTGATCCTGAATTTGTAGATAAATGAGGCAAAGAGGGGTGGCAATCAATCTTTTTATTTGCCTCAAAGAATACTTCACACGGCGAAAGATTCAAGAATCAAGATTCTTGGATCTTCACTATGCGAAGTTTGGTGGGAAATCCCAGGGCGGTGGAAGTAAAGGCAATCAATCAAACAAGTGAATTTTAATCCACTTGCCCCAAGAGATCCCAAGAAGTGTTTGTAGTTTTGTTTTAATAATATTTTTTTTTTTCTATTAAGGTGACAAGTTGACCTACATTGCTAAGAAAGGAAGATCAACTTGTTCAGCAACGTGTGCAGTGCTCCAGTGCGGTGTCAGCGTCTTCATGCTCTCATTCCCGCCTTGGATCTGCTCACGTCTCTGACTTCGTCTACGTGCCTTCTCCTTGTAACAGGTTCACCTGCACAGCAACAAACAAAAACGGCCGCGAAGAGAAGGGTGTGAGAAGCGAAAAATTAAAGGAATGTAGAAAAAACTTACTTGAATACGCACCTCCCCAGCAACAGTGCCATGAAAAGAGGTGTGGTCAGGCCCGGATAGGTTGTGTTAATGTGGTGATTTTATCGTTATAATGAGTATAGTGGTTAACCTAAATTGAGCCTAACCATCTCCTTACAAAATTTTTAACCCGGCCAACTTGATTTTATCTTGGTCACTTTTAGGCCCAGGGTCGAACTCAAGGAAGTGGGATTAGAAGTAAATGAGTTTCTACGCCTTTCTTACAACAAATCTCTTCCGTTCGTTTATTATGTTTTTGGTGTTTTTTCTATTTAGATTTTTTTTTCTGATAATTCTTGTCCTTGAGGCACACCCTCAAAATTAGGTTCTTGGCTTTGAGCCAAGTCAGGGTTCTAAAATTGGTCTTGCTATTCGCAAGACTGAGTACCTGCAATCAAGGATTATCTTTTCTCTTTTGTATATATTTTTTTTATCTTTTTACTGGCAGCAAAGAGAAGTAGAAATAAAGTAAATATAGTATATATATAGGTATATATTATATATGTACAAAGGGGTGGGGGTGGAGGTGGAGATGGCGTATAGCACGGTGTCGAGTCGGTCGTCGTCTAGGAAGACGCAACCAACAAGACGAAGTGCCGCGTGGAATGTAAGGTGGATGGGTGGAAGATGAGTGCGAACACGCTTTCTGTACGCGTGTATCGGGGAATATCAGCAGCTGGTGCAGATATTCCAGCGACACCACGTATGGTAAGTGATATGTAAATATAGATATCTATATGTATGTATGTATATGGTTATAGATATATAGGTATATATGTAGTTATATATGTATATATATATATGTGTGTGTGTGTATATATGTATATATATATATAAAGATATCAATATATGTATACATAGATATATGTATAGATATAGATATATATATGTATATGTATGTATATATAACTATATAGATGTATATATATAGGTGTATGTATATATATATAGTAAAATATGTATATAGATATATCTAGATAGATATCTATATATATATATGTGTATATATAGTCATAGATATATATGTATATATATATGTATAAACATATGTATATATATGTATATATATATGTGTGTATCTATAGTTATACTTAGTTATATGGGTAATAATATATATATATAGATATATATGTATATATGTATATATATTTATACGTATGTAAATATTTGTATATATGTAAATATATATGTAAGTATATAGATTAGTACATAGTTATATAAGTACTAATATATGTATAGATATATGTATATATATATATGTATGTAAATATATTTATATATGAATATATATATGTATATAGTAGATTATAGGTGTGTATACGAGAGTGTGAGTGTGTGTGTATGTGTGTGTAGAGAGTGTGAGAGAGTGCTGTGTGAGAGAGAGAGAGAGCGAGCGGGAGAGAGAGTGCCTGCTATGTGAAGAGGTGCTTTAAGTTGTCTGTAGTAGCAGGGCGACATCTGATGGCTCACACGCGTGCGCAGGTGTGTAGGCAAGCGAAGAGGCGCGCGTACGCAGGGGAGTGGGCACGGAGGAAGGAACCAGAGCGCACAGCACTACGCGGAGAGGCAGGTGTGGGCGAAGGCAGGCACTGGGAGTGGGTGAAGATGCAGGCGGGTGCGAGAGCTAGCTGACGCGGGCGCACGCAGACGCGCGAGTGGGCACTGGAGCGGGCTTGGGGCAGGATGCGGGCACAGGCTGGGACCGGTTGCGGCGCGCCGGGTGATCGGATAACTAAGAAACTTACCGGTCACCGCATTGTAGCCACAGTGTTCTGCTGAAACGCGTGAACAGTGGCTACAGTGCCGGGTCAAGCCCGGTGACCGGGTGTGCCCGATCCCATGAGTGTGGGGAGCTGACGCGCAAGCTGGCGCGTGCGTGGAAGGTGTGCGCTGGCTGCTGGCTTGCGTGGAGAGGCAGGTTTACGCGAAGAAGTGGGAGGTGAGGGCAGCCTGCAGGTGCGTACGGTGGCCTGCGTACGGGCGCATGGTGGCTGGTTGAGCTTCAAAGCCTGAAGCTCCTATGGCAATGGCTGGGTTGGCCTGGAATGATGAAACAAGGAAGAGAACCACAACGCCCACCGGCTCTTTGATGAGCTGGGCGGTGGTGGACTCATGGTGGTGGTTGTGCACCACAGTGAGGTACTCTTGCCTGTAGAGTGGCTCCTCAGAGGAGGAGAGGCTGCATATGGAGGGAGAGGGTAGGAGACGGCCTAGAGGAGAAGAGCTGCTGTGTTTTGGTGTGGACCAGGCTCCTTTTGCATAGAAGCAAGCTGAGCCTATTTAAAGAGGAAGAAGGCATGCACAGCCATGCCCTGGCTGTGCGTGGCTGTGCATGGCCGGCAGGGAGTGCTTGCTGCAGGGCAAGCTGCTGTGCAGAGCATGGAGTGAGGAAGAAGAGGCCATGTCTTGCTGCCGCAGGAAGAATTCAAAGTCAAAAATAAAAAATAAAGATGGTGAATTTTGCAAAGCAGCACTTGAGGAAAAATTTAAATTTCAAGGCCATTTATTTCACTCTCCTCCCCTCTCAATTAAATGCATGCATGCGTGTAGTTTTACAAATGAGACTATGGATACTAACATGCACTAGTAATGCTAGGAAATAGCCAAGACGACACAATTGCAAGTGTATTTTTGCGGTGCAATCAATAACATGCATCATCTTTCATTTAGGTTAGGTTGTATAAAGTTTAGGTTAATTTTTACTTTTTGTGGTCAGGTGACAGAGCAACTTTTAATCAGGGCCTCAGACTAAAAATCCAACCGTACGGATCGGATCAGGGTGACGATCAGAGTTCAACGACTCCAAGATCACCCTTATCGGACTTTCGTAGCATCAGATATAACCCAAGGAAAATCAGAGATCAAGGGCTAAGATGGTGTCAATCTACACTTCAGATGACAAATCCGACTGCACAGATGTGTTCGGATCGACAATCGCAACCCAATGGTGTGAAAATCGGTCCAGTTAGACATCTGTGGCACCATCTACAACACATAGAAGATGGACGACCATGATGGTGCCACATGGCATCATGACAGCAACCCAACACTGGTTGCAGCATCTCTTCTTCGCCCGCTCCATGAATCCCAACCGTTGGATGCCCATCCAACGGCTGAGAACACACCACGCAGCGCACCAAGAGATGCTCTCATCTTTCAAAGGCGAAGGCTCAGATGATCTCGACTGTTGGATTGAAATCCAATGATCGAGAGAGCATATGGAAGAATTTGAGAACGTGCCTCAAACCACTACGTAGCACAGCGGTTGGGGCACTGTTCACGCAAGAGGTGCACGTTAGAATTGTGGCATTGTGCTCTCCTTGTCATGTGCGGGCGAGAAATCTAGTCGTTCGATCGAGAGCCAATGTCACAGATCAACCAATCAGCCAGATGCATAATATGGTGCTCGATCTCACACGAGATCGGACATGCAGAGGTGCGATTTGTGAAGGCGTGCGAGCGTAATTTTAAGCCGTCCGATCTCACGATCGGACGGCTGAGAATGCATGTACGTGCATAGGCATTGAGGTGCGAGGAGAGGAGGAGGTGTGGCGTGCGCGACACCTACGCCCATGATCTAGACTTTAGTGATGGTTTTATTCGCCAGTAATGACCCCTAATTTAATGTTTTAAACTGTTATGACCTATTTACCCCCTCCAATCTGCACCTATATATTGCCCTACGAACCCCACACTTTCTTCACTTCCGCTCTTCTATCACCCTTGTAAAGCTCTAAGAGCTTGTCCCAAACCTGGGATGCTCCATTAGAGTTAAAATTATAAAATTTTCACCTTCTCATCCCCTTCATGGAGCATTCTGTGGTGGTCCTCTCACCGCCATTTGGGAAGCAGATCCTGCTGCGACGTTGTCCTGCCCCATTCTCCATCATCAGTCTTCGTTCTCCTTTGTCCCGCAACTCACCACCTTCGTCTGGGTGCTCCGTTGTTGCAGATCGTCCTCCAAGCAGTTGTCGAGGAGGATAACTTCTCTCTACCTTCTCTTTTACTGCTTTCTAGTGTAGATTTCCCACTTTCTAGTGTAGATTTCCTGCTCTTTAGTGTAATGAGTAGCTATAATTGTAATGAACATTAGCTTATGGTTATGAGATCCATGTTTATTTTATCTTTGTTTTCTCTTTCTTCTATTACTTATTCTTTAACTAGATAGCTAGTTTAGATTCAATTTGACCAGCTAATCTGCTTTGTGACAAATAAAATAAACGCGATTTTTAATCAAACGTCTGCCTCCCTGTGTTCGATCCAAAATTCTTTTTCGAGTTTCGATTAAAATTATCTATTGGCGATTTTTCTCGCAAATCGCACTACAATGACTGATTTTCAAAACTCAATCCCTTTTGCATACGTTTTCTGCTACAACATTTTAGTGTCATTGCTAGGGATTTCTGATCCAACATTTTGGCACCGTTGCCAGGGATTTTCGATTCAACATTTTGGCGTCGTTGCCTGGGAGGCGACGCTCTTTGATTTTACACATTTTCCCACCTTACTTATCTTTTACCTCACTTCTCTCCTTTCTTATTATGATTGCAGGTACTCTCTCGAGACAAGCAAAAGCGATAGGTTGGAGTATAGTACTGTTGAAGGGTCTGTAAATTTACCACCACCTCCCACCCACTAGTTTTCATTCTACCACGTAATAACACAAACAAAAGTCAACCTAGGCATTCTTATAAACTCTAAGGTTAGCTTTTGATTGTTTGCTTGTCACCTCCACCTGCCTCAACCTCTAAATATAAAAGAAAAATTTTTTGAAAAATCTCACAGAGTTACACAACATCATCTAATTTTCAAACTCAATCGGTAAACCGATCTTTGGAACCGATACACACACCCAAACACATAATCGAGTAGAAATCAGATTAGGTAACCATTTGTGTGCCTAACTAATTGGTGCATCAGGCCAATTGTTTGAGTTGTTTGGGCCGCACCACTTCAATTAAAATCAACTCACCAAGTAGCTACCACATAGGTTCAACTTTTAGGGATTTACCGAGCACTCCACATTCTTTTATGATTTAAAGGAAAACATCTGCACCTGTGCTTTCAAAACATGGTGTGCCAACTGCACTTGATTGAATACATCTAAAGTTGAATCCTAAAAGCTACTAAGCAAGATTTAAACCCTAAAATTCACCACATCCAAAAAAATAATCTTGCTTGAAAGCCATTGGTTGTGCACACACACACAAATCAATCAATCATTAAGGGCACAACCCAGATAAAGGGCCCATCACATTCCAAAGCACATTCAAACCTAACCCTAATTAAAATAGAGTAGACATTGGCCTTAAGGATTGAACTCACTCTTCGGAGCCCATATCGAGATTATTTTCGATTAGTCTATTTCTACTATTCAATCTGATGTTTAGCTAGGGGAGTAGAATCAAACAATCGTTGCTGGGGGGTACACTAGGAACCTGAGGCACAAGCTAAATGAAGAGCCTTCTCCCCAGTCCCACCCTTTAACTGGTTGGATTGACTGGAAAGAAGTAGATCAAATCATTTCTTTATCTCGGGATGGGTTTTGGGAGTATGTAGGTCTTTAGGCTAGCCCACTTAAGGA
Organism: Thalassia testudinum; assembly: GCA_037157565.1. NCBI lineage: Eukaryota > Viridiplantae > Streptophyta > Magnoliopsida > Alismatales > Hydrocharitaceae > Thalassia > Thalassia testudinum. Next base: position 116,561,239 of record JAZHRO010000014.1, read on the forward strand.
CATGTTTGTTTGTTTGTATTGTAAGGCACCTTTCTTCCTCCCATTTTGTCATGGATCCTTCCACATCCTATTTGCACTTCCACTCCTACCACTACTTATTCCAAAAATGATTATTATTCCAACCAGAATTATTGTTATCCATCTTCTAGTTGGGATAATCCTGATTGGGGATACAATTCCAGACCTCCGTGTTCAGGGTCTAACCCTAGACACCATGATTTTGATTCTTATCCTTCTTCAAGCTACATCGATTATAGATCACCGCCCTCATTTGGACAATGTAATATGATCTATAATTAAGAAGGATATGTTGATCCTTATCCTTCCTCAGATTACACTACTTATAGGTCATCACCTCCTTATGGACAACCTGAAATGACCTATTATTAGGGAGGGTATCAAAAACCTTAATTCGTTAAGTCCCCTACACTGAACCCAAACCCACCCAACCCTAAACCAAACCATTTAGTTCAGGTGAACTAGGTCCAAGAGAAGGTGTTGGCTAACTTGAGGAATACCATACAATCTTTACAAGATCAGCCAACACCTTGCACTAAAGAATTGGAGCCCCTGATTGACAATCTTAACAAGTATCTATTGGATTGGCTTCAGGATGTTAAGGATAAGGGCCTAGGTTAGTTTTTTTACTTAGGAAGTTATCGAAATTGAGGATGAGAATTGTGGTTGCTTTAGTTCAATCTTCAGATGATTCGTAGGATGAACACCCTTCAGGAGAGCCAATGTCAAAACCCGCTTAGGCATCTATTGGGGGGGACACGTGTTATGAGACCGGGATTGACCAGATTGGTCTAGAGGAACCAATTAAGGATGAATTGATTTCTTCACCTGAGATCCCTAAGCCAGGCTACGAGGAAACATATGTCTCCATGGATCAGAAAGTGATTGATGATTTTGAGACATACATTAATGCGAATTTAGATTTCTTTCATTCTGAAGGTGAAGAATCATTATGCGAGGTCTCACGTGAGTTTACAGAACACGATTTCTGTGAGGCGACTAGTTCGGAGGAATTAGATGAATCATATGATGGCCCAATAACTAAGGAAATTGATCTTATTGGGGCTTACATGGCAAATTCAGATCCTTACTTTCTAAAGGATTCAATCCAAAGCCCCGATCCACAATCACACCCCATTGAGCTTATTGAAGATTTTGATTTTGAAATCACTAAACCCAAGTCCATTTTGATTCAGTCACATCTTTTAGACATGGAAAATTTAGACGAGGTGATTAATATACAGGAGGTCCCAAAATTTGAAAGTCTAAATGAGGAGGATAGGAGTTAGGAAATATTGATATGGGAAGTCAATTTCAGAGGAAGCAAATGACCGAGTCTAAGGATTGCAATTTGTCTAAAACTCCCAACCTTCTACCAAGACCCTTATGACATCTTTTTATAGGATGTCCAACCCAAGCGCACATTCATTGATTATCTTTTTGAGCTTGATTTCTCTATAACTCGACATTTTTGTCTTAGGTTGCATCCTCACAAGTCGTAGGGCCGACCCCGCTTGAATACTGATCTTAGGTTCTGGGTAATTTATATCCAAAACCTTAGATATACTCAATCATGGGATATGGGTCTACACCACAATCTGGTCCACGTCTGTGGACATCTTCTCTTGGTAGGTCCAAAGCTAGATTTTCTTATTCTGATGATGACCTGTACCTGTGAATTCTTTATTTCTTCTTCTTTGTATAGTGTGCCTAGCTGAAGGCACTAAATTCAGCACATATACAATTTCTTTTCATCTCAGAGCTGACCTGTTATTCACACAATTCAGGTGCTTTCTACTCTACTCCACTATTTCATGTCTTTTTAATACAATGAGGACATTGCATTAAATAGGCATGGGAGGGTGAATATCACTATCTAAATCATCTTGTTAGCTCCATTGATTCTTGTTATTTTCTCTTTATTAAGAAAAAAAATTGTGGAATTAGTAAAGAGAATTTAGGCTTTAGAAAATTTTCAATCTTAGAGAATAAAACCATATGATTTGAACACTAAGACCCTTCAGGTCTTTGGGCTTAATGAGCCTGGGTGTCCATTAAAATGTGGACTTGTTTCTTGAGTCCTCGCCATTCTAAATTTAGATTTTAATTGGTTAAATAAGTTAGGATGATAAGTACATGACTTATCAGTCAACCCTTTGATTTGCAGGGATTTTAAGTCTAAGCATCTATACTATTTTTACTGACTCACTTTTTGGTGGTTTTTATGGAAATTGGGTAGCTAATGAACCTTCTAGGGTGGTATGGTTGGCAATTTATCATGGGCAACAGCCCATTGGTAGGTTGTCTAGAGCTCAATCACATGACCATTCTTTTCGTATTGCCTTTAGGTAAATCTTAGATCAAGGAAGCCACCTATTTAAAAAAATAAAATAAAAGAAAAATATCCAAAAAGAAAAGAAAAAACAAAGAAAAAGAAATAAGCCACACTTCACCGCACGAGTATAGCTAGCAAGTTATCGTGGATAACAGCCCATTGGTAGGTTGTCCAAAACCCAACTCAAGAAATGCACGTAAAATTCCAAAACACTTAGGAAGAAGTGGAGAAGTAGACTAAGCCGGGGAGATATACACTAGGTTCACTCTTGTGCTGTCCCCATAAAAATAAAAGTAGGGAGAAAGCTATCGGTTGAATAGATACACCTTTAGGCAGAATTTCTTTTCAAGGTCACCTAGGAGCATAGAAACCCGAAGTTCGTTCTAATAGATGATCAATGAGTCTATCACATTTCACATAAAGATGCTTAGAACTTAGGGTTCTCTTCGAGTCTTGGGTGGGTTGAGTGGCCGTAGAAAGCTGCTTCGAAACCCTAAACTCAAAAATCCAAAAAAATTAGAAAAGAAGAAAAGAAGGAAAAGATTCTTCTTTGAATAAGGCAAGGGCTTGAGGCGGTCTGCATTTTGGCAGACACCTGGGTGCTGTTGTCTCTCTGTAGTTCAAGTCATAGTTGAAATCTCTAAGTGTTAAGAAATAACTATTGCCTAAGAAATCCAACCTAATTCTCTTATAAATAGCATGCAATTTTGCTAGGGACTAGCAAAAGATAAGCATGGGGGTGTGATGTAAACACATTTATATCACATAAACATTTTATTTTTGTGTTTTCTTAGACATAGAGTTGCATCATATATTACAAATATTGCATAACATGCATCAACTTGCATTTATGTTAGGTTGTATAAAGTTTAGGTTAATTTTCCCTTTTTGTGGTCAGGTGACAAGGCGACTTTTAATCAGGGCCTTAGATTGAAAATCCAACCTTACGGATTAGATCAGGGCATCGATCAGAGTTTAATGACTACAAGATCACCTTGATTGGACTTTCGTAGCATCAGATATAACTTGAGGAAAATCAAAGATCAAGGGCTAAGATGGTGTCAATCCACACTTCAAAAGACAAATCCGACCGCACGAATTGGTTCGGATCGACGATCGCAGCCCAACGGTGCGAAAATCGGTCCAATCCAACATCCGTGGCACCATCTACAATACATAGAAGATGGACGGCCATGATGGTGCCATGTGGCACTATCATAGCCACCCAACACCGGCAGCCATAGCATCTCTTCTTGGCTCACTCAATGAATCCCAACTGTTGGATGCCCATCCAATGGCTAAGAACACACCATGCCGAGCACCAAGCAAAGCTCTCATCTTTCGAAGGTGAAGGCTCAGATGATCTTGACCATTGGATTGAAATCCAACAGTCAAAAGAGCATATGGAGGAATTCAAGAACGCTCCTCAAACTGCTGCGTAGCACAACAGTTGGGGCACTGTTCACGCAAGAGGCGCGCGTTCGAATTGTGGTGCTACGCTCTCCTCATCGCGTGCAGGCTTGAAATCCAACCATTCGATTGAGCGCCAATGGCACAGATCAATCGATCAGCCAGATGCGCAAGATGATGTCCGATCTCATGCGAGATTAGACGCGTGGAGGCACGATTTGTGAAGGCGTACGAGTGTGATTTTAAGTCGTCCGATCTCATGATTGGACAGCTGAGAATGCACATACGTGCATAGGCGTTGAGGCGTGGGGAGAGGAGGAGGTGCGGCGTGCGCGGCACCAACACCCACGATCTGCACTTTAGTGACAGTTTTATCCATCACTAAAGACCCCTGATTTAATGTTTTAAAGTGTTATGACCTATTTGCCCCCTCCAATCTACACCTATATATAGCCCTATGACCCCCACACTTTCTTCATCCCTTCCTCTCTTTTCTCACCCCCTCCAAAGCTCTAAGAGCTTATCCCAAACCTGGGATGCTCCATTAGAGTTAAAATTATAATTTTTCCACCTTTTCATCCCCTTCGTGGAGCATTCTACGGTGGTCCTCTCAGTGCCATTCAGGAAGCAGATCCCATTGCGACATCGTCCTACCCTATTTTTCGTTGTCAGTTTTCATTCTCCTTCATCCTACATCTCACTACCTTCGTCCGGGCGCTCTGTCGTTGCGGCTCATCCTCCAAGCAGTCGTCGAGGAGGATAACTTCTCTCTACCTTCTCTTTTACTGCTTTCTAGTGTAGATTTCCTACTTTTTAGTGTAGTAAGTAGTTGTAATTGTAATGAACATTAGCTTGTGGTTATGAGATCCATGTTTATTCTATCTTTGTTTTCTCTTTATTTGTAATATTCTCTCTCTTCCTTGTATTATTTATTCTTTAAGTAGATAGCTAGTTTACATTCAATTCGACCAGCTAATCTGCTTCATGACAAATAAAACAAACACGGCTTTTAATCAAACCTCTGCCTCCCTGTGTTCAACCTAGAATTCTTTTCGATTTTCGATTAAATTTATCTATTGATGGTTTTTCTCGCAAATCGCACTACAACGAAGGGTTTTGAAAGCTCAATCCCATTTGCATACGTTTTTCGCTACAACAATGCCTTATGACTAAAAGTCTACATCATGTTGTGTTGGAGTTAAAAAGAAAAGAGAAAAGACAAAGGAAAAAAAAGAAACGTTTATATTTAGAAAAAGAAGAGAGAAAAGAAAAAGAAAAGAGTTCAAGTTTACAGTTTTATCTTCGTATCTTTTTGCATTATGTGTCGATATTTTTGAGGCAATAAAAATGCCCTTTGCAATCCACCAAATATGACCCATACCTATTTTTCAGAATTTCTAATCGCCTGAATATTGGTTGAGGACCTCTAACTTAGTAGTAGGGTTATTAGGACTTTAATTGAAGTGTGAATACAATGTGAGGCCACCAAATATTGAGTACATTTGCAGAATATGGTGAGATATGTGATCTCAGAAAAGAAAGAAGAAAAAGAAAAGTGAAAGTGAGTGAGCGCAAAGGAACGCACAAAGAGCATAGTGTTTAGCCTTTCTCTGGGTTGACTTGTTTGATAGTCTAGAGATCTAGAGTCTATAGTACTAGACTACATGTAGCACCAAATGAGTGTGAGCCACCAAATATAAATCCATTCAACTCAGTGTCTCTCAATGATCGACGTGTTTTGCCAATTAGAATTGGGGGTTCTTAGGACCCGTCATTGTAGCTCGCAAAACACGTCTATCAGATAAAATTTATAACCAAAACTCAAAAAGTGAGTCTCAGGTCGAACACGAGGAGGTGAACGTTTGGTTTTGAAAATTCGCATTTCTCATTTATTTGTTTTTGGTCATATTTATCTTTTCTAATTTTTTTGGTAATTTTAGAAAGCAAGAGATCAGGCCGATGACTTCTAGCTAATCTACTTGCAACAATATAAGAAAGAGAGAGAGAAAGAGAGAAAACATCATCTATTTATAGACAAATGTTTGTTACACTACAAAAGCAGGAAATCTACACTACGAAAGTGTAAAAAGATAGAATGAGGTAAGAGAAATCCCCCTCAACGGTCACTCAAGGATGACTCGCTCTGATGTAGCCCGAAGGAAGGTGGTGAGAAATAGGATGAACGGGGATGGAGTTGGAGGATGGAGGATGGGGCAGGATGGCGTCGTGATGAGGATCTTCTTTCTGAAGAGAGGTGAGAAGATGGCCATAGGATGCTCGACGAAGGGGGATGAGAGGTTGGAAAATGTTTGGCTCTACTCTAGTGGAGCATCTCGGGCTTGGGACAAGCTCTCCCTATAGCCTTTGAGGTGGTGAGGTGAAGAAAGGAAGATATGGTTTGGAATGGTGGTGGGTAGGTCCTTTTATAGCGGAGGAGGAAGAACAAATTCGAATCTGGGTCATTATTGGCATCCGTAAACGTCGCTACAGATTCGTCGTTTCCGTCGCTGAAGATCCATGCCTTCAATTCCTTTGCTAGCGTGTACGGGCCATTAGTGACAGATGTAAGCGTCACTAAAGGTCCGCGTCGCTGAAGATCCGCACTCCCCTACTGGCATGCCCCGCTAGTGTCGTACTCGCGCTCTTATCACGCGCCATGTCGCGCTGTTGTGAACGTTGGCGATTGCACTGCACTGCTAATGTGTGTGGGCACGTGGGCTGGTGCAGACGCATGTGCTGGCTGGTGCGGTGGGGCCCTTCATTGAGGATTTGGGTGGGGCTACGGGGATTCGAACCCACACCCTCCCCTCTATGATAAGCGCTTTTACCACCAAACTATGATATTCACTTTGTCAGGAAAAGTGAATCTCTTGCACTGGTTGGGAAGGTGACGTGGATGGCTTCTCCTCCGTTGGATCAAGATCCAACGGCTGAGAATTGATGATACGGATGAAGAGGAACCAGTGCTGGGACTGTTGGCCGATGTTAGGTGGCCTAGATGGCACCACGTGGTGCCATCTGGGTCGTCCATTCTTCTTTCTGTTGTAGAGGGTGACAGTGCTTGGATCAAGTTGATTTCTGCATTATCGGACTGCGATTGTCGCTCCGGATCCATCCGTACGGTTGGATTTTTCATCTAAAACCCATAAGAACATCACATTGCCCACCTAGCCGTTGATCTTCCTTGAACTTCATATGATGCTACGGGAGTCCGATTTAGATGATTTCTGAGGCATTAGCCTTCGACCATCATCTTGATCAGATTCGCACAGGCCGATGATCCATCCGAGGCCCTGAAATAATCCTCTTCTCTTCTGACCACAAAAAGGATGCAATTAACCTAAATTATATACAACTACTCTAAATGCAGAATGATGCATTCTATGCAATATTTATAACATGAAATGCAAATCTAAGCCTAGGAACATGCATGAATAGGCGTTTTAATCTAAATAGATGTGTCTACATCATACTCCCATGCCTATCTTTTGCTAGACCCTAGAAAAATTAACGTACATGCTATGTACAAAATCAAAATTAGGATTAGATCAATTAGGCCTAAGTCATTTCCTAACAATAGAAAATTTCAACTAAGGTCCTAAACAATGAAAACTCAACAATACCCGGGTGTCTGCCAGAATGCAGAGCACCCAAGTCCTCGCCTTATTTGAAAAGGGAAGATACATTGTTTTGTTTTTATTCTTTTCTTTCTTTTTTGGACTTTTAGAGTTTGAGAGTTCCAGGATAACTTTTTATGGCTACCTGACCCGCCCAAGACTCGAAAAGAACTCTAAGTGCTAAGCATCTAGTGAAAAGAGTGAAAGGCTCACTATGTGGCCGTTAAAATAGACTTCGGGTTTCTACGACCCTAGGTGACCTTGCCTAGAGGTTTATCTTTTCGAACAGTAGCTTTCTCCCTACATTTTTTTTTGGGGTCAACACAAGGGCGAACCTAGTGTATATCTCCCTGGTTTATTCTACTTCCCCACTTCTTCCCTAAGTGCTTTAGGAATTATTATGCATTTTTGTGAGCTGGACTTTGGACAATCGGCCAATGGGTGTTTACTCATGGCAACTTGCCAGCCATAATCATGTACTGAAGTGTGGTTTTGTTTATTTTTTTTATTTTCTCCTTTTTCTTTTTTTTTCTATTTTTTTCCTTTTCTATGTAGGTGGCTTCCCTAATATAAGATTTACCTAACGGCAGTACGATGAAAATGGTCTTGTGGCTGGGCTCTGGACAACCAGCCGATGAGCTGTTACCACCGACAACTTGCCAACCATACCACCCTAGATAGTTCATTAGCTACCTAATTTCCCAAGAAACTGTTGAAAAGTGAGTCAATGCAAAAAGTGTGTAGATTCTTAGGCTTAAAGTTCCCACAAATGAGTGAGTGGGTTGATAAGTAGTATACTTATCACCCCAATTTATTGACCAATTTAAAGTAGAGTTACTTGGCAAGGACTTGAGACTAAGTCCACATTTGAGTGGACACTCGAGCTAATTAAGCCCAAAGACCTGAAGAGTCTAAGTGTTTAGGTCCTCTCGTATCATTTCCTAAAGTTAATAACTTCCAAATACCTAAGTTCTCTTCTCCTAATTCTTCTTTTTTTTATCATTTTGAATTTTCAAATTTTCTTTTAAAGAAGCTAAATGAAATTCTACGGAGTTAACAAAATGATTTCAGGATAAAGTTTCCACCCCCTATGACTAAATGATGTAATGTCTTCATTGTAAAACTAAAGACATGAAAAGGGTAAAGTAAAGAGAATATCACCTGAATTTCATGACAACCCGGTCAGCTCCGCAGAGAGAAGAGAGTATACACATGCGCTAAGTTTAATGCCTTCAACTAGGCATAATATACATACAAAGAAGAAGTTGAGAATTCACAACTGCGGGTCAAAATCAAAATCAAAAGGTTGATCTTGAAACCCGGCAGTAGAAGATGTCCACAGACGTGGACCAGATTATGATGTAGACCCATGCCCTAGGGCCGAGTGGTTCTAAGGTTTTGGATGAGAATCACCCAGAACCAAAGATTATTGTGTTTGCGGGGACGGGCCTACGATTTTGTGGTGTGCAACCCAAGAAAAAGTGTTGGACAATGGGTTGATCTGATTCATTAAAATTGGGTGTCCACTTATAGTTCAGCTCAAGAAGACAGTCAATTTTTCCAGGCTTGGGACGCACGTGAAGGATATCATAAGGGTCCTGATAGAAGGTAGGTGGTTGTAGGTCAACAAGAACCCTCAGATCCAAAATCAAAGTTCCCTCAGAGTTAGCTTCCTAGATTTTTAATTCCAACTTCCTATCCTCTAAAATCAATGTTCTCAGGACCTCCAAATCGTTGTACACCACATCTAAAGTACCCAAGTCCAATAATTGTAACTGAATCAGGATTGACTTGGGAATAATGATTTCTAAATCAAAATCAATCCCTTCGGGGTGTGGTTGAGGGATGGGGCTACTAATTGAATCTTCTAGTAAATGAGGATTTGAGTCCTCCAAGTTAGCCCCAACTGAATCAAAATCTTCAATGAATGGGCTATCAAATGGTTCGTCATGCTCCTCGAGCCAGTTTGTATCATAAAATCATCTTCCTTAAGCTCTAGGGAGACTTCACTAAGAGATTCCTCACCCTCAAAATCAAAGAATCCATATCCTCATTTGTATATGTCTCAAAATCATATGTCATTTCATGGCCCGTGGAGACATATTTTTCATCATTCCCTGGCTTTGGGAACTCGGGTGAGAAACTCAATTCAACCTCAAAGGGTTTCTCTAGACCAACCTAGTCATCTCCAATCTCAGAATATGTATCCTGCATAATAGGTGCCTGAGCGAGTTCAGACATTGGCTCTCCTGAAGGGGGTTCACCTTGAGAATCATCCCAAGATTTGACTAGGGCAACCATAAATTTCATCCTCAACCTCGACAATTTTCCAAGAAGAAACTCACTCAGGTCCCTATCCCTAACACTTTGGAGCAAATCCAATAGAGAACTATTAAGTTCATCAATCATTTTGATCATAAGCTCCAATGCTTCAGTGCATGGTGTTGGCTGAGCTTCTAAAGATTGTATAGTGTTCCTCAAATTATCCAACACCCTATCTTGGATCTGGTTCACCTGAACCAACTGGTTCGGTTCAGGTTTGGGTGGGTTCGGGTTAAATCTAGGGGAGTTAAGATATTGAGGTTCTCAGGTCCCTCCCTGATAGTTGGTCATTTTAGGTTGCTCAAAGAATGGTGATGACCTATTTTCAATGGAATACTGGGGAGGGTAGGTGTTATAATCAACATATCCTTCCTGATTGTAGATCAGGTTGGTTTTGTCATCAAAGGATGGAGATCCAAAATCATTGTAGGTTTGGGAAGGATAGCAATCATAGTCTTGTTGTCCAGGGTTAGGCTATGAACACTGAGGTCCAGATTCGTATCCCAAATCAAAGTTATCCCAGCTAGTGGATGGGTAATTACAAGTCTAGTTGGGATAAGATGTGGTAGGAGGATAGGATGGGAAATGCATGTAAGAAGTGGAAGGATACATGGTAGAATAGGAAGGAAAATAGAAGAGAGAAAGGAGCCCTGCAATACAAGCAATCAACCCTGTCCTTAGGTGGGTTAGCCTAAAGACCTACAGACTCCCAAGACCTATCTTGAGATTATAAATGATTTGGTCTACTTTTATCTTGTCAATCCAACCAGTTAGAAGGAGGGACTAGGGAGAGGGTTCATCCTTCGACTTACGCCTCCGGTTCCTAGTGTACCCCCCAGCCATGATCATTTGACACTACTCCCCTAGCTAGACATCAGATGGGCAAGCAGAAGTAGATTAATCAAAAAAAATCTTGGTTTGAGCCCCGAAGAGCGAGTCAATCCTTAAGGCCAACATCTACTCAGTTTTAATTAGGCTTAGGATGATCGTGCTCTTGGAATGTGATGGGCCCTTAATGGGTTGTGCCCTTAATGACTAGTTAAAATGTGTATGCGTGCACAACCAGGGTTCACAAATAAGGTTATTTGATGATGTGTCTTTTAGGGTTTAACCTTGTTTAATAGCTTTCAGGATTTAATCTTTAAGTTCATTCAATCAGGTTTAGTAGAACACTCTATGTTTTGAAAGCACTGGTGACGATGGATTTGTTTAAAAATCAAAAATATAATGTGGAGTGCCTTGTTCAACCCTATAAGTCAACCTTAAGTGGCAAGCTACTGATGGGTCACTTTTAATTTGAGTGGTGCGGCCCAAACAACTCAATCAATCGGCCTGTTGCACCACTTGATTAAGGAACACAAGATGTTTAACCTATTCAAATTGTCTACTCACTTATTTGTGTGTTGAATTAAGTGTACCAGGTCCACAGGTTAGATCCCGGTTAAGCAGTAGAATCAGAGTGGAGTAGTGCACCTTAAGTCGAGAGCTGTGGGTGTTAATGTCTGTCTCTTTCAGAAAATCCCACAAGAGAAGAGTATTTTTTTTTGTTTTCTTATATATGCGGGGGTGAGATGAGTGGAGGTGGCAAAAAAACAACCAGATCTATCCTAGGGTTTATAAAAAGCACCTAAGTTTATTTGGGTTTGAGTTATTAGGTTATGGAATGAAAACTAAGGTGGGGGTAGTGGGGATTGGTGTCGAGCCCGGATAGGTTGTTAATATGATGATTTTATCGTTGAAGTGTGTATAGTGGTTAACCTATTTCAAACCTAACTATCTCTTTACAAAAATTTTAAACCTGGCCTATTTGATTTTATCTTAGTCACATTTAGGCCCAGGGTCGAACTCAGGGAAGTGGGGTTACAAGTTAAGTTTCTACGCCTTTCCTACAACGAGTCTCTTTCGTTCGTTTATTGTGTTTTTGGTGTTTTTCTTATTTAGATTTTTTTGGTAATCTTTGTCCATGAGGCACACCTTCAAAATTGAGTTCTTGGCTTTGAGCCAAAACAGGGTTCCACAATGGGTCTTGCTATTCGCAAGACGGAGTACCTACAAGTCAAGGATTATCTTTTCTCCTTTATATATATATATTTTTTATCTTTTTATGGGCATGCTAGAGAAATAGAAATAAATACAGTATAGATATATACGTATATACTATATATGTATAAAGGGGTGGGGGTGGAGATGGAGTGTAGCACGATGTCGAGTCGATCGTCGTCTAGAAAGACGTAACCGACAGGACTAGGTGCCACGTGGAGTGTGGGATGGATGGTGGAAGATGTATGTAACCACGCTTTTTGTACGAGTGTATCGGGAAATATCAGCAACTGGTGCAGATATTTCCGCGATACCACATATGGTAAATAATGTGAAAATATATATATGTATATATGTAAATATATCTATATGTATATATGGTTATAAATAGGTATATATATGTATATATGTATACATATAAGTATATGTAATTATGTAGCTATATGTATAGATAGATATATGTATAGATGTATATATATATATGTATGTATGTATATAATACTATATAGATGTCTATATATATATGCGTACATATATATATAATAATATATGTATATATAGGTATATGTAGCAAGATATGTCTGTATATGTATATATGTATAGTTATATAGATATATATATATGTATATATGTATATATATATATATAGGTATGTAAATATATATATAAGTATATGTATAGATAGATATATGTATAGATCTATATATATATATATACGTATGAGTATGTGTATATAACTATATAGATGTAAATATATATGTATGTATATGTATATAGTAATATATGTATATATAGATATATGTAGCTAGATATATATGTATATATAGATGTATATATAAGTAGGTGTGTATATATGTATATATATATATATGTATCTATACTTAGTTTTATAGGTAATAATATATATATAGATATATGTATATTTATATATATATATATGTATATAAATATATGTATATATATGTGTATATATATACAAGTAGATAGATATATATATATGTATATGTATGTATATAGACTAATACAAAGTTATATAAGTACTAATATATGTATAGATATATGTATAAATATATATATATATAAGAATATAGATATATGTATATATATGTGTATGTATATATATAAGTATATAGATATATATATATGTATGTATACTAATACATAAGTATATAAGTACTACTATATGTATAAATATAAGTATATATATATGTATATAAATATATGTATATATATATATCAATATACATATGTATACGTATAGATATATGTATATAATAGTGTATAGGTGTGTGTGGGTGTGTGGAAGTGTTAGTGTAGGTGTGTGTGAGCATCTGTAAAGAGAGAGTGAGAGAGTGTTGTGAGAGAGAGGGAGAGAAAGAGAGCGCTGCTGGAGGTGAGGGCTGGAGCGGTTAAGGCGTCTGAGCTGCAGGGCCATCGTCTGATGGTTCAAGTTCTCGCGTAGGCGGGCATGCACACAAACAAGCGCACATTGGAGGGAGTGGCCACACACAAAGGAGCCCATAGTGCACCGTGCTGCGTAGAGAGTAGGCACTGGCACTCGCAGGTGCACACGGTGAAGGAAGCCGGTGAAGGCAGGCACTGGGAGAGGGCTGGCACACGCAGACGTACGCGGGCGGGTGCGGGCGACGCGGGCAGAGATGTGCAGGTGGGTGCGCGCACGGGCGAACGGCGGTAGCGGCGCGTCGGGTGACCAGTAAAGTGAGAAGCTCACCGGTCACCCCACTTTAGCCACAGTGTCGCTCAGACTCGCGTGAATAGTGGCTATAGTGGAAGGCCGCGCTGTGCGATCGGGTATAGGCAATTGTGTGAGTGCGGACGGCTCGGCACGCACGGTGGAGTGCTTCGGCTGGTGGCTTGTGGGTGGAACGTCACGACAGAGCGCGTGGAGGGGGGTTGGGTCACGGGTGAAGGGGCGTGACAGGGCGCGTGGAGGTTTGTGGGTGCTGCTGGGGTGCTTGGCTGGCCGCTGCAGAGGCACGCAAAGGCCGATTTCGGGCGGAAGAGAGCACGACAGGGTGGAGAAAGCGGGAGGCAAGGAGGCCTGTAGGCACGAGTGAAGGGCGAGGGTGCCTACAGCCATACGCGGAAGGGGCTGGGGCTGCTGCTGCTGCGTTGCCGCTGCTGCTGCCACCGAGCTTCGAGCTTCAGACCTTGAAGCTTGCGACCATGGTTAAAGGTGCTGGAAACTTTAAAAAAATGAGAAAAGAGCCACCACGTCCATCGGCTCTTTGAAGAGCTGGGCAGTGGTGGTCTCACTGTGGTTGGTGTGCACCACAGTGAGGGCTTCTATCCACCCGGTGTCTCCGAGGAGGGCCGACGTGTGGAGGGGAATGGAGGAGAGGACGGTGGCCTGGTAAAGAAGAAGCTGCAGGTGGGATTTTCTCTGTTGGACCAGGATACAGATGAAGGAGAAGCCGTGGCTTTAAATAGAAGATGAAGGCCACGCCTTGGCTGTGCATGGCTTGCACATGGAGTGTCGGGGAGTGGGCTGCTGCTGCTGGCAGGGAGAGGGCTGTTGCAGGGAAGCATGGCACGAGGAGAAGAAGAAGGTGCACGCAGCCGTGGGAAGAAAAAGTCAAAAATCAAGAAAAGAAAAAATGAAGATGGAAATTTGTGAGGTAGCACTTGAGGAAAAAAGTAATCGCAAGGCCATTTTATTTATTCTCCTCTCCTCTCAATTAAATGCATGCATGCATGTATTTTTACAAATGTGATTATGGAACCCTAATATGCATAGGTAATGCTAGGAAATAGCACAAGAAGGCACTATTGCAGGTGTATTTTTGCGGTGCATTCATACCCCCATGCCTATCTTTTGCTTGTCCCTAGAAAAACATTTTTTGTAGTATTTAGAAATTATCTTTTAAGCTGAAGGTTTTCTTCTGAGGTGACATAAGTGTGTTTATTATTGGATATTGTGAGAACTAATTGTAGAGAAGACCACCGGTACTTTAAGTCTCACATGACAAAGATCATCCCTCGACTAACCAGGACTCTTGATATTTAAACCTTAAGTACGATTTCCAGGACCCAGGAGGTTTTTGCCGTACTCGAGAGCTCAAGAGATTATGGCTTGTGCATAGTGAAGGATCAAGACTGACCAAATGAACATTAAGACTCAAGCCCAGGGTTTCACGAATTTTTAAGTAAAGGTTGGTCCTAGTTTCAGCTTGTGTCTTCGGATTGAACCTTAAGAAGATGATGGAAACTCAACTCCCATTTTCTGATATTTGTGGCTCAAAGAGAACAGGATAGAGCCCTTTTTAGGGTAGCAACTTTGCGAGATATACTGACTTATTTGCATCTTTTTTTTTTTTTGAAACACGTGTCAGTATATCTCTTACAACTTTATTTGGAGGAGCACACTTTTCTTTTTGGTGGGAGAGTTTCTTTTTGGTAGAAAGAGTTTCTCCTAAACACAAGACTAAAACCTGGGATAAAAAGTCTACCTGCATGCACAGGTAAGGACTCCACCTTCCCTAATGAACACTAGGGTTGGATCTTATGTTCACCTGGTCTTTCTTGATATGTGTAGTGTGAACCAAGTTTACTTAAGCTCTTGAGTAAAAGAAAACCAGCGGATCCTGTACTGGTGTCTCAGGTACAAGAATACATCCTTAGTTAGGAGAGATTCTGATCTATTTTGTCAATGCTCAAGTGAATTAATCTCGAGCCTAAGCGAATCAAGCTTCTGTGTCCTGGAAAGTCTTCAAAACAGAGGTTGAATATCCATAAACACTTATTATTTTCTTGTTTTAGTTTTCAGATCATTACTAAACACCATTTCCTTTTATTATTATATATATTATATATATTATATTTTTTTTCTTTTCCTTTTTCTTGCATATCTATAAATAGGTGGGAAATGCATGATACCATAAAATACCCAGATCCTATGGATGCCTATCCACCCCCCCATGCCAAACAATGCTATGTCCTCATATGCAAGCAGGGAAAGGTAGAGAAAGGATGAAAGATCGGGTAACGAGAGCTGAGGTGCAGGGTATACAGCAGGGCGGTAGGGTGGGTGGATGGTGGGTGGTGAAAGATCTGGCATTATCTCGGACGAGAGTGTCCCAGGCGGATTGGAGAACAAGTCGGGAAGAAGTTGGCCCTCAGTTGGCCAAGAAGAGGGGCTTCTTGGATAGATGGATCCAAAAAGGAATAGCCCCAGTGAGTAAGATGTGGGTTCAAGGTCCCAGTGTGGAATTGCAAATCCGCCTGATTTGGCAGGAAAGAAAGGGCAATCCGGTCCTCAAGAGTGTGGACCGACGGTGAGTAGCCCGGATATGACTCAGACCATGAGGTATGGGAAGCGGAGAAAACCTCATCAGAAGTCTGACTAGGAAAGGTACGGGACAAGGGAGGGATGGGGGAACGTCACAGTATGTGTTGATCAGGCAGTCATCAGGTAATCCGCAGTAGTCTGGATAGGTCCCAATTAGTCCGATGCACACACTGACGGTCATGTCCACATCAGACGTGTCATCCTCGGTGCAATTGCATTCAAAGTTCTTGGCTGCCTTGAAGATGTTAAGCTTGAGTTTTTTAGATCCAATGGCAATCTCAATACAGCTCGACTCGTAGTCGATAAGGGCACGGGCTGTGGCCAAGAAAGGTCGACCAACGATGATCGGACAATCAGAAAGTGAGTTAGGAACTTCCATATCTAAAACAAGAAAGTCAACAGGAAAATAGAGACTGTTGACCCTAACCACCACGTCTTCCACCACACCGTTCGGGATTTTGATAGAACAATCTGCCAACTGTAACGTGACAGGGGTGGGTTTCAGATTTCCCAAGGAAAATTTTTTGAGCATGATGGTCGGTATAAGATTTATGGAAGATCCTAGATCAAGCAGGGAACGGTTAAAACTACAGCCTTTGATGCTATAGGAAATAAGTGGTGTGCCAGGATCTTTTTGCTTCGGTGGTAGGTTTGACAGTATAGCACAACTCGCATGAGGCGAGACAACCACCGGATTTTTAGTTTTCTTTGACTGTCGCGTGGGTGTTGTGTAGTCTTTGAAAAATCAGGTGACAGTAGGTATGTGATCGATAGCCTCGAGCAGGAGTACCTTGATTTCTACATCCCTGAACAAATTACACAAGTTATCAAAAGCATGCGTGTCTTTCTTCTTGCCTTTTGGCTCCCACAGTAGAGCCTCAGGGAATGGGACTGATTCTGGCAACAATTTGGGTGTATCGTCCTCTCGTGAATGCGGTGCGCATCCCAAATGAGAGGGCGATGAAGAAGAAGACGGGCTCAGATCAGGTCGAGGCGGATCGACGGTTTGCTTGCCGCTCCTCGTAGTGATAGCATTGGACGATGCGGGTCCAGTGGGATCATACGGCGGAGGAGGGTTTGCAATAGGGACATAAGAGTGCAGTGCTACAGCGGGATTAGCCTGAAATCCTGGTGGAATGCTTGGAGCTTGCAGAATTTGATGAACCTGCACCTGAGAAGGTCGTACCTGTGGTTGAGGACCACAGGGTATGAAATTTGATGGGTTGGGAACAGGTTGGGCGGGAAGAGTGCCCTAAGATCGAGTCACCATGCGTAGTTAGCTGATCTCAGCATTCTACTGCACCAATTGTTGCTGAAGAGAGGTCATGTTCTCTTCATCGTGCTTTGACATTTCCGTCATCATTCGCATCAATTTGTCAAGAGGACTTGATGCGTGTTCTGTTTGCGGTACGCAAGGGCCTGATGGCAGATTTGCCATAGGATTAGATTGGGCCCTTGGGATGACGGGTGCGGATGGTCGCATTGGTCCACTAACAAGGTTTTACCATTGCGGATTGTTGGACCATGCAAAGTTCGGATGATTGCGCCACCCTGGGATATACGTGGCAGATAATAGGTTATTCCCCAGGGCGCAAGTGTCTACTATGCCAGAAGACGCGTCCACATGTAAGTATGCTTCCGAGCACATGGAGGCTTGGTCCTCCGTGTCGAAATACTGGCTCGCAGAAGCCAATTCCACATGACTTACCGTGTCGCTGGGCGTGACACTCAGTACGGAAGGTCTTACGGGGTTTCTCGGGATAAGCCTGGTGTTAGAAGAATTTGGATTGTGACGAAGTGGTGAAGTGGGGGTGTTTGCCAGAGATCAGGTGGGGTTGGCCAGAAGCTCGTCCAGCTTCTTGTGCACGATGGAGGCTTCATCCAGTTTTTGTGCAATAAGGCTTAGATCAGTGGATGAATGGGAGGTTCCCGTGTCAACTTCGTGGACATTACGGGGCTAGCTGGATTGATTAAAGGCAACAATGGAGGCATTGTTCATTGAGTTTTTGCTCATATTTTCAAACAGTTAGAATGCTCCATTCTCGTCTTTATTCATAAAATTCCCTCTGTAGGAACCATCTGCAATCTGCTTCAAAGTCTCATTTAGCCTGTAGTAGAAAATCTGGGCTATATGCCACTTAGGCAGACCGTGGTGCGGACACTTCCTGAGGAGGTCATTATACCTCTCCCATGCCTCATGAAATTGTTCGGCGTTTTGTTGCATAAAAGAGGTGATAGCACGGCGAAGCGCATTGGTTCACCCGATTAGGAAGAACTTCTTGAGAAATGCTGTTCGCATCTCTTCCCAAGAGTGGATGGTTCTCCCAAGGGTGCGTAACCACTGCGACGCTTTACCCCCAATGAAAACGGGAACATTTTCATGAGGACTATAGGTAACCTGATATTTCTAGGTTTAACAATTTCAGCCAATCGGGTTAAGTTTTCCAAGTGGAGAAAAGGATCTTCACTTGCAAGACCATGGAAGTGAAAATTTATCAGGCCAATTATGTTTGGTTTCAATTCAAAGTCGTCCCCGCCCATGGAGACCCGAATTTGTCCTATGGTCTCTATAGCAGCGGAATTCTGATATGAGCTAAGAGACCTAGTCTCCTCCCGTTCGGGAGGGTTCTGCATTTCCTCCAATGTTTCCCGAATGGCTTCCATTTGCTCATTATACATTTCCATTTGGGCTTGGAGGCGGGTTACGGGATCTAAGGCTCCACCACCTGGTGGGTTCTGAGGGTGGTTTCCTCCCTCGAGATTTGGGGGTGGGTGTGCAGCCATGTTTGTGGAGGAGGAGGATTCGGCCCCTTTTCTAAATTTATCAGGAAATTCAATCAGTTCAAGGTTTTGTGACCTCCTCCCAAACATGCACTACCGTAGGAAGAATTGGGGAGATGAGAAGGGAAAAGAGACGAGAAAAATGTCACCGCAAAGGTACACTTGATGACAAATCAGTACCATCAAATTCCTAACCACTACTGTGTGCCCATAGACCTAAAGATCTAAGTTACCTACTATCACGAACTACGAAATCGAATGCGAGCACCGCGGAACCTCCAGGCCAGATTGAAAGGCCGTTTGCCCCAGTCTTAGACACCCGATAGCATGCAGGAACTCTCACCAGCACGTAGCCGCTACACGTAGGTAGTTAAACCTCCAATCCTTAAGAAGGGTCAAGTTACTACCATTTTTAGTTAGAGGCTTAGGGTCAAGCGCTTTTGGAATGTGAAGGGCGTTGTTTACGGGTAATGCCCAAGTGATTGATTTTCAGAGTGTGTAAAACAAGCATGCAACGGAGAAATCTTCCTGAATTGAAGTTTTTATTGGTGAATGGTTTTTAGAGTTCAGCCTTAAGTAGTATGAATTTTAAGATTTCTCTAAATTACCAATTCAACCAATCTCCGGGTTTTTGAGAGAATACAGATTTTCTTTCTAAGCCTAACAAACCCTTCTTCAATATCAGTTAGTTAATGCATGCTAAAATGCAATGGGCTACCCTAAATGGAGATTTCTATGTGTGGATGCACGAATCAGTTTTAAATTAGTGTGAAAGGGAGCCAAAGCACTTCAATTCAAGTGCTCCCAATCACCAGAAAGATGTCCACACATGGCTTAATCAACAGATAAAGAAACTAAAATTGTTGGTGTTGAAATACTCGGGATCGAATCTGAGGCAAGTTGAAAAGTCGTAGTGGGGTTGCAATCAACTCAATTCCAAGTCTCCCCACCAAAAATGTGATATCGAATTGTAGATAAGTGAGGCAAAAGAGGGGTGCAATCAATCCTTTTGTATTTGCCTCAAAGAATACTTCACACGGCGACAAATTCAAGAATCAAGATTCTTGGATTTTCACTATGTGAAGTAGGGCGGGAAATCCCAGGGCGGTGGGAGTGAAGCCAATCAATCAAACAAGTGAATTTTTGTCCACTTGCCCCAAGAGATCCCAAGAAGTTTTTCTAGTTTTTTTTTTAGTTTTTTAGTTTTTTTTTTTTATTAAGGTGGCAAGTTAACCCTAGTTTGCTAAGAAAAGAAAACCTACTTGTTCGGCAACGTGTGCGAAGCTCCAATGCGGTGTCGGCATCTTCACGCTCTCGTTCCCGCCTTGGATCTGCTCAAGTATTTGACTTTGTCTGCCTGCCTTCTCCTTGCACCAGGTTCACCTGCACACCAAAAACAGAGATACCCGTGAAGAGGGAAGAGAAAAATTGAAAGGAATTGAATAGAAACTTACTTGAAGGCGCACTTCCCTGGCAACGGTGCCAGAAAAGTTATGGTATCGAGCCCAGATAGGTTGTTAATATGGTGATTTTATCGTTGAACTGTGTATAGTGGTTAACCTAATTCGGACCTAACCATCTCTTTAACAAAATTTTTAACTTGGCCTATTTGATTTTATCTTGGTCACTTTTAGGCCCAGGGTCGAACTCAGGGAAGTGGGGTTACAAGTTAAGTTTCGATGCCTTTCCTACAATGAGTCTCTTCCGTTCGTTTATTGTGTTTATGGTGTTTTTCTTATTTAGATTTTTTTGGTAATCTTTGTCCTTGAGGCACACCCTCAAAATTGAGTTCTTGTCTTTGAGCCAAAACAGGGTTCCAAAACGGGTCTTGCTATTCGCAAGACGGAGTACATGCAAGTCAAGGATTATCTTTTCTCTTTTATATATATATTTTTATCCTTTTATGGGCATGCTAGAGAAATCGAAATAAATACAGTATAGATATATACGTATATACTATATATGTATAAAGGGGTGGAGGTGGAGGTGGAGATGGAATGTATCACATTGTCGAGTCGGTCATCGTCCAGAAAGATGTAACCGACAGGACTAGGTGCTGCGTGGAGAGTGGGATGGATGGTGGAAGATATATATAACCATGCTTTTTGTACGCGTGTATTGGGGAATATCAGCAACTGGTGCAGATATTTCCGCGATACCACGTATGGTAAATAATGTGAAGAAATTTATATATGTATATATGCAAATATATCTATATGTATATATGGTTATAAATAGGTATATATATGTATATATATATATGTATATTTGTAGCTATATGTATAGATAGATATATGTATAGATGTATATATATATATATATGTATGTATGTCTATAATACGATATAGATGTCTATATATATATATGTATATACATATGTAATAATATAAGTATATATAGGTATATGTAGCTAGATATGTATGTATATGTATATATGTATAGTTATATAGATATGTATGTATATGTATATATGTATAGTTATATAGATGTATATATGTATATATATATTTATATATAGGTATGTAAATATATATACATAAGTATATGTATAGATAGATATATGTATAGATCTATATATATATATATAGGTATGAGTATGTGTATATAACTATATAGATGTAAATATATATGTATGTATATGTATATAGTAATATATGTATATATAGATATATGTAGCTAGATATATATATATATATATGTATATATAGATGTATATATAAGTAGCTGTGTAGATATGTATATATATATATATATATATATATATGTATCTATACTTAGTTATATAGGTAATAATATATATATAGATATATGTATATTTATATATATGTATGTATATAAATAAATGTATATATATCAGTATATATATGTGTATATATATATAAGTAGATATATATATATGTATATGTATGTATATAGACTAATACATAGTTATATAAGTACTAATATATGTATAGATATATGTATAGATATATGTATAAATATATATATATAAGAATATAGATATATGTATATATATGTATATGTATATATATAAGTATAAAGATATATATATATATATGTATGTATACTAATACATAAGTATATAAGTACTACTATATGTATAAATATAAGTATATATATATATATATACGTATATAAATATATGCATATATATATCAATATATATATGTATACGTGTATATATATATGTATATAATAGTGTATAGGTGTGTGTGGGTGTGTGGAAGTGTTAGTGTAGGTGTGTGTGAGCGTCGGTAAAGAGAGAGTGAGAGAGTGTTGTGAGAGAGAGGGAGGGAAAGAGAGCGCTGTTGGAGGTGAGGGCTGGAGCGGTTAAGGTGTCTGAGCTGCAGGGCCGTCGTCTAATGGTTCAAGTTCGTGCAGGGCCACGAACGGCGGTAGTGGCACACCGGGTGACCGGTAAAGTGAGAAGCTCACCGGTACCCCACTGTAGCCATAGTGTCGCGCAGACTCGCGTGAACAGTGGCAACAGTGGAAGACCATGTCGCGCGACCGGGTACAGGCGGTTGTGTGAGTGTGGACGGCTCGGCGCGCGCGGCGGAGTGGCTTCAGCTGGTGGCTTGTGGGTGGAACCTTGCGACAGAGCGTGTAGAGGGGGGTTGGGTCGTGAGTGAAGGGGTGCGACAGGGCACGCGGAGGTCTGTGGGTGCTGCTGGGGTGCTTGGCCAGCCGCTGTAGAGGCACACACAAGCCGGTTGCGGGCGGAAGAGAGCACGACAGGGCGGAGAAAGCCAGAGGCTAAGAGGCCTGCAGGCGCGCGTGAAGGGTGAGGGCACCTGCAGGCATGTGTGGAAGGGGTTGGGGCTGCTGCTGCTGCTGCCACCCAGCTTCGAGCTTCAGACCTTGAAGCTTGTGGCCATGGTTAAAGGTGCTGGAAACTTAAAAAAAAAGAGAAAAGAGCCACCACGTCCATCGGCTCTTTGAACAGCTGGGCGGTGGTGGTCTCACTGTGGTTGGTGTGCACCACAGTGAAGGCTTCTGTCCGCTGGGTGTCTCCAAGGAGGGCCGGCGTGTGGAGGGGAATGGAGGAGAGGACGGTGGCCTAGAAAAGAAGCTGTAGGTGGGTTTTTCTCTGTTGGACCAGGATGCAGATGAAGGAGAAGCCGTGGCTTTAAATAGAAGATGAAAGCCATGCACAGCCATGCCCTGGCTGTGCATGGCTTTCATCTTCAGCGCATGGAGTGTCGGGGGAGTGGGCTGCTGCTGCTGGCAGGGAGAGGGCTGCTGCAAGGAAGCATGGCACGAGGAGAAGAAGAAGGTGCATGCAGCCGTGGGAAGAAAAAGTCAAAAAATCAAAAATCAAAATGAAATAAAAAATGAAGATGGAAATTTGTGAGGCAGCACTTAAGGAAAAAAATAATCGTGAGGCCATTTTATTTATTCTGCTCTCCTCTCAATTAAATGCATGCATGCATGTATTTTTACAAATGTGATTATGGAACCCTAATATGCATAGGTAATGCTAGGAAATAGCGCAAGAAGGCACTATTGCAGGCATATTTTTGCGGTGCAATTAGGGATAAATTTACAAAACCTTCATCCGCACTTTTCTCCAATCTGACTGCTCTGGCCCACCTTGAATGAGTACCTGCAAACACAATAAGATCAGAGAAAAAGTGAGATAAAAGTTAGTTAAGGCGGAAAAATCACAGAAAAAAAAACAAAGAGCGTTGCCTCCCAGCAATGGTGCCAAAATGATGGACATGTTTCTTGAATTAGAATTGGGGGATCTTTGGACCCATCATTGTAGCTCACAAAATGCATCTATCAAAAAAAATTTATAACCGAAACTCAAAAGGTGAGTCCCGAGTCGAACATGGGGAGGCGAACGTTTGTTTTGAAAATTTGCATTTCGCTTTTATTTGTTTTTTGTCATTTTTATCTTTTCTAATTTTTTTGGTATTTTTAGTAAGCAAGAGATCAGGTCGATGACTTCTAGCTAATCTACTTGCAACAATATAAGAGAGAGAGAGAAAGAGAGAGAAATAATCATCTATTTATAAACGAATGTTTGTTACACTACAAAAGTGTAAAAAGATAGAATGAGGAGAGAGAAATCCCCCTTGATGGTTGATTGGAGGATGATTTGCTCTGACATCGCCTGGAGGAAGGTGGTGAGAAGCGGGACGAATGGGGACGGAGTTGGAGGACGGAGGGCGGGGCAGGATGACGTCGCGGCAAGGATCTTCCTAAAGGGAGATGAGAAGACGGCCACAGGATGCTCCACGAAGGGGGATGTGAGGCGGGAAAATGTTTGGTTCTACTCTAGAGGAGCATCCCAGGCTTGGGACAAGCTCTCTCTAAAGCCTTAGAGGTGGTGAGGTGAAGAAAGGAAGAGATGGTTTTGAATGGAGGTGGGTAGGTCCTTTTATAGTGGTGGAGGAAGAACAAATTCGCATCTAGGTCATTACTGACATCTGTAAACGTCGCTACAAATCCACCCTTTCTGGAGCTAAAGATCTGTGCCTTTAATTCCTTTGCTGGCACGCATGGGCCATTAGTGACAGCTTCAAGCATCAGTAAATGCCCATGTCGCTGAAGATCCGTGATCCCCCATTGGCAGGTCCCGTTGGTGCTGTGCTCGCGCGCCTATCACACGCCGTGTCACGTGGGTGCATGCGTTGGTGCTTGCGATTGCATTGCGTTGTTGCTGTGCACGGGTGCGTGGGTTGGTGCGCGCGCATGCGCTAGCTGATGCGCTGGTGCCCTTCATTAAGGAATTGGGGGGGTTGTGGGGATTCGAACCCACACTCTCCCCTCTGTGATAAGCACTTTTTCCACCATGCTATGCTCTTCACTTTGTCAAGAAAATTGAATATCTTGCATCAATTGGGAAGGTGGCGTGGAAGGCTTCTCAGCCGTTGGATCAAGATCCAATGGCTAGGAATTGATGATGTGGATGAAGAGGAGTCGGTGCTAGGACTGCTGGCTGGTGTTTGGAGGCATGGATGGTGCCACGTGGCACCATCTGGACCATCCATTCTTCTTTCGGTTGTAGAGGGTGCCATGGTGCTTGGATCGAGTTGATTTCAGCATTACCGGACTGCGATCGTCACTCCGAATCCATCTGTATGGTTGGATTTTTCATTTGAAACCCATAAGAACGTCTCATTGCCCCCTGGCCATTGATCTTCCTTAGACTTCATATGATGCTACGGGACTCCGATCTAGATGATTTCGGAGGTGTTAGCCTCTGATCGTTGTCCTGATCAGATCCATACGATCCGGTCGTCCATCCGAGGCCTTGAAATAAATCCTCTTCTCTCCTGACCACAAAAAGGATGCAATTAACCTAAATTATGTAGAACTACTCTAAATGCAGAATGATGCATGCTATGCAATATTTATAGCATGAAATGCAAATCAAATCCTAGGAACATCCATGAATAGGCATTTTAACCTAAATAGATGTGTCTACATCACCTACCTAAGCCAAAAGCCAGGGTCAAATTATAGATCACTTTTTTGCTTTATCCCCGAGGGAAGTAGTTGCCTATCCCGATAAAATTTCATCAAGGGTTAAGTACGAACTTCAAATGTAAGTTGCCCTTTTACTTGGATCCGTTACTTAGGCTACTATCACTTCACATTTGTTTGTATCTATAATTTTTTGGAATAAGGAAAGAAGAAATCTTTTGGTTACTTCCATTATTTTTCACTTTTCTGGGAACTAGCAAAAATTAGGCATGGGGGCATTTGATGAGACCACATGTGTGGGCTAATTAATTACACAAATGCCTAGATATTATGATAATGTCTACATATATAAAGCATACTTTGATATGCAAATAGATTAGTGCTTGCATATTTTACTTGCATTTATATAAGATAGTATATATATTCTAGGGGCATGCATGCATTATATGCATCGTTTTATTATTTTCTTGTAAATAACCCTTTTCTTTTTACCACCTACAAGACCCACCAATCACAACAACGGGACTACCTCCTCGTCAGCCTTAATAGATCGCCCACCCAAATCAGTTGAGTCTCGTGCAGCTTCCTCCAAGCCTCAACCGCCTCAAGATCTTCAGCCATCCGTTGGAGAGTTGGCAATGATTTCTTTAAAAGGGAGTCCCATGTGCAAGATGAGCAGGATCTTCTTCCTCGCTCTCCACCATGGCCCACTTGCTTGCACCGTGAACAACAAGCATGCACCTTGGCTTGAGCTCTCCACCGTCGACCCTGCAATCTGCCCTGAACTTGTGGTGCTCTATGACAAAGAGCATCACCACCACCATCATCACCTACACGCATCACCTTCTTCCTTCTTCTTCCTCTTGTTTCCTATGTGACCCACCACCACCACCTGCAACTCAATGCACCCACACCCATCTTCGTCACTGCAGCCATCCCTCACCATCAAACCCACCATCACCACAGCCGGCACGCCCTTGCACGTGCCATCCTTGCACGCAGCAGCCAACTCACATGAGACTTAGCGCACGACCATGCAGCTCATGCTGCAAGCCTCCCCTCCACGCACTGTTCTTCTTCACCAAGAAGAACCCAACGCTAGTCTCACAGCATCCATGTGCAGCCACCTCAGTTGACCACCATCCTTTGCTCCGTCGATGCCGTTAAACTGCCCTCGCCCTAAGGAACTCGTCGACTCCTACGCCAAGTCCTCCATCATTCCTTGAACACCAAGGACAACACCAACCACTGATGGGTTCCTCCTCACAGTCCGACGACCTCTGATAGCCACCGTTGATGCCACCATCGTCATCGAACTCCCCATGCGTCGACCGACCTTCCTGTAGAGCATCTCCGATTATCGTGCTTCTTCCCATGCATGATGAAGAGAGAGAATCATTCCTCTATTTTGACAAGAATTAAAATTTACATTGATATGGCATTGCATGAGTTTTGATTTTAAATAAAAAATTCTAATTTATTAAGTGACATTGTAGCCAGACCCCTTTAGCTTTCATTATTTCTCGGGACATCTAATTGCATATCTCTTTTCTTATTTTGTTAAGCCTCGCATAAGTTACATGTTACATTATAATTGTGGGCAATTATTTAACCATCATTTGCGAATTAATTTGGCCTATTCCTCCCTATGGAAACAACCTAATCCACTGTGGTTAGATTTAATTATTTAACTTTTGATTGAGAGACTTTCCACCACATAAAAACGACATATCATTTTATTGCTATCATTCATAAATAAGTCAAATTTCTCTCTGTCACTATTCTTCTAGGTTGAGTCAGGCAGGCTAAAAGAGAATCTTCAATTTAGTAAATAGCCATACTCTCCTCAATATTAGATTCATCTTCTATATCTTCAATTACTCCGCAATCATCAAAATATTTCATTACCTTAAACACATTTAATTCCATATTCTTGTCTCCAAAGGAAATCTCCATTTTTCCTGACTCACAATCAATATGACCTTTGGCAGTCACTAGGAAAGGTCTACCCACGGTGATTGAGGTGTTACTTAGCTTCTCAAGTACCTCCACATCAAGGACTAAGAAATCAACAAGAAAGTAGAAGTCCTTGACTTTAACAATCACATCTTCTAGAATCTCTTGCGACATGGTGAGAGTTCGGTCATCCAACTAAAGTGTCACTGAAAAATCTACAATATTTCATGATAAAATGTGTATTATGAGAGTTCCTAAGCTGTTTAGATGCATTTGGCATTGTAAATAATGCATACATCCATCATATTGCATTTAGATTAATTTGTACAAATTGTATATAAATTTTCTTATAATAATGGCTAGGGAATAGGGAAATACAACTTTGGGATTTAGATGGAGAATCTAACCATACAGAAGTGACCAACGTGATGATCAGAGTCCAATGCCTCTGAAATCACCCCGATTGAACATTCGTAGCATTCCCTATAAGCTATAGAAGATCGATGGCTAGGGGATAGGATGGTGCAAATATGGATCCCAAACGAAAAATCCAACCTTATAGATGGATTTGAGTTGACAATCGCAACCCAACAATGTGGAAATCACTCCAATTCGACATTCGTAGCGACACCTACGAAGATAAGAAGACGGGTGGTCCACATGGTGCTACGTGGCGCCATCCAAACTACTCAATGTCATCCAAGGGCCACCACACACTCTCAAAGGTACATCCAACATGCGATCTCAACTGTTGGATTGCCATCCAGTGGCTGGGAATTATCTGCACCATGCCTTCACAAAACCTCATGGTGTGCACTTGTGCGATCTCGGCCGCATGATCAACATCATGCAATCAAGATCACGCCATGTGATGCTATGGATGATGAGGAATGTGCTATTTGCGTGATCTCCATACAACCCTCAACCATTGGATCTAAATCCAACAATCTAGGCTCGCTCTCCATCATGACAGCACAACCGAAAGCACGTTGTGCAATCAACCAATAGGCGTGAGTTCAATCCCTTACCCACACCATCCCACAGTGCAATCTAATTTCAATCAAGGTCATTGAATTGTGAATGGAGGGCTGCGATGAGGCCACGATAGCCCAAGCACACTTGCCCACTCTCTATGTGCATGTGGCGCGAATCCATGACCACCAGATCTCGATCTTGTGGCACAGGCAAAGCCACGTGGCGGAACGGATGTAAGGCGCGCACCCCTCCCCTTCCATGAGGTACACTCTTGCGTGATCATGGCCATCCTTCCATGATTTGATCATTGTGGTGCTTCCTTCGCAAGGTCGGCTAGGTAGCATGCAATGCACTGTGCGAACCATAGCTGTCACTAGGGCAATGCACATGCGCTATGCCATGCGCCATGCCTTGAAGTCCCTAAGTGCCAAATCATTCACCCAAAGCACTATAAAAGGTGGTGCACCCCTCCCCTTCATCCTCATCCCTTCCTACATCTTCCTACCCCTCTCTAGAGCTTGAGAAGTACTCTTAAGCTAGTCCTAAACCCGAGATGCTCCACTAGAGTACAAAAATAAATTTTATCTCCCTCTCTCATCCTCGTTCATGGAGCACCTGTGGTCGTCCTCTCACCACCATTCCGGGAAGCGAATCCCACTGCGACACCATCCTGCCTCACCCCTCTTCCTCAAGCTTCATCCTCCTTCCTCCAGCTTCTCACCACTTTCGCCCAGGCGCCATTGGAGAAAGTAGTACCCCAAGCAACAATCGAGGGGGATTCTCTATCACTTTCTCTTTTATCGTTTTCATAGTTAGAATTCATTCTGTACATTATTTTTTACTAAACTTTGAAGCATTTATTTAGAAGTGATTCTCTCTCTCTCTAATTATTTGCAAGTAGATTAACTTAGATAATATTCCACCTATTATCTTGCTTAGATAAAATACTAAAAAAATTACAAAGCCTTCAAATACCAAAAAGAAATAAACCAATGCAAATTTGTATAAATGAAATGTTTGCCCTCATGTGTTCGATCCGAGACTCACCAAGTCTTGGATAAATTTATTTGATAGTGAAATTCTGCAAATACGACGATGAGAGTTTCTCTTTCCCGAAACCCTAACTCATTTTCTCTCATGAATTTTCTTTAGCTGTCACATTTGTGGGCTTCAGGTCACCGAGTTCGAATTTCTCATATAAAACAGTCGAGATTAGGTTAATGGAAGAACCTAAGTCAAGGAGAGCCCTATCGAAAGTGATGTCCCCAATAGTATAAGCAATCAGAGTGGTTCCTGGATCTTTCTTTTGTAAGAAAGGTTATAAAGGATTATAGAACTAGCTTGCTTAGTCAAAACCACCTTCTTATGATTTTTTGATTTCGGTATGCGCTTTGTTGTGGTGAACTCCTTTCAAAACAAAGCACAATTGGGGATGTGTTTAATGGCCTCAACGAGTGGGATATTGATATGGGCCTTTTGAACAAATCATGCCACACTTCAGTATCAGGCTGTGGTTTCTTATTTCTAGCCCTATTTAAGGCCTCAGGAAAAGGGATTTGAATTTTAGGTTCCTCAGAGTCATGAGCCTGATTTTCTTCTAACTCAGGCTCCTCAGTTGGATCAAGTGCACCAAGATTCGTATGGCTTGGATCTCTAATCACAGGGACCTAGGTGGCCTTTCTACTTATCAGGGTTATGGCACTAGCTGAGGTGGGTTGGTACTGATTTCCTTGAGCTGAACTCGACAGTTCAACTCCAACCTGCTGATTGTAATCAATTCCAAGATCAGTTTGATTTAGAGGTGGGTTAAAGCCCAAAGGAATCAGGGGATCTGATGAAGACACATTTAATTAGGATAAACTACCTATTTATTCATGTTCCTAAGCTTAGATATGCATTTCGTAGTATAAATATCGCATAGTATGCATCATTCTGCATTTAGAATAGTTTGTATAAAGTTTAGGTTAATATGTGTCCTTTTGTGGTTAAGAGAGAAGGAGATTTATTTTGTGGCCTCAGATTTATGATCTGACCGTACGAATTTGATTAGGATGATAATGAGAGTCGAATGCCTCCGAAATCATCTTGATCGGAGTCCAACACCACCTTATACAGTTTGAGGAAGATCAATAGCCAACGGACTAGGTGGCACAATTTAGAGCTTCAAATGACAAATCCGACCACATGGATGGATCCGAATTGATGATCGTAGCCCAGCGACATGAAAATCGACCCCATCCAATATCTGTAGAACCACCTACAAGCACCTGAAGATGGACAGTTCAGATGGCACCATCTAGGCCACCCAACACTGGCCAGCAGCAACCACCCATGCCTTTCATCATCTGCACCCTCAAATCCTAGCCGTTGGATCATCATCCAACGGCTAAGAAGCCTCTCCACCAAGCTTTAGAAGCCCCTCCTCGCGACAATCCCATAGGTGTAGCATGGTGGTCCTGAGCGCAGCTCTCGATGGAGGGGCATGGGTTCGAGAACCGCAAGACCCCCCAATTCTCAATTAGACTAGCACACACACCAACAACTCACTAGTGGCACATGCCAATGCACTCATGTGCGAGGAATGGGTGCAACATGCGCATAGTGGCAGGAGTGCCAGTGAGGGTGTACGCAGATCTTTAGTGACATTTAGGGGTAGGTCTTCAATGACGTCTTTAGATGTCACTAATTGTCCATGTACGAATTGCCCTCTCCCCTTCCACTATAAAAGGACCAACACCCCTTCATCCATCTTCATCTCTTTTTTTCTTTCCCTCACCACCTCTAAGGCTCTAAAGAGAGCTTGTCCCAAGCCTGGAATGCTCCTTTTGAGTAGAAAACCAAATATTTTTCCTACCTCTCATCCCCATTTTTGGAGCATCCTGTGGCCATTCTCTCATCACTTTGGGAAGTAGATCCTCGCCACGACACCATCCCATCCTGCCCTCCATCCTTCAATGCCGTTCTCCTTGGTCCTGATCCTCACCACCTTCATCTAAGGCTGTCAATGAGAGCCATCCTCCAAGCGACCGTTGAGGAGGATTCTTCTCACCACTGTCTATCTTTTCACTTTCTAGTGTAGTTTTTCACTTTCTATTTGTAGAAAACATTTATTTAGATAAAAATATTGATATTTTCTCTCTCTCTCTTTTTTACTTTGCAAGTAGATTAGCTAGATAATTATGTTGTCAACCTAATCTCTTGTCTTATAAAAATTCCAAAAAAAAAACAAAAGATAAAAAATAACAAAAACAAATAAAAGTGAAATGCGAATTTCAAAGAAACAAACATTGCCTCCCCATGTTCGACACAAGACTCCCTTTTGAGTTTCAGTAAATTTTATTTGATAGCGAGTTTTACGACTACAATGACGAGTTTCTCAAAACCCTAACTTTCTTCGCGAAACCCCCTCATCAAGATCCTGTTGAATCACATGAGCTTGGTTTTGCGGCTCCCAATTTTGGTTAAACCCTAGAGGGAAGCTTCGTTTATTAGGTGCATTTCTAAGGTTTGGAACAACTTTGGATGGGAGGCACTAATTGGTCTAACATTAGGTTTAGGCCCTATTTTGTTCTTACGGTCCTTGATGGACTAAGTTAATTTTTGCATAGCTTTCAACATCAAAGTGTTCGTGTCCATCAATGGCTAGTTTTGGTTTAAAATAACCAATTCAGTTTGGCTACTAATGAGCTAGCAAGGGTTGATATGTTCGACCTTGGTTGAAAGTATTTTGAAAATTGGGGTTCACCTGATAAGGTCAAGATTGAGAAATCTACTAGTTCCCTTGCCCTTGGCCTCTCCAAGAGAAATTCAGGTGGTTTCTCCAACCGAGATTATAAGTGTTGGAGAAAGTGTTATTTTTACTATTCCCTTGGATAGCCAAAATATCCTCACATCCAGATGATGATGAGGATAATAAAGTGGAATCTAGATAATAGGGATCAAAGATCACAATTTGCACCCCATTAAGAGGGTCCTAGGTCAACTGGCTCGTATCCCAAGCCACATACATGTTATTCACAAACTCCCTCCCTAAGGGAGCTTAGATAGAAGGTGATTGAAGGGTTAGTCCCTTCCTATTGGCTCATCAGTTCATCCAGCTTCGTGGATATTATCAAACTTTTCACATAGCAAATTCTATCCACATTATTTGTATTGTATTACACCTTATAAGCTCAACTCTTAGATTGCATGGATCTCCCATAAGTTTCCATGGAGGCATTATTCATGGAATTTTTGTTCATATTCTTGAATAATTCAAATGCACTATCCTCATCTTTACTCATGAAGTTGCCTCCACATGATTCATCCACTAGGCCATTTTATCATTTAGCTCGTGATAAATTCTGTACTAGTTGCCATCTAGGAACCTCATGATGTGGGCATTTCCAAATTAGATCCATGAATCTCTCCCAAGTTTCATATAATGGTTCTCTTGGTTGTTGGGAAAAGGTGGTGATGATGCCTCTTCTAAGTGCATTGGTTTTTTCAGTTGGGGAAAACATTTTAAGGAAGGTGCTTCTTAACTCCTCCCATGTTGTGATAGGTCTCCCTATGGTTCAGTACCAATGGCTAGCTTTCTCTTTCAAGGCAAATTGGAAGAGATTCATCTTCTGCACATCATTACTTAGATTTGGGATTCTAATGGTCTCACTAATGGTTGTAAACTCTTCTAAAAATTGGAAAGGATATTTAAAGATATTGCCATTAAAATGAGGAAGGAGTTGTATGGTAGAGTTCTTAATCTCAAAGTGTGCCTTAATAGGTGGAACCCTAACATAAGGTGCATGTCTATGAATGGAAGGGTTGTAGATCCCTCAAGGGTTTAGGAGATTCCTATTTTGGATTCTGGATTTGGAGAAATTTAAGCATTTCTTACATTCAAGTCTGACGATTTTCTTGGAATTGATTCAATTATTGTTGGAGTTGGATTTGGGATTATTGGTCCATTTGATTTCCTTGGCGATTTTAATTTGGAAGAGGTCGGTTTGGGTCAACTTAGTTAAACATCAAATCAAATTTAGAATCAAAGTTTGATGTAAAGCTGGATTCACCAATAATCAATCTCCTCCTAGGTTCCCTTTCTGAAGGTGACATCAAGTGCGGATTTTGTGATCTTCTGCCACACATATACTTGGAAGAATTTTAAAGATGTGAAGAGAACATGAGAGATAAATTTGTGTGCATAATTCAAGCAATCAAGTCTAGCCTTAATGGTTGCACCTATTGGACCTAATCTAAGCCTTACTAACCCTACTTAAATTATCCTTGTTAATACCGTTATTTTGATGTAACAAAATTATGCTTTTATTCAGGACTAACCATTATAGGTCAAATCAAATTATGATGTCCTCTTCAAGTAAAATCAACTTCAAATGAAGGTTCAACTCAAGCACATGAAGGAACATGAAGGTGTAGGCAAGAAGAAGAAAGACCTTGCTCTAAAAGTCGACACTGAATCTAAAGAATCAGAAGACGAAGACAAAGAAGATATAGCCCTACTTTCCAGAAAATTCAAAAGGTTCTTAAAGAACAAAAAGAGTTCGTAGAAGAAGGAAGAACCACAAGAGAGTCAAGTCATCTCATAATACCCTTGTTTTGATGTACCAAACTTATAATTTTATTAAGGACTAACCATTACAGGCCAAATCAAAATATGATGTCCTCGTCAAGTGAAATCAACTTCAGGTGATGCTATGGAAGACTTCTTTTTATTTTATTGAGTATAGAACTATGTAAGGAATCTCACAGAATAAGAAACAATGCATTTTTTTTAAATTCGCAAAAGTCATATTTTTTCCAAACCTATGTTTTCACTACTATTGATCGACCAATCTTCTAATTGATCGACTAGCCCACTTGCTTAATCAATCAAAGACCCCTAACAGTCATATTTCCCTTTTGATCGATCAACCCTTTTCGTTTAATCAAACAAAGACTCTTTAAATTTATAAAGTCGATCAAAATCCAAATTTAATAGATCAACATGGAATCAATAAAGCATTCATTTAATCGACCAAAAGTATTTTTCAACGACCAAAGTCATATTTCTAGTATTTCCAAAATAGGTCGAAAAACACCTATAAATAGGGCCCTCGACTCCCTTCCTCAAAACACACCTCAAGAGATTTCTACAAGTAGAACATGCATATTCTTTCTAGTGTTTTTGTACCTCTCCACATATGATTACTGCAATCCAAAGCATGATTCTTTGTGCATCATCAAAGCTCAGTTTGTTCTAATCTAATTAAGGTTCCATAGGAATTTTGTTATATACTTTTTATTCCTATTGCTTTTGATCTGCGATCCAAGTTATCTTGGAAGTACTCTTAACCAGGTGCAAAAGAGAAGACGTCTTGTAAGAGGTTGTGCCACCCTCATTCAAGTGGTACGATAGTGGAATTGACTAGCATTGACTATTCGAAGACATCCTAATCTGAGAGGATTAGGTAGTGGTTTTTACCTGCAAGGGTTTCCACTCTGAATCACGAGTATCATTTTTTGTCTCTGCTTATTTAAATTTTTTGACCCATGATGAATGATTTTTTAATTGATCATATAATTAGATATTACACTATTCACCCTCCTCTAGTGTATACTTGATCCTTTAGGCTTTGCACACATTCACATCTAGTATCAAATCTTGTTCAATCAAGTCAGGATGTCAAAATCCTCTGAGGTATTTGCTGTAGGACAATCTACGATTAGACCTCGATTATTTGACGGCACCAACTATAGATACTAGAAGACTAGAATGCAAATATTTCTAGAATCTATGGACTATGTGGTATGGGATGTGATAACCTCTAAATAAACTCGACCGAAAAAGAAAAGAGTCGCCATCACATCAAATCAAAAGAAGACAGCTACACACAATGCTAAAGCTATGAATGCCATCTTAATTGGCCTTTCAAAGGAAAAATTCAATCGCATGTTTGCTTGCAAAATCGTGTATGAAATCTGGAATATACTTGAAGTCACTTATGAAGGGGCTTCAAAGGTGAAGAAGACACAAGTTAACCTCCTCATGCAAAAGTGTAAGATTTTTCTTATGAAGAAGGGAGAGACTATCAATGAGATGTATATCAAATTCGTAGACATCATCAACTCCTTGAGAAATCAGGAATCAAGTAATTGCAAATGAAGCTCAGGTTTGTAAGATACTTCGATCTCTCACCAGTGATTGGGAGACTGATAAACACCAATTTATCATCACTCTTAAGCTAAAAATCACATCTAGTTCATAGGTTTTCTTCACTGCATTTTGGTATTGGGTTACATTTAAGCATTCACTTGCATTTTAAATTTAGGAATGCATTAGCATATTCCTTATCATTTCATGTAATTATTTGTCCATTTGTTTTCCATGGATGAGAATACAGTAGAAATCATCTAAACCCTAGCAATGTGAAAGGCACACACATCAGAAGAAGAAGATAGAAGCTCATTCCACCTAGATCCCAGCTCATCCCACTAGATCCCAACTCAATCTAGATCATCTCAGCTTGATCCAGCTCATTCTTAGCTCCACCCAGCTCATAGTAGCTCAACTCTACTTAACTTAGCTACTAGTCGTAAACTAACTAAGCTAAATCACCTAAAGAGTCACCAACCAGCTCAGGCCAGCTCATCTCCAGCTCATGAAGACTTAATTCCACTCAACGAAGTTGAGCTTAGTCACTGGACCTAAGCTAGCTAGCTAGGATGTCTTCAAGAAGATCATTCCAGCACCCCAGCTTCAAATAAATAGATCTAGCTCAATGTAGCTCAACATGACTCAGATTAGTAGCTAGCAAAGAACTAACTAGCTAGGGTGGTTGTTGAACTCACAGGCATCTCTTCTTCAACTTCATCTCAGCTTCATGATGTCACAATCAATTCATCATAACTCCCCCTAGCTCCTACCTCCTACTAGTTAAGCTAGCTTAGCTAGTTAACCTAGCTCCCTACTCTACTCACCTCCACCATAAAGTGGTGCCATCTTTTTCCCTCCAAAATCACATAACCACCATCCAAATGCACCTCTTCATTTCCCTCCCATTTTTCCCTCCAAAATCATCCATGTACCACTTCATTTCCCTCCAGAAACACCATAACCACCACCCCCTTATTCTATATATATCACCAATAACCACCACATGTTCTTCATCCTTGGCATACATTAATTTCCTACACATCTACCATATAGTCGGCCATAGGAAGGAGAGCGAGAAGGTTTCTAGGAAGACTTCCTCGTCTTCCTGGTGCCATCTTCTTCCTCCCTTTTACTTGGTCCAAACCCAAGGAGAAACCCTATCAAGAAGGATAGTCAAGTGAGGAGCCTAGGGTGGTCGACATCCACCCTTGGATGATCTAGAGAGGAGGAGCACTTCAAGGATGGAGCAAGGAGAAGCCCATTTTCAAGTCTAGGAGCTGTTGTACTTGGAGCAAGGAGATTCTTCTTCTTCAACTTTATTCGAGAGACTTTTCTACTTCTTGTTCTTTATGTAAATTTTTGTAGTAGAAGCATTCCTCTATAGGTGTTTTGTAAAGGCAAGTCTTCTCCCATATTAATATAATTTCCTTTTTCCATTTTTCTATGTTTTAATTCAAGTAGCCTTTACTTAGTGCACTTCACACTTCCTTCCTAATTACTCTATCATGCCTAGAGTGAGTTTAGGAAGGTCAAGTTTTCTTTCATTTCAATTCTGCATTTTGATTTTATTATCTTCATCCTTTGTTGCCCTGATTCCTTTTAAAAACCCTAAAAATATCAAAAACACCATAAAAAGAAGATTTGACAGAGTAAGAGAGAGACAATTTATTAACTAACAATTTTGTCTCCTTCCATGACCTTAGATACTCTACTATCTTGGTTTTAAAAATTTAAAAGTTGATCGAGATTTACGCATTGCAACAACATAAAAACCACTTTTACAAAACTGCATAATGCTCGCATCAGAGACAAAGACAACAGTGATCCAAGAATCAAAGGACCTCTCAATGCTCCAACTTGACAATCTCATAGGAAGTCTAATGGTTTATGATGTTCAACTCAAGCATATGAAGAAACATGATGGTGAATGCAAGAAGAAGAATGACCATTCTCTAAAAGTTGATACCGAATTTAAAGAATTAGAAGACGAAGACAAAGAAGATATACCCCTATTTTCCTGAAAATTCAAAAAGTTATTAAAGAACAAAAAGAGCTGGAAGAAGAAGGAAGAATCATAAGAGAGTCAAGTCATTTGCTACAACTGTAAGAGAAAAGGGATATGAGAAAAGAATGCCCTCAACTCAAGAAAGAAGTTGAGAAGAAGGTTCAAAAACCTCTCAAGCGTGAAGTAAAGAGGAAAGCCCTTCAAGTCACCTGGGATGACAACGACACTAGCTCGGAAGGAGAAAGTGAAGACACGTCAAGTGAAGCACTTTGTGGACTCATGGCAATTGAAGACAAGGAATCTTCTTTCACTTTTGATGAACTCTTAGAAGCCTTTTATGTGTTGCATGATTCAGTTAAAGCACTTAAAGTAGCTAATAAGAAACAACAAAAGATCTAGATGAAGAAACATAACTGAAACACAATGTTGAATCACAGAATCAACAACTTTAATAAGAGATCACCACTCTTAAAACTCATGTAGATTCACTTCAAATAGAGTTAGGAAAACTATAGTCTGTTGCTCTTGTACATGACCTACCAAAGTTCACTAAAGAGATAATCTAGAAAAATTGCTAGGCACTCCAGCCCAAACCACTACCAGATTTAGGTTAGGTTATATTCCTAATAATGATTATGAAGCATCCACCTCACAAATTGACACACAAATTCCCTCTAGTCCTAAGGTCAAGAATTGGTCCACGCCTAAATAGACACTTGCTAACAAATCTATACCCAAAAGAAAATGGGTACCAAAAAGACTTTTGGAATCCTATTTTGTAGGCACTATAAGGAAGGACTAATAAGGGTTTCTGAATGGACCTTCCACCAAAAAAAATTGGACATCTTGTAGCTATAAGAAGAAACTCTGGACCTCACAGACATAAACCAATGACAGGTCCATGGCAAAGGAAGGTGGGTTTTGGACAGTGGCTACACCAAGCACATGATAGGAGAAGAAGAACCTCAATTGCAAGGGAGGTGGTTTAGTCAATTTTGGCAACAACCACAAGGTCCATATTGTTGGTATTGGTCAAATTGGTACTCTACAACCTCCTTTGATAATGTTCATCTTGTAAAAGGGTTAAAACATAACTTACTTGGTGTAAGTCAGATTTGTGATAAAGGTTACAATGTCACCTTCACCTTAAAAGGTTTTAAAATTAAGAATAGGAAATTGAAGGAAATCCTTTTGATTGGAAACAAATCAAAAGATATCTACACTATCAACTTTGACAAATGCAACAATCTTAATTGCTTATTTGCATCGAATGATGAGTCAATACTATGGCATCGTCAACTTGGTCATGTTCATATGCAGAATATAAACAAGCTTGTGAAACACAACTTAGTATGCAGCTTGCTTAAGATTTCCTTTAAAAAGAAAAATCTCTACACCTCCTGTGAACTTGGAAACTTCATAAAACAACTTTCAAACCAAAAAACTTGGTCAACAATTCTAAGTCACTTGAGTTGATCCACTTAGATCTCTTTGGACCAACCAAGTTTGAAAGTCTAAATGTGTGCAGATATTGTTTTGTCATTATTGATGACTTTTCCCGATTTACTTGGGTATTATTCCTAAGATCTAAAGATTATACATTTGAGGAATTTAGAAAGTCAACCAAAAGAGTTCAAACCGAGACTGGCCTATCAATCACTAGGTTTAGGAGTGATCATAGAGGAGAATTTGAAAATTAAAACTTCCAAAATTTCTGCCCTACTTATGGAATAAAACAAGAATATTCCTTTTCAAGAGTAGCTCCTCAAAGTGGTTTGTAGAAAGAAAGAATACAACCTTGCAAGAGTGTGCCCACACCATGCAGTGCGAGTCAAAGCTACCTCGATATTTTTGGGCTAAGGCAATAAACACTACTTGCTATATCCAAAATAGAGCATTGATATTTGATAAACGCTAGTTTATCATCATCCTTAATATTCGTTCACATCTAGCTCATAAAGTTTTGTCAATTGCATTGCATTATCTCACTGTATTTAGCATGCATTTGCATTTAGGGTTTAGAGCATGCATTAACATTTATTTTATATTATCTTATGTAGTTACCATTTGATTGCCAAGGATGAATGCTTTGGAAATCATAAAAGCCCTGGCAGTTGGAAGGCACAAGGAACAAGTGTGAAGACAACTTAGGAAATCTCCTTCTAGCTCATCCTCTACTTAGCTAAGCTACTAGCTAGATTAACTAGCTCCTCCACTACTCCAGCTCTTACCCTACTCCCTCTCAACCTTAGTGGTCGTCCACCTACATTAAAACCACTAACCATTAGCACCTAAAATGCACTCCTTGGCACCCTTTCACATGGCACCAAGGAAGCCTCCTAACCACCCTCCTTGGCACCCTTTCACATGGTGCCAAGGAAGCTTCCTAACCACCAACCAAGCCACCCTCCTTGGCGCCCTTTCACATGGCACCAAGGAATCTTCCTAACTACCTTCCTTGGCACCCTTTCACATGGTTCCAAGGAAGCTTCCTAACAACCATCCAAGCCACCCTCCTCGTCACCCTTTCACATGGCACCAAGGAAGCTTTCTAACCACCATCCATACTAGCCTATAAAAATACCCCCCATCCTACCATTCAAGACACCCTTGGAAAAGAAAAATTCTTCCTATCAAACACTTATAGCCACCATATATACATCCCACGTCTAAGAAAGGACGA
The DNA here is from genome assembly GCA_037157565.1 of Thalassia testudinum. NCBI lineage: Eukaryota > Viridiplantae > Streptophyta > Magnoliopsida > Alismatales > Hydrocharitaceae > Thalassia > Thalassia testudinum. Next base: position 116,601,257 of record JAZHRO010000014.1, read on the forward strand.
GAAAAGGGACTGGGGAGGGAGTAACCTACCCACTCCCTTGGTCTCTTCCCTCTCATTCCTTGTGCCACGCCAAGGAGCAAGCTTCCATCTAAGGTGGACAGTGAGGCAAGAGCAAAAAAGGGTGGAGGACGTCCACCTTTGAGAGGAGCAACTCAAGGAGCTAGTAGGAAGTCTTTTTCAAGTCTGGGAGCCACCATTCTTGGATCAAAGGCTGCCTCAGCTACTCGGGAGAATTTTCTGTCTTTTATTTTGTTGCATTTTAATTCCTATTAAGCATTCATCTACCTAGGAATTAACTAAGAGGAACCACTGCTTAGTTAAGCTCCCTAGGTACTTTGTAAACATTTCTTCATAATAGCAAAGTGCCTTTCTTCATTCTTGAATTTTCAATTTCAAGTAGCAACTTTATTTATTTTAGTGCATCACACATCTCTCTTCTAATTACCCTAGGCACACTTGCCTAAGGTGAGGTTAGAAGAGAAGACTTCTCTTGTCACTTAGGTTCTAGTTGTTAGGCATAGTTTCTTTAGTGTAGTTCTATCTTCGCATTTGTATCTTGCTTATTTCCAAACATAAAAATTTGCAAAAATTAAAATACAAAAAGAAGTGTTGATATGAGAGGCAAAAGAGAGAATCATTTATTTGGCTAACAAATTGGCCTCCTTGGATGACCTTAGATACCACCACTATCTAGGAATATAAATTTGAAAGCTGATCAATTTTGCATGTTGCAACAACATTAAAACCCCTATTTATAAAATCATGCAAATCTCACATCAATATTTCCATATTTATTTATATAATTAATGCCTAACTAATGTTAGTCAAAGGGTAATTTGGGTTAGATTGCATTTAGTTAGGTTAGATTAGGCATTTTAGGACATTTTGTAAATGTGCATATTTTTAGGCAATTTTTCCTGCAACTGTATCTGGTAGCTTAATGTGTTTGTTTTATATGTGTAGATACAAAATTTTACGTTGATTGGAGCAAAACTTAAAAGACTTTTTGATCTTAGCTCACTTGGAAAAAGGTTAGACCTAGTTCGGTGAACCGATTTTCTAACCCAATTAGCCCTTAGACTTAGCCTAATTAGGAACCTAATTCCCCACGCCTAATTGCCACTCAACCTAGCCTAATTTCCCTATATAATGTTTAGCCGCCACACCTCAATTTCTAACCTTATTGGCTAGGTATTATTGACTAAACCAACCATAATTTTCTACCCAACGTAGTCCTAAACCCTAACCCAACAAACCTTATTTGGTCCTCCCTTTTATCCTCTAATAAATACTATTTTGGATGGTCCAAATACACCATGATTTATCCACCACTAGATCTAAATCCTAGGGTCCTAAATTGCCTACCTAAATCCCTATCTTAAAACCCAAAACCAATTCCTATTCCTAATCGTAAACTTAATCTCGAAATTCGTAATAGCATGACATAACTTTAATATTTTGACCATAACTTTCTCATTTTAAATCCAAATTGAGTGATTCAATTTGCGTTGGAAAGTTGGTTTCGAGGGCTACAACTTTCATTTTATGTGAAACTTGAAATTTGCAACAAAAAAAGATCAAGAAAAGTCGAGAGCACCACAGCCATCCATTATCCTTTCAAACCCATCCTAGCTCTCAATCAATTCCAGCAACTCCTAATCTATTCTATCCACCTATTCCTTCATCCTACTTGATTCCTACACTCCTAATCCAAGCCCTTTATTTTAGTGATCCAAGGCAACTTGGATCAACCAATCATAAGCCTTCTTGACCTCTATATAAACAACCTAACCACCCCACCTAGGATCATTCCTTGCTACTTCCAAAAGGATCCGCCAACTAGAACTAGTCCACTACTTTATCTTCCTCACCTTGGTGATCTTGATTGCGCAGCAATCATAGGAATTAAATGACCTAAATTAAGTTAGAATTTAGAATAATTGTAGTGTAATTCATGTATAAATAGCATACATTGCATCTTTTCTGCTTTACTTAAATAGACATGAAATAATGTTTTAATGTACTAATTGGAGCAATATTTAGGATTGTAGGCAATAAGAAGGTTAGGGGATGGCCTGAAGCTGGAACTGAAGAAAGGAGGAAGCTAGAGCTACAGGAGAGCTAGAGCAGAAGCCCTGGAATAAAGATGAAGAAATAAAATAGGGATGAGGTATACTACCTTACTAATAGAATTTTAATGTAGGAATTAAATTATGAACATAGGACCTTTCCTATCCTTAGGATAGCCTTAGATACCTTCCTAAAGCCCTAGCCACCCTTAGATTAGGTCACCCTAGCCTAGAAAACCTCAAAACCTTCATTTCAGCCCATATCTGGATGTCCAGGTAGGTTGTTGTAGGTCTAGGACCCTTAGACACCACCCGCAGACCTAGAACAAATTCTGCTGGGAAATTAGACGCCCAAACAAGGTGTCTGATGTCCAATTTCTGCAAAATTCTAAGACATAACCTAAACTTCACTCTGATTCAACTTTGGACATCCAGACCAAAGTTTTGGACTTCTGATTTTGAAGTATAAGTCTTCTAATTACTAATCAGATGTCTGGAACCCCTCTCCAGTTACTGCTTTTGAAATCAAGCCTAGATCTTGATTTCCTAAGCCCCTAAACACATTTCTACACCATAGGGAACCTAAATTAAGGTTCCCTAAGCCTAGTACACTACCCTATGACCCTCCTAAGAATCTAATTAGGTTCCCACTAAACCTAATTGACTTGGATCTAAGTTAATCACACTTCACCTAGTCAATTGAACTCATAGAGTCCAATTAAGCTCAAATCTCAACCAACACAAGTCTAATTGAACTCAATGAGAGTCCAATTGACTCAAGCCTGACCTAATTGCATACTTTCCCTCCCAATCACACACATATCCACTCGATTAAACTTAGGATACGTTTAATTTCACTTATCACTTTAGTATTAGGTTTTATGAACCTAATTTTAGAAACCTACCTAAACCCAATCACCTAGACCTATAGGACTCGACCTAAACCACCTAGCCACACCCACATATTCACACACACACACCCACACACACAGACCTAGCCACCCACTCTAGATACCTCTAAAACCTTCACCTAGTGGTTCCACCTTGAAGACTATTTTTAGTCTTTCAAGGAGTCCACAACCACACCCATGAAATGTGGATCTGAGATGACCCATTTCAAATGGGGTTGTCGGCCATGATGGAGGCTCTTCTAGAGAATTCCACACTTCTCTAGAGGGTCTCTCCCTTGGTCTATTTAAAGACCCTCTTGGATGGCCATGGACCCCTATCTAGTTCTTGGATAGCACCTCCATTCATCACTCCATTAGAGAGCTCCATCACCTCCATCTCCACTCCACTCCACGTCCAAGAGCTTGATCATCTCAACCACCTTCTCAAGAGGTTGGCCAACCACCTTGGCCATCTCTCTTCCCCTCCTACCATTACCAGCCACACAACCATTAGAGACCACCTCGAATGCCTGCTTTCTGTTAGCTAGCTTAGTTCTTCATAGTTTTTAATTCATGCATTAATTTTCTGTTTAGTAGCGTAGTAATCCTCTGCCTGAACAGATGCATGCATAATCTTCCTTAGATTCATGAATGCATCACTTTTCTGATAGCTAGAAGTGTTGTTTTTAAGCTTTCATGTACAAGCATTCCTCTAGATTCGATTGTAATGTCACTATTCTTTTTGAGGAAATGAAATCAATAGTTGCCTAACATCTATTTCATATATCTATATTGCAATCATCAGTTGCCTGCTTTACATGTTTATCTTAACACAACAAAATGTCGATCCCCAAGGATATTAATGAATTAGCGATCTATTCATTTTGCACTAGTCGCCATCTTATTACTAAAGTCATGCGAACGCCAACACAAACTTTCACATTTGTGATATATTTGACATACGCACACATTGTTCGCATAAAAAATGCAACTGGCGCATCTCTAACTCGCACTTTAGAAACTGGGGTCCAATTTTGAGCAAGTATAAAATCAAAATCAATCTTGCTTCTTGAACGCCTCCTTGAGATCCATCAGGACTCACCATCTCGTTACATTATTTTTGTTGGAATCATGATTCGTGCTATACTATGACATTTTCCAAATCGCATAAGCGATTTGCAATGACAAATAGATCTTTGTAGGTGAACCTTCGCTTCCACGTCAACGCCGTTGCTTCAGACTTCGCCTTCGAAGCTCGTAGTAAGCATTTCTCTTAGTCTACTTCTAGTTGTACTTGCTTTATTCTAGTTGTAATTTCCTCTTTATAGAAGCATTCTACTAGTTCCACTTGTGCAAAAATCTTAATATATTCAATAAAGTACTAGTAGTTACTTTTCAACTTGTCATCTAGTTGCAAGCTTCCTAGTTCTAGTATTTAATTAATTTGCATGTTCTATATATCATTCTTCTTGATATTCAATTTGCTTAGTATTAGATCTAGTTTGGAAAAGTGATTTTTAATCAATTTACCTCCTACGAATGACTCAGACTCCGTTTGGAAAACATCAAGTTTGTATTTTTCAAGTTCGATTGAAATAATTTTAAGAGTTTCTAATGCAATTATACTACAACAAAAGTGTATTTTACAAAATTACATCCACATTCAGAATAAGCATCCATCAGACCTATTAAGAAAACACCCTTTGAGATTTATTTTGATAGGGTTCCCAAGATTTCCTACTTCAAGGTGTTTGGTTGCAAATGTTTCATATTGAATAAAAAAGTGAACTTGTATCATAATAGTGTTCAGGTTCGTGCAAGGCTTGTGAAATGAGATGTGCTTGACCTTGAATAGGAGGTCTAGGATGTACATACCTCTAGGCTCGTATGTTCCTAGGATTGGGTTGTGTCTGAGATGGGATTGGATGTGTTTGACAAGAACCCGTCAAATGTGATAGCTAGGTTCTCATCTCAACTAATGCCACATTCTTTCCTTGATGCATAGCAATGTTTTGTTGCTACATGTCAGCAAGTGCTTTCATGATAGTCCCCAACTGCTCATCTTGCATAGGCCCAGATTGAGAGTACTGGGTGGGCCTTGATTGAGGTTGTTGGTAGGCACGTAGTGGATAACCTTGTTGTAGTGGTTGTGGTGGAGGTGGTGCTCGGGTCAGGTTCTGAAGTGGTGGTGCAGAAGGAAATTGATAATCAAGTCTTTGTGAATTTTTTGACCATGAGAAATTTGGATGATTATGCCATCTAGGGTTATAAGTCTGTGAATGTGGATCATTATGAATGGTGTGGAGCTCCTCTGAAGCTTCGGGAAGTGCAGGGAAATTCGAATATGGACGAACAAAAGTTCCACCAACCATTGGTGCAGGATAGTGCATTGAATAATCAGAATGTGGTAGTGGTGTCACAGAAAGGTTATTAATAGTTTCCCTCCCTAGAGAAAACTAAGAAGTATAATGTGCAGGTGACTGAGAAGATGTATTAGAGAGGAATTTCCACACCTCATCTACCTTCTTCTCTATTGAGCCCACTTTATCCAACTAACTAGCCACAATCTCCATGTTGCGTGTGCTGGATTAGAAATCACAATTCCGTAGTCCAGATTATTACACTAATGTGTGAGAACAGGCTCTCACAACTTATGCCTAACAATAAATCCTATATATATATCCCAAACTTAATCTCTAATATCTATCCTACTCTAGAAAACAAGAAAATAGTAGCTTCAGGTCGAGGTCAACTCTACCAGGAAGTTGATTTGAAGCCACAATGACTCCTCCGGGAAGCAGAAACTCCCACCAGGAAGGCAACACTCCTCATCAAGTGTTGCAAAAACAACAACTGATTAGTAAGAAAATTATATACAAAAATGAATCAAAGAATACAATGAATCAAAAAATGTATATACAAGAACGAATATGAATAAAATAATGAATAAATTCAAAGAAAACAAAAATATATACAAAAGAAGGAATAAAAGGCAAATTTTGGCATATATAGAGTTGTGTCATGATCAACCATCTAGAGAGCATGTTACTTAGGGTTAATTAAGCATGTCGTAGTATAGTGTCACAATCTTGACAAATGTAATTTATTTATATACAATTTTTACTGGTTTTACTCCAGGTCATTCACTGGGAGGCAGTTATTGATATACATCACCCTTAATTATCCAAAAATTATCTTCTATTCCAAAAATGTTAAGTTTATTTGCATCAAAATGAATCATGATTGAAAGAATCAAAGAATGAACTAATCTAAGTTAATTATATACAAGAATGAATGAGTTAATGTTAATGACAATGCCTCAATAATATATACAAGTATAAAGGCATCAAAAACTAATTTAAACTAATCTAAGTTAATCATGTACATTAATATCTAAGTAATGCCTTAATATGGGTACAAAAAGAATATCTATACTAACATATACGTACGTCTCTAAAGAGCCTTACAAATATTTATATACAAAAATAAGGCAAAAATAATCTATATATTTACATAATATATATATTCTCGATATATTGATATACACCTATATTCTATACTATATATATATACTGACTATATATACTAACATATCACATATACACTATACTATAACACTCAAACACACACTACACTACACACACACACTATACACTCAACAGTTAGCCAATTTTAGCTTTAACTTATCCAAAAATTTGGAATTGATGGGCCCAGCCGTTCGCGGAATCAATAGCCCATGAGGGCCAGATCAACAACTACTAAACCAGGCCCATAGTTTATTAGTTAGTGTTTTTTTATTTCATAGTTTCAAGCTAATATCGGCCTACAAATCCCACGAACATAGGCTCACAAACTTGCCCAAATGGGGCCACGCCTTAGTGGGCCTTCGTCTCTTTCTTCTCTCTCAAAGAATGCGTGAATCATGAAATGGGTAGTGGGATCCAACCCCATACTGGATGGGAGGTCCGACGGGGTGTTTCCTTATATACTGCTACAAGTGATTAATGATTTCTGAGGTGGGGTAAGTGTAGCACCCCAATTGTGGCACCATTGTGCAATGTTGAATGATTTCTAGCTAGTTTTAGGACTTAATTAAGGCATTAATTAACTAATTAATTTACAATTAAATTATATGGTTATATAGCCAATGCATAGAGCTACTTATTGGTATAGTTTATTTACAATAATTAAATATATAAATATATTTAAAAATTAATTAAAGTTAGGTAGAAATACACGATTAATTTAGTGTTTATTTCTTAATCAAAGTATAAATTAATGAATTAATGGTTCAATTGACTTAAAAATTAGTTGATTTGCATTATTAACTTATTATTCCATGTTTTAAATTTATTTTTACTGATTTATTTTTATTTATACACATTTAAATACATGATTTACATATTTATACATATATATACAATATAAGTACTATTCTATAGTATAAATAAGTTATAAATATATTAAAAATACTTTAAACTATAGTATACAAGTATACAACATAATTTATTCCATTAGTTTATTAATTTAGTAATTGAAATTACATTAACTTGATAATATAGCTAATTAACTTACGAATATAAATATATACGACATTTAGGTAAATAAATAAATATAGAGTTATATTATTGTACATGGTAATTACTTTAAGTTAAATATATAGTTATAATTATGTTTATAAATAACATAGCTATTTGCAAATATAGATGGATTATGCACATATAATATAAATAAAAAAATATATAATTATATTATTATAATACATACTATATAACTTAACATAAATACCTACCTAAGCAAATAAAATAGATATATAGGTTATCTATATACTTTATATACATATAAGATACTATTTACACTTAACTTAGTTTTATATACAAACATAAATACTACGTACAAAGGCATTTTTATGGGATTTTTGGTATTTTTCAGATTTTTATTTCTTTTTGTGTTTTATAGAGATAAAGGAAGAGGAGAGACAAGTGAGAAGAGAAGAAGAATGACTCCTTTCGGTATTTTGGTTTTGGTTTCTTTAATTTCTAACCAAAGAAGTCCTAAACTTCTAAAAGTATGCTCTCCTAACTCACGTACTCAAATCCTAAATCTAACTCAATAGACACCTAAAACTAAACCTAATCTCACTCAAGACACATTTATTTTATTTATTTACAATTATTTCTCATTTTTTTTATGTTTTTACAAGTTGGGCAAAACTAGACTTAAAGGGGAGTTAGAAATGAAACCAAGCCACTAAAAACTCATCTAAATTTCTAAAAAGATAAGACTAAGAATGAGTAACTTCCAGACAACCATATAGATTAGATTCAAGCATAAAAACATGGTTTAAACATTAAACTCCATCAAATTAAAGATTTAGATAGTTAATAGAAAGACATTTGCTGATAATGAATCCATAACATGATTGAAGAATATGTAGAAAGTCAATATCAATCTTTGAATGCTTCTTTCTTGAAGATCTAACATGAAACCATAGTATAAGACTATATATTAAATTACAAGCCTTCAAATCTCTAAATTTTATCTCCTAAAATATCTAGTAGTCAATTTTAGCGTTGCTACTATCTAATGCATTAGCAGGTCAATCTAAAGCTTCGTTCATGAATTCCAAGCATCAGAGACATATAATTGTGTAATCTTTACTATAGAACTTATTACAACTCAAGATCATTCAAAACACATTTAAAATCCATGCTTAGAATTCTTCTAAACATCTTGTTCAGAAAGCATTGTTAATACTGACACAAGCCTATCAGATCTGATTTAAAGCTTAAGATCTTGTTAATCACACTTCTTTATACTTCTAAAATCATTGTAAACTAGCTCCAACCCTTGCTCAAAGCATCAGAAATAGACTCAAGCCTTCCAGATCAAACTGGAACTTGAGCCTTGAGGCCCAAAATCTCAAAACTAATTTAAATCACTCAAGAGCTAATCTCAGGTATCACAATTGATCTCTGTAAGACTTAGAACTCAATACATATCAAATTGAAGGTTGCAGAACTATCAAAAACTGTAGTTGATTCTCTCCTTTGAGCTATAGATGGCATGATAGCAGAAATCAATTAGAGCATTAACACCCTTGGAAAGCCATTTCCAAACCTTCACTAAATCCTCTTAAACTTCACCAATTAAAATTTACAGATCACTCAATTGGTGTGTAGGTTGATAAAGTGATCAAATCACTCAGGGGAGCCAAGATCAAATGCCCACCTGGGTGATAGCTCCATTCAATCTTAATTTGTTTTAATCTTCATTTCACCTAATTGGAACTTGAAGTCACTCAATTTACACCAATTAAAACCAAATTGAATCTCTAATCATTCAATCAAATATGAAAATAAAATCCTAGTAAATTAAGTGAATTCATTCAATTCAAATCATTAGGAGGGTCTTTGTGAATTGCTGAAAGAAATGAGAGTACCCTCTAGTTAATTTGAGCATAACATAGATCTAGATGGTAGAGAGCTTCAGATCTAGGTTTGCTCTAATGGAGGGGATGATCAATGGATTAAAATGGTGAAGAAAATAATGAGAAATGATCGTGAAGTGTAGAGGAAGATAAATGAGCTAAAATGGATAGGTGAATTTTGTCTCTCTGATATGAATTGATAAAAGAGACTAATCGAGGAAAAACTAACACTAACTCTGATTTACTCCTAAACTAACATAACCAGGTGATGAATTATGATCAAAACTATTCTACAAAAGCATATAAATGTAATCTAACAAAATCAGTAAAGCTAATCTATGAAAGAATTTAAAATTCCTATCTAATTGGATGAAAGGGGACCTCTAGGCTGTAGCTAGTCATTGCAATGACAAAATGGGGGAGAAGACCTCCAGTGGATGAATGGGATCCCTAGATGCATAGTGGGTTGCTATAGCGACCAAGTCAGGTAGGAGGTGTGGCCACTATCACTAGACATAGAGGAAGGGGAGACTAGAGCTAGAGGGTTGGACGAAGGACCAACTCAATAGGGAGGGAGTTGGTAAAGGATCAAAGGCCTGCTGAGGAGCTCAATTTATAGATGTAGGCAGCTCAAGTGACCAGGAATCAAGGGTAGCAGGCCATTAGGTATCTACAGAGTGGAGCTATGATGCATAGGAAAGATTAGAGTGAAAAGTGCCCATCCGATGTGATCTAGAGACACGATCAAGTGTCCACCGACATTAGGCGGTTCGACGGGACCCACTATTGGATCAACGGTACAAGGGATGGACAGCTCTGGTGTGATGAGCTCATCGTAGATGAACAGTGCATGGGGTGAGCTGCTGCAGGTCTACTGGAGAAATTACATGAAAAACCCAAGGATGAAATGGTAAGAAATTTGCATGTGAACCCATTAGTGGCTGGTTTCATAACAAAATGATCCTTGAAAGCTTATAGAAGAGTCCCTAATGAGTTTTATGTGAATAAAATGTGAAATCTTGAGGACGTAGGTGTAATGCTATGAATTAAAGGTCCTAGGGATATCCAAATGTAATGTAATTTTTATGTCATGTTAATTGGACATTTTTTAACATTCTTTAGCCATTGATTTGTACTTTTAAGTTCAAATTGGTGTTCAATTGTCATTTAAATCATTCATGTGTACCATAGATATAGAACTTCTCAAAATTGACCTAATTATGTATCCATTTTAAACACAAATTGAGTGTTTTAGGTCTTTTTCCAAAATTCCCACACTTAACCCATTCCTTGTGTTAATAGATAGTGTTTTAACCTTGTTTCTAGACTAACTTGACCATTTTAGCTATGATGAGCCATGCCTTATCAATAACCAACTTATTCTAATCCACATTTATGTTAATGACATAATATTTGGTGCTACTGATGATCTTCTATGCCAAGAGTTTGCGAAAGTTATGAAGGATCAATTTGAGATGAGCCTTATGGGAGAATTAAAGTTCTTCCTAGGGTTACAAATTGATCAACGTAAAGATGGAATATTTTTCTTGCAAACCAAGTACATAAGGGAGATCTTAAAGAAGTTCAGGATGGACAACACAAAAGGAAAAGAAACAACAATGGCTACCACTACACAACTCAAAGAAGATGAGTCAAGTAAGTGTGTAGACCAAAAGTTGTATAGAATCATGATAGGATCTTTGTTATATTTGATAGCTAGTAAACTTGATATTCTTTTTAGTACTTGTCTTTGTGCTCAATTTCAAGTAACCCCTTAGGAATCACACCATAATGCTATAAAATGGATACTTAGGCACCTACTTCACATAATACATCTGGGTCTGTTCTATCCCCAATCAGCCACACTTAACTTACTCGCTTATTGTGATGTTGATTATGTGGGTAGTCAAACTAATCACAAGAGCACTAGTGGAGCATGTCAATTCCTCGAAAATTCCCCAGTCTCTTGGGTCAATAAGAATAAAATAGTGTTTCACTATCCACAAATGAAGTGGAATACATCTCTACTTCCTTAGTATGTTCGCAAATTTTGTGGATGAAGCAAACACTTAGAGATTTTGGACTAAACTTTGAAACCACTAGGATCCTCTATGACAATACTCGTGCTATAAACCTATCCAAAAATTCTTTTCAACATTCTAAAACAAAACATATAGATGTCAAACATCATTTCCTTAGAGATTATACAATGAGGCCTTGTTTGGTAAGGGGAATAAGTTGAAGAAGTGGAATAAATGGTCGGGTAAGTGTGTTTTGGGGTTTAGTTGGTTGCAGAGAATAAGTGGAGGAATAAAGTTAAGTTATTCTACTTGAGGTGTTTGGCTAGTGGAATAAGTGGTGGAATAATGTGGAGTTATTCCGATTGGGTGTTTGGTTAGTGGAACAAGATGAGGAACAAAGTTGAGTTATTCTTGTTAACTGCTTGTTGGTTATCAACAACACACTTCAACCCAAATACCCAAAACGACCACATCACAAACCATCAACATACACACATGTCGCAAATGGAAATCAGACATCCTTTCCCCAAAAATACAACACCAGATATACAAAAAATATTAGCACAAAAAACCTCAATATCGTCAACTTTGACAAAGGACTTCCCTGACAGTCATGCCGACTTTGAGACATACATACACAAAAAAACCTTCTCGCGATGGCGAGGAGAAGAGGAATGGAGAGGCCTTTTGCCAACAATGCGAGGACGAGCGAAGTCCTAACCTACGATAGAGCAGGGAGGAGAAACAATGATGGGTTTTCATCACAAACCAGCAAAATAAACTCGCTGGGTTTTCTTTATTCTGTGAGCTTAGCAGAATAACATCAGTCGGGACACATGTCCTTTCAACCGGGTTACAACCAATAGGGTTAGGTGCCAAGTTATCTCCCTAACCTAATTACCAAACAAGCCCTGAAGAAGGAAATAACCCTATAATTCTTTCAAATGGAGAAACAACTAGCTAATATCTTCGCAAAACTACTAGCAAAAGACAAATTTATAACAAGAAGAAGAGAATTAGATTTGACAAGACTAACTGAGCTTTAATTGTTGCTTGTTCTTTTATATTTTGTAGGTTGTTGGTTGATCAAATATTGTCCTTGATCGATCAACAATTGATCGATCAAACATCATCTTGATCAATCAAGTTTTGAAAGTTTGGGCAGGAAAATCCCTCCAAAATTTTCAAATTTTGATCGACCAAATGACCTTTTCAATCGATCAAATTCTAGGTAGGAAATTTCCCTCTACTGGAAGTTCAATTTTATTGATCAATTCTTCTTTCTGATTGACAAAAATTGAATTTGGTCGACCAAAAATGACTTTGAATGACTGTTGTATCGGAAAATCATCGCAAAGAGGTTTGAGTTTTGAAAACCTATTGTAGTCCAATTAATGAGGAAAAATCGTCAACAGATAAATTTTATCAAAACTCAAAAAGAATTCCGGGTTGAACACAGGGAGGCTATGTCGATTTGAAATCTATGATTATATTTTTTTTTTGTAATTTTTGTTTAAAGGCGAGATACTCACAATGAACTGATACTAAACTACAGAGAGAGAGAGAGAACAAAACACTTTTATAAAATGGATAATACTTTTACAACTAGAAAATTGGAAATATTACAACTAGAAAGTAGAAAAATCTACTCTAGAAAGCAGTAAAAGGGAAGGGAGGTGAGAAATTATCCTCCTCGTCGGCTGCTTAGAGGATGAGTCTGAACTGGCGTGCCTGGAAGACGGAGAGTGGAGACAGGAGATGGAGAATGAAGCTGGAAGAACTGGGGGCAAGGCAGGACGACATCATCGTGGAATGGAGGCGAGGAGATGACCACGGGAGCTCCACGAACAGGATGAGAAGTGGACAAAATTTTTGCTTTTAACTCTAGAGGACCATCCCAGGTTTGGGACAAGCTTCTTTAGAGCTTTGGAGAGGGAGAGAGGTGAAGGAAGGGATGAATGAAATGTGGAGGGTGTAGGCCTTTTTATAGGTGTAGAGGTTGAGGGCAAAAAGGTCATTTCAAGTTAAAAACATTAATGTAGGGGCCTTTAGTGATGGATTTAAGCATCACTAAAGGTCTAAAAGTGGGCATAATGATGCGTGCACCCGCCGCCTCTTCCACTCCCGCACTCAAAAATGCTCACACGCGTTCAAAAGATCTCAGTCATCCGATCGCAAGATCGACGGCTGAGAATGCATTACGTCGCACCTTCATAATGCCTCACCCGCATGCAATGGCACATTGCATCACATGTCATCGTGCATGTTCATGCTCGACGTTCATCCTTTGCACCATGTAGTGCCCCCACTACCGCATGATCCAAATCTGACGGAGGAATTTGGCCGCGTCTGCGCTTACACTCTATTTGAGGCAAGGTAGGGTTGGAACCCGCGCCTCCCTCTTCACGTAAAGTTGCACGACCGCTGAGCTACGTGGTCACTTGAGGTGTGTTTGTGGATTTAGGCACGATCTCTCTCAACCATTGGATCTTGATCCAATGACTAGGATCTTCCACCTGGTTGAGGAAAGAAATAGCAGTGGTGGGTCCTTGCATCGGTTGGGCAGCTGGGATGGTGCCATATGGTGCCATCTTAGCCATCCATCTTCTATGTCTTGTAGATGGTGCCACGGATGCCAGATTGGATCTATTTTCGCACCGTTGAGCTGCAATCATCGATCTGAACCCATATGTGTAGTCGGATCTGTAATTTGATGTACAGATTTACACCATCTTGGACCCTTGACCTCTGATCTTTCTCAAACTTCATCTAATGCTATGGAAGTCTGATCGTGGTGATCTTGGAGTCGTTGAACTCCGATCGTCGCCCTGATTAGATCCGTATGGTTGTATCTCCAATCCGAGGCTTGGATTAAATATTGCTTGTCCCTGACCACCAAAAAGAGTAAATTACTATATAATTTGTACACTTTGATCTAAATGCATGATGATGCATGTTATGCAATATTTACAATGTATGATGCTTCTACGACACTAAGAACATGCACAAATAGACATTTTAGGCTATTCAGATGCATACACATCACACCCCCATTTCTATGTTTTGCTAGTCCCTAGTAAGAACTATATGCTATTTATAAAAGAATTAGGTTGGATTTCTTGGGTAAAAGTTATTCTTCAACACTAGGAGATTTTTACTAAGGACCTGAACTATAGAGACACAACAGCGCCCGGGTGTCAGCCAAAATGCAGATAGCCTCAAGCCCTCTCCTTTTTCAAAGAATGATCTTTTTCTTCTTTTCTTCTTTTGCTAATTTTTTTAGATTTTTGAGTTTAGGATTTCGGAGCAGCTTTCTACAGCCACTCAACCCACCTAAGACTTGAAGAGAACCCTAAGTTCTAAGCATCTTTATGTATAAAATGTGATAAACTCACTGATCGGCAATTAGAATAGACTTCAAGTTTCTATGCCCCTAGGTGACCTTGAAAAGAAATTCTGCTGAAAGGTGTATCTATTCGACTGGTAGCTTTCTCCCTACTTTTATTTTTATGGGTTCAACATAAGGGCAAACCCACTGTATATCTCCCCGGCTTATTCTACTTCTCTGCTTCTTCCTAAGTGTTTTGGAATTATACATGCATTTCTTAATCTGGGATCTGGACAACCTACCAATGGGTTGTTACCTACAATAACTTACCAGCCATACTCGTGCAGTGAAGTGTGGCTTCTTTTTTTTTCTTTTCCTTTCTTTTCTCCTTTTCTATTTTTTTTCTTTTCTTTTTGGATAGTGTTCTTTTCTCTTTTCTTTCTTTAAGTAGGTGGCTTCCCTGATCTTAGATTTACCTAAAGGCAGCAGGAAAAGAATGGTCGTGTGACTGAACTCTGGACAACCTACCAATGGGCTGTTACCCATGATAACTTGCCAACCATACCACCCTAGAAGGTTTATTAGCTACCCAATTTTCGTTAAAATTGCCGAAAAGCGAGTCACTTCAAATAGTGTGTAGATGCTTAGACTTAAAATCCCCTCTAATCATAGGGCAGGTTGATAAGTCGTGTACTTATCGCCCCAACTTATTTAATCAAATTGAAATAAATTCAGAATGGTGACTCGATAAACAAATCCACATTTTAGTGGACACTCGGGCTAATTAAGCTCGCAGACCTGAAGGGTCGAAGTATTCAGATCCTATTGTATTATTACCTAAGGTTGAAAAATCCTAATGCCTAATTATTCTTTCCTAATTCGATTTTCTTTTTTTTAATAAATAGAAAAATAAGTAGAATTTACAAGAATTCCAAAGAGCTGACAAAATGATTCAGAAATGAATCCAACCCCCCATGCCTAGCTGATGTAATGTCCTCATTGAAAATAAAATGCATGAGAAGTAGGGTAGAATGAAGAAAATATCACTTGCATTACATTATGCTCAGATCAGCTCTGAGTCAGACTGTACAAGTGCTGAGTTTAATGCCATCATCTATGCGAAGTCCAACCAAAGAAGTCACATTAAGGTTAAAGCAACCTTATCGAAGACGGGTTCTGGAATAACACAGTCAATATAAGGTTTCAGATGCTGTCCATTGACCTTAAAAGAATTACCCATCTTTGAGTCAAAGATCTCAATGGCTCCAATGGGAAATATCCAATCAATGATGAATGGGCCATCCTACTTTGACCTAAGCTTGCCGCGAAAGAGCTTAAGTTGAGAATCAAAGAGCCATACCTTCTGGTTTGGCTCAAAGCTCTTGTGGGAAATTAGTTGGTCATGAAGAGCTTTGGTCCGAGCCTTATAGATATTAGAATTCTCGTATGCATCATTTCTAAATTCCTTCAACTCAAATAATTGGAGCTTCCTGGTCTTTCTGGCTAAACTTAGATCAAAGTTGCATTTCTTGATCGCCCAGAATGCCCGATGTTCAATCTCTAAATGTAAATGGCATGCCTTTCCATACACCAGGCGAAATGGTGACATGCCGATAGGCATTTTGTATGCCATACGGTAGGCCCAAAGAGCGTCCTTAAGCTTTTGAGTCCAATCTTTTTGATTAGGCCTAACTATCTTCTACATGGATGTTCTTGATCTCCCGATTGGAGATCTTGGCCTGTCCATTCGTCTAAGGGTGGTAAGGTGGGTATTTCGCCAGTAAACTATGGAACTGGGCATTTGTGAAGTGAGTACCACCATCGCTGATGATGGCCCTAGGAATCCCGAACAAACTAAGATGTCTTTTTGATGAAATCGATGACCACTTTGTGGTCATTGATTCAAGTGGGAATAGCCTCCATCCACTTAGACATGTAATCAATAGCAATGAGAATGTATTGGTGTTCAAATGAAGGGAGAAAGGGAACAATGAAATCGATACCCCAAACGTTGAAGATTTTGATGAGAAGGATTGGGTTTAGAGGCATCATATCTCTCTTGGTTATGCTCCCAAGTGCCTGGCATCGGGAACACGACCTCAAGAATTCCTGGGCATCCTTGAATGAAGATGGCCAATAAAATCCATATTGAAGTATTTTTGCAACCGTCTCTTTCCTAGAGAAATGTCCACCAAACGCTGATACATGGCAGAACTCAAGTATGGTTTGAAACTCATTCTCCGGTACACGTCGACAAATAATCTGATCAGAGCCGATGCGATACAGTTCAGAGTCATATCAGAAGTAATATTTGGCTTTAGATTTGAGTCTATCCCATTGTTGCTTGGTCTAATCTTGGCGGATTTAACCAACAACTAAATAATTTACTATGACTGCAAACCATGGGGTTTGACACCTAAAACTGCTAAAATAGACTCGTCTAGAAAAGTATTAGTAATAGGAATGTTTGGATGAGAAGAATCACTTAGAAGCCTTGAAAGATGATTCACCACCACATTATGTGTCCTGGATTTATCTTTGATTTCAAGATCAAATTCTTGAAGCAAAAGAATCCATCGAATGAGCTAGGGTTTAGCATCCTTTTTGTTTAAGAGATATCTCAATGTCGAGTGGCTAGTGAAAATTATGACATGAGACCCTAAGAGATAAGCCTTGAATTTTTCTAAAGCAAATACTACTACTAGCAATTCCTTCTCAGTAATAGTGTAATTCCTCTAATTTTTCTAAAGCAAATACTATGGCTAGCAATTCCTTCTTAGTAATAGTGTAATTCCTCTGGGCCTTGTCTAGAGTTTTGCTAGCATAGTAGATAACAGAGGACTTTCTGTCGATCTTTTGATCCAAAATGGCCTTAACCACGTAATCAAAAGCATTGGTTATGATCTTAAATGGGGCAGTCCAGACCAATGGTTGCAACACCGGAGCACAACTGATAGCCATTTTAGGAAAATTGAATGCCTTAAGGCATGATTCATTAAAATCAAACGGTGTATAATTGGCAAGAAGGTTGCTTAGAGGGCGAGCAACCTTAGAGAAGTTCTTGATGAACCTCTGATAGAATCCCACATGACCAAGAAATGAGCAGATTTGTTTGACAGATGTGGGAGGAGGAAGTTTAAAAATAGCATCAACCTTAACTTTGTCAATTTCAATTCCCCATAAAGAGATTATATGACCCAAGACCATGCCTTCTTGTGTCATGAAACAGCTCTTTTCCCAGCTAAGGAACAATCTTGTTTCGATGAATCTTTCAGGATCAATTCGAGATTAGCTAGGCAAGATCCAAATGAGTCTCCAAAAATAGAGAAATTGTCCATGAAAACTTCCATGAACTCTCCCACCACGTTAGAAAATATGGCCAGCACATAACTTTGAAAAGTCGTAGGTGCATTGCAAATCTTGAATGGCATTTTATGGAAAGCAAAGGTTCTGTAAGGATGGATAGGGACATGATTTTATCCCAAATAACCATCCAGGAAGTAGAAGTACTTTTGCCTGGCTAATCTTTCAAGGATCTGATCGATGAAGGGAAGAGGGAAATGATCCTTATTGGTGGTTGTGTTCAGCTTCTTGTAATCAATACAGACTCTCTAGGAGGAAGCTGAACAAGTTGTGACAGATTCTCCTTTCTCATTAGTCACAACGGTAATCCTGGATTTCCTGGGAACAATTTCCATAGGGCTTACCCATGGACTATCTGAGATCGGATAGATGATTCTTGCATTGAGCCACTTAATTATTTCTTTCTTGACAACTTCTCGCATATTAGGGTTTAGTCTCCTCTGCATCTGGCGAGAAGGGCGGGATCCATCTTCCATGAAAATTCTGTGATTCCAGTAAGATGGCTCAATCCCCCTAAGGTCATGGATGGTCCAACCAATTTCCTCTTTATGTTCTTTTAGGACCTTGATCAGTTTAATCACCTATTCCTTAGTCAATTTAGAACTTATAATCACAAGGGCATCTTCTTAGGTCCTAAAAATTGATATTTCAAACTCTCAGGCAAAGGTTTCAGTTCAAGCTGGGGTGGGTCAAAGATGGAAGGTAAGGAGGTTACTGATGAAGATTCATTAGGATGATCGAGAGGAAGAGGTTGAAAGTGAACAAAATCAACAACCTCTTCAGAATGTGGTGATTTTTCCATGGAGGGTTATGGGTTGGGTTCATTGGTGTAGGAAGAACTCTCAATAGCAGATACAGCCATACATGTCCCAATATTCAAATGATCTTCCTCGAGTTCCTCTATAAATCCACAATCCTCAAATTTATTAATCGCCTTGAAAATATCTAATTTTAGTTTATGATCCCTAAAGGCGATTTCCATGCTACCACTCTCACAGTTGATAATGGCCTTAGCAGTAGCCAGGAACGGACGCCCCAGAATGATGGGCGTGTTCCTCAAATTCTTAGGTACATCCATGTCAAGGACAAGGAAATCTATAGGAAAATAGAAGTCCTTAACCTTGACAATAACATCCTCAATAACACCTCTTGGATTTGTGACCGAACGGTCCGCTAACTGCAGTGTTATTGAGATTGGCCGAAGTTCACCTAATCTGAACTTCTAGTAAAGAGAAGTCAGAATTAGTTTAATGGATGCACCTAGATCCAAGAGCACCCAGTCAAAAGTGTAATCTCCGATAACACATGAAATCAAAGGGGCACCTGGATCTCTCCTTTTTGTAGGAAGGTGATGCGGGATAACAGAACTAGCCTATCTAGAGAGTATCACCTTCATCGGAACAGATTCCCTCAGCTTATGCTTCTAGGTGCATAAATCCTTTAAGAATTTAGCATAAGCCGGTATGTGTTTGATAGCATCGAGGTAGGGGATATTGCTTTCAACATTCTTGAATATATTCAAGAGTTACTCAATACTATCAATAGGCCTCTTCTTCTTGGATTTAATCAAGGCCTCAGGAAAAGGAACTTGAGTGAGATCTTCGGAATCAGGTTCCTGAGCCTTGATTTCTTCTTTAGAGTTCTCCTTTCTTTCCTCAGGCTCACCAAGATTTTCTTGACTAGAGCAAGGTAGGTGTGGGTCCTGGGTTTGCCTTCCACTCCTCAAAGTAACGGAGTTGGCAGATGCGTAAGGGTTTGGGTCTTAGGGAGGATTAGGAAAGATTGGAGGGGCATGATTAACCAAAAACCCCAAATTTGATGAGGAAGCAAAAGAAGGACCCTGCTAACCACCTAAGCATGTGCGTGTGGGTCCCTCTAATTCCCATACCCTTGGGCTTGATTGCCCGGATTCTATATGTTGCATGGGTTGGGTACGGGTTGAGATGGCAAAGATCCGAGCTGACGGGTATTAGCAATGAGCCCAGTTTACAAGTTGTCTAACGAGGTTTTCATTTGTTGCATGAGTTGGAGCATAGATCCTTACATCTCTATCATCTAACGGTTCAAATCATCCTACCCTACGGGTTGACGAGCATTCCAAACTGGCTGATTGACCTAATTCGGGGGCAACTAAGTATAAACGTGACCCTTACCCATTGGTCTTTGTGGAGCATTCTTACTGGGTTGGAATTGGGTCTGCTTCCCCAGATTTTTCTTGGAGAAGTTAGGGTGGTTCCTCCAACCTGGATTATAAGCATTAGAATATGGGTTGGACCTAACGTTCTTTGTACAGCATAGACATCCTCATAGGGCAAGGATGGAGAGAAAGAAAGGGAGGGATTAGAGAAAGTGGGATCAAAGGCTCCAGTTTGGAACCTGTGGGGTTCCTAGCAATGCTGCTCATAGGTTGAGCCACATCCAATTGATTCACGAACTCCCATTTAGAAGGAGCTTGCAAAGAATGGAATCTCGAATTATCAAATTGAGTGGACCGAGAATTGTTTGCAGAGTTTCCCACCATCCACTCTTCCATCCTTTTGGTAACAAGGTCCACTGATTAGCCCATATTTGTGGGCTATTTAAGTATTTAAGTGCCTAGACATTAAGTTAATTCTAACATTTATTTAGCATAAATTAGGATGTAAATAGGTTAATTCATATTTCTAATTTAATTACATAATTCATGCATTGCATTCATATTTAAATGCATTTAGAATTAACTTAGAATTGCATTCATTTAATTAGTTAACCAATTAGGTGCATTGCATACATTAATTTAAGTTAACATAAAAGTTGAGGGTTTGTATATAAATAAACATAATATTTTAATATTATTTTTTTTATTCTTCTTGCAGTAACGGCTGCATTTCCTTCGGTTGCCGCTCCAACAGCACTAGCTGCCGCATTGAAACCTGCATTCAAGGACGAGCGGAGAATGTGGATCTGCTCCTGCCTCTCCTTTCAAATCTGTGCAGGTGGCTACAAAAGGAGGGAGGCAGCCGAGCTCAGGAGGCCACCATCCCAACAATCCACATTGTGTAGAGAGTTCATCTCTTGTCCATTCCACCATCGCCGGCCTCAACCGCGGCGACGAGCCTCCACCACCGTGGGCGTGTGGCGTGACAGGCCACACTGCCATCTAGAGCTCATCTGCATCACTATGTCTCACCAGAATCAACATCACCACCCTCACCGTCATCACCAACAACCTCCACTTCACGCCTCTTCATCAATTCCAGCCTCCAGCGCCATCCCCAGCCTGCACGCACCTTCCTTGCAACCTCGACACGCCGCACCTTCTACAACAGCAACTGACTTCACGCCTGCACACCCATGCACGCACCCTGCAACAACCTCCTTCATGCCTACACCAGCCCACGCTCGCAGCCGGCGCACCCGACAGCGTTCGTGCCAGCCTGTAGCACCTCTCCAACGCTGCTACAGACCGTGCCCTACCTGCAGATCGCGCATTGCCTGCAGAGCACGCATCACCTGCAGTGTCTCCAGTGTCCATTTCCGCTCCTCGCTGCCACCTCTAGCGCACAGCAACACGCGCACCTCCCACCTGCAAAACCCGCGCCTCCCACCGGCAGAGCCCTCGCCGTTCCTTCCGCGCCTCACCGCCACCTCCAGCGCACCTCCAGCGCGCAGCAGTATGCACGCTCAAGCCTGCAGCACGCGTGCCACATCCGTGCGCAACCTGCAGCAGTAGTAACTCCAGAACCGCCGCTACCTTTCTCCTCTGGTAGGCCGGCTCCGGCCACCGCTCGACGTGCGGCTGCCACCACCGCGACGGCCTCACTTCAGCCAATCGCCTGTGCGAACCTCTCCTCGATTGAACCTCTCTCCCGATCGCGAGGAGGAGAGAGGTAAAATCCTCTATTTTTAGTCTAATTAGTAATTACATTTCTTGCCATTGCCAGGAAAAAGAATTTTGATTCATGAAATTTTATTGTGGTAAAGTTACAACTTCATACTCAAGCTCTCTTACAATTGGGTGGCTTTTGTAATTAACATTGTTTGACATTGGTTTTGGGATTTAAATGTGCACAAATTTTATTTAATACAATTAAATGGAAAATTACATAAAATCATCACATATTTATTGAATATTTCAGTGAGGAAAAATTGCACATCTACCCTTACATTTTCAAGATATTGTGCATCTTCTTTCCGTCGCATTTCATGTCAGGTTTGACTACGGATTTCTCACGATATTGAACAAATACGAAATAATTGAGTTATTATTGCATCATTGCCTCCCTGTGGACACGACCCACTCCTAATTGAGTGGTTATATTAATTGTTGATTAATCAATTTTTCCACCACATAGAACTACAAACGATGCGACATTTTATGTAACAAACTACTGTAAAAGTGAAGAATCGACTCATCAAATGGCACCATTGCCGGGGAGGCAACTGATGCAATAATTTCACCTATTTTTTTTATTTCTGATTATTTCTCATTGCACAGTGATCTGACCATTTATTATTTTGTCTGTGTGAGAAATTTGTGTGAGGAATCAACCATCGTGAGAGGTGACCCTTGACTTCGCCAGAGGAGAAATTGGTCGAGCCACCTTGCAGAGGAGGAGAAGGATGAGGACATGACGATCATCTAGTCGCTAATTTAATTAGAGTAGGATTAAGACTTTAGATTTAATTTTTCATTGCACATTTGGTTTGAAACCCTTATTCTGGGGTATATTTTGAGGGGTTTGTTGCATGATTTTATTTTAGGCCCGTCTTGGGTAATTTTTGGGAGCCTGTTCCCTTTTCTTTAGATTTAGCTTTTTTTATTTATTTTGCGAATTGTTTACTTTTATTTGCTTGTGCATAAGTAGTTAAAACAATATATATAAAAAAAAATGAGCTGCCTGCTAGAAGCTGCCTACCCCTAGGACGAACCATTTAGGTCCGTATGGGCAGCCTCTAGATTTACTTATCTGCATTGCGTGCATTCTCACATCATTGATTGCTAGAAGCAAGGTACGCATTCTCTTACTTTGCATCCTATTCTTGATCATGCATTACATTTGGACTTAATTCGAAGACCACATAATTTGTCTTGAAGCGATCTAACAAGTGGTCACATATATTCCTGAAAAAGGACTAATTAAAGGAGGGACATCTAAAAATCAAAGACTTGATTGTCAAACATGGTGTGCGATTCAAAATTCAAAATCTTTTTGCTGTGAATGCACACTTATATCTTTTGCACCACGACGCTCATTTAGACACCCTTAAGTCTTGAAACAACTAGGACAAGAGCCCTCCTACCGTTGGATTCTAAATTGTTCGGAACTTGAGATCAAAGGTTTTGCAAATCCAAAGAGGGGGATACCCTGTCACGGATTTTTGGGGGTAGTTGAGAAGCACCACGAAAGCATAGCTTCAAAGGAATGCTTAGGCCTACTTGCATCCCTCGATCTTCCGTCTTTGGATTTGCTTGACCATTTGAGATTTAGGGAAGAATACCTAAGCTCCAACTAGGTCTTTTTAGGCATTTCGAAGGTTGATAATAGGTGCGTAATTGATTGGGCAACTTGCTTTGTCACCTACAATTTGAACTAAAGTCAAAAGCCTAAATTTGTAAAGATCAAATAAGTCTTTTTGAATTGTGTTTGTAGTGCATGCTTAGTAGGCATTCTCTTAGGAGACAACTTGTGTTTGATCCTGAACCTGAAAGAATCTTAAGAAGAGACCTTCCAAGGGTAGAAATGGCTGGTCAAAGGAGCCTTAAGGAATATTTCATCCCAACCAATCAAGCTAGCCCTGCACTACGTAGACCTGGAGGGGACAATCCTTATGAGATCAAAAGTAGTACCATATCCTTGCTGCCCTCCTTTTATGGTACTACTAGGGAAGACCCTTACAGGCATATAGAGGAATTCACCGAGGTCTGTTCCACGGTGAAGCTGCAGGGCGTTAATGATGACGCTCAAATGCGGACCCTCTTTCCCTTCTCCCTTAAGGACAAAGCTATGTATTGGTATCACACCCTTGATAATATTAATACTTGGGATGCCCTGAAGAAGGAGTTTTTGAAGAAGTACTTCCCCATGAGCAAAACCAATCACTTTAGGAGGGAAATTATGAGTTTTTTTCAAAAGAATGGGGAAACGTTCCATGATGTGTGGGAGCACTTTAATGACTTGCTGAGACTTTGCCCACATCACCAGGTGCCTAAATGGCAACCGGTTGAAAGGTTCTACACCGGACTTAATGATTCACATAGGCAAACTGTGGATGGTGCCTGTGCAGGAACCTTTCTTTCTAAGACTGAGGATGAAGCTTGGAACCTTTTTGATACTTTGAGTGAGAATTCTATTCACTTGAATTCTGCCTACATGGATAGAAAGCCCACTCTCATGCAAAGAAAGTTGGAGGCGAATGAGGCAAGGGACAGCCAGAATTTAGCCTATCAGATTCAATTATTGAATCAAAACATGGAAAGGCTTATGTCGAACCCGAGTTCATTTGTATCTAAAACCTCCACATCCCAGGCTTCTGAATGCTTAATTTGCCAAGGTAATACACACGCCACTGTGGATTGCCACTTGGCCTCCCAATTCCCTAAGCTTGTACAAGCGGATTTGAATGCCTCTCAAGGGTTCTGTCCTAGACCTCACAATGACCCTTTCTCCAACACTTATAATGATTGATGGAGGAACCACCCAAACTTTTCATGGAGGCAGGGAAATGTCTCAAATTCAGGGAATTACAAACCACAATCCTTTCAAAACCATCAAATGAACCAACCTCAGACCTTTGCCCAACCTAAGACCTCTGAGATGGATGAATTGAAGGCAATGTTGAAAACTATGCAAGAAAGTCAAAGTACCATCATCCAACCTCATGAAAAGGCTATACATGAGATGAAATCACAAATTGGACACCTTGTTGAGGCCGTTAGACGGAGGGAAATGGGGAAGCTCCCCAGTGTTGCTAAGGAAAATCCTAAAGGAAAAGGGATTGTCTTTAGGGAGATGCTTAGGCGATGACTATTCTGAGGAGTGGGAAAGAAATTTCCAAACTCGATGCTCCTATAGTCTCACCCCCTAAAAAACCATCCACCCCGACTTTCACCCCCACCGGAGAAGACTTGCCCAAACCTTCTTTGCTTGAAATCACCTCACCGGAAGAAGTTGCCCCTATTCCACCCCTTACTCGACATGACAACCCTTCCACCCAGAGATCGAGAGTGCCTTTTCTAGAGCACTTATCCACCTATGGGTAGACTTTTGCTTGCTCATTTGGAGCCAAAGATAAGACGAATGAGATTATGGAAACTTTCAAGCAAGTGCAGATTAACCTGCCTTTGCTTGAAGCTATCAAGCAGATTCTATCTTATGCCCACTTCTTAAAGGACCTGTGCACGAAAAAGTGGCAATCTAGAAAATAGGTCCAATCAAAAGTTGTCCTGCCTGATTCTGTTAGCTCAATTGTTCAACATGGCACACCCCCAAAACTTAAGGACTCAGGAGCCCCATACATCTTAGTAGTTATTGGTGACTTATAAATTGATGAGGCTCTACTTGATCTGGGTGCGTAGGTGAACATCCTTCTGAGCTACGTGTATGAACAACTTGGGGGAGGCAATCTAAAGCCTAGCCCTGTAATCCTTCAAGTTGTTGATTGATCACTTAAGACACCACGGGGAATTTTTGAGGATGCCCTCATAAGAGTGGAGCATTTCTTCTTTCCCGTTGACTTCTTAGTTTTGGACACTGACCCTACCAACAAGCCAACCAAACCCTCCATCATTTTGGGCCACCCCTTCCTTGCAACATTGCATGCTTCAATCAATTGCAATACTGGGGCATTGAAAATGGGCTTTGGGAACAGGAAAATCCAACTTAATGTGTTTGATGCTTACAAACAAGCCAGACTTGAGGATTATTCTCAAGTTGAGGTGATAGATGACCTGATTGAAGAGGCAACCCCTACAATGTCATGTGATGACCCCCTTCAGCATGTCATGCTAAATGAGCATTCCCATCTCTTGGTGGAATGTGAAGGGGATATACTAGAACCTGAGGAATTGCTAGGTGTTTCTGCTGAGTCTCTTCCCCCATCATTTCCATCGAAGGTAGATCTGCTACCTGAGATGGGGACATCTATTATGAAACCCTCAACCATACAAGCCCCTGACCTTGAGTTGAAACCCCTCCCTGACACTCTCAAGTACATTTTCCTTGTTGCCAATGATATGCTCCCCATTATCATTTCGGCTGTGCTATCTGAGGCACAGGAGGGAGCCTTGATTGAATGCTTGTCTAGGCACAAGGAAGCTATTGCTTGGAGCATTGCTGACATTAAGGGTATAAACTCTACACTCTGCATGCACCACATTTATACTGATGATTCCATCAAGCCATTTAGGGACATGCAGAGACGTCTGAACCCTAATATGAGGGAGGTGGTAAAAAAGGAAATCTTGAAGTGGTTGGATGCTTGGATCATATATCCCATTGCAGATAGTAAATGGGTAAGTCCTATTCATGTGGTGCCAAAGAAGGCATGCTTTACTGTGGAACTCAACGACCAAGGTGAACAAGTTGTCACTAGACCCTCAACTGGATGGAGGGTCAGTATTGGTTACTGCAAGTTGAACACCGCTACCCAAAAGGATCACTTTCCTCTACCTTTTATTGATCAAATTCTCAAGAAATTGGCAGGGAATAAGTACTATTGCTTTCTCGATGGATATTCTGGGTACAATCAGGTGGCAGTCTTTCCTGATGACCAGGAAAAGATGACATTCACGAGTCCTTACGGTACTTTTGCATTCAGGCGTATGCCGTTTGGATTATGTAATGCCCCTGCAACTTTCCAACGGTGTATGATGTCTATCTTTTTGGACATGATTGATGAGTGTGTTGAAGTGTTTATGGATGACTTCTCCATTTATGGCTCGTCTTTCGACCAGTGTCTCCTGCACCTGGAGAATGTGTTGAAGCGATGTAAGGAGACTAGTTTAGTCTTTAGCTGGGAGAAAAGTCACTTCATGGTACAGAATGGAATTGTACTTGGGCATGTTGTATCCAAGCAAGGTTTGGAAGTAGGTAAAGCCAAGATTGATTCTATTTCCAAACTCCCTTTTCCTACGAACGTCAAATAGATTAGATCCTTTCTGGGCCATGCCGGCTTTTATAGGTGCTTTATTAAAAATTTTAGTAAAATTTCTAGGCCACTTTGTGACTTGTTGGTGAAGGAATCTTCCTTCAATTTTGATTCAAAGTGTGCCGAGGCCTTTCAAATTCTAAAGGAGGCCTTGATCTCTGTGCCTATTCTCCAAGCTCCTGATTGGACACTCCCATTTGAGCTGATGTGTGATGCCTCGGATTATGCAGTGGGAGCAGTCCTTGGACAAAGGGTTGAGAGAAGACCTCATGTGCTGCATTATGCAAGCAAGACTTTAATCGAACCTCAGCAAAACTACACCATCACTGAAAAAGAATTACTTGTTGTAGTTTCTGCTCTGGAGCAGTTTAGGTCTTATCTGCTTGGGTCTAAGGTGGTTATTTTTACTGATCATGTAGCAGTGAAACATCTCATTGCTAAGAAGGATTCTAAGCCACGTCTGATTAGGTGGATCCTACTCCTTCAAGAATTTGACTTGGAAATACGTGAAAAGAAAGGAGTAGAAAATGTTGTGGCTGACCACCTGTCTCGCCTTCCTCTTAATGACTCTCTTTCTGGAGACATTCGCGATTTCCCAATGAAACTCTAATGGTGGTAACACCAACTTTACCTTGGTATACAGACACTGTAAATTACTTGGTCACTGGACAAACTCCTGGCTCTTGGGATGAGCAGAAAAGAAAGAGATTCATTTCCCAAGCAAGATATTTTCATTGGGAAGTGCCAGAATTATTTAGAATTGGACAAGACCAAGTATTGAGACGTTGTGTACCTGAAGAGGAACAACAAAGTGTGCTGAGTTTTTGCCATGAACTTCATTGTTGAGGACACTTTGGTGCTAAGAAAACTACTTTTAAGGTTCTCCAGTCCAGTTTTTGGTGGCCTTCCTTATTTAAGGATTCTCATAATTTTGTTAAGGCCTGTATTAGATGTCAACTGACTGGAACGATTGGGAAGATGAATGAAATGCCTCAACATCATATTCAATCCATTGAAATTTTTGATGTGTGGGGAGTTGACTTTATGGGCCCCTTCTCGTCGTCCCATGGTTATGAATATATCTTGGTGGCAGTTGATTATGTCTCTAAATGGATAGAGGCCATTCCTACGTGCACAAATGACCACTCCGTGGTTTTGAAATTTGTGAAGGCCAATATCATATCTCGTTTCGGCTGCCCCAAGACTATTATAAGTGATGGGGGACCTCATTTCCGAAACCACCACTTCAATCGGCTAATCAGGAGTCTGGGAGTGACTCACAAGGTTGCTACCCCTTACCATCCTCAGACAAGTGGCCAGGTTGAAGTGTCAAATAGGGAGATAAAAAATATTTTGGAAAAGACCATTAGACCTTATAGGAAAGACTGGTCCTAAAAGCTCGATGATGCTTTGTGGGCATATCAAACAGCCTATAAGACCCCTTTGGGTACTTCTCCCTTTTGGATTGTGTATGGGAAAGCATGCCATTTACCTATTGAGTTGGAACATAAGGTACTTTGGGCTATTCGAAGTGTTAACATGGATTTAGAGAAGGCGGGTAAGGCACGACTTCTAGAATTAAGTGAGCTTGAGGAGCTAAGGAATGATGCTTATGACACCTCTCAAGCTTATAAAGAAAGAACTAAGGTCCTGCATGATAAGTTTATACTTCGAAAGACCTTTGAGCCCAACCAACAAGTCTGGCTTTTCAATTCCAGACTTAAGCTTTTTCCTAAGAAGCTAAAATCTCTTTGGGATGGGCCTTACATAATCACCAAAGTATTTTCGCATGGAGTTGTGGAGATTAAAAACCCTTCCTCTTCAAAAACTCCCTTTATCGTCAATGGTCAATGGTTAAAACCTTACATAACTTTAGATGGCCATCTGGTTGACGAAGTCACTCTTGAGGAGCCTTAGCTCCTACCATTCTCCGCCTCAGGTAATATCTTCATTTAACTATTTTTGTTTTCAATGAGGACATTGTTTGAACCAGGCATGGGAGAGAGGACCTGAGGCATTTTGTTTATAGCATGCATACATTTGCATTAAAAAAAAAAAAGAGAGAGAGAGAGAGAAAGTTTTGAGCTTAACTGGCTAGGTCTTGCATTCTTAAGCAAATTAGAACTCTAGGGTAGACTAAGTTAATTCTAGGGTCAAACTTTAGAGGCTAAATGAGCTAGTAGCTTTAGACCTTTAGGGTCCTTTGTGGACTTAGAAACTTAAGTAGGAGTTAAGTTGCGGACCATTCCTTAAGAGGTTGAGGAAGGAAAGCTAAGGTTTGAGTTAAAAGGTGGGGTAGTACCTGGAGTCTTGTTCTACCTTTTGGTTTATAGGTCCTTGTAACCTAAGATCCAAATTTCACACACTTGGTCTTCTAATCAACTTAATTTCTTTCTTTCTTAAAAGAGATTTGGTTCTCTTAGTTTTGACTTAGGAGAGGCTTGAAACACAATTTGATTGGAAGAATTCCTGCCGCAGGAGAGGTGGAGTATATACTCACCTTAAGGATGCGATGATAACATATTACTTCCTTGGCACTTGTCTCTTAGGATATCCATCCTACTGGGGGCATGTAAGAGCATTGTACGGTTCAGGTACCATGGGTGGCCCTATCTCAAAGTGCCAATTGCCGTAGGCCTGAATTCGCTTAAGAAAACCATGGGCGATACTATCTCGAAGTGTCTATTGCCAGGAGTTCTTGGGGTCATTATGGCCGGTGCTATCTCGAAGCATCGAAAGCCAAGCACCCTCTGAGGTATGGTAATGGGGACAATGAATCTGACACAGACCGTGTTGATAGCTGATCTGAGGTTAGACTTAGGGGAATCAATCAAAAAAAAAAAAAGATCCTTTTTCCTTTAACTCAAATATCTCAGACCAACGCACATGCACAGATGCTTTAATCTCAGGGATCAATAAACCTTAGGGTAGAGTTAGGAATCAGGGAATCTCGTGCCTGCAACTCGTATTTAGCCGACCTAGTCTGTAACTTAGCAACTACTTGGGAACCTTAGGTCTAGAGTCTGAACTTAATATGTTTCTAAACGAAGACCGATTGGGTTGACTAGTCTACTTGGAGTGCTAGATTTTTGCTTGGATTTGCTAGGGGCTAGCAAAAACTAGTCATGGGGGTATTTGATTAGCCCATATTTGTGGGCTATTTAAGTATTTAAGTACCTAGACATTAAGTTAATTCCAACATTTATTTAGCATAAATTAGGATGTAAATATGTTAATTCATATTTCTAATTTAATTACATAATTCATGCATTGCATTCATATTTAAATGCATTTAGAATTAACGTAGAATTGCATTCATTTAATTAGTTAACCAATTAGGTGCATTGCATACATTAATTTAAGTTAACATAAAAGTTGAGGGTTTGTATATAAATAACCATAATATTTTAACATTATTTTTTTTATTCTTCTTCTTGCAGCAACAACTACATTTCCTTCGACTGCTGCTCCAACGCCACCAACTGCTGCACTGAAACCTGCATTCAAGGACGAGCGGAGAATGTGGATCTGCTCCAGCCTCTCCTTTCAAATCTACGCAGGTGGATACAAAAGGAGGAGGGAGGCAGCTGAGCTCAGGAGGCCACCATCCCAACAATCCACACTGTTCAACGAGTTCATCCCTCATCCATTCCACCACCACTGGCCTCAATTGCGGCGACAAGCCTCCACGACCGTGGGTGTGTGGCGTGATAGGCCACACCGCCATCTGGAGCTCATTTGCATCACTGTGTCTCACCAGACTCAACATCACCACCCTCACCGTCATCACCAACAACCTCCACTTCACGCCTCTTCATCTCTTCCAGCCTCCAGTGCCATCCGTAGCCTGCACGCGCCTTCCTTGCAACCTCGGCGCGTCGCACCTTCTGCACCAGCAACCGACTTCACGCCCACACACCCACGCGTGCACCCTGTAGCAACCGCCTTCATGCCTGCACCAGCCCACGCACGCAGCCGGCGAGCCCGCCAGCATTCGTTCCAGCCTGCAGCACTTCTCCAATGCACCTGCAGACCGCGCACCGCTTGCAAACTACGCACCGCCTGCAGACCACGCATTGCCTGCAGAGTGCGCATCACCTGCAATTCCTCCAGCATCCATTTCCGCGCCTCGCTGCCACCTCCAACGCACAGCAGCACGCGCACCTCCCACCTACAGAACCAGCACCTCCCGCCTGCAGAGTCCATGCTCGTTCCTTCCGCGCCTCACCACCACCTCCAGCACACCTCCACCACGCAGCAGTATGCGCACTCAAGCCTGCAACACGTGCGCCGCCTTCATGTGCAACTTGCGGTAGCAGCAACTCCAGAACCGCCGCTACCTTTCTCCTCCAGCAGGCTGGCTCCCGTGACAGCCTCACTTCAGCTAATCACCTGTGCGAACCTCTCCTCGATTGAACCTCTCTCCCGATCACGAGGAGGAGAGAGGTAAAATCCTCTGTTTTTAGTCTAATTAGTAATTACATTTCATGCCATTTCCAGGAAAAAGAATTTTGATTTATGAATATTTTATTGTGGTAAAATTACAACTTCATACTCAAGCTCTCTTACAATTGCGTGGCTTTTGTAATTAACATTTTTTGACATTGGTTTTGGGATTTAAATGTGCACAAATTTTCTCTAATACATGTCAATGGAAAATTGCATAAAATCATCACATATTTATTGAATATTTTAGTGAGGAAAAATTGCACATCTACCCTTACATTTTCAAGATATTGTGCATCTTCTTTCCATCGCATTTCATGTCAGATTTGACTACGGATTTCTCACGAGATTGAACGAATACAAAATAATTGAGATATTATTGCATGATTGCCTCCCTGTGGACATGACCCGCTCCTAATTGAGTGGTTATATTAATTGTTGGTTAGTCAATTTTTCCACCACATAGAACTACAAACGAGGCGACATTTTATGTAACAAAAGATTGTAAAAGCGAAGAATCGACTCATCATCCACCTTATCTAGTTTATTACAAATCAGCTCCATATCGAATGAATGAGAGGCATGGACCTCATTAACATTCAATCTTGGTTGGGACCGATTAAATGTATCCATGGGTGCATGATTGATTAAATTTTTACTCATTTCTTGAAACAAATCATGTGCACTATCTGCATCTTTGATGAGGAAATTGCCTCTGCAAGAAGCGTCCATGTGATTTCTGAGTTGCTCGGTCAACCCATGACAGAAGATCTGCATGAGTTGCCATTTCAGCACCTCGTGGTGTGCACACTTCTGCAATAAGTCCTAGAATCGCTCCCAGGCAACATGAAACTACTCCCTCGACCGTTGGACGAAAGTACTAATCGCCCGCCTTAGTGCATTGGTATGCCCAACTAGAAAGAATTTCTTTATGAAAGATAATTTAAGATCATTCAAAGTTGCTATCGGCCTTCCTATAGTCCTGCACTAATGAGTGGCCTTATCCCTAAGAGAATGGGGAAAGAGCCTCATGATCATTTTCTCTTCATTCACGTTTCGTGCTTTGGTGGTTTGGACCAAAGTTGTCAAGCCTCCAAATGCTGAAATGGGTCTTCAGAGCCAAGCCCATGAAAATGTTTGAACAGGCTTAACACCTGGGGCTTGATTTCTACTTCTCTGGCAGGAATCTGGACATTGACACGTTTCCCATAATTTGAAGGATCATAAAAATCCTTCAAGGGCTGAGCGCCCTGCATTCTCTGCATTTACCCCAGCTGCCTTTAAAACATCTCTTGTTGATTCTGAGGTAGAGAAGGTTGTTGATTAGCCATGGGATCAATTTCGCCAAAATTCAATCTACGCCTCCTAGAATGATCTAATGGTCCTTCCATTCGGGGATTCAATGACCTCCTTCCAAGCATAAACTAAGAAGAGGTCAGAAGGACTGGGGATAAGAACCCTGCAGCACAACAAAATAAGCCTGTCCTTAAGTTAGGTAACCTAAGGATCTACAAACTCTCAGAATCCTTCTTAAGATTATAAATGATTTACTCTACTTGTATCCTGTCAATCCAACCAGTTAGAAGGAGGGGCTGGGGAAAAGGTTCTTCCTTTGACTTATGCCTCTAGTTCCTAGTATACCCCCCAACCTTGATCGTTTGACACTACTCCCCTAGCTAGACATTAGATTGACTAGTACAAGCAGGTTAATCATGAACAATCTCAATCTAGACCCCGAAGAGTGAATCAGTCCTTAAAGCCAACGTCTAATCAATTTTAACTTAGGCTTAGGATTGTAGTCCTTATGAATTATGATGGGCCCTTAAAATGGGTTGTGCCCTTAATGATTAATTGAACATGTGTGAGTGCATGCACAACTAGGGTTTTTAAGTAAGATTATTTGGATGAGTGGATTTTAAGGTTCAAATCTTGCTTAAGTAGCTTTTAGGGATTAGAATTAGGCAAATTTAATCAAGTTCAAGAGGCAAACCAGATTTTCAAAACACGAGTGAAGATCATTTCCTTTTGAAATCAAAGGTAAAGTGGAGTGGCTGGTATTGACCTAAATTGTAAACCCTAAGGGGAAGCTACTTGATGAGTTGATTTTAGATGAAGTGGTGCGGCCCAAACAACTCAAACAATTGGCCTTAATGAACCATTGAGTTAGACACACAAGTAGTTACCTAATATGATTTCTACTCAATTATGTGTTTGGGTATGTGTACCAGTTCCAAAGATCGTTTGACCGGTTGAGATTGAAAATCAGAAGAGGTTGTGTACCTCTGTGTATTTTTTTATTTTTAGTTTATATACGGAGGGTGAGATGGGTGGAGGTGGAAATCAAACAATCAAAACTAATCCTAGGGTTTATGAGAACACCTAGGTTAATTAGGGTTTGAATTAGGGTTATGAAATGAACTCTATGGAGGGGGGAAGAATGGGGAGCACTAACAGTTGTCTTCAACTGCACTTTACTCCTTTCTACCACTTGAAGATTCCCTGTTGAGGTACCTGAAAATTAATAGAAAAGAAATAAAAGCAAGTTAGAAAATAGATAAGTGCGCAGAAATGCGAAAAGGAAATCGAGATTCGTTCCATCCCTAGCAACGGCACCAAAATGTTGTATCGGAAAATCATCGCAAAGAGGTTTGAGTTTTGAAAACCCGTCGTTGTAGTGTGATTTGCGAGGAAAAACCATCAACAGATAAATTTTACTAAAACTCAAAAAGAATTTTGTGTCGAACACAGGGAGGCTACGTCAATTTGAAATCCGTGATTATATTTTTTTTAAAGGAGAGATACTCACAATGAATTGATACAGAACTAGAGAGAGAGAGAACAAAACACTTTTATAAAATGGAAAATGCTTTTACAACTAGAAAGCAAGAAATATTACAACTAGAAAGTAGTAAAATCTACTCTAGAAAATAGTAAAAGAGAAGGAAGGTAAGAAATTATCCTCCTCATCGATTGCTTGGAGGACAAGCTGGAACATGCACCGGCTGGAAGATGGAGAGTAGAGACGGGAGATAGAGGACAAAGCTAGAAGAGCTGGGGATGAGGCAGGATGTCGTCGCCACGAGATCCACTTCCACAATGGGGGCGAGGAGATGACAATGGGAGCTCCACGAATGGGATGAGAAGTGGACAAAATTTTTCCTTTTATTACTTGAGGAGCATCTCAAATTTGGGACAAGCTTCTTTAGAGCTTTGGAGAGTGAGAAAGGTGAAGGAAGGGATTATGAAATGTATGGGGTGTAGGCCTTTTTATAGTTGTAGAGGCTGGGGGAAAAAGGGTCATTTCAAGTTAAAAAAATTAATGTAGGGGCCTTTAGTGACAGATTTAAGCGTCACTAAAGGCCTGAACGTGGGCTTAGTGACGCACGCACCTACCGCCTCTTCCTCTCCCACGCTAAAAAATGCTCGTGCACATTTAAAGGATCTTAGTCGTCCGATCACACGATCAACGATTGAGAATGCATCGTGCCGCACCTTCATGATGCCTCGTCCGCGTGCGATGACGTGTTGGATCGTGCGTCATCGCATGTGTTCACACTCGACATTCATCTGTCGTGCCACGTAGCTCCCCCATTGTTGCATGATCCAAATCTGATGGGGGAATTTGGCTGTGCCCGTGCTTGCACTCGATTTGAGGCGAGGCGGGGCTCGAACCCACGCCTCCCTCTTCGTGTGAAGTCGCACGACCGCTGAGTTATGCGGTCGTGTGAGGCACGCTTGTGGATATGGGTGCGAGCTCTCTCAGCCATTATATCTTGATCCAATGGCTGAGATTGTCCACGCGGTTGAGGAAAGAGATAACAGCGGTGGATCCTTGGGTCGGTTGGGTGGCTGGGATGGCGCCACATGGTGCCATTTTAGTCGTCCATCTTCTATGTCTTGTAGATGGTGCCACGGATGTCGGATTGGATCGATTTTCGCACCGTTGGGATGCAATCATCGATCTGAACCCATCCGTGTGGTCGGATTTGTCATCTGATGTATGAGTTTACACCATCTTGGCCCCTTGACCTCTAATCTTTCTCAGACTGCATCTGATGCTATAGAAGTCTGATCGAGGCAATCTTGGAGTCATTGAACAACGATTGTAGCCCTGATCAGATCTGTATGGTTGGATCTTCAATCCGAGACCCCATTTAAATATTGCCTGTCCCTAACCACCAAAAAGAGTAAATTACTATATAATTTATACACTTTGAGCTAAATGCATGATGATGCATGTTATGCAGTATTTACAATGTATGATGCTTCTACGATACTAAGAACATGCATAAATAGACATTTTAAGCTATTTATGCATACACATCAATAACCAAATCTAAGCGAGTTTCATCTCACTAAGATTCTTGTTTAGTAAATCAAATCACTTGATTTGATTACTAATCACACACAAATCTCTTATTTCAATCATTTATCGCAACCTACCTTATTTGGTTTACCCATTCCCTATAAAAATAACTTTTTACCACACCATTTTAACCACAACAAAACACCTTCCACCTCTACCCGTCAACCAAAACCCCTAAACCTTCAACCAAGGACACCACACACCATTCCAAGGCCCCACACAACTCCATCGTGGTCCCCTCTCCTTTACCAACCACCCATCGACCACCGCCACCGCTGGCTCTGACCACACCTTGATCAACTAACCATGCCACCTCCTCCTCAGCGACGTCTCCTCTGGCATCGACTCCCTTCCTCTAGCAACCGCTGCCGCCACCGGTTGTCCGCCAACCTCCTCCTCCTTGCTGCCAAGCGGATAGATCTTTATCTATCCTTGGTGTATCCCTCTCTATTCCTTGTCTCTTTTCTTTAAACTTGTTTAAATCTTGTTTTGATGTGATTCGGTGTTATTCTTGTGATTTTCTGCCACTATTCATCTCTATTTGTTACATGTTCATCACATGTTCTTCGTGTTCATGTCGTTTTATATGTTTTTGCTCTTTGCCACTGTTTATTTTTGTTCGATCAAATTGTTTGCCTTGATTGACCAAAAATTATCATTTTCAATTACTTTAGTTTTGTTATTGATCGACCAATTGATTTTCATTAATTGACCAACTTGTGATCAACCAAAATTAAACTTGATCAACCAAAACAACTCTAAAATTTAACTTGCTTCTTGTCCACTTTTTGATCGATCAAATTTTCAATGTTAATCGACCAAATTGACTTTTTGATCTATCAACTGCATCTGATTAATCAACCAAAACACATTTTGATCGACCAACAGAAACCTTTTGATCGACCAAAACTGTAACTGACTGGTGATTATGGTTCCCAAACGCTCTTGTGCTTCCACCTCCACTCCTCATGATGACACCTTCAACCAGTTTTTCATTTGTGATGAGGCGTGGCATAACTTTTCACTCTACTCCTACCTCTCTCCTCATGTGGGTCACCCCATAGAACTCGACTACTTTGATCACATTTTTTCGGGTCTTAGAGACCGACTTACCTACCACAAGATAGGTTGCCTTTTTGATTGGACTTTTTATGTGGGTGAAAAAGGTAGTCATATAAATGGTTTGATCCTATGGCATGCCATCTCTTCTATTCTAACCTTTACAATATAGGTGCAAGTTTTGATATATATCTTACATGCAATGTCTACGACATTGATGTCCTTGTTAATGCTGATGTTCTTTTTAAGGTTCCTGGTTGCCCATCCTCCGGTCCCACCTACCTTGAGCTTCATCATGACACCTCTTCTGAGGTCATCAAGGAGAATTTGATGACCTCTGACTCGTTTGACTTGGAGAAGCCCAATAAGTAACCTTATTTCTGTCCTCTTCTGCATTTTTGAAATTGCATGTTTCTATAGAATTTTATGTCTACGTGAACCTCCTTTGAAAATTGTTCGAGTCCAATGCTTGTGGCCCTCTACGCCTTCATGACCAATAAGGCGTTCAATTGGAACCATTTCATTCTCACCTTTATGGAGTGGAAACCCATAAGCGTCTTTCCTTTTGGCACTCTTTTTTTCCATATCTTCCTGCATTTCAGTGTCCCCATGGACATCATTCATAAGCAGTTCATTTCTCGTGTTTCCCTTTTTGGAGATCTCACTTACTCCAAGATGGAACAAGAGCATCAGCAGGCTCGTCAGGATCCCCCTCAAAAAGCAACTTCTCTTCCCAGCCTTCACCTTCTCAAGCTGGACCTTCCTCTGCTCCACCATCTTTTACTACCTACCAGCATTTTGATGCTTACTGCCCACCTCCCGTGAGACCCACTCCCTCCTTCTTTGACACAGAGTGGCCTTACCTTGATAAGTAGTTTACTAGGTACGACATGCTGAGAGTATAGGACGTCACAGATGGCATCTCTTTTGATGATGCACTGGTAGAGAGAGATGTTAGAATTGATATTCGCAAAATAGATGAGTTTAAAGTCAAAGTATAGTTACGAAATTGAACCTACACAAAAATATAGCAAAACTTGTGGTGAGTCCCAGTCCAACTCTAGGAGGTGATAATGATGAAAATGATTCTTAATTTTTTTTTACGTTTTCTGCTTTTTCTTGCTTGCAAATCTAACCTAACTAACCTAAACCTAAAATCACAGCCTGGCTTCATGAATACACAAATATAGTTCACCAGTGATGTTGTGCATGCGGATAACATGGGCGTGTGTGTAAGAAATGAAATCAACTTGAACGCGTGTGTCAGTGTGTACCATCTCAACTACACGAACACTTCCCACTGAATTCGTGTTAATTGCTAATAAGTTTATGTGACTCGGTGCTGCCATATTTTTTTACACTTTTTGATTTTTTGATTTTTTTTTATTTTCAAAGTAAGATAACTAACTAAGAATGATCCAAAACAATGATGCTAACTTGCATTTCATTGCACCATCCATATTTACAAGAGTATCTCACAATAGTATTGTAGAGGAATTCTTGTACATAGAAAAGAAATCTAATAGTACTAGTACTATGCTAATAGAAACCATCCCACCATGATTGCTCGTACAACCGTCGACACTAGAGGACGGTGTTGGCTAGACCATGGGTATCGAGGCCCATCTACACACCACACAAGGAGCATTGTTCATCATCTCAAGACACATTACAAAGAGAATATCATATCATCGTAGTGTGAATCATGATGGAACAAATGAATTTATAAGAACTTGTGAGTACCGGGTCATTCGCAGGGAGGCAATCATGATTTCACGTAGAAGATTTTCAATAAAACTCATTCTAAACAGATATATATATATGTATATATGTATAGATCAGATATCCAAAAGATCAGAATTTATTGCATACATAAATAGTTTTTCAAATTAAAGATTCCTATGCTAAACAGTAAATATATATAAAGAGAGAGAGATAGAAGGCAGATAGATGACGACACCACTTGTGGGATGCTTGTGCGAAGTGTGGCAGTACTTCAGACCTAGAGTGCCGGGATGAAGGACGAAGAGGAGTTGCAAAGGGAGAGAGAGACTGGCCTAGAGGATGGTAGAGGAGAGATGGTAGGAGTATGCTCTTCAACTAGGGGGCCTTGGGCCTTCTTTTATAGCTTTGATGAGGGCCAAAGAGGGTATTTTGGCCCATAAAATCGTGTAACAACTTTAGGCTAATCAAATCCGTTGATTAGGAGATCAACGACTCTGATTTAGCCTTAAAACACCCTCAAATGAGCCTTCTATGCACGGATTGATCCTCGGTGTGACACGTGGTGCCTTCTCGCACGCTGGATCATGATCTCATAGTTCAGCTTCCTCCTCGCACTTGCCCAACGCCCGCTCCGCCTTTTCTCTCTCCTCACTCATGCATTTCACATTTAAATCGCACCAATGATCATCTGCCATCCGATCATAAATCAAGCTTGCCACCGCCATTTGAATTAACATGTGGGATCGCGCATTACGCGTGCGTTGGATCGTGCGAGCAACTGCAGAGAGCTCTGGTCATGCCATGCATTCTCATCCCCACGCTTCGATCAAGATCTAATGGCCTAATCGTGTGCTCTTCCACCACCTTTCCCAATTTGCATTGTGTGCGGATCAAACGTGCGCCACTCATTCCCGCACAAGCACTCTCTCTGCTACGCTGTTCATCCCTCTGTGTCAAGTTTCCAATTCGTATGTGGCTACTCTCAGCCATTGGATGGAAATCTACGGCTAATAATCTTACTTCCTTGATGGCATGTAGGTGGGGCATCGTCATGGCGACTTTGTGGTTGTTGGATGATGATCCAACGACCCAAAAAGTGCAAAGCATTCCCTTCAAAAGTTGGAGCGGCGATGCTGGGTGGCTGCGATGGCACTACATGGCTCCATCGTGGCCGTCCATCTTCTTTTCTTTATAACTAGTGATGTAGGCCTCCGATTGGGTTGATTTTTGTGCCATTGGACTGGGATTGTTGATATGAATCCATTCATGTGATCGAATCTTTCATTTAATGCTTGGATTCTTGTTATCTTGCTCCCTAACCTCCATTCTTCTATGGACTGCACATGGTGCTACGGTTGTCTGATCAAGACAATTCTGGAAGTGTTAGACTCCCATCGTCATTCTAATCTGATCTATACAGTCTAATCTGTCATCTGTGGCTTCGAATGATTTGCAAGTAATTTCATCTCTCCTTTAGTGCATAAAATGACAATATTATCTATGTAGCTAGCAAACTACCTATCATGCAAATTACGATGCTTATGATACATTGTTCCTAAGTTATGCTAGAATCTAACTTAATTTAGGTGATTTAGGTTGCATGATTGCTGTGCAATCACACCCCCATGCTAGAATCTTGCTAGTCCCTAGCAATTGCAAAACTAAATGCAAAGTGGTCCTACATGACAGATTTCTATCAAGAGTTTAACTAGAGATTTATTTCCTTTATTTTCATCCAAAACTTTAGAAATCCAGATACTCGTGAAAGTGTTTTGTTGTAGCCCATGCAACGGATCCAAGTGAAAAAGCCAATCCACATCTAAAGCTCGTACTTGACCCCTTAGTAAAATTTTATTGGGATAGGTAAACTTCTTCCCTTGGGGTTATAACATAATTTGGAAAATTAGCCCCAGTTTTTGGCTTAGGTAGAAGATTTCTGAGTGAAGTAGATTTGTATTTGGTGGCTTACAATCATCTAGTGCTGCATATAGACTAGTACTTTAGAACCTAGATTTCCAAGCAATTAAATAATTCAACTCAAAGAGTGGTGAAGAAACTGTGCTCTCTTTAGTTTCTTTGTACTCACTCTCTCTCTTTCTTCTTTTTTTTTATCTTTTCTTTTCTTTCTTCTAGAGGTCACAATCTCACCAGATTTGTCAGTATATTTGGTGGTCTCTCCTGGCATTAACACTTTGATTAGGTTCTAATAACCCTATGACTAAGTCAAAATTCCTCAACCCATATTCAGGCGACCAGAAATATAGAAAAGTTGGTCAAGGCTGTATTTGGTGGATCGTAATGATGGTAGGTGTTATTGCCTCATCACACTTGAAATAAACTCTAAACTCAAGCTTTTTTTTTTGCTTTTTCTTTTTTTCTATTTTTTTATGTATATATATATTTCTTTTCTTTTTCCTCTCTTTTTTCTATAAATATATATTTTTTCTTTTCTCTCTTTCTTTATTTTTAATTTTTTTTCCATATATCTACTAACGCAACATAGTATAGCATACAAAATTTTATTTACGAGGCATTATTTGGAATTAGGGGTATTCAAAAGGATATCGGGTGGCTTATTTGGTGGAAGTACCTATTCTCGGCATCGGGAAAGGAATTGATAGGACAATGTATTTCTGACCTTGACATTAATACCCTCCTTCAATCGAGGATTCCGTAAAGGACGGTTGTGACCATCCACCTTCGTCCTAGTTTTATCAGAACCCACTCTCTACGTATTTGCCTTATTTAGTAGCTCTCAAAATATTCGTATTAACAACTTGTATGTAGAAACCGAGAGCAAAAACTATGCCTAACTCCGAGTATCATTATCTAATTATCCAAAAGTTAAGATTCCACATACTAGCCTTAGAGCACCAGTAGACTTTCTACTCTCACCTCACACTTGTTTAGTGGATCTGCTAGAAGATCGTTTGCTTGATTCCCTAATTACTATCCAAGGGCTTAGGAGAAGAAGCTGATAAATGCCAGTTTATCATCATTCTTATGCATTAAAACAAACCTAACTCTTCGGATTTTGCTCTGTAAATGGGTTTTTGGGCTACATTTAGGTATCAATTAGGTTAGGCATGCATTTTACTTTTTTGTTGTCATTTTGATATGTTTTTGTGAGTGTTAGGGATAAGCAGATTGCCAGATCACTAGAACCCTAGCACTCAGGAAGGCAACCGGTAAAGGAGAAGCCCAAACCAGCTGGAACTCAGCTTGATCCAGCTCACCATAGCTGGAATCCAACTCACCTGGACTAGGGTTAGCTCATCCTATCTCCATACAGCTCATCTCAACTAAATGGCAGTTCATGAGAGCTCAACTTAGCTCACCCTAGCTCAGGTCAACTTAGATCCAGCTCAACTTAGCTGAGTCTAGCTCATCTCAGCTCCCATTAGTTCACAGGGATCTCTAGCTTCTAGCTCAGCTGAGTTGACTGGAGTTCACCTCAACTCAGGACCACCTTGATCCAACTCTAGCCAGCTGAAGATGACTTCATTTCACTCAGGATACTCAAGTCTAGCTCCTAGGGACTCAGGTTAGCTCAACTTAGTTTGATTCTCCCCAGGATCACCAGGCCCAACTCACCTCAACTCATTATGGTAGAAGCCAACTTACTTTAGCTTATCTTAGCAGCTAGCAAAGAACTAGCAAGCTAAGCCAAATACAGTAGCTCCATGCCACCCTC
Organism: Thalassia testudinum; assembly: GCA_037157565.1. Taxonomy (NCBI): domain Eukaryota; kingdom Viridiplantae; phylum Streptophyta; class Magnoliopsida; order Alismatales; family Hydrocharitaceae; genus Thalassia; species Thalassia testudinum. The sequence goes on from JAZHRO010000014.1 coordinate 116,643,777, forward strand.
TTCAGCAGCTGCCAGCTCTAGTTCAAGTTCTAGACTTCTCCTCCTCAACTCCTCTCTTCAAACCCTAACTCCCATTGCCTACTCCTCTACTCCATTACTAGCTATGCTCCAGCTCCCTTGGCATTTACCACCCTAAAACCCCACCTAACTAGCTCCACCAACGAAGCCCTACCTAAGCTCACCTAAGCAAGCTCCATCCACTCCAAGTTGGCGCCACCACCATCACCACCTCTCACCCCTCAACCTCCACCAAAGGGCACCAAGAAGTTGGTGCCAAAACCACCCTAACTACCCCCCATTTTGGCACCAACTTTTCCCTCCAAAAATGCCCTAATCTCCACCCTACACCTAAGCCCAAAGCCCATCTCCACCTTCCATTTTCCCTCCAAAATTTCCCCCCTTCTAGAATGCCATTTTGGCACCAAAATGGAGGCACCCTCTCCACCATGGACGTCCACCATAGGGTGCCTCCATGTCCTCAACTACCCCCCTCCACATCTCTTTGAATGGTGCCAAAAATCCATGACCATAGATCCCATAACCACCACTCCAAACACCATCTTAGCCATCCATTCCAAGAGACACTTGTACCCCCCATCCTACTCTATAAAAAGACCTTTAGCCACCACCATTTTCCCCATCCTCCATTAGCTTTAATTCTACCCTATACCCACCATAATTCATTGCCAAGAAGAAGATTAAGGGGGCATCCTACCCACCCCCTTGGTGCCTTCTTTCCCTTCCCTCTTGTTCTTGTGCCACACCAAGAAGGAGGAGCACTCCCCCACTAGGAGGACAGCGATGCAGTGGAGAAGCCATTAAAGGTGATAGCTTCCACCTTGGAGGAGCTAAGGCATGCGCCCTTCAAGGGCATGCTAGGAGGAGGCTATCTCTGGTTCAAGAAGAAGGAGAAGGAGGAGCTCTTTTTAACTATGGGAGCAGCCGCAGTTGGAGAAAGGAGCCTTCCCTCTTCACCATCATCATCTAGGATTTGTGTTTTATTTTTTTGTAGTTTTACTTTTTGTAGTAGAAGCTTTCCTCTACATTTGTAAAACAGAAATCCGCTTAATATTAAGTTGCCTTTTCTACTTAGTGTATCTTCTTCTTTACTTTAGTTTTTTTTAGCACTTTCACTCCCTCTTCCCAATTATCCTAAGCCTTCACGCACCTAGGGTGAGCTTAAGAAGAGGCCTTTCCTATCACCTAGTTGTTAAATTAGATTTAGTCTTTTTCTACCACCAACTTGCGATTGCCCCTTTATTTCAAAAACCTAAAAAAATTACATATTTAAAAAGACAAAAGGAAAGCTGATTTCCATATTTCCCAGCAAGAGATTGATTTATCAAAAGTTGCCTCCTTAGACGACCCTAGATACTTCCCTATCTAGGTCTTAGAAATTTAAGAGTTGATCGATTTTACGTGTTACAACAATGTATTTTACAAACTGTGCAAAATTCAAATCAGAAGCATTGCTTTTTCTCAACAAACTAAAGATATTTATCAGTCTTCACAAAGGATCCATTGCAAATTCTACATGTACGTGTGAAACCGTACTGGATTCTAAACTTAGGAATCAACTTAAGAATAAATCCCTAATAAAAACTTTTTGATAAAAATTCTTTATGCCTAAATGCATTTTTTTTTTTGACATGAAAATAAGACATGCAATGCCCCCCCCCCATGCCTATTCATTACAATTCCTCTTTGAAATGTATGCAAGAAAATCAAAATATAATAAGTGAGATGAGGGGATATCACCTGACTATGCTTGTTAATCCAGGTCAGCATGGATGCAGAACTACTGTAAAGAGTACTAGGTTGACTCCCAGCTAATGCTAAGCTTAACATCATTTGCCGGACTCAGTTCAGCTCTAAAAGGATTCCAGAAGGTTGATGTGACCATCGGGAATGGGATCATAGTTCTGCATGATATAAGGCTCCAACCTATGACCTTTCACCCTTGTCTCATGGTTGATCTTGGGATCTGTGATAAGCATAGCTCCATGAGAGTAGACTTTTCTTATAATGAAGGGAGCTATCCACTTTGATCTTAATTTTCCCGGAAAGAGCTTCAAGCGCACATCAAATAGCCAAACCTTTTGATTAAGGACAAAGTTTTTTCTGGAGATGTACTTATCATGTAAAGCTTTTGTCCTATTCTTATAAATTCTCACACTCTCATAAGCATCACTCAAGATTTCATCCAATTCAGTCAATTGGAGTTTACTTTGTCATCCAGATTAATCAAGATTAAGCTAAAATGTTCTAATTTCCCAATAAGCTTTATGTTCAAGTTCAACAGCCAGATGGTAAGAATTTTCGTAGACCAGACGGAATGGAGACATTCCAATTGAAGTTTTATACGTAGTGCAGTAGGCCTAGAGAGCATCATCCAATTTGATAGACCAATTCTTCCAATCCAGGTGGACTGTCTTTGGAGGATTTTCTTAATTTCTCAATTGGAGTTAACTTGTCCGTTGGTCTACAGATGGTATGGAGTAGAGATTCTGTGAGTGACACCATACTTGGCTAGTAAGGTTCTGAATTGATTGTGAGTGAAATGGGACCTACCATCACTAATAAGAGCTTTGGGTACACCAAACTAACTAAAGATATTTTTCTTTACAAAGTCCATGACCACTTTATGGTCATTGGTTCGAGTTGGGATAGCATCAATCCATTTGGATACGTAGTCGACTGCAGCTAGAATGTACAAGTACCCAAATGAATTGGTAAAAGGTCCTATGAAATCAATGCCCTAAACATCAAATATTTAGACTTCAAGGACTAGATTTAGGGGCATCATGTCTTTCCTGGTCATGTTTCCTAGAGTTTGGCAATTGATACATGACCTACAGAAGTTGTACGAGTCACGGAATAATGACGGCCAATACAATCCACTCTTCAATACCTTAGTTGCCATCTTTTTTCCTGAGAAGTGAGCTCCACAAGCAAAACTATGGTAGAATTCTAAAACACTTGTGATCTCCTCGTCTGGAATACAACGACGGATATCCTGATCCGTGCAAACTTTGAATAGCTTTAGGACTTCCAAAAAGTAGTATTTGGCATCAGAATCAACTTGTCCTGCTTATGCTTAGACCAATCCATGGTTAGTTTTCTGATGGCTAAATAGTTGACAATATCTGCAAACAGTAGTTTGCAAACAGTAAAGAGAGTCTCATCAACGAAAGAATCACAGAGTTGAGGAGTTGTAGAGTCTACAAGGATTCTAGAGAGATATCTGCAACTACATTTTGGGCACCAGATTTGTCTTTGATTTCTAAATCAAATTCTTGCAGCAGAAGGATCCATCTGATTAATCTGGGTTTTGCATCCTTTTTAGACATCAGGTGCCTTAATGCAGTGTGATTTGTGAAGATTGTGACATGAAATCCCAGTAGGTAAGGTCTAAACTTCTCCAGAGCAAACACTACGGCTAGCAACTCTTATTCTGTAGTGATGTAGTTTCTTTGAGCCTCATCCAGAGTTTTAATAGCGTAATAAATCACAGACGGTTTCTTGTCTAACTTTTGTCCCAAGACTGCCCCAATGGCATAATCAGAGGCGTCGGTCATGATTTTGAAAGGATGATCCCAATTAGGAGTTTGTAAGATGAGTGATTGTATAATAGCCTCCTTCAGCTTATTTAAAGCCTTTAAGCAATTTGAATCAAAATCAAAGGATTGATCTTTTACCAGCAAGTTGCTTAATGGCCTCGCCACCTTAGAAAAGTCCTTAATGAATCGACTGTAAAATCCCACATGTCTGAGAAATGATCTTACTTGCTTAACCATTGTAGGTGGAAGGAGTTGGATTATAGTGTTCACCATGGCTTTATCAACTTCGATTCCTTTTTCAAACACAACATGGCCAAGGACCATGCCCTCCTTGACCATGAAGTGACTCTTTTCCCAAGATAGAACAACATTCACCCCAATGCATTTTTGTAAAGTCTTTTCAATATCTATCTGACATGATTCAAAAGAGTCCCAAATACAGAAGAATCATCCATAAATATTTCCATGAAATCACCCACCATGTCAGAGAAGGTTGCAAGCATGCACCTTGGAAAGGTCGCTGGTGCATTGCATAATCCAAAAGGCATTGTACGAAAGGAAAATGTTCCATAGGGGCATGTAAAGGTGGTTTTCTCTTGATCCTCAGGGTGGATAGCTACTTGATTCTAGCCGAAATAGCATCGAAGAAATAGAAGAATTGTTGGTCGGCTAGTCTTTCTAGGATTTGATCAATGAAGGAAAGTGGAAAGTGGTCTTTCTTGGTTGCACTATTTAGCTTCCTGTAGTCGATACTGACTCTCCAAGAGGAAGCTGTGTGGGTTGGGATCAATTCCCCATTATCATTACTAATCATAGCTAGCTCAACTTTCTTAGGAACCACTTGTAGAGGACTAATCCACGGGCTATCAGAGATTGGGTAGATTATTCCCACGTTTAACCAATTTATTATTTTCTTTTTCACTACCACCCGCATGTTAGGATTCAATCGTCTCTGCATTTCCTGGGAGGATCTCGATCCATCCTTAGTATAGATTCTATGGGTGTAGTAAGTGGGACTGATCCCCTTCAGATCATCCAATGTCCAACCAATTGCTCTACTGTCTCTTCTCAAAACTTGAATCAATTGCTTTCCTAAGTTTGGGTTAGATGAGAGCTAATGATTAATGGGTAAGTCTAATCTGATCCCAAGAAAACATATTTTAGATGATCTGGAAGAGGTTTAAGTTCAGGTTTGGGTCATTGGGATAAAGGGTCCAGTGGTGGATCATAGTTACCCTCAAGAGGTCTTGGAATCAAGTCAGTGATTGGTGGGTTGACCTCTTGATTGGTTTGGGTGTCAAGGCTTGTAGGATCAGATTGGGTTATTCCTAATTCCATACAATATTCAACGGTATGGTCCTCAGAATCTTCTATCATTCCACAAACCTCAAATTGTTTGATGGCCTTAAAGATGTTAATCTTTGTTTTCTTATCCCCTAATTTGATTTCCATACTGCCAAATTCACAATCAATATTTACCTTGGCAATAGCTAAAAATGGTCTTCCTAGAATTATTGAGGTGTTCTTCAACTTCTCTGGTACCTCCATGTCAAGGACCAGGAAATCTATAGGAAAATAAAAATCATGGACCTTGACAATTATATCCTCAACAATCCCTTGTGGTGTGGTCACAGATCGATCAACCAGTTGTAATGTGACCTCAATAGGTTTTAGCTCTCTAAAGTTAAATTTTTCGTATAACATAGTGGGGATCAAATTTATGGAGGCACCTAAATGTAACAGAGCCCTATCAAAAGTAGTATCTCCAATAACACACGAGATCAGAGGGGCTCCTGGATCTTTCTAATTTTGGGGTAGGCTTCTAAGGATAACTGCACTAGCTTGTTCGAATAACACTACCCTTTTAGCTGATTTGGCTTGGCGTTTAGGTGTGCACATTTCCTTTAAAAATTTCACACAGGCTGAGATATTCTAAATAGCCTAAATGAGTGTATGCTCACCTGGACTTCAAAATTATCAAGCCACGCCAAAGATGGACTGCTTTTCTTTTTCCTAGGTTTGTTCAAGGCTACAGGAAAGGGAGCTTGAGGGAAATCATGAGTGTTTGGTTCATGATCTGTGTCTTCTTGGTCTCCTAGGTCAGATTCGGGCTCCTCAAGATCTTGACTAGGTTTAGATTTAGAAGGGTAAGGATCCTGGATCTGTCTCCCACTTCTCAAGCTTACCGCACCAGCAAAGGCGTTAGGGTTAGAAGGTTGAGGTGGGTTCTGCAAAATAGGTGGAGCCTGATTAAGGTAAGCAAAACTAGGTGGGTTCTGGGGAGCAGGTTGAACTATATGTGCCTATTGCTCCCATGTGTTGTGCTGGTTAACCCTATTGAAGTTTCTTAGGTTTAGGACGGGTTGAGATTGCAGCATCCCGTGTTGTTTAGCATCAACTAGCTGGTCCAGTCGTCCCGTCAATTCTATCCTCAATTGATTCATTTCTTCCTTATGTCTCAGATTCATTTCTTTTATTTCTTTGAGGACCAAACTCAGATCAGAGGGCTAGTTTTCCTGAGTAGGTTGTGGCTGATATGTGTGGGGTTGTGTACCTACTAGGTTGCCCATCAGTGTTTAGCTTAGTCAAGTTAGGACCTTGGACAAATTTCTGACTTGACCAAGCAAAGTTAGGATGGTTGCGCCATCCAGGGTTGTAAGTGTTTGAATAAGGCTCATTTCTAGTGTAACCCTGGAGTGCATTCACATCCTCAGGATAACTAGGCATCGGGATGCCTAGTTCAAAATTTGAGGGCATTAAGGTCCCTCTTTGGTAGTCAGAAAGAGATGGGTCCAAGTACAGTTGGCTCATAGGTGGAGCCATGGTTAGGTCATTGATGTTGTGCACAAATTCCTAACCTAGGGGGTTGGGGAGTTGATGATGACATCATCATCAGCCATATCTAGCTTTAATTAGTCATAATCAGCAGATGAATGCTCCTACATAATCGCCAGAAGACCGTAATTCATTGCATATCCTTTCTAAGTGAAATGCATTAAAATAGGAGTAAATCTACAGTTTTAACAAAATATCATAAATGCAAAACAATCACAGCGTTTCCCAAGGGTTAATTAAAGGTCAAATATTGATGAATGTCTAATAAGTGGGTTCATGCAGAAAGAAACGGGTTTTCATGCGTTTTGAGAATTAATGGACATCTGAAACCCTAAAATATGACCTACTTAACTAACTGAGGTTCTAGTCAAGATAAAATCCATCTAAACCTTCTAAAAATAATATAAAAATATTCTATAAGGCTTGGTACCTTTGATTTGACAATCAGAACCCAATTTGACCTAAAATAGAGTCTCAGATAGATAATTGCCCTAATTTGGGTTTCTATGCAAACTACCCAGTCAAACATTGTCGAAACCAAAATTTGACTTCACCATCAGATTTCTTGGGTCCAAATTAGGTTTGTACCAAAATTTGGGCCGAATCAGAGATCAACTTGACCTAGTTTGCATTTCAGTCTAGATAGACTCTTTTTATCACACAATGGCCCTTAACTCTTTGAATTCTTTACAAATAGGCCCCTAGGTTTTCATCTTCACAGCTTGGTCCTTGTGCCATTTTTGGAAACTCAAACCTTCACCGTCGAGATTCAAGCGAGGATCCCTCACTCGATTCTCAATCAATCACTCTCAAATTTGAAAGGGAGGTTCCTTGAGGAATTCCCTTCCAAATGAGACCATTCAAGAATCCTAAAACTCTCCAGATTCCTCATACGAACTCTTTGAAACCACGTGTATCAGGCTTGTGCGAAAAGCTTAGAGTTCGCATGCTTATTTCCAAGCTTGGAACTCCTCCTTAGGGCCTATAAAAGAACCCTGATCAAGTTTCTTACCTCCTTAGCAAAGTTTGGGGCCAAAAACCTCTTCCAAATCCAACCTCTGGCCCCTCTTCGACCAAGCTCCGGTGGCCTCTTTCCCCATCTTCTTAGGGGTAGCCAACGGCCAAATTGTCCTGCCCATCCTCTTCCTCATCTTCCTCCGTGCCTTGCCCGTCAAAGCGAGGGCCATCCTCGCCTTTCCTCATCGTCGTCCCCTCAGGAGGCTTCATCCTCTCTATCGCCATCCTACCAAAACTGGCACGGATCCTACCCCCTTCGACCAATTAGATTAGGTAGTTAGGTTCCCTTAGTTTCTTAGCTTAAATCCCTTTATCCAAAAACCAAAAACATCCCTCGCCCTCCACGCTCGCCACCTTCTTCCTCCGCTCTGGCCACATCTTCGACGAGTCTTTCTCGTCACCTCACACCTCCAAATGCCTCACCACCTACTCCACAACCTCCACCACACCTCCATGAACCAAACCCCCATCTTTATTTCCCATTCCATCCACTCAGATGACTCCCCAAACACACCCATCACCGACCACCTTTTCCGTCATCATCCAACCTCCACTCTTCACCAATCACCACAAAACCACTGCCATCACACTCCACACCCTCCGGTGATGCTCATGAATTGTTTTAATGTGGCTAAGAGGCCTTATTCTTGATTCTCAGGTTTCACCGTCGCTCCGCCATCTCCACCATTACCGCCACCACATTCTTCCAGTTCAAGGTCACACGAGCCTCAGGTGCTAACTCCAGGAGTCATGCCTTCGTCCTAGGAACTGGCCTAGGTGGTCATTCAAAGACCACGTCTTCTGCAGCTGCTTCAATTGGATACAACTTCACCTGTAGGCACACGCAGGCAAAGAGGTTGTGGGATTAGTCCCACCTCGTGGGATTCCAATGCAACCTCAGCGCATAGTTGATTTTGTGACAACGCCTTATCACCTCAGACACTTGGGGGTGAGGTCCCCACTCACCCTTACACTGACTAAACCCACCTATCACTCCTTGGCTGCAACCCCACTCCTGTAGCCCTGGACCCGGTTACACAAACCCAAATACCCATTAAAGCCTGGAACTGAGAGAGAGGAGCAAGGAAAGAAAGAAAGAGAGAGCAGGGAAGGGGAGGGTTTTGATCCTCTGTGTGTTGGCCAACACTTAGACATGAGAGAAGACCTTTATGCTCTCTGAAAGAAGGAGAAGACTTGAGAAGGAAAGGAAGAAGAGAAGGGCCAAAGGAAGGAAGGAGAAAAGAAGCAAAGGTAGAAGAAGAATAGAAGATTGAAGACACTATAGCAGGAGACATTTAAGTCGTCTGAGCCACCTGCCAGACATCTAATTATTGTTCATTCATTTCATATTCATTGAGTAATTGATATTTATGTGCTTAGACTAATAATTGATCTAAATCATCATTATTTTGCCTTAAACATCTTTCTGCCTCATTAAACTCTTGAAATACTTATGTTATTCATTGAACATCTAATGTGACATATTAGCATCATTCAATATCATTACTCTTGGCTTATTTCTATGCTCATTTATATTTTAAATGAGATTTGCATGTGAATTCCTATTTGCTCCCTATATTCGACCTTGGACTTCATTTAGATATTCTAGTAATAAATTATATTTGTTGAAGAGCTATTTATATGACTTTACTACAATGAGGCACATTTAAACTCCTGAGAAGCTTGGTAACATTTTGTCGCCGTTGCCGAGGAGCAACGTGCAATTCACTGCTATTCTTGTTTCTATCTAATTATATCTGAGCACTAGCTTGCCCTTGTTTGTTTCTTGTGATTTTGTGAGGAACACCACGAGGCGATCTTCCGTGCAAAACAACCACTCCTAGGGCAAGTAATCTCTCTTCTTCCTTAATCTCCTAATCCTTGGAAGAGAGAAAAGGAAACAAAACCAATTAGGATTCATTTGCATTATTTTCATAGTAATTTTCATTTAAAGGTGAAGTATTCCTGATTTACAAAAATTTTCATATCCGATTGAAGCTTGAAGCAATTCTGATTAGAGAATCTCTACCTTGATTGTCTATACCTATCAGGGACTACGCTTAACTTTTATATCACTTTAGGCTAACACAATTCTTGTTTGAAGCCCAAGGTGAACATTTGTGGGATCAAATTGGACTTGAAATAGAGCTAATTAGGGTTTTCAACATTTAGGGTTTGAAGGTTAGTACACATTTTCCTGCATTAAAGAGAATAAACCTTCCCACATTTTTTGTGCTACCCATACCCTTGTTCAAAAAGATCTAATCAAGAAAAAACCTAAAAATCAGGTTCTAATTTCACTTGAACCTTAAAACTTATAGACTTAATAACCTGAGAGTCATTCAGGGTGATTTCTAGGTCTTGACCTAGATTTCATTCTGCCATCTTTATGGCAGGTGAGGTGAAGTTGGTCTACATTGTAGGCCAACCAACCTCCAAATTAGGTCACTAGTCAAATTAACTTCTAATCAAGTGAAATTCAAGGCACAAATTAGGCTAAAATTGGTAGACTTAAGGTCTTAAGTTCGTACATTCCAGTCTACTTGGAACCGTAGTGACAAGGAAGGTCGGGTGGGGAAACCTTGTAACCTGTGGGGACGCTCTACCATGTAGGGGTCTTTATGGGGCTCTCCCTTCCTGGCTGCCTAGGTATTTTTTTATTGTGCAGATTTCTGATTTAGAGGTATCATCCACCTCGAAACTACCTTAGTCAACCAAAATATTTGGGTTCCTTGATTGGGTCCAAATAACATCCAGTCCCTCATCTTTTCTCTAGACCACACACATTGGAAGGTCATTAGGATTTTAACCTAAGAAACCTCATTAGATCTTCTTGGGAATCTCTTTCAGAGTTGATCAACTTCAATCTAACCTGAGTTTGATTCTACATCTTGATTCCACCACTTGATTCAAAAATGCAACTTGGAAATCTAGGAAGACTGTTTATGAAACCTAAGTTCCAAATGTGCATGAAAGAAAAGATAATTGAGAATCCTTATAGACACCACGAGGAATATTTTAATAGGGACATTCAGGATAAATTCATGAAAACAATGGACCAGATTTTGAACCGTATAGAGATGATTTGGATATAACTAAACCAGGGTTCAACCTTGGATTATCACTTAGCAGAACACATTGAATTAGTGAAATTACACAACGATTGTCTGCAATATTGGTCAAATCCTTTCGTTTCGAAAGAACTCCAGAATTTCTTAGAAAAACAAGGAGAATTGCTAAATAGGATATATTGATCCATTGATCAAAAATACCCATCAGAAGTTAAGATGACATCTTGGAGTGATTCCAGTGATCTACGTAATTTCCTAAATCCCAGGTTTAGTGATCAAGGTTGTTATGGACCCCCAACCCAAATGAATTTAGATTTAAATTTCATAACAATTGACATACCTGATCATATTACTGGTTGGGAGGATCCAATTGTAGGTGTTACTGATTTTGAACCGACCCTAGGAAACCAGGAAGCTGGTCCATCTAGCTTAGATTTCCCCAACACCTATGATACGAGCTTAAAGTAGAACTTCTTGAGAATATAAATCCCAAGCCATATCTTGTTAAGGTGATTCTCAAGAATGATTCTGACATCCCTATAGAGCATAGCCTAGATTCTAGTGATTCATTCCTTACCCTTAACCTAGAATCTGGATTCGAGCCTATTTGGGATAATCATTAGGCCCAAAATGATGAAAGTCAGATTTTGAATTTGAATTACAATTCTGGGCCCGTATTTGATGAATACACCTCTTCAACATCCTTAGAGACACTAATTGATTTTTCAAAAGTCATGCCAATTTATGATATAGAAATCGAGGAGGTGGAAGGGTTGGGAATCGAGTGGGTCTACCCTAAGAGCCAAGAACCCGAGCCTATACCTAATCAGGACACCTTTTTAACCTTAAAATATGAAAATAGGATAGATCCAAGTCAGGTTGCTGATTCTACATCTCTTGATCATTTCTGCGGTGGAACCTCTGATCTGGAATCAAATTCAGAACACGATCTTCGCAAGTTCTCCGATGATTTCGAATCCTACTCTAATTTCGAAGAACTGTTGTTTCCTAGCGACTATGAATCAGTTTATGACCTCAGCATTCATGATCCATTTTTTGACTCTGACTCTGAGGTCCCTGATCCCGAGATCATTGATTCAAAATCAAGTTCCATTGAGATGGAATCATTCCTATTTTATCCTAAGGAATCAGAAACAGTAAGTGTCGAGAGTATCTGCAATCCCAAATTTGAATCTTTTCATGACTCTAATTTTTATGATCCTATAAGCACTCTTTAGGCATTTACTTTTGATTTTCATAGCTATTATGAGGACACTCTAAATGAACCTACTTTTGAATCCTTTCTTGAAGAGCCCTCAACTCACATAGTTTTCAAAGAAGCCACCTTTTCAAATCCACATACAAAACCTTCTCGAATCTGAACCCAACCCCAACCTACAACTGAAATCAACTTCTCTGTTTCTCCTCCCGATGATCCGGTTGCACATGATTCTTCTCCATCTTTCAATCAGGTTTCAGACATCGATCAGACTACTAATCATGTCCCATCTTTCTCTAATCACTCCTGTAGGGGTTCTACATCCTCCATAGAATCTTTTTCATTTAAGGATCCCTACTCTGACCAGGTTAATTGGAATTAGCCAAACCCACGATTCTCACTACCACATCGGTTTGAACTTCAAGGTATCTGGTGGGCTCCATATCTACGGGTTCACATCCATCAACCCACTAGATTGATTGGGTTTGGGCTGCATCATTAGCATGTCAATCTAAACAAACACCTGGTTGGACCAACTAGGCTTTTGATTAAGGTGCTTGTTCTGCAAAATTCATCTGATTTGACCAGTCCTCCATGACCACTTTTTACTCTATTGAAGGCATTGAATTTAGTGCTTAACGAGAGGCAACCCGTCATTCTGAAAAATTGAAGACCCTTCAGATTATTCTTTTGAGCTTCACGTCTACTGCACTTTGAGTTCAGAATTAGAACTGACACCACCTTTGGTACTCGTACCAGAGCTTGAAATCATCCGCAACAGTCATCCTGACCTGTTCACCCACCCTTTGATCCTATTCTAATCCTTGAACCCAACTGACTTCATACCCTCCAGTTTACAATGAGGACATTGCAAAACTTAGGCATAGGGGGGTGTTAAAGTGCAAACACATAAAAATTCAAGTTTTTGAAGGGTTCTCACAAAATTATTACTCATTCAAAAAATAAAAAATTAATAAAAATTTTGAAAAATAAAAAAAAATGTGGAAAGGGGAGGAAAAATTTGAGAGATTAATTGCATATCATTTTTTAGGAAGAAAAGAGGAGGTGATTTAAATGTCAAAAAGGAGCAACAATTTGATACAAGAAGTGATACTCATTAGTAAATGATTATGGAATCTACTTAAGTTCTAGACCAAATCAAAAGAAAAAAATTAAGTCCTAGAATAACAGAAAGACAGAGATTAGTATAAGTGCTGATCTTAAGCCTTTTGAGCTTGTTTTAGGCTTAAAAATTCATGTATCCATTAAGATCTAGATAATCCTCAAGAGGTTGAGGAAAGTGCGAAGCTTACATATTAGGTCTAGGGCTTAGGGAGTATTCAGCTTCATTAACTGACCTCTGGTTTGCAGGACTTGGTAACCTAAGTACCCTAATCCACACACAAGTTTGGTTTAGTGCACTTAATAATCAAAATCATGCAAAAGCGTTTATTCTGTTCTGAAAAAAAAAAACTACCTAGACTAGGAGCGGCTTATCAACACAAGTTGATTTGGATGAGTTCCCGGTGCTGAGAGGCAAGAAATTCCCCTCAAAAATGTGCAATAACATACTATCTCCTCGATGCTTGTCTCTTAGGATATCTAAATATCCTACTGGGGTATGTAAGCACCTTATGCTGGTTTAAGTGCCATGGGTGGGATTATCCTGAAACGTCGATCGCTAGGGGTATGATGGGAACACCATCATGAGTTATAACTAGCTCATTTTGATCTAATTTAGTCAACAAATGCTCTTACATGACTACTAGAGAGCCATAATTCACTATAAATCCATTCTGAGGGAGAGACAAGAAACTAGGGTTAAAACTATAATTTTAGCATCATAAATTGAATACAGTACAACCATGGGTTTTCTAAGGGGTTAATTGAGGGTTAAATGATCTTAAAAGGATAACAAGTGGGTTAGAACAGACAGAAAAGGGTTTACATGTGTTTTGAGAATTAAATGACTTCTGAAACCCTAAAAATAGACTCGCTTAATTAACTGAGGTTCTGATCAGGATAAAGGTTTCCTAAAACCTCTAAAATTCATAGAAAAATATTCTCTACGGTTTGTTACCTTCAAACTGACCATCAGAACCCGTTTTGGCCCAAAATAAAGTCTCAGACAAACATTTACCTTAATTTGAACTTTTGCATAAATTATCTACTCAAACGTAGTCAAAACCAAAATCCAACTTCATAATTGGATTCCTTACATCTAAATTAGGTTTGTACTAAAATTTGGACTCAAGCTGAAATTGTCTTAACCTAGTTTACAACTTGGTCCTGTTTGATTACATTTATGCCCTTAACTTTCAAAATCTTTACAAATAGACACCTAACTTTGTCATAATGTTCACAAATAGGTCCCTACCAACATCAATCCTATTCCTACAAGCACCGGCGACCTAAAATTGGCAAGAACTCCTTGATTCCTTGATAAATCTCTTTTAAATTTGAAAGGGAAGTTCGTCAAGGAATTCCCTTCCTTTTGAGCCAAATACTATGCCCCAAAACCTTCCCAATCTCTCATGTGAACGCATGAGAGATTTGGGTAGCAGAAATTTTCCTCCTCCGGTGAAGCTTCCCAAGCCCAAAACCTCCTCTAAAGGTCTATAAGAAGACCTCTAGATCAAACCATTCTCCTCAAGCTCGAATTTGACTGGAGTAACTCCCCAAATTCTTCTCTCCTCCTCTGGCCAAAGTGCTCTTCAAGCTTCGACGACACTCCTTGCCTCTCCTCATCATCTGACGACAATACCAGTGGTAGATCCTCCTTCCTTGCCTTCCTCCGCGTCGAGTAGCACAAGCCGACATCCCTATCCCCTTCATCCTCGTCATCCAACCCTTATTAGAGTCAGCTTCATCTTCGACGCCGATCATACCACAACCGACGCCATCTCCGTTCCCCGTCATCCGCTACCTCTTTCAAACGACTCCTCAACTTTCCCTCATCAGAACAGCAACTTTAACACTCCGATTTTACCCCGCCAGGTGAGAGCTAGCGACTCCATCTTCCATCTCGCTGGTAGACCTCAGGAGAGAGCTAGCGGCCACCATAACCCACCTACGTCGCCGCTCTCGCACTGCACACCTTCACCATTCATCGTAGATCAAAAGCCCAAATTTAGTTAGGGCTATTGATCAATTTAGCACGTCCCTAAACACACACACCTTCACACTCACAGTTTGACTTCGCCCCACACACACACAAACCACGCCATGCCACACAACCACCACCGTTGCACTCACCGTGGTCTGGCGATACTTCCTGAGCTTTCTGACACAGCTGAAAGGCCTTATTATTGATTTCAGGTACTCGCCCCCTCCGCCATTGACGTAGCAAGCCTCGAGCTTGCTTGAAGCTCTCTCCAAACCTGGACCTCCAAGTCCTCGACTCCAAACAAAGCTGAGTTGGTCCAGGAACACACTTGCTCAGTCAATTTGAGCCATTAACCGCTCCTTGCACGTGAATTGGGCAAAGGCAACAATAGCAGCGTGCACGAGCAAAGGGGGACGGATAGTCCTACATAGGAAGTTTACAAGCGGTAGCTGTGACATAAAATGAATTTGTGTTTGGGGATTATTGCCTCAGACACAAGGGGTAAGGTCCCTCACACCCATCACGTGACTCGTCCGCGACATCTCCTCCACGGACCTGGTACACCCAACTAGCCTAAGCCTTCACTCCTCTCTCACCACCTACTGCCGATGAGTCTGGACCCGAGTGCACACTTGATCAAAATACCTGAATACCCGATACTATAGAAGGCTTTGGGAGAGCATGACGCACAGAGAGAAAGAGAGAGAGAGTGCGCGGTGGTTAAAGGGTTTTACTCTCTGGAGAATTGGCTGACACTTAGCCAACTTTGAGTAACCTTCCCCCTCTGTGTGAAGAAGAAGAGGAAAAGGAGAGCCACACAAGAAGAGAAAAGAAGGGGAAGAGTAGAAGAACAGAAGAAGCAGAATAAGAGGAAGAAGAGAAGACAAGGTAGGAGAGGAAGAGCCGCACAGAAAGAAAGAAAGAAGAAGAAGAGAGACCCTTGAGTCTCTAAACAGCACTGTAGCATCAGGCTATTTAAGCCATCTGATACATTTGATTACATATATTTGAGGCTTTGATTTAGTTGCTATTTGTGAGGAATAATTGGTGATTTAAATCACCATTTTACTCCATTCTTTTTGCACATTGATACCTGACATTATTCTTGTTACAATCTCTTATATTTCAACTTCAAATTGCAATCTTGAGTTTGAATTTCATATTGCTCCCTGTGTTCTACTTCTGACCTAAAATTTAAGTAATAAATATATTTATTTTCAAAGTGATTTCGGCTATATTACAACGCAATTTTTAAAACCTCGATTTCGCTTGTGAATAGGCCTAAATTTAGCTACAGAACGCCATGGGTGGCACTATCTTGAAGTGTCAAAAGTCAAGGTTCTAGGGGTTGCCATGAGCACTGCTATCTCAAGGCATTGATTGCCAGGGACCCTACAAGGATTGATGGTGGGAGCAAGGAATCCGATATAGACTGTGCTTTTGAGCTAATCTGAAGCTAGAAATAAAGAAAAGAAAAAGAGAAAACTCTCCAAAAGTGAAAAAATTCTTTTATCCCTCTCTCTTACAAAAATGTACTACAAACTAAACCAGGACTAGCCATGTTACAAGCATGAGTACTTTAACCACTGGGTTCAACGAACCTTACGATAGTTTCTGTGGGCCTTGGAAACCTTCACAACAGACTGAGGCTAAAGCTGGTTAGGTCTAGATATTGGCTGGTACTTGAGTATGTTGGAACCTAGTTCCACTTCTCTTTTATGTTTTGGTATTAACAAAACCATTTTAAATCTAATGAGTTTATGAAGTGTCATTTTCAGGAAATAACAGGATCTAAGGATGGATGAAAGAAGTAATGATGGCATGAAGATTGAAAACTATTTCTTTTTGTTCATATTTTTTGTAATCTAGATTATATATGTCTCCTAACAAGATAAATGACTTAGGAATTAAAATCAAAATAGAGATAATTAGGAATCATTCTTCTATTTGGCTATTCGTTTGAAAATACATCGTTTCATTGAAGTATTGATCATGTATTTACGCTCATATTTCACTTATATTATGATCAAAGCTCATTCTTGGTACTTGGCACAGGTTTGGGTTTTAGTCCCAAACTATGAACAAGTATCGATACTCATCATGAGTACCGGTACATGTAGGTCATAGGACCCAAATCTGTGAGTCACAAGTACTGGTACCTAATGACTTAGTTGGTACTCAATTGTATGCACTAAGTACCAGTACCCATGATGAGTACCGATACACATGAATTGTTGGGCTGACTGTTGGTTATCTATGAGTAGTTAGTACCAGTACCACAACTTTAGTACTGATACCAACTGACCATTTTGACCAATCTAAATAGCTATTTTACAATTACTCCTATCTCTAATCTTCCCAAATTGCCCCTAACGACTAGAAATCGTAGGGAAGGTGTTTAGTGGCTTATAAAAACACCTTTTGTGTATGATTCAAAAAAAAAACACCTTGTGTGTATCATTTACACACAACACAAGCAAAAATCATCTCCTTGCTCCTAATTCCCATATTTCACATTTCAAGCTACAAGGATCGTTGCTGCATTCTTCTTCAAGGCGATACTCTCTACAATAAACCTCTTTCAAGTGATCTCATTCTTCATCGTATAATCTTTTGCTTTAGTGTGCTTTCATTAGATTATTCTATAATCATTTTATTAAGAAAATTCTTGTTGGAGACTTAAGAATTTAGTTATAAGCTTTATTGTTACTTGCTTACACCTATATCATTTTTCTCTTATTCTATCTTGTAATTAGGTTAAGATAACTTGTTAATTACTTCTGTTTATAGTAAATTGATTCCCTCTGGGTTGAGAGAATCTGGTTAAAAATCCTAAGTCGCTAGACTTAGGTAGTGGAGTACCCAAGTGAGGGGAATGACTATATATCTGGTGTTATTCTTTGTGGTTTGATTTGATTGCATATTTTTATCTACGACACTATTCATCCCCCCTTCTAGTGTGCTTGTGCCTTTTAGATATTACAGGTGATACTAGAGCAGATTGCTAGAAGTAAAAATCTTACTCGCTGTGGCATCATCAACCAATTTCACCGAAGGACAGTCATCGACACGTCCTCCCTACTTCGATGGGATGGACTATGGATATTGGAAGAAGAGGATGCAAATCTTCCTCAAGGCAATGGATGAGGAGTCATGGACCCTCATTCAAGAGAAGTACTCTAATTTGGAGTCGCAAGAAGTAGTAGCTTGGATGGCGGATCAAAAGAAGAAAATTGCCGGTAATGCAAAGGCGATGAATGCACTTTATTATGCATTATCAAGGTAAGAATTCAACCATATCTTGGCTTATGAGTCCACATACGAAATATGGAACACACTACAAGTCACCTACGAAGGTACTAGTAAAGTTAAAGAAACATGCATATCTATTTTAATAGAAAGTTATGAGTGTTTCAAGATGGAAAAAGGTGAAACAATCAAGGAAATGTATATGAGATTTGGAGACATTGTCAACCCTACGAAGAATTTGGGAGTTAAGTTCACAAAAGAGCAACTTTTAAGGAAGATCTTGAGATCCCTTACAAGTGATTGGTCTCCAAAATTGACAGCGATGCAAGAATCAAAGGATCTTTCAGTCCTTTCTCTTGACGACTTGATTGGAAGCCTCATGGTGTACGAGGTTCAGCTGGAGAACATGAAGAAGAACGAAGAGGAATCAACTAGAAAGGAGAAGGAGCTTTCTTTCAAAGCTCTAAAGGAGGATTTGAACTTTGATTATTCTGACTTCGACGAAGAAGAAGAGCTTGCTCTTCTAACAAGATGATTTCGGTGGTTCATCCGAAAGTAAGGTAAGAAGGTGAATAAATTTTCAAATGACAGTGTGTTTTGAATGCAAGAAAAGGGGACACGTACGAAAAGATTGTCCAATGATCAAGAAGAAGAAGGAATAAAAGAAAAAAGACAAAGAAGTTGATCGGAAGAAGAAGAAGATCTCAAGAAAGGCATATAAAGCAACCTGGGATGACAGTGATTTCAGCATCAAATCATCCTCCAAAGAGTCAGAAGAAATCGAAGTTGCACATCTGTGTTTGATGGCAAACAACGACAGCTCAGAAAATGAGGTAGGTTTTGAAGTCACTTTTAATGAGTTGCTACAAGCATATGAAGACCTGTATCACAAAGCTAGGTTGATTAAAAAATAAAATAAGGTCTTACATAATAGTTATAAGACTTTAGAGATAGAAAAATCATGTTTAGAAATAGAGTTAGATATAGCAAAAGATACTAACTGACAATTGCATGCAAAGATAGTAGAATTAGAGGATATTTATGAACATTTTGAGGAAACTTTAAATAATCTTAAAACAATAACTAGGTTAAATACAAAATTTTGTAATAACTTAAAAGCAAAATTTCATAATAAAAAGAACACAAAATAAATCACATGCACCTAGACATGCATGGATTTATCAAAAGGTCAATAATCCTAAGAATTAAAGATCCAACACAGAAGTGATCTATAAATCTAAGGATTTGATGGGAACTAACCATCAAGAATCCAAAAGAAAATGGGTACCTAAATCAGATGTATTAAACTATTTTGTAGCTCAAAAAGTACAAGTGGATCCTAGACAGTGGGTGCTCCAAGCATATGACGGGACACTCTGACCTCTTTATCAAATGGATGAGAATACAAGATGGAAGACACGTCAAGTTGGGCGACAACAAATGTTGCTGCATTATTGGTGAAGATACCATAGGTAATTCCTATAAGCAGGTACAAAATGTTCTTTTAGTAGAAAATCTAAAACATAACCTGCTTAGTGTTAGTCAAATATGTGATAATGGATGTGATGTATTGTTCCCCAAACTGGTTTTAAAATACTAAAAGAAGGAACTAATGTAATTCTAATTAAAGGATATAGATATGAAAATATCTATGCTCTTCATTTTTTGTAAGAGAAATTTGTAAAATGTCTGCTTGCCTCTCATGTTGAAGTATATTTATGTCACCATAGGCTAGGTCACATAAATCACAAATGCCTAACTAGGCTAGCGAAAAATCAGTTAGTAAGGGGCCTACCCATACTAATTTACAAAAAAGATGCATTGTGCAAATCTTGTGAACTCAGCAAAATGCACAAAGCTTCTTTTAAACCAAAAGACATAGTCTCAACTACATGTCCCTTAGAATTGTTACACCTTGATATATTTGGGTCAACACGATTTGAGAGTCTAAATGGATCAAAATTTTGTCTAGTTATTGTTGATGACTTCTCATGATTCACTTGGGTCATCTTCCTGAAACATAAGGATGACTCATTTGACTCCTAACTAAATCTTACTCGAAGACTTCAAAAGGAAAAATCATCTTCATTCCTTAGACTTAGGACAGATCATAGGGGTGATATTGAAAATGAAAAGTTTTCAAGTTTTTGTGTCTATTTTGGCATATCCCATGAGTTTTCATTTCCTCGGGCTCCATCTCGAAATGGAGTTGTAGAGCGCAAGAATCGCACTCTACAAGAATGTGCCCGAACCTTGCTCTTGGACTATGGGCTTCAAAAATATTTCTGGGCTGAAGCTATTAATATGGCATGTTATGTTCTAAATAGAACTCTCTTAAGGCCTATTATTAAGAAAACTCCATATAAGCTTTATTATTAGAAGTCTACTAGGATTTCATACCTTAGGGTGTTTGGAAGTTGATGTTATTTATTAAACACCCGAGATCAACTTGATAACTTTGATGCTAAAGGTGATGAACGTATTTTTATTGGATATTCAACAAGAAGCAAAGCTTATCGAGTCTTTAATAAAAGGACTTTTGTTATTGAAGAATCTCTACATGTTTCATTTGATGAAACAACATTAGGAGAACCAAAACCAAATCATCTAGATTCCAATGATGAAGATACCCCCTTCATCGATGTATGAAAAATGGAAGATACACGAAATGTACATGATCTTCCAAAAGAATGGGTACACCACAAGGATCACCCTCAAGGTCAAATTATAGGTGATATTGAACAAGGTGTAAAAACCCAATCTCATTTTAGAGCTAATTTTGTCCTTAATGCCTTTGTTTCTCAACTTGAACCTAAGAAAGTTAATGAGGCATTAAAGGATGAATCATGGGTTGTAGCTATGTAGGAAGAGCTACTCCAAGTTACAAGGAATAATGTATGGAACTTGGTACCCATTTTAGAGGGTAATTTCATTATTGGGACCAAGTGGGTGTTCCAAAATAAATTGGATGAATCTGGTTCAGTAATCAGGAATAAGGCCAGACTTGTAGCTCAAGGCTATAACCAACAAGAGGGAATTGACTTTAATGAGACATTCCTCCTCTTGCTCGCTTGGAGTCCATATGGATGCTACTTGCTTTTGCAAGTGCAAGAGGCTTCAAGTTATTTCAAATGGATATCAAGAGCGCTTTTCATAATGGTTATATTAAGGAAGAAGTTTATGTTCATCAGCCTCCCGGGTTCGAAGACCCAGCACACCTAGAGCATGTATTCAAGCTCAATAAGGCATTATATGGACTTAAACAAGCTCCTAGGGCCTAGTATGCTAAACTTAGGTCCTTCCTTCTCTAGCATGGATATAAAATTGGAGTTGTTTATTCAACTCTTTTTGTAAAGGAAGAAGGAAATGACATCCTATTGGTTCAAATATACGTGGACGATATTATATTTGGGTCAACCAAAGAGTCCCTATGTCAGCATTTCTGTGAGACTATGAAGACTGAGTTTGAAATGAGTATGATGGGTGAGCTCAGATTCTTTTTAGGTCTCCAAATCTAATAATTAGACACTGGTATTTACTTTAGTCAAACAAAATATATTCTTGAAATCCTCAAGAAGTTTGATTTTGAAAAAGTAAAAGGAAAAGACTCCAATTGCTCCATCTACTTGTCATGGTGAAGATCTATCCAGCAAGAAGGTAGATGAAAAGAAATATTGGGGTATGATAGGATCACTACTATACCTTACAGCTTCTAGACGTAATATTCTTTTTGCTACATTTTTATGTGCAAGATTCCAATATGAACCCAAGGAATCTCATTTAAATGCAGTAAAAAGAATATTTAGATACCTGTCTCTTTTACCAAAAAGCACAGGCCTTAAATTTATTATCCTATAGTGATGTAGATTATGTAGGGAATCGGATAGACTGAAATAGCACTAGCGGCACCTGTCACTTTATTGGAGAATCTCTTGCTTCATGGTTCTCTAAAAAATAGACATGTGTTTCACTTTCCATGACCGATGCATAATATATTGCTGCTTCACTTGCTTGCCCTTAGGTCATTTGGATAAGATAAAGTTTGTCCAATTTTGGATTATCTTTTGCACAATCTAAAATTCTATGTAATAATACAAGCATAATAAATTTATCCAAAAATCCAGTTCATCATTCACGTACCAAACATATAGATGTTCGACACCATTTTCTCAGAGATAATGTGCTACAAGGTGTCATTCAATTAGCATTTATAGATACAAAAAACCAATTTGTAGACATCTTAACAAAACCTCTTGCAGCAAAGAGATTCTGCTTTATAAGAATAAAATTAGGACTTTTTACAATTAAAGAAGTTCAAAATTAAAAGTTTGATTGCTTTATAACTTATTTGTAATTATACAAATCTCTGAGGGCCTAACTGCAGTTTACCCATTTTTGTTAAAAAGGGTTATATTGTAATATTTTCATATTTCTAGAAATATCAGGGTATTGTTTGCAATATGATTGCTTAACTTAAGTCATTGACTACATTATTTTCAATACCTAAGTAGAACATTGAAATAATATCTCAACCACTTAAGTGGTTATGTGACTAGCACATGACCCATAAGATGTCAAGTGCAAACACTTCCCCATTTTGTTCCTTCCAAAACCTAGTTCCCATTCTCTCCAAGACCATCTCCAAACCCTAGCCAAAAAGAAGAAGGATCTCTTCTAAGACTCAACTCTAGGTATTCTCTCATCCTCTTTGTAGATCTTGGTTCTTTCTAAAACTTGCTTACTCTTTTCCCTAAATCAACCATGTTGCTGCATTCCATTTCTCATTGGGTACCAGATGGTACCGGTACTAGCTGGGTGCAGCAAAGCTTGCTTTTAATAGTAGGTACTTGTACTAATTATCAAAACCAGTACTCACTCAATTTTCTGGTTGAAACTTGAACTAACTAGTACTGATACCCATCACCAGTACCAGTACATGCAAGCTTAAGTGCATTTTCAAATGCACACATGTAAGGAGATATTCTGATTTACTCATTGTTTCTCCAACTCTTGTTTCACGTTTTCCAAATGGCACCTAAATCTAAGAGTAAAGGAAAGGCACCTCAAGATGCATTTCACAAATTTGGCATCAATGAGGATGCCAAATCAAAGTTTGATTGGTATAAGGGCCTAAAGCTTCGCCATTGTTGGCCAGTTTAGTAGAAAGACTTCTCTTTACAACTCTTTAACTTCACTACTCATTTATCTGAACAAAACCTCATGCATTTCTTCGATGAGTCTTTTTTTGCTGATGTTCCTGGAGTCTATCCTGATATTAATTGTCTATTTTTTGCAAATCTTCAAGAACAAGACAATCAAGGTCATCTTGTCTTAACATCAAACATTTTTGGACAAAAGATAACTGTTACACCTAAATTTCTATCCACCATAACCCATTGTCCTAATGAAGGTCATGCTTTTGATACTCTTAAGAAAAATTCCCTACTTCAAAAATTCATGAAACGCTCTTGCTTCCTAACTATCAGGGAAAAGCCTTGGTTGCCCTAAACATGACATTATTTGCTAGAGTTCTAATAAGAGTTTTAGCATGGAACCTAAGGGTCAAAAACTTGGGATTCCACAAAATTCCTGTAGACATTTTACCCTTAATCTATGCTATTATAACAAGTTTTCCTGTAAATTGCAACACGGTATTTATTCACTTCTTAAGACCTCATTACCATGCTTCAGCTCTTCCTCTTGATATTCTTGTATCTCACATTCTTATTAGGAGTAAAATTGATCACTCTAACTTTGCTCTACTTAGAAAGGTTGTCTACTTCAAGTGGTCCACTCTCCGGAAAATGGGAGTAAAATCGGCTGGAGAGGAATCATCTAGTGAAGATGAAGAAGTTGATCTAAATGCCCAATCCTTTTCTCATCCACCTCATGAATCATCCTCAGTTTTGTTCCTATAATCTATCCATATCCAGAAGCTGAAACTCCTTGGGTAAATCTGTCTAATGTGTCTGGAACTGATCCCAATATAATTAACACTTTTAATTATATTGGACAAAATTTGTCAAATCTCAACTTTGCTTTTTGTCATATAGAACACAAGTTCTATGATCTTTCACTTTCCGTTGAGTCCTCCCATTTTTCTTCTTTCACTCAACATCCTAAACAATGGAAGCACACTCAACCAAAAGCACCCAAAGAACACAGTGAGAGACACCAAAAGCATTTTCAAGACCCATCTCATGTTTCATCTCCAATGGTTGAAGAAGAACCTATTCTTCAAGATTATGAAGAGGAAGAAGACAATGAAAATGAAGAAGAGGTTTCTTATGATGATAGTGATGATGAAGATGCTGAAGATGAAGATGATGATGAAGATGACGAAACTGATGACGATGATGGTGATAATGGCGGTGAACATGCTCAAAAGTCTATCAGAAAACATCCTCGCAATTAGTTTTTAGTCTATATTTTCATGTATTGAACATTTCAACATTTTTTGCTTGGTTATTATGTCTTTTAATGATGTATGACTTCAATTATGATTGTTATGACTTTTAATATGCTTGTTTTCTTCTAATGATTGTTGCTCTACAATCTTATTTCATGCCTAGTCATTTTATATGCATATTGATGTATTCTTTTTATTTGATTGACAAAAAGAGGGAGAAATGATAAATACACTGTATTTAAGATAAGGAAGCTTAGTTTGAGGGGGAGGTTTCACTTCTAGTAGAGCTTTTTGTATTCTGTCTATTATGATTTTTCTATTATTTTAAATATAGGTATTTCTATTATTTTGTCAACACCAAAACGGGGGAGATTGTTGGAACCTAGTTCCACTTCTCTTTTATGTTTCGGTGTTAACAAAATCGTTTTAAATCTAATGAGTTTATGAAGTGTTATTTTCAGGAAATAATAGGATCTAAGGATGGATGAAAGAAGTAATGATGGAATAAAGATTGAAGTCTTTTTCTTTTTGTTCATATTTTTTGTAATCTAGATTGTATATATTTCCTAACAAGATAAAAGACTTAGGAATTAAAATCAAAATAGAGATAATTAGGAATCATTATTCCATTCAGCTATTCGTTTGAAAATACATCTTTTCATTGAAGTATTGATCACGTATTTGTGCTCATATTTCACTTAGATTGCTATCAAAGCTCATTCTTGGTACTTGGCACAGGTTTGGGTTTCAGTCCCAAACTGTGAACAACACGTACTGGTACTCCTCATGAGTACGGGTACAAGGTGCTCACAATCTGAAGACATGAGAAGTACCTGGACATTACAAGTGCCAGTACTCATCATGAGTACTGATACATGTAGGTCACAGGACCCAAATCTATGAGTCACAAGTACCAGTACCTAGTGGCTTAGTTGGTACTCAACTATATGCACTGAGTACCGGTACCCATGATGAGTACCGATACCCATGCATTGTTGGGTTAACTACTGGTTATCTGTGACCAGTCAGTACCGGTACCACAACTTTAGTACCGATACCAACTAACCGTTGTGACCAATCTGAATGGCTATTTTACAATTAATCCTATCTCTAATCTTCCCAAATTTCCCCTAACGGCAAGTAATCGTAGGGAAGGTGTTTAGTGGCTTACAAAAACACCTTGTGTGTATCATTTTCACACAACACAAGCAAAAATCATCTCCTTGCTCCTAATTCCCATATTTCACATTTCAAGCTGCAAGGATCATTGTTGCATTCTTCTTCAAGGCAATACTCTCTACAACAAACCTCTTTCAAGTGATCTCGTTCTTCATCGTATAATCTTTCGCTTTAGTGTGCTTTCATTAGGTTAGTCTATAATCATTTTATTAAGCAAATTCTTGTTGGAGACTTAAGAATTTAGTTGTAAGCTTTATTGTTACTTGCTTACACCTGTATCATTTTTCTCTTATTCTATCTTGTAATTGGGTTAAGATAACCTATTAATTACTTTGATTTATGGTAAATTGATTACCTCCGAGTTTAGGGAATCATGTTAAAAATTAAAAATCCTAAGTCGCTAGACCTAGGTAGTGGAGTACCCAAGTGAGGGGAACCACTATATATCTGGTGTTATTTTTTGTGGTTTGATTTGATTGCATATTTTTATCTACCACACTATTCATCCCCCTTCTAGTGTGCTTGTGCCTTTTAGATCCTACAAAGTACCTCTAGGACTACTATTAGCATTCTGACCTAATTTCTAAAAAGAAGAATAAATCAGGACTCTAAATTGCAAAGCATGGTCTAGAACTCTTGTTCATTCCATAAGATTTTGCTAAGGGACTAGCAAAAGTTAAGCTTGGGAGTATGATGATAACGTCATCATCAGCGATATCTAGCTTTAATTAGTCATAATTAATAGATAAATGCTCCAACATAACCGCTAGAAGTCTGTAATTCATTGCATATCTTTTCTGAGAGAAATGCATTAAAACTGGGGTAAACTTATAGTTTTAACAGAATATCCTAAATGCAGATCAATCATGGGGTTTCCCGAGGGTTAATTAAAGGTCAAATATTCATAAATGTCTAATAAGTGGGTTCATGCAGAAAAAATGGGTTTTCACGCGTTTTGAGAATTAGTGGACATCTGAAACCCTAAAAATAGACCCACTTAATTAACTGAGGTTCTAGTCAGAATAAATCCACCTAAACCTTCTAAATATCATAGAAAAATGTTCTATAAGTCTTGGTACCTATGATTTGACCATCAGAACCCAATTTGACTTAAAATAGAGTCTCAGCCAGACAGTTCCCTAATTTAGGTTTTTGAGCAAATTACCTAGTCAAACTTGATCAAAACCAAAATCTGACATCACCATCAGATTTCTTGGGTCCAAATTAGGTTTGTACCAAAATTTGGGCACAATCAGAGATCACCTTAACCTAGTTTGCATTTCAGTCCAGTTAGACACTTTTTATCACACAATGGACCTTTACTCTTTGAATTCTTTACAAATAGTACCCTAGGTTTTCATCTTCTTCACAGGTTGGTCCTCATGCCATTTTTGGAAACTCAAACCTTCACCATCAAGATTCGAGCGAGGATTCCTCTCACGATTCTCAACCAATCACTCCCAAATTTGAAAGGAAGGTTCCTTGAGGAATTCTATTCCAAATGAGACCATTCGTGAATCCTAAAACTCTCCAAATTCCTCATGTGAACTCTTTGAAACCATGTGTATTGGGCTTATGCGAAAGGTTTGGAGTTCGCAAGCATGTTTCCATGCTTCAAACTCCTCCTTAGGGCCTATAAAAGAACCCTGATCAAGTTCCTTACCTCCTTAGCAAGGTTTGGGGCCAAAAACCTCTTCCAAATCCTACCTCCGGCCCCTCTTGGACCAGCTCTGGTGACCTCTTTCCCCATCTTCCTAGGGTTAGACAACAACAAAATTGGCATGCCCATCCTCTTCCTTATCTTCCTCTACGCCTCGCTCATCAAAGTGTTCGCCATCCTCTTCCTTTCCTCGCCGTCGTCCCCCTCAAGAGACTTCATCTTCTCCATCGCCGGCCTGCCAAAATTGGCACAATCCTACCCCCTTCGACCAATTAGATCAGATAGATAGGTTACCTTAGTTTCCTAGGTTAAATCCCTTTATCCAAAAACCAAAAACATCCCTTGCCCTCCACGCATGCTACCTTCTTCATCCGCCCCAGCCACATTTCCAGTGAATCTTTCCCGTCACCTCACACCTCCAAATGCCTCTCCACCTACTCTACTACCTCTGCCACACCTCTCGGAACCAAACCCCTAACATTATTTCCCAATCCATCCACTCATGCGAGCCCCCAAACGCACCCATCACCGACCACCTTTTTTGTCATCATCCGACCTCCACACTTCACCAATCACCACAAAACCACTGCCATCTCACTCCACACCGTCCAGTGATGCTCATGAATTGTTTTAATGTGGCCGAGAGGCCTTATTCTTCATTCTCAGGTTTCTTCATTGCGCAGTCATTGCCACCATTACCACCACCACGTTCTTCTAGTTCGAGGTCATGCGAGCCCAAGGTGCTACCTCCAGGACCCCCGCCTTTGTGCCAGGAACTGGCCCAGGTGGTCAATCAAAGACCACGCCTTCCGCAGTTACTTCAACTGGATGCACCTTCACCTGCAGGCACATGTGGGCAAAGAGGTCGTGGGATTAGTCCCACTGATGGGTCGATTTTCTACTTTCGATTGGGTTTTGCAAATGAAATAACGTGTTGTAGTATTTAAGTGGTGGAAAAATCGACTAATCAACAATAAATATAACCACTCATAGAAGAGCAGGTTGTGTCCACAGGGAGGCAATTATGCAATAAACTCTCGATTATTTCGTATTCTTTCGGTCAAGTGTGAAATCCCTAGTCAAATCCGACATAAAATGTGAAGGAAAGAAGATTCATAATAACTCAAAAATATAAGGGTATATGTGCAATTTTCCCTCACTGAAATCTTCAACAAATATATGATGATTTTATGTAATTTTCAATTGACATATACTAGAGAAAATTGGTGCACATGTTAATCCCAAAACCAATCTTGAAACAGGTGAATATCAATAATGTGCAATTATAAGAAAGCATGAGTGTGCATTCTCAATTTTGCCATAATAAAATAATCATAAATGAAAATTAATTTCTGGTGGCAATGGCATTAAATGTAATTTTTAATCAACTTGAAAATACAGGATTTGTTGCTGCGGCTTGTGCTCACAGGAGGAGGAGAGACGGACGTCGAGGTTGTTGCTGAAGATCACCCTGCTCAGGCCGCACCCGATGGTGGTGATGGCGCGGCTGATGGTAGCCTATGGTGGCTGTAAGAAGGAGAAGAAGGTGGCGGGTAGTGGTTCTGCATGACCTGGTAGGGGCGCAGGTGGGGCGAGGTGCCTGCACTGCGGTGAGGCCGAGCAAGCTAACCCGCTGGAGGGAGGCTGCAGGGGCGCACAGAGGTTCTGCAGCGCCTGAGAGGGTGCACCAGGCAGTCTGCAGGGAAGAGCACCAAGCGCTGGAGAGGCGCTGGCTGTGGCGAGCGCTGGAGAAGGTGCCTGTGGGAGGAGGCACTATGCGGGTGCAGTAGATGCAGGATGGGGCGCTGGCTGGAGCAACGTTGGTGAGGCGAGGCAGGTGCCTGCAGGCTGCTTGGTGAGGGGTTTGGCTATGCTGGGTGCAAGCGGATGGATGGGCGCTTGCGGTGGAAGCTGTGGCTGCCGTGAAGGTGATGGCACCGCAGAGGGGGGAAGCGCTATGGTGGAGAAGGTGCGGTGCTTGCAGGCGTGCAAGGGCATGTAGAGAGTTGCCTACGCGGGTGCGGTTTGCGCCTATAGGGTGCTGGTGGCGGGTGCGTCTGAGGCGGCTGCAGGTTGGAGTACAGGGGGGCATGTACAGGCGGTGGTGAAGGCATGCAGTGCCTGCGGGCACAGCTGGAGGGAGCGGTGAACGGTGGATGCAGGTGCAGGCTGGCGAGTTGTTTACAGTGGGGGACTTGGTGCACAGTGCACACAGTGGTTCACAGGGTCCGCCCTCTCCATGGTGGAGAAGGTAGATCCCTGCCAGAGTGAGGAAGAAGCCCCCATCATCCAACTTTTCCCCACCTTTTTATCTCCTCCCCTTCCTGCTTGAGTTAAGGGATTTTCAAATCCCTTAACTATTTTTGACCGACAGTTGTTGAGGGTGTTGAGGTTGCCAGAGATTGGGTGAGGTGAAGTCAGTTGTTTGGGAAATTTCTTTCACCCCCTACTCGTTTCCAAATATCATTACTGCACATAAAAACATAAAATCATTACATATTAAGTTATAGAATGCTATAAAATAGATGTAAACTTAAATCATGATGCATGCAAACATGCTATAACTTAATGTAGTTATTAACAAACTTAAAAGGTAAGATTAAAGTTACTTAGGCGTAATATTAGTCCATTAAAATGAACTCATCAAATACCCCCATGCCTAAGATTTGCTAGTCCCTAACAGAAATGAAAAATAATAGAAGTAATCAGAAGATTTCTTCTTTTCTTATTTCATAAGTTTAGAGATCCAGACAAATGTGACGTGATAATAGCCTAAGTAACGGATCCAAGTGAAAAAGCCAATTCGCATTGGGAGTTCGTTTTCCACCCTTGGCAAATATTTCTGTCAGGATAGGCAACTACTTCCCTCGGGGATAAAGCAGAAGATAATCTGTAATTTGACCCTGGCTTTTGGCTTAGGTAGGAGATATCGAGTAGAATGGATTTGTATTTGGTGACACACACTCTTCTGGTGCTACATGTAGTCTAGTACTACAGACTCTAGATTAATAGACTATTAGACAAGTCAACTCTGAGAGAGGCTACACAACTGTGCTCTCTTGATGTTCCTGGGCACTCCCTCTTTTCTTTCTTTCTGAGATCACAAATCTCTCCAGATTTAGAAATTGTACTCACTATTTGGTGGCCTCACATGACATCCACACTTCAATTAAAGTCCTAATAACTCTACAACTAAGTTAGAGTCCTCAACTAGTATTCGGGCGATCAAAAATACTAAAAGGTAGGTATGGGTCATATTTGGTGGAACGCGATAGGTGTTCTGTTGCCTCAGAAATAATGTTACATTATAACTTGAACTTTTTTTTATAATATAACTGTTTCTCCTTTTTCTTTTTCTTTTTTTTTTCTATTTCTTCTTTTTCTTCTTTTCTTTTCTCCCCTTTTTTTTATTTTTATCAATCGACATAGACTTTTATTTATAAGGCATTATTAGGGGTGGTGATGGTCAAGAGGATATTGTGTGGCTTATTTGGTGGAAGTGCCTATTCTCAGCACCAGGAAGGAGTGGATAGGACAGGCGTATTTCTGACCTTTGACACTATTACCCTCCTTTAGCCGAGGACTCTATGAAGGACGGTCATAACTATCCACCATAGTCATAGATTTACTAGGACTCCATCTCTGTGTATCTGCCTTATTTGGTGACTCTTAGGAATTCACACAAAGTACGCACACAGGAACAGAGAGTGAAAACTACGCCTAACTCTGAAGTATCATCATCTAATTATCCAAAACTTAACAGTCGTTGCACTAGACTTAGCGCACCAGTGATCTCTCTACTTTCTTCTCATAAATATGAGGTGGATCTACTAGAAGGTAGTATGCCTGACTCCTTATGAACTGTCCAAGGGTTTAGTATACTACAAATGCTTATTGGTTTTCCACAAGGATCCATTACCAAGTCTACATGCACGTGAAATAAATGTACTGGATTCTAAATTTAAGAAATAATTCAAGAAGAAAAACCTCCAATGACAAAGGTCTTTTGCTAGGGACTAACCCATTCAACTCAATAAAAGAGAAATTTTTTTTTTTATATGCTAACCTAAATGCATGAATACTTCCTAAAATGCAAATGCACCCCCTCATGCCTAAATCCTACAATGTCCTCAATGTAAAATTAAAACAGGAGGAGAAAGGAAAGACATCACCTGACAATGGTGTTATTCAGACCGCTGGGTTGCCTCCCAACAAGCGCTGCATTTTCTATCAGCAGCCAGACTTAGAAGGAACCTATAAGTCTGGTTCCAAACAAATAAGGTTAGGCCCTAAAAATATGCGTAATAGCACGGGCCTAGAAAATAGGTAGCCACGAATGTTGGCAAGCTAATGATGCAACGTAATACCAAATGCTCGCCAGAAGATATGAAAGCGAAGAACCTCGTTGGCTACCTTGGGAGGTTTAGGAATAATAAATGGAATATGAAAAGAGACCCCCCAAAGCGGAATAAGTGGAGGATAACAAGGATCCTCCAGAGCAGGACGGGTTTTAAAAGATATACACATTATTAGTTCAAACCCTTGAATGGCGAGAGTAAAAGTACAAGCATCAATCCACACTCGCCATTCTACCCGAGGATGTACTGGCTTGATATGTTCTCCAGAAAGAATGTACATAAGCAGAGATTTGAGCCAACGATCGGTTAGGGAGTATAAGGGTTGTTTGTAGTGTTGGAAGGTAATGGTTAAGTCCAATGAGGGCTTAGTCTGTGTTAGGTCTAATTCCAACAATGATTCAGATTGTGTATACTCCTTAATAGTTGTAGACAACTGCATATTACCCTACCTAACATTAATGATCGGAGTCATATTTGAATCAAGGGTAGACTCCAAATTACAACTCTTTGATGGCAGGGTCAAAATATCTGAATCATTATTATTAAGCTCATCCCCGAATTTGTTTGGTTCACTCAAATTTTTGTCGGGATGTATATGTGATTCATTAGGAGTTGGATCAGTATCCTTAATTATTCCTAAAGGAGGATCAGTCTTATTGTTTTGGAGCAAGCCTATATCACTGAATTTGTTATTCTTCTCGGGGTATAAATCCTCAATTGACGTGTTTTATCCTCGAGAGTCCCCCATAGACTTCTCGCTATTTTATTTTTCCTCCTTAAATAGCACCTCCTATTTTGATGGAGGATGACTCTCAAAAGAAGGGAGGAATCTGGATTTAATCATATTATTTCTATCCTCTGAAGGTAAATCCTCAAATGATAAATAATTCCCCTATGGTTCACTCCAGATTTTCAGTCTAGGTTCCTCTATTGGGACATCCCCATCCTCTGAAATAGACTCTTCATATCCTTGAGACCAAAATTGATCTAATTAATCCTCCATTCCGTTAGGGTCACCTTCATTGGGTGCATTTAAATCCTCAGGATACTAAATGGTAGGTGTTTATTCCCTAAGTGGAGGGTCAGGAGTAGGCTCACTAAGGGTAAAATGAGATTCCACCAAATAATTAATAGGGGAAGTGATAGGAATAATACAACCCTGACCTGGGTTGGTAGGGGTAAGGAGAATACTGTCATTGGGGTCAAGGTCCTCAAGAGGTACCATCTTCCCTTACTTTTGACTCCAATATAGTTTAGGTGGATAATCACTATGATCGTTGTCCTCTAGTGGCCGTGTCTCATTAGGAGAGTCTAAGTGATAGCTACATAAAATTGGATCCCTATTGTCATTAGGTTCCTCAGAATTATTTTCATGATCATGATCGTATGGGTAGGGATCAAGATTATTGGGAAGCATGTAGGTAAGTTGTCTTATTTCTTCATTTAACTGTTGACTATTCCTCAACATCTCTCCCATTGATTCCATCATTTCCTTTTGCTGTTTTTGCATTTCTATTATAAAAGAGGAGAGGCTACTATTATCAGGTTGGGGAGGATAGTCAAATTCAGGCTCTGGTTGCCTAGGGGTATCGGTCCAACCTTGATACGGAAAATCATGAATGGTGGGAGGTTTGGGTGTTTGCATGGAAGTGGGGATTTCAGGGTTGGGAAATCCCGTTCCTAAGCTCTGCTCAAAAGTAGGAGTTATCAAGCCAGTACTCCCAGGATAAGAATAAGAATGATCCCATGAATTGTCAATGTACCCATCAAAGGATAGATACACTAGGGGCATGGGATCCTGATTAAAAGATGGGAAGTATTGACTCTGATAATCTAAATGATAGGAGTAAGGGTAATCCATTTCTTTAAGCAAAACAGTTTTAACTCTCTTAGGATTTAGCAGAATTCAGAATACAAGCAGAAACTTCATAGAGAGTTCTACTGTCAAAGCAAACGCAAATTCAGTGGGATCTTGTTTTTAGTAGATTGTAGGTCTTAGAATTAAATGTTCAATTGGTGGCCAAACAAGTTTTGCAAAACATTACGCTTCCTAGGCCAACCTTCGCTGGTGCCTATAACCTACTCGCAAGGGATGGAAGTCTTGAATCGAGCCCACACACGAGGAACCAAAGTAACTTGATGGATAGGCTTGTTGATTTTCGACTAACTTCCCTTGTGGTGCAAAAGAGGAGAGGTAGAAATTTATCTAGTGACCTTATGTGTGAGGTGCACAGTGTCTCAAGTGTGCAAACATATGATTGTATTTTGATTTTTAAAATTTTGCAAACAGGATCCTTTTGCACACAATTTTCAGTCACAGATTTTAAAGTCCAACCTCTTAACAGTCCCAATTTTTAAGGTGACCACTGAATTAATTTGATTCAAGCACTTAGTGGACTTAGATTTAAGTTCAATGCATATGCATGACAGGTAATTGATGTTCAAGAGAAGACGTATGTTACTCCAGCTTTCTTCATGAATTGTATGCAATGCAGTAAAAATAAACTAAATGCTACTCATTCAGTCCTAGATGGTCTTCCTATAGATATGCAGCTTCTAGCAGGTAGTTCGATTTTTTTTTAATAATAACAATAAACAAACAGACCTAATCTACTAACTAACCGAAATGCAGTCCAAACAATGCAAATAATCCTATAATCTAAATAAATGGGAACACGCTCCTGAAAATACACTCCCGCATACAAGAGCAATAAGAAATAAAGTGGCACTGGGAACACGTTCCCAAAAATACCCGACAAGGGTCCAAAGGATAGAAATTAAATTCTAATGTCTATCTAAACTAAATCTAATTAAGATCTACTGACTAGATCAGAAATAGGCTTCTCCGTAAGCTTATGTGCGTGGGAACAAGCCCCACGTATTCCTATTTCTGGCCTCCAGGTGGCGACAAGGTCCACCAAAAACATCGTCTCCACCGCTCACGTCGTTCAGGTTCAATGTCGTCGCTCTGCTGCACCTCTCGCCGTGTCAGATTCCTCGCATAAAAAAATGATCAGACGATTGCGCAACTCAGAATATTCAAAAAAATAATAACATGAATCTATTCCGTCTGTTGCCTCCCTGGCAACGATGCCAATTTGATGGGTCGATTTTCCGCTTTCGATTGAGTTTTGCAAATGAAATAATGCGTTGTAGTATTTAAGTGGCGGAAAAATCGACTAATCAACAACAAAAATAACCACTCACAGAAGAACGGGTCGTGTCCACAGGGAGGCAATTATGCAATAAACTCTCGATTATTTCGTATTCTTTTGGTTAAGTGCTAAATCCCTAGTCAAATCTGACATAAAATGCAATGGAAAGAAGATTCATAATAACTCAAAAATATAAGGGTATGTGCAATTTTCCCTCACTGAAATCTTCAATAAATATATGATGATTTTATGTAATTTTCAATTGACATATACTAGAGAAAATTGATGCACATGTTAATCCCAAAACCAATCTTGAAACAGGTGAATATCAATAACGTGCAATAATAAGAAAGCATGAGTGTGCATTCGCAATTTTTCCATAATAAAATAATCATAAATGAAATTAATTTCTGGTGGAAATGGCATTAAATGTAATTTTTAATCAACTTGAAAACAGAGGATTTGTTGCCGTGGCTTGTGCGCACATGAGGACGAGAGACGGACGTCGAGGCTGCCATTGAAGATCACCCCACTCAGGCCGCACCTGATGGTGGTGACGGTGCGACTGATGGCAGCCTATGGTGGCTGCAAGAAGGAGAAGAAGGTGGCAGGCAGTGGTTCTGCGTGACCTGGCAGGGGCTCGGGTGGGGCGAGGCGCCTGCACTGTGGTGAGGGCGGGCAAGCTAAGCCGCTGGAGGGAGGCTGCAGGGGCACGTAGAGGTTCTGCAGTGCCTGCGAGGGCGTGCCGGGTGGTCTGTAGGGAGGAGCACCAGGCGCTGGAGAGGCGCTGGCTGAGGCAGGCGCTAGAGGCTCGGGTGCGGTTTCGCCTGTAGTGGAGAAGGTGCCTGCAGGGGGGCGCTATGCCTGTGCGGCAGACGTAGGATGGGGCATTGGCTGGAGCGGCGCTGGTTGGAGACGCTGGTGAGGTGAGGCGGGTGCCTGCAGGCTGTCTGGTGAGGGCATTTGGCTATGCTGGGTGTAGGCGGGTGGATGGGCACTTGCGGTGGAAGCAGTGGCTAGTGTGAAGATGATGGCACTGCAGAGGAGGGAAGCACTGCTGTGGAGAAGGTGCGGTGCTTGCAGGCGTGCAAGGGCATGCAGAGAGTTGCCTGCACGGGTGTGGTTTGCACCTATAGGGTACTGGTGGCGGGTGCGCCCGAGGCAGCTGTAGGCTGGAGTGTAGGGGGGCACGTACAAGCGGTGGTGAAGGCGCGCTGCGCCTGCAAGCGAGGCTGGAGGGAGCAGTGGACAGTGGATGCAGGTGTAGGGTGGTGGGTTGTTTGCAGTGGGGGACTTGGTGCACAGTGCACACGGTGGTTCACAGGGTCCGCCCTCTCCACGGTGGAGAAGGTAGATCGCCGCCAGAGCGAGGTAGAAGCCCCCATCATCCAACTTTTCCCTACCTTTTTATCTCCTCTCCCTGCATGCGTGAGTTAAGGGATTTTCAAATACCTTAACTATTTTTGGCCAGTGGCTGTTGAGGGTGTTGAGGTCGCCGAAGATTGGGTGAGGTGAAGTTGGTTGTTTGGGAAATTTCTTTCACCCCCTACTCTTTTCCAAATATCATTCCTGCACATAAAAATAGAAAATCATTGCATATTAAGTCATAGAATGCTATAAATAAGATGTAAATTTAAATCATGATGCATGCAAACATTCTATAACTTAATGTAGTTATTAACAAAATTAAAAGGTAAGATTAAAGTTACTTATGCGTAATATTAGTCCATTAAAATGGACTCATCACCCACATCATGGGATTCCAACGCAACCTCAGCGCATAGTTGATTTTGTGGCAGTGCCTTATCGCCTCAGACACTTGGGGGTGACGTACCCACTCACCCTTACATTGACTTGACCCACCTATCACTCCTCGACTGCGAACCCATGCCTACAGCCATGGACCCGGTTACACAAATCCAAATGCCTATTAAAGCCTGGAACTGAGCTAGGGGAGCAAGGAAAAAAAGAAAGAGAGAGCGGGGAAGGGGAGGGTTTTGCTCCTCTGTGTGTCGGCCGACACTTAGCCATGAGAGAAGGCCCTTGTGCTCTCTGAAAAAAGGAGAAGACTTGAGAAGGAAAGGAAGAAGAGAAGGGCCGAAGGAAAGAAGGAAGGAGAAAAGAAGCAAAGGCCGAAGAAGAATAGAAGATTGAAGACACTGTAGTAGGCGACATTTAAGTCGTCTGAGCCACCTGCCAGACATCTAATTACCATTCATTCATTTCATATTCATTGAGTAATTGATATATATGTGCTTAGACTAATAATTGGTGATCTAAATCACCATTATTTTGTCTTAGACATCTTTTTTGCCTCATTAAACTCTTGAAATACTTATGTTATTCATTTAACATCTAATATGACAGATTAGCATTCATTAAATATCGTTATTCTTAGCTTATTTCTATGCTCATTTATATTTTAATTGAGCTTAGCATGTGAATTCCTATTTGCTCCTTATGTTGAACCTCAGACTTTATTTAGATATTCGAGTAATAAATTGTATTTGTTGAAGAGCTATTTAGAAGACTTTACTTCAACGAGGAGCATTTAAACTCCTGAAAAGCTTGGTAACAGGAGTTGGGTATGGGTTAACATAGGAACTCCTTGGGTAGCCATAGGATTTACTCTGGAATGTGTACCTAGGGAACTCACACCCTACAGAAGATTATCCAATTTCTTATCCAAATTCTCCACATTCTTTCCCACGAGTTCCACCTTATCTAATCATTGTGCAATTAGCTCTAAGTCAACCAAATGTGAATTATCTTCAACTTCATAAACTCCGCTCCTTGGTTGATTAGCTCTATTAAAGGCGGACATTGAGCCATTGTTGAGGGAACTCTCACTCACATTCTCAAATAATTGAAAGGCTCCCTCAACGTCTCTACTTAGGAAATTACCCCTACATGTCACATCAACAAAATTCTTTAGATTATCACTTAACCCATAATAGAAAATATGGCCTAAGTCCCACTTCAGAATCCCATGATGAGGGCATTTCCTAGTTAAATTGTTAAACCTCTCCCATGACTCATGTAGTTATTCCCCAAGGTTCTACTTAAAGGTTGTAATGGCACATCTAAGGGCATTGGTTTTTCCTATGGGAAAGAATTTCTTTAGGAATGTTCTTCTCAAATCATCCCATGTTAGGATTGGTATACCAACAGTCCTAAACCAATGAGCAGCTCTATCTTTTAAGGAGATGGAAATATTTTCATCGTCAAGGTACCCACATTCATGTTCCTAGGGCCAAAGGTCCTTCCTATGTGTAGAAGTTTTTCAAGGTGGTGGAAGGGGTCATCATAATCGCGGCCATAGAAGTGGGGAATCAAATTGATAATCTGATGTTTGAGTTCAAAATCTTCCCCATCTTGAGGTACCCTGACAAAGGGCTCAAGTTGGTCATTAGGAGTGTTGTAAAAGTCACAGAGAGGCTGGTCAGCTTTCCTAGTTTGGAGTCAGGTGATGGCCTGCACTATGACCTGCATCTGCTTGTCATGGTGCTAGCCCTGCTTAGTGATCTGCCTCTGTAAGAGGGTCATTGGATCCATATTTTGTTCTTCCTCTTCGATCTCATCTTCTTCGTGGTGACTAGCCATTGTAGAGGGTTCAGATTTAGGTTCTAGATAAATAGGTCTTCTCCTAGGATTTCTTTCTAATGGTGCTAGCAAATCAGGATTTTGAGATCTTCTACCTTGCATGCACCAGAAGAATGTCTGTAGATGAGAGGGAGAAGATAGATGAGAGAATACCCTACCCTTTCAATGCAAGCAATCAAACTAGTCCTTAGAGTGTCAACCCTAAATAGACCTGATCCTAGTTCTCCAAAACATGACTGGGTTAGATCAACCCTTGAATTACTTGGCTGGCCAGAAGAGTGGGACCCCCTAGGATACCTCGTCGGCGGGACACCACTAAGGGTTAACGCGGTTACCGCACCAACCTTTTTCATCACCAGTGGGTCCAAGTAGACAAACCCTTGACCTTAGCCCAATCTAATTTCAAGTCCCCAAGACTATTAGTCCTACCTAGGGCATGTCTACTCAATTTTGGGCTTGGGTTTGATGTGCTTGTTGAATTTGATGGGCATTAGGGGGGTGTTTGCCCTTAAGATTCATTTCAGATGTGTGAATTTCTCAGGTAAAGGGCTCACAAGCAATTTTGTTTTTGATGAAGTGAATTTTAGGGCTCAAATGCTTGTATTAGTGCATTTTAGGGTTCACTGGAGTTAATATCTTCAATCAAGGTTTTGATGAGGCACACAAGAGTTTTGCAAATCCCAATTGTTGGATAGATTTCTTTTAAATATGGAAATGCAGGTGTGCTCTACCCTTAATGTGAAACCCTATGCACAAATATTTCTAGATGATTGTTTTAAGTTCAAAATTGGATGTGTGGTATGACCCAAGCAATGAAATCAATTGGTTCTATTGCACCACTAATTAGGCACAAAGAAAATATTTTTTCAAGAATTTTAATACATGTTTTCTACTTTCTTTATATATAAAGTGTATTAGGGGTTTTGCAGTCTGTTTTGACCCCAGTTCGTGATTCAATAATTTATGCAATCAAATTTGCAAGAAATATTTTTTTTGAGATTTTTTCTATATTCTTTATTATCTCCAAAATTCAGTACCCAAATTTCAAGTCCATCGGAGTTGTATAAAAATTCGTATGATGTTTTGAACTTCGAAAAATCAGGAACAATAACCGTTTTGATAATATATAAGTGCATAAATTTTGAAAATTTTTCTATAACTCCAATCTATGTAAAATTTCTATATTTGTTTCTGACTTTGAAGGCCATGTCTAGTAAAAATTTAAAAATTTTTTCATCTGCAGATCTTTAGGAATTGAATTTTCAAGATAGAACATTATTTCAGCCCGAAAATCAAGGGACTTTTTTTTTAATTGTCAAACAAATTCTAACTAATCCTAATGTTCAAGAAAATCCTAATTTTTCTAAATCTAACTAATCTAAATTACGGGTACTTACCTGAGATTCGAACTCACGATTTCTCCATTTGTCTTGTCCTGTCCAGATTTCCATGCTTCCTGAAATCAACAGAAAATAGCAAGTTAGAGATCTCGGATAAGCATCGAAAAACTTCAAAAATTTCTATTTCCTCCTTGGCAATGGCACCAACTTGTTCGTCGCCACGAGACATGTTAGAAAGAGAATATCTTATCGTCGTAGTACGAATTACGACGGAACAAGTGAATTTATAAGAACCGATGAGTACCGGGTCGTTTGCAGGGAGGCAATCACGATTTCATGTAGAAGCTTTTCAATAAAACTCATTCTAAATATATATATATATATGTGTAGATTAGATATCCAAAAGATCGAAATTTTATTGCATACATAAACAGTTTTTCAAATTAAAGATTACTATGCTAAACAGTTAATAAAGAGAGAGAGATAGAAGGTAGATAGATGACGACGCCACTTGTGGGATGCTTGCGCGAAGTATGGTAGCACTTCAGATCTAGAGCATTGGGATGAAGGACGGAGGAGAATTACAGAGGGAGAGAGAAACTGGTCTGGAGGAAGGTAGAAGAGAGATGGTAGGAGTATGTTCGTCAACTAGGGGGCCCTTGGCTTTCTTTTATAGCTTTAGTGAGGGGCAAAAGGGGTACTTTGGCCCTTAAAACCTGCAACAACTTTAGGCTAATCAGATCCTTTGATTGGGAGATCAACGACTGTAATTTGGCCTCAAAACACCCTCAAACGTGCACTCTACGCGCGGATTGATCCTTAACATGACACTTGGTGCCTTCTTGCACACTGGATCACGATTGCACGGTTCAACTTCCTCCTCGTGCTTGCTCAATGCTTGCTTCGTACTTTTCTCTCTCCTCTGCATGCATTTCACATTCAAATCGTGCCAATGCTCCTCAGCCATCCAATCCCACGATTGGATGGCTTAAATCAAGCTTGCCACAGGCTTTTGAATTGGCTTGTGAGATCACATGTTACGCGCGTGTTGGATCGCACATGTAGCTGCAGAGAGATCTGATCGTGCCATGCATTCTCATCCCCACGCTTCGATCAAGATCTAATAGCCCAATCCCATGCTCTTCCACTGCCTTTCCCAATTCACATTGAGTGCAAATCGAATGCGCACTGCTTGTTCCTGCACAAGTGCGCTCTCCACTGCGCTGTTTTGCCTGTTGTGTCAAGTTTCCAATTCGTGTGCGGCTGCTCTCAGCTATTGGATAGAAATCCAATAGCTAATAATCTTCCTTCCTGGATGGAGTGGGGACGAGGCATCATTGTGGCCATTGTATGACGATCCAACGACCCATAAAGCATGGTGCATTCCCTTCAAAAATTGGAGTGGCAACATTGGGTGGCTGCAATGGCACCACGTGGTACCATCGTGGCCGTCCATCTTCTTTTTTTTGTAACTGGTGATGTAGGCCTCCGATCAGGTTGACTTTTGTGCCATCGGATTGCGATCGTTGATCTGGATCCATTGGTGCGGTCAGATATTTCATCTGTGGCTTGGATTTTTGTTATCTTGATTCCTAACCTCCATTCTTCTATGAACTGCACATGGTGCTATAGCTGTCTAATTAAAATGATTCCGGAAGTGTTGGCTTCTCGTCGTTGTTCTAATCAAATCTTTATGGTTTGATCTGTCATCCGTGGCTTCAAATCATCTGCAATTAATTTCATCTCTCCTTTAGTGCATAAAATGACAATGTTATCTATGCAGCTAACAAATTAACTATTATGTGAATTACGATGTTTATGAATGCATTGTTCAAAAGTTATGCTAGAATCTAACTTAATTCAGATGATTTAGGTTGCATGATTGTTGTGCAATCAAGCATGCATACAACACAAGGAGAGTTTAGGCATGCAATAAGAAAGAGATTAAACTAGCTACTTTGTAACAATTAAATGTGAAAATTAAGTAGTAGAAGAACTATCTAGCTATGAGAACTAAGGGGCATCAAGGGTGGTCCTTGATGGTCGTGTGGTTTGGAGGTGGAGGGAGGGAGGAGTGCGGCCACCAAGGTGGTGGTGGACGGCCTCTTGGAAGGTGGTAGGGGGGAGCTTGAGGTGGGGGTAGGGAGGTCAAAGTTTAGAGGAGGAAGAGATGGGTTTTTTTGGTGGCTTAGGTGGTGTATTTATAGGAAGAGGAGGGGTGTGGTGGCTGCCCACAAGTTGCTAGGGTTAGGGTTTAGGTGGCATCACCTTTTGAGGGGAGGGGGTTGAAATGGACTAGGTTTAGGGTGAAGTTGAGGGGATATTTGTATAGTTTTTTGTAGGTCTAAGTTGTATAAGTTTAGGTTTTATTGGGTTGGGTTAGCCTAAGATCTAATGGTTTAAATCTAATAGGGTATGTCCTAGTCTAATTAGGTATGTGTGTCTAATTGGAATTAGGTAATCCAAATAAGTGTGTGTAGTCCTAATAGGGCTAGGTCGAGTCTAATCAGGTTCAAGTGAACCCAATTAGACATGTGTGGGTAGATATGAGTCAATTGGGTCCTAGGTGGATCCAATTGGGTTTAGGTGCATCGAATCAAGTAGGGATGCATCCAATTAGGTGTAGGCTAATTGATTGGGTTTGGGTAGGTCCAATTAGACTACTATGACCTTAATTGGACTAGGGTTAGCCTAATCAGGTCCAACTGGACCCAATTATAACATGGTTGACCCAATTGACTCGAATTGAGTCAATTGAGGTTACTATGAATAGGATTCTAAGGTGTTGATTGGGTTGGGGATAGAAGGACTAGGGGTGTGGATAGTGGATAATGAGAATCTAGATAACACTATCCAGGTTTTGACTAAAGTGGGAGAAATTCAGGGTTAGGGATAGAGATATCCCAGGTGGAAGATAAGAGTAGGGATAGTGTGGATAAGAACATGGATACCACTATCCATGTTTTGGGTTCTAAGCTAATTTAGCTTAATAGGAGACTGGCTTAGGGATAGGAGTAGGGATAAGGCTATCCTAGGGAACTATGGATAGGGATAGGGTTATCTTAAGTTTTTCTTTACTTTATTTCCTACATTTATTCCTACAAGTAACCTAATCTATCTCCCTCTTACTCTCTATCCTCATTTTTTATTTGTTCCAAGCTCCTGCTGCAGCTTTGTTGCAGCTCCAGCTTCTATCCAGCTTGTATTTAATCTCAAGCCATCTTTTGAGCTCCTTATTAGCTAGAAATACAATTAGTCACTAATTAGTAAGGTAGAATAGCATTATTCTATAAACAGCTAAGTAAAATAATTATGATGCGAAATATATAGTTTATGCATGTATCATTTATAAGTTAAGCTATGATTTAACTTAATTCAGGTTGATTAAGTCCTATGATTACTGTATAATCAAGAGACCAGCCAGGTGATGATGGAGCATAGTACTCAAGTTTCTGCCTACCTGAGTAGACAAGGTTAGTTCTTAGATCAGTTAGGAGAGTAGATCCATTCACTTACTATCAGAGACTAGAGACCCCCTAGATCTAGAGGTGCACCTCCTACAACAGTAGCAGCTCCTCTAGAGACTACAGCATCACTATCTCCACGTCAGCCACATCATACTGACATGGTAGTCCCACCATTCGATGGATCTACAAATATTCAGATTTCACCAGTTTTGGGAAGCCGATTACGCTTTACCAGTTCCTTCACAGTCGGACCTAGTAGCAGCAACACTCCGTTCTCTCTAGATGACTTCGATATGGATGCTGAGTTTCCATCAGATATCGAGCCGTTCCTGAGTTTCTTTTAGATTATTA
This sequence comes from Thalassia testudinum, assembly GCA_037157565.1. Classification (NCBI taxonomy): domain Eukaryota; kingdom Viridiplantae; phylum Streptophyta; class Magnoliopsida; order Alismatales; family Hydrocharitaceae; genus Thalassia; species Thalassia testudinum. Next base: position 116,687,356 of record JAZHRO010000014.1, read on the forward strand.
CTGATCTTCTCTGGATTGTAGCCTTTATATTTCATTTCTATAGCACTTTATATTTCATGGCCTATACTATTATATATTTTCTCATGACTCTAGATATTATTTCTAGAAACTCTATTGTAGCTATGAGACCTACAATATGGTGATGTTGTTTCTATCCTAAGGCATTAGAGACGTCGACAGGCCTTGATGAAGATTCAGGAACTGGATGCCAATGAAGCCAATTCTCAGTTGTCTGAGCAGGATACTACTGATAGAAAGAAATGGCAGGGGGTGGTGGCTGAAGAAGACCTGAAGCTGGAGATGGATTGGAGGGAACGGTCAAGGCAGTTGTGGTTAAGTGAGGGGGATGCAAACACTAAATTCTTCCACTTGCTGCCAACTCTCGGAGAAGAGTCAATATGATCTCATCTATTGTTAAAGAGGGGCATAGAATTACCTCCATCTCTGATATCAAAGCTGAGGCTGTCAGGTACTTCAAGGAGTCTTCAAGAGCTGTTGATAGGGGCTGTTGGAGGATGGCAGCTAGTGATATTCCCAAAATTACAGAGATTCAGGGGTCCAGCCTGATTGCTATTATGTCTGAAGCTGAAGTCTTGAAGGCCATCAAGGATCTCAATTGTGAAGGGTCACCTAGTCTTGATGGGATTCAAGTTCTCTTCTACAAAGAGTTGTTGGATATTGTGGGCACTGAGGTGATGGATGTGATCAAAGACTTTGAGATTGGCAACTTTGGCTTTGAACGAATCAATAGATCCTTTCTTTTTCATTTGCCAAAGACTCCAGGATCTGAATCTTTCCAGGAGTTTAGACCAATTGCCCTCTCTAACTCTATTTATTTGGTGATTAGCAAGGTCTTGGCCAATAGATTGAGGCCTATTTTGCAAGAGCTGATCCATCCTGTTCAATCAAGCTTTCTTTCCTGGTAGATCTCTACAAGAATCATTTATCATGGTCTATGGTTGGCACAAGAGGAAATGTAAAGCTTTTTTATGGAAGGTTGATTTCTGCAAAGCTTATGACTCCATCAGTTGGCCCCACCTTTGGGAAGTGCATAAAAGAAGAGGTTTTCCCCCAGTTTGGATTCAATTGGTGAAGAGGTGTATCACAATTGCCTCTTTCACCCCTTTGATAAATGGGAAATCCTATGGTTCTTGGGTTCAACCCCAATGTGGGATCAGACAAGGATGTCCTCTGGCACCTTTGGTTTCCAACTTTGTAGTTGACAATTTGGCCTGGTATTCTTGTAAACTTGCTAAAGTAGGTCTTATTAGAGGGTACTCCTTATCTTGCAAGAGTAATTTGGCACCTATTCTTCAATATCCGGATGATACGATTTTTTTTGTGGAGGGTTCTATGGATGAAGCACTAGCTTTATATCATATGGTCAACATCTTTGGTGAGTTCTCAAGCCTTAGGCTGAATAGGGATAAATCTAGTTTGGTCTGTTTTAGCCTACCTGAGGCTGAGCAAGGTGCTATTGCTGCTGTTTTGGGGACTCGCCGCATCAGCCTTCCTATTAAATACTTGGGGCTTCCATTGAGATGCTCTAGAATGGAAAAAAAAGATTGGAGCTGCCGCTTTCACAAAATTTCTGTGAAATTGGATGGATGGCATAGTAGTTTCCTCTCCAAGGGTGGAAGACTTATCTTGCTCAATTCGGTGATCACCTCTATCCCTGTTTTCTACTTCTCCATCTTTAAAGCACCAAATTCCATTTGAAAACGGTTGGATGTATTGAGAAAAAGGTTCTTTTGGAGGGGAGAAAAGCATGAGGGCAGGTTCTTGCAGCCACTGAAGTGGGAGCAAATTTGCCGACCAAAGGATAAGGGTGGACTTGGGATTAAGTCTCTGAAACACTTCAATGATGCTTTGTTGCTTAAGTGGGCAATTAAGCTCTTGCAAGGAGACTTGAAACCATGGATTGCCCTGATCAGGGGTAGTTATGGAGCTTCAAACAGTATGCTATCTAGACTACAGCCCAACAGACCATCTCCATTCTGGAATTCAGTAACCAGAGCTCTGGCTGATCACTTGCACCTACTGCAGCCAACTCTTGGGGATGGCAGGACCTTCAGCTTCTGGAGGGAAGGTTGGTCATTGCTGGGTGTCCTAAAGGAGACCTATCCAAGGGCCTTTGCTGCAGCATCTGATAAGGAGGGAACTGTCAGCAGATTCTGGTCTTGGCGCAGCTGCAGCTGGAATTTGAATGAAGAGGACTTCACCAGGAGGGGCATCCGGCTGTGGGAAGAAAGGAGGAAGCTGCTATCAGATCTTGAAAGCTTTAGGCCAAGGATTGGAGTGGAGGATAAATACATTTGGGAGGGGATTTACACTATGCAAAATGGCTACAATAGAATCTTAGATTATGGAAGTGGGTGGAGCTGCGATTTCATTGACAAGAAAATTTGGCTTCTGAAATCCCCCTTAAGGTACAAAAATTTCTTTGGCTATGTATGAGAGATGGGTTGATCACAGGTGATCTGCGATAGAAGGAATGGAGCTGCTCACCATGAATGCTACTTAGTGGGATGCACACTGACAATGTGAACCATATCTTCTCATCTTGCTTGGTCACTGATGCTATTTGGAGGAGGACTTGTCAGGAGCCACTACCAGCTTGGGACTCCATTTGGCATGGGTTTGGTATGAGAAAGAAGCCACATGCACGCATGGCTGTCACTCTCTGGTGTGTGTGGAAGGCGAGAAATGAGAGGCTTTTTCAGGAGAGACCGGTGTGCTGTGAAAAAATTATAAGAGAGTGTTGGTCCCTCATACATGCGTGGGGATCTATTTTGTAATTCCTCTTACTTGTTTATATAATATACCTCTTCGGATTGCTATCGTAAGACAATATCTTTCTTTTTCGTTTGAAAAAAAAAAAACTCTATTGTAGCTCTTTCAGCATGCTTATTATTCAGAATTCCTAGTATGTGCACTTGTTATTATTGTAAATTTTTATTCCAAATAGCATGTTATGCATTACTTGAAACTCTGGTTAAGGGGGAGATACTCTATATAATCTCTTTCTAGATACATTGTAGTTATTCTTTTTGTTAATAACAAAAGGGGAGAAAAACTTATACTTTGCATAAAAAGCATATCATGCATCTTTATCAATCTTTATCCTTATGCACATATATAATTATTATAATTTTGTTATCATCAAATAGGAGGAGAATGTTAATACCCTTGTTTCGATGTACGAAAATTATAATTTTATTAAGGACTAACCATTATAGGTTAAATCAAATTATGATGTCCTTGTCAAGTGAAATCAACTTCAGATGAAGCTATGGAAGACTGCTTTTTATTTTATTGAGTCTAGAACTATGTAAGGAATCTGATAGAATAACAAACAATGCATTTTTTTAAATTCACAAAAGTTGTATTTTTTTTAGACCTATGTTATCACTACTACTGATAGAACAATCTTCTAATTAATAGACCAACCCACTTGCTTAATCATTCGAAGACCTCTAATGATTAAATTTTCTTTAAATTTAAAAAGTCTGTTAAAATCCCGACTTAATCAATCAACATGGAATTGATCAATCCATTCATTTAATCAACCAAAAGTATTTTTGATCGACCAATCCTAAGTTTTGATTGACCAAAGCCATATTTCTAGTATTTCCAAAACATGCTGGAAAATGCCTACAAATAGGACCCTCGACCCCCTTCCTCAAAGCGTACCTCAAGAGCTTTCTACATGCATAACATGGATATTCTTTCTAGTGCTTTTGTGCCTCTATGCATATGATTACTATGATCCAAAGCACAATTCTTTATGAATCAGCAAAGCTCAGTTTGTTCTAATCTAATTGAGGTTCCATTGGAATTTTGTTATATACTTTTGTTCCTGTTGTTTTTGATTTGGGATCCAAGCTGTCTTGGAAGTTCCGTTATTCTTCTCTTAGGTGTAAAAGAGAAGATGTTATATAAGAGGTTGTGCCACCCTCGTTTAAGTAGTATGATAGTGGATTGGACTTGCATTGACTAGATGAGGAAATCCTAAGCTGAGAGGCTTAGGTAGTGGTTTTTACCTGCAAGGGTTTTCACTCTAAATTAGGTCTTATCATTTTTTGTTAGTGCTTAGTTAAATTTTTTGATATGTGATGAATGATTTTTTAATTGATCATATAATTAGATATTACACTATTCACCCCTCATCTAGTGTATACTTGATCCTTTAGGCTCCATATGCACTCACATATGGTATCAAAGTCTCATTCAATTGAGTCAGGATGTCAAAATCTTCTGAGGTATATGTTGAAGGACAATCGACAGTTAGACCTCCATTATTCGACGGCACCAACTATGGATACTAGAAGACTAAAATGCAAATATTTCTAGAATCTATAGACTGTGTGGTATGGGATGTGATAGCCTCTAAATAAACTCAACCGAAAAATAAAGGAGTCACCATCACATTATATCAAAAGAAGATAGCTGCACACAACACTAAAACTATGAATGCCATCTTCTTTGGCCTTTCAAAGGAAAAATTCAATCGTGTCCCTGCCTGCAAAACCACATATGACATCTATAACATACTTGAAGTCATTCATGAAGGGACTTCAATGGTGAAGGAGACATGAGTTAATCTCCTCACACAAAAGTACAAGCTTTTCTATATGAAGAAGGCGGAGGCTATCAACGAGATGTATACCAAATTCAAAGACATCATCAACTCCTTGAGAAATCAGGATCAAGTAATTGCAAATGAAGCCCTAGTTTTCAAGATACTTCAATCTCTCACCAGCGATTGGGAGACTAATAAACACCAATTTATCATCACTCTTAGGCTAAAAATGACATCTAGTTCCTAGGTTTTTTGCACTACATTTTGGTATTGGGTTGCATTTAGGTGTTCACTTGCATTTTAGATTTAGGTATCCATTAGCATATTCCTTATCATTTCATGTAATTATTTGTCCATTTGTTTTCCAAGGATGAGAGTACAGTAGAAATCATTTAAACCCTAGCAATGTGAAAGGCACACACATTAGAAGAAGAAGATAGAAGCTCATTCCACCTGGATCCTAGCTCATCCTAGCTGGATCCCAATTCATCTTAGCTTGATCCAGCTCATTCTCATCTCCACCTAGCTCATAGCAACTCAACTCTACTTAGCTTAGCTACTAGTCGTCAACTAGCTAAGCTAAGTCAGCTAAAGACTCCCCAACCAGCTTAAGTCAGCTAAAGACTCCCCAACCAGCTTAAGTCAGCTCATCACCAACTCATGAAAAATAAATTCAGCTCAACTAAGTTGAGCTTAGCCATTGGACCTAAGCTAGCTACCTAGGAAGTCTTCAGGAAGGTCATTTCTAGCTCCTTAGCTCCAGATAAATAGAATCCAGCTCAATGTAGCTCAACACTACTCAGATTAGTAGCTAGCAAAGAACTAGCTAGCTAAGGTGGTTGTTAAGCTCACAGGCATCTCTTCTTTAGCTTCATCTTAGCTTCATGAAGTCACAATCAGCTCATCATAACTCCTCCTAGCTCCTACCCCCTACTGGCTAAGTTAGCTTAGCTAGTTAACCTAGGTTGCTACATTACTCACCTCCAACTTAAAGCGATGCCACCTTTTTCCCTCCAAAATCACATAACCACCACCTAAAGGCACCTCTTCATTTCCGTCCCATTTTTCCATCTAAAAACATCCACTCACCCCTTCATTTCCCTCCGAAAACATCCACACACCCCTTCATTTTCCTCCAAAAATACCATAACCACCACCCCCCTTATTCTATATATATTACCCATAACCACCAAATTTTCTTCATCCTTGGCTACATTAATTTCCTACACGTCTACCATATAGTCAGCCATACGAAGGAGAGTGAGAAGGTGATTAGGAAGACTCCCTCTACTTCTTGTTGCCATCTTCTTCCTCCCTCTTCCTTCGCCCAAACCCAAGGAGCAACCCTATCAAGAAGGACGGTCAGGTGAGGAGGCTAAGGTGGTGGACGTCCACCTTTGGAAGATCTAGAGAGGAGGAGCACTGCAAGGAAGGAGCAAGGAGAAGCCCATTTTCAAGTCCAGGAGCTGTTGTACTTGGAGCAAGGAGATTCTTCTTCTGCAACTTTATTCGATAGACTTTTCTACTTCTTGTTCTTTATGTTAATTTTTGTAGTAGAAGCATTCCTCTACAAGTGTTTTCTAAAGACAAGTTTTCTCCCATATCAATACAATTGCCTTTTGCCATTTTTCTGTGTTTTAATTCAAGTAGTCTTTAGTGCACTTCACACTTCCTTCCTAATTACTCTAGGTCACTCGTGCCTAGAGTGAGTTTAGGAAGGTCGAGTTTTCTTTCATTTTAATTCCATGTTTTGAATTTATTATCTTCATCCTTTGTTGCCTCGATTTCTTTTTAAAAACCCTAAAATATCAAAAACACCATAAAAAGAAGATTTGAGAGAGTGAAAGAGAGAGACAATTTATTAACTAACAATTTTGTCTCCTTGCATGACCCTAGATACTCCACTATCTAGGTTTTAAAAATTTAAAAGTCGATCGAGATTTACGCATTGTAACGACATAAAACCACTTTTAGAAAACTGTGTATTTCTTGCATCAAAGACAAAGACAACAATGATCCAAGAATCAAAGGATCTCTCAGTGCTCCAACATGACAATCTCATAGGAAGTCTAATGGCTTATGAGGTTCAACTCAAGCAAATGAAGGAACATGAAGGTGAAGGCAAGAAGAAGAAAGGCCATTCTCTAAAAGCTGATACCGAATCTAAAGAATTAGAAGATGAAGAGAAAGAAGATATACCCCTATTTTCCTAAAAATTCACAAGGTTCTTAAAGAACGAAAAGAGTTGGAAGAAGAAGAAGGAAGAATCAGAAGAGATTCAAGTCATCTGCTACAATTGTAAGAGAATAGGGATATAACAAAAGAATGCCCTCAACTCAAGAAAAAAGTTGAGAAGAAAACGGTTCTAAAACCTCCCAGGTGTGAAGCAAAGAAGAAAGCCCTCAACTCAAGAAAGAAGCTCAAAAGAAGAAGGTTTGAAAACCTTTTAGGTGTGAAGCAAAGAAGAAAGCCCTTCAAGTCACTTCGGATGACAACGACACTAGCTCGAAAGGAGAAAGTGAAGACACATCAAGTGAAGAAGCACTTTGTGGACTCATGGCAATTGAAGATGAGGTATCTTCTTTCACTTTTGATGAACTGTTAGAAGCCTTTTATGAGTTGCATGATTTAGTTAAAGCACTTAAAGTAGCTAATAAGAAACTAACAAAAGATCTATATAAAGAAACATAATTGAAACACAATGTTGAATCACAAAATCACCACTCTTAAAACTCATGTAGATTCACTTTAAATAGAGTTAGGAAAACTAAAACTAAAGTTTGTTGCTCTTGTAAATGACCTACCAAAGTTCACTAACAGAAGAGATAATCTAGAAAAATTGTTAGGCACTCGAACCCAAACCACTACCAAATTTGGGATAGGTTATATTCCTAATAACAATTATGAAGCATCCACTTCACAAACTAACACACAAATTCCCTCTAGTCCTAAGGCCAAGAATTTTTACCTGCAAGGATTTTCACATTAAATCAAGTGTTATCATTTTTTGTTTGTGCTTATTTAAATTTTTTGATCTGTCATGCATGATTTTTTAATTTATTATATAATTAGATATATACTATTCACCCTCCTCTAGTGTATACTTGATCCTTTAAGCTCCACACGCACTCACAAGAATCTATTTTACAAAATCATGTAAAATTCACATCACTTGCTCCTAGGTGAACTTGGTCCTAAGGTTCTTGAGTAGATTTATGATATTTGTAAATCTTATGAACATATCTCGAATCTTTTCTCCCTTCATCTTGAAACAGTTATATTACTTAGTGTACTAATACAAGTTTCTTTTACCTCTGAGGTGACTCCATGGGTATTCTAGATTTCATAGGTTGATTTGCAAGCAGAGACACAATTGAACTCCTCTTTTGTGATTGGACAGTATAATGCATTCATCGTCTTCGCATTCTTTAGATTCTTCTTCTCGTACTCGTTACTGCACTCCAATCCTTTTTGGCATTTGGGTTTAGAGCACTTGGTCTCAATCATCACCTAAACACCTTCATCCATTGACTTAGGAAGATCTGCATCCATTTCTTCCACTACCCATAGTTAGATCTGTTGAAAAGAGGAAGAAAAATGTTGGACTACCCCTTAGGATTGTTCATTAGTGTGGCCATGTAAGAATGCAACTATCACGCCTCTTTGTGAACCTTGCTTTGATACCACCTGTTGGATTTAAGGACTAGATACACATACTAGAGGGAGGGTGAACAATGTGAAAGATAAAAAAGATTTTAAAAAATGCTTAAAAGTTTGCACAAGTATAGTAAAGGTAAAACCACAACGTTGCACAAGTACTTATAATGGAAAACCTCTATCAGTAAAAAACATTATTTAATCCTCACAACTTACGATTCTGAATCATAGATATCTCTCTCAGGATTTCCAAAGTCTACCATATCAAAATCTTAAGAAAATTAATAGGTTGTCTGAGCCTAGTATAAAACTAAAAATGAAAAAATAAGCTCAAGGTGCAAGCAAAGTTCAAGCACATCTAAAACTTACAAAGTAATTCTATAGCCTTCTATTTAAGATTAAAGGTGTTTTAGTACGACTTTAGTAAAGCCCATAGAAGCATGAAGCTCGAAAGAACTCAAATGAACTACAATGAAAGCATGGGAGCTTCAAAGAGAAATTCATGAGAATAGCTTACAATAGCATAGAGAGAGATAAAAACCCTTAGCCTTAGTCATGTGTCTCCAAAGGGTTAGGTTTCCAAGAACCTTGAGTTCAGTACTAGCCATTTGAGCAGTACTTGTAGCCAAATCATAAAGATTCAGCCATTTAAAATTTCCCAGTAACAACTATAAGTACTGATCATTAAGTTACTGATGTAGACATATTTATTTAGGATAAAATGCCTATTTATGCATGTTCCTTGGCTTAGATATGCATTCCATACTATAAATATTGCATAGCATGCACCATTCTGCATTTAGAATAGTGTATAGAAATTTTAGGTTAATTACGTCCTTTTGTGTCCAGGAGAGGAGATTTAATTTAAGACATCGGATTGATAATTCGACCACACAAATTTGATCAGGATGACAATTGGAGACCGATGCATCCGAAATTGCCTTAATTGAGTCCAGTAACACCATACACAGTCTGAGGAAGATCAACAGCCAAGGGACTAGGTGACGTAATTCAGAGCATCAAACGATAAATCCAACTACATAGATGGATTCAGGTTGACGATCGCAACCTAACGGCACAAAAATTGACTCAATCCGACTTCTGTAGTAGCCCCTACAAGGGAAAGAAGATAGACGACCCAGATTGTGCCACGTGATGCTATCCAGGCATCCTATGGGTGCGCATGCAGCACCGTACGCGTGTAGCACCACGACCGCGAGCATCGATGTAGCGGCAGCACACAGCGCACGTGCGGAGGCATGCAGCAGCGAAAGCCAACGGACGCATGCGACATAGGCACACGGAGTTAAAGCCTATGTAAGTCGGGCACGTGAGCTGGACCTTCAGCGACACTTGCTGTGGATCTTCAGCGACACTTGCGGTGGATCTTCAGCGATGTTTATAGCTATCACTAAATGTCCTATGTACAAAATGCATCCTCTCCTCCATTATAAAAAGACCCCTACCCCTCCCATTCTTGATCATCTCTTCCTTTCTCTCCCTCACCACCTCCAAGACTACAGAGAGAGCTTGTCCCAAGCCCGGGATGCTCCTCACGAGTAGAAAAGAAAGATTTTTTTCCCACCTCTTATCCCCCTTCATGGAGCATCCCGTGGCTATCCTCTCACCACTTTGAGAAGTAGATCCTCGCTATGATGCTGTCCCTTTCCGTCCTCCATCCTCCGATGCTATTGTCCTTCATCCAGCTTCTCACCACCTTCGTTCAAAGCATCGTCAGAGCGAGTCATCCTCCAAGCAGCCATCAAGGAGGACTCTTCTCACCTCTATCTATCTTTTATTGCTTTCTAGTGTAGTTTTCTTCTTTCTCACCTGTAGCAAACCCTTTGAGATATATGATTGTTTCTCTCTCTCCCTACCAGTAGATTAGTTAGATAAATATTTTGCTGACCTGATCTCTTGCTTATTAAAATTCTAAAAAAATTTGTAAAATGTAAAAACACCAAAAAGAAATAAAATCGAGGCATGAATTTCACAAACCAAACATTCATCGCCTTGTTTTCAACCTGGGACTCACGTCGAGTTTCAATATAAAGTTTATGTGGTAGCGGATTTCTATGCACTACGACAACAGGTTTTCTAACATAAATCTTTTCGCGTATGAAAACATGCTCATCAGTTACCTATTGGTATTGTATTGGTAGATGATAAGTATAGTTTCTACCAAAAATTAAAAGTTAAGGAACTTACATCGGTAGCTAACGTTATGGATTGGCATTTATATTTATTATTTATAACAACTCTTTTTAATTAAATTTGGAATTTGTAATGTTAAGAATTTTCAAAGATTCATAAGTAAAAAGGCATGAGTATCCATTGATAAGTTATGTACCAATAGATCTCAATCTATATCGGTGGTTACCTTGTTTGTTAGCAGCTTTAGGTTAGAATTAAATCAAAATTTACTCCTTTTTAAGGTGTTTAGGACTCCAATTTTATAACTGATGTCCTAATTATCTCTAGATTTGTTTTAAAAGTCCTTTAGACATTTTTAGAGGCTTTTACCTATAAACTAAAAAGGTAAAGATGAAATTTTAACACTATCAACATCGCTTAAGCATTGATTCTTCTTAACTTATGTCATATGTTTTCATATGCTTCAAGAGACTTTAAGCTTAATATTCTTCCGATGTAAACATGTTTATATCACATAAACCATCTATTTATGCATGTTCTTAGGCATAAAGTTGCACCATACATTATAAATATTACGTAACATGCATCATCATTCATTTAGATTAGGTTATATAAATTTTAGGTTAATTTTCTCTTTTGGTGGTCAAGTAATAGGGAAATATCATATCGGGGCCTCAGATTGAAGATCCAACTGTACGGATCTGATCAGGGCGACGATCGAAGTTCAATAGCTCCAAGATCGCCCTGATTGGATTTTCGTAGCATCAAATGCAGTTTAAGTAAGATCAGAGAAAAAGGAGCCAGATGGTGTAAATCCATACTTCAGATGACAAATCCAACCACACGGATGGGTTTGGATCAATGATCGCAACCCAACAATGCGAAAATCGATTCAATCCGACATCCATGGCACCATCTACAACATAAAGAAGATAGGACGGCCAAGATGGCATCATGTGGTGCCATCTCAGTCGCCCAAATCACCTAAGGCTCACTGATGAGTCCATTTTAATGGACTAATATTATGCCTAAGTAACTTTAATCGTACCATTTAGGTTTGTTAATAACTACATTATGTTATAGAATGTTTGCATCCATCATGATTTAAGTTTACATCTATTTTATAGTATTCTATAACTTAAAATGTAATGATTTACATTTTTATTATTACAGGAATAATGTTTGGAAAGAGGAAGGGGGATAAACTTCCCCAACATTTATCTGATCTCCGACCAACCGCAACTCCTCCCGCACATTTATCTGAACTCCCACCACCCTCCGTCAACAAACGAGGCCAGAAATATCTAAGGGATTTGAAAATCCCTTAACTCACGCATGCGCAAAGGAGAGGAGTTAAAGAGGAGGCAAAGAAAGGGGAGGAACCATCATCTAGAAAGTGGGAAACCCCAGCGTGCACTGTGGACCAGGATCTTCTTCCCCCTAGTGCGGAACCATCATTGAGAAACGGTGTAACCCGTGTGCACTGTGCACCAAGCCTACACCTGCCATCACTGCACCGCCCCACCCACTCCCGCAAGGCACTTCCTCCTTCCAGCACCTACCACTCCCCACAGGCACCGCACGCCAAGCACCACCAGTGCTCCCCACCCACGCTGCAGGCGCTCGCGCCATCACCTCTGCCTGCTCCAGCCCTCCTCCAGGCGCTAGCACCGTGCCGCCCGCTCCTCCCTGCAGCACGCGCCTGCACCCTCCTTCAAGGACCCATAGGCGCTGCGTTCACCCCTACCAGGCCGTGCCCGTAGGCGCATCCTCCCTTCCAGTGCCTCCCCACAGGCGTGCGCCCTACTTTAGCACCATGCCACCTGCTCCCGCAGGGCGCGCCTCTCCAGTCACCGCACCAGCATAGCGCCTGCACCTGCACCCAACCTCTACAGGCGCCCGCTCCACCTTGCGCGCTCACCGGCCACCGCAACTAGGCCGCACCCACACCCGCACCCCTGCAAGTGCCAGCAGGCGTCCGCCCGCCTTCACCCTGCCAGGCCGCGCACACCTCCACGCACCTCTCTCAAGCAGCGCCTTCACAGTAGACAGCCTCCTCCGGTGTTCTTCTCCTTCGTCGACCGGCCACCTCCAGCCCTCTCCATCGATGCCGCAACCTCCATTAGATCGGCCTCATCTTTGCCAACCTCCCTTGCTTGTGAAAGCCCCGCCGGTGCTCTCTCTCTCGCAAGGAGGAGAGAGAGCAAATGCTCTGTTTTACATTCCATTAAAAATTACATCTAATGCCATTGCCACCAGAAATTAATTTTTGATTTATTATTATTTTATTGTGGCAAAATTGTGAATGCACATTCATGCTTTCTGATAATTGCACGTTATTGATATTCACCTATTTCAAGATTGGTTTTGGGCTTAACTTATGCACCAATTTTCTCTAGTATATGTCAATTAATAATTACATAAAATCATCATATATTTATTGAAGATTTCAGTGAGGGAAAAATGCACATATACCCTTATCTTTTCGAGTTATTGTGAATCTTCTTTCCATCACATTTTATGTCGGATTTGAATAGGGATTTCACACTTAGCTAAAAGAATATAAAATAATCAAGAGTTTATTGCATAATTGCCTCCCTGTGAACATAACCCGCTCTTCTGTGAGTGGTTATTTTTTTCGTTGATTAGTCGATTTTTCCACCACCTAAATACTACAACAACACGTTATTTCATTTGTGAAACTCAATTGAAAGTGGAAAGTCGACTCTTTCAAATTGGCGCCGTTGCCGGGGAGGCAACAGACGCAATAGATTTACTTCATTGTTTTTGAATATTCTGAGTTGTGAAATTATCTGATCAATTTTTTTTTACTGTGCGAGGAATCTGACAAGGCGACGAGGCGCAATAGAGCGGTGACAGCAACCGCGAGTTATGCCACACGAGGAAAAGGCGAAGGAGACCAAGATCCTGCTTTCGCAGAGGATTCTTCATCGTCACAAATTTATTTCTGTCTTTTCACCCTTGTAGTAATTATGGCTGAATATTTGGGGGTTTGTCCCTGCATTCTTTAGCTACTAGGGCTTACAATATTTTTTGTGCGTGCGTGATTCTATTTTCTGCTTGCCTGCCTTTAAAACCAACAAAGAAAATATCAAGCTGCCTATTTAGAAGTTGCATGCCCTTAGGTGCATGCATTTAGGGGTGACTAAGCAGCACATTAGATCTTATTATTGCATTGCAAGCATATTAGCACGAAGATTGCTGGAGATAGGTACATCTTTCTAACTTTTGCATCCAGCTCCTGTTCACGCATTTGCATTCAAATTAAAATTCAAGACCACCAAGTTGTTTGAATTTACTAATTCAGTGGTCACATAACTAAAAGTGGAACTAATAATCAGATTCAACCCTAAAAGCAATTCACATTTGATCTGATTCTAAGGGACTTGTCTGTGATTTCAAAAGAAATTACAAAGATTTGCGGTGTGTTGCACACTTCTGACATTGAGCACACACATTAGGCACCGCACTAAAGCTCGATCCCTTAAGGCTATAGGCACCAATATCTTTATCGGTGCAGACCCTCCTATTGTGCTTTGTGGTGGTGGTGATACTATCTTTTGACCAAGTATTTTGATACTCCACGGAGGGGGACACCCCTTAAAGGAACAAAAGGGTAGTTAAGGGGCACCGCTTACGCATCGCCTCAAAGGAAGGGTTCGCCCTACTTGGATCCCTTTGTTCGTCCTTGGAGTAACTTCTCACTTGATCACCTGGGAGTATCATCCAAGCAAACTATAGGTCCTAGGGCACTTGAAGGTTGAATTAAGGCACGTAATTGTAGTGAAAAACCTGTTTGGCCATTTATATTAACTAATTTGACCTCTGCAATAAAGAAGGTTAAGATTTCAAATCCACACCCCTCTTATACCACTTACGTGGGAACGGAGGGATAAGTCTTGATCTTTTGACTTATCTTTGGAGTGGAGGTTTAACTTACTCAATAAAAACCTGAACTGTGTTTTGTATGCTTTGTAGACACTTTCTTGAGAGTAATCTAGTGTTTGATCCTGAGCCTGAGAGAATTCTTAGGAGAGCTCACCTAGGAGAGAAAAAAGAAGGAATGGTTGAGCAAGGTGCAAATCAACAAAGGACCCTAAGGGACTATTTTATTCCAACTAACCAACCTGCACAAGCACTAAGATGACTGGCAGGGGATAATCCATATGAGATCAAGAGTAGTACCATATCTCTATTGCCCTCTTTTTATGGTACTACTAGGGAGGACCCCTACCAGCATTTGGAGGAATTCGCCGAGGTCTGTTCCACGGTGAAGCTCCAAGGCTTTACTGATGAAGCCCTGATGAGGACTCTATTTCCTTTCTCCCTAAAGGATAAGTCCAAGCACTGGTATTATACCCTCGATGCAAGGGTAAATGATTGGGCTACCCTTAAGGGAGAATTTTTAAAAGAGTATTTTCCTATGAGTAAAACCAACCATTACAAAAGAGAGATTATGGGTTTTACTCAACAAGAAGGGGAGCAATTTCATGAGACTTGGGAGCACTTTAATGACCTTATTAGGTTTTTCCCCCACCATCAAGTGCCAAGATGGCAGTTGGTCGAAAGGTTCTATAACGGATTATCTGAAAGGCATAGGCAAACCATTGATGTAGCCTGTGTAGGAATCTTCATGACCAGAACTGAGGATGAAGCCTGGGCATTATTTGAAAAATTAAGCGACAACTCCATACATCTATCCTCTGCCTATCAAGAAAGAAAACCATCAATCTTGCAGAGGAAGATAGAGACCCATGAAGCTATGGCTTCTCAGGATTTGGCTTATCAGATTCAACTATTGAATGAAAACTTTGATAGGCTTTTAGCAAACCTCGGCATGAACCTGCAAGCAGCCTCTATTTTTCAAGCTTCAAGAGAATGCTCCATTTGCCAAAGCACAATGCACGCCACTGCAGAGTGCCATCAGGCAAACCAATTCCCTGTGTTGGTTCAAGCTGACTTGAACGCAACCCAAGGTTTTCGCCCCCCTCACAATAACCCTTACTCCAACACTTATAATCCAGGGTAGCGGAACCATCCAAACTTCTCTTAGAAGCAAGCTGATGCTTCAAACTCAAGGAATACAAGACCCTTACCTCCTCAGCCCACATACCAACCTTCTTATGAAAACCCTCCTTCGAATAAGCCCTCTGAGATGGATGAACTAAAGGCCATGATGAAAGTAATGCAAGAGCATCAGAATATGGTTATCCAATCTCAAAATAAGATGATTACTGATATACAATCCCAAATTGGTCATCTTAATAAGGCAGTTAGGCAACGTGATCCAGGGAAGCTGCCTAGATCTTCTGAGGAGAACCTAAGGGCAAGGGGGTTGTATTCAGGGAGCACGCCCAAGCAGTGACTATGTTGAGGTGTGGAGAAAAGATTGACAAGCCTAATAACACTCCTATGGTTACATCTCAGAATTCCCCTTCCACACCTAACTCGACTTCCATCTCACCCAAGGAAGAGCTACACCACTCTCCCTCGCAAAAAATCACCCACAATGAGGATGTCATCCTTCCACCACCCCTTTCCCGCCATGACGACCCCTCTACCCAGAAGCCGAGGGTGCCTTATCCAGAGCGCCTATCTGCTCCTGGGGAACCTTCTGTTGGCTCGTCTGGAGCCAAGGATAGGATGGAAGAGATTATGGATACTTCTAGGCAAGTCCAGATTAACTTGCCTCTATTGGTAGCGATTAAACAGATTCCATCCTATGCCAAGTTTTTGAAGGACCTGTGCACCCAGAAGTGTCGATCTAGGAAACAGGTCCAAACCAAGGTCATCTTGCCTGACCATGTTAGCTCGGTACTCCAGCATGGAACACCCCCCAAAATAAAAGACCCAGGGGCCCCATATATTTCAGTGGTCATAGGTAACCAACACATTGACGAGGCTCTGCTCGATCTGGGTGCGGCGGTAAACATTCTACCGAGCTCTGTCTATGACCTTTTGGGAGGAGGAAAGCTGAAGCCTAGTCTAGTAATCCTCCAGGTTGTAGACAGATCACTTAAGAAACTGCGGGGATTGTTGGAAGATGTCCTTGTGAGAGTGGAGGATTTCTTCTTCCCCGTTGACTTTCTGGTACTTGATACTGACCCATCTAATAAGCCCACAAAGCCATCCATTATTCTAGGATGCCCTTTCTTGGCCACAGACAATGCCTCTATAAATTGTAGATCTAGGGCACTTAAAATGGGCTTTGGGAGCAAGAACATCTGGTTTAATGTTTTTGATACTTACAAGCAACCCGGATTTAAAGATTGTTCTCAAATTGGGGTCATTGATGAAATAATTGAAGAGACTACTCCAGCACTCTTATGTAGAGATCCCCTTCAGAAGGTCATATCTAAGGACCATCCCTCGATTATTAAAGAAACTGAAAGGGAAATGCCTGAATTAGAAGAGTTGCTGGGGATACACACTGAGTCTCTGTCCCCACCCTGGACTGTGAAGGTAGATCCACTGCCTGAGGTGGGGACATCTCAACTAAAACCCTCAATCCAAAAGGCTCCTGAATTGGAGTTGAAACCCCTCCCGAGCACATTGAAATATTCTTTCCTTGGCCCTAATAACATGCTCCCCGTTATTATCTCCTCTGCATTATCTAAATTGCAGGAGGGAGCTCTGCTTGAGTGTTTACAAAGGCACAAGGAAGCAATTGCTTGAACAATTGCTGATATTAAGGGTGTTGATCCCTCTCTTTGCATGCATCATATATACACGGATGACTCCGTGAAGCCTTTCCAAGATATGCAGAGAAGGCTCAATCCAAATATGCGGGAGGTTGTTAAAAAGGAGATTCTGAAATGACAGGATGCAGGGATTATCTATCCCATTTCAGATAGTAAATGGGTCAGTCCTATTCACATAGTTTCGAAAAAGGCAGGAATCACTGTGGAGGAGAATGACCAAGGAGGACTGGTGACCACTAGACCCTCAACTAGTTCGAGGGTCTGCATTGATTACCGCCGTTTAAACACGGCTACCCAGAAAGACCATTTCCCCTTACCGTTTATCGATCAAATTCTGGAATGATTGGCAGGGAATAAGTACTTTTGTTTTCTTGACGGGTGCTCTGGGTACAATCAGATAGCCATTTTTCCTGATGATCAGGAGTGTACCACCTTTACGAGTCCGTATGGCACTTTTGCATTCTGTCGAATGCCATTCAGGTTATGTAATGCTCCTGCCACTTTTCAACGTTGTATGATGGCTATCTTTTCTGATATGATGGACGTGTTCGTTGAAATTTTCATGGATGACTTCTCCATTTATGGCTCGTCATTTGACCTATGCCTTTCACACCTTGATAAAGTCTTAACCCATTGCGAAGAGGCAAAGCTAGTGCTTAGATGGGAGAAAAGCCACTTTATGGTCCAACAGGGCATTGTGTTAGGGCATATAGTTTTCGAGAGAGGATTAGAGGTGGACAGCGCAAAAATCGATTCCATCTCTAAGCTTCCATTGTAGACCAATGTTCGTTAGGTTAGATCTTTCCTTGGCCATGTTGGATTTTATAGGTGCTTCATTAGAGATTTCAGTAAAATCTCTAAGCCACTGTGCGACCTGTTAGCGAAGGATGTCTCCTTCGATTTTGATGATAGATGTGGCGAGGCTTTCCAAGTTTTCAATAAAGCCCTCATTACTACGCCGACTCTTCAATCACCAGATTGGACCCTCCCGTTTGAGCTTATGTGCGATGCTTCTGATTTTGCAGTGGGAGCGGTCTTAGGTCAAAGGGTTGATGGAAAACCTCATGTGCTGCATTATACCAGCAAGACCCTTACAAATCCTCAGCAAAACTACACGATCACTGAAAAGGAATTACTTGCTGTAGTATTTGCTTTGGAAAAGTTTTGGTCTTATCTTTTGGGATCCAAGGTTGTGGTGTTCACTGATCATTCAGCACTTAAGCATCTTCTGGCTAAAAAGGACACCAAACCTCTCCTAATTTGTTGGATTCTGCTACTCCAAGAATTTGACCTGGAAATTAAAGAGAAGAAAGGAGTTGAGAATGTGGTAGCAGACCATTTGTCTAGGATCCCTATTAAGGCATCAAACCCTGCTGGTGGTATTCAAGAGACTTTCCCAGATGAGTCTCAAATGGCCGTGGAAGCTAAAACTCCTTGGTTCGCTAACATAGTGAACTATTTGGTCACGGGCATTACCCCCAATACTTGGGACAAGCAGAAGAGAGACAGGTTTCTCGCCAATGCTAAATTTTATCACTGAGGGGAACCCGAGCTTTTTAGAATAGGCCCTGACCAGCTGTTTCGCCGTTGCATCCCTAATGAAGAACAAAGAAGTGTTCTGAGTTTCTGCCATGACCTCCACTGTGGGGGACATTTTAGTGGGAAGAAGACTACCCATAAGGTTCATCAGTCTGATTTTTGGTGGCCCACATTATTCCGAGATGCACATACGTATGTGGGCGCATGTCTACATTGCTAGCAGACAGGAACCATTGGAAAAAGGGATGAGATGCCCCAACAACCTATCCTCCCTGTTGAAATCTTTGATATTTGGGGCATTGACTTCATGGGTCCCTTTCTTGTGTCCATCAGATATGAATACATCCTTGTGGCTATTGACTATGTATCAAAATGGATAGAAGCCATACCTACGTGAACCAATGACCATTCTGTGGTCTTGGGCTTTGTTAAGGCTAATATCATTTCTCAGTATGGGTGCCCAAGGACAATCATAAGTGATGGAGGACCTCACTGTAAGAATGTACACTTCACAAGACTACTCCAAAATTTGGGAGTCAACTACATAATAGCCACACCTTATCATCCCCAAATGAGTAGACAAGTTGAAGTGTCCAATTGGGAGATTAAGCGAATTTTAGAAAAACCTGTCAGGCCTGATCGGAAGGATTGGTCTAAAAAACTAAATGATGCTCTTTGGGCCAACAAAACTGCGTATAAGACTCCCTTGGGCATGTCTCCTTTTCGTCTTGTCTACGGAAAAGTGTGCCACCTTCCCGTTGAATTCCAACATAAAGCTTATTGGGCTATTAAAAATGTTAACTTGAATCTGGATAAAGCGGGAAAGGCATGTATGTTAGAATTAAGTGAGCTTGAGGAGCTTCGTAATGAAGCTTATGAAACTTCTCAAGCTTACAAGCAACGTACAAAAGTCTTCCATGACAAGTACATCATTAAAAAGACTTTTGAGCCCAACCAGTGGGTCTGGCTTTTCAATTCTAGACTTAAATTATTTCCTAGAAAGCTCAAGTCTCGTTGGGATGGGCCATACGTTGTTATCAATACCTTCCCTCATGGAGCTGTAGAGATTAGGAACCCTATTTCAGGTGCAAGCTTTAAAGTAAATGGCCAGCGACTTAAACCGTATATTACTCTTTCAGATGGCCAGGTTTTGGATGCACTTCGGCTTGAGGAGCCTTAGCTCCTCCCACTCTCCTCCTTAGGTGATATTCTTCTATGTCTGTATTTTTCCAATGAGGACATTGTCAGTCTTAGGCATGGGGGGGTATAACCTGAGAATGTTATAGCATTTATAAATATTTGCATACATATTTAAATATATGTAAAAAAAAAAGTTCGCTTTTCTTGAGCAAAATGGGTTAGTCCCTAGCAGAATACCTTTCTCATTGGAGGTTTTTCTTCTTAAAATTATTTCTTAAGTTTAGAATCTAGTACATTTATTTCATGTGCATGTAGACTTGGTAATAGATCCTTGAAGAAAACCAATAAGCATTTGTAGTCTACTAAACCCTTGGACAGTTCAAAGGGAGTCAGGCATACTATCTTCTAGTAGATCCACCTCATATTTGTGAGAAGAAAGTAGAGAGATTACCGGTGCGCTAAGTCTACTGCAAGGACTCTTAAGTTTTTGACAATTAGATGATGATACTTCAGAGTTAGGCATAGTTTTTCGCTCTCTGTTCCTGTGTATGTACTTTGTGTGAATTCCTGAGAGTTACCAAATAAGGAAGATACAAAGAGATGGGGTCTTAATAAAGCTATGACTATGGTGGATGGTTACAACCGTCCTTCATAGAGTCCTCGGCTGAAGGAGGGTAATAGTGTCAAAGGTCAGAAATACGCCTGTCCTATCCATTCCTTCCCGGTGCTGAGAATAGGCACTTCCACCAAATAAGCCAGACAACTTCCTCTTGACCATCATCATCCCTAATAATGCCTTGTAAATAAAAGTCCGTATCGTGTTGTGTTGATTGAAAAAGAAACAAAAATAAAAAAAAAGGGAAGAGAGAAAAGAAGAAAAAGAAGAAACAGAAAGAACAAAAAGAAGAAATAGTTATATTACAAAAAAGAAAAAAGAAGGTCCGAGTTTATGATGTAATACTATTTCTGAGGCAATAGAACACCAATCGCATTCCACCAAATATGACCCATACCTACCTTCTAGTATTTCTGATCGCCCGAATAATGGTTGAGGACTCTAACTTAGTTGTAGAGTTATTAGGACTTTAATTGAAATGTGGATGCCATGTGAGGCCACAAAACAGTGAGTACAATTACTAAATCTGACGAGATTTGTGATCTCAGAAAGAAAGAAAAGAGTGAGAGCCCAGGAACATCAAGAGAGCACAGTTGTTTAGCCTCTCTCTGAGTTGACTTTTCTACTAGTCTAGAGATCTAAAGTCTGTAGTACTAGACTACATGTAGCACCAGATGAGTCTGTGCCACCAAATACTAATCCATTCTACTCAATATCTCCTACCTAAGCCAAAAAGTCGGGGTCAAATTACAGATTATCTGCTACTTTATCCCTGAGGGAAGTAGTTTCCTATCCTGGCAGAAATATTTACCAAGGGTGAAGTACGAACTCTCAATGCGAATTGGCTTTTGCACTTGGATCTGTTACTGAGGATATCATCACTTCATATTTGTCTGGATCTCTAAAGTTTTAAAATAAGAAAAGAAGAAATCTTCTGATTACTTCTATTATTTTTCATTTTTGCTAGGGACTAGGAAATCTTAGGCATGGGGTATTTAATGAGTCCATTTTAATGAACTAATATTACGCCTAAGTAACTTTAATCGTACCGTTTAGGTTTGTTAATAACTACATTAAGTTATAGAATGTTTGCATTCATCATGATTTAAGTTTACATCTATTTTATAGTATTCTATAACTTAATATGTAATGATTTACGTTTTTATGATTGCAGGAATAATATTTGGAAAGAGGAAAGAGGGGGTAAATTTCCCCCACATTTATCTGATCTCCAGCCAGCCGCAACTCCTCCCGCACATTTATCTGATCTCCTGCCACCCTCCCTCAACAAATGAGGCCAGAAATAGCTAAGGGATTTGAAAATCCTTAAACTCACTCACACGCAAAGGAGAGGAGTTAAAGAGGAGGCAGAGAAAGGGAAGGAACCATCATCTAGAAAGTGGGCAACCCCAACATGCACTGTGGACCAGGATCTTCTTCCCCCCTAGCAGGGAACCATCATCGAGAAACGGTGTAACTCGTGTGCACTGTGCACCAAGCCTGCACCTGCCATCACCGCACTGCCCCACCCACTCCCTCAAGGCGCTTCCTCCTTCCAGCGCCTAGCGCTCCCCACAGGCACCGCACGCCAAGCACCACTAGCGCTCCCCTCCCACGCTATAGGCGCTCGCGCCATCACCTTTGCCTGCCCCAACCCTCCTGCAGGCACTAGCACCACGCCACCCGCGCATCCCTACTGTGCGTGCTTGCACCCACCTTCAAGCACCCGCAGGTGCATCCTCCCTTCCAGCGCCTCCCTGCTGGCACGCGCCCTACTCCAGCACCACACCACTTGCTCCCGTAGGGCACACCTCTCCAGTCACCGCACCAGCATAGCGCCTGCACCTACGCCCAAACTCTGCAGGCGCCCATTCCTCCTTGCATGCTCACTAACCACCGCAGCCAGGCCGCACCCGCACCTGCGCCCCTGCAAGCACCTGCAGGCGTCCGCCTGCCTTCACCCTACCAGGCTGCACACACCTCCACGTGCTTGTCTCAAGCAGCGCCTTCACAGCAGATAGCCTCCTCCAGTGTTCTTCTCCTCCGTCGACCGGCCACCTCCGACCATCTCCACCAACGTCGCAACCTCCATCGAATCGGCCTCGTCTTCGCCAACCTCCCTTGCTTGTGAAAGCCCCATCGGTGCTCTCTCTCTCTCGCGAAGAGGAGAGAGAGCAAATGCTCTGTTTTACATTCCATTAAAAATTACATCTAATGCCATTGCCACCAGAAATTAATTTTTGATTTATTATTATTTTATTATGGCAAAATTACAAATGCACACTCATGCTTTCTGATAATTGCACGTTATTGATATTCACCTATTTCAAGATTGGTTTTGGGCTTAACCTGTGCACCAATTTTCTCTAGTATATGTCAATTGAAAATTACATAAAATCATCATATATTTATTGAAGATTTCAGTGAGGGAAAACTGCACATATACCCTTATCTTTTTGAGCTATTGTGAATCTTCTTTCCATCACATTTTATGTTGGATTTGAATAGGGATTTTGCACTTAACCGAAAGAATATAAAATAATCAAGAGTTTATTGCATAATTGCCTCCCTGTGGACACGACCCGCTCTTCTGTGAGTGGTTATTTTTATCGTTGATTAGTCGATTTTTCCACCACTTAAATACTACAACAACGTGTTATTTCATTTGCAAAACTCAATCAAAAGCGGAAAATTGACTTGTCACTCGCCACTGCTCTCTCTCTCTCCTCATGTGCTCATCAGATCTTGGCCATTGGATCTTGATCCAACGGCCATGAACATGCCACGCTGCTCTCCCTCGAGTCGGCACTCTCATCTGTTGAAGGTTAAGGGCATTTGATCTCAACCGTTACATCGAGATCCAACGGTTGAGAGCGAAGCACCTTAAAACATAAGTGTAACTCAAGAGAGGCCATAGCGTAGTGGTAGAGGTGTTACGCACGTAGGGATCACGCGTTCAAATAAAGCGTAGCACTAGTCCTCCTCACACGTGAGCATGAAATCAAGCTACTCGATCGAGCGCCAATAGCCCAGATCTTCAGATTAGGCAGACGAGTGATTCAATGCTAGATGTGCATGCCTGATCAAACGTGCCAAGCGCGCGATTTGAAGCACTGGCAGGCATGATGCTCAAGCGTCAAATCATGATCCAACGTGATGAAGAGGCCGTGTTGCCTCTTAACAATCGAAAGGAATGAGGCACGCGAATCTAAGCCATCGGATGAGAAGATAGGACGGATGAGATCTTCTGAAGGTGATGAGGCACTCAACCATTGAAGATGAAGAGGCACGCAGGCAAGTGACCTAAGCCCACGTTCAAGGCATTAGTGATGAATAAATCTATCACTAAAGACCCCGACGTTAATGTTTTAAGCATGAATTGACCTAATTGCCCCTCCATTCTTCACCTAAAAATAGCCCTACGACCCCCATACTTTCTTCATCCCTTCCTCTCTTCTCTCACGCCCTCCAAAGCTCTAAGAGATTGTCCCAAACCTGGGATGCTCTATTGGAGTTAAAATTAGAATTTTTCCACCTTCTCATTCCCGTTCGTGAAGCGCCCACAGTTATCTTCTCACCGCCGTTCGGGAAGTGGATCCCGCTATGACGTCGCCTTGCCCCATCCTTCATCCTCTGTATTCATCCTCCTTCATCCTGCGTCTCACCACCTTTGTCCGAGCACTCCGTCAACATGACTCATCCTCTAAGCAACTATCGAGGAGGATAACTTCTCTCCACCTCTTTTATTGCTTTCTAGCATAGATTTCCCGCTTTCTAGTGTAACGAGTAGTTATAACGAACCCCATTCAATGATTATGAAATACATGTTCATTCTCTCTTTAATTTTTTTTATTTGTATTATTCTTCCTCTCTCTTCTATTCTTTATTCTTTAAGTAGAAAGCTAGTGTAAATTCAATTCAACCAGTTAATCTGCTTCATGACAACAAATCAAATGCGATTTTTGATCAAATGTCCACCTCCCTATGTTAGACTTAGAATTCCTTTTGAGTTTCGATTAAAATTATCTGTTGATGTATTTTCTTGCAAATTACGCTACAACAACGGGTTTTCCAAACTCAAATCTTTTTGTGCAGACTTTTCGACATAACATTTTGGCACCATTGCCAAGGAGACAATGCTCTTTGATTTTTTCATGTTTTCCGACTTACTGATTGTCTACCTCACTTCTCTCCTTATTGTGATTGCAAGTACTTTCACGAGGTAGGCAAAAGTAGTAGATTGGAGCAAAGTGCTGTTGAAGGGTCTATAAGTAATCCCACCTCCCCACCCACTAGATTTCATTCCATCACCTAATAACACATACCCTAATTAACTTAGGACCTTGCATAAACTCTAAGGTTAGTTTTGATTTTTTGTTTGACACCTCCACCTGCCTCAACCTCCACATATAAAAGAAAAAAAATTTAAAAGATCTCACAAAGGTACACAACCTCTTCTGATTCTTCATACTCAACCAGTAACCCGATCTTTGGGACCAGTACACTCATCAACACATAATTGAGTAGAAATCTGATTAGGTAATCACTTGTGTGACTAATTAAGTGGTACATCAGGCCAATTGTTTGAGTTGTTTGGGCCGCACCACTTCAACTAAAAACAACACATCAAGTAGCTACCAAATAGGTTCAACTTTTAGGATAAACTAGGCACTCCACATTTTTAGTTTGATTTCAAAGGAAAACATCTTCACCTGTGCTTTCAAAACCTGGTGTGTCAACTGAACTTGATTGAATATACCTAAAGTTGAATCTTAAAAGCTACCAAGCAAGATTTAAACCCTAAAATTCACTGCATTCAAAAATAATATTGCTTGAAATCCACTGGTTGTACATGCACACACATATCAATCAATCATTAAAGGCACAACCTAGATAAAGGGCCCATTACATTTCAAAGCACATTCAAACCTAACGCTAATTAAAATAGAGTAGACGTTGGCCTTAAGGATTGGACTCGCTCCTTGGAGCCTAGATTGAGATTATTTTCTATTAGTCTGCTTCTATCATTCAATCTGATGTCAAGATAGGGGAGCAGAATCAAACGAACTTGGTTGGGGGGTATCAAAGGAACCTAAGGCGAAAGCCAAGGGAAGAACCTTCTCTCTAGCCCCTCCCTCTAACTAGTTGGATTGACCAGAAGGAAGTAGATCAAATCATTTCTTCATCTCAAGATGGGTTATGGGAGTCTGTAGGTCTTTGGGCTAGCACACTTAAAGACAAGTTTGATTGTTTATATTGCAGGGCACCTTTCTTCCTCCCATTCTATCATGGATCCTTCCACGTCCAATTCGCACTTCCACTCCTACCCTCCTACCACTACTTATTCCCAAAATGATTATTATTCCAACCAGACTTATTCTCATCCATCTTCTAGTTGGGATAATCCTGATTGGGGATACAATCCTGAACCTCCATGTTTAGGGTCTAACCCTGGATACCATGATCTTGATTCTTATCCTTCTCCAAACCACATTGATTATAGATCACTGCCCTCATTTGGACAACCAAACCCGATTTACAATCAAGAAGGATATGCTGATCCTTACCCTTCCCCAGATTACACTACATATGGGTCATTACCTCTTTATGAACAACCTGAAATGACCTATTATCAGGGAGGGTATCAAGAACCTCAATTCGTTGACTCCCCTGCACTGAACCCAAACCCACCCAACCCTGAACCAAACCATTTGGTTTAGGTTAACCAGGTCTAAGATAAGGTGTTGGCTAACTTAAGGAATACCATACAATCTTTAGAAGCTCAACTAACACCTTGCCCTAAAGAATTAGAGCCTTTGATTAAAGTAATTGATGATCTTAACAAATATTTCTTGGATTAGCTCCAGGATGTTAAGGATAAGGACCCGGGTGAGTTTTTACTTGGGAAGTTATTAAAATTAAGGATGAGATTTGTGATTTCTCTAGTCCAATCTTGGGATGATTCCCAGGATGAACCCTTGTCAGGAGTGCTGATGTCAAAATCTACTCAGGCACCTGTAGGGGGGACACATTTTACGAGATCAGGTTGTTCTAGAGCAATCAAATAAGGATGAATTGAATTCTTCACCTAAGATTCCTGAGCTGGGGTACGAGGAAATGTTTGTCTCAATGGAATAAAAAGTGATTGATGATTTTGAGACATACATTAATGCAGATTTAGAATTCTTTGATTCTGAAGGTGAAGAATCATTATGCGAAGTCTCACCTGAGTTTGAGGCACATGATTTCAGTGAGACAATTGGGCCTGAGGAATTTGATGAATCATTTGATGGCCCTAAAATTGAGGAATTTGATCCTATTGGGGCTCGCATGGTGGATTCAAATCCTCATTTCATGAAGGATTCAATTCAAAGCCCCATTCCTCAATCACACCCTGTTGAGCATAATGAGGATTATGTTCTTAAGATCATTTGACCCAAGTCAATTCTGATTCAATCATAACTCATAGACATGAAAATTTCAGATGGAGTGATTATTATGTAGGATAGGAATTAGGAAATGATGATATTGGAAGCCAATTCTGGAGGAAGAAGAAGATCGAGTCTAAGGGTTCCGATTTGCCTGAAACCCCTAACCTTCTACTAGGACCCTTATGACATTTTTTATTCTGAGGATGTGCAATGCAAGCATAAATTAATTAATTATCCTTTTGAGCTTAATTTCTCTGTAATCTAACTTTTTAGTCTTAGGCTGCATTCTCATAAATCACAGCCCTGACCTTGCTTGCATGTTGATCTTCAATTTTGGATAATTTTTATCCATAACCTTAGATATACTCGACAATGGGGCATGGATCTACACCACAATTTGGTCCATGTTTATGGACATCTTCTCTTGGTAGGTCCAAAACTAGATTTTCTTATTCTGATTCTAACCTGCACCTGTAAATTCTTTATTTCTTATTTATTTGTATAGTGTGCCTAGCTGAAGGCACTAAATTCAACACCCGTACAGTTGTTTTCTTCTCGAAGTTGGCTGGGTAATCACAAAATTCAGGTGCTTTCCACTCTACTCCACTCTGTTTCATGTCTTTTTAATATAATGAGGACATTGCATTAGATAGGCATGGGGGGGTGGATATTCATCTCTGAATCATCTTGTTAGCTCCATAAATTCTTTTTATTTTCTCTTTATTTTTGAAAAAAAAATTCAATTAGGAGATGAGAACTTGGGCTCTAGGAATTTGTCAACCAGAGGAATGATACGATATGGCCTAAACACTTGACCCTTCAGGTCTTAGGGCTTAATCAGCCTGGGTGTCCTTCTAAATATGGATTTGTTTATCGAGTCCTCACCATTTTGAATTCAAATTTTAATTGGTTAATAAGTTGGGGTGATAAGTACATAGCTTATCAACCCGCCCTCTGATTTAAGGGGACTTTAAGTCTTAAACATCTGCACACTCTTTGCACTGACTCACTTTTCGATGATTTTAATGGAAATTGAGTAGCTAATGAACCTTCTAGGTTGTTATGGCTGGCAAGTTATCGTGGGTAACAGCCCACTGGTCGGTTGCCCAGAGCCTAGCCACACAACCATTCTCTTCCGACTGCCTTTAGGTAAATCTTAGATCAGGGAAGCCACCTACTTAGAGAAAAAGAAAAAAATAGAAAAATATCCAAAAAGAAAAGAAAAATAAAAAAGAAGAAAAGGAAATAAGCCACACTTCACAGCACGAGTATGGCTGACAAGTTGTCGGTGGTAACAGCTCATCGGCCAGTTGTCTAGAACCCAACTTACACAAAAAAAGTGCACATATAATTCCTAAACACTTAGGAAGAAGAGGAGAGGTAGAATAAACCGAGGAGAGGTAGAATACACTGGGTTCGTCCTTGTGTTGACCTCATAAAAATAAAAGTAGGGTGAAAGCTACTAGTCGGATAGATACACCTTTAGGCAGAAATTCTTTGAAGGTCACCTAGGGGCGTAGAAACCCGATGTCCATTCTGAATGCCGATCAATGAGTCTAGCACTTCACACGAAAGGATTCTTAGAGCTTAGAGTTTTCATCCAGTCTTGGGTGGGTTGAGTGGCCATAGAAAGCTACTTCGAAACCCTAAACTCAAAAATCCAAAAAAAAATAGAAAAGAAGAAAAAGAAAAGGATCCTTCTTTGAATAAGGCGAGGGCTTGAGGCGGTCTGCATTTTGGCAGATACCCAGGGTTGCTGTGTCTCTGTAGTTTAGGTTTTAGTTGAAATTCTTAAGAGTTGAAAAATAACTTTTTCCCACGAAATCTGATTATGATTCTCTTATAAATAGCATGCAGTTTTGCTAGGGACTAGCAACAGATAGGCATGGGGGTGTGATGTAAACACGTTTATATCACATAAACCATCTATTTATACGTGTTCTTAGGTGTAAAGTTGCATCATACATTATAAATATTTCATAACATGCATCATAATGCATTTAGATTATGTTGTATAAAGTTTAAGTTAATTTTCTCTTTTTGTGGTCAGGTAATAGGGAAATATCATATCGGGGCCTCAGATTGAAGATCCAACTATATGGATCTGATTAAGGTGACGATCAAAGTTCAACAACTCTACGATCGCCCCGATCAAATTTCTGTAGCATAAGATGCAGTTCGAGTAAGATCAGAAGATAAGAGTCCAGATGGTGTAAATCCATACTTCAGATGACAAATCTAACCACACAGATGGTTTTGGATCGACGATTGCAGCCCAACAATGCGAAAATCAGTTCAATCCGACATCCATGGCACCATCTAAAACATAAAGAAGATGGATAGCCAAGATGGTGCCACGTGCGCCATCTCAACCGCGCAAACTGCCCAAGGCTCGCCACTGCTCTCTCTCTCCTCATGCGCTCATCAGATCTAGGCCATTGGATCTTGATCCAACAGCCATGAGCACATCACGTTTCTCTCCCTCGAGCCAGTGCTCTCATTTGCTAAAGGTTATGGGTGTTTGATCTCGACCGTTGGATCAAGATCCAACAGTTGAGAATGAAGCACCTTTAAACATATGTGTGACTCAAGAGAGGCCATATTGTAGTGGTTGAGGTGTTACATGCACAGGGGTCACGCATTCGAATCGAGCGCAGCGCCCCTCCTCCTCACATGCGAGCATGAAATCAAGCCGCCTGATCGAGAGGCAACGACCCAGATCCTCAGATCAGGCGAACGCGCAATTCGACGCTCGATGTGCACACCCGATTAGATGCGCTAAGTGTGTGGTTTGAAGTGCTAGCAAGCGCAATTCTCAGGCGTGAAATCATGATCCAACAGTGATGACGAGGTTGCATTGCCTCTTAACGATCAAAGGTAGTAAGGTGCATGTGATCTAAGCCGTCGGATGAGAAGATCAGACGGCTGAGATCTTTTGAAGGCGTTGCAGCACTCAACCATTGAAGATGAAGAGGTGCGCAAGCAAGTGACTAAATCCCACGTTCAAGGATTTACTGACAAATAAATCTGTCACTCAAGACCCTAACATTAATGTTTTAAACATGAATTAACCAAATTGCCCCTCCATTCTTCACCTATAAATAGCCCTACAACCCTCTCACTTTCTTCATTCCTTCCTCTATTCTCTCACCCCCTTCAAAGCTCTAAGAGCTCTTCCCAAACCTGGGATGCTCCATTAGAGTTAAAATTGGAATTTTTCCACCTTCTCATCCCCGTTTGTGGAATGCCCACGGTTGTCTTCTCACCACCGTTCAGGAAGCGGATCTCGCTGCGATGTCACCTTGCCCCGTGCTTCGTCCTCCATCTTAGTTATCCTCCATACTACTTCTCACCACCTTCGTCCAGGAGCTTCGTCAACGCGGCTCGTCCTCCAAGCAGCTGTCAAGGAGGATAACTTCTCTCCACCTTCTCTTTTATTGCTTTCTAGCATAGATTTCCTCCTTTCTAGTAACAAGTAGTTGTAACGAACCTCATTCAATGATTATGAAATACCTATTCATTCTCTCTCTATTTTGTTTTTATTTGTATTATTATTTCTCTCTCTTTTATTCTTGATTCTTTAAGTAAATAGCTAGTGTAGATTTAATTCAACCAGCTAATCAGCTTCGTGACAACAAATCAAATGTGATTTTTGATCAAACGTCTACCTCCCTATGTTTGACTTGGAATTCCTTTTGAGTTTTGGTTAAAATTATCTGTTAATGGATTTTCTCACAAATTGTGCTACAACAACGAGTTTTCTAAACTCAAATCTTTTTGCGCAGATTTTCTGACTCAACATCTTCTTATCCAAGCAAGTTAATAGGATAAAAACAACTATATTTATTAATTTCCATGATTAGTTAACAACAAAATTGAACTATTGGAATGTGATTTCAATAAATGACACTGACGACTCCCCTTGCAAAATCCACCACCACCACCCAATCTCTCTCACTCCCCACCTTCCCTACGATTTGCACCCCTTCCTTATTAGTTGTTGAGTTTTGAATGTCAATAAAAGCTATAAGTGCCTTGTATTGGTACATCTTGTTTTACACTAGTACAAGTGATTGTTGGAGCAAATCCAATTTCCTAATCTGTATTGATTTGAAATTAATTTGTTCCTAATTTGTTTCAATGGATAGGTTTTGAATCTATCTATAGAAACCTATAAATACGGCTTTTTACCACCTTTCTACACACAACAACAATATACTTTCATATACACTTAAAGATCAAGGCATTGTTCGATTAATTCCTCATTTTCTCTTTTAAGCCAAGTCTCACCTTCACACCCTAGTTGTATTTGTTTATAAGCATCTCTTGGAGGCATAGGAAAATTGTTAGAATATTTTAGTTTGTTGTATATGACGTTAATCATTGTATTTCACTACAAGAAAAATGGGATTTACTATCAGTTCTTTACCGTTGTCTGAAAAAGTGAGGATGAAGGAGTGGTGTAAACTTGCCCCTCCCCTTGTCGTTGACAAAGAAGAGTGATGGAGTTTAAAATATGTTTTTGCCGTTGTTTATTAATATAAGTGACGACGAATGTATTTTGTTAAAGAGCCGAGGTAATTGGGCGTGCGGCGAAAAAATTTTGAAGCGACATATGCCGGTGATTGCTAATTTAACCAACAACATATGTACGTTCATCTACCCACGTGCAGAGCCTCCTATCACTATTCATCTTCTACCTTCCAAACCCTTGTGAGCCCCTCCTCCTCGTTGCCTCTCATCACTGGCGTCCACCTCAAGTCGATCGGCCCCTACCCCTTCCTCCTCCTTCTCCACGATTCCTTCACCTCTTCGTCCTCCGCTAGCATGCCCTCCCCACTCCTCCCCACCCCCTCCTCCTGTCCTCATCATCCTCCTATGGCCCACAGCCTCTCCTCTTGTGATCCACCCCCTTTCCCTCCTGGTCCTCCTCCTTGCCTACCTTGGCACCCCCTCCTCTACCATCCCCTGCCCCTCCTCCTCCTCTGCCAACCCCTACCCCCTCCTCCTCCTCCTCGCCAACCCCACCCTCCCACCCCTCCTCTTCCTCCTCCTCCTTCACCAGCCTATGCGACCCTCCTCCTCCTCCGCCTGCCCCCGCCCCCCTTTTCCTCCTCCTTGCCAGCCCTCGCCCCTCCTCCTCTACTAGCCCTCACCACTCCTCCTCCCCGGTTCCTCCACCACCTCTCCTCCTAACTGTCCCCTCTGATGCTAACGTCATCATTCGCCATAACTATCTTGAATTAGTTAATAGCTTGAATTAGTTGAAATCAACAGATAATTACTCCTGAATGATCACCTGAGGACCATAATTTCACTCTAATCCATTTAAGGAAACAATAAAACTAGGTTAATTCTGTTGTTTTAACTACATATAAAAAATGCAGAATAACCACAGGCTTACTCAAGGGGTTAATTAGAGGTTAATTGGGCATTAAATACTAAGAAGTGTGTCCATACTGATTGAAACATTATTTCACACATTTCGAGAACCAAAATAGTACACAAAATCCTAATTATTAGCCCCACTTAAATTGAAGAGGTTATGGTTAGGATAAAAATCATATAAACCTCCTAAAATTCATAGAAAAATATTCTAAGAGGTTTGGTACCTTTGGTTTGACCATTTGAATCCATTTTGACCTAGAATAGAGATTCGAAATTTTACCCAAATTTAAGATTTTGTGTAATTTACCCAGACAAACGCGATAGAAACTCAAATCCAAATTCACCATTGGATTCCTTTGGCCTAAATTTGGTTAATGCCAAAATTTGGGCCCAATTAGAGTCCATCTTGACTAGTTTGCAATTAGTCCCTAAAATCTCTATTTCTCACTCTTAACCCCTCAAGTTTCAAGTTTCTTACAATTTACCCCCTAAATTTCTCATCACTTTCTCACTTATGCCCCTGTTGCTATGAGTATGAACAACATCCTCCCTAACCCAAACCCACATCGACTATTTCTCGCTCACTTACCCCCTAACTTCATTCGACGATTTCTCGCTCATTTCAAGATCAAATCCCTCCAAACTTAGAGGGATTGATCTTGAAGCAATCCTCTATCAAACTCACAAGGCAAAGAGGCTTGGTTTGATTCCTACAGCTTTGGTGAAAAGCTCAAAAAGTATGGACTTGAGTTACCTCAATTGCGAGGAAATCTCATGAATTCCTCGCAATAGAAGCTCAAGTCCTCTTCTATTTAATCCAAGGCATCTCCCAACACATTTCTGAGTCCAATTAGGCCACAAAAAGTCTTCTTTCTCCTCCCTCCAACCGCCTTTGCTGTGACTTCGGTGAGCTCCTCAATCCTCTTTCGTCGCCCTCTACCATGTACAATAGGTAGAGGGAACGTCTTCCGCAACCTCGTCCACTTCTCACCGATCACAGTAGAAGCTCTATATCTCCTTCTTCACCGTCATCCTCATTACCAGAGAATTCACCTCCTCCAGCATCGGCAAGTCAAGCCGACGTGGATCTCCCTTCCCCTTCGTCCATAATTAGGCACTAACTCTTTCTCTCCTCTAGTATAGATCTAGGTCCTTAGCACCCCAATTCGACCACCGTATGCCTCTCTCCCCCTTCATCTTCTCCACGACCAGCGAAGCTCTGGCGAGCTCGCCTGGCCAACACACACATCGAAACTCCACAACATCACCTCCATGAGCTTCCACTCTTGCCTTTGGTCAAAGGCCCTAAACCTATTTAGGACTTTGACCTCTCCTTTGCCCCATCAACCAACCCATTGTAACGCCTCCGTTTCTGCCACCTTCACACCACCATAAGCTCCCAAATACCACGGGAACACCACCACCTTCACTGTGTTTCGATGATACTGATGAATGCTTTAATTTGGGCCTAGAGCCCATACTTCTTGTTTCAAGTCGTCTTAGACTACACAACTTCGCCACCTCCATCAGCTGTTGGCAGCCAACCTCTGACCTTGCCTCGACCACAAGCAGCTGCGGAACATCTCCACGAAGCCACTCAAAGCAACACTTGGTGAACGACACATTTAGCTACTTCAATTCGAAGAACCCAAACCACTACAGCTCACGCTAAGAAGAGGGGACTTCAAAGTCCCACATCGTAGAATGATAATTCTGAAAGCATATTTAATGCATTTGGTGAGAAGGTTGCTTACCTCGAATTCATGGGGAGTGTGGTCCCCCACGCACGCCTTTGTGCATGTCCTCGCTCGCGCTCACACATACGCGAATCTAGGCTTGGATCCGATAAGCCGTTACTATTCATACCCATGTACCTGGTTAAGAAGAGGAAATTCTGAGGAGGGTGGGGGTGGTTTTGCATCAGGTTTTGTGCACATGTGTGCCTCGATATTTGTGCCCACATATGCCAATATTTAGGCATTTCGAGAGGCTTATTTCTAGGTTGGCTTTGTGCTCTGTAGCTTGTGCTGAGGCTCTGGGTGTTTAAGGCATCTGACCCTAGGGTCTGATGTCTGATTGAAAGGCACTGTGGACTTATTGAGAGATTATCTAAGGTGGATATCTTGGTGCTGACATGGCAAGTGGTTGAGAAACACTATTGAGATATTGAATTGAAATTGAATACTTTGGGATATGTGTGTAATGGTGGATTAAATTGGTTATTCAAATCATCATTTTTAGGGTTTTGATATTCTTTTTATCCAGCAATTTTTGAGCTACAATTTGCTATTATTGAATATATTTTTTATTGATATTCATTGCATATTTCTTGTGAATTATTGTGCTCATTATTTCTAAGTGTGGTTAGTGTTGTGAATTCCATATTTGCTCCTTGCGAATGACCTCAAATTTATTTATGTTTCTTGAGCTTATATATTTAAATGCTGTATTGATTTTCGTCACTATACTACGAAGCATTATTTTCCTAAAAATGATAATTTTTGACCCAACACCCTCCTCCCCCTCCTCTACCTCCTCCTCCTCCTCCTCCTCCTTCTCCTGACCAACCCACTCCTCCTGCCCTCCCTCCTACCCTCCTACCCATCCTCCTTCTCCCATCCTATCAAATAAACATTTTAACCAACTTAATTTACTCCAATTCTAACTGAAATCTACTTAATTTATAGGTTATCATTGATGGGCATTTTTGGAGGTTGTACTACTTAGAGGTATAATTTTAATGTTTTTAATTTATTTAAATGATAATATGGTTTTTGTTAAATGTAGGGTGTGCCCACATAGTGTTGTTAATTTCATTGAATGGATGTGGGGTGTGCCCACTTGTATGCTTTATTTTGAATGTGGGGTGTGCCCACTTGTTTGATTGAAAAGAAATTAAATGTGGGGTGTGCCCACTTTTATTATGAGTATTATTTGGCTATGCAGGTTTTTCATATTTCACATCCTCCTTAAAATGTTAGCACATATAAAAAAAGTTAGCTCATATACACCAATTACAACACATCATCCTCCTGTCTTATCAAATCAAGTTAATCAAAGTATCACAAATGTATGGTTGAATCCAAGATTTGTTTTATACTTGATATAAAACAATGTCAAAAGTTTTGGGAAGACAATCAAATACAGAATCACCCAAAAATAGCTAGAAATGGAAAAATAGATAAAAGCCAGTTGAAGAAGCTCTTGATCATTAGTAAGGACTCATAAAAACATCCCTGGAAGTTTCTTAGTATAGCAATCAACACATACAACATAAACTAATATTGGCCGCAAATGTTGTTCCTAGATAAAGAACACCAAATAGTTTAAAAAAACAAACAACCCCTTCTATAGGAAGATGCTTACAGCTCCATCTATTGTAATTTTTTAATGACACTGGGTCTGATTGTGCATAGTAGTCTATAAAGTGTTTCTTTGCAATTTTTTTAATGTGGGGTGTTCCCACTTTCATTTTAATATACAGGTTTATAGAGAAACCTCCAAATTCAAGGGGAAACTCTGTCGAAATTTTTAAATATTTTTTTAATGTTCGCCAAATGTTTTTCATTAATGATTTATATATTAATGATTTTTAATTGTATTAACTATTACATTTATTTCTTGTTATAGATGAAGGGGTTTAAGAGAAAACCCAAAAAAAAGGGTTCCCCTGAGACACAACCATCTTCCCAGCCCGAGTTGTCTCCTCAAGCTCAACCACCCCCTCGGCACCAAGCTCCTCTCCAATTAAGTTTCTTACAACCCATGGACCTGGCACGTTTACTATATGCAAGGCAAGGGGGAAGGGAAAGGGGAAGGGGATTGCTTCTACTTTGCTAGAGCGAGTAGAGGATGATCTAGATTATGGAGCATCAAATGAGGATAACAAAGATGAGAACGATGACGTGGAGGGAGAGGAGGAGGGAGAGGAGGAGGGGGAGGAGGCGAAGAATTAGATGGTAGGGAGTACGTTCCCAATTCATGTGGACCCCTTAGCAGTAGGCACAAGTGTTGGTAAGAACTCCTGTACATTTAATAAGTAAATTACTTCTATATTTTAAAGTTTATTATAACTTCAAAAGTATATAATGAAACTGATTAATGTTTATGCATGTAAAGTAAAAAAAGGACGGGGGAAGACAAGGAATTTAGACCTCCAGCATGTCCCCGAGGGCCTAAGAATAACAAGCAGGCTTATAACCATAGGGGAAGCAGAGAATTACCCAAGGTTCATCAATCGAGTAGGCACAATGGTTAAGTCCATTGTGCCCATTTGCTACTTCAACTGGAGGAAAGTGCCCGCAGAGCTGAAGAGGCAGCTCCTTCAACAACTGGAGGTAATTCCATGTATCTTAAATATTTCTTTTATAACTTTACCTTAAAATTATTATCAAATAAGATCGATATATTTGTTTTAAAATAAATATAAGTGAGTTACGAATGGGGTAACGATCCCAATGCCTCCCAATATATCCTTAAGCATGCCGCCAAACTCCACAGAGATTGGAGGACAAAGACCAAGAGAAAGGTAACAATTTTTAAACATTACATTTATTATGTACATAATTTCATATATTATTTCTAATAATTTATATTTACTATTTAGTTTTTCTCGAACTATAGTTCACCCTGGGAGACAATGGAGAATTGTCCTGTTGATATCATGCTTGAACATTGGAAGCAGGCATGTGGGCATTGCTTGGATCCCAAGGCGGAGGTTAGTAATCGATTAAAAATTATTCTATTAGTTTCGCATATCTTAATTTCAAAAAAAATATTATTGTGTCTATAAATTTATACATATATACACTTTCATTACAGGAGTAAGCAAGGAAAAGTAAGGCCAATAGGCCCAAAACTCCACCATAGACCCATTGTTTGGGTCGAAGGAGCATTGAGACGATCAAGAGCCGTTACGTAAGTATTGTCACTACTTCTCACTTGAATATTACTTGATTTGTATGTTATGTTAATATAATTGTATCATTTTCATATTTTTAGTCCGCTACACATGATGGGAGGGAGATGAGTATGATAGATATCTACAAGGTCACCCACAGTAAGGCTGCAGCTGAGGTTGCTTGTAAGTGGATTCATAAGACATACTAGGACAGACACATAAGTTTTATAAACTCAAAATTTATAACTTTATGCATATATATTATAATAATATTTCTTAATACATTTAGGACCTAATGGTACACTTGGTGCATCCCCCAATGATGAGACCTTTAACAGCGTCCAGTAACCTCTAGATCTAGAGGAGCCATTTGGTAGAGTGATGCCACTGGACCATAGTGGTTTTGTTCATGGCGCAGGGAGGGCACACACCTTGTCCAGCTGGTATAGGAGGAAAGGTGCCATATCATCTAGTGTCATCAATCAAATGCATCAAAAGATTGACACACAATAAAGACGAGAGGAGGAGATGAAGAATCAGATGGTTGCTATGTAGTCACAGATGAGTAGGACGGATGACAAGATCGAGATGTTTCTAACCCTTCGTCTGAAGAAGGGTCAGTTAGAGCATCCGTCTTCATTAGATCCCAACATCCACAGATGATACGACGATAACATGGGTGGTGCAGGTGGAGCTGGTGGCATCGGGGTAGCAGCATTCTGATTTTTATCCATTTCCTTTTATTATGTTTCCATTTTACCCTTTTTATGTAAAAATTTCATTTTCAAATTTTTTCTGTACTAGACTTTATATTTATGAAGTATAAACTTCTCTTCATTTTCATTAGCTATTTTTGTATAAAAGCAAATCTTTTAAGTAGGTTTAGTAGGTCTTTCCTATAATTTTCACATTTAAAAAGAAAAAACCCTACAATCGCTATCGATTTTGGAAAAAAGCGATAGGATTAAAGTTTGATTAAGATAGTGAATATTGTACATTTGTCATCGCTTATTTGAAAAAGCGATGACAAAAATGACATATTTGCCGTTGCTTATTTTAACAAGCGACAGCAAAAAAGAGCGAAGCTTTGGTTTTCCCTAAAACTTATATGCCGTCGCTTATTTGGCCAAGGAATGATAAAAAAATTTTTACTATTGCTTATATAAGTGATGGTATATTCATTTAAACGACAGTGAAACTTAAGAAAGGGCATGTAAAGGTAAGAAAAAATGGCGAACAAACACCGTCGCTTATTTTATAAGCGACAAGAAATCCAATTTCCATCGATTATCAAATGACGTCAAAATATCCAATCTATCCGTTGGTCGAACAATATTTTGACATTGGATGTTCCTTGCAACTGATGGGAAAAAGAAACAACGATGCTACTAATGGCGTCGCTTAATGGCATTGGTTAAAAGAGCCTTTCCATCAATTTTCAACTGACAAAAAAAGTGGAAATTGCTGTAGTGTTTCTTATTTTTCTTATTTGTTCTTGAGTGAGACAACCAATAATCATCTTGAAATTATATTAGGTTACAATAATTTGATTTTCACCTTGGGGTTTTGTATTGGATTAAGATAGCCTGTTAACTATTGCGTACAAGTGGATTTAATCGGTTTGGTCTGATCAGAAAAATCCTAAGCTTGGGAGCTTAAGTAGTGGCTTTTACCCAATTGCTTTTTTCACTATAAATCATTGTGTACCTTATGCAATTTCTTATATTTTTTTGTCATTACATCACACTCTATTTCATGCTTGCTTTTGTTATTATCGGCAGGTGAGATCTTTGCTGCATAGTTTTCAACAAGTGGTAGCAGGGCAGACCTGTAAGAAGGCATAACACACTAACTTACATGACTGTAATTCGAAGCATGCCAAGGGGAAACCCTCTATCGACCCTCCTCTCTTTAGTGGGATGCACTATGGCTATCAGAAGAAGATGATGCAAAACTTCCTTGAAATGGTCTTGGAGATCTGGGAGGTCATTGAAAGCAAATATCAATGCCCACCTAAAGTAGAGGGACGACAACGCTCTCCCAAGGATAAGAAGAAAGTTATTAGCATGCAAAAGAGATGAATTCCTTATATTACATTTACTACAGAAGAGTTCAACTGAGTGTCCATGTGTGAACATGAAGGCATAGCTTAGGTAAAAGAAACTCGTATAAATTTTCTAATGCAAGAATATTAGTGTTTAAAGATGGAGAAGGGAGAGACTATGAAGGATATGTATACAAGGTTGGTAATAACCTAATTTCTGTTCTTATCATGCTTAATCTAGGGTTAGTTCCTAAGTAAAAATAATCATTTAGGTTGTAAATATTGCATTCTAGGGATACATGTATAATTAGGACATATATATATTTTATGCATAATTTGTATCTAATTGTGATATTTGTGAATAATGTAGGAGTGAGAGATGAAGCTAAGATGAAAAGAACAAGCTTAGGAGCTATCAAAGCAATAATGTAGAGACAAGTAAGATGGACCTCAAAGAAAAATAAAGACAAGTGAAGAATAATGACAAGGGGACACATAGTATGCTTGTAACCCTCCATATCCTTTGGAACCAACGACCAACTACTCCAATAATAGATTTGTCCTAAACCTATTTTATCCAACCTATCATACCATTGATCTTTCATCAAATGGCCACCCAAAACCTTCCCAATTTTAGTAACCAAAAGCCACTTCATCTCAACCCTAGACATCGCATCCAAGGGCCTACAATAGGTTGCTATTTTTAACCAAGATAAGATCCAATCCACACCCTTAGATCCCCATCGTATGGCCTAATTCAAACTTAGGTAACCAAACACATCCTAGCCCTCCATTTAATCCTATGGCCCACATTAATGTGCACAATCAATAACAAGGGCCCACCTCCCACCATCATCATCATCATCTTCTTCTTCTTCATCTCATCTCTTCCTCTATCTCTTCCTCCATCTTCTCATATTTATTCTCCTCCCACCTCTACCTTTCACTTCCTCCATAGCCGATCTGTCCCTCTTCCCTCCATTAGAGTAGGATCTAACCACTTTCTTCCCTTAGGTTTCCTATTATCTTCTTCTCTACCTCTTCCACCACCATCACCACTTCCTAAGTAGGAAAACTAGGTTCTTCTCCACTATGGTCATCCCCTTCCCTCTCCCTTAGTCTACTATAGGTCTCCTCCCTACTACCTACCTTCCAAGCATTCCTTTACCCATCTCTCCATAGTAACAAGGTTTTTTCCTTGCCTCCTAGCCATTCCTCTAGCTCTCCTCCCTCTG
Organism: Thalassia testudinum; assembly: GCA_037157565.1. Classification (NCBI taxonomy): domain Eukaryota; kingdom Viridiplantae; phylum Streptophyta; class Magnoliopsida; order Alismatales; family Hydrocharitaceae; genus Thalassia; species Thalassia testudinum. Next base: position 116,727,764 of record JAZHRO010000014.1, read on the forward strand.
GATCTTCGTACCCATTTTGCCCTAGCACCGTCGACGAAAGTCTCCACCCTCGTGACATCACTCTGGAGCAACCTCTCCTCTCTCTCCATTTCTATCTCATTTCTAGTCTTTGTTTTCAAGTTAGCTAGTTTTTATTTTATTTCATGTTAGCAAACATTATCATGTAATAGTTTAAAACCATTGAAATGAAGAATTATTTCTATCCCCCTCTCTCTCTTTCATCTATTTTTCTGCTCACTTTTGAATATATAATATATAGATAGCATGTAGGATTACTAGTGTTTGTGTCTTATAAATAGCACTTCGTAGATTTTAAATTAATGCATTAGATAGGAATCAAAACTAGACCATTTGCCTTCCTGTGAACGACTCGAACTCACTGCTTTAACTTCAAAACATTTATAGTTCGATTTTATTAATTTAAAACGATAACTTTTTTTCAACTATAATGATGCATTTTTATAACTTCGGATTTCCACATATCAAATTTTAACACCATTAACGGGAAGGCAATGGAATGAGTTTTTGTTTTTCTTGCATTTCCTTGCATTAATAAGGGTCCAACACATTTGCCTTGTGTTTCTCTATGTTGTCTAGGTGAACCATGAAAAATGGGAAAGAGCACTACAGAAAAAATGGCCTTTAGTGGCAAATTAGATAGTGGCATCTAATGCTTTTATTTTTGCCACTATAACATTTTGTTAAGTGACAGTTAGTATTAGTGACAAATATATTTTCCCTTATTGACTTTAATTTAATGGCAATTGTTATTTATGCCAATATAATATTTTTATAAAATGATAATTAACATTAGTGGCAAATATGTTTGCCACTATAATCTTTGATTTAGTGGTAACTGTTACTTATGACACAATAATATTTTTGTAAAATGACAATTAGTGTTAGTGCCAAATATATTTGCCATTATAGTCTTTGATTTAGTGGTAATTTTTACTTATGTCGCTATAATATTTTTTTCGAACGGAAATTTGTGTTGATGAAATGAGGCCACTACTTAATCTTCAACATTTTTTTTTAATAACATAAAGTAACTTAGTGGAAGGAAAAATATATGCCACTAAAATTTTTTTGATAATTAACAATTGATATTAATAGCAAATATATGTACAACTATATGTATATAGCATGTCTTCATTATAATTTTTAAACTTAATTTAGAGGTAAACAACTATGAGCCACTAAAAATTTTTAGTCAACTAACAACTAAAATTTTAGTACCATCATAATCAAGAGATTCAATATAAACATAATTTTGTAGCAAACCTAAGAGATTTTTTTCTTTCGATAAGATACTACACCATCATTTTTATTCTTTCAAATCTTTTAGATGAGTTATCAATTCCTATTTTGAAATTCTCATAACATCCCACTACAACACATTGACCATTTAAAAATACTAATTTGAGATAAATAAGTTAAATCATCTTAAATTAATTAAGACTCATCCCTCCCCTCAAAAAATTTCATGCACACCCACCCAACCCTACCCCACAGCAAACTCCACGCACAAAAATTTCCCCCTCAAGCCCTAATCAACCCTCAGTCTCTCCCCTCAAAGAAATCATGCACCCCCTTGAAAAGATTGTGCACCCCCCTCTCAATCTTCAGTTCCCTTCGACAATTCCCTCTCAATCTCCCCCTCGATGGCTCCCTTTTGCAGCGATGCCTTAATCTCTAGTCATAGTCTGTTCCCTCTCGATCGTCGTCGCTATCTCAGAAGCGTCACCACTCTCTCAATTTCAATTGCGGTCTCAGTGCCTCCATCGGTCGCCACTCATCTCTTGATTGATCATCGCTCACTCAGTTGCAGTCGTAGCCCCTCTCAATCTTCTCTTCTCCACCCTCGATCGGTCGTCGCTCTCTCAGTTGCAGCACCACCACTCTATCTCTCTTGATCTTCCGTCGTCCGCTCCTCCACCCTCTGCTACATTCTCTCAGTCGTAGGACGATGGCACCATAGCCTCCTCCGCCGTCCACTTCGCCGCCCTCAGCCCTACGCTTCACTCCTCTGTCAAATCGCCGTCGACATTGGCCACGTCAACACTTGCTGTGATAGAAGATAAGATTTCACTCCTATTGTGAATGCACCATGGAAGTATGGTAGTGTTGGAATTTTAGTTAAAAAATAATGACAGATGTAGGGTACATTGATTCGGATGCCTTTAGCGTTGGATATCTACATCTTTTACTGAGGTACATGTTGACCGGTTAGCTGTTATGGATAAAAGTGCAAAGAATCTGTGGTGCTGATCCTGCAAATGAGAGATTGTCATATTAAATTTAAATTGCTAGACTTTATGCACTTTTAGTACCTTTTCTTGTTGATTCAACTTGTTGATGGTGTCATCTCTTTTTTTCCCTTAGTTTTTCCAATGCGTTGTTAGCTCTTAGTACTAAAATTGTGTGTCTAATTGTGAGGTTATAGAAAATTGTTCAGGTAAATCAGACGGCTACAAAAGGCATTTGAAATAATCTCTCTAATTTTTTTTATTGAGTGTGCCTCTTGAGAACACATATTTTAGTTAAATTTGAATGGAATAAATTGAGCAATGATGCCAAATAGATGTTTTTTCAAATCAACCTCTATGGAGTTGATATATCCAATGTTGGCTTGTCTAGTAAAGAGTAATTCTGGATGAGGGAGTGACCATAATAAGGAAACCCACATTTAGGTACTCTCAATCCAATGTCAATGTTATTAAATATGAAGAAAGTGGAGAGTGATCCCAACCCTTTTGGCCCGACATCCCCTGTACTTTCAGTTTGGTGTTTAGTTTCTTGGTATTTATGATTGAAACAATGATGTAAGAAAGCTTTCTAAGTATTTGTTTATTTTTAAGAGGAAGACCAACACACTTTATCATGACCAAACATCATGTAGTAGTTGTGATGCATTATTAGCCCATGTGATTATTTCGACACTATTGGTTGAAGAAATGTTTTGGGTCTTGCTCTGTATAATTCCTTTTTTCTTGTTTATCTCACAAAGATTTTTTAGATGATATGACTAACCAATAAGCACTTCATTCTATTATCCCTTCTTGCTAGACTGCAATTTCATCTGAAAGGAAGCCACCCTCCCCTCATGATAGTCTATTAATTATGTTAGATGTAGATTCATCTTCTCTGAAGTATTTTGTATCATAAAATGCCCCTTTGAATAATATTTCTTTGATTCCTATTTTTTTTGGAATCACACCCATCCTTTCGTGAGTGCTGTATCTATAATTTTTAGTTACATAGCATTCAGCTTCTTTGGAACATGCCTAATATTGCAATTTTTAAGAAATCTTCATACCTTATTTGTGTTCCTCCATAGTGGATTAATTTGGTCATCTCCCTTGGGGTTCACCCAAGCCAATTTCCTGCATGGCCCTCACTTATAGCTTGTTGAGGAGTCTTAGGAAGAAGGCATGTGCTTTAACTACAGATGAATCATCAGTAAGTGTACACATTGGTTACCTTATTATAGGAAGGGATTATGAAGTGATGTCAATATGCTCCAAAACATTAATCTAGACGGTAGTATCCACAAAAAATGATAGCCTTACCATCTTGAAATAATAGATTAGTTTCTAAGCACATGGTTGGGCATATTTAAATGCCACATCTTTGTCACTACCTTTTATTATAATTATTTACTCTTGGATCAAGAAAAGGGTTCTACTCATTTGAGTTTCATAGAGCCAGTCTACTCCAATTTTAAATAATAATTCACCTTCTATGGATTAGAAGGTCCTTCGAATGTGATCAACAAGAAGCATGAGTGGTCTGGTTGTATCATAGCACCCTTTTCCTCTTTAAAAAAAATAGAATAGCACCCTTCTTATAACTAATACCATGAAGCATCCCTTTTACTTGCAAATGCTTTTGTTTTCTATTGTATAATCATTTAGGAGGATGTAAGCACTGCAACAAAATATACTTGTATTGATGACTTATAGAGACAGAATTGACAGGTATGGAGATAGAATTTAGGACAGGTGATGGAAAATCCATCCCCCAAATGAGGGTCACAAAAACTTTTGAGGATAGATTTTCTGTCCTCTCAACTTAGAAACAAAAATTAGTCACAATAGATTGGACACGAAAAAGCTAATGATGTGACATAAATTTTTTTACCGAGGGATTGTCCCTAATAATCTTTTGAGGATGATGTAATTATAGATGTAAATTATTAAGATAAAATATCAAAAACCTTCTTAACTTTTGTAATACATATAACATGAATAACTTAACAAAAATGATCTTTAGCATGAGACACCATTTTTATTGAAATTCAAATACAAAGTACTTGTTACAATATTGTGAAAAAATTACAAAAGAGAACAATGTATGAAATACATCATAATACAAAAGAGCACTCAACTCTTATTTTTTTCCTCTTTACAAGAAAAATTTAAACTATTTATCTTCAACTAACCAACTTGGCTACTTGATACAAGTTAATTTAGTTCATCTTGACTACTTGATTCAACTTAAGACGAAGACATGAGAACATTCACCGAACTCGACTAATAAAGAGTTTCGCCAATACTCTTCTTCGCAATTCTCTAGTGTGCACCCATTGGCATCTTGGCCCCTTATTTTCGCTATCTGCTCATTAATGTTGTCCATGATCCCATCAATGCTATCATAGAAAATAGAGGCATATTTAGAACACACTCAAGCTATAGTTCCCCCTTTCAAGAAAACATAGTGAATTAACAAAAGAGAGACATACCTGTAGGAAACCCTTAAATGATGCCAATCAAGTTCCACGGTCAATCATGACTATGGGAACAAAAGGATTTGTAGGAAGCTTGAAATTTGATTGTCTAACATATATTGGGGCCCAGCTACATTCTACATCCTCCTCTAAAGGGATAGAGCTCTATACAATAAAGAGGCATTTAATTACATATGTTAACCACTTGGAGGAAATAAGAACCTGAAACGCATACATCATGTGTCCAATGTCCATCAATCAATGAATAAATGAACATAAGCCAAAAACATATAATTTCCTGTATTTTAGATAGACTAACACTTTAATGCATCCATATGAAAGAAACCACGTATAAGCATTTACATAGAAAGATCAAAGATGATGTCACATACGACATGAATGATAGCTAAGATGTTAAACAAGGTCTAGAACTAGATATAACTTCTACATAATTAGTGTTGAAAATACTACAAAATTAGAGAAACCTGTATCTATTTTGTTGTACAACATTCCCTTGTATGTTGCTTAGAATGATCTAAATCAACATCCTTTAAGAAAATTGGCCATTAGTGTCTATTGGTGGAACTAGAGGTTTGCCACTATGTTTTTTTTTTTCCTTCTTAAATGTGTCAAAAGAGATACTTCCTCTGTCTTGCCTCAAGTCAAAACGATCCTTTGGCTTCAATTAAACAAAGTCACCCTCCTTTGGGAATTTCTTTCGAACTAGTAGAAAACCAAGATTCTTAGTGCCAAAAGTGCCTTGGAGGCCGGTAGAAGTTTGTACTTTGAGAAATTAATGCACTTTGAACATTTTATGATTTGTCAAAAGAAATATCGCACCATTTTCCCAATAAAAAATGAATAGCCTCTTCTATAAAAATCCAAGTGGTGAAACCACACATGTGGTGTGGCTTTTGTTGAATTTCAAGAACATCAACATGCACATGTTATGTTAAGACTCTTGAATATTAATCATCATATATTATGTTTATGGGTTCCAAAGATTTGGCTGTTGGAAGAGAAACATGGTACTTGTTATTTTTTCTAATGATGATATGTGCTCTTGCAAAGACAATTGGTCTTAAACATAATCCAATAGTTGAGTTTGCCTTGGATGATATGCGAAAGTTGATGTTTCAGACATCAAGATCTGAAATGAAAGAAAAAAAATACCATTGGAGAAATCTATGGCAGTAATCTGCAAGGAAATGAAGAACCTTCCTCAAAACTATCTAATAGTAAAAAGAAGGCAAGAAAGAAGATGGGGCTTCGGAAATCCAAATTCGAAATGAAGGTAAAAAATCATTATTAGAATCTTCATCATCCTCATTACTTTGATCACTATCATCCTATAGAGAAATAACCAATGACCATTTAGTGACCTAATCCATATGGGATCTAAGAAGTATTATCATTGAAATTGCAATTTCTGAAGCCACCTTATCATTTGAGGAAAGCTCATCTTTAAGATGAGGGACCTCCTTACTCCATGCCTCCACATCAAGCAAATCCTTTCCTTTCTCATCACCATTTTGGAGGCTTTCTCAATATTATAATCTAGTTCTTCAAAGATTCAGGAGATGGAAATTCTTCTAAATTACCGGATTTTGGATAATAAACCATGTCACCAAAAGTCTCTGTTACCATCTACAGAAGGCACATTATCTTTAAACAGCCATTGGATCAAAAGACATGACATCATAACTCCCCAGGAAAATGAAAATCACCTTGGCCACTTTAGTTTGTAGATCTGGGGTAAGGTGGTCCTCCAAAGTTATTACAACAAGATAAGAGGAAGCCTTAAAGGCATGCTCTTTAATGGTCTTCAAGCATTTGATGAGCTCCATAGGCGAAGCCAGTATCCTATAAATGAATGTAGCATGGAAGAAACCACGTACATATAGAAACTAACAAAACTAAAAAAATTGAATTGTCAAGTTGGCACACAAACTTATATCCCCAAATGTTAATGGTCTTCAATAATTTGAGGAGCTCCACAGGGGAAGTCATTGTCCTATAAATGAATGTAGCATGGTAGAAACCATTTACATATTGAAATTAACACAACTTAAAAAACCTACTTTCTCAAGTTGGCACACAGAATTATAACCCCAAATGTTAATTTATTGTGTACAAAGTCATAATACATGAACCACAATCAGCTATAGCAGCATTAGGCTAATCAAACTTCTTTGATTATTATTTGAAGTTGACTGCAATGTCACATTATACATCACTTGCTTCTACACATAAGTGAGCTGAAGGCTTAATATAGCATCTCTAAACAATAATTTATCACATGGTATTGCTCTTTCTTCATATATATCTCACATCAAGTATAGAGAGCACAAATATGATATCAAATTATGGAAGCAAATAAGCACCACTGAAACAAGGCCATGAAAATAGGGACACACGTGATATTTATGTCTATGCATGTTGGAAACTGAAGCAAGGTTTTCAATTATTGCATCCAATATAAATTTGCTACTCTATCTTCATTATTATCAACTATGGTGATGCTTAATTGCTTGGGTTGCAAATAAACAAACCTTACAAGGGTTAGATCTTAATCTTGTTACAACCATTAGAGCACACAAGTGTGTTTAAGTGCATTAACATGACTGGCATTAAGTGGAAAAATGCACTAACATCTTTAGTAAGTGACTAAAGCAAGTGACCAAATAAGTGCATTAACATGATGAGCCTGTGACCAAACAAGTGCCTTGACATGATTAGCATCAAAGCAGTCAAATAAGTTATGTGCATTAACATGACTAGCTAAGCAACAAACAAGTGGCTAAAGTACATTAACTGAGACTCTACTAATCATGTTAATGAATGGTTGGCCTAGTGCTGATTGGAATGAACTTTTGCCTTTTTTGTCCCTTTGATCAGCTACACTTTGTCATTGTATCTGCAAAACCATTTAGAAGCTATCCCATATGACGATAGTATACATGATTATCTACTCTGGTGTCAGTTCAAAAGCAAATGTAGAAAGAGAGAAAGAAGGTGAAAGTTTCAACATTGTCTGATTTAACCTCTTCCTAACTTTTTATTTTCTTGTATGGGAATTTTACAAAAATCATTTTGCTTGATGGATGCACACACCCGCGGGCATGCACACACCCGCGTACACTTGTGTACACACATGCTAACAATGTTATGCTAAGAAGTGCTTTCTCACACACAAAATTATTATGCTTGTAGTTCATTTTCTTGACTGCTGTAGATGGCAAGATAAAAGCATGGCTTTATGATAGATTGGGATCAAGGGTAGACTATGATGCTCCTGGACATTGCTGTACCACTATGGCTTACAGTGCTGATGGAACTAGGTGAAATATAACAAAATTTTTGGCTCATTTCATTATTTGCTAATGTTCTATTTTGGGTTATACTTAGCCTAGAAACCTATGTAAGATGTCTTTTATTTCGTTATTGCTACATGTAGATTATTTTCGCGTGGAACAAGCAAAGAAGGGACTTCTATCTGGTTGAATGGAATGAGACAGAAGGGGCCATATGGAGGACTCATTTTGGTTTCTGCAAATAATCTTTGGGTGTAGTCCAATTTGATAAACAAAGAATTGCTTTCTGGTTGCCGATGACGAGTTTCAGATTAAGTTCTGGGACATGGATAATGGTCGCCGGAGCATGGTGCTGGCCGATTTTGCAGGGGGGACCTGAATGCAAAGAACGAAGGAGAGTTAGGGGCCAAAATGCGACGGTTCAAAAGTTGAGGGCCAAAAAGTAAATATATGAGGACCAAAGTGTAAAGTCGGTTAAGGAGGTTTCTTCTTAGGCTCAAGTTTTTATACATGATTAATTAGGACCTAAGGAATCTGATGGTGAATTTCATTTCTATATTAAACCTTGTTTGACCGGTCAATTTATGCAAAAACCCAAATTAAGTTATTAATTGGGCATGGTTCTCAATGTAGGTCAAAATGGGTTCTGAAGGCCAAATTGAAGGTTCTAAACCCTAGAGATTATTTTTCTATGAATTTTAGAGGGTTTATTCTATTTTTACTTTGCCTCGAACCTCGTGAATTGAAGTGAGTTGTTTTAGGGTTACAGATTATCACTTAGTTCCTTGGAATTGCTGTAGCCCTTGTCAGATCATCTCATCCCACTTTTATTCTTATTAGGTTGCTTTGACCTATGTTTGGACCCTGAATTACCCTGTATGCAGATTATACTGGTAAAATTGCATTTTTACCCCTTATGACTTGTTTTCTCCTTAAACTCAGAATTCTCTGAGTTAAGCCTTTCCTTGAGTTATGTAGGAGATTTTATCCTTTGTATTGGGTCAAAATGAGCTAGTTATGGCTCATGATGAGGTTCTCATCATACCCCCATGCCTAGCTTTTGCTAGTCCCTTAGCAAAAACTTAAGGTTTCAACCCTTGTTCTAGACCATGAAGTTCTTAATAGCTTTAGATAAGTGCTTTTTTTTTTTTTTTTTATTTGAGCTTAGATTAGGTTAGAATGCTGACCATAGGCCTAAAAGGTACTCTAGTACCAATCAAGATCCAAATCTGTCTAGCCTTAGCCTCAATCTCTAGCAAAGGTTTTTAAGGTCCACAAGAACTAACCTAAGGTTTATTGGACTTTGTGGTTAAAGCACCCGTTCTTGAAATGATTTTAGCCCTGGCTCAGTTCGCAGTGCGTTTGTAAGAGAGAGATAGAAAGTTTTTCTGTTTGGAGAGTTTTCTCTCTCTTTTTCTTTTTAGTTCTAGCCTAGGATTGGCTTTTCAACACGGTCTGTATCAGATTCCTTGCTCCCATCATCAATCCTCAAGGGTTCCTGGCGATCGATGCTTCGAGATAGCACCGCCCATGGCAACCCCCGGAACCCTGGCTATTGAGATTTCGAGATAATCCCATCCATGGTGTTCCGTGGTCGAATCCAGACCCTGGCAATTGACACTTCGAGATAATGCCATCCATGGAATCTGAACCAGCAGAGTGCTCACACACCCCCAGTAGGATATGTAAATATCCTAAGAAACAAGCACCGAGGAGATGATATTTTGTTACGCATCTTCGAGGGGATTTCCCGCCTCTCCGCGCTGGGAACTCGTCCAAATCAACTTGTGTTGATCGGCCGCTCCTATTCTAGGTGTTCTTTTCAGAATTTTGCGACGCTTCTGCGTGATTCTGATTTTTACGCTTACTGAACCAGGCTGTGTGTGAGGTTAGGGTGCTTAGGTTACTGAGTCCCGTAAACCAAAAATTAGTTAACGAGGTCAAATACTCCCTAAGCCTTAGACCTAATACTTCAGCTTTTCATTTTCCTCAACCTCTTGAGGAGTGTCCAGATCTTAATGGGTACTAAGAGTCTATTCAAGAATGCCTAAGGTTTGCATTCTTACTAATCTCATTGTGCACTTTTTAGTTATTTTCTTGAATGAGGTCTAGAACTTAGGTTAATTCCTTAGTTCCTTACTAATGACTATCACCTTTTCTCATAATTTTTGTGCTCCTTTTTCATTTTGTTTCTTTTCTCCTTCACAAAATTTCCTTCTCCTCTTTTCCTCTTATTCTTTTTCGAAAAATTTTTTTTTTTTAATTTTTATGGTGTTTTTGTCATATGTGAATTTTTTTGTTTGAAACCTTTTCTTACAAGTTTTGCACTTCCATACCCCCCCATGCCTAAGATTTGCAATGTCCTCATTGTAACCTAGGGGGTTTTTATTTAACTTAGTTCATTCCTTAAGACAGAAATTTGGATGAGTGGATGGGTTGGGTTGCATTTTTGCGGACGATTTCTAATCCCAGATGCAAGCATCTGAGGTGGGGTCGGCTGTCTACAAGGGTGAACTTTGAGTGCAAAAAGGTGTCATAATAAGTTTCAGGTTTTCAAAGAGAATGACGGGCTGCCTCCCGTTAAGCGCTGAGTTTTACGCCATCGGCTGGGCGCAATAAGCTCAAGGGGAAAGGAGGATATAAGATGCCTCAGCCAAATCAGTAGAAGTTACATCAATGAACGGCTTGAGTCTCTGACCGTTCACGATGAAAGGTTCAGAATCGTGGCTGAGTGGACTGATTTCGATTGCTCCATTTCCAAAAACCTGTCGGACCAAAAATGCTCCGACCCACTTGGATCTCAGTTTTCCTGGGAAGAGTTTTAGTCGGGCATCAAAGAGTAGGACCTTTTGACCAGGATGAAAGATCTTTCTCGAGATGTGTTTGTCGTGGAAGGCTTTAACCCGCTCCTTGTAGATTTGCGAGTTCTCGTACCCGTCTAGGCGTAATTCATCGATCTCGCTGATTTGGAGTTTTCTGTGGGTCCCAGCCTTGGAAAGATCTAGATTACAGTTCCGTACTGCCCAATAGGCTTTATGCTCCAGTTCTACGGGAAGGTGGCATGCCTTTTCGTACACCAGTCTAAAGGGAGACATGCCCAATTGGGTCTTGTGGGCGGTCCTATAGGCCCACAATGCTTCCGGAAGTCGGGACGACCAGTCCTTCCTGTCAGGTCGAACAGTGACTTGCAGGATTTTCTTGATCTCCCGATTAGACAGCTCAGCTAGACCATTAGTTTGGGGGTGGTAAGGAGTAGAGATTCGGTGAGACACCCCGTATTTGGTCATCAGTGACCTAAACTGAGCATTTGTGAAATGGGTCCCTCCATCAGAGATTATTGCACGAGGAATCCCGAACCTTGAGAAAATGTGTTGATGAATGAATTTGAGAACGATTTTGTGATCACAGGTTCGGGTCGGTATGGCTTCGATCCATTTGGACACGTAGTCCACAGCCAACAGAATGTATTCGAAACCATCCGAAACAGGAAAGGGGCCCATAAAATCAATCCCCCAAACATCAAAGATTTCGCATACTAGAATCGGTTGCATAGGCATCATGTCGCGATGTCTCATGTTGCCCAAAGTCTGGCAACGACTGCATGCCTTGCAGTGATTGTATGCGTCTTTGAACAGTGTGGGCCAGTAAAAGCCGCACTGGAGGACTTTTGATGCGGTTTTATGCCCGGCGAAATGGCCACCGCATGCCTGGTCATGGCAAAAAGAGAGGATATTGTTGAATTCCCCTTCCGGGACACATCTCCGGATGATCTGATCGGCACCTATGCGGAAGAGGTACGGGTCTTCCCAAATGTAATACTTGGCATCGGAGCGTAATTTGTCTTTCTTGGCCTTCGGCCAATCGGAGGGGATCTGATGAGATGCCAAGTAATTTACTACATTAGCAAACCATGGAAGGCTAGTACCAATAGTCAGCAGGTGCTCATCGGGAAAATGCTCAGTGATGGGTCCGGAAGGGTCAATTATTTCAGAAGGAAGACGGGACAAGTGATCAGCTACCACATTTTGCTTTCCCGCTTTGTCGCGAATCTCAAGGTCAAATTCTTGCAACAGCAAGATCCATCGGATTAATCGAGGTTTCGCGTCCTTCTTTGCAAGGAGATGCCTCACAGCTGTGTGATCCGAGTATATGATGACACGGGAACCCAGAAGGTACGATCTGAACTTTTCTAGGGCAAATACTACAGCTAGCAGCTCTTTCTCAGTAACCGTATAGTTACGTTGAGCCTCATCGAGTGTTTTGCTGGCGTAGTAAATGGCTACAGGTTTCTTGTCAATTTTCTGCCCCAAAAGCGCTCCTACAGCGAAGTCGAATGCATCGCACATGATCTCAAAGGGTTGAGACCAATCAGGGGACTGTAGGATCGGGGCTTGGGTGACTCGGTCACGCAGGATTTCAAATGCTTGAGTGCATTCCTTGGAAATTTCAAAAGGAACATCCTTGGAGAGAAGAGTGGTCAGGGGGCGCGCGATTTTTGAAAAATCAGGGATAAATCGTCGATAAAAACCGACATGCCCTAAAAAGGAACGGATGTCCCTGATCGAGCTAGGCATAGGAAGGTGAGAAATCAGATTAACCTTAGCTCGATCCACTTGGATACCTTTCTCCGAAATTGAGTGTCCCAGGATAATTCCCTCAGGCACCATGAAATGGCTCTTTTCCCAAGAAAGAACCAAATTCACATCGATGCACCGCCTGAGTATCTGGACCAAGTGTTGGAGGCAATCGTCGAATGATGCTCCGAAAATTGAAAAGTCATCCATGAAGACTTCCAGATAATCACCTACCATATCTGAGAATATGGCAAGCATGCATCGCTGAAAAGTAGCGGGTGCATTGCAAAGACCGAAAGGCATCCTTCGGAAAGCGTATGTTCCGAAGGGGCAGGTGAACGTGGTCTTTTCTTGGTCCTCAGGATGGATTGCCACCTGGTTATAACCGGAGTACTCATCAAGAAAGCAGAAGAACCTATTTCCCGCAAGTTTTTCGAGAATTTGATCAATGAAGGGTAGTGGGAAATGATCCTTCTTTGTGGAGGAATTTAGTCGGCAGTAATCTATACAGACTCTCCACGAGTTGGCTAATCGGGTAGAAATGATTTCTCCGGTCTCAGTCGTTATAGTGGTGAGTCCTGCCTTCTTGGGCACGACCTGAATTGGGCTCACCCAACGACTATCGGAGATCGGGTAGATGATCCCGGCATCTAACCACTTGATGATCTCCTTTTTCACGACCTCCTGCAGATTGGGGTTTAAGCGTCTCTGCATTTCACGAGAAGGTCGTGTGCCCTCTTCTGAATAGATGTGATGAGTACAATAAGAGGGACTTATTCCAGTCAAATCATCAAGAGTCCATCCGATGGCTCTGCGATGTTGCTGGAGGACAACAATCAGACGGGATTCCTGTTCAGGACTGAGGTTGGAATTGATAATCACAGGAAGGGTCTGATTAGAACCCAAAAAGACGTATTTCAAGTGAGCAGGAAGGGGTTTCAGTTCGAGGATGGGGTTTTCAGCAGCAGCGGGTGGTTCAGTATAGATGTGAGGTTTAAGGGTGGGAGTTACTGGGTTGTTCATATCTGGATTCAACTCCTCTGTTTGCGGGTCAAGATCCTTCTGTGGTTGATGAGGCATACTCGAGTCATTCTGGAGGTGTGATTCATCAACCAAAGTCTTGATGTCACAAATTTGTTCGATGACGCCGCAATTAATTCCTTGTTGGGCCTTAAATATATCAATTTTCAGTGTTTGATCTCCAAACTTAAGCTCTATTTGGCCCTCCTCACAGCTGATGTTGGCTCTAGCAGTAGCCAAGAAAGGTCTCCCTAGAATGATTGGTG